>CM059601.1:66563750-67932500 GCA_030412105.1 Cyclura pinguis | reverse complement strand
GTGTCCAGTTCAACAATGTCATCGTAAACCAGAATCAAATAAATGGACCCTGTGCTAAATGCAGTTGTTGTTTTTCATCTTGAATACTAATGGAATATCTCATGCTCTAGGACCTCTTTAAAATGACATGCAAATTCAGTCTAGTTCACCTCTATATATTCTATCCTAATAAAATTAATACATTGCTTTTGGGGGAAGGATAGAAGGATTTATTAAATGTCTTCTAAATTTTCACTATGTCAGTGATATTGAAGAAGAGAGAGACCAAGCTTTCCTTCCCTTAGATGTTAAGTTCAGTCACTGGCTGCATATTTTCAAGCTCCACATTTACAAGAGCTAGGTGCTTTTATTTTAAAACATGTGATCTGAGAATTGAGCAAACCAAAATCTACCTCCCATTCCTCATATTCATACACTACAAGGTATGACGACATAGAATATATATGAGTACCTGCAAGTCACCATTAGAGGGGGATAAAGTACCACAATCTCACCTCTACTTAGCACTGACTGATAACATCTGCACTGTTGAGCTAAATGTCATAGATATAACCATCAAAAGGTGGGTAAAGTTGTTAAGCTGGTGATCTTTCAAAATTGCCATGCAACATCTATTACCCTTGATTTCATCTTTTAGGTTTCTTACTTTCATCAACCAAGAAATGTCTGTGATGGGCCATACGAAGGATATTCTCAGAGCTTGTCCTTTTAAAGACCATGGGAGCTAGTAAGTAGTTAGTTGAGTTTTGCCTCCCATGGTAACCCTGGTGGGCAATGAAACTTGCCAATTACTTCTATGTACTGGTTATTCTTAGATAAATCAGATAAATTGAGCTGTGGACTCAAGTGGAGAATTGCTGCAAACCACGATATGACATAGATACATTGAAATTTATGGTTTAGCTTATAAACTCAGAAATCAGTTCTTTAGCAAGACAGCATCAAACGTATTGACTAAGTGTTGGAGGAGCTGTTCTTCTGAGTCAGCAAGGAGGTTCTTCTCCTGATTTTTGCTTCAAACTTCACAGCAGAGAAAATCCTGACATACAGTCTAATTTCTGTCTATAACAAATAATGCCATGTAAGCAAACTTCAGTTTACTGATCAGGCATACTTTGATCTCACACAAAGCAGATGGCTTGTATTTCTTTTCCACCTGTGACAACCTAAATTTTAGCCCTTTGAGAAACTGATGTTAACTCTGGGAGAAATGTAATTGTACGCCCAAGAAGAATACCCAGAAAAAGGAAAGAGGAGGCTTTGCTACATATTTCTGCACAGTGTTGACTTCATATTGTAACTTGATGAATGGGGTTACCTTATAAAAGACTCCTGAACAATTCAGTGTTATATTGAAAAAGCAGAGCTGTGGGAATGAATGGCTGACTGGGTCAGTGAGAACATGGTAGAAAAGGAGGAACACAGGAATCGGAAGTGAAAGCCAACTCCCTCTTTAAAAGGAAAAGAGCAATTGGTATGAAACTTCCTTCTCACTTGATGCCTTGTAATTATAACTATTGCTCTCAGGCTTCATCACTTCTCCAATTATGAGGATATTGAATAGTAAGTGAAATGGGAAAAAGCCCTCATTTTAAACCCCTTTAGATTTATGCCATATTCCTCTGCAAACAGGTATCTCCTGTGGCAAAGGAAGAACTCTCAGCTGGACTACAAATCAATCCTAATTAAGATCACTGTGATGATTAAGAGCTTCCCACCTAGGGTGCACAATTAGGATTTTATTAATAGTCCAGGAGATGCAGACGCAAGAGACATTTTCAGCAACACAGACTGTGGATATATTACATCTCCTGCGGGGTTAGGTGTTGTTATTATGAATCATTATAATAATGTAGACTTCCCCCTCTTTTTTCTTTTCTTTCTCCCCTTTTCCTGGCTCTAATATTAGTTTAGATATTAAGGGTTGAGTTGATTTGTGAAGAAAATAATGACACAATACCTAGGGCTCAGCGTCAGTTGTCCAATGGCACTGAAGCCTATTCTTTGACAGCATGGTATAGTTACCCACAATTTTTTGTGCTATTCCCTTGAGTAACATAGACATAAGAAGAGCCCTGACTGATGAATCCAAAGGCCTGTTGAGCTCCGTATCTCAGTTCCCACAGAGGTTAACCAGAAGTTTAAGTGAAGTCTCTAAACAGGACAAGAGAAAATAGTTCTCTCTTGTGTTTTGGCAGCTGTCATTTAGAAACATGGTATACTTCTAGTACTGGACTTAGGAGACTTTAGCCAAAAGTGTGATCAGTTGATATTCTCCATGTATTTGTCTAGTTCTTCCTCTGGAGGCAGCTAGTGGTGTAGAGACACTGCTACATGTTATGATAATAAATCCCACAATTTGTCTGTGCACTGTATGAGGATGTCATTCGCTTTGTGTGATCTGAACTTCTCTGAAATGGAAGGACAGAAACAAAAACAGAGAGATGCCAGTTTTACAGTTCTTGAAAAGCCACAATTGGAGATGAATGTGCAAGTTCACTAGGTTTACCTCCAAAAGACATCAGATCTTTCTCCTGTGTCTGGGAATAACAAACCACTTTCCAGCTTCTATTCATTCAAGAGACTGGGATTTAGAGACTATGGAGAGAACCGCAAGTTGATCTTTGCGTATAAAGGTGTAGTCCATGTTCTACCACTAACACTGCACCCACAAAACAGGCAAATAGTCCCTATACTGGTATTCATTTTGAGTGTAATGTGAAAGAGGTGTTCAGTTCTGCCTTGACTTTTTTTTTAAACAAATCCAAAAGGGGTGGGGGTGCTGTTATGCAGGCTATGTACAATTTGAACCACTTCTATCATCTTATTTCCTTGCTTGACTTTTATTCAAGTCCTTTTTTTTTTAAGGTGACTTGTTCTACCCTGTTCATCATTTTGATTTCCTTTTTCTGAACTTTCCCCAGTTCTAAGGTATTTCTCAGATGCAGCAGGAAGAACTGCACAGATTATACCAAAGGTTGGGAGACCTGAGATATTGACAGGTTATGGTACCTGACATTTTCTTAGCTGCTACATGCCAGGGCAATAGTTTGCTTGTGTCACCACAATCTGAAGATGTGTTTCTGGTTATTCATTGCCATTTCAGACCCTATCAGTATATATGTTACATTTGGATACTTTTTGCCTCTCTAACAAACATCACTTTACATACACTTAAACTGGAAGCTTTCCAAACCTCTGTTATGAAGGCCTGTCTAAAAGGCAAACTACAGATTTTTATGAGAACACCAAAGAATGCAGTTTTACGTCTAAGTTCTTTCAGAGGTCTGGGGTGGATACCATCTGGACTCAGTATTTTGTTAATATTTAATTTATCAATAAAGTTCAGACTTTCATCTCTTGTCACCAGCATTTGTCAGAGAGCTTCTAACTTTTGTTCAGAATATGTCAGGTCAGGCATTTGTATGCATGCTACATCTTTTGCAGCAAAGAGAGATTCAAAGAATTCATTTATCTAGCTTTTCTAGTATTTTCTTTCCCCACTTTAGCACACTTTTAGGTTCCTAGTTTAGTATTTTAATTTCTTAAATTGTTGATTTTCATGTTTCCTTCCTTATTTATAACCTTCATTGTTTGTTCATATTTTTAAAAAAATCAGCAAAGTTTGTGTTCTTTTTTGTTCCTTTTGGTGATGAATTTTTTTTTTGTCCCTAATAAGGTCACAGCATAAATGATCATTTGTGCAAATAAATGAGGTAAACGAAAAGACCATAATATTATACCATAGGATTCATAAAAAGCTATGAGGCTATAATCCTATCTACATGTACTTGGGAATTAGCCCCATTAAGCTTAAATGTGATTTATAAACAAACAGACATTATTATATGGAGATATAGAAACCAGTTAATCATAATTATACTGAAATAAATATAACAAAATAACATTTCAGAATTTAAAAAAAGCATAATAACAAAATGAAATGTTTTAATTGCTCAATTCTAAGTAAATACGTGTGGGATTGTGCTTAACACTAGACTTCCCTGAATGTTGTCTCAGCTCAAACATTTTCCTTGACTAAGTTTTCCAATTATTTTTATTGCTCCCTTTTCTCAACTACTTGAGCTGCAGAGATTAACAAGTGGCTGTCACAGGCTCCAATTCTATGCAATCCTATTGTGGAGTAAGCCTCATGGAAACCACTGTGATATCTTGTTCTGTTAATCTCCATACTGTGAAGGTTTTGTTTGCTCATTTCTGCTGAAGGAGTTGCATTAATAGCAAGAACAGTTCAAAAGTGTTTTGTTTTTCCCAATTATTTGGCAAGCATATCCTTGATTCCTGGATTCTTTCCACTGATGAACTGATATGCAAATCCTGTACTCCTAACCATGTGGGTTCTGTATCCAGACCCTATCCAGACTTTCCTAACTATAGTCACAGACTGTTCATTGGAGTTAAGAGGATATTTAAAATCACCAGTCTTTAAGTACATGGGACTAAATGGAATTGCTAGTCCAAGTTGATTTTACTAAATTCCCATCGATTCAAGTGAATCGTTCCAGTTTGGACTGACAATTGGATTTAGACCTTGCTCTTAGATGCCCTGCATAGAATAAAGTAGTGCTTTGCAGGTCACAGAACTATTGCCCAGGGCTTATACCTAAATAGACATGCCCAGAATTATACTTTGCTCTATATGCTCAATGAGAAAAAGCTCACATTTTTCTCTACTTATTTTACATTGTCCATGATCTGCCCCATGCTCTTAGCTCCAGTGACTGCTGCCATTTAGCCTTCAAAAACTTCCATAAATTAGAATTTGGACTCTGCCAAAAGGTCACTTTCCCTTGATCAATCTTGCCTTACCCATACAACATAGAGACACCCTAATCTACATACTGGAGACAGGAGTCTACTTATTCAAAGTGCAGTTACCAGAACCCCTCCCCAGTCAACATGGCTCCAAAAAGTAAAATTTCCAAGCATTGTTCTTTTTTGTGGAAAAAGGGTGCTCAGATTTTGTTACGATATTATTCATGTTGGGAGACTGCAGAACAGTGAAGGACTCCTTGACTTTGGTTTGTAATATCCTGCCACTCGGCAACTACATTAGAAGATTCTAGCATTTAAAGATTGCTTCTCTCCCTAAACACTGTATTGCTCTTAAGGAGAGCAAATTCGAGTATAAAAGAAATGTTTTCAAGGCATGCTCTGCATATGCTCCTTTCATGCCCTTTTCCATCTTTGTCTCCTGAGTCCACAGAGAAGGTTGGCCATGGCACAGTATTGTAATGCTTTGCTGATTGGCAGGAGGCGGAACTCAGTGTGAAAACTTGTTTACTATTTATTAGTGATGAAAATGCAAAAGAGAAAACCACCCTTTTGCTGTTTTTCCCTCATAGCCTGTCTGTGCAGGCTATAGTGCAAGAATTATTAAATTCAATCTGGAATGCAGACAAAGAATGTAATTCTATGTTTTAAAGTTATTTAGAATGAATGAGGCTGCCAGTTCTCATTTCTCCAACAATACTTTATGTGGATAGGCTTTCTAAGTCGATCTTGCACTACACTCGGGATTACAGCTGAGGTGTCATTTAGATTCTGAAAACAGGAAAGGCAACCCCTGAGGTCAGGATTGTACAGATATGAGGAGGCAGGTGAAAAAGCCCTGGCTCCCTTCCACACAGCCCCTTTTTACTCTTTTCACATAACTTTCCAAGTTCAACATAAAGGCCCTGGGTTCTGAGGGGAAAATTGTCTCAGGGATTGTGTTTGGAGCACTGAAGGACTTATCATTGGGGTGACACTTCTGCTTCTGCAGCAGTGGTGAATGAAAAAGACTCCTAAATTGAATATCCATTGTACAGACTGAATTTGACAAATTCTCCAAACTTGACAGCGTGTGAATTCTAATTGGAGCTTTTTTGGATTCATCATTCAGAAAGAGGCTTATTAATTTGTTCTTCGTAATTTGGGTTATGTGTTGTTATTAACTTAGTGCTAACCTACTTCACAGATATCCTTTTGCTCTTTGTGATTTATACTTGAGTGCCAGCCTTAGGTATTGCATGTAGCTGATTAAGTATTGGTTGGTAGAGGAAAGGGTGGAGGGAAGAAAATTCCTCTTCTATGTTAAAAAAAATCACAAATAAGTTATGCTATGTTTGTTTTTTGAGGCACAGTTTTGAAAGGCAAGCAAAAAACAGATCTTTTAAAAAAATGACAAGTCAAAGCTTTTAAAGCCAATTATATGAAGGTAAATTTCACTGGGAGTTAACATTCAAATTTCCATTACAGGAGAAGGTGCACTTGTATTTGATTTGCTTAAAGCAAACATTTTGCAGCTAAAGAGTATCCTGAAATTTGTAAATGGAAAATAACTACTTTGGTATATACATGCACCTACTGACCGTTTGGGTCCATGCAGCCCTAGGATCTGCTCCATCAAGACTGAAGCATCACACATCTCTCAGTGGGTCTGGAGTTCTTGAACTGGAGAGGCTCCATCTTCACTGAATGTCAAACATTTCAAAATGTAAATACTGTCTCATACCCTCTTTTCCATTACCCCTGTTGGGGCCTCTACTTACCAGTTTCTTCCCTGAACCTCTCAATAAGCTCCATCCTGCCAGTTCAGATTATATGCTGTTGATGGTCAAATCACATATTGGAACCAAGACTCCTGGTGCTTCCCCCTAGCCCTCCCTAGCTACCCTCTCTCACAGCCAATAAATCGCTTCCCCTGCTGCTAATTTTGAGCTGCAGAAAAAAGGTACCAGGAAGAAAAATCTATCATATCTTTGCTTCCCTGAGAATCTGGCTTTGCCTGCCTGCCTGACTACAGTTTTAAGTTACTGGATGTAGATTTGCTTTCTTGGTACAATTTTTATTTTATTTATTCATGAGATCTAGGCTGCAATCTTATATACCTTTACTTGAGTGTAAGGGCATTTCCGTACTACACTGTTATAGTGCTATTATTTCACTTTCAACATCATGTGGAATTCTGAGGTTTGTAGTTTACTGAGGCCCAAGAACTCTCTGGTTGAGAATTCTAAATGCTCCTGCCTAAACTGCAAACCCCAGGATTCCATAGGATGTGGAAAGCGGAATAATAGCAATATAACAATGTAGTGTGGAAATGCCCCAAGTTTCACTGACCCAACAGGAGAGGTTAGCCAATTTTATGCTTAGCCATTTTTGTTTCATATTAATTATGCAGCATATGAACCTATGTATACTTAGAAATAAGCCCTAAATGCATTCTATGGAATTTACTCATGGGTAAGTATGCATGAGGGAAGGACTTCTAGGCAAACCTGATGAAGCTTCTTGGAAGACAGTTGTGTATGTTGACAGGAACAACAAAAGTAAATGAATCACTTCCTCCCCAACAAAACGTACATAACTGAAATTGGAATGCTAGTATAAAGTCATTAAGTCTGGTCTCATTTCCTTCATTAGCTGTGGCTGAACATCAAGTAATTGTTCCTCTCCATTCAGTGATAGAATATTTAACCAATCACAGCAGCTTATAGATGCCATAAGGGAAAGCCAACAATGCATGTAATTTATTACGAGCATCATAAACATCGAAGCCAAGAGCCCATTGTTGCTTGGTATAATGCTGTTGTTTAATTGGAGTCCTAAATACACTGTACGAGTCTGACAGTACAATCTTAAGTTCAATGGGGTGAGCTGGGTAGGTGCAGGATGGATCCCACAGTGATGCTGGTTGATGTTGGTGATGTCAGCATAGTGAATTTATGCTCTGCTTGAGAAAGGAGAAGAAAAACAATCTGAAAACACAAAGATGGTATAGAAACTGATATGCCTGTCCACAATCTCCCCAGGAGTCTCAACAGCAAGAGCCACTGAATGCATGACTATGAAAATCTATCCCCAGCCTATGCAGTCTTTCAGCACCACATATGTTCAACAGGGGCACCACCATGCCACCATTCTATACAGTCTAGTGCTCAGCCAGCTATGAACTGGGTCTCACAGGAGCCCTATTGGCTTAGACTGACACTCAAAGAAAGTAAAGTTGTCCAATGAGCCTTTTCTAGCTGTGGAGGTTCCCATCCAGTGGCAATGGTGGTAGTACTTCAGGATCACACGACTATCTAAACTTGTGAAGACAGACAAATATTCTTATTTTTCTGCAATAAAGAAGAATGAGGATTCTAAAGGTTTGATCAGGAAACTATCATGTATAGTTTGAGAGAGAGAGAGAGAGGGAGAAGAGCTGAATATCAAATTGTGTACTCCTGATTAGAGACAGTTTGTACCTCTTTTCTTTGTTTTTAAGGGCTATCTAAGACATCTAAACATACTTTGAGTTCAGTTTCTTATCTCACACGTCACTTTCAAAAGAGCTTGTGCCTTTAGGTTGTCCTTTATTATTTATTTATATCCCTCACCAAAATCTGCTAGGGCCCTGATGGTATCTCCTTGAATTTTGCTCTTGAAAGAAATTGCTTTGTGCAGTCAGTTCTCTGAGCTGAATAACATCAGTCTTTAGTGCTGCAGCAGAATAACTACTGGTGCAATGGGGCAGACATACATGTCATTAAAAAAATGTGTTTCACATAGTGGCTACTTTAACACCTCACAAAATTGGATGACGATAGCTACTCCTTGGCTAAGTATGCAGTGGTGGTTGGATGCTTTCATCATTGTGGCAGCATTTTGCTGCTTGTCAGTAATGCAGAAGCTACTGAAAGCCAAAGTGGATGTGATGGTAAATGTGTGTACTTTTAATATGTGTTTTTTTAAAAAAATAAAAGCACAAACAGAAGCTACAGGTATATGTTTGTGATAACTGTTGTTACAGTATGTGGGGAGGGGGGAATTTAACCTTTTTCTATCCCTACCACAATGCAGAGGAAAAATGTTTTCTTTGCATATGCTGTTTGGATTAGGAGGGACTTCCTCACTGGCATGAATGGGGAAATTTCATTCCAAAGCATTTTGTCAATTTCAGCAGTGCCAAATCAAATTACATTACACAGAGTTGGGAATGAAAATGGATGATCAAATCCAAGGATGGAAACTGGGGACATTTTTGTTCCTGTACATCCTGTTATGTCTTTTTGGAACCAGTTTTGGTTCTTGGCTGGCTTAGGAGTTAAGAAGAAACCAGAACCACCACTTTTAAAGGTGGTTTTGTGTGCATCAAAGCTATTGTGGAGTGAAGAAGAAGTTCTTAGCCTTTTGCATGTGGCTGACTCACATTCCATGCCCCAATCCCAGGTAGGTCTTGAAAAGTGGTGAACATGGAAGAGATTAAGGAGGCCTGGCCACAATCAAGATGTTATCTAGATAGGAATCAGAATTTGGTACCCTTGTGTGCTTCTTGTCTTAGAACTAGTTTTCTGTTCATGGTATTTCACATCATGTCTGTAACCTGGCTTTCCTCTATGACTGTTTCATTCCAGACAGTGGTGCTGAATTAACAATATGCTTCTACAGAATTGGAATTGTTTCCCTCTAACCCTCATAACAGGAATGAGTTAACAGTCTTTTGTTACATCTTTTTAGAGTAAATGCTTTGTTCTTCTTTAGAGCCATTAAGGAATGTTGTAGCATTGACAGGGGCTATTCTGCCTTCTGGCTTTGATTGGTGCTCCCTGATGAAGAGAACTAGGGTGACACCTTCACCCATTCTCCCATTTCATGCCAGTATGATCCATCAGACAAGAACAGTTGATGGTTCTTAACAGCCTTTGTTTTTCAGAGGGTCAGATGTCTAAGACTGCTTGGAACATTCTGCTCCCGTGCTTCCTAATTCAGATCCACACTGAGCCTGCAGGAAGTCACTTGCATGTTATCATTATGTGACAGTTGTTGAGCTGTCAATGGGCAAAGTTGTACTTCTTGTCAGCTCCAAACAGAAAAATGTCCCCACCCTGCGAAGCACCACAAAAGTCTCCATTAATTGACATTCCTGTTGACAAGCTCAGTAGGGAAGACCAAAAAATAATGGAGCGGAAGAACTAAAATTTTCTATGCTCACTGATGGGGTTTCTGAATAGCTGTTGAGACTGTCTCACTGAGCTCTATGAGGGAGTCTTTTATTAACACTTCTTCTTGTGAATCTCAGGTAGCATGAATGTGTCCTTGTCATCCTGGTCTCTACTTCTGACCAGCTACATGTGCTTCATTTGGGATCATCATATTCCAACTGGGAGATCATGTGTGTTTCTTTTATAGCCATGGCTTCCCAGTCCCACTCTTCCCTTAATGCTCCTCACATCATCTTTCCCTTACTTCCTTGGAATGAAATTTGTGTCTCATTACATTTGTAGGAATCCTTTTAAGTGGAAAAGGGAGCCCTTAGCAGAGATTTTTCTAATGAGACAGATTTAATTTTAAAATTGCAACATCACAATTCTAGTTTTCTTTGTTGAAATGCTAGGTTGGGTGTATGCATGACAATGGGCATTTCCGCACAGGGCGAGGGAATCGCCCCGTGCCGGTACTTACCAGACTTCTTGGCTCCCCGGTCGGGTCCGTGGTGCTCCGGAGCAGTGTGTGCTTGTCGCTCTGCACTGCTCTGGGGATGAAAATGGTGGCTTCCGGTTGGTTGAGGGTCTCAACCAAGCGCTGAAGCTCGCCAGCTAAAGCCCGCCCCCAGCAGATAGCAGGCTCGCACTGGTGCGAGCCTGCAAATCTGCACCGGAGCGTGGGAACGGAGTGGTGTGCTCCATGCTTTTGAAAGACCTGTTTTAAGCTGTCTTTCAAAAGCACGCTGGATGACCACTTCAGGTCATTCCGGAGCAGGCTGAGGTGCAGAACTACACTAAGTAGGTCCGACCCAGTCAGCTCCCAGGTGCAGACATCCTCCCTGGAGGACGCTCTGCACCGTTTCTTTAAGCCCATGTGGAAATGGCCTGTGTTATGTTATCATGGATACTGAGGCAGTTATAAATGAATAGCCACTATAGTTACATAGTTATGTAGTGTTTCCCAGTCCTACTTTCCTAACAGCTAATTACTGGACAGCTGTTGCAATCAACGGGGGCCTGCAAGGTCCCTGTCACAGTTCTCCTTCACATGGAAGTCCGCTTATGTGAGAGGGGTTAAACATCAGTCAGCTGTTTCTGAATCAGCAAGGGAACCAAACACTGTAAGTCATAGTAGCTGATTCCTGGTAAATGGGAACTGGAGGACTTTTATGGTACCTATATATCCTCTGAACTAGGGAATATGTAGAGACTGTGAAGATAAAGTAGTCATGAATGTGTAACTGTAGATTACACATTTTCAAATGGCCTTATTTTTCCCCCCTTGAGATATGCTTTCTGTGCACCCCAGTGTTTTAATCAGCATATCCAAATTCCCTAAGGTGGGCTCTTCATATCTTTCTGCTGCTTCCTTTTTCCTTTGTGCTTTTCTTCATTGGGGATGTAAAGAATGTTCACAACATTTCTTGCCTTTGATGAGAAAGGGTGTCTTGACATATGAAGACTAGTGATAGGAAGAATATCATTAATTTTTTCTTATCAAATGAACAAAAGGTTTTCCTGTCAGGAAATCTCTTTTCAAAATATAATAGGCCAATAATGATTTTGCACAATTTTCTCCTAGTATTGGAACAACCTGAAGTATTGTAGAGGAATTTTCTGTGGAGAAAAACTTTTTTTTTCCCCCTATGCAAGAAACTTATTTCATTTGTAGAAAACAGGGTGTTACTGAGAACATTTCCTGCCAAAAAGCACATGCTCTTTTTTGCAAAATGATTCCTCCGTGACACTTTGTAACCTTCAAATATGGGCAAAATACTGAAGAGGCATATTCTCTTTCTCCTACCAAGGGGAGGAAAGTAACATAATTATTAGTCTTTGCAGGTGAGGATGACATGTTCAAGGATGTACATCCCTAATGACTTTGAGAAAACGTTCCAAATATTCCGAGGAGCTGCTGCTGCTGCTGCTGCTGCTGCTGATGATGATTATTTTGCATTATAGGTCTTTTTTGTAAAAATTTTGGGGTAAACACTTAGAGTATATTTTCCTGTTGGCTTCCATGTTTGTTCTTGAACTTTTTTTAAAAATTTTTTTTGGTTTTTCTTTAAAAAGCCCAAACAGACATAATTTTTTGTTGTCCTGGTTCATTCCATGGAAATTCCCAGCACTATTAGCAACAATTCATTTTTACCTACAGGGTTGTTTTTTTTTTTTTGAATATATATATCCAAGATGTACTCCCCCCCCCCACAAAAAAATCTATACTGTAGACTAAGTATGATTCTATACTTGTGGCATGTATTGTGTTCTTTGACCATTCTTCTTCATCACAGGGGTGAGTGGTGGGGTGGGGCAACAGATATCCCTTATGGGTTCATTAAGATTTCCAGAATGCTTACTTTTAAAAAAAGAAAATTGGTAGTCAGTGCAAAGGCAATGATGAGAACTCCAGGCCTACACTTTTGCAAAAGTTGATCAATGATTGGCTAAGGGCCTATGATGGTTACAGACTTTTACAGGAACTAAGATTAGTTTGGATCTGAAAGTGACACAAAGGCCATTTCCACACGGGGTAAATAAAATGGTGCAGTGCGTCCTCCATGGAGGACGTCTGCACCTTGGAGTTGACTGAGTCTGGACTACTTACCGTAGATCCACACCTCAGTCCGCTCCGGAACGACCCCAAGTGATCCTCCAGCGTGTTTTGGAAAGACCTGATTTTTTTGGTCTTTCAAAATGCCGGCGCTCGCCATTGCGTGCCTGCTCTCCGATGCAGATTCGCAGGCTCACACCAATGCGAGCCTGCGATCTGCGGAGGGCAGGCTTTAGGCTGGCGAGCTTCAGCAATTGGTCGAGACCCACGACCAACTGGAAGCTGCCATTTTGGACATCAGAGCAGTGCGGATCTACAATCACGCACTACTCCTCTTCACCCCGGACTGGACCAGACCGGACCGGACCAACAGAAGATCTGGTGAGTAGTGACAGGGAGCAGTTCCCTTGCTGAGTGCGGAAATGTCCAAAGAGGCACCAAACACTAGTCCATTGCAAGAGCTCTCATTTCCTTCCAGTAGCCTGGACTGGCCCTATGTCCGTGTTAAGATGATGATGATGATGATGATGATGATGATGATGATGATGATAGGAAATAACACCACCACCACCACCACTTTGGCTATGTGCATAACGCAACAGTTTAGAAAAAAAGTATGAGGGATTTTTTTGTTTCTTCCTAATGCAGAAAAAAAAAAAATCTAACCCTGTGACCATATATGGGTATGCCCTGTAGGAATGCACATGCTTGGGAACCTGTGGTCTTCCAGATATTATTGAATGCCAGTTCCCATCCATCCCAGTTGGTCTGGCCAGTGGGCCAATACTTTGGGAGTAGCAGGTCTTTAACATCCGCGTAGCATTATATTGGTTTATTATTTTCCACCTTTCCTCACAGTTGGAACTCAAGGTGGCTTACACGATTAAAAAAAAAGAAATACAGGTAAAAAGACATATAGATAAAAATGTTTAAAGGTTGTGTTAAATGCATTAAACTGTACATGCATCTCCTGCTTATTCAAGAGGTCAGGGACCAGACCCCTGTCAAAAATCAGAAATCACTGAAATGTGGAACTGCACTATATGTCACTTGTGAATGTGAGTGAAAGGTAAATAACACAGTATGGTGTGTGTCTGTGTGTGTATGTGTGTATAAATACAGTTTAATGCATTTATAAACACACACACACACATATAAAGATACAGTAAAATGAACAGAAGCTTGCCTTTAAATATCCAAAAAGACTTTTCAGATGCACTCTAAATGACTTCTGTGCATACACTGAACAAAAAGATGGTGCTGAGTCAATTAAGAGGAAAGGAAAACAGCACATGGTCACTGGAAACATGATGGAATAGGTCAAAAGTAGTATACATTTGATGCATGGTCCACTCTTTCAATGTATTGTCATGTTTCCAGTGACAATGCACTGCTTTTTCTCTCAATCAACTTGGTACCATCTTTTTGTGCTTTGAGTTACAGAAGGAGGTTTCAAGGGTTGAAAGAGCGGATCGTTGAAAACTGAGGGACTCATGTATTGAATTATAACCATTTTAAAGCAAAAGATGAAATAGTACACTGCAGTAAGAAAAGCTCTTTTGTTGCAAAACATTCCCCCAAGCCTGTTGGAATAAAAAAGTCTTCACCTGCCAACAAAAAGAAAGCAAAGAGAAAGCCACTTTTCTACAAAGGGAGTCCCAGAGGCTGGGAACAGACACTGAGGGGACCTTTTTGTTCTGAATGTTCCCCACCCTGACTCACAGACCCTGTTTTTTGGGATTGCCAAAATCAGTAGGTGACCACATTCCTGTACATTTAATACCTATGCAGAAAGGTGAATTTTATTGGTTGTAATTTCTTGTACTATTGTAGCAGGAGGAATTTCACTGCTAAATATTATTTATTGTATGCAAATATTAAAAGTGTAAGCTCTCTTTCCAACAAGACTCTGTAAATCTTGGCAACCCTTTGCTCCCCCGCCCCCAGTTTAATTTACCAAAAAAGTGTTCTTCATCTATGGCTTGATGCCCCAGCAGGCATTTTATGCTAATAATCCTGCAAAAATTCTCTGCATATTGAGCTAAAAATATTATGTGGAACCATGTTAAACTCTGTTATACCAAGCTTAAGGGAATAATACTCAAGCATCTTTCATCTCCCAAAATTAGTATACATATTAACCATATTTTTAAAAATGTTTTGTGTCTTGCTTTTCTGTAACATTTGTGGGATATGATTTTCAGCTCAGAACAGCCTCATTCAGTAGGTTAGGCCCAGAGATGAAAATTGGTCCAGCATCATTCAATGAACATCAATGGTTTAGTGGACATTTTTCATGTAGCCTTCTTAGCACAAGTCATATAATCTCTCCGCAATACAACTTCAGTTATCCACTTACTTTATTTTATTTATTAAAATAATAATATCCTGCCCTATATCCAAGGATGAGAGCCAGCATTGTGTAGTGGTTTGAGTATTGAACTACAAACCTGGAGACCAGGGTTTGATTCCCCGCTCAGCCATGGAAACCCATTGGGTGACCTTGGCCATGTCACGTACTTTCAGCCCCCGAGAACTTTGTGATAGGTTAGCCTAGAGTCACCATAAAACAGAAATGACTTGAAGACACACAGTAATAACAATATCCAAGGATATCAGAGTGGTGTATGAAATCACTTTAGAACAATTGAAAACAATAAGAATAAACTATTTAACACTTAATACCAGATAAACAATTTAAAATAATGTAAACCATAACACTTGTGCAAATCATATAAAATTAGTTAGGTCCTGAAGGCTTTAATACAAAGCCATGCTGTGACTTGGTACTGCAATGACACCATTGTTGGCATCTGTTGGGCCTCTAAAGGAAAAGTATTCCATAACTGGCATGGCGCAGTGGAGAAGGTCCTTCCATGCCCAAGGTCCTTTTGATTTTTGGCAGAGCAGAATGATCTGTTGGGGGAATTATGCCAGAGCACCTGGCATGCCCCTTCTAGCAGTGACAGAAAACAACCTAGTGTTTTAATGCTATCATAAGCCATCTTTCCCATTCAGTCTTGGCTCTGATGAGTGAACAGACTCCAGCTTTAAAGGACCATGTGACTCTTAACTGAGCTGGCATCTTCTGGGATGTGTGAGCTCTGTGCACACTCCCTCCTCAGGAGTTGGTGTGCAAGTGTACAGGCTTGCCCAGTTCTTCCCGTTCTCACCAACAGAGCCATTGATGACATCATTACTGCCCAGGCAGAGAGGTCTTGAATACTTGTCTGCCAGAATGCCCAGAAGGTCAAACCATATATAGGACATAATAGTTTAACTTTGTAGGATTCTGGACCTACAGGCTCTTTCATGTAACAAAACAACAGACTTGAACATCCCAAAAATACATATGTGTCAAGGGACACTTTGTACACCTGCCTTGTGAAGTATTATAGCCAGATGCTGGTTTTTCATCTTAGTGAACTAGGTCTTCATTTTACTTCAGCAAACTGCTATGGAAAAATATTAAGAACAGAGCTTAGAAAAGGTAATTTTTGATTACGGTTCTCAGAATCTTCCAACCATAGTAGCTGGGGAATTCTTGAAGATGCAAGCAAGATTTTCCTCCAAAAGCTCTAAATAATATCATAAAAATAACCCCGTGGGGTCAGGGCAAAGACCTTGTTTATTATTATAGCCCCACAGTGACCAGCCAGCCACTTATGGGAAGCCCAGAAACAGGATGTACATGAGGTGCAAGAGCACCCTTCTATTATGTTTTTCAGCAACTCATACTAACTCTTACCAAAAGACATACTGCCTCTCATACTGGTGATAATATATAGTCATTATGACTATAAGTCTTATTCTCAAAACATGTCTAATTTAGGAGTCATGGCTACAGCTTCCATAGTTCAAAAATGAGCTGTGTGAAGAAGTCCTTCCTTTTCTCATCCCAAATTCTTTTTCTTTATATGGCTTCTAGTAATACATATAGATTTCTTGTTATATGCTTTCAAGATGACTCCAGCTTATGGCAGCACTACCACTGAGTTTTCTTGGCAAGATTTATTCAGATGAGATTTCCCACTGCCTTCTTTTTAGGCTGAGAAAGTGTGGTTTGCCCACACCCCGATGGGTTTCTATGGCTGAACAAGAATTCAAAGCCTGGCCTCCTGGAGTCCCAGTGCAACACTGAAAGCACTACACCACAGTGGCTCTACTTAGGATACCATGTAATCATGCATTTTAAGCTCTACAGCAAACCAGTGAGCGTACAAAGCAAAACAAAAATCAGAGGACTCCAAAACTATAAAACTGTCTTTAAGCCAGTGCTTCTTATGCTATCTGGTATGGGAAACTAGCAATTTTTTCTCCAAAATGCCAGGAATCAATATCATATTTGAGCTCATCGTCGAGAATTATTTCTTTCTTTACTGGAAACTCTCCAGCGATCAGCAACTGATGGTTCATGGATCAGCATGAATCCACAGAACACCTCTTGGAGTAGAACTGCTTTAAATCATTCACCTTTATGGTTTATTATAGGATAGCTCTATTTTTAAAATAGTTCTGTGCTTTGCAACCGTAATGCATCCCATTACCTGGAATAGTATCAAACAGAATCATAATATATAAAGCAGGCATAAAGTGGGTTATTGAAATTATTGTGGAGTGGATGCTCCTTTAATAAATGGAGTAATCATTTCTTCTAAAAGTCTGAAATCAAAGATGATAAAATCAGGTTTTGCTAACAGCTTCACTGTGAATAAAGAAACCACCACAAATAAAGAAACACATAAATATTTTTTTCCTCTGATCCACTCATTCCATTCAAGTTTACAAAAGGTAAAAGCAAAATATGTTGGGTCAGATTTGTCCAAGAGTGATTGTTTATGGAATGAAGCCAAATACCATAATCTGGACATGTACAGATCTGAAGAAGAGTGTAGTTAAGACAAATGTTAATACAGTATATTGACTCAGAGACATGCTTATTTCCTTAGAGAGATGACTGCTACTTGTCAAAAACCTTAGAGCAGAGATCAGTTCAATAAACCATCATAACTTTGTTGCTAAAACTAAGTTAATAACAGCAATCAAAATCAGACATGCTTTGATGATAATCGGTTCCTTAATGTAATTAAAAGACAAATGCTATATGTGAATGTTTCATATATCTAGGGAGTTCACTCTTCACATGCTGGAAGGATATAGGGCTGAGAATGTGAATTTATTCCATTAAAAGTAAGAGATTGCTTTCAGAGTCTTCATTCTAAACTACATCGATTGAACATAGCCTGTGGGGAGAAACACCATCTTTGCACGGCTTAGAAAACCCCTTACTCCTGCTGTCTTGGTGCTCCTTCTCTTTTCTTCCAAACTTCCATAGTCACCTTATCCCACCCCTTTCATTCTCACTGGTCTTAGTGCTTGTTCAGCCTTCCCCTTTGCTCACTCTGCTCATTGCTTCTGTACAGCTCTGGCTATCCCTTGTCTTTGAACTTTTTCAAGAATTTGGGAGCCCTGCATAGGAAAGCATGACAAAGCTTCCTAGAGGCCCTGAGGAGAGATCAATCTCCCAGACCTTCCAGGCCTTATCTTTTCCAGAATGGATAAGGTCTGGCTCTTGGTAACTCAGGATAATATTGGAGATGTGAGACAGCTTTTAATTAGCTGACATTAATTAATCCATTTTGAAAGGAAAAACAAAGACCTCTTCAGTATCCATGCCAAGGTACAGGTACAAGTGTTTTCTTTGTCATGGAGCTATAGGGGAGACAGGCTGACAACACAGATGAACACACACTCTCTTTTATTGTTATAGATTGAAATCAATATGAACAGACAGATAGTGATTGATTTCACCCCATTGTCTTTCACATAAAGTGAAGTGAAATCAAAGTTTTCTCTGTTGTGTAAGTAATCAGATGATGTTATAGGTATCGAATGAGAAACACGGAGTTGTGTTAAAATCCAAAAACTATTTCAAAGGCATTAAGTAAGCTTAAGTGCAAATACTAATAATGGGCAAATAGTCCTTACTTCATCTCAGAATCACCTGAGTATTCTTCCTTGGAGAGCGTACCAAATCTATCCTGTCTCTTTGTTCTTTTCTGTCTTAACAGGCAGGCAGCTGTAAACCCCAATCTGCATTTTTACATACTTCCAGACTGATTCGGCCTCACAGAAATGACTTTCATGATCAAGTCCACTGACCCTGCAGTTAGCAGCCTTCACTGCTCATTTGTTTCTGGGAGTTCTCCCCTGTCCTGTAATGTTTGTGCATGTGCACTGATGGTACTGAAGCATCTTGGAAAACCAGGTAACTCAACAAAAAGAGCATACCTGAGAACAAAAGACAGTTTCACTTCTTGGTGAGAAAATAACCACCAGTGAAACACTTGTGAGGGACAATGGAGAGAAGTGGCTGTCATGGAGAGAAAGTATGCTGCCATGATGGAACAATATATGGGCCTCTGTTGCACAATGGTAGCCAGTGGAATAGCTGATGGTCCCAATGTGTAATGAGCCCCAATATGCATCATAGCACTCCTGAGGCACATCTAGAAAGCAGCAATGAAGTGATAGAGCATAACAAGGGTGTTCAATAAACATCAGAAGTATCCAGTGTGCATCCCAAGTACCCAATAAGCATGAGAAGTAGCTGTCGCAGAAAGAAGCTTCTTTGCTCAAGTGATCTAGTCGTATAGTTTTCAACAAACAAATGACAGTTTCATTATGCCCAAGGGGCAAGCAGCAAAGAACATTTGTATGTGAATATGCATGGCCCTAAAAAGCATTCTGCTAAGCCTGAAAGCCATGGCTGGGCCCAGACATTTTGCTGCCCAAGAAAGATCAGCAAATTTTGCCCACCACTTAGGTTAAGTTGTGTAATACACAAAAGAAGCCACATTTCTATAATGGCCAGGAGTTTATTTGTTAAGACTTGTGTGCTTGCTGTACCCATTCCTAGAGATATTTGGCCTGGCTATGGGAACACATGTGAGTAACACTTCTGCTCCATTTAAGTCCAAGGAAGCTGTTTCAGCTCTAAACGGTTGTCATTTATTAGTACTGGACTGGATAAGTGCAAATACATTGAAAATTAATTCAGACAAGACTATGGCCCTTTTCGCACAGCGTTTTGGAAGCGAGAGGGCCCCTTGAGTGTCGCGTAAATGTGAGGAGCAGTCTGCATGATTCAAGGGCTGGACGCAGAGCGGGCACGGATCTTTTAATTTTTGGCTTAAAGCCGAAATGCTGCACCATCGTGCAATGCTCCCAGGCCCCGCATGTACTTACCTGGTGTGCGGTGCCTCAGGAGCCGGGCCAGTCCCAGGCTGCACTGCGAACGGAAGAGGCGGGTGCTTGCATGACGAGGAAGCAGCTGCAGACCCGAAGCAGCAGGGATGCAGCAGGGAAGTGGCAGCATTCCTTCCAAGCCTTCTCGTGCGAGGACCCCAACCCAGCAGCGCGAAAAGGTAATGTGCGAAAAGGGCCTATATTTCCTCACTACACTCTTATAGTGCGATGATTCCACTTTCAACATCCTATGGAATCCTGGGGTTTGCAGTTTAGGGAGGGGCTGGCCAGCCCCTCCTTAAACGGTAAACCCCAGGATTCCATAGGATGTTGAAAGTGGAATCATCGCGCTATAAGAGTGTAGTGAGGAAATGGCCAAAGATGTTCCTGGTTAGCCAAAAGACAGATCAGGAAATAGGGATTCAGCCTGTGCTGGATGGGGTTATACTTCCCCTGAGGACACAATTTTTGAGTACTGGATTCAAGCCTCAGCCTGGGAGCTTAGGTTTCTGTAGTGGCCAGGTGCTACCCTGTGAACTGGGGGTCCCGGGAGGGACACCAAAACGTGCTCAACTAAAGGTGGGGAAAATTAGCTTTGAGCACTGGTTAATGTTACTAGAGGTAGGGTAACTTAGCGAGATCTTGAACCCTATGTCTACGGGGTCGGGTTGAGTCAAGGAGAACACAGAAGTTGAAATAATAAATGATGTTTATTAAATACAAGCAAAACAGTGTATGTGACACACTCATAAAAGATAACTAAAGAAGATAAAGGTTGGAGTGGTATAGAGGGATTTTTAGAGGGATTGCTGGTTTGGGTGATACTTCACCTGTCCTGAAGCCCAGAAAAATAGAGAGCGAAGCTGGAGTGCAATGTAACTCAGCACGTGGAGCTGAGGGGAGGCTCGCCAAGCAAAGCGGCAGCAAGGCGGGATGAAACTCGGGAGCGTTCCGAGGAAGGTCTCGGAATCAAGGGTTTTTATAAGGAGAATTGTGACTGCAGGCTATGCCGTACTTGGGGGAAAACAATAGATTTGGAGTTGGAGGCAAGGCCTCCGAAATGTCAGAATCTGAATGATTGAGTTATCGTAGTGGTTCTCAATAGAGTAGCCAGTATGCAGATGCAGAGTACTTGGGTATTGCATAGTTTCCCCATCAAGCTGCCAGCGCGGGGCAGAGGCTCTTTTGTAGGTTGTGTGCATACTTAATTAGAGTACTTGCCTGGAGGTCTCCTAAAGCAGTGTGTCAGCTATTTCTGGCCTGACTGTATTGTAGTTTGAATATTACGGCTATTAACGGCCGAGCTTGTTTATGTGCTTGTCCGGTGGCCTCACAAGCACGTGGAAAGGAATAGGGAAGTGAAGCCGAATTATGACATCAAGAGGATATCTTTTAATATCCCCAAAGCTCGGACTAGCCAGGGCAGTAACACAGGTTTGTGCCCCAGTTGTGTCCATTGCTAAAGAGTTCTTATCAGATTATGATCAGAATGTCATAGCTGCATTCCCATGTGATTACTCGCCATAGTTGCATCCTGTTTGATTACCCCTGTGAAGTGCACGTAGGGCTGCCTTTAAAGAGTAGTCAAAAATTTAAATTGGTACAATAAGCTGCAGCCAGATTACTGACCAGAATGGTTATAAGCATACAGCTTCTTTGTTACAACAGCTCCACTGGCTTCTAATCCATTTCTAGGCTGAATTGAAAGTACTGGTTATCCCTATACAGCTCAGGTCCAAGTTATCTGAAGGACTGTATTCTTCCAATTGTGCTTGCCTGAGGTTTGGGATCTTATGAAGAGGTCCTTCTCTCCATTTCGCTACCCTCATGGTTATGGTGGGAACACAGGAGAGGGCTTACTTCGTGGTTGCTCCGAGGCTCTGGAACTCCTTTTTTCAAACAGACTGGTCCTCTCCATAACATCCTTCCAGTGGTAGGTGAAAACTTTTTTATACGGTATTTTATGTGATAACTGATTGTGTATGGGGAATCAGTTTTTAATAATATGCTGTATTGTCCATATTTGTTGCTTTTTAATGCCATGGTTGAAATAGTCTTGGAGAATTACAAATGTGTAAGCATCATAGTTAGGGTTCCATGCAGTGACTCCCATCCCAATCCCCCCAGTCCCCCAATTCCCACTTACAGTTCAGCGGCCACTGTGGTCGATGGGGGTCTTTACCCCGTCTTTCAGGAAGCAGCTGACTGATGTTCTCACCCCCTCCCATGAGCAATTTCTGGTGTAAGAGGCAGAAGTGGGGTCCCTGTTGCAATTTCCCCTTGTGCCAGGGACCATTCATGTTAGGGATGGTGGGACCATCAGCCAGCTGTTTCCCAATAAATAGAGGAACAGACCCCTGTTGATCACAGCAGCTGCTGCCTGGCTAACAAGGACTGGGAGGCCTTTCTGGTCCATACATATCCTCTAAAGAAGGGCCATGTAGGGACTATGAATTCAAAATAGTCATGAGTGCATAAATCTAGACTGTGTATTCATAACTGCCCGATAAGATTCCATCCTATAGTTTTAAACTGATTTTAATTGTATTGATAGTTTGCATTTATTTTATCTCCTGCATGCTTCAGGGATGTGAATTTTTATCTAACTTTTGTAAGGTTCCTTGAGTGCTAGTGATGGGAAGAAGACTGGATAGAAAAAATTAAGAGGAAGAGGAGGAGGAAGGGGAAGGAGGAGAAGCAGTACTAACAGTAATAGTTATTTTGATATTTGAAAGGGGGAAATCCCACCAGTATTTCTCCTGATTTCTGGTGGAACTACTACTGCTTCTTCTACTACTACTACTACTTGTAAATATCTTTTAAAAATTATGCCATTCTTTGATACCAGAATCTGCTGCCCAAGGCGGTCACCTCAGTTTGCTTAGTTGTAGGACTGGCCAGGCTGAAAGCAAATGCGCATAATCTTGTTCGGTGAATAGAATTTCTGTGGAAAATTTTACCCAGTTTATGACCTATTCAGCATTCTGAACTAAACAAATTCATATTCCAAAGCAGCTAATTACAATTTCAGCAGTAGTATCTTCAGCTAAACAGTGATTAGAGAATCACATTAGAGATTAGAGAATTAATTTCTCTCTGTGTGTGTGTATGTGTGTGTGTGAGAGAGAGAGAGGGAGAGAGAAATTGCTGAGCAGAAGACAGAAATCTAGCACAAGACACAAGCGGCTGTCTGGAAACCAGTTGTTGTTGTTTTTTTAAATACAAGCCTCTACACTTCTCATAAACAACTTCAACAACAGCATGTATTTCTGGGATCCAATGCCTTCAGGAAAATACACCTACAGCTCCCTCTTTGCTGGCGCTTGTTGACTAATCCTGAAGGTGAGGTAATGATCTGTGCATGGACCATAGGTAATGAATGAAGGACCTCCATCTGTTACCTGATTCACAATCTTTTGTGGAGAAAGAGATCAAGCAAGTAAGCAAGTGCTGCCCAAGCTGTCTGGGGACAGTGTCACCAAACCAGACGGCAGCAATTTAACTTTCATCTCTCATTCAAGCAAAGTATGGAGATGGGGATTTATTGCTTGTGAACTGCACAGGATTTACTAGCTACAGTTATGCTCTTGGGTGGTAGACTATATATCTCCACTGGCAGACATGGATTCTAATATCTGACTATATTTTCTCCCTCAAAGAATTGCTTGGAGGGCAGCAGTGTTTCAGAATGCTACATGAATTGCATTTACAAAGTACTCTGTACTTGACAAAATGTAGGTAAGAAACTTCAGCATATGAGAAATGATACCCTTTGGCAGTTTCTATGTATGAAGCACGGAATATAGTAAAGTAACATGTGTCCAGGAACATGATTTCTTCTCTTGCAATTGGAATTGATTGTGTCAGCTTGCTTATTCATTGTCTTCATAGTTTTTAACCTTGGCTTTTAACCAAGTTTTCAACTTACATTAGCATATAACTTAGACCACGGATGGGAAATTTATTGCCCTCTGGTGTTTTTGGATTGCAGGTCCCATCAAACCTCACCACTGGCTTTGATGGCTAGATCCGATATGAATTCAAATCTTACCCTGAGGGCCACAAATTTCCTGTCCCTGGCATTGAACAACCACAGATCTCACTCTTTTGGAGTTTGCATTTGAACTTGGACAATCGTATTCTGACATATTTTTAATGCTGAATTTTAATATGCAGATTCACTAATGTTACAAAAAAAAACATATTCTTGGCTATAATAAACTGGAGCTAAAACAAATCTGTTGCCTAAAATTTTCCTCAAAACAATTCCTACCTCAGTCAAGTATTCTGCCAGCTTCCTCCAGCTGTTCAAATATGTTTAGTCACAGCGTATCCCTTTCAGCATAGGGTAAAAAGCTGGTAAAGCCCTACCTCCCAAGTTCCAACCGCACCCAGACCTACAGATAGGGCACACATATTGTTCTCTGGCCCTGGTAATAGTCAGCAGTACAAAACAGGAAATACATCATCATGAGAGGAGAAGAGGCTACACATACACAAAGCACAGCACTCATGCCGGCATCAGATGATATCAGATGCTATGGATTCTTCTCATCATTCTTGCTGGGGCCAAGCAGACTGATAAGACTGCTTCCACTAACTGGATGATAGATATGGGTGAGAGCTGGTCTAGTCCAGCAGTCAAACCACTATACCATGATGGCTACATTAATACCTGGAATCCTCTGGATGCACTAGGCCAGCAGTTACATTTTTGCAGGCTTGAGCAATGGTGGTGAGAGAATGAAGAGAACATCTGCCTACTCTGAGCATCCTATATCTCCAATGCTTAAGGTCTATCATGACCACTGCACCCACAGCCCTTGTCTTCCTGCTCCAACCAGCCATACCGGCACACTGAATTCCAATTAGTGCACCAGTGGGATTCTCAGTCTAGTCTCTGATTTCTCTTGAGTAATCATGCATGATCCTTATATAGATTTTAAACTTTAAACATCCTCCCCATTCCAGCCACTTTTTATTTCAGAATTGTCAACCTACTGCTCATATATATAGGCTTAAAAAAAACCCCTTTTTTAAAAAAAGCACTTGTGTTTATAGATCAGATCATATCAGATCAGGCAATGTTTCTATTGTAACTTTTGTGGTGTTTATAATTGTATTGTTTTATCATCTGTAATTGTTCAAAATGATCAGTAGACTAATTCAATAATTTAATCTGATCTGATCATGCATTTACAAATGTGGGACACCAAAATAAAAACTGTCTGGAGGGAAGATTTAAACTTTCTGCATGCATGACAGCCTTGGACAGGATAGGATTCCCTACAGAAGATGTAAGTTCAGCAAAACACAGCTGTTTTAGTTACTTTGTTCTGTTTTCCATCTGGTCAACCTATGCAAAACCAAATCCTGTTTTGTTCAATGAGGGTTATTCTCCTATGAGTATACATGGGATTTCAGCCTTGCACTGCGATGGATTTTGCAATGAGTAAACTCTTTTCTTGTTCTCCTTTCCCTTTTCCAGTGCTGGAAGCTCTGAGACCACACTTCTTGCATAAGCAGCCATGTCCGTAACAATGGAATCATGCAAAATAGGAGACCTTCTGACCATTTTCACCTTATGCTGTCCATCCTTCCACATATAGCAGTCCTGCTGATGATGACAGTATCATGAATTGTTTTGAATGGCTGTTGAACCCAAGCCTCTGTTCCCCAATTTCCTTTCCTGCTCAAAGGTGTTTCATTTAGAAATGATTCTGTCTCTGCTGTCAGCATTTGTCCAGGTCTCCTGTGGCAACAAGTTCAATTATACAAACTGATGCTCTTAGCCTTGTAAGGCTTCAGATAGCAGGGATTTGGGAAATGAGAATGAAGTAGTTAAGTGTTGCAAATTGCCCTTCTTGAGCTGTCATGGTTTCACGCTTCTGCTTAAAGAATTGTTCAGCAAAATGGATTGCATTTCCTTATCAGGCTTACTCCCTGTTTAAATATTTTGATAGCTAACTACAGAAATCTTGGCAATCCCAGCTTCATTCCCTTGAACTATGTACAAGTGAGCAAAGATGGCCAGCCAAATCCAGGAAGGCACCCGAGTGGAAACATTTTCCACTAATGAGCTCTCTCCCCAATATATAGTTCAGCTCCTTCAGTATCTCAGATAGCTTAATGTTAGCCACTTGTCAATCAAATGTGGATCCTTGACTGCCAGCAGCAGCAGACACTAAATGAGTCTAGAGGCAGAATTTTGACTGGACAAGTCAAGTTTAACAAATGAGATCCCTGCAGATAATCTGTGGTTGCATAATGACTACAGTACTACAGACCTGTTCAAACACTGCCCTCATTTCAACCACAATTTATCTTCTCTCTTCCTCTCTCTAAATCCTATACTTTCTGACCTAACCTTTATCACAACATGTACGTCAGTTCTGGGCCAGCAGTGTGAAACACTGATCTGAAGCCAGGTGAAAATAAAAACCCTTAGAATAACTCCAGATTTATGACTGTGATTCTATATACGTTTCCATGGTATTTGCTTTTGTAATTTCTCTGGTATTCTAATGGATACTATGTCCCCATACTATGCCATATGAAAGCTGGAGCTCAGAGCATGGCTTGAGGTAGGCCCTGTCAGTTCTACCCTTTATTGTAATACCTTAAGTGAGTCCTAAATGACTTATCTTATAAAATCAACAAAAGTCTATGGCAAGACGAGGGATTAGCAGGAGGAAGAAGGGTGCCTGTAAAAGGTCCCTGAGGCATTCTTTCATGTCTCTAAGACCAGACTTCTAAAATAATTTTTCTTCCTTCTGGGCACCTAAATAGGGGTGAAAACAGCATCTTGCATTATGTCACATTATAAGTAGACTACCAGAAAAGCTTTAGGGAGAATAGATGGAAGAGTCTATGGTGGAAAGAATGATGCAGACCTGTTCAAGGCTAATTTGTGGAGCACAGAATTGAAACTGGATAGTCTGTGTACTCATTGATACCACAGAGATCAAAGTTGTACTTTTTATTTTAATTATTGAAACAGACTGATGGAAGGAAACAACCTAGTCTAATGTCTTCCATCTAGCAATGACAGTTCCATTTACCCAAATGATCTGTCTCATTAGCTGGGGATGTCTTTTTCTCACATATTAACTCACTTCATCCTCCCACTCAGTTAAACACCAAGTGCCTCCAGCAGATATATTTCTTTTTTGTAACATTCCCAAAGAAATTCCATCTCCTTGTGCAACATTGTGTTGTTTATTTTTTTTTCACTGAGTGGGCCTTTAGGCTGTTGTAAGTGGCACGTATCCACCTACGCTAGTTTAGGTTCAAATCCTAAACATACTTTGTGAAGAAATACTGTATCTTTGTGTTGGTTTATGTTTTCTGGTATTTATATTGTCTGAGTAACCGCTCAATAAATTATCAGATAAGCACATATCCCAGAAGCCTGGTTTTGCTATTGTGTATTGGGCATAAGATGGTTATGACTCTGGGTGGAAGGCTTCAAGCTGAAAATCTAAAAATTATTGAGGAAGAAGCTTTCTTTGTTTACATACATACCAGGAAGATAGCCAAATCCAGTTTGCATTAGTCATCTTTTTCTTTTTTTTTAAATAGTGGTTGGGAGATAAGAATGACCACCTGACAGGTTGAGAAAAGGTTTAGAGATTCTGGCCAGGATTTTCTTTTTTAAAAATAGAGAATTAGAGGTCACCTGATGGTTTGCAGTTGCTTGTCAGCTGGGAGAGTACCAGAATTCAGAGCCGGTGGCTTCAGGAAGCAGAGTTCAGAATAGAAAAAGAGAAACCCTCCTGGAAGAACACTGGAGCTGGCGGTTGAGAAGACCAGCAAGCTGTGTTGTGGGACTGTACTGAATCTTCAGGCAGATGTAGCAGCCCAGTGGTAGAAAGATTTAAGCAGAGATCTGACCAGAGCTGATTTTAGTAAGTAGTACTTGAAGCATCTCAATCAGCCTAGAAGCACCACAAGGAACTTCTAGAAGAAGAATGCTAAACAAATCTGTTCCTGGTTGTGAGTGATTGGCTGGCATGAAGATTAAGAAAGTCTAGTTGGATGGGCAAGCTATTGGGATTCGTTAAGGTGGAGATGAGTTCCTTAATATAGAAACTCCAAATAATTCTATTTAACCTTAAAACTGTAAGTTTAAGCAGTTATACCCTCTCACTGTTGACCTAATCCTAAAATTTCTGGTAACCTAGCTCTAGAGGTAGGATTGCATTTTTAGTCATGTGGCTTGGATTTAAACAAACATCACAAGTTGATGGCTGGGGCTTGTGTCATTGGTTTGAAACAATTTGTCTTTTTCACCCATTCAAACTCTTTGGCCATATGTTTGGTGATGACCACAATTCTAAGACTATGAATGGTTATGGAAGGGCAAAGCAAGCGTTAGAAAATCAGCCGTGAGAAACAGAAATGTATGGGGAGCACTATATCAGTTTTTAGGGGTACCACATTTAGTACCCTAAAGACCATTCAAATTCCACAGAGAAAAGCAGGATAACTTGTGATAAGGATACAAAGTAGAAGTACTGAGATGCTTTACCAAGGAGTTAATCTAAGAAATTCAGAGCTTCCTTGCCTAAGAAAGGGGCAGTTAGCCTCACGCAGAACACAGATACCCTGAATCTCAGTGAAAGTTACTTTGGTGATGCTAATGGATTTGAAATGTTATTATCCATCTTTTGCTGTCCTTTGTCCCTGATCCCCACATGGCCAAGAAGGGAAGTGGCCTCTGCCTGCATTGATATCCCTCTAGACCATCTTTAGTGGTGACAGAAGTAACATCTGAGACAAAAAATAGGCCTGTGATTCTAAGATCATTACTTTTCTTCTCTTGTATGATTTTTAACATCTTAGCCTGATGAAGAAGCCAGTGCAGCCCTGAAAGCTTGCATGATGTGTTTTGTGCTTTTTAATTGGTCCCATAAAAGTATCACTGTTCTGTGGATTTTGGATTTTGTTGGAAGTAGAGCTATAATTCTTCACTAAGCTTCTCCAAGGAAATGATGAATAATTTTAGCAATTTTTTAAAAAAAACATAAGTGTTTGAAGCCTTTTTTTGCATTTTGAGACTTATTCTGGGCAAAATGTATACATTACCCCCTCCCAGCCAAAAAAACCTCATAGTATTTTCTGCATAGGCAACGTTTTCTACACAGAAAATATTTCTATGCAGAAGTAGTATTTTCTGCACAGAAAATGATGCTTCATGTGCAGAAAAAGCTCTTTCTTGTACAATCAACCACATATTCATTTTGTACAGAATAACAGCAAGACTGTGCAATCTCTATCTTAGACTGTATCTTTTTGGGGGCTGTGATAAGGGATCCTGCAGTTTTGGGAGAGTTCTGTTCTCATTGAAGTGGCCTATACTTGTCTTGGCTGCCAACCTAGAATTCATTTTGAAAAGTCACCTGGGACAAATTATATCTCCTCTAATAAGATTCTACTTGGAGCACAGGCTTGTGTGTGTATAATTCCTGCTCTTAAATCGGAGAGGAAGATGTGATTAAAAAGCCGAGTTCCTCCTAGTGAATCTAATCAATGTGCACATTAAAAACCATAACAGTTCGGCAGCGCAGTTTTGATTGCTGATGGTGCCAAAGAGGAAGTTGATTGAGACAAAGAGGGAAGAGAGGATGAAGGGAAGGGTTGCTCAAGTAAGAAGGAGAGACAACAGTGTCAAGAAAGTTTTGAGTGTTCTGTGCTTCATTTACTGGGGTTTTGCTGGTGGCGCCCTGGCCACCTGAGGCTAGAATACAGATAATCAGGGATAGGCTTGCATTGTAGAATAATTCTATATGTTGTAATGTCAGGTTTGCCAGTTGCTGTGTTTTATATATTGGTCCCTGTGGCAAAAATAAGTAAGAAAGGTCCCTATAGTCCCTTTAGCAAAGTCAATCTGTAACTTTTTGTATCTAAGCATCCATTCTATTCCCAGGTCTCAGCAAATGACAGTTTTCTTTCTGTAAAACACAACTGGTCACAATTAACTTCAAACTATAGCTATCTGCTCTGCCTTTCTGGGAAGCCTATAATTTTTTAAATGCCTGTTCTGCCCACTACAGCCTAAAACAATTCACATTCTAATCCTGGGCCTCTTCCTCTCACAGTATTAGTTTCTTTATACCATTGCTGTTCAGGCTGTTTCAGACAACCCAAAATGGAGGCTACCATAGTAGTTCTCCATTGCATTTTAGATTTACCTCAGATGCAGGGGTTGTGAGGTATCTGCGTAGGTAAGGAGAAAAAAAAAACCCTGGCACTTATCTTGCTTTTTTTTCAAATACATAAAACAATTCCCTTGTGTAAGACCAGATCTATCCATTCTCATTTTCACACTCTACTTGGGGTTCTTTAATGTGTTAATGGCTATCAAAAGGAAACTATCTAGAAAGAGAGGCAAAGGGGAACAGTGGTGCAATCTGGCTTTACATCAATTATAGACTATCAGGTGTTGTTACTGAAGGAAGAGTTCTGAGCATTTAAAAATCGCAATCATGCAAAAACTAGTTATATTAGGGATGGGCAAAGTTATCAGGTTATTCAGAACGTTAGTGTGGTGTGCCTAAGGTGTCTGGTGGACAATGCAAGAGAGGTTGTTTTGTCCTTTGCAGCACAGCTGCAAATTTGTCTATCTTGTCTCCTAAAGTTCCTGTCCCATAGGAAAGCTCTGAACCTGGGAACCAAACACGTAATGCATCACATAATGGATGTCTGGGAGTGGTTTAACTCTGGTTAAAAGCTAACATCATGTCCTAAAAGGTTCCTTCTTTTTCCACTTCTTTTTTTGGTGTTTTTCACCTGAACCTCTATATTTCCTTTTTTGCCTGAACTTGTTTATGCTATGCTTCTAGACAGAGCTGTCTGAAGTGGTATGCTTATCACGTATCCTGCTTTTGCTTCAATAAACTGTAGCTTAGCTTAGATGCAATGCCTTTGCTTGGCTGTTTTTCTGTTTGGAGCAATTGGCAAGGGAATAGCACAGCTTCATGGTTCTGCACTCTGCACATGCTCAGGTGAGCTCAAACAGGCACCTTGACAAAAGTAGAGTCCTGGGGCTTCATATGACCCCCAAAACTGTTTTTGTGGCCCTTGATTCCATTAGATTCCCTGACCTGCCCAAAGAGATGAGTTTCTTCTCCTGTTTCAACTTTTAAATAGGTTGCAGGCCTTCCCTGCACAGTTCAAACATCAAAAAAATACCGTATTCATTTTTTTTTCCAAAACAGAAGTGGACTTCAATTCACTTCTGTTTTTGATTTTCTGTTAAGTGCTTTGAATTCTCCAAAAGTCAGTCCATACGCAGCCAAAATGACACCATTTACACACAAGAGCAAGATGTCAGCAGGCTTAGGTGGAACCCAATGTTTGCAGAAGTACAAACAAGTCATCTGAGGCAAAAGTAAGAGGAGACTTCTCAAATAGGCAATAAGAACTGAGTTGGAACAGTTGGAGCAGTTTACTAAATTAATGTTTGGGGAGGGGAAGAGAAAACTGGAAGGGATTGTTCTGTGCTTTCAAGTGATTTCTGACTTACAGCAACCCTAAGGTGAGCCTATGACGGCATTTTCTTTGCAAGATTTCTTCAGAAGGGGCTTCCCTTTGCCTTCCACTGAGTCTGAGAAAATGTGGACTGGCCCAAGGTTTCCATGGCCAAGTGGGGATTTGAACCCTTGTTCTCCAGAGTCACAGTCTTCTGCTCAAACCATTATACCATACTGGCTCTCATGGGAGAGGTGTGTGGAAAGGAGTTTTTGGGATTCTGAAAAAGGAGTGCTCCAAGCTATTTTCTTTAAAATTTGTCTATCATTGAGGTATGTATGGGCAAGCATGTCCATCTATATTTTTAAGATCAGTGAAAATATTACATCAGAGGGAGAAAAATGGCTCAGAGATGTTTAAGCTTTTCCCTGAAATTTACTATCCCTGGATAGTTGTCCTGGTGGTATCCACTCTGCCAGAGTTTGTACTCAGAGTAGTAAAGATGAGTACACCATGGCATGACTCCACATATGGTGATGAAGCGGCTAATTGCTGTGCTGTGTATGGGTACTGAGGTTCGGTCTCTTTTAGAAAATCAATCTCTATCTTCACGTATCTATTCATCCATTCTGCCCCTTGGCATTGACAGTTCTCATCCTTGAGTGTAAATAGCTTCCTTCTTTTCATAGGAGAGAATTGATCGGCAGAGTTCACTTTGAGACATAGCTATTAGCTCAGCCTTCTGATAGACTTGTAATTTATAAAATAGCACCTATTATGAGGGTTAGTGCATGGAAAAAAAGAGAAACGGCCAGAATGATGGGAGCAGCAGAATTGTGGAGTGGAGTTGCGGAGGCAAGCAGTCTGTGTCAGCTGTGGAGATTCACCTTTGGAGACTACTTTCTTGGCTTGGTATGAATCTGCAGTGAAGACATGGCACCCTAGTCTTGCACCAATGTTTTTCTCTTTTCTCAAATGAGAGAACAGGTGGCATTATATGAAAGCTAGGGAGACTGAAAGAAGACAGTAAAAGATCTTTAGCAGGAAAGAGAGATACAGATCTGTAGGAAACTTGCACAGTCTCTGCCTGAAAGTCCAGACCTTGCTGTAAGTGAAATGTAAGGCTCTACCAGAGCACAGGGAGATTGCAGGCTCCTGAGTAGGTAGGACTGAGAGAAGAGAAAAGAGACCAAACAGATACACAAAAAGATGGCAGTGGAGACCAGTTCCTCCTTAGAACCTAACAGCAATAACTGACATCTCAGGGGAAAGCTGCAAGATGAACTCAGCAGTTGCAAGTGCAATAAACAAGGATCTAAACTAGTAGATTCATATTCTCCTTGTTTGCTTCTTTGTAAGTAGAAATGGAAAGAAATGAAGAAACTACTGTACTGTGGCACCGTAGAACTGCTTCTCTGATTTACAGAGTTCATATGCATACTGGGTTAACTGATTAAATAACAGGGGGAAAAAAGACTCAGTAGGAACTATAACAATATAAGCTACTTGCTCTTTTACCGCTGAATTACTTGCTCAGTTAGATTCTAGATGTATGCACATCACACAGTTATATCAGTCTGATATCACTTTAATTGTATCTTCATCCTATGGAATTCTCTACCAGAGAGTTTTAATGGTATAGGTAAAAGAAGTACACTAGAAAATTATAAGTTCCTCAGCAGGGTAGAAATCCCAGGATTTAATGGCAGTTAATGTCAAATCAAAGTGCTGTAACTATGTGGTATAGATACATCCTCTGTTTGTTTGTGTTCTATAACCTCTCTTCTGTCTGAAAATCTAACCACTGCTTATGAATGCTTCTTGAAATGTATTCCCCCCATCCCAGGATTTATCCCAAATTTGAAGTCATGGAATAAGGTTTTAAAAAATCACTTGAGGACTATTGGGAGTGAAGTTGACAATACATAGTACTTACCAGTACAAAGATGGTCACATATTGCTAAATTACATCTTGGATACTTGCTTTTACTCCTACATTCCATGCTGAGAACTGTGGAAATTCATTCACTTCTTGCCCCTGCTGTGAAGGTTATGGAAGGGGCAAAAGCCCTGACAACAAGGCTGAATTTAATTATGTTTTAACTGTTGTATTCTGTGGGTTTTAACCAGGTCTTTTTAATTGTTTTAAGTCACTTTCAGTCCCAGCCTGGGAAAAAAGTGGGGTATAAATAAAGAGGAGGAGGAGGAGGGGGGAAGGAAGAGGAGGGGGGAGGAGGAGGAGAAAAATCTAATGTGCTTTGGCCTGTATGTTCTCTCAAAGGCTTTCTTCAGGGGCTATTTGTGACTCAGGTTCAAAAACTTCTGGAACTGAAACTGTTTCAACATTTACTATTGGTTTCCTTTTTGTCCGAAAAAATTGTGTGAGAGCTTCAGTTCTAGACATTTCCTGAAATTAATTTTCAAATAGTCCCTGAAGAAGCCCTCTAACATCATATACAGGCTGAAATGCATTGGGCTTTTTTGCCAATAAGAACATCCATCAATTGGTCATCTTGAAACGTACCTCTTGTTTCCTCTGTAGAATTTGATGGGGGTTTCCCAGTTTTTGCTTTGTCTTTCTCAGTGTGATCAATTTTGAGAAGGAAGGAATGGAGTTTAAAAGTATAACATACTGCTTACAGGTTGTTAAAATGAATTTTTAAAACCATGATGTCCTTTTCAAGAAACAAAAAAACAAAAACAAAACCCGAAGACCAGTGTGAAATGAATTTGTTAAATGAGGGCAATTACAATGTTCTGATATCAGTCCTTGTTTGTCTCCTTCTCAAATATAATATATATTTTGGTGCTGTTGATGAGATCTTTCATATTTATGAGTGATTTTTGTGCGAATTGTGAGACCGCTTTTTGTGCAAATGATTTAAGCTAATTAAAAATTAGCAACACCGGGTGGCTCATTTGCTTCTTCTCATCAGTCACTCTGTCCTGTCTGCTTCCAGTTTTGCTTCGCAACAGGCAAAGATGACAGTTTGCATAGGGTCTTGTCTTGTTTTCACACTGAAACCAAGATCTCTTACAGATGCTGGTGGTTTCTCAACAAGCTGTCTTAATGTGTCGAAACAGACTCTGTCCCCAAGAAGCAGACATTTGACAGCTTTTCTTTCTATTCCTATAGGGATGTGTGGCTAGCCTGCCCACGATCAGCACCAAGGAGAGCTCAGTGGCAGTTGTACATGGTTCTAAGGGAATTGACATATCAAGCCTTTTAAAATGTTATTTTAACAGCCTCACTACAGAAGTGCAACCCTGTGACAAGCTTTTTATAGTTTCATTGTTGGCAGCCATAGCAGAAAGAAACACATGTGGCTTGGAGACATTTCAAATATTTACCTTGAAGAGCTGCTTTCCTTTGCTTTCAGGCTGGTGTGTAAGGAAGGTAATGCAGAGCACTTTACCTTGTTTACATCTGTGGCGCATCTGTTCTATACTAAGCAGATGTCCTCATTTTCTTTTTCATTTTCTTTTTTTTTAAAAAGCTGGTAGCTTTCTTCAAAGCATCCCACTCGCCCAGTCAAAATTATTTTGGATAAAATGCTCTAAAAGTCAAACCATCTCCCCTATTCTCATCTGTGCTTTTTTGAAATGCAAAAATGAACTGTCCAAGACAGTCCAAGACCCAAGGCAGTGAGAGCTAAAGTGTAGCTTCAAAATATTGTTGCAGGGAGGAAACAGACAGGAGAATGCCAGTGTATTATAGTGGTTTGTCAGATTAGGACTCTGAGAGACCAGGATTCAAATCCCAACTCCATCATGTAACATAGTAGATGACCTTGGGCAAGTCACTCCCTCAGCCTAAGAGGGAGGCAATGACAAACCTCTGAATAAATCTTGCCAAGAAAACCATATGGTAAGATTACTATAAATTGGAGTCAGTTTGAAGATACATAACAACAACAAACAGTTCCTAGCATAACAGACTGCCCTGAGATCTTCTGATATAGGGTGGGGTATAAATATTTTAATGAGCCAGCATGCTGTAGTGGCTGAGCATTGGACTATGATCCTGGAGACCAGGTTTTGATTCCCTGCTCAGCCTTGGAAACGCACTGGGTGATCTTGGGTGTGTCATACACTCTCAGTCTCAGAAAACCGCATGATAGATTCATTGTACGGTTGCCATAAATCCAAAATGACTTGAAGGCACACAACAACAACAACAACATCGCAAATAGTTTAATAAATAAATAAAAGGGACTGTGGGATGTTCAGCAATATTCAGATAGTGTTGCCCAATTGATGACAATGATGAACAGCACAAAGACAAAGAGATGCAGAAGACTGGAGAAGAGGAAGCAGTTAATGCTATTCAGAGGATGTAGTGGGCTCAAATAAGTAAAAGACTATTTAATCTTTTGAAACATGCAATTCATGCCACAGTGAACTGCATTAGCTATGAGAATTTGAAAAACGTGAGTTCTTTCAAGGATGTACTTCTTAAAGAAGCTGCTGTTCACTATAAAGTCTGATTCAGATTTGCAGGGGCTGATTTTCCCTCTTTTATTGTGTTCAAGATATTTGGCAAATCAAGAAGCCAAGACAACCAGTACATCAGTGGGAAAACAGTAGTAACATCAACAAGTGAGTGGTCATCCTGCCTCACCCAAAGGTGATATTGGGGCAGCCCTTGTGCAATTGGGTTAATGGTGCTAAACTTCATGGGAATGATGGAGCTGCTGTGCAAGAAAGTTTCAAGGAATGTGGGAAAAACTAAGAAACAATACAACTCTGTAGAGAAGGAGACACGAATAACTACAGAGCTGGAGGCAGAAGGATCCATAATGGGGGGGGGGGAGGAGTATCTTGGATACAAAAACATGCCACAATACAAAGAGCCAACTACTCTGAATGTATTGAATTAGGTTTTGCTGGTGTGGGCTGTGGCTGCCATCAGAGGAAGCAATGCAGACTGGCAGTAGAGGCAGCCAGCAGGCAGCAGCAGCAGCAGCAATGGTGGCCTGGTGGCACTAGCAAAAGAAATGGCAGTGCAGGAGGAGCGGGGGGGGGGGGGTTTGACAAAGCAATTGGGGAATTGAAAGATTTTTTTTAGTAATAAGTCTCCCAATCAGGAGAGTATTTATTAAATGTACAAACAGGAGTTGAACAGATTACCAGCCCCATTTCATCATCTCCACCCCAGACACACTTAATCTAGCCCAAAATAAACACAAACAGTTTGGTTAAAAAGGATGAAAAGTTTACTCACAAAATCTTGTGCATAGTTTTCACAGGTTCAAATTCTTGAAGAAAGGTAAGATGAAAATAAGAACTCACATGCTTACAAGAAAGCATGCTTGCCAGAGAATCGGAGAGCACATGCTTGCAGGGAAGCTGAAGAACAAAAAAAGGGAAGAAGTTCTCTTCTGAACATGCAAGGAGAAGTGGGTGTTGACCAAACAACAGGAAGTTTACTCAGTCCCCTCTCTGCCTACAATAAACATGCAAACTAACTACCATTTAATTAAGCATGCAAAGGTTGCCACTCCTAACACCCCCATGATGTTTTGATTAAACAAATTGATTAGATGTGGAATAGATGGGAACACTGTCAGATGGATCCATAACTGGTTGGAAAACCATACTCATACAGTCCTTATCAATGACTGTCCTTCAAACTGGAAGAAGGACTCAAGTGGAGTGCCTCAGGGTTCTATCCTAGGGCCATTACTCCCCAAAATTTTTAACAGTGATTTAGATGATGGTGTGGAAGGAATCCTTATAAAGATTGCAGATGGCACAAAACTGGGAAAGGTGGCTAACACATTGGAAGATAGGAACAGAACTGAAAAAGATCTAAACAGTAGACCTAATGAACCAGAAAATTGGGCAGAAATTAATAAAATGGAATTCAATAGAGACAAATGCAAAATTCTACACTTGGGACACAAGAACCAAATGTACAGTTATAGGCTGGAGGATACACTGTGAAGCAGTACTACATGTGAAAAGGACCTTGAGATTATTGTTGATGATAAGTTGAATATGAGCCAGTGGTATGATGCTGCAGCAAAAAAGGTGAATGCTGTTTTAGCCTGCATTAACAGAAAGATAGTTTCCAAGTCAAGGGAAGTAATAGACCTACTATATTCTGTGCTGGTCAGATTTTATCTGGAGTACTGTGCTCAGCTCTGGGCACATCATTTTAAAAATGATATCGACAAATTGGAGCAGTTTCAGAGAAGAGCAAAAAGAAGGATGAGAGGTATTGAGAACAAAACATGTGATGAAAGGTTGAAGGAGCTGGGCATGTTCAGCTTGGTGAGGAGATGACTGAGGGGTGACATAATTACACTTTTTAAATACCTCAAGGGCTGTCACACAGAGGGGAAGGCAGGCCTGTTTTTTGCTGCCCCAGAGGGTAGGGCCAAGTCTAATGGTTTGAAGTTACCGGAGAATGGATTTTTATTGAAAATTAGAAGGAATTTCTTGACAATAACAGCAGTTCAGCAAAAAAGTGCTTTGGACCCCAATTACCTAGAGAGCTCATGGGGTTTCCTTCTCCAGATGTTTTCAAAAAGAGGCTGGACAGCTACCTCCTGGGATGCTTTAGATGGAGATTCTGCATTGGTAGATGGTTGGACTAGATAACCCATCAACTGACTGAAATGTCATTTCAACATTTTTCACCTTTTATTGAATGCTGAGAGGACAACACATTAATATCTTGCTTCAGCTAAACAGCAGGAGAATTAGAATACAGAAAATTATTAGGATGTAGTCCTGAACTATGTATCACAGATTTTCCAGCTTAGCTCCATTGAAATGCACATATGTCAAGTGACAACAGGCTTGTTGACTTATGGATGAATTATATGTATATTAACTGTAGTGACATAGTGGAGAGGGAATACAAAGGAACATTATTCTAGGACATTTTTCTTCAGAGCTAGAATGATGATGTCATCTGCTGAAACAACAGACCCTCCTTGCTCTGGCAAAGTGAATGAACAAGACTTTTAGCTTTCACTACTGTTGAGGCAGATTATCTTAGAGGCAGTCAATGATGAGGAAGAGTTTGGATATTTTCTTTGGTGGGATTTCTAGTTCATGGTAATAGACCTTTGCAAGATTGTTTGAATGTCTAATTAAAAATTAAAATGCTGGATTTCTTTTTATATATATTTATTGAAATTTTACACAGAAAAATACCCCCCCCCGCTTCCAAGCATCTTTTTTCCAGTTGAGTTTGTGTTTACATCCCATTTATACATTATTTCTATTTAAGAGTTAATTTAAGAGTTAATCACACTATCACACTATTACTTTTAACATTGTCACGTTCAACTTATACTTATTCTATAACTTCCTTAATTTTCATTACCAACATTTCCGACACTCTTCCTTTGTTTCTTCTTTTCCTCATTCTTTTATCCAATTTAAAACTTCGTTCCATTCTCTTTCAAAGTTCTGGATTGGTTTATTTTTAAGTGAAAAAGTTAACTTTTCTATCTCCACCATACCCAGAACTTTTAATTTCCATTCTTTTATATCAATATAATTTCCTTCTTTCCAATGTTGTGCATATGTCATTCTTGCAGAAGTTATTACATATAACAATGTTTTCTGATAAGATCCTATTTCTCTTTGTTGCCCTAACATGTTCAACAAATAAAATTCTGGCTTCATTTCAAAGTTTAAGCTATACGTTATTTGAATTTCATCATGTATTTCTTTCCAGAATTTCCTTGCTACCTTACAAGTCCACCACATGTGAAAAAAGGACCCTTCTTTTTCATAAAATGCTGGATTTCAACTGGGTCCTGCTAGAAGCTGAAGCTAGACACACAGCGCTGAACTTCCATAGAATAGTGTTCACCCTAAGCCCAAGTACTATGACTGTTAATCAAAGCCAATATAGGCATATCAGGTAAACAGGTGAAATAAATGTGGGGAAGCAATTCACAAACTGTTTTTAATTGGCTTAACTTTAACTTTCACTGACCATAAGCAAATTATTGATCCTGATTTCAAAAGAGAATTGCCTGATTAAAATATAGATTTAAAGATTTATATAGATTTATATATATCACTGAAACCTGGTGGGATGAATCTCATGATTGGAATGTAGGAATATGGGGGTATAACTTATTTTGCAGAAATAGACCAAACAAGAAAGGAGGAGTAGCAGCCTTATATGTCAAGGATGTTTTCACCTGTGAAGAAATCCGTGACTTAAATCTGGGAAGCCAAACTGAGAGCATCTGGGTAAGAATTAAGGGAGCAAGAAACAATAGGGATGTGACTGTGGGCGTTTGGATGAGGCCTTCCTGGAGCAGATGACCACACATTCAAAAAGGAGAGATGCCATATTAATGGGAGATTTCAATTATCCTGATATTTGTTGGCAATCAAATTCTGCAAAGACCACAAGGTCCAACACGTTCCTTGCTTGTCTTGCAGACAATTTCATGGTCCAGAAGGTGGAAGAGGCGACAAGGGGATCGGCTATTTTAGATCTGATCCTGACCTAGTTGATGAGGTGGAGGTGGTGGGATCCTTAGGAGGGAGTGACCATGCTCTCTTGGAGTTTGTCATCCATTGGGAAGGAGAAGCCAAGTGTAGCCAGACATGCATCCTAAACTTTAAGAAAGCTGATTTCTCTAAACTTAGGGAGATACTTGCTGAAATCCCATGGACAAGAATACTAAAAGAGAAAGGAGTTCATGACAGATGGGAGTTTCTTAAAAGTGAGATACTGAAGGCACAATTGAAAACTGTGCCAACAAGGAGGAAAAATGGCAGGTGTCTAAAGAAACCGGAATGGTTGACTGAAGAACTCTCAGCTGAGCTAAGTGTTAAAAGAAATATATACAGGAAATGGAAGAATGGTGAAACCACCAAAGTGGAATTCAAGCAAATAGCCAGGAGATGTAGGAGAAAGTCAGAGAAGCTAAAGCGCAGAATGAACTCAGGCTTGCTAGAGACATCAAAAACAATAAAAAGGGCTTTTTTAGATATGTCCGCAGCAAAAGGAAAAACAAGGAAATGATAGGATCACTACGTGGAGAAGGTAATCAATTAATAACGGGGGGGGGGTGTTAGAAGGCAGAGCTACTTAATACCTTCTTTGCCTCAGTTTTCTCCCAAAACGATAGAAGTACCCAACCTGGGGCGTGGGGAGCAGGTGAGGAAGCGAGGGAAATGCAGCACAGAATAAGTAGAGAAGTAGTACAGGAATATGTGGCTAAACTAGATGAATTCAAGTCCTCAGGGCCAGATGAATTACATCCAAGGATATTAAAAGAACTGGCAGAAAGTCATTTCTGAACCACTTGCAATAATTTTTCAGAACTCTTAGAGAACAGGAGAAGTCCCAGCAGACTGGAGGAGGGCAAATGTCATCACCATCTTCAAGAAGGGGAAAAAAGAAGACCCTAATAATTATTGCCTGGTAAGCCTGACATCAATTCCAGGAAAGATCCTAGAGCAAATCATTAAACAGTCAGTTTATAATTACTTAGAAAGCAATGCCGTATTCACTAAAAGCCAGCATGGATTTCTCAGAAATAAGTCACGGTAGACTAATCTTATCTCTTTTTATGATAGGGTTACAAGCTTGATAGATGAAGGGAATGCTGTAGAAGTAGCATATCTTGACCTCAGTAAGGCCTTTGACAAAGTTCCACATGACATTCTTGCAAAGAAGCTAGTAAAATGTGGGCTGGACAGGGCTACTGTTAGTTGGATTTGTAATTGGTTGACCGACCGCACCCAAAGGGTGATCACCAATGGCTGCTTTTCATCCTGGAGAGAAGTGACTAGTGGGGTGCCACAGGGTTCCGTCCTGGGCCCAGTGCTGTTCAATATCTTCATCAACGACTTGGATGAAGGAATAGAGGGCATGCTGATCAAATCTGCAGATGATACCAAACTGGGAGGGGTTGCTAGCACATCAGAGGATAGGATCAAATTTCAATATGACCTTGACAGATTGGAGAGCTGGGCCAAAGCTAACAAAATGAATTTCAACAGAGAGAAATGTAGGGTCCTGCACTTGGGCAGAAAAAATGAAAGTCGCAAGTATAGGATGGGGGACATGTGGCTGGATAGCAGTACGTGTGAAAAGGATCTAAGAGTATTGGTAGATCACAAGCTGAACATGAGTCAGCAGTGTGATGTGGCAGCCAAGAAACCCAACGCGATTCTTGGTTGCATCAATAGGAATATGGTGTCTAGATCGAGTGAGGTAATGGTACCACTCTATTCTGCATTAGTTAGGCCTCATTTGGAATACTGTGTCCAGTTCTGGGCACCTCAATTCAAGAAGGATGTCGACAAGCTGGAACGTGTCCAGAGGAGGGCAACCAAAATGGTGAAGGGTCTAGAAGCCATGCACTATGAAGAACACCTTAGGGAGCTGGGTATGTCTAGTCTGCAGAAGAGAAGGTTAAGAGGGGACATGATAGCCATGTTTAAATATTTGAAGGGATGTCATGTTGAGGAGGGAGCAGACTTGTTCTCTACCACTCCAGAGACTAGGACAAGGAGCAATGGATTCAAGCTCCAGGAAAGGAGATTCCACTTGAACCTCAGGAAGAACTTCCTGATGGTCAGAGCTGTCCGGCAGTGGAATATGCTGCCTCGGAGTGTGGTGGAGTCTCCTTCTTTGGAGGTTTTTAAGCAGAGGCTGGATGGCCATCTGTTGGGAATGCTTTGATGGGTGTTCCTGCATAGCAGGGGGTTGGACTCGATGGCCCCTATGGTCTCTTCCAACTCTATGATTCTATAGATTAAGATTTATATAGCTTAAATCATCACTTGAGCAGTAAGGAATACAGTCTAGGCATTCAAAGCAAAGGGGCAGCCAAAGTGATCAAGGGAAACTCAGCAGATAAAAGTTCTAGGTGTGACTGGCTTTCAGCATCCACTTTCTGAAAAGCTAGAAATTTGAATACTGAAGAGAAAATTCCAACTGAGAGGCAGAACTTTTATCTGGAAGGGTATTTTCATATTGCCCCCCCTGCAGCTACACTCTGACCAGTGTCCTCTGTTACTGCCCTGGCTAACCCGAGCTTTGGGGGATATAAAAAGAGATATCTTTTGATATCAATAATTCGGCTTCACATATCCCTTCCATGTGCTTGCGAGGCCCCCAGACAAGCACGCATACAGGCTCAGCCGATAATCGGCGTAGTATTCAAAACAATACAGGCAGGCCAGAAACAGCCGACACGCCGCTTTAGGAGACCTCAAGGCAAGTACCTCCATTAGGTATGCAAGCAACTTTCAAAAGATCCTCTGCCTAGCGCTGGCAGCTTGATGATCTGACTATACAATGCTCAAGTACTCCACGTTTGCATACCGGCTATCCTATTGACAATTTGGCTGTAACTCAATCAATCAAATTCTGACCTTTCAGAGGCTTTGTCTCCAGCTCCAAATCTATTGTTTTCCCAAAGTCCGACCTAGCCTGTGGTCACAATTGTCCTTATAAAAACCCCTGACTTTGAGCGCTTCCTTGGATCGCTCCCGAGTTCCAGACCGCTTTGCTGCCACATCGCTTGGCAAGCTTCCCCTCAGCTCCATGTGCTGAGATACACTGAACCCCAGCCTCGCTCTCCATCTTCTTCCGGGCTTCAGTACAGCTTTTGTATCACCCAAATCAACTATCCCTCTGAAAATCCCGCTATCTTACTCACACCTTTATTTTTCTTAGTTATCTGTGTGTGTGTGTTGCTTACATTGTGTGCCTGTCTTTAATAAAGATCATTTATTATTTTCAAACCGGTCTGCTTCTTGACTTGGCCTGACCCCATAAACACTGGGTTACATTGCCCTGCCTCTGGCTTTGCCAACCAGTGCTCTTGACTAATTTCCCCAATTTGTGTAATTGCAAGGTTATTTAGGTGTCCCTCCCGGGACCTCCAGAATACAGGGTAACACCTCTATTATGCTGAATATTCAGTTTTGGATATCAAAACCTGCTCCTTCTACAATGTAAAAAGAGTATTGTGAATAACCAGGCCCATGGTGCTTGACATAGACCAACATTCAATCTGACAGAATCCATTCAACCAGTCTCCATAATGCAAATGCATAGGTAAACTTAGTATCTCTAGCAGCTTCCAAAGTATGGTATGAAAAATGTCTTCATTACAGCAGTAGTGTGAAGAAAGGAGAATATAGCTTCTGGGTGGTTGTTAAAATTTCTTGCTTTCTTGCACACCTGAAACTGTAAGGGCCCTTTAGATCAACAGAGCAGGTGAAGATTATGGCAATCAACAAACTGTGAGCAGAAAGGACCTCAGAGCTGACATACTGCTATCCCTCAGTATGAAATGAATGTGTTTAGTGTTGATTCAAAGATGTCCTGCATAATCATCATTAATATATTAGTGTTATTGTTCCCAGAGAACAATGTACAGACTAAGCTACAGGGGGAAATTATCAGCCTTTGCTAATCTTTTAACAGAGATCCTAAAAAGACTGACTGCCCACTTACAGTTTGTTACTGATGTCTTCCTGTTAGAACCCATGTGGGGCTACCAGTAACAGTATGGTTTGGATGGGTACCTTGTCTAATTGGCATTATGTTTAATTGGCAATACATTTTAATTGGTTCTGATATCAAATCAAACCTCAAGGTGATCAGGAAGTCAAGCCAGAAAGAGGAAAAACTCTGACTGTAAACATGAGATCGCAGGCAGGTCAGCTTAAAACACCCTCTAGGTATAACCTAGGTCATTTATCAGGTAAATCACTGTTGTTCCAGAGAATAAGTCTTAAGCAGAAGTCAAAATCTCTTCTGTGAATACAATGGTCAGACAGGAGATGTTTCCCACCAGAGCACTGATGACTTCAGTCCTACTCCTGTACACCTGGATGTTTTTCCTATTGTCCTGTCCTACTCACAATACAGAGATATTACAACAGTCATTATCTCTTTATCATCCAAGCACCAAAACCACTAGCACCAGCTGGACATCATTGTCTGTGTTGCAACTCCCATTGTCCACTAGGCTGGGAGAGCGATTAACTCACACCCCTTCAGAGAGGGAAATACAGTATATTAAACCATTGGTTTTGAGAGGTCAGATACAGTCAGATGAAAAGCTGGACCCCACTATGTCACCCTGAATCCTCATCTGCTCTGCCCTTAGACAAAAGTCTAAGCCACATTTCAACTTCTTCACTACTCTTTTGGACTGGTCATTATAACCCCAAACCCTCAGCCTTTCTATCCATAATTTTTCCTCCCTTTATGTTGCAGTCAGCTGTTTTGTGAATGTTTGACTGTGTGTATCTTGTGTGCATGCATGAGTGAATTCCTCTCAGTAAAACACATTTTTAGCTTACTTTTAAATCTCTAGCTAGTTCTTTTCCTATGTGAGCCCATAAACATTGGTATAAAGTTCTCATTAAGTTATCCCCCCCACAAGCCTCCTCTTTGACCTAATTAATTCCCCACTTTTGCACAGAGGTACTGGCATTGCATGGTGGCCCTTGTGGCACCTACATTTTGCGGTCACGTTCCCATCCCTCACCTATTAGAACATTAATCCTATTCTTCCAGCATTTTATGATCAAGAAAGATCTAGGAGAGATAGTAGTAGATGGCTTGATTAAGTTCATTTATTTATTCATTTATTATATTTATAGCTGACTGTTCCACTAAGTAGCTCAGATTAGTTTGCATATGATATATGCAGGGAATCCCTCACCTGTGTAAATCATAGTTTTGATTTGGCAGTAGAACTGCCACATTATTTCCAAATTATTTCTATTAAACACCTATAATGGCATCTTCAACTTCTAGTTTCAAAGATTTGTTTGCTGATGAGAGACATTTCAGTGAAGGAATAGGTTCTCTCATCTTTCCTAAAGATACTGAAGTTTGCCAGCATACATTGTCCATATCATATCTCCTTCCCTTGATGGAAGTACCCAAGCTGATTCCCCATAGTTAGCAAGTCCATGCATGAGTCTCAGAATTGTTCATCCACATATGAGAACTGCACTTGCTTAAAAGTAACTATAAATTTCATTTTATTTTATTTGTAAATACTGAGCATACTGAGACACTTTTACTGAATTTTGAGAATAATGCAAAGTAGTAGCAAGGCAAAGTAGCAAGGACTTGGAACAACTATTGATGAAAATGAAGTAAGTGAAGAAGTAGGGTTATGGCTAAATATTAAGACTAAAGAAAATGACCATAAATGATTTACAAAGTTTATAAGCAGATAATTTCAAACATTGAAATAGTTAAATATTTTCCATGCCTTGATCCTACCATTAATCAAAATAGAGATTGCTGTCAAGAAATCAAAATAAGATAAGACTTGGAAGGGAAGCTATGAAGATCAAGAATGAAGATATATCATTTAAATACTAAACTCAGAATCATCCATGTGTTTCTGATTTCTGTGTATGGGTATATAAGATGGACAGTGAGGAAAACTGACATGAAAAAATAAACTCATTTGAAATGTGGTGGTGGTGAACATTTCTGTGGATACCATGAACTGCTAAAAAGGCAAATGAATGGATCCTAGAAGAAATCAGGACTGGACTCTCACTAAAGGCCAAGATTGTTGTAGGCACCAGCTGTCCATTGCCAGGGAACAGAGCAGGGCCATCAGGAGGCTGTTCAGAAGACAAATTGAGACTGTGATAACTGAAGCCCCTGTCAGAGCTGCTGCTGATGAGCAGCAGCTGTTGGTCCCTGTTGCTCTGACTGGAGATGAGTCCTGCTCAAGAGCTCCCCCTGCTGCCATGGACCAAGCAGGCTCGGACGTTCCTCTGCCTGCTCCTTTAGGGCAACAGGGATCTGATTCTGAAGATGCTTTGGAGCCTGTGTCACTCAGCCCGCAAACAAGGCAGAGACTCAAGAGAGCTGAGCAAAGAGAGGCTTCCTTGATTAAGTTCAAGAAGCAGTGACTAGCCACACCTGTGTCTTGGGCTATATAACTGCCTGCCTGGAAGCTTTCCTTTGCTTGTGGCAAACTTCTTACAAGCCCTCCCCTTGTCTGTTCCTTGCTTCCAGCACCTGGCTCCTGATACCTTGGATTGATCTCTTGGCTCTTGACCCCTGGCTTTTGGAACTCTGACTATGGCTTTTGCTTGTCGCTCTGGCTTAGGTAAATGGTCTTCCTTTGAGTAAGTGCTTGCTTGACTCCTCCCGGAAGGACTCTGCTAGCTCTCTGACTCCCTTCTCCGGGCTGGCTCACTGCCCAGGTCTCTGACCTTGACAGAGACAGCCAGCAGTTTAGTAGAGCTTGCTGGTTCAGGATGGAGCAGAAATGTAGTCCAAAGTTGGTCTGAGGGTTCAGGAATCTAGCAAGCAGCAAGTTCAGACAGTCCAAAGGTCAGAGAAGCCAGGCAGACAGTGAGCAGGGAGTCTGTAGCACACAAAGGCAAGAGCCAGCAAACACATGAGTTGTTTCTGGCATTGGGCCACCACCCTCTGCCTTTCTTAAAAAGGCTGGAACCAGGTGGCTCTTATCCCAACCTGATTAGCTCCCAGTGTGCTTGCATTTGCTTGTTCTCCACTGAGGCTTCTGTTCACCTGCTGACCCCTAGCCCATGACAAAGATGACTAAATAGAGGCCGTTGTACTTCAAACATATCATGAGATGATCTGACTTATGGGAAAAGACAATATATTCAGTAAAGTGCAAAGCAGTAGGAAAAGAAGACGACTGCACTACAGGTATATTGATTCAAGTAAACAAATCATGGCCCTGAATTTGCATAGCTCGAGCAGGGCTGTTGATGCCTGGGGTCTTAAAAATCTCTCATTCATGGGGTCATCATATGTGAAAATAGACTTAATGGCAAATAACAACAACAAACAACAGCAGAGCAAAAGTAACATTACCAAATTTATTTTTTACACTGAAAGAGGATACAAAGAACAGAGGGTGAAGTATATGGAAGGTAAAAGAAACATGAAGAGAATGAACTGGGGGAAATAAGGATGGAGTCTTCTAGTCATATTTCTTTCCATTCTTTGTTTTAGTAGCTACAGAATACTTGTCTCCAAAGTCAGTGGCTGTGACTGCACCTCTGTCAAGTTTTATAGTATGCATTCTATCTTTCAAGACATCCATCTGTGACATACACCATGGCCATTTCTGCACTACACTCTTATAGCGCGATTATTCCACTTTCAACATCCTATGGAATCCTGAGCTTTGCAGTTTTGAGAGGGGCCAGCTGGCCCCTCCTGAAACTGCAAACCCCAGGATTCCATAGGATGTTGAAAGTGGAATAATCGCGCTATAAGAGTGTAGTGCGGAAATGGCCCATGTAACACAGCTACAAATCAAGTGATTAGGAATGTTGAGAGATGAATTGTGTGTGACCATGAACAACCACAACTAGCTGCCCCCAGCAATTAAATGAAAAGTCAGCACTCACAAGAATAGAACAGTTACCTAGGAACTAATGAAAGAAAATCTTAAATTGGAAGATCCTAATGGTAGATCATAAATTGGCAGCTTGAATTCACAGGTGCAAATTATGAATCACATTTATATGAGGGACTAATGGAAGAAGCCATGGGATAACACATAATTATAGGCATGACTAAGTGTTAAAGAGAGGAGAAAAGAAGAATAAAAGGCAGGATTTCAGCAGTCCCTGCTGGGTTACACATCTTCAATGTGCCAAGGAATATTGGTCACCAAAAATACACAATGGCTTATATTTTTCCTCAAACCCACAGATAGTAAGCACTGGAACCACTTCTGGCAGTTAGATTTTGGGAACAAACTCATCCCTTTGTGCTTTGGCACGGTCACATATGTTTTTCTAAGCATGAGTACCAGCAAGATTCAAACGTCTGCTTCAAAAATTATGCATTTTCCCATCATCATCATCATCATCATCATCTTCAAAATTCGCACTTATGCTAACCTAAGTGACATTTTCTGTGGGAAATCCTGGCCAGCTTGTGAATTTCCTCAGAGCAGTTCTAAAACAGCAAATTCTTATCTGCAACTAAAAACTGCTTCTCCTATTATCCTCTAAAACAGCAGGACCAAAACACTGCATAACCTTAAAGATCTACTTTAGCCTTGCAGACAGCTGGTTCCTAGCACTCAGCTTTATGTTGTACCTTGCCTATGGGAGAGGAGGGGGTAACAAATAAAAATTGATGATGATGATGGAACACAAGTCTGCTGAATTTTTTAAAATTATTCTCTTCTGTATTTTATTGATTATTACCAAATATCTATACAGACATAAAAAAGATTTTGATGCTTCTCCATTAAACTGCTACTACTTCGTAGGCAGTTGAATCGGTGGGCTGTAGATAGTGCTGTCTCTTGACTTAAACCTACTTGCAAAAAAAGGGCAAAGATTTGTAACCTTCCCTGTGCACCCCATCAGTCCTTTGTTGCTGTGTTGCTTGGCTTTAAAACTAAGGGAAAACACACTGTGTGGTGCATGACCATGCTCAGAACAACACATTTAGCACAGAAAGCAGATACAGTTTCCATAAAGATCTCTCTGTTTTACCCCAAATATAGATATGATTGGGACACCTGAAGCAATGCAGGTCCTGATAACTTACGTTGGGAAATGGTCATCTACGTAGAAGGCCAATAGTTCAGATGTGAGAGTTTCTCTTTAAATTGTGTGCAACCTCATATATTTTTGGACCAGAACTCCTATCATCCCTCTCTACTGACTATGCAAAGTAAAACTGATAGGAATTTTGGAATTTCAATCTAACAACATATAGAGAGCCACAAGCTAACCATCCCTCCATTCAGGTTAAAGCTCCTCTCTTATAGTCTTGATGCTGTCTCCATGGCTGCTACTTTCATTGCAACAAATATGACGATATGATAATGTAATCAATTTGACAGCTAATAAAACCAGTTAGTCTTAAAGGTGCTATTACATATCATTCTCCACTCCTCCTTTTTATACAGCAAATTTTGGAGAACCTCAATTTTTTATGTATGTATGTATGTATGTATGTATGTATGTATGTATTTAAAATGCTGTATATTTTATTTTTTTTGAAAGGAGTGATGCACTGCAAGGCAGCAATGAGTCAATCCACATGAGCTGAAAACTAAAATGTATTGCTGAGAAGGTTTTCTGGTGTGAACATTTCCTTTTGCCGATGTCTTTGGATTCCTTTTGCATTTCAAATATATTATTACTTGACAAAAATTTATCCCACAACAATGGAGAGATATTTTCCAGTTTCTGTCATCCATGTAAAAATACCCTTTCAGTTGTAAAGTCTCTTTTGTTCCTGTGACCAATACATTCTTTTAACATTAGCTGTGAAATTGGCTTATCACAAGTGACAGTAATGCGGAAAAGTCAGTTCAAGACAATCAAAGTAATTCTTGATCAGCCAGCCATTCGCGCTTCTCCTTCTCTAAGTTGGATCTCTTATTGATTGCTATGATTAGGAAGGAGGCAAAAAAAACAAAAAGAAAAAAAAGAGAGAGGTTTAAATGGTGAGGACCTGTTCGCTTCATATCTGTCACACTGATTGGCAGAACTAACAAAGGAAAACCTAGCTACCTTTTAGCACTGTCTTGCTCCCATTGAGGCAGGCAGCTCTTTCCTCTTCACTTAATAGTGCAATTCCTGGTTTCTTTATAAGAGCAAAAGAAAACTGTGATTCATTCCCATTGCCAGTGATTATAAATACATCCCAGACTATTTGGTCACAATGTCATTCTGATGGGTATAAACATGCATTTCTTTTAGAAGTATTTGTTGAAGGATTCAAGCACATGACCCTTTTCCACTGAGATACCTGGGAAGTGTTAGCTGATACGAACTAATTAAGCTGTGACATCACTAGATAATAGCTTTAGCAGTTTGCTTTCCAAGAAATTAAAAAAATAGGGCCATGCCTTAACTAGGTATTATCAATGTTACTATAAAAGTATAGAGTATGAAGAATCATATTGATCTACTGCTCCAGCCATCCATTATGAATTAATTGATCATATTGCAACCATTTTTTTTTTGTTCCTTCCATAAGCCTTCTAGTGATATTAGAAAATGTGCCACTTCAGAAAGTAATTTTAAGTTGTTGCAACAATAGGTTTTGTATAGTTGTAATAGTTGTAACCTATTGTATTTTGCTTGGGTGGAGCTCTATCCCAATTCTGATTTTATTTATTAAAAGTAGAGTAATTATTTAGGAGGAAGTCTATGAGGTATGAGAGCCAGTGTGGTGTAATGGTTTGAACATTGGACTATGGACCCTGGAGACCAGGGTTTGATTCTCCACTCAGACATCGAAACCTACTGGGTAACCTTGGGCACATCACACACACTGAGCCCTGGGGGGTGGGGGAACCCATGATAGGTTCACATTAGGGTTACCAAAAGTCAGAAATAACTTGAAGGCACATCACCACCGCCACATCTGCCAAGTATATCAAACTAATCTTAACAAGCAAGTTCTAAAATAGTAAGGCCTCTTTACTTCAGTACATCTCTGATGACATTACAGTCATCCCTCCACATTTGTAGGTTTGACATTCATGGATTTGATTATTTGTGAGTTTCTCCAACCCCTGTTCCCCTCACCTCAGGTGTTTCTTTTTTGGGGGAACCTTCCCTCTTGGTGGCTCCAATCAAGCTGTGCAGCTCTTTAAAAACCCACCTCTAGTCCTCCTCCTCCTTCTCCACTGGCCACTGCCTGGCCAGCCAAGGACAGCTAAAAGCCTGATTTCTCAGCACCACAAGCTCTCTCCCAAAGCCCTCCATAGACCCACGGAAGGAGATGGGGCGCGAGAGAGGAAGTACAGGACCACCATGCCAATCATCTCCTCTCCCTGACCTGGTTTAGACCCTGGGTACCCTCTCTCCCCACATGTGCCTCAGCTCCCCTCCTACAGAAACACACATTTTGATATTTGTGAATTTTTCACTTTTGCGAGTGTCCTGTGTTTTGCCCTAGTAGTCTTTCAGCCATCATGAATACTACAGTTCTTGCCTGCAAGCATCATAGGCAGGGGATGATGTGCAGTTGAGGCCCACAGGTCAAATCCTGTGGCTACAAGCCAAATCCAGATCATGGAAGTGTCTAATCCAGGTTCCATGTCCTCCTTACTTTCTCTAACAATATAAGTTGCCTAGTTGTGTGAAGGGACAATATATGATAATTGCCCTTTTCAATAAGAATTCTGCCCCCCCCCCCCAATAAAATGTTCCTTCAGTCTCCAAATTTCTATCATCTCAGAGAGGGAGATATTGGAAAATTTTCACAGCTTGAACACTCATATGTGCTGTATTCACATTCCCTTGGTAACTTTACCTGCTCCCCTGCTTCTTTTTCGTATACTTAAATTCTATTTCTAAAAACTCAACTGAAGTTTAGAAATTTGGAGAATGATGAAACATTTCATTTGTGGGGGAGGCATTATTATTTGGGAGGGCAATGTCTGCATTCTTCTCCCTTCTTCTAGCTATATCCCTGAAACTCTGTATTATATATGAAAGGTTGCCATGGAGCAGTAACTTCAGTTATAGAATAGCTTCAGTTGCATAGGATCCATGGTCTACATCCAATTGCTAGTCCCAGTAAGACAAGATCTATTGAATCAGTTGTTGGATGATAAGACAATTATTCTGTTAACCTCATGGATTCAGAATGTCTCTTCTAACTGGGACCATAGGGGTTTTTTTTTTCCAGCAAAGAGACAAATTTGGAACTTAGGTTCACCACTTTGCTGTTGAAAACTATTCAGCAAAAAGTTGTGATGAAATATCTGAAGTAACAAATGGCCTTTAATAGCTTCAGCTTCCAGCCTTTTTGAATAAACATGGAAGACAATTAAAAGAACATATTGAAAAGAACAGATAGTCAGTTAAGGAAATGAAAATGCATACCATGTAAACTCCACATGAGGGAATTTCAGCAGATGTTGCTTTTCATGCAAGCAACATCTCCTGAAATTCTCTCTTCTTTACAACCCCTAACAGTACAGAAGACTTGTGCCCCCTCTTTTTTTTTTCTTGGCAACAATACATAAATACGCTGAAAAAACTATAGCTTCTTTATTTTATATGATAGTCACATCACGTATTAATTATGCAAAAGAGTGGAAAAATCCACGCCTGCCAAATGGAGATGACTGTCTAATAAAGCTTTGTGATTCTATGCAAATAGACAAATTAATAATTTTGATAAGAGGGAAACCTTTGTAAGACTTTGTTGAAAACTGGGATTTGCTAATCACTTATCTAAAAAGCAGATGGGGAAATTTAGCAATAGTAAGTTTTATAGACTGAATAAGAATTTAAAGATCTTAAAGAGAGTTGGCTTAAATGATGGAGAATTATGTTTTGGCACTTAAGTTCAAAGTAAATATTCTGGTAATGTTTCAAATATAATGGTAGAATAATAGTGATTATCTAATCTTAGGTAATAATAGAATCAAGTAATAACATGGTAGAAGGTTGATATAATCTGATTTGTATAAAGACGGGAATATAAGTAAACCTGGGGGAAAGCCAATGGTAGGAAGGAATGTAAGAAGAATGAAAATGAATGTTATTCTAGAATCTAGAATGTACGAATGTATGAATTTATAATAAAGTTAAAAAAAACTATAGCTTCTTGACTAGTAAAAGCAAAAATAGAGAAAATAATAACCACAACAATTCCTGCCAAATAGGGAGCCAGTGTCCTAGAATTGAACTGGAGGGATCACACATGACCTTTCTTAGGGTGACCCAGAGCCAGAGTAGTTACCTGTTCTGCATTCAGTTTGAATGAGATTAAAGAGACCTCAGTATAGGCAAAACAGTACTCAGATGGGCACATGGTGTACTCCTTTCCAACATGAAAGAAAAATTTAGTTACGGTTTCTCTCAGGCTTTATTTTTTGCATCTATAAATAGTCCTACATCTATGTTGCCCATATTAGGGCTGTGGAACTTTTAGCCCTGCTGAAATTTTGGACAGTTCTTTCCTATTCTCCTAAGTCTTCTACAGATTGAAATCTGAGATATGGAAGAACAGAGATTCCCCATCCTTGGCCAAAGGGATGTGTCCATTGCCTCAAATAACCAGAGCTACTATGTGTCAAGGTTAAAATCTCAGTTAACTCAGACAATACACTATCAATACAAATGTAGTCTTTGTTGGCACATGCAAACAAATTATCCTGCTTATACCTAAAAGGTGGTAGAAAGCTTCTTGGTGAAAGCTTATTGTTTTACAAAAGATTACTACATGATTAAGAGAAAGAAAGCCCCCCCTCCCCGCAGCATTCATTAACAAAGCCATGGTCTGAGTTCAGCTGATAGTTCAAAGCAGAGGAGACCCACTGAATCAATGGTACTTAAGTGTTCATTTATCAAGTTCTCATTGATTAATTTGGGAGTAGCAATTGGATTTAGGCATTGCTTCTCACCCAAGACTACTGTGATGTAATGGCTGGTGTTTTTTTTCCCCCTTACTCAATTGTCATTTAGTACTAAAAGCATATAAAAATAAGCAAAGCATGCATTGCTAATAAAAGAAACTTGTCCACTAAGTGCTGCAATGGGAATTACTTTCTGCTAAGAATTATCCATTTTTGTAACTGCTTATGAGCTTGTAGTGTGATGAGCCATTAACTTAAAAATGGTATGGAGGTTGATGTACACATCTCTAGTGTGCTATTTTAAAAGACAATTGGGTGCAATTTCATGATCTGAGGAACCCAGGAATGAAACCATCCAATTCAAGAAAGGTGAATTCTGCCATCAAGTTATTAGCAACTCTGAGTCACAGCTGCTCCATAAGATCGATTTGACAGGTTTTCGTAAATGCTGATGTGACACATGCACTTTATTCTTAGGCGCATTTACTCAGCAAGAAATAGATTAATACAAGTGCTTTTTAACCCCACATAGTGTGAATTTTGGGAGCAATGGCTTTGAAGTGAAATTAGATTTTGACTGACTTGTTTATGCCACGTGTCTGATATCTTTTAGTGGGAGTACTGGAAGTTCTGTCTTTGGTACAGTAGTTATCTGTAGTTTAAGAGAAATAAAAGAAAAGTGAGGCCTTCTAGATGGATTTAGTATCTCATTGCTTGTTAACTCTTGTTGAATGTTCTATTGTTATATTCAAACAAATTGCTGTATAATAGGTATTCCCTTAAAAAAACCCTGGCATTTAAATAGCACTTCATATGTATTACTATATCTTTACAAAAGTCCTTTAACGTGAATAAATATTATCTACTTGTTACAATGCCAGTACCTCCACATGATGGAGGGGAATTAATTAGCTCAAAATTAAGAGCCCCGAGAGAAGGGGGTAACAATGAAATCTTTCCACCAATGTTCTATGGGGTTACTTCTAAAAGAGATCACCCAGAAGACTTATAGTTTGATTTAAATCTGATTTATTGGGGGGGGGGAATGCACACACACACACACACACACACAAGCAATCACAGAAGGGTAACTGAAAAGAAAAGAAGGAAAATGGATAGAGGAGACAGAAATGGGATTGGGTTATGATTACTATCCAGAGAGAAGTAGAGAAGGACGAAAGGGCTTGGGCTTTTCACCCAAGGATGGGAAAAGGTCTGAGTGACAAAGTGGATCCCTGAAACCCAAACTCTGTGAGCGGGATCCAAAATCAATGTCAATTTATACTAAAAAAAACATGCCTTGGAGACATGAGGTGTTGATGATTTTCTTGCCTGTGTAAATAAAAATTTGCTGGGTGGACAAAAAGTGACAGAATGGGTTGATGGTTTTCAATGTCTGAAGGAAACAAGTAGATGATTTTAACATGTAGGAGGCAAAATATTTTGATAACTATGTGATTGGGGACCAGGAAGAAGTCACCAGTGGGAGGATAAGACAATCATTGACTTGGTGGGAATCTTCCTGTTTTCATGAGCGAGAGCAGTGGCGTAGGGATGGGGGGGCAGGGGGGGAGGTGCACCCTGGGCAGCACCTTCTGAGGGGGGCGCTGCAGCTCCTTGCCTGCTCCCTGTGCCATAGCCGCTCTCTCCCATACCCTAGCCCCACCCCCATGTGCCATAGCCCCTCCCCCACATGACATAGTCCCACCCCCACACTGTGGCCCTGCCTCTTGCCCGCTCACACCGAACTATGTCACTGAGCCAGAGCTGTTAAAACCAACAAAGCTGCTTGTGTTTTGGAGTTTGCAACAAATATTAGGTGCCAGAGAGTTAATAGCTGGTTTTATGGCTGCATTTGAGGAAGGGATAAGACATTTCCATAGGAAATGCACACAGCAGAGGTCTTGCTCTGCTTCTGAAGGAGACTATTGTTATAGTTGAAAGGATTATCTCAGAGTCATCAAGTCAGGCCTTTCTGGCTAATTTTCTGTGAACCTATGACCTGGATCATGTTCTCCACATGGCCCTTCCAGGCATAAGTTGTATATGATTTATATTTTATGCCATTTAAACATATCTGCCAATTAATTTGCACAGCACAGTTACATACTTACTTTACAGATAAAGTGACAAAGCTGAAAGAGAGAGAGAGACCCTTTCTGCACAACACTGTTATAGTGCTATTATTTCCTTTTCAACATCCTATGGAATCCTGGGGTTTGCAATTTAGGGAGGGGCATTTAGAATTCTCAGCCAGAGAGCTCTTTGGCCTCAGTAAACTGCAAACCTCAAGAATTCTTCAGGATGTTAAAAGTGGAATAATAGCACTAAAACAGTGTAGTGAGGAAATGGTCAGAGAGAGAGAGAGAGGAAGAAAGAGAGAGAGAGAGAGAGAGAGAGAGAGGGAGAGAGGAGTCCATAACAAATAGGAAGGTCAAGAGCTCTTCAGTTTGTAGTTCATTCTCCTGGTCATTATACTATAGAAGTTCTCATATTAACTATATCTTTCACCACTGTCAATAGTCTTTAAATGTGCCTTCTTTCAATGAAGAAGGAAGTCAAGACACTGGGATCAAGGATATACCTGACAGAGTCTGTGCAACCATCGTAAAGTTAAAAGTAAAAGTTTAGGCACCATAAAGTCATACTGGTGTCTTTCCATTCCAGCAGTGGTTCTCAAAATCAGAGAGTTGGCCTCATAAAGAATAAGCTCGACTCTACCACTTCCTAGGATATGAATAAAGACAAGTCCAGTGGAAGTGTTTTCTATGTGCTCTTGTTTTCTATGGGGCAACTATTTTTAATAAAATGCTTCCAAAAATGAATATTGTGAATAAAATTATGAATTTCACAAGAATTTGCATTTTATAACAGGCAAACAAAAACAGTTTGAAAATCAACAAATATAATCCACAACTGGATGTGTGACTTTGTGTGTGTGTTTTTGTGCCTATGCCTGTGTTCTATGCAGCAAGAAAAAGATTGTAGGAGTAGTTGAAGAAATATCCAACATAGTTTTCTTAACAAAGCATCTGTTCCACGGACAATTGACTTTCTATATATATTAAAAAGCCAGTCTCAAAACATTTGCGTCTCCCAGAATCTTTTTGCCAATTGCCCAAAACAACCTAGTTCCAGCATGTGAAACCCTAAAACCCTGAGATAAAATATGAAGATCATACAAAATATGAATGACAGAGAATCTGCCCTTATGTTCCTCTACCACATGTAAATTTAAATCCCTCTGATTAAATTAGGAGAAGGAATCAATGGCCTGTGGATTGCATGTGGTCCCTGTGTACCTCCTAGGCATGCGCCCATGGGAGAAAACAGCTTTTAAAAAGGAAATTAATACTTTGGAAGCCCCCAGAACTAGTATGGTGTAGTAGCTTGAGGGCTGGACTATGACCCTGGGGATTAGGATTTGAATTCCCACTTGGCCATGGAAACCCACTCGGTGGCCTTGAGCATGTCACACACTCTCAGGTCCCTGTGAAATGTTCATCTTAGGGTGACCATTGGTTATAAATGACTTGAAGGCACACAAAATCAACAAATCCCCAGGAATACCAAATCTTCCATAAATAAAGGGATAGAGCTTGTTTTAATTTTGTGTGCATGTATTTCTGGTGTTGTTTCCCCCCTCCCCTCCAAACTGAAAGTGATCTTCCTGTCAGTTCTGGTTTCTCCAAGTGCAACCCCCCCTGAACTTGTGAAGGGGTGCACCTTCCAGTTCCCCTTGGAGGTGAAAGATATTGCCTCAACTACTGCGGATTGCTCATCACTGACCTAAATCAAGGTGTTAAGAGCATTAATTTCTGTTTCCCAGGGAACAGCAACCCATCCCTGTTTCTTTTTCTCTCTCAGCCAAAATTGTACAACCTTAGGGTTTCCCAAACCACAAGACCATACCAATTCATCTCACAGGGATTATAGCAACACATGGCAGCCTTTGGTAGATCCTAGGTCTCAGCATTCTTTCAGGGCCTAGAACCAGACTGATGCGCATTCTGGGCCTGACATATAATAGCTTGGAACCATCATTTAAAAATTTCCTCAACAGCTAGGAGCATTGCTACATCAGAGACTCAGTGGGAAATGTAAAATGGCAGCTGTAAGCTGACAGGTCCTAATTCTGGTGCTATAAGCTGAAAGTAAATCCAGAAGGACAGCCCATACGGGAGGAGACATACCTGAAGACACTTAGTTTTACTTCAAGTCTAGCAATTGGTACTTCTTAAAGTGTATTTATTTATTCATTCAAGATATTTATTTATTGCCTCTCAACCCACCAAAGTTTCCAAGGTGATGCATAATTGATAAAACACTGGTTACTAAAGAGAACCTTCTGAGCTCTTCTATGTTGATTATCAGTGGTAAGTAGCAATGAGGCATGCCTATATGCTTGCAAGCTGCTAGGTGCTTCCTAGACACTTTAAGACATGCTACAGAGTCCTCGAGATCTGCTTCATACTTGCTCATTTCACTTGCTCATCACTGAATCATTAATTGCCTCAAAAGCTGTCTTTGATGCACCGTAGTTTCACTCAAGAAAGCATGAGATGGTTTAATCTTAGGAATTTAATTGATTTGTGCTTTCAGCCATACTTTGTCATATGGTAGATGTAAAGCCTAAAAGCAGCCAAAGCTTGTGACTCCTTGTCTCTGTCAAAGACTTTTTGAATATTCTCTGTCCCTACTTTTTTTTATTCAGATTCTGAGCCATACATAAGTAAAACCTAATTTGTAATTCAGCAGTCAGTGCGGGTGACAAATGTATTCCCATCTTTAGCATAGTTTAATTCCTGTTGATACCACAATGTTCATCATAGGATGTATAAGCTGTCAACCATGTTCTAGCACCTCACAGGAATGTGTATATTTCCTATTCCATTACAGGAGATTAAAAATCTCCAACTGGTTGTTTCTGAGACATTTACAAATAAATGACTTTTACAAGTGTGCTGTTGGAGGAAAGGTGGTTGTTTTTGTTTTTTTTAAATACTAGCATTAATAGTACAAAATGTCATTAATGTCATTAATGTACTAAACAGTAGGAAGACTGATTTCTTAAGGATTTTCAACCACAAACCAAAGAATTTTATTTTTGGTTGTAGTTATAAACTACTAGCACAGTAAGAGTTACTCTAAATGTTGTTCAGCTCCTTCAAGCCATAATTTGAGTTTCTGAGTTTCCTTCCCCAAATTTAAGAGATTGTCATGTTGAGGAAAAAAAGTTGCACTCAGAACTGTTGGGTGAATAGAGCTGTGGTTAGTCCCACATATATTAGTCCATTTTGAATCTGTTACAGTTTTGCATGCATTCAATGAGAAGCCCATTCTGTCCAATTTCCATATTGATCTGTGACTGTGAGTCTTTTTTTTTTAAAAAAGGAAGAATTTCTACATTTATTTTATAGGCAATTTTCCCTAATAGACATATCATGTGTGCAATTTTCTCTTGTAACTGTATTTTTATACACAAACTCCCCAACTATATGAAGCTTTCCTCTGTATTTGGATTGTTTTAAACAATTTTGGAGAAAAAATTGCATCACAAAATTTGAAGAACTGTGCAATTCAGGGAAAAACTATTCCAATCAGCTTTTAGCATAATGGTAGTGGTTATTGCATGTTTGTTTGTTTGTTTATATCCTGCCTTTTTCCCTGTTTGGGATTCAACACAGCAAACAAGAGGTAAAACAGAGATTGTTAAATATTCACTTCATGTAAGTGTTAAGAATGCAAGTAAATTACCAATAAAATTAAAACCAGTTCAAAATATAACCATTAAAAGGGAAACAACAATATAGGCAATATAACACATCATGCAAGTGCCAAACCCTTTGGGCAATTGGTCTTCAAGTGCCTGCCAAACCAAAACAAGCCTTCACCTGCCTGTGGAAATATGTCAAGGAGGTCTTCAGTAAAGAAAGGAGGAATATAAGTTAATCCTATTTGCTTAAAAGTGCATAACAAACACAATTCTCCCCATCTTGATTTGTGATAGGTATTAGTTTATTATTGTCTTCCATAAGGCCCATAGTTTGTTGTATGAACTCATTAAATGAGATTCAGAAAATATTTTGTTTCTTATGATTCCTGTATCTAGTGATGCTATGCATCAGTTTGTATGTTCTTGTTGAAAGCAACAGTAAGCTTTCCTGTGTATAGGTTCACTCTCTTGCGTTATTTTCCAGAACAGCACCTTCCTCATAGTAATTAGAGACAAAATAAATCTCACCACCCTGATGAATGGTCTCTGAAAGTGAAACCCAGTGATCTAGACAGCTTTGTGAAAATGGAATTGTGTATTTTCTGACAGTATAATTATTATGCTCTGCCAGATTTAAACAGCTTTGTTCATAAGAATCACTTAATAGTATTGCACACGGATATTACTTTTGCCATCAAATATCACTTTGGGAGAAAAAGTTAATAATTTAGAACTTTTATATTAAAAATGGCTAATTTAAACAGTGGATGTGATGCCTTCACCAGATACCACTTTCATTATGGGATGCCCTGACATTTTTATCTGAAACTTCATAGTGAATAACTGGCTTGTGTGGGAGCCTTCTCGGGTTCTATCAAACACTTAGCAGTCAGCTGTGAGCCATTAGTTCTGGCTAGGCTGAAAGAAGGATCTAGGATATTGGTTTCATCCATATGAATGAATAAGACCAACAGAGTTCAACTGTCAGGGTTCTAAAAGCTGATGTGTGCCCAGGAAGTTATGGTATCACATGTGAAATTTGTCCATATTACTTTCCTCTGTGAGAAATGGAAAGTTATTGTTTTCACCTTCTTTATGGGTACTCACAAATGCAAAATACACTGTCCATTCTGGTGAAAGAAGGATTGTGCATCTTGAACCACACTGTGCAAGAGTCATTTTGACCTTGACATCACACATGCACACCTCATTGCCATATCAATTAGCAATCTATAGCTTCATTCATAGACTTCTGGAGCTAACTGAAGAACTCCAAACCCAATAGAAGAACAACGTACATTTTTTTTTACCATTCAAGAAGTATTTATCTCTGCTATAAGCAATGATCTAGCACAGGGGTCAGAAATATTATTAGAGTTAATGTGCAATCATCCACTGGACAACCGTCCTTGCATTGCCAGGGCTAATGCGAGTTTCCCTCTATAATTCCATACCTCTGGTCTAGAAAATGGATCCAAGAACAGCAACACCATTGGCCAGCAACTTCAAAGAAAACTACAGAATCTGGGCCTTTATTCTGATCTGTATGTGACTGACTTCTCTGTACAACATGACAAGGCAGCAGAAAGGGAAGGAGGGAGCGATGACTTAGAGAATTGACTCAGGCTGAGTTCACTTGCCCTCAAAAGAAATAATCTTGATATCCTTCTGAGTTGATCGCAGAGTGGTTATGTGCCCTACTGCAAATAGCCCTGTGCTTGAAAGACTATTAATAGAGACACCTTTGTTTGAAGGTATCCTTGCCCATTAATGGTTAGCTCTGGACAGTAACCAACTCACGTGCACAGATCACTAGGGGTCCATTTATATTAAACAGCTATAGTGCTATTATTCTACTTTAATTGCCATGGTTCCATCATATGAAATCTTGGAGTTTATAGTGTGGTGAGGCACTGGAGCACTCTGGCTAAGAATTCTAAATTCCCCTCCCTAAACTGCCAATTCTAGGATTCCATAGGACGGAACCATCGCAGTTGAAGTGGAATAACAGCACTATAATTCTGTGGTGTGAACGAGCCCCTGGTCATAATCATTGCTAGTATGGTGAAATGCATTGTATCTCTTATTTAAATTATAATAATTATGAACAATTTAAGCAATGGCCTTTCTCCTCTTCCTCCTCCTCCTGCTCCTCTTCTTGTTCCTCTTCTTTTGAATGAGTAAATGCCTACACCACTACTGGTCTCATAAACTTGGTTTGTGTGAATTTTTGTGTTTGTTTATTTGCTTGTTTTATCCTGCCCTAGAACATATCTTACAGCATGAATAATGTTCTATTTTTGCTACAGGGTGTTTCCAGGATCGAAAGAGGAATCCTCAAAATCAGTGCTTGAGAAACAAATTCTGTATCTTTACAAATTTCAGTTTACTATACATCCAGGAATTGTGCCTGTAAAGGGCTGAAGAGAAGTCTCTTGGTACTTATTCCTATATTCAGAGGTGTAGTTACAGGAGGGGCAAAATGAGGGCATTGACTCCAAAACAAAAATTTTGGAGTCTGCCTCCCTTACATGAAATTTTCCTCCACTCTCCAAATTTCTACATTTGAATAACTTAAAAGTTTGTCTGACAATTTAGAAACAGCCAAAGAAAAGGCTCAGGTGAACTTACCAGGGAAGTGGACACAGAAACATAAAGAGTTCCAGATATGAACAATTTTCAGTTCTTGCTCTCTGTAACACTCTGCTTTCTCTAGAAATATGGGGACTGAAGGGAAATTGTCGTTGGTGGGATAGAATTCTCATGAGGAGACAATGTCATAGTTGTGCATCTGCCTTTGCATTTTTCAAAAAATTGTAGAATGATATGTTTTAACACAAAACAAAACAGAAAAAAATAGTTGTGGGAGTGCAATTAAATTAAAAAAATCTGCATCATAGCATTTCAAGGTAATTTCAGTCCTTCAGGTGAACATTAAACAAACTTTGAATTCTTTTGTGAGGCAGAGCTCCTTTTCAACAGCTTTGTTCTCAAGCAATGCCTCCTATGACCACCTCAAGGCCCTTTTCGCACAGCATTTGCTATGCAAAAGGGCCCCTCGAGCATCGCACGAATATGAGGAGTGGTCCACACGATGCACTCACAATTGCGTGATGCTTCAGGGTCTAGCAGGCGCCACTCATGCACTTTTTCATTTTTGGCTTTAAGCCGAAAATGGTGCATGATTGCACATCGCTCCGGGACCCCGTGCGCATTTGCTGTGGTGCATGATTGTGCATCGCTCCGGGACCCCGTGCACATTTGCTGTGTGTGCGGAGCTCTGGAGCTACAGTGGTCACGCTTTGTGCCCCAGCACAGCCTGGGAAACTCCCAGGCTGCACTGCGGAAGGAAGAGGTAGGGCTCTTGCGCAAGCAGCCAGCAGCTGCGAAGCTGAAGTAACAGGGATGCGAGAGCCTCTCGCTGGAGGCTGCTTGTGCAATCCCCGAACCCCAGCACCGAGAAAAGGTGAGTTGTGGAAAGATGGGAAAGGAACATTTTCACTTTGACAAAAGCAAACTTGAAGGCTGGAGGACTGGAGATAGGAAGGCATTTGGCCACCTTGAGCATGTTTTTGTTGCTTAATTACCTCGAAAGGAACAAACTGGAGTAAAAGATGATGGGATTCCAGGTAGGATTTTAACATACAGGGGGAAATGTTGGTTCATGTTGTCTGCACTCAAATCTAATTTTGGGATAACTGGTATAAAATAGGAAAATGGTGTGCATGTGTGTTACTTCTGTGAGTGATCATATAAGATATTCCTGCCTCATGAGAAAAAAATTGGCAAAAATAACAAAAAAGTGGCAGAAACTTTTAGTATGCTTCAGAATTATGCAGCAAACATTTGTACTTTTTCTGCCAGCTTTTCCTTGGTTCCTTGGTTCATCCCTCCCACCGCCAAAAAAAAGCAGTGTGACTCTTGTATGTGTTTCATTAATCTCCGGGAAAGAAAATGTACAAGCCAACTGCACCACATTACAGGTAATTAAGAGCTGAGTGCTGAATCTTTTGGATACTGTAAACAAGCAGACACCCATCCATCTGGGTATTTCCTCTGAAGAATGGATGATGGATGCACTCAATAGTACCAAAAAAATATTGCAAAGAATTTCAGATCTGAAGAAGACTGATAGCAAGAGAAGCAACTGTGACTATCTGAAGACTTCTTGTTGTTGGCTGCATTTGACAGTTCCATTTTTTTTTTCTGCCAGTATTGTCTCTACACTGTGTTTAAGTGAAGAATAAATTTCTACTTAATTTCCCATGAATAAGAAAAACTTTCCGATGGAACACAAAAACCTTTGATAGGAAGCATTGCAATGGCAGGTTTGGTGAAGTTACAAACAGTAAACATGAAAATATGGCATATGAAAATAAATGAAACAATGGCAGCTGATGGATTCCATGTCAGTAGGGCAATGAATCCCCCTGGGTTTTAGTCCAAACTGTAAAGAAGAAAGGCAAAATGCTTAACCTTATTCTTCAAATTAGTTTCTATAATTTAGATACTTTCTTTAAAGTTTGGACTAAAACCCAGGCTGGATTCACCATTCTATTGATGGGGAAGCTATATCTGTAATGTCTGTAGTAACACTACTTGGGCATCATTGCTCAGGTGTTCAGAGGGACTTCCTACAGAGCTATTTAGAATGTCAACTGAAGCCTCAATCATGAACTCAAATATTTTTCCCAATAACATCACAAACTAGTTAAAGGAAGTACTGCAAGTTGCACCTATCACAAGATTTGATTCTAACCTCAATCTGATCTAGAGAACTGAGAAACATGCCAGTTTGGCTTGGACTGATTCATAAGTTTCCAGATCAGACTTAGAATCCAAAGCTTTATGCCTTCCATTGACTATAATTGAAAATAAATCAATGACTATAACATTTGCTTTTCTGACAGTGTGTGTGTGTGTCTGTACGTACATGTGTGGCCTCCTATCCAAGTATTAACCAGGCTTGACCCTGGTTCACTTCCAAGATCAGATGGGATATGGGCCTTCAGGTACTGGGTGATATTTGTGAACATTGTAGTCCCTTTTGAGGATGAAAGGATGAGCCCTGAAAAATTTAAGATAAACAGGTGTGAGGACTTTTGTGCTAGGTGCCTTTAACGTTTTAGAAGGAAACTGCTATTTTCATCTTTTTGGCAAAATTGGATGAACTTTTCAGGAACTTAGGATAGAACTTGCCATATTTTGGACAGATAACATACATCATATTTTGCTTTAGCCGGGGGAGTTTTTTTAAAAAAATAACCAGTAAAAAGTAACTGGTAAAATTACATACAGGTAGGTATGTAAGAGAAGACTTTAGTTTGAAAGTTTTCAGAAAGTGACTTGCTTAACCACCCACTCTCCACAAAGTTTCTGTGAACCTTTGCTCTTTCTTATGTATACATGTAAAACACACTTCACACTCTCTCCCACTCCCTCACACAAATACTTCTAGAGCTTTATCTTCTGTAGCCAGAAAGTCCCATTTCTCCTTACATTCTTTCAAGCAGAGAAAGTAGTACTTCTCATCTCTTATTTCAGACAGGAAGCCCAGTTAAGCCCTAGGTTACACTAAGCAGAGTGAGAGGAAGCTACAGAGTTGACAAGACCAGTCCCTTTCTCTCCACCTCATTCATAGCTATACTCCCTGGCTGCCTGGAGCTTGTGTGTGTTCCATTTTGTAAGATGCAATCACAGTCAGGTACCATACTTTGCAGGAGATCAGTATTCCTGTACAAGCTACTTCCTGTACAAGCAGTGAGGGAAATAAAATAAAATAAAATAAATTGCTCTTATTTGTTCCCTGGCTGAAAAATGGGGTTCCTGACACTTGGGAAACCCACTGGTAAAGAGTAACACAGGGTGAAAACTTTGCTCAGGTTTTCACATCCAGTACTTTGCATAGTATGAACAGTAGTTGCACATCCAGAAATGTTTTGGAAATTATTCTGAACAGAAATGTATGCCTGTGTTTGGTAGGGGCTGAATGGAAGGTGGGCTTGTATAAAAAGTATGGCTTTTATATAAAAAACATAGTAAAGTGTAAAAAACATTCTCTACTTGTGCTTCTGGAAACTGTTTTGGTGAGCAAAAACAATGGTTTTCCATGCCTGTGCGTGTGTGTGTATGTGTGTGTGCATGCACACATTTTTCTGTGCAGGATAACTCTGTATAGAATAATTTCTCAACACACTTTGGGATATGTGAAGACTGGGCAAAAATTGTGTAGAAATGTTCATTTTGCATTGCAGCAAGGGGGAAACTATGACAATTATTCATCCTTGCCTGCAAGGACAAAAATAGCCAAATGCTTACATTCACCCCCCCTCTCAAATAAAAGTGTGAGAGAAGCTTGACTCAGATTGTTGGAAATCAGTGGGATATGATATACCTTCTTTGGGTGCTGGTGACAATAGCTACAGTGGGTAGCAGCAACTCTCAGTCAGCAATGATTTTCAAGTCATTCCTAGATGCCTTGAATCCTATTGCTACGATAGATATACTCACAAAATACATCAAAAGTATAGGAGCAGCATTTGAAAATATGCATCTGTCGCAAAGCACAGTAACTAGAAAGAGAAAGTAGAGCCCTACAACTCTTTTTCCTGGCTGGAATCTAAAGATGTTAATCCAGAATTTAACCCTGTTCCTGCTTTTATTATTACATTAATGGTGGAGAATCTATGGCCATTCAGATGTTGGATTTCATGTCCCATCAACACAAGCCATCATGGGCTTAAGAGAGATATATACCAGTAACATATAGAGGGCGACAGATTCTTCTATTACGTAAGAACTTGGGAGAATGTATCAGTTTTTCCAGTGTGTCCTTCCAAATGGCTGAAGTTGCCCCAGATTTCTGATTCAGCACTGGAAGATCCCCATTTTGATTCAAACATTTCTCAGATCTTTCCAAATCCACCCAATTCAGTATTTCTTTGAATCTCGGGGGTCTTCCCCAGTTCTTACTACACTCCAGTGTAATTTGTTGCATGACTGGGTCTCTAAAGGCAAAATGCTACTATACCTTCCTGCATGCTGGACTCACAGATTTGTTCCACAGCAGGACAGTGGGGCTTGTCAGCATTGAATAGTACCGAACTTCATTCAGTGAAAAGGGTAGGAAGAAATAAGCAGAGAAAGTCTGTGTATTCATAGACACAGCAGGACAGTGGGGTTTGTCAGCATTGGCTGTGTTGTCAGCTCAAAAGAGAATACTCCGACTTAGTAGGGAGAGGTGGAAACCACTGTGTGCCTTCATGATGCAGCTTCATCAATATGATTGCAGGCTATTCCATCACAGTAGGGCAGTCAGATGCTTCAGGAGGAACAAGCAGATTTGGGTCTGCCTTAGCATTGCACTGTTTGTGCCCCATTGTTGGCATTCAGTGTGATGCCAAATACAGGATACTGGGTGCATCTGGCAAAGCAAAAGAGATCAGTGGTGTTGGTGAGGCTGAGGCCACTGCCAAGGCAACTGTGGGGCATTCCCAATGTTGTTTATTGTCATAACTCACCACACAGACTCTGAGGAATCCAGTGTAGAAGAATCAGATGTAAAAAGGCCTCTGGTTCCAGCTAGCAGGCCCCTCTGCCCTGAATTTGAGCAGCTACTGGCCAAAACAGCTGCTGACAGTCCCAGCCTCAGCCAGAGTTGAGGGGCACTGAGGAGACACCCACATTTGTGCAATGTTGTCAGAACAAGGAACAGTGGTGAAAGATCCAAAATCTCTCAGATTAAAATAAATACCAAGCAATCAAGCACCTGGCACTTGTGCCTTTGGTTGTTATGACTGCTGGCTTCTTGTGTCAGATTTTTTTAAAAAATTATTTTTATTAAATAAAAACATACTTACAAAAACGTTCTAAGTAACATAATCTTGTGTCAGATTTTTGAGCAGCTGAGATCTTGCTACTGCTCTTCCCTTCAATCTTGGTAAACTCTCTTGATTATGACCCAGACTGTCATGACTCACCTATAACTGCTTCTGCCTATACAGTCTGCTTCTCCTGGCATTTACTCCATCTAAAGAGAAGACATTGATACTGTCGGCCTTCTGCTTCTTCATCCCTCTCTTTGTGAAAATAATAAATGGTTTCTGTTCATGCTTAAGAGTGGGTGCAGTGTTTCTTTCTCAACACTGTTTAAACCCATTTGTCATTCAGCACCTCTTACCTGATAGCGATTTCTCTCCTGCCTTCACCTCAAACTACCACCTTTTCCAAGAATCTCCAGCTTGCAATTATTCTCAGGATATTTTTTTTACTTTTATCAGTGCCAAATGCTTAATCCATCACAAATCAACTGCAATTGACTTCTACCCATCATATGTTATTTTCAGATATACTGTCTCTGAACTTGGATGTTCCATTTAGCTTACATAACTCGGAGATAGACCTTTCCTGCATGAATTGTCTGCCTAATCTCCTTTGAAACCATCCAAACTACCCGCTAATCTAATCTGGCTATCATAAAAAATAATCTGTTTTGCAATTCTCTGGTGCTGAAAAGATATAAAGTGCAGATCAGTAGCACCTAGATATGTCATTCATTTTAAGAACAGACAGACTTTATCTGCTTATTTCTTCCAACCCTTTTCATTTAATGAAGTTCAGTACTATTAACAACTAGTCAATGCACCATAAAGAATCAGTGATATTTCATTAATGTAAAGCATGTAGGTTAGAGAGGTCTCTGCATTTTGTCTCATCTTCTGAATCACAGTTAAAAAACAACAACCAGAAAACAAAAACAAAAACAAAAAACAGCTGAATTCCAGTCTGAATGAAACAAGAGAAAGGTCTTTATTTTACTGAACCTACCCTAAGACACAGACACACTTATTTTATTTTATTTTTCATCCTTAAAGCCATTTGTAAAGCTCTCCTTTAGAAATATATTTATTTAAGGAATTTATTGCTTAAAAGTAGGGAAAAGCTTTTGAACCTTAAAATAACTGCTCTTAATTAATACACATTTCTGATGCCAAAAAACTCACAGATATGTGGGCTGGTCAAATGGATACAAACATTTGTTTTTTGGTTAGGAGGATATCATCAAGTTTAAATTAATTTTCTTGCACGGAAGGCTGCCTATGGCCTTGACTACATGGATCAGTTGCTACCAGAGAGCTAAGAAGCTTACCTGTTGTGACTAAACAGAAAGTAATTATCATTCTGCAACCATTAACTAATGGTGATGGTCTAGTTCAGAATATCCCCAGCCTACTACAAGCTGGGCTCCTTCTAAGGCTGGGGAGAAGTCACTTAATCTGGTGCCATCTCTCCCTAACCCAGCCACTCCTTCAATTTCCATTATCAGTTGGCTGCAGGGAAAGGACATTGCTTTGGGGCCTCACTTTAGACCTACAATATTATTACCACATAGCTCCAAGTACAAGACTTCATAAGAGATACAGAGAACAGTAGAAAACAGTCGTATGTAGAGGGGTTGTTGGTTTTTGAAGATAGGTTTTGTAGGGGAATATATGTTTAGAATTTGGTGGTGGGATTAATAGATACTATAGGGTGTAAAAGAAAGGAGGAGGGGGGAGAGTTAAGAATGTCGGGAAGGGAAGGGAAGGGTAGGGACATAGATGTTCTGGAATTGTATGTTGTCAGAGTGTTAAAATGATATATATATGTTATGTACATGTATTTTAAAAATGTATATGTGTTTAACCAAATAAACTGTATGACGTGGGGAAAAAAAAAGAAAACAGTCGTATGTCCAGCTTTATAAAGAAAGAGGTCAAATCCAAGCCAAGGAACCATAAGAACAGAGGGCCATAGAACTGTTCATCAACATTTGACACCAGAACAACACTGGTTACCTGGTCACAGTCTTTCGCACAAGGTGAACTGAATTGCATTTCTATTTAAATTATTAAATTGTTTTTAAATTTATATGTGTACTGCTGGAATATGGAAGTCTGGGTCCTTCTTTGGCCTCTTTTGAAAATGCATAAACCACTACCCTATTGTTCACCATGACGAGTAAACCTGAAGGATTCTACTTTTTTTTTTTTCTTTTCAACTATGTTCTTTCATACCAGTCTTAAGATCTCCTACCACCAAGCACAATGGTTATGTCACATCATACTTCATGAGAAAAACAGTGACAGTGACAGGCATATCATGGACCAGCTCACACAGATGTTACCAATGACAATAATGCCTGATGTTTTCTGGTGATTTGGCTTTGAGCTTAAGTTCAGAACATAAAGGATTGATCCAAAGTGTTGAACCCTTTCACTAAAATAGCTTCAACACCTTGGATAGTTCTTTTAAGCCAAAAGTAGATTTGCCACCCCATAGACATGGGAACCTCCAGCTGCCCATGCTCCACAGACTTGAGTTTGCCATGAAGTTTTTTGCTAGGCCTTACTCCATATTTCCAGCTTGTTTCTGACTGGTTTCAATAAAACCTGTTTACAGACTAACTCTCTGCATCATGTAAAATCTATGAAATACACTACAGGGATCTTTTTAATGTCAAAGAATGACCCATATAAAAGTTTCCACCAACAGCAGGAAGAAATGCCTGATCCCACTTCATGGAGTGGCAAGAAGCAGTCTGCTGATCGGCAGCAGTCCGCAAAACACGGCTTTAATGAAAGAAGAAAAAGAAGCCCTTGGCTCAGTGATCAGATGCACTATGGGACATCATCATAGTTCTAACTTATACTAACAGAGAAATATAATATAAATCAAAGAAGATAGTGGTACAGCTATAAGGCTCTGGAATGAACTGTACTCAGTGAAGATGTTGTGCTAAGTCCCAGCTGCTAGACTACAAGAAAGATGTAATTGGTGTCTGAAGGGAAAGTGATGATGAGCAACCTAAGATTAGATAGACTAGATTTTAGAAATATGCATCAAGAAGGATTGAAAAAAAAATCCAAAGTTATTGCTTGCTGTGAAAGATAAGAGGAAATCTCCACAGGAACCTTCATGGGTTGGATAGTATTGTAAAGGGTGAATAAGAAAATCTGATCCAATTACACTATTTAAATGAATGCTCCTCATTTTCCTCCAGTGGTGGAGCATGAATGTACATATACCAGAAAATCCTGGAATTCAACAATAAAAGCAGTAAAATTACAGCGTAGAACTCTGCTTGAAAAGTATATAGTTTAAAATGGAACACATCCTGATCCTAAATAGCTGGGCTAGCATGTACAACTCCAGTAAAAGTTTTCAGTGCAGGACATTACTCTGTGCCGAGTCTTACTCACAGTGGTGGTCCATGGACAAATGCCAATCTGTGAGCCTCAGCTGCCAGTTTGCAGACAGTTTCCAGGGAAAAAAAAGGAACTGGTGTAGCCAATGTGCACCAAAATGGTACCAGTCCCTTGCATGGTGGGTGGGGGGAATTGCTGGTTCTCCACATCTGCTTAGAGCACTGCTCTAAGTCAGTGGTGGGAATCCTGAGATTTCTGCCCTCCCACACACATCTTGGGGCCTTTCCCTCCCTCCCTCCCTCCCTCCCTTTTTCTTTCTTTCTTTCTTTCTTTCTTTCTTTCTTTCTTTCTTTCTTTCTTTCTCTCTCTCTCTTTCTTTTATTTTTTTTCTTCTTTTAAAGCTCTAAGCTTCTCCCACCTTCCACCATGCCAGGAAAAAGTAGTCATTTCTATTCCTTGAAGCCTCTAAGGAATAGAGATGTTGCTCTAAAGGCAACACACTCCACACCTTATCTTGCACCCAAACAAAAAATGGACTCTGGCTATTTCGGACTCTGACATTTTATTCATCTGAATAGAAGGCTCTAATCCTAAACAAACATATTAATAAGCTTAGTGTGTTATAAGACATTTTGTTGTGCTGTATGTATTGTTCATTGTGATATTTCTTACTTCCACGTAATCCTGCAATCTTATACACACTTATGGAGATTTAAACACCACTGAGTGGTGAGTAACTTGTATCGTATCATGCTGGATTTAACTGCTTAGTAGGTATTTTTTCAAAAAAAAAAAATTGGCCACCATGATCCTCGGAAAGAAGCTGCCTCATATCAGGCCATACCATTGGTCCACTAAGGCCATTTTTGCATGGCATTTCTCATGCAAAAGGGCCTTTGGAGCATTGTGAGATTGTGAGGAGTGTTTCAGACAATGTCCTCGCAATTGCACGATGCTGCCGGGGCCAGCAGGCGCCCATCATGCACTATATCATTTTCGGCTCTTAGCCAAAAATGGTGTGTGATCGCGCATCGCTCTGGGAGCCCATGCACACTTACCTTGCATGTGGAGCTCCGGAGCTGCAGCCCTCGCGCTTCCTCCCCCAGCACAGCCTGGGAAAATACCTGGCTGCGCTGCAGAAGGAAGAGGCGGAGACCTCATGTTGCCTGCCTGCCGGCCAGCTGGCAACTCCTGCAGAGCTGAAGCAGTGGGGACACGAGAGCCTCATGGAAGAGGCTGCTTGCATGATTCCCACGCAACCGTGCCAGACAGAGGTAAGGTGCAAAAAGGGCCTAAGATCAGTACTAACTGCTCTGAGTGACAGGAACTTTCTCAAGGCTCAAGGGCAGAACTTACATGTTACCTACTTCCTGAACCTTTTAATTTGAAATGTCATAGATTAAACCTGGGACTTCTGTAAAATTCCTGTGCTCCAGCAATAGTTTCTAATAAAGATACAAAGAATATTCACAAATATTGTTTTTTGTTTGGCAAAAATATTGTGCTATCTTTCTTTGAAAAAGTTTTATAGTATCAAGGAAGCATGCATGAACCCCCTTATAATGTCTTGTGGTAGAGAGAAATGTTTTGAAATTCTTCATATTCTGCATATGAATATTAAGTTTCTTGTTCCTGAAACATCCCTAGTTCGTATAAACAGTGCTGTTGTTTTCAGTGGCTACATCTTATAGAATTCCATGATTTCTTAATTTGGTGAGGCACTAGAACATTCTGGCTGAGAATTCTAAATGCCCCTCCCTAAACTGGATTCCATAGGATGTTGTCGTGGCAGTTAAAGTGGAATCGCAGTGCTTTAATTTTGTAGTGTGAAAGGGCTGATGCTGTATCCAGTAAATGGAAAGTGACTTTCAGAAAGTAATTAGTCAGTTATAATTCCAAATCCCCAGTTCTTCTCTTTCTTGGGCAGATAGGGGCAGTCACAGCTATGTTTTTCTTCTAAGGCCATTTCTGTGTGATGATGCTCTTCTGCTTTGTCGTGCTGCAGTCCCAGTTCCAAAAGGAAGCGTGTCAGCAACGCTCCCCTCTGAACCTGCTTGGTCCATGCAGAAGGGAATGCAATGGTGCCACCTCTTCCTTCCACAGCACAGCTGGGCACTTTTTATTGCTGTGCTATGGAAGGAAGCATTACCATTGCACTTCCGCAGCTTCTGCACAGTGTGGAGCGACAAGGGTGCCATGCGATCACAGCTGCAAAATGGATTTTTTTCCATTTTGCAAAAACTGCACAAGCATGATGCTTGGGGATGGGATGGCAGTGGGCTGGCGATGATGTCATGCAGAAGCATGACCTGCCAACCGCTGCCATCCTGTCCCAGAAGTGGCACAGCCCCATTGTGCGGCAATGGCTTAAGTTGCCACCACCACAGTCCTCTTCCTTTCGTGGTGGGGGAAGTGTACAGCACATTGCTTCCCACCTCAGAATGGATCCCAGCAATTGATATTCAGAGGCATGCTGCTGTGAATACTGGAGGTAATGCATAGCCATCATGATCATTAGCTACCAAATGCATTCTACTCTATGAATTTGTCTAATCAGCTTTTAACATCTTCTATGTTTGTGACTATCGCTATTAGAATCATATGGGGCTGTTGCACAGAACACAGGCATAAGTACATTTACTAACCTGTTCCTGGCTCATTTCCCCTTTACTACTAGAAACCTTTCATTTAAGTGTATTGTCAAGGTTGTTGCCGGGCAGGCAAGGTTTTCCTATGAGTGGACGGCAGAGAGAAGAGGCATGTACTCTGCTCATGCTCAGAGGAGCCAAATCCTGCCAACCCTGACATGTATATCTGGATCACCTTTTCCTTTCCTTTAAAACATTTTTGCCCTCCTTCTGTGAAAGCTTACTATGCAATCTAGCTGGTCATGCAAACAGACTGTGCTTCACATCAGTATTCTGCAGCTTCAGCCAGCATGCTGTACCTTACCCAGTTCTTGGATTCAAACTACAAGGAGAGAACTTCTTGATTGCAGGAGCTATTTGACAGTGGAATAGACTGCCTCAAAGAGTCACAGACTCTCTTTCTGTGGTGGTCTTTAAACAGAGTTCCAATGGTCATCATTCAGAAGTGCTTTAGTTGTGCATTCCTGAATGGCAGGGGGCTGCACTAAATGGCCTTTGTATTCGCTTCCGCAGCTATGGTTTTATTATTCTGTGATTGACATTTGGACCACTTCACAGTAAATATCCTGAGGTGATTCCATTTTAACCCTGAGAAAAGCCAAGAAAAGAACATGTTCTGCTACACTCAGCTTGCTTGTCTATGCAAAATCATAAGTATCCTTGGAATTTCAGGGCAGGAGTTCTATGAACATAAATGGAGGGTCATGTCATCCTTGTTAATATAGTAATGAATGAGTCCTTCATTTCCCATTCTGCCACTTTTGATGTGCATGTGGAAATGTCATTGTGATGTATATTCATGAAGGTAACAAGCTATTAAATGGTGATTAGGACCAGGTGAATACCCTGAAGGAAACTGCACTCTGCTGAAGCTTCTATCTTGCAAGGTAATTCTGAATCCAGGCATGTTATCTTGTAGCCGTGGGGATACTAACATACTGTTCAGTGAATCTTCTATCTCTGGCTCTGGATAGTTCATCAACTTAGCTTTAGGAAGCTTTGGTTAACCAAGCAGAGTTTCATGCATGCAAATGTAAGATACACGTTTGTTCATTGTATCTGATAGCTTTCATTTTTGTCTCTTGCTTTTCAAGTTTTCTTCTTTCCTTCTGAAACTGCACACTGATTGCTTTTACATCACAGTTCCAGTTCAGGCTCTGCTATTTTTCACAGTAATAAAATAGAAAGCTTATATCTGAAATCAGTGAAACTCTTAATGGACTGCCTGAGTGCTCACTCAGGAATTTAATTTCCAACTAGAACAAATATTTCAAAATAGCGGTAACTTCATTCCCAACTAAACAATTGTTTTAGAGAATAAAGAAGAGATTATATTGATGTTAAGAGAGTGTTCTTTTCATGCTGTCATGCTAAGAATTGACTATTCTCTTGAACACATAGGCCCCAGTCCTATCGACAACCCCAACTGCAGTAACCCATTTAATCAGTTTGATCTACATGCTAGTTAACTCACCAATCATGATTCAGCAGGTCTGATCTAGTTGGGACTATTAATAAGATCATGCTATAAGTTGCAGCAATATCTGGTCTTGCCATTTCACATTTCTGGGGAGAAATGCTTTTGGGATTCAGTAACACTTCAATAAATGCTTCTGGGATTACCCTAAAGCTCACAGAATAGCCCTTAGGTTCCTCATGTTGGGATAGCCTTCGGGTTATTAAGAGCTATAGCAAGCGCGTTTCATTCTTTTCATGCTACCAGTCAAGACCCAGCTCCCAACAAGGTGGGCGAAAATGAATAAGGGTGAAATAAAAACAAGACTGAGGTTATCACAGGAAATATGCTACTAGAGTTCACTTGTTACACTGAGGAGCTAATGCAGCCTAGAAGCTTTTAGGGACTGGAGAAAAACCACAAGAACAACTCTTGCCTGAGGTGGTTAAGTGGCTTCTTAGGTGATATGGTGGGTTCCAGTATGTTTTCTCCTTCTGTTTTTAGAAAGGTGATGTTGGTATGTAGGTAGACATTTAACATAGGCTCAGGAATGGCTGAAGACTTCAGTTCTAGTACATATTTTGAATCAAGGAGAATATTTATTAGATTTACTTATTACTTTATATTTCAATTAATGGGACCCTTGGACTGATATCTACTAAAAATTAAACCACAATAAGGCACAAAAATAAAAACAATACAATACTGTTAAGCAGTGAAGAAGATAAAATTCAAGATACAAAACAAATTAAAACTGATGGATCTGAAAGGCCTGGGCAAATAAAATGGACCGCTGGAAATAGATATGATTTGATGCCAACCTATCTAAAATGGGGTTTCATAATTACAGTATTGTGATGATATTCTTCTATAGCACATCTGCATATGTACAGATCAAGACAGATGACCAGAGGTCTCTGAGTAAGATTAACCAGACAGGAGTTTCCAAACATCATCTTCTCACAGAAGAATGTTATTAAAATATTATCTATCATTATGATTCATATCAGTTTACTTTACTGTGCTTCACAAATCATTTTGAAAACTGAGTCTGCATGCAGTTGTGTGATCTCCTTTGCTGGAAAATCATAAATAAACGTCATATAAGAAACAAAGATAGCAATTCGAATCCATAAGGGGAGAGGGAATATTAAAATTCAGACTTGAACAAAGCTTTTATTAGGATCAACCACAGTTTCTTAAATGAGCGTGTAAGCTATTGAGTTCTCCAGAATTCTTCGCCTGACCAGATGGTACAAAAAACTGGGGAAAATGTCTAAAATTGGGAATGCTTGGAATTTATTGAGATGTTGTGACCATGAGGTCTGCAGTTTCTAATTATACTCTACCTCCCCTTACCCTGCAAAAATTATGATTTAGTGATAATCAAGATAGCTGCATTGATCTAGGATTTGATCAGGGCCACCACACCAAGACTGATTGAAGAGTGAGCAAGGTGAAAGAAAGCCACTGATACAAGAGATTCACTGATGTCCAATAGATGCAGCAGGTGCTTCATAACAAATAAAGCCTATCTCCTTTACTACTGTGGTGTGTTCCACAGCAATGAGAGGAGTATCTCAGAAGCTACAGTTTCTCTCATCACTCAAGCACCTGCTTGCTCTGAGACAAGGCCAAAGGACTGGCTGAAAGCAAGGGTTTATATGATGTGCCTGTATAATTAGACCAAAAAAGATTATTGTACACAGAAAGAAGATTTACCCTGTCATCCTTCCAGCCTTGAGAAGATGGAAGCTTACTATAGAAAATCTTGTGATCTCTTTGTCTTGCACCTAGTGGGATCTCATCTCATAGATCTATGAGATCTATGTGCAATGCTCCAAGTGCAATAAAACTCTTTCATACCCAGTTTTGCATGAAGGCTACAAAATTTTTGAACAGTGCAGGTATCTATGAAAATTCTGCCTGACAACAAGAGTGATCAGTTACTAAAGTGGGAATACAGGGTATTGTGGGGGAGGCTACTACCAGTATTAAGTCAAACTGAATCATTTATTTAGCTACTTTTTGTGTTTCTTCTTCCCTTTCTCAGTTCTCTTGTTCAGTTACATATTTCTGATTTTCTAGGATCTAAATCTAGGATCATTTTAGAGCTTTTATGCTGAACTCTATCTTGCAACCAGACTGTTTTGGCTCTATGATCCCTAACAATGGTTTGGTCTTACTTAAAGAAGCAAGATATTAAGACTCCAGTTAACTTCAGTTTATCATCCAGGTGGCTCCTTTTTTTTTTTTACGATACTCAAACATATCTGAAGAGCTTGAAGGATGCCTGGGACAATAACTTAATTTTGAGTGTATAACCAAAGGGTTTTCTTTACCAAGTTTCCATGGCCAACCAGGAACTGAGGTACTTTGTATTTCCCTTGTTTAGAAACAAGCGCTTATGAATTCTGAGTTTTGACCTTCCTGTTAATGAATTATGTAGAAATAACTCTTTTTTTTCCTTAGTTGTAGCAGAAGCTGGAATGCTTTACCAACCTTGTACAACAAGACCCCCCACCCAAAAAACCCCAGTATCACCTGCTGCAGCCTCCCCCATGCCATTTTAACTCACCGATGGAGACCAGGGACCAAAGAAGCATGCACAGCAATGATGTCATCCTCTGAGACCTCCAGATGAGTCCTGGAAGGTCTTGTAAAACGCCTTATCACTGGCCATGCAGTTATAGAAATATGCTTCTCTATTGCTGCTCCTACTCTCCACCAGCCAGTAAATGACCATGTCAAGGACTACAATAGGCAAAGAGGAAGGTTTTGGGATAGTGGAATAGGAAATCTGGTGTAGTTCATGCTTGATCCCAGATCTTGGCCAAGGAATTATAACACCTTTGGCCCCATTTTTTGTTTCCTTTTATTTTTCTGAGTGTATCATTTCTATCCCCTCTGTTATCACCAGTCTGCAAGCTTTCCAAAAACTTGCAAAAACTTTCCTTGCCCACATTACAGCAGCCTTTCCTAATTCCTCATCTCTTTTCTTATTTAGAAAACATTAGTTTCCCTACCACCATCTTTTTCTATCTCTGTGTTCGGATGTTTACAATTAGTATACTGGTCCATGTGCTAGGTGACTGATATATTAAGGATTTGCTCCTTCTTTTAGAAGACAGCTGTGTTAAGAATGAAATCTGTGCTTTTTAAGCTTAAAAACTGTTTCTGAATTCGTTTCCTCCATATTGAAGCAGGCTTTACCCCCATTTGCTGTAGTTCAGCACATTATCTATTGTCTATATGCCTTATTTATCAAAAAGGACCTTTGTTCAGATGTTCTCCATGACATGTGGACACACAAAAGTTACTATGTGAATGTGTAAGAATACATAACACCAGTTCCTCTTGAAATAAGTGACTGGCACATTTTCTAGGAACGTGTAGGACTTGCTACAGCAAAACCATCAGACAAGCCAATAATATGTAATCCGGGAAAGAAGGGTAAAGAAAGAAGCTATGCAACATCTGAAACCTGTATCTTGATAGATATTTTGAACTATTTTCCCACTGAAAATCAACAGGATATCATAGCTAGGAGAACAATCATCTTTGTTATTTTCTCAGTGGTAGCCTGTAAACTACTACAGCATGTGGATTACCTCTACAGTGTTCAGCTTGAAAGAGAAAGCGGAATCTGTTTAAGTGAGAGAATTCCTGAACAACTGTCCCTTTTGGCTTTGATGAAAAGTTGAATCACATCCTAACAGCAAGGCAGAATTCTTTCCTCTTCTGTGATGGACCTATGTATTGCTTAAATTACTGTGAGTATTTTTGCCCTTTCTCATCAGTTATTTTTAAAAGGAAGGAACACAGGAAAAATACTACGATCAATCAGTTTTAGGAAAATGGGGACACTTGCTTAGTGGTTGGTAGCCGTGCTGAGTTAGAAACGGCCTCTGTTCTTTTAGATAAGTTGATCCTGTGCCACCTGCTATAAAAAAAAATACCAGAGCCAAAAACTGTGAAAATGCTTAAAGAGAATATTTCCACCTACCACTTGCAGGCATTGAATAGTAATTGGTGGAGATGAAATTTACTTGATCAGAGGCACGTTTGGTGGGCACATCAGTGGCTATTCTTAGGTTCTGTGAGGCTCTTGTCTTCTTATCCTTCTTTAAGTGGTCGAAGATCTTTCTATTCTGGATGCCTTTGGGCAATTAAATTGGATTGGTTAAACCTGGTGGTCCTGACCTTTTCACTGGCTGGCTTTTAACAAGTGCCATTGGGTCTGCGTTTTCTTTTATTGAGGTCTGTTAAATTGCTTTCCTATCTCTTATGCTTTAACTGATTTGTGCTGTGTTTAAATAGTTTTTGTTTTATAGAATTTTATTGTTAGCCCTAACCATTCTAGGAGAATGGTGGGATACAAAGCTAATGAATGAAATGGCCAACTCAAAACTGCAAACACAGAATATTAGATGTTCTTCAACTTCAGGAGTGGGCAACTGATTCTGCCTCCTTTCTGGTTATTTTTGCATCCTTCAGCTCCTCCAGTTTCTCCAGCATGAGAACAAAAAGTGTGTGTGTGATTTGGTCCTCTCTGAAACCACAAGGAGTGGCAGTTTACCTTTTTAAGATGCAGGACCCTCTTAGATGTTTAAAATTACATTTTTCAAGATCAAGATTAGATTCATCAGCCATTTCCCTTCCTATGGTTTTGTTTTCTGGAATTTTTGGACAGTCCATGTGGAAACCAGAGGGTCCTAGGACAGAAAAGCTACACCTATCAGTGTTATCATAATTGCCCACCTCCACTCTAGTTCCAAACCCCAGATCATCCAAGCCCTAATCCTAATACAGAATGTCTGTATGTATGTGCGCACATGCGCGCGCACGCACACACACACACACACACACACACACACACCCATGCATATAAACTCCATTTTTGATGCTTCTGGGCCCTGGCACATCACATTTCACGACAGATGTTCTTGCATCAATGTCTATATATCCACATTCAAACTCAAATTATGTGTTCAGGATAACCTGGACAAAGCAGTATGTATTCCACAAATTAATCTCACTTTATCTCATCTGAGGTGAGTTCTCTCATCTCAAGACAGCAATGTTTGTCCTAACTGCTCAGTAAGAAATCCAATTACTAGGTCCAACTAAAGTAGATACATGGAAGAGATAGTATGTTCAAAAATCATTAAAGATTGATTATATTTGGGGAATGTGAGAGATAGAAGTATACCTCAAAAGCTGAGTAATTAATATTCACAAGCAGAAGCTAAACAACAACCAGTCCTACACCCTCATCACCCTATACAGTGTCTCACAAGAGAAAAAAGGAGCCGTTTTCTTTTTTTAAAAAAAATAATGACAAGTTTTCTTACAAATACTAAAGATTTTATAACATCTCAAAGTGAGTCTGTAACATGTGTTCTTCAAACATGAAGGAGGGAAAGGGAAGAAAGAATTGCAGACCGTAAAATGAAAGACAGACTCAGACTAACTGCAGACTCACTGGTGCAGGAGAAAGTGGGTGTAACTAGATTAACGAACAGGAATACATGCTGTGCTTAAACTCTCAAACAAACATACTAACTGCAACTACTGAATATAGCTGTACTAAAATTGCTAACAAATTACATGGAACATCTCTAGCTGGGATTAGCAACTAAAGGTAGGCCCAGGTAATGCAAATGGAAAATTACATTAGCTGAAAGTTAGTAGAGGCACAGGTCTGTGACAAAATTAGGTGGGAAATATGTTCATAAATCTGACAAATATTTCTCAAAACAAACACTGTAAAAATTGGACAAATGCAGGGGGATCTGTGTGGACCAATCCTCCCTAATTCCAAAGTCCATATTACAGTAGTTCTTTTTTAGGCCAACTAAATAGTCACAAAAAATTCAGATTTCAAATGTCACATTTCAGGGTGCTCAATTGATAGACTTTTCCATGGAAGTGGGGCAATAGCCTTTTTTTTAAAAAAAACTATCCTTCAGTTGGGTACCTTGAGATGTGTTTCTTCTGCACGTTTTATCAGGTGTCCCCAGTTTTTGCTCCCATAAAAGTGTCAGAGCAAGCTACATGATGAGTCACTAGTATACATACATATAGTTTTCTGATGACATGAGAGGAAAATTATGCAGACTATAAACTTGATCAGGCACCACTCCCAGTGGTTCTACTGGAAAGAAGGAAAGCAATACAAACAGAGCAATGACATTTTGATTCACCATTTGGGAAGACAGAAGTACTCACTGATACAAAAAGACAAAGGACCTCCTTGAACTGGGGCTATACTCACTTCTGATTTAAGGTAGAAGTTTTGAATTGAATTGAATTGAATAAATCTTTATTGCTCAGCTAAAAGCCATTGCAACTCACCACAGTCAGACAAAATACATCTAAATAACAGAATAGGACATTACAAATGGTGAGAGACTCATATAAAAGCTAACATACAAGAACAATGTATAAGGAATAAACAATCAATGTAATGATTTTAAAAAATTGGAGCAATATAAAATATGCCTCTAAGATGATATAATGTAGTCCAATGTAAAATTCAATATAAAATTATATCATATTATACAAAATATACAATTTAAAATTACACTTATGTATTCTATAAGACCAGGATCAATTACTTTCATCATCTCTGTATGATTTGTGGGGATAGTTTTGATATCTAGATCTTATCTTACTTGCAGCTAATGCAAAATTTGCAACCATAACAGTGACATAGGGGTCGTTATCAGCTAATAGTCCACAAATCTGCTCAAGAGGTGGTCTATTGGAAAGGGGAGAGGAGTGGAGGAAGCAATTAAGGAACTTTTGCCTGGGAGATGTATATAGAGGGCAATATAAAAGGTAATGTTGGATGTCCTCTACATCCCCGTTCTCACAGATGCAGAGTCTTTGGTGGACAGGGATATTATCATATCTTCCCTTCAAATAGGCAGATGGCATACACTGAAAGCGTAAAGCTGTGAATGCTTTTCTAAGTGGAGAGAAAGTAAGGTTTAAAAGATATTGCTCCATTCCAAAATATGTTTTATATAATGGGTACCATAAGGAATATGCTGTTCGGGAGAGCAAATGTAGGTCACCCCATTTAGAAGTGAGGTAGATTTTTTCTTTAACCAGTTGTTAATTTTTTTGGAAGAATAGGTGGGTAAGGCTTCTAAATTGATCTCAAAATAGAGGAGTATAGGCCTTACGGAATTTGTCCACGAATTTTGGAAGGGGGACTGTAATTGCTCTAGAAAGGATTTTCTGGGAAGCCTATTGTCGTTCATACTGGCCAGCTTCAGCCAGTGTAAAGCTAAAGCCACCTGTACTCCAGCTTGTAAAGAGGCTAACCCAGTTTCTGCTCTTAAGATAGAAGCAGGGGTACCTTTTGGGGCGGTCAACAAAGATTTCAAAAAAGCATTCTGAACTGTTTCTAAAGGAAAAGAGTTATCACATCCCCAGATCTCCGTACCATACAATAATTGGGGAACAATTTTCTTTTGGAAGACCTCAACAGTGGGAGCAACCAAATTCCCCCCGTAAAATTTATGAAATCTCAGTAGAGAATTAATAGAATGAGAGGCTTTCAGCTTAACTGCCTGGAAATGCATTTTCCATGACAGTTTTGAGTTAAAACCCAAACCCAGATATTTAAAATAAGTTTGCTGTTCTATGGAGTTTCCATTAAGTCTCCAACTATGTGGTTTTTTCTTCTTCCCAAAAACCACCACTTTGGTTTTAGTATGATTTACTATTAATTGCTCTTTTAAACAAATAATTATAAAATAGCCGAGAAATTGGGTTTAGGCCCCGAGGATCTGAATCATCTCCCCATCAGGAATTCAAAGGATCAAGGGATCAACGTGGCTGGCCAATTTCTTTTTTCCTTTATTTTTAAATATCAGCTGTTCCTGTGTAACAGGACAGCTAGAGATCCTGAGTCAGACCTCTATACATACATAGGTCCTAAAGGGAAAAATGTGATCGACTATTTAATTGTTTCACAAGCAACCACCCCATTTTTGGAAAACTTTAAAGTTTTGGCCAGACCCGAGAGTGACCACATGCCAATTCAAATATCCCTTTGTTCCTCGTTTTGTTTAATAACATCCCCTGAAAATCCGATGGTTCATCCGGTAAACCCAGCAACTCAAGGAGAAAAAAGGGTCCACTGGAATGAGAAGGTACAGGATATTATAAACTCTTTTTTAATGTCCCCAAATATTCTTCTCTTAAGAGACCAACTTTTAACCTCTCTTAACCCGCTGGATTTCTTTGATAAATTAGTCCAAGAAATTAGGCCTTTTCTAGTTAATACCAAATGTAGGCACCCAGGTAAACAATCTAAACACAGCTGGTTTGATTCGCAGTGTGGTACTCAGAAGCGTCTTTTAACAAGAGCTATAAGGTAGAAATTTATGACCCCACCACTAATGTGTTGATATCTTTTTACCTTTTTTGATGGGACTTAATAGAATGGAATCTGTTACAGATCTTGTGAAAGAAACACTGTAGTGCAAAAGGGTTTCAAGACATGACTTGTATGGAAATGGAATGCACAATTTTATGCTATTTTATGTTGAAAGATGAATTTTTAAAGACTTATTTGAAATGTGATGGTAGAAGAGAGTTCTGAGGACACCCTGAATTTCCAAAAAGACAAATAAAGGGGTCCTGGGGCCACACACTCCCTAGAAGCCAAGATAGCTAAACTGAAGCTGTTATACTTTGGAGATGTCATGAGAAGACATGACTCATTAGTAGACACAATAATGTTTGGTAAGGTGGAAGGCATTAGGAAAAGAGGAAGGCTGTGTTATAGCCGAATAGACTACATCAAGGAAGCCACAGTCCTGATTCTACAAGACCTGAGCAGGGATGTTGATGACAGAGTGACTTGCGGAGGCTCTCATTCATGAGATCACCATAAATTGAAACTGACTTGATGACAGTTAACAACAACAATTTTATGTGTGCATATTCTGCTCTTAAGCCAAAGTAACTTGTAGTTAAAATCCACCAAAAGCAATGCAATACAATTCAGAACAGGCTGGTATATTGTGGTGGGACAGAGCCATTTCCAGTCCCAGATAATTGTCATTATAATCCAATTTCCAGGTTCCTTCCTCCAGAGGGAGTGTGCAGTATAAGCTGTGAATGACTATCCTGCTTAGGCCACTTCCACACTAGATTGTGTTACCCTGAAACATAGGTGCCACAAGGGCCACCCCATGATGCCAGATATCTCTTGCAAAAGTGGGGAATGAATTAATTCAAAGAGGAGGCTTGCGAGAGGGAGGTAACTTAACAGGAGCTTTCCTACCAATGTTTATGAGCTCACGCAGGAAAAGAACGAGCCAAAGATTCAAAAGTAAGCTAAAATGTGTTTTTTTTTTATTGGGGGAATTCACTCATGCATGCACACAAAATACAGTCAAACATTCACACAAAAGCTAACTAAAGGAGAAAGGGCGGAAAAAATTATGTATAGAGAGGCTGCGGAGTTTTGGGGGATTTATAATTACCAGTCCAGAAGGGTAGTGAAGAAGTTGAAATGTGACTTAGATTTCTGTCTAGGGGCAGACAGATCAGGATTCAGAATGACATAGTGGGGTCCAGCATTTCATCTGACTGCAACTGACTTCTCAAAGCCAAGGGTTTGTATACTCTGTTTCACTCCCTGAAGGGGTGTAAGTTAATTGCTCTCCCAGCCTGGTGGACAATGAGAGCTGCAACACAGACAATGGGGTCTGGAATGGACTTATTGTTTCAGTATGTTGGTTGAGTGGGGGTTTCTGGGCCAGGCTGCAGTAGGAAATGGAAACAGCAGGGATCCTGGCCTCTGTGCCCAGGCACCTTATTGTTTTCTGAGGTTGGCAGTTGATAGGATTAGCTCAGAGCCATTAAGTCAGGCTCTCTTGCCAAATTTCAGTGAACTTTTGACCTGGCCATGCTGAGGTCATCTCTGACCTACTCCCAGCCAGTGTCCCTTTCTTCCACATGGCCTTGCGAGCCATAAGTATAACTTATATTTTATGTCAACACATATGCCAGTTAATATATTTTGCTGATTAGACCATATCGAAATGTGGGAGTGTACGGCCTGGTAACAACTGTAATAGCACTGTTATTCCACTTCCAACATCCTATGGAATCCTGGGGTGTGCAGTTTAGGGAGGGACCTCAAAGGCCATTTCTGCACGAGAGGGGAGGAGCGGTTCACTGCATGTCAAGAGCGGTGTTTTTATACTCCGATTCAGAGAAATTCAGAAACTGTGCTGTCTGTACTCCCCTATTTACATCATACTACTGCAGAGAACAGTGGTTGCTGCATCCACAACAGCAAGTCCCTGGCCACTCCCATTTCCTTCCTTCACCCCGCCCCACCATCACTGATTGGTTTGGTTTTTTTAAAAAAAAACGCACACATTTTTAACACATTTCTGTGTTGCTACATTTGTGCGTAGGTATGTATATTCATTGATATGTGGAAAGAAACGTGTCTTAACAGTCGATTACCAGATCCACTTTGTTCCTGCTGTCTGTTTAACGCATGAAAACAGTAATGATGGCAACCTGTCTTTTGATGAGATAGGGACGGAAGTGGTGGAAGGGACAGCCTGGGAACACCCCTAGCTTGCCACTTCTGTGATGTGAATTGATGTTACGCTTCTGCATGCAGACAAAAACCGAAGCAGAATCAGTTTGGGAGATTTACACTGGAGTTTGTCTGTTTTTCACATACAGCTGTTTCTCACTGCAGTGGACCATTCTAGGAGCTGAAAATGTGCAGAACCACAAGTAAAACTACGAAGCTAAAATGGTTCAACATGCAGATGGGAGGGTAAGAGTTCAAAGTGACTACGATGTATTGACCTTGTGCGGAAATGGCCAAAGAGAGAGGTCTCAAAGGCTCCTCCTTAAACTGCAAACCCCAGGATTCCATAGGATGTTAAGAGTGGAATAATAGCGCTATAACAGTCTAGTGCAGAAATGGTCTCAATCAAAGCAGCTGCTGCTTTGTCTCCTGAAGGAGACAAAAGTTGTTATTTACATTAGTTTGCCTGTAAACATATCTGGTTATTCTAGCCTACTGTTGAGTCACATGCTATATATCCAGTCTAAAACCTGCAAAGATAATGACAAGTGGCATACAGCATCTGTATGACCCTGGGCTTTGCTCACATACTAGCAGTTGAAAAGCACTAAATGAAACAGACTAGGTAGTGATGTGTTTGCTCACAATATTGGAGAACTATGTGTATCTGAAATATTTTATTCCACTGCAAAAAATTTATTGCAAAATCTACAAGGATAAAATCTTTCCATAAATTGAATGAATGCATACTGGAAAATTACAGTGTCTGAGAAATAAAACAGTGGCAAACAATATGTGCATGTCCCAAAGACAGAGCTTGGAGAGATTACATTTTTGAGACTATAATTCCCAGAATGTTTTTTGGCAAGGGAGGGGGAATAAAAAATAGTCAATTGTAAGGGAAGGTGAGATTGACATTTGCCAAAAGGAGTAACATGTATTATTTCATCCCCACTTGCTTTCAGTTTTTTTTTCTTAACTGTTCTTCCTCTCTTTGTGCCATCTTTTAAAATCAGATTGGAGGCCTTTGGCGTAAAGCCTATGTTCTTTCCATGTTCAGTATATCTCTGGGCTCACTGCTGGCATAATTGTGTTACGAATCATGGTAATATGGTGCTAAACCATTCTACAGCTGTCTTTGTGTTTTGGACCCTAGTCTGGTCTTTGGTGCTTGTCTCAGTCTCAGAAAAGAACTTGCATTTTTCAGAAAGACTGGGGACAGGGCAGCTGATACATGCAGGAACTCTGGAAGCATGCTCCTATCGTGGAAGATACAGTCCTTCATAGATTATAAATTCCACCCAGACACTAATCTGTGTCCTGGAAAATGGAATATACATTGAAAAGTACTATCTCCAAACTCACAGAAGGGTTCCCAGGAAACACTAAGCATCAACCCTAACTCAGCAACTGGATGATTACATGCATTTGTAGTAGTGCCAATTAACCAACATTGTGGCTCTCCAGATGTCTAATATGTATTTAACTCAGGAGAGATATTATTACTGCCATCTAACATTGTGACACAGTTTAATGGTGATGGACAGTTTATCATATAGATATGTGAAGTCATATGATCCCTACTGGTGAAAGTAATTTTGTCATCAGTGTTCCAAGGTACCTGCTTTTAGCAAAAATGTGTCTGCAAATTAAAAAGAAATAGGACATAATTCACATGTCTTGTAGCAAAACAATGAATTGATCCCTTAAACCTTAATTTAATTTCCAGTTCATAGTCTTCTGAAGGAATGACTGATAGCAAGTCAGCTGACAGCTACACAGAAAACTTCAATGATTGCTATTAATGAGATTTTTTTTTTAACAACAGATTGGCTCTAGGGAGGTAATTATGGCAAAAAGGCTATTCAGACATATTCCTTCACATTTTTCTTTGCTTTCAGTAGAAACAGGCAAGCACTCCAGCATTCTTACTGGATCACTTTGGAAATGATCTCTGAGTTCTCGAATCGTTTAGCTCAGCCAATCTGAGGATTTTGAGGGGAAAATACCTCGTTCCACCACCACCAGAACTTCCCAGCACTCTGTAAGGTTTCTCCTTCATAACTTCAAGTTCATCCCCAGCATACATTCTCCCTTTCACTTCCTTTGCCATGACAACAGCAATGGACACATAAGGACAGGAAAGTAGAAATGGAAAGAATATTTGAAGTTTTTCATTCACTGGCCAAATAAAATGGTTTTCCCTATAGCTACAAAACCCAGTCAGGACAAATATACAAGTGGTCAGGTTTTTTGTTTTACAGTTTTTGAAATTTTGAAATTTTTGGAGTGTTTGGGGAAATGATTTAGTGCAGAAATACATGTGAGTTCCCTTCTATGTCTATTTTGGGGTTCTGGTGCACATTTTTTCAGGGTTTCCTTTTTCATGCAAGATTTTTTTTATGCACAAGATTGCTGGGGGTAGGAGATTGTGCTTTTTGGAAATAAAAGAAAGAATTCTTGCACAAAACTAGCTACCTTGGGTTTTTGTAACAAGATTGCACAAGATTTGTGCGCAGAAAATAGCAATCTAGCAGAAAAATAAATCTTGCACAAAAACAGGAATATTGAATACAAAAATAGGCAACTAGATTGCAAAGAAAACAGCAATCTTGCACTAAACAGAACAAAGCAACAACAAAAAAACCCACACATGAGTATGTAGAAGCAGACTGATTTCTTTCTCATTCTCTTTCTCATACACATACACACAAACTCCCCACCCTTATTTCTGCACAGAATAATTTCCTGAAACACATTGAGATGTGAGAGTATCAGGTGAGAATTGCACAAAAACATTTATCTTCTCTGCAACAAGGAGAAAACTGTGGAAATTATTTATCCTCACTTATGAGGATGAAATAGTAAGGTATTTATCTCACTAGACGACAGACAGAAGGCTTGTCTCCTTTATCTATCTTCCTGAAGCACTTGATATTGATGTGCTGGGGCATGAAACCTGGACAACCACAGAAAATTCAGTTCTCCCTTACTTCTGAAGGCTTTGGACCTTAACCCACATCTACCTAATATATCAATGTGATAAAGGAAGGAGTAAAGGAATACCTCTTTTGTCTCCATGGTGTTTTTTTGCTACTTTCATTGCTACCACTATTTTTTTAAATACATGTTTTTATTTACATTGAAAAGGCTTTTTAGTTACATACATATATAGTTAGATAGAATAATGTCCCAGTATAACAAAAACAGGAAAATAAAAAAGGAGAAAAAATAATTACATTAGTCATAAGTTTCTATAAAAGCTGACCAACTCCAAATAAGTCCATTTGTAAATTTTGTCTTTACAACATTCTTTCAAATGTTGCAAGAATTGTTAGATCTTCTATCTATTGGGTTACAGGTGGAGGTAAATTATCTTTTGAATAATGAAGAATCATTCTTTTAGCACTAAAAAGAGTACAAAAACTCCACTTCTGTTGGTCATTTATTAATTTCCAAGTAACAGGTAAATTCAAAAGAACATATACGTCTCTGAATATCAAAGAATGTTCCAAATCTAAATTTACTTATGTGATTACTTCCTCCCAAAATGTAACTACTATGGGACTACTCCAGAACATATACATTAAGGAAGCATTAGCAGAGTTACACCAATAATTTGCTGATTTAGAAAACCTACTCTTGAATAGATCTTGTGGTGACCAATATACCTGAAAGAGCCATACTACTTAGAGATATCAAAACCATTGATTAATCAGAACTTGGTATTTCAATTCTCTATTCAATCTTGCTTTAAACTTTGCATATCATATTCATTTATAGATAACAGAAATTCTTATGCATATATAAACTATTGTCTTGGATACTTGGATGTCCTCAAACAGTTTCTCTAATACTGAGGGAACCTCAGATGCACTTAAAGCAGGGCCAAATTTGGATTGTGACAGAGGCAAATCGCTCTTGCAAAATTGAAAAGGGCAAAAACTTACTGTTAACACCAAGTCTCTGATTTAAGGTAACAATCTCATTGTTGAGCCACATCTTCCATAAAAATGGTTCCTTAGCCATTTTCAAATCTGGGTTTCCCCATAAAGTCAATTTTGTGTGAGCGTGTGAATCAAATTGCAATTAATGAGACAATATTTGCCGCATATTTCTAACTGCCGAATTTGTTGGCAAAGTACTGCCCCTTTAAATATTTTCTATTTAAGTAGAGGTGTCAGTGATAAAGACCCTAAGCCTGACCATGGTTGATTACTTACTTTAACTGGATGTGTCCAAAAATTAATACAAGATAACACATAGGCCCAATGATATGTAAGAAAACCTCAAAGGCCAAATCCGCCCTCTTTGATTGAAATTTGCATCCTTTCCATTGAAATTTTAAGAGGCGATGACACCCACCAAAATCTCCTATGCAATATATTTAGTTTTTGAAAATACTTTTGAAGTATAAGTAGAGAAATTCCACACATAACATAAAAAATTCTGGGTATAACGTTCATTTTACTCATGTTTACCTTACCCCACAGATTCATCTTTGATCTTGTCCATCTCTCTGAATCTTGTGAAATATCTTTTATCAGTTTACTTATATTAAAATTAATAATCTGAGATAAGTATCTAGGGATAATTAAACCCAAACTAGTAATAGAATTTGGGCAATATAGAAACTGCCATGCTTTAAATACACTGGAGTCCACTTTATCTCGTTCTGGTAGTATTTCTGACTTAGACTAGTAAATTTGAGATATTTTTCCAAAATTATTAATCAACTGCTTCAAAACTGGAATTTACTGCTGGGGCATTGAAATGAACAACAAAAGATTAACTGGAAAAAAAATGTTTTTAAATTATAATCCTACAGGCACAAATCCATTGATCCTGGATTATTTTATTAATTTTTTTTGTGAGAACACATGGTAAGGGCTCCAACCACAAATTGAATATCAGAGGAGACAGTGGGCATCCCTGCCTCATATCCTGTTTCAGTGTTAAAAAAGAAAGGATGACAAAAAAAAAAGTTGGTTATAACCTGTAGCCTATAGTATAAAAATAAATGGGCAGTAAATTTTATAAAAGGCCTTCTCAGCATTTAAAGAAAAAACAGATGGCTGAACAGTTCTACATGGGTCTACAGCAATCAAGTCTACAACCAATCAAATATTATTGGATTCCTGCCTGTTTTTGATAAATCCAACCTGGTCAGGACTGCCACCATTTCCCATCAAGGAAAAGGATAGTTGGAAGGGAACTAGAGCTGATAGAAAGGTATTTTTCTAAATGGTATTTGCTGGCAGGGATGAGCCAGGGGTAAAACTGAATTTATCTGGTTCAGATTTTGAGCTGAGTTGCAGAAGAACTTGAGAGCTTTAGTATGCAAAGGGATCTTGTAGCACCTTTGAGACTGAGAGAAAGAAGTTGGTAGCATAAGCTTTCATGGACTTAAGTCTACCTCATCAGATGCATGGAGTAAAGTACCTAGGAACAGAACTTTATAGCTACGAATGAGCAAATGGTATATATGAATAGCCACAGAAATGCAAAATTTGTGGGTATGGTAATAAGGTGACAAATTCAGATTTAACTGTGGTCATTGGGGATGAAGGCAGTAGGAAGGATATTACCTAAAATCAAGGTGAGTGGATAATCATAACCATATCACCTTTCTGGTTACCAGTCAGGATTACACTACTTTCTAATAACTCCTACCACCATTCATGCGGTTATCTACTCACCTCGGTTTTAGGCAACATCTTTTTTCCTGCCTTTGTCCTCCAATGCCCATAGTGTCTGTGTGATTTCTGATCTTTTAGTGTGTGTGTCGGTGGGGCGGGGGGATGATGATGAATAAACTAAATATCTGTCTCTTGGATCTGAAATTAGAAATATGTAGCTCATAGGACACTGACTAACAGAACCAGAGCTGTTTGATCGATTAATTGGCATTTGAATTAGTTGGTAACTGAATGACAACAGTAATAATAATTGTCAATACTACTGCTGTTGTTATTAGTGTAATACTACTAGTATCAGTACTAGTGGTAGTGATATGTATTTTTCATATTATAAAAAGAACATACAGAAAGAGTTTTCCTTTCAAATCCATAAAATTATTCCTCCTGTGTATTGTTTTAGATATTATCTTGCCTGGAATTTTTGCAAATAGTATCCATACCTAGCCACAAAAATTTGTAAGATTTATATTAAGAGCATAGTGCTAGGAATAAGCTTTGTATGCTGTCACTGTCTGAGGTACTACTAAAGCAACCCAGGCACATCAGTACAACAACATTCATTCAATTTGTACCTTCTCATTTTCTCCTTTCAGTTCCTGTTTCCTTGACCCTTGGCCTCTAATCTTTGCTGTGCCTACCTGGACACAATCCTGCTCAGCAAATCTGAGAGGCAACCAAAATTACCCAGATAATGGTTCTTCTGTAGTGGTTGGTTTCCAGATCCATTTATTCACAGCCCAGCTTTCTGTCTAATTGACTGCTGCCTGCAATGGTAAAAGATGAGATGTGGGTATCAAAATAGACTTCTGTAACAAGACTGATTGTTATCTCATTCATAGATTCTTGGCTCTTGCTGTATCCTGACATCTTTCATATCCTGTGCATTGTACCAAATGACAATAGCTCCATTGGTTAACAACAGCCCCATCGAGACTTTTGAGACTTCAGAAAAAGGTTTCAACTATCTCTTTTCTTGTATGATGCTTTGAAACTTAAGTGTCTACTTCTTATTTCAATGAACTAGATCATGTCTTCTAAAATAACCATTGCTCAGCACATGCCAGCATTTTTTTTTAAAAAAAACTAAACAGGATCCAACAGAGAATGCAGCATAATCATGATATAAGATATGTATGTCAATGTGATGTCACAGTAGAATTCCAAACAAAACTGTAACTGCAATTGAGTAGCAAGTGTAAGTCAATGTTACTTCATTTAAATCAAGTGGATGATAGCTGATCTGTATGTGTAAAGATGCAGCAACTGTATCAAATGGCTAAGTACCTTTCTAGTTGAATGCACTGCACAATTTCTCAGAATGCAACGATGCCTGAAAAAAGAGATAAGAGAACTGACACACATAGCTGTATATTTTTATCTTACACAGATTCACAGTACTTGGGGCAAGAAGACTGTCTAATTGAAAAACAGTGAACTTTGTTCTTGTGTACTATTAGGCTGTCCAGACACAAATTCAGAAACCTAAAGAACCTCAGATGCTCATGAATAAGCTGCTCATGTGCATTGCTGTGAATGCCCGTGCTATGCACACTTAGGTCCTTTCCACATCCTACCTTTTCTCGATACTGGGGTGCGGTGATCGCGCGAGCAGCCTCTTATGAGAGGCTCTCCCTTCCCTGCTTCTTCAGCTCTGCATGAGCTTCCTGCTCACATGAGAGCCCTGCCTCTTCCTTTCGCAGTGCAGCCTGGGACCTTCCCAGTCTGCACTGAGACAGGAAGCGCAACTGGCCTGGCTCCCGAGGCTCCACATGCCAGGTAAGTGTGCGCAGGGCCCGGGAGCAACGCATGATTGTGCAGCATTTTCGGCTGAAAGCTGCAAATGCAAAGGTGTGCGATCATTGCCAGCCGGCCCCTGGAGCCTTGCATGATTGCGAGGGCGTCATGCAGATCGCTCCTCACAATCACGTGAGGCTCTAGGCCCTCTTTCACATGGCAGATGCCATGCGAAAAGGGCCTTATCTGAGAATAAGCCCAGTTAAATTCAAAGGGGCTTACTTCTGTTGCTGCTCAATGTATATGGTTGCAAGATAAGTGTTTTATATGTGCATTGTTGTTGTGTGCCTTCAAATTGTTTCTGACCTATGGTGACCCTGCAATGAACCTATCATGAGGTGTCATGGGGTAGAGAGTGTGTGATATTCCCAAGGTCATCCTGTGAGTTTTCATGGCTGAGTGGGGAATCAAATCCTGATCTCCAGGATCACAATCCAAATCTCAAACCATTAGGCCATGCTGACTCTCATTATATGTGTATATAGTCCTTCAAAATAGATAGTTTGACATGCTTCCCATTTTATAAACTGCGTTACATACTTGAATCGGAACTTGGAAAGTTATTTTCAAGAAAAAGGGATCAAACTAAGCAGTGAGAGCATTATTCTCTGGGATCTCACATCTTCATCTTTCCACTGCTTACTTATAAAGGGCTTCCTCATGTCATTATATTCATTTTTCTTCAAAACTCAACTCTTGCCTGAAGGTTTTGTCATCCGTTTATTCTAGTTTCTCCTGATGCAGGACTCTGTGTAACTTAAAATGTATCTGGTTTTTGTAAATGAATTGTCTAACATTTTGGCCATTTCCATATGACATCGTTATCCTACAGTGGCAGTTGGTGGTTTCTGGTTCAGGAGCCATGCTACCATACAACATCATTGCCGTCTAGCTGCTATCCCATCCTCAACCATTGCAAAACTGTCTTATACTATTTCTGGAGAAAATCTGTTAAGCACCTTCTTTGGCACTTCAATCCCATCAGCTAGCTCACTGCAGAACTGTAATAGCTCTTGATAGTGTTTCCTGTTGTTGCAGATCCAGCAGTGGGCAGGCTGTGGGCATGCACAGCTTGTCCCTCCTGCAGTGACTCCCAGGTATGTTAACTTTGAAAATGATCACCTTTCCATGTTAATTTTAAAGTTCTCCTTTGAATTAAAACTTTTTATTTTAAGACATTTTTAGGCATTATAGTGAGAAAATGCAATAGTGTATTGCCGTGTTAAGTATGGCTTCTAAAGAAAAGCAACCCCCCTAACCAATTGGGCTATTGAGGTGGGGTGAAGGTGGGGAAAAGGAATGACCAAGGATGCTGTAATGAAGAAGAAACATCAGTGGCAATACTGCTATTCATCCGCTTAAGGCAGAAGGGTGCAGAAAACAGTATTCCTAATCTGCTACCATCATGCGAGTGGCAGTGCTGGGATTATAGATCATGCTAATGGTGTTTAGTAAAGAGATGGCCTCTAAAACTGATGAAACAAGCAGTTGGTCACTTTCCCCAAGAGTGGGACTCAAGGCAGCTACTACTTCTCCTCAGACATATTCCTATAATATCTGATATCCTTACTTCTCCCAATTTCTTTCTCTCTTTCTCATATGAGTGTGTCTGTTTTGTGTATCTTTTTTTTATACACGCACACACAAAAATCCTCCCCCAAGCACACAGAGACAAAAAAGGAAGAGAATAAGAATGAATGAACTCATGCTGTGTGGTAGCTCATGCTGCCTGGTGGATTGACTAATGTAAAGAGATCTTTGGAAGTGTCCCCAGCAAAATTCCTTTTGGTGGCCTCCTCAGATGTGGATTGCCATCAGCAGAAACTAGGCAGCTATTGGATGTGAGAACCAGCCACTGGGCTGTGATCTCTGCCAGTTGGTTTGAAGTTGTCATTTTAAATTTCTTCCATTTCTCCCCTGTAGTAGGCAATGAATATCCTAAGCTTAATTCAGCAATGGCCTAGAGTGCTGTAAATGGTTCTATAAATGGATGTCAGGCCTGAACTTAAAGCAAGGTCATAAGCCAGTTCTGGCCAAAAGTTTCTGAGACTGTGTTTTGGGTGTCATCTAAAATGAATGCCATTTTTCCTTCTTCCATCTGGAGTTCATTGCCTAAATAATTGGTAAAAGGATGTGCACTTTGGCTTTAGGAGCTTTTTGTTCCATAGCTGGCAACAAGGAAATGTACAGAAAACAAAGCCCAAACAATCTCCTCATCATTTTTTAAGCCTAAAGGTGGACCAGCAGTGTTTCTTTTGCCCTTGGCCTGGCAGGTGTTTGCTTTGCCTTGTTGCATGGAAAATGGCGAACAAATAGTGGCACTTTTCATTTCTTTACTTAATACTTCATCTCTTCTTTGCTTCGGAGTAATTCCCTGCCACAGCAGAGTTGTTTCAAGGAGAACAAATGTGGCTCCAGGGAAGCAGGGGAAGGATTTAGCATCAGGTTGCATTTGTAAACTGTACAGCCTTCCCCATCTCAGGATGGCATAGTGTCCCCCTGGGAAATGAGTCAATAATAATAAAGGAGTGGGGGACATTCCAGTGCCGAGGAAGGAGAAAGGCTCTAATCCTCGGGAGTAGCTACTCCCTTTTGCTTAATCCTTCACTCTTTGCAATCAACCATTCACAACTCTTCTGATAACACTAACTCAATCAACTTTTTTTTAAAAAAAAAGTTTCATCTCATTTTCCATTACCTTGTACAGAAATAAGAGTCAGCGACATGCATGGAAATGAGAAGAAAACATTGAAATGAGATTCAAATTAATATCTGACTTTTTTTCTCTACTTCAAAGAGCTTCCCTTAAGACTGCCAAATCTGTACTAAGGAATTGTGGTTTGACTGTCACTTTTCTACCATCTGAATGAGTTACAAAATGAAAATGCAGAGAGTAAACAGTGGCTTATGTATAGGTCTCTCCTATCTAACTGCTATCAACAATCTGGTTGGAAGAGGTTTTCTTCATTTCTGGCCTATCCATTTCATTGTCAGTTGGGGTAAAAAGTCTAATGGCAACAAGAGGTATCTTATATCAATATTTCATCATGTTTGGGACAAAAATTCATTGTAATCTTACTGAACTATCTTTCAAAGCATTCTTACTTTTATATCCATAAAAGAAAAGCTTAACAGTGTATCTTCATAGTAGTTTATTACACTCCTGAGACATATCCACATTTCAGTTTAATACAAACTTAGGACTTCAGGATTCTAAGAATATTGGAAAATGTAGTTTGATGAGATGTTGAGAATGCTCTGTTAGCAAGCTTTCCCACACAGAACTATGTGACGTAAACACACTACCTGTTTCTTTGAGGAAAAAAAGCACCTCATATCTAACCAATTTGAAATCAGTGGTTTGGGTATGCCCTACATTTGGCACTTCAGTGTGAAAAACATTCTGAAATTACACATGTTATTTGCTAGGACAGCTCTTATTTAATTCCTGAAACCAAGCCATTAAAGCTACAGAGCGAATTTATGTATTTATTTATTTAGCTGAAGCACTTTATTCTCCTTTCCCTGAAAAGACTCACAGAGCAGTTCAACTAAGATCAGTAAGAACATCCTTATCCAGTCTAAAAGACATGACACAGGTCATTTCCGCACTAGACTGTTATAGTGCTATTATTCCACTTTTAACATCCTATGGAATCCTGGGGTTTGCAGTTTAGGGAGGGGCCTCAAAGCCCCCCCCCAAATTGCAAACCCCAGCATTCCATAGGATGTTGAAAGTGGAATAATAGCACTATAACAGTCTAGTGCGGAAATGGCCACAGAAGGGAAGGGGACAGGGGAGAGAAAACAAACACACACTGGTCCATAAACAACTTGAATGGAAAGAGTTCAAGGAGAGATGGAGCTAAATGGAGCTGGTATTTCAGGGCTGATATAATGGAACCTGATTCTCATAACTTCATCTTCTATAATTAGGGATGGAAGGATTGCCATTTTCCTGTCCCATCTGCATTCCGCAGCTTTCAAGTTAAACTCCATTTCATTTCAGTGATGTGTATTATTCTCAACTCTCCATGTACAAGTTTACTAAATTAAGGCTAATGGTACTGTGATGAGAGCTGTGCAGTGCATTTACTGGTTTGTGAAAAAGCTCTTCCAGGCACTAATTCTCTCCCTCTAGGGCAAAACCCAGCAGAACTAATTGAGTTCAATACAAGCTGTTTTTCAAAAGAAAAGAGGGGTAGAATGGCACAGGTGCTATAAACCCTGCTCCTGGTCAAACTAGGGATGCTAAAAGTCAGCAGCTAAGCTTAAGGGACTGCAGACAGAGGCCCTTTCCGCAACTCATCTTTTTGCGGAGCTGGGGTGTGGGGATCGTGCGAGCAGCCTCTAGTGAGAGGCTCTTGCATCCCAGTTCCTTCAGCTCCGCAGCTGCTGCCTGCTCATGCGAGAGCCCCTCATCTTCCTTCCTCAGTGCAGCCTGGGAGTTTCCCAGGCTGTGCTGGGGCAGGAAGCACAAATGCCATGGCTCCGGAGCTCACCACACACAGCAAGTGCGCGTGGGGCCCCGGAGCAATGTGTGATCGCGCACCATTTTTGGCTCACAGCCAAAAGTGAGCCGAGTGCACAATCGGTACCTGCCAGACCCTGGAGTGTCATGTGATTGCAAGTGCATCATGTGGACCGCTCCTCACAGTTGCGTGATGCTCAAGGGGCCCCTTCGCATAGCAAATACCATGCAAAAATGGCCTAAGACACACACAGGGATTCTCTCACCCTCTTGTGGAAAGAAGAGTCCACTTGGCTGGGTGGCTGAACACCAGGGCAGTGAGTTCTTCTCGTGTCGGTCTCTCTGTGATTCTTCCAGTCTCATTCTGATCCATCTCCATGAAGTCTCTCCTCTGGCATTCTTCCAGGCTGCTTCTTTTCAGCCTTTTTCTATCTGAGGTTCAGATCTGCACATCTATGGCCCTTTCTGCACCTTACCTTGTTCCGGTGCTGGGGTGTGGGGATCACACGAGCAGCCTCTGCTGAGAGGCTCTCCCTTCCCTGCTGCTTCAGCTCTGCATGAGCTGCCTGCTCACATGAGAGCCCCGCCTCTTCCTTCCGCAGTGCAGCCTAGGACCTTCCCAGGCTGCACTGGGGCAGGAAGCCCAACCAGCCCGGCTCCAGAGGCTCTGCACGCCAGGTAAGTGTGCGCGGGGCCTGGGAGCAATGCATGATAGCGCACCATTTTTGGCTTCAAGTGGAAAATGAAAAGGTGTGCGATCAGCCCCTGCCGGCCCCTGGAGTGTCGCACGATTATGAGTTCGTCGTGCAGATCATTCCTCGCAATCGCGCAATGCTCCAGGTCCTCTTTCACATGGCAAATGCCATGCAAAAAGGTTATATGTCTGCAAGCAGGCTCTTTTCTTCTCTTAGGGGAAGCAGCTGCCTCTATGTGAGTGTGTTTAACCTTTCCTAACTTGGGGGATGTCACCTGGATTCAAGGGGATGCCTTCTGGGGGGAGCTAACATGACCTTAATGCTATTCTCTGGACACTCAAAAGTTTACATCTGTATCTGACTACTGGGTACCAGTAATGACTCTTAAGTAGTCTGAAGAGATGCAAATAACAGAGTCCTCATACATAGAACAAAGCCAGTCTGATAGAGTCATTTGCTCTGTTTCAAATTTGGATGGGGTTTCCCAACATCTCTGAACAATGCACATTATCTTACAGTGGATGTTGTACCAGTGTGAACCAGTTTTTAAGGGCTTCCATTCAGTGGAACTGAACAAGTCAGTTAAGTACCAATTGTTCTCCTAAACACACCAAGGAGCTGTTTCTTTGTCAGCCGGAGGGAGTTGGGGGGATTGTGGGAAAATTCCAGCTTGTATTTTAAAATGAGGCCTGACTTCTCCAAGATGAACATGGAGTCCAGGCAACTGCGTATTGCTTTACGCTGCAAGTGTGCAGATTACGGAAAGAAAGGACTCCCTTCCTGCTGCATCAAAGTCTACTTACATTTAATATTTACCAAGCATATCTCATAACACTATAATTATTATGTGTTTAACATAATTTGCATAATACATTGTAGTTTACACATCATTGTATGTATGTCGAATTTCCTCTTTTTACAACCTCCATCCTCAACTCAGTTTTGCTTCCCCCTTGCCATTCAAATTTGTGTCTTCCCTCCTACTTCTTCACTTTAGGTCTTAGTTTCATCTCCTTGAATAATTTTCCGCTATCCCATACTCGCTCTTCTTTCTGATCTGGTTAGCTGGGGCTTCTGCCTTTTTTTTCCCCCCTCATGGAAAAACAGTTCTGTTTCAGAACCTAAGGTGCAAGTTTTTGATATACATGATCAAAATGTATACACGTGTATTACAACACTTATATTAGACCAGTAATGGTTGGGATGATTGCCTAACCTAACTGCTCTAGTACATGCACATATATTTTGACCAGAAATACAAGAAAACTTCTGTTAAAACAGCACTAAATATGTGGGGAAAAGTCAGTCTAGTATTTTGATCATTTTTTAGAGTGCAGATTTATAAAAGTCCAAAAATATTTCATGCTGTGTAGATTTCATAACCATCTCTAGCTGCATCCACATGAGATGGACATTCAAAGATGGCACTTGAAGGAAAGGACAGGCCAAATTCAGCTTGTCTGTCAACACCAGTGGTGTGCCCCATCAATACTCCCTAAAAGCCGCCTCCCCTTATGGAATACATCTCAACACATCCATCATGTGATGCTTTTGTTTTTTTAGTGATGACCAGCAAACAATGTGCCAATGTAAGTTAACATCTCAACCTAACTGTTGTCCTGAATTTGGAAGAAAAGCAGGGCAGTGCTGTACAGCAAAATAGTTCCAGAAAACAAATAACATAATGAGTTTTTGAGAAAAAATGCATCAATTTGAAAGTAAAATACAGATGTGTGCACATCTTTAAATGCTTGTATATGCGCATCTGGACCAATCAGGTTTCCCAGACAGCTTATTGAGTATGGATGTACATTAGGGGTGGGAATTGTGAGATGTGGGACAGCAATTCCTGGAAGCCATAGAAAGTATAGCCAACGATGAATAATGCTGGGAGTTGCAGTCCAATAATATCTTGAGGATCATATGATTCTCACTCCTGCTGTATGAACAGCTTGATGCATTCACCTAGCATAATCTGCATGTCAGATTAATCCAAAGTCAATAGTGAGTCTGCTGAAATGAGCACTATAGCTGTCAAATTCCATTCACTCCCCAACCCATGTCTCTCTCTGTACAAGCAGAAAACAGAAGGGACACCAGCACTGATCTTGGTAGGAAAAATGCAACAAGTGTGTGTATCTAGCAAGCCATCTACAATTGGCTTATATTCTGTTATTGTCCTTGTTCTCTTATGATAACACACAAAGACTTTGCTTTCTCTGCTTTTTCAAGTCAATGCTTTCTGGTAGAACATAATTGCCTAGACTTTTTCCCCTAAGGAATGGCCCAGAGGCAAAGTTTAATAATGCATTTGTATCAATGGCATCCTGAAGGAAACTAAACACTAGAATTGAAAGGAAAAAATAAATGAAGCTTGACTATGAAATAGGATTTCTGAATCTGCATGCCAGCACTTTGGCTCAGTCTGTCAACTACAGATGAGTGGAAACTTGGAGAGATATACTACTCAACTACCAAGTTTGCTGGTAATGCAGATTTAAGGTACTACTGCCCATCGACAACTAGTTATGGCCCTTGTTTGTCAGATATCTTGTGTGGTGCCTATGTTGATTCTCTGATGTGAGAGGACAGTTCATAGATTAGAAAAAAGATTTCAGGCAATGTGACAGTTGCTCCAGAACCTGCTAGTTTCATCAGTGTTATTATAGCAAGTTTGTATAACATACATTCCATGTACCAGATGTGGATGCGTACAAGAAAGACACATTCAGGTTGCTTCTGCTGGATACTGGGAACAATGAAAATCAGGGATAAAATGTTCATCTGATCGGCCAGAATATGTGGCTGAATACTGATGTTCAGTTTGGTGGGTCAGCAGTCTGCAGTGTTGTACTCACTCACTTAGTAGTAACTTTTTGTAGTTTCTAAGTTACCAGAATTTTCACTATTAAAACAAGAAAGCAGAGACACACACACAAACACACACACACACGTATGTATGTATGTATGTATGTATCTATCTATCTATCTGTCTGTCTGTCTGTCTGTCTGTCTGTCTGTCTGTCTGTCTGTCTATCTATCTATCTATCTATCTATCTATCTATCTGTGTGTGTCTGTATGTATAGTAAACCAAGCCATTACACATTAGGAAGCATCTTCAAATTTGAGAGCCTGCCAAAAATTTCTAGATCAACTACTCAGAATAAGTCTGAGGTACCTATTTTCTGATATATGGTACAGCAGCTTTATATTTCCTACTGCATTATTGTATTACTTTAATTAACATAAATTATTTTATTATATTAATTTTATCTTGCATTTTCTGGAAGCTAGGACTAAAAGTGGCATAGTCTCATGAGAAGCATGAGAAAACTGCATGAAGAATACAAGATCCAGATTCAAAGCCTACCTAAGGCCCTTTCAACCACACAGTTATGTCACTATGATTCAGTGTTAACTGCTATGTTAATGCCTATGGAATCCTGGGATTTGTTATGTAAGGAGAGGTGTTTAGAATTCTCTGCCACAGAGCTTTAGTGCATCATCAAACTCCAAAACCCTGGGATTCTATAGGATGTTGCCGTGGTAGGTAAATTGGAATATAACATTACTGTAGTGTGAAAGGGCCCCTAATCTAGTGGCCAATAAGGCATCTATGGGAATTTGCTTCCCCAATGCCCTCCAGGGGCCACAAGATTGCTTAAAATGTAAAAAACTGGGAAGAGATCCAATACCAGAGGTGGCCAGAAGTCTTGGATTGGATGACACTACAATCTATTTTAAAAACAAATTGCTGCTCATGGAAGCTTCCAGAAGAGACAATTCACTATTTTTGGCAGATAAAGGACGGTTCTGAAAACCTGGAGGAGGCCAAGGTGCAAAAATGGTATTGTGGGTTGTGTGACATCCCAGGGCTGTGAATTGTGCATCCATTGTCTAGATATTTGGCTTTCTCTCATGGGAATGTGGCCTCCCACATTATATTTCTTATGCTTGACATTTCATTACAATAAATGTGACGGAAATCCAAATTCCCTTGAACTATTTCTTGAAAATATAAACCTATGAGGAAAAAAATATAAGCATAGCCAGGCCATTTCTCTAACTTCTAGCTCAGCACAGTCCCTTTAGGTCTTGCAAAAAGAAAAGTGAGCTATGGGGACACACCTTAGTAACCTAAATGTAACACAGAAAGCATTAAGCATTTAATGTTTAGATAGCTACATTTATGTGTTACCTGTTCATACAACTGCCTCTTGATAGTTGGGTATGGCTTTTAAATTGATTCCTTTTTTTCTTGTAATGATGTGAAGTAATTTTACAGTGCTTAAAATACACACACAGTCCTTGTTCCTCGATATATTTTAAACCATTTATAACATGGCAGAAAGATCGAACCCTCTGTTCATCTGGGAGCAGCACCTGTGAAGAATCATTGGAAGCCACTTATGTTATGGGATTATTTCTCCAAGGAGGTTGCCAGCTGTACAAAGACCCATTTTTAAGGCGAGTGCCACAGGAAAGTTCTATATATATTCATAGTTCTCCAACCCTCTGGGCTTAGGTTTTGCACCAAAGCCAGTTTCAGAGACTTATTTGAAATGAAAGCTTTTACTCAATCTGCAATACATTGTGATATCCAGCAGGTAGAACTCATTGAGGGAAATTGCTTCCTGGATTGATATATGATTCATTCAGTCACATCTCTGAGCTATTTAGGGGAAATTATCCATGGGATTGTATCATTAGTTTAAAAGCTTTTGCAATTGTTTTGGTGAGCTTTTTATTTTTATTTTTTTAAAATCCCAGTCAGGATAATTTTGAAGAACACAAGTGTTTCAGTTGGAAAAACATTTGAAAAGATTTCTTTTTCTCCCTGTTGTTAGAAATCAGGGTTTCAAGCAATATTTTTCTTTTTATTTGTAACTAGTTTCATGGATGTGGCTGAGAACAAAATGGCCTGGTTGTTCTGATTGTAGATAATCAACCTACATATACCTAAATAACCTAAATATACAGACACAGGCAAAATGTCACTTTCTTGAGTGGCCAACAATAACAGGAGATACAAATCATTTTTATATCATGAAATAAATCATCTACAAGAAAAAAATATATACAGAAGGACGTTAAGCACAACCAGCAGAAAAAAAGGTTTGCATAATATAACAGCAGTAAAGTCATCTATAGCATAAATAAACAGGTGATCAAGAACCAAAGGCATTCCAAAAAGTGAGCTAAGGAGTGTGCTTTTCAACCTATCCTCTCTTCCCAGTATAATCCTGGTGAGCCTCCCAAGGTGAATGAGCCAGGATGTAGAGGGCTGTAATGGGTGGGAATGGGAACAGTACTGGGTCTAGCTGCCAACTGTCACCATTTTATTTCCCCAATGATGCCTTTTTTTCAGGGCCCAAAGACCTTCTTGAAGCATGGTGGTACTCGCTGAATGTGTTTCACTTTGTGATTCTCTAAGGTGAGCTTTACTGCTGCCTAGAAAAATGAGGTGAGGATATTGGTGGCCACCATAGCTGTGGCAGGCTTTCCAGGTCCCAATGAACCCTGGCATTTGCCTTACTTTGCTGTGTGCCAAATCTGAGCCATAAGGTGAACCACTTTGGAATTAATTCTACACTCATAGTATAGGGAAGTCTACTGAGAAGGTCTTCTCTCTCTCACTCGAGATCAATGGATAGCAGGATAAATGTAGTAAATTATTTGGCCATAATCAGTGACTTTAGAAGGTGAATAGGTCTGAACAGAAGAAGCCACTCTAGTGAATTCTAGTAAGATATTTTAACTACAGCAAAGAATAATGGAATAGTGGAAAACCTGATTGATTGATTGATTGATTGATCGATCGATTGGTTGATCAAAAATATTCATAAAACCTCTGAAATAATAAAATTTGGAACAAAGCTAGAATATAGTCAATAATGATGCTCATACAACTCTGTTCACCCCATGGTACCATTAGCCCCTACCCCATCTAGTGCACCTTTGGAAAAAACATACTATAGTCAATGGCATAGCATATTTCCCTAGCTGGAATTTGTGCAGGATGACAAGATGACAAGACAAGATTGCTAAGCTGTTCACTTAGGGAACTTTACTGATGTAAAACTGACATTTAAAGAAGTGCCAGAGGCATTCAGGTGGTGAATTACCAATACATTCTAGCACATGGTGATAATCTCTTCACATCTGATGTGAGCTTTCCTTCTGTTATGGCTAATGGTTGTATATGATGGTGGAAAAACTCACAGTAATACTTCAGTTCACCAAGCCATCAAGCAATACTATCAATTATTGTGGAGTGGCATGATTGCTCGTATTTATCATCCCACAGTCATTGGTCTCCAGTATCCAGCACATTTCTTTTCTTATCATTGTTCTGCTCAGTACTTAGTACTTGGACAATCTAGCCTCTCCGTCTTGACTTCACACAAGCTCATTTCTCTTCACAAGAGCCAGACAGGATTTCAAGTCTTCTGGCTATTATTAATCTGTCTTTTGTTTCAAAGCAGGCTAGATTTTTCTCCCCAATTACAACTTTAAGTAATTGGAATAATCTAACACAGTGGGAGTTTCATTCACTTAGCAAGAAAACTAGATGCCCCCAAACCTCATTACTACATTTGTCACTTGCTGCAAGACAGAGCTTTCAAATTCTGGCTGCTTCCCCACCCCCTCCTCCATTTTTTTTTCAAAGAGAAGATGAGACACTGCACAGTTACAAGAGAACAGCAAAGTTGCAAATAAGCCCTTTGTCACAGAAGAATTGCTAATATGTTCAGTCTGGAAGATAGATATCTAAAGGTCGAGTGAATACAGACAAAGGGCACTGCTGCTATTTTTTTTCATATGTCCATCGGAGTATGAGAAATGCTCTACAGGGAGGAGAAAACTATAAAATGTAAATATCTCTGGACTTAATGAAAAAACGAGTATCATATTCCAAGGATGTCTCTTATAATTGGTGAGTGCAGTTCAGCTGGAGGGAGGAGGTTGCAAAAACATTTCTATTCTTTCTTTCTTTCTTTCTTTCTTTCTTTCTTTCTTTCTTTCTTTCTTTCTTTCTTTCTTTTTTGCATTTCCTAATGTAAGTGGCTGGGCGTTGAAGCACAGTCTTTCCTAAAGAAATCTTCCCTGGGAGAGGAGTGAAACATGAACTCAAAAGGGCAGTTTTAACTATGCTAAGTGGTATCTTTAATGTGTTGTAAATGTATACATTGCAAATTAAGCCATCACTATGAAAAATGTATTATCTAGCATATATACAACTATAAATGTTGAATAGTTCTGAAAGGATTCCCTCCCCCTTCTCCATCAGGTCATGTACCAGTAGCAATTACTACAGTCCCCTTGAGTGTTCCTCCCCTTCTTTATATATTTTTGAGATAATTTATGGGAACATGCACATGCCTCCTTCCATTCTTAATAGCCTCAAATAATTGCAGTTTATTTTTCTTTCTTTTCTTTTTGAAATAAACTTCAGATTAAATCTGTGCCATAATAATAATGGTCTCCCTTTTCACTGGTTGTCTTCTTCGTGCTGCACTGCTGGTCTGTCCATAGGTATGTTTGCCTTCTGATGCAGTATTCGTCCATGTAATATATGTGGAGGGTAGTGGTTTGTCCTTATTTTGATCAGACCCTTTCAGTTTTGTTGAGGTTTATCACTTTAATTATGTTGTTGTTGCAGTAGTTAATTTCAGTCTGTAGGCCATAAAACTGACAAATAAGGTATGACATTCAAACTGAATGTATACAATATAAGTGGATCTAACAAAACACTCATACAATAACAAAAGATGTGGTAGAACAGGCTCAAAATGATTTGGCTTCTCTTAGTATTTGCGACCATGGCATTAAATTTTTATAGGAGTCTTTTTTACCTTCCTTTCAGCACTTGACACAATGTAAACATCTCAGCTAAGCACTCCAGACTGTGTAGCTACAGACTTAACCACTCAACACACACACTCACATCCTTAGGCCTTCCTGCCTTCCTCAGACAGGAAGAGTGAGCATAAGACCGCCTTATTGCATCTTGATTGGCCCTAACATTCTATGAAGTTCTTCTGCATCTATTAGCTAAGGGAGTTGGGGCAAGGTCAGGATGCTGGGGAAAGTAAGATACTCAGTAGGGACCGCACCACTCCATAATCAGTAAGAAGTCTGGTAGCACTTGGAAGGACTTAAAGTCAATGGATAGTCCCAGATAGAGTGGACCTATTGAATCAGTTTCTGGATAGTAAGCCAGCACTTATGTAAGTTTCATTGTTTCAGTGGGTTTATTTTAATAAGTGGAAATAAACCAAGGGATGTAGAGCCACTGTGGTATAGTGCTTTGAGTGTTGGATTACAATCCTGGTGACCAGGGTTCGATTCTCCACTAAGCCATGGAAACTCACTGGGTGACCTTGGGTGCTCAGCCTCAGAAAACTCCATGATAGGTTTGCCTTAGCACTGCCATAATTCAGAAATGACTGGAAGGCAGATATCACCACCAATACCACCACCACCACCACCACCATAATAATAATAATTATATATATATATATATATATATATATATATATATATATATAATATATCCCAAAATAAAGAAAACCAGGCTAACCCCCTTCTTCTCCTCCATCTGAGTACCAATGGACTCTCTTGTTGATTATATATCTCTCAAGCTGGCCCTTCTAGTACCATGTTGTAGAATAACACAAAACCCTGTCTCCAAAAGGGGACCAGGGATCATTTTAATTGCTGCTTTCCCAGAGCCTTCTTTATCCATCTGGAAAATGATTCACGTGCATAGTAATATCCCACCGGATCTTTAATATTCACACATCAAGATGGGCAGAAAACAAAATGGACCCTGCTCAGAGAGCTAGGAAAGAGACAGGAATAGCAGCTGTATGCTTAGCTTGCTTCCCATCTATTGCAGCCCTGACTGAGGCCCTCTCTCAACACTCATTTTGAAATGGAGTAGCGTTAAAGAGGACAATGATGGGATGAGATGTTTGAGCTTCAGTTACTGAAAAGGAGTACAGGATGGGCAGGATGGGCAATGGAATCAAGTTATGCTCATGGCTTCAGATTGAAGAAAGAAAGTGGATGAAGTGGAATAGGCTCTTTATTGGTAGGAAATTCATTAGGGCTGTTGGGGAATCACCCCAGTACTTTATGTGTTCAAAACTGCCCTGCCACCAATCAGACATCATACTAAATGAATATCTGCTCTGAGATAAATGTCTGGAGTATTTCCTCTAATGTCTGAAGAGCCATTTATTTTCCCTCCTTTTTTATGACTGTTTGGACACCATGCTAATGAAGCGAAGCTCATCATTTACCATTTACTAATGTGCTGTCTAAGAGGAAATGCTATATGGGAGAGTGGGGCATGAAGTATGCAATAGATATTCCTTCAGTGAAATGGCATGCATGTGGTTGGGTATGAACACAGAAACAGCTGTTCAGCAGGAAAATCTGCCAGAAAGACTAGTTGAGACTCGATCTGAATGTATGCATGAATACACAAAGAAGAATTTCTTAGAACAGCACAAAATAAATCTCAGGCTATGAGCCAAGCTGAGCCTATTGAATAATGGGGATCATATGGAGTGGTCATCCCAGGATGGATGCTTCTATTTTGGATATGAGCCAGAAAATCCTACAATCCCACTACCCTATTCATATCAATGTAACTATGTTCATATTGTGGACGTAGGCAATGCCACTGTATCTAGTTGTCACACTATGCATTTTGACAAAAAAAATAAATAAAATAAAAGTGCAAAACCGTCTGGGAAGCACAAAATGTGGCAATACTGCCAACCACATTCCCAGCATTCCTGGCTACACTACCAGCTCTCACCAAATGTGGGCCAGTGTGATGATGATGAGAGGAAGGGGAAGTCATCCTTAAATGTCTTCTCCCTCATCAAGTATGGTGATGACACAAAATCCTCTAGTACTGCACAGGCAAGAAGAGAAAGACAGCAAGAAGCCTTCAGGAACCCTGTACACTGGTGTTTGAACATCTAATCCTTCCCACATATGTATACGCAATTCTCATAAGCACCACACTGATTGCATAACACAAAGGGGAGGCTTTACAACTCTCTTGGGGGCAGACCACCTTCCAGATGACCAGGCCACAATGCAACAAATTTTAAAGTGGGAGGAAGGGGGATTGTTACCAAGGGGAAGCAGGAAAGAAAGATACAATAACACTTTGAAGAGAACAACTTCCATTATTTTGCCACAATGGATATGAGACTGGGGAACAGGAGCTATGAATTCAAGCCTAGTTGTGTGGAAAAGAGGTACCAGGTCTCAGGTGCCAGGTCTCTGGGTAAGAATGTGGGACAGGGTGTGTGAGTGTGAGTGAGTATCTGAAGAGGTTTTAATGTTGGGGCACCCATCTCCACTTATTCTCAGGACTCACTTCAGGACTCCCTAGCTCAGCATTAAGAGGTTTGCATGTCTGTATCATTTGTGCAACACTGGGACACCCAAAAGACAGGAGTGATGGAAAGGAGTGGGAAGGGAGGTTATTGGTGCATGCTTGTGAGCTCACTGTGCTATTTGTAACAGTGTCAATTTTATGATTCAAGAGTATGCTTTATGTACAAGCCCTGGCAGAAGGCACTGGAAAACAACTGCATGAAAGCTTCCTTGAACTCTAGCAACAAAGTATAGTCTGAGAAAACTCCCAGTGCATTTCTGTACTACACTGTTATAGTGCTATTATTCCACTTTCAACATCCCATGGAATTCTCAGGTTTGTAGTTTACTGAGGCCAAAGATCTCTCTCCCTAAACTGCAAAACCCAGGATCCCATAGGACAGAGCTTTCCAAACTTTTCATGTTGGCGATGCACTTTTTAGACATGCATCATTTCGCGACACAGTAATTCAGTTTTACTAGCAAACCGGAGGTTAAACTAACTCCTTATAAGAGATCTGAGCACATGCAGAAATTGTAATAACAAAATGTATGGGGACACAACATATCTCATGAAAATGTTTCATTTATATTTTTAAAAATATATGATTTATAAATAGTAACATACATTTCGAAGGCTGGGGTGGGGGGCTCATTTTCAGTCCAGGGAGGTGACACACATACACACTTCAGGCAACACGCTAATGTGTCATGACACACCATTTGGAAAGCCCTGCCACAGGATATTGAAAGAGGAATAATAGCACTATAACAGTGTAGTGCAGAAATGGCCCCAGTGTGCTGTGTGTGGTGTAGCTGAGACCATTTAGGATGCATGACCTTGCAGGAATGATGCTTACTGCTGCAGCTAGCAGCACATTTTGCTACCTGTCCAGACACTAGAAAAATTCTGTGCTCCCCACTTTTTAGATGTTATACTGCCTGGTTAGCCAATTTTTATCTAAAATCTGACCCAATTTACACAGACCTGTTTCCAAAATCAGCTGAGTAAGAAGTGGTTTGGGCCACTTCCTACCTCTTGCTTATTTCAGCTCTGTGATATAATCGTGAGTCATCCTATGACATCACAAGGGCTCACCCCCTTCTTTTTGATTTACTAACTCTCTGCCTGTGCAAGGGTGGTACATTACCACAAGAAAAAAACCTGTAACTTGTAGAGGTTGAATGATGGGAAGGATTTTACTATCTGCTTTGAAATGCAAAGTAGATAACAGCCATGTTTTTCCCAACTACATCTTTCTTAGCTAATGAAATTCAGTTTATCTCTGGGAGCAAAATGTATTGCACATTATTTTCCCTACCTCAACCTCTTTTTTTATTCTAAGAACAACCATGTGAAATAAACGAGGATGAGAAGTTATGGTGGGCTTAAGGTGGTCACATCAGTGTCATGTTATGGTGAAGCTGGGATCTGAAATGATCTATAGTGCATTGGGCAAAGCAAATGGGTGTGAACACAAAGTTGGATCTGTAAGAAAGCTGTAGTTTTAAGCAGAATTCTTGTGGAGGTATGACACCTTCCTCTTTTATTAAAACCTTTTCCACAAATATCTTTCATATTGCTTCAAAATCATTCCCCTTTCTTATTCCTTTTCTGGCCTTAATTTGACACGTTAACTTATCATTAATTGCAATTTTCCACACTTCTTTATACCGATCCTCTATTTGAAAATCTTCATGAGTTTTCCATTTTCTTGATATAAGTAAGCTTGCTGCATGGCCACACCATTTTTATCACATTCTGCAGTTCCTCAACCACACTTGTCTCATTTTCATCTGTGAAATGCTCGAGATCATGTTTTCATCTTTCAGCATGTGGTGTCCATGGAGACCACCTAACTTTGCTAATAGTAGGGCCAGCCCTATTTACATCATAAGGCATTCAGCATTTGTCAGTCCATGGACTTGGTCACATACACTAGTACCATTGGCAACATAAGAAGCTCAAGTCCTGTGGACCTTGATCTCACCTCTTATTGAAAATGTACAAATATGCTGGCCTCATTCTGGATCTCCAGTGAAACATCTTTTGATCCATGTGTGCATATAACATTTCTGCAGTATGATATCCTTGACAGCCCTGCTGACTTTCCAAAGGCCTTGCCCCTCCCCCCAAAAAAACAATTAAGCTGGAAAAGTAATTTTTCAGTTAAGTACCCCCACTTCAATATGCTTTAAAAAACCATTGTATTTGCAGGACTGCAAAAGCATAATTTTGAGGTTACTGTTTATATCTCAAGAAGATTTCGAGGAGAAGGAGGAGGAGGAGGAGGAGGAGGAGGAGGAGGAGGAGGAGAAATGAAAATTCATGTAACTTTTCCCCTTCTGATGCTAGTTCCACACCTGACCTATCAGTGATGGACTCTGACTGAAGCTGCGCTCACCTAAAATAACCTGTGTCCTCAGAGGAATGTAATGTGATAGAAAAAAGTCTAGAAATAAATTCCCCAGAGATGTGTAGCATAAATATATCTTTCAAAAGATTGTGTTTGAAAAGCAGGTACATAACCTAGAATAAAGACGGTTGCCTTTTGATACTACAAAATGTTATCAAGGGAAAATGAATTCACACATTTTATCCACTTTTTCTACTATGTTTCCAGGGACTCAATTTTATCTAAGTATTCAGCTCACAAACTGACACCACCCCACATAAAAACAAAACACCCTCCTGCATAATTGTATGTATGGAGAGACTATTCGGATGGGAAATACTTTTGTGAAGTATTATGCCATGAGAGCAGAATGCTCTCATTCCAAGGATATTATTTGCAAATCTCTCAAAGAATATAGACACTTGAGTCATGATTAATGATGCTTCTTGTATCCTATATTTGCATCTGTTGTCTAAAAGTGGTGGTATTTCTATATAACTAATTTTATACATTTTACTTTATAAATAATAAAAATTAACATTATTTATTTATTTATTTATTTATTTATTTAAAAAATATTTACATTGGCCAGAATTCACTTGAGGAATTATGAATGTTTAACCCAGAGTTATGCATTTCAGTAGTTTGGTATTCATAATCCCTACATTTTCCCTAGTTTAGGGGAAGGTCCCCCAATCCCCACTTACTGGGTCACAGCTGCTGTGATTGACTGGGGTCTGTTATCTTGTCAATCAGGGAGAATAAGACTAACATTTCAATCCCCCTCACACAAGCAATCTCCTGTACAAAAGGGAATTGCAATAAGGACCCTACTTCTGTCAGTTGCAATGGAGTGGGTAGGAATGTCAGTCTTCCGCTTCCTAAGTGACAGGAAAACACTCCACCATTGACTGGAAGAATGGATACTTGTTAAGTGAGGATGAAGAAGATCAGGGTGGGAGTCTGCGTAGCTGTGTAGCTATGGTGGTTACGCATTTGTAAGTGCCCAAGTGGCTTCCAGTAAACATTTTTAATTTCCATGTCCTTTCCCCAAATGCACAGCTTAATCTAATGCCCAGAGCTTCACAATCCATCATTATATTCTCAAAATTGTAAGACTGATGAGATGATGAGTGGTAGTTTAATATAATGGCTAAGAGTTAAATTGGGAAATACTCTATTCTTATCTTATTCTGACCATCAACTCAGTAAGTGGCCCAAGGAAGCCACTGTCTTTCAGCCTCTTTCAGGCGCATCCATATGATGTTGAGAGTATCATTGATCTACTTTATATGAGTGGGATAAACATTATTACAGTGATGCACACGAAGAGCTCTAAGCATTCAAAATATGGTACAAATGCTTTTTTGTCTTCTTTATGTTGTTATTGTCATGATCTCATTTTCTCAGACTACGAGGTGCTATGAAATACTAAAACATCGACAATTCAGATTCTATCCAAAAAAACTGAAGCCATTTCCGCACTACCTTGTTATAGTACTGTTATTCCACTTTCAACATACTATGGCGTTTGCAGTTTAGGGAGGGCATTTAGAATTCTCAGCCAGAGAACTCTTTGGCCTCAGTAAACTACAAACCCCAGAATTCCATAGGTTGTTGAAAGTGGAATAATTGCACTATAACAGTGTAGTGTAGGAATGGCCTAAGAATCATTGAGTAGCATGTTCCATGGAGCATCACTTGTAGATCCATTTGGAATTGTTCTCCAAGTATCTGTTGTTGTTGTTGTTGTTGTTGTTGTTGTCATTTGCTTCATTGATAGAATAGTTATTAATTTGTCACTGGGGTCTTATGAATTGTTGTTCTGTGACTCCCAGTGACCTCTGACTTTTAGTGACCCTATCATAAGATTTTCTTGGCAAGATTTATTCAGAGGAGGCTTGCCATTGGTTTCCTCTGAGGCTGAAAGAGTGTGAATATGTTCTGTGTAACCACAATCTGGTGAAGAAAAATAAAATTTCCAAGCCCCTGGATGTCATTTTAAGTTACTCCCATAGGTATAAAAATAAAGGTCTGACAATATAGAGATGTGTCCAGAGATATCTTTTATGTCTCACGTTGCCATCCATCACACCTTCTGGGAGATACATAATCAAACTGTCTTTGGAAGATAAGTCAAGAAGGGGTTTACTTACAGGAGTTGCTTACAGGATATAAAATACGAAATGAATGACTTCATAAAAAAATTCCTCAAGACATTCTGCCATGTGATTGCCCTTAAATCTCTTACAGTGTATTCCTATATAATATCTACTCGGAAATAAGCCAGTCTAAGTTCATCTGGACTTACTCCTGGCCCCAGGTGAGGTTTGGAGCTCTGAGACACAGTTGTTTAAAAGTCTGATTTTCTGTTACTTAAAGAACACCCTACCAGGGATACAGTTAATGCCTTTAGTTGGTAGCTGACGTAAATCTCAGACTTGAATTCAAAGAAGATTGGTCAGCACTGAAAGACACTCAGATCATCTCTGTTGCAATGGGATATGGTGTTGTTTTGTTGTATACCTACCTAATTAGCATCTCCTGGCCAGACCCCTCCCCATTCCACTTCATCAGGCAGCAGTCTCTGTGAATGACAGAGATCTATTCTCCTGTCAATTGGGATACAGCAGACTTATATCTCACCCTCCTGCCTCCAGTGCTCTCTGATGTGACAATCAGAAGCAGAACCCCTATCACAAGTCCTCCTTGTTTTGGAGATTGCTGGTGTGTGTGTGTGTAGAGGGGGGCATTAGTTTGCTGTGTCCAATGAACACGGTAACACACTTCCATTGCTTGCAGTGGCTGCTGCCTGGTAAAGCAAGAATGGAGAACTTTTATGATTCCTACAAATGTTCCTAATTTTATGATTCCTATTGCCACAATTGTGAATGTATAGGCATTGTGAGTAAAAACCATTTACAAATGCATAACTCTGGGTTATGCATTTGTAACTGTGTTTGTGAATTTCAGCTGTGTTTATGTATGCATGTATGTATGTATGTTGTGAAGCTCATGTAACCCATGGAATGTTAGATGTACCTAGCAGACACAAGTGTTCAAAGCCTCAAATATCTACAAAACTCAGTGGGAAATTTTACTCACTACCATTTCTTCAGGCTAATATATTTTATACAGTCATTGCATTTGTAAATGATAAAATGGCTAGCACACCGTATGCTGGACTTGCAACATCATAAATTTTGGAATTCACATTTACAGTCATTGCACCATTGTAAAGCCTGAAAAGGCCACTTTCTTTAGAAGCCAGGCAGCCCCACCAAACACAGGCATTTTTTGTGGTGCTGAGGAGTAGGGTGGTGAGTAAAGAAGTTTCCAGCAAGGTGCTTTGCAACAGGCAGCTATAGGGATCTGTCACAGCTCGTCACTGCTGGAAGAGGGCTAGATGCTTCTCCATGTATTGTTCCACTACATAGCACTTCAGAAATCCCTGCCTGCCTTCTAAGATAGGCTTTGAGGGGTTGCATTGAGAGATCTACATGACAACAAAGCTCCATCCTCCCAAAGCAGGATCTCACCCAATATTTGCAGTTGTATGCGCATGACACTATTATTTAAAGAATCCAATTATGTTGAAGCATGGTAATTCAAAATGTCCAAATATGCTTTCCATCTATATCAAGAACAGCTTCTCATCTGCATCAGTCCTAGGTATACATGTATCAACAGATTGACACTTGTAGATAAGGTTGAAGGTTGATAAGGACAAAAATCACATTGTTTAATGTATTCCCCATTAACTTAGAATCATAAAAATGAAGGTGGACATGACAGTCCATCTTTTGATTTGGTCGAGAATGTGCAAATCCATATGTTATCCTAGGTGACTGCAGTGAGCCTCTCATTTTTGCATTCACAGTCACACATAACATATTTTTGCATATAACTATTTCTGGATAGATGCTAGTAACGGAATGGCAAGAGTTTGTAACACCTGTCTCAATACTTGCTTTCAAATACATTCTAGCCAATGTGGGGATGGATGAATCCATCTGTTTTGCTTAATATGTTTGTATTTTTCCTAGCACAAGTTTATTCCATCTCATTTCTGCTAGAGTTTGCAATTCAGTTTTTGTATAAAAATGACTATGAAAATTTGTACAAATTTTTGTGTGAAATTTTTGCTAATAGGCACGTTTTTGGCAAGTAATTTCCTCTAAGATGTATCCTTTTATAAACACAGTTTTATTTAATTCATGAATTTATGTGGGTAATTTTTCATCAGTTAACCATATTTAGAAATATAGAGAGTACAAAATCCTAAATAATAATAATAAACCAGTTTGTCTATTAGTTTTGGGAAATGCAAATTAAGCAAGTGTGTATAAAAATGCAAACTTTTTTACTTTTTCTTCTCTTCTCTTCTCTTCTCTTCTCTTTTCCTTCCTTCCTTGCTTCCTTGTTTCCTTGCTTCCTTCCTTCCTTTCTTTCTTTCTTTCCTTCCTTCCTTCCTCTTTCTTTCTTTCTTTCTTTCTTTCTTTCTTAGCAAATTTCCATTGATGACTGTGCTACAGTTTGCAGCATAGTTTCATGAAATTATATTTATTGAATACTTACAATTTTCTAATGTAACAGAAGTGCTATTTCTAAAAGGCCTTGCTTCTACAAAATCTCATTTTATTATGAGAAGTTGCTTGGACATGTTTTTACAGAGTCTGTGGTAATTGCTGCTTCTGCTTAAGTATTAGATGTATACCAACCATCTTTGGAATCACCTAAAGAAATATGAGGAAGAGAAGCATGAAATAAACAAAGATACAATAAATGTTCCTGATGTCAAAGGTTCAGCATGCATTTCATTAAAAGAGTGGTGCCTTGGATGTTATGCAAGTTTTCAGACATCTGCTTTCATTTAGTAGAGCAGAGAATGTGAAAATAAGAACAGAACTTGATGTTTTGAGCTGAAATATCAAATACAAAGGAAATGCTGGCACATCTGCACTGACAATTTGGGTAGAATGCAGAATTCTGATAAATTTAAACTGGAAATGTGAGCATGAAATATGATGGCATCCTTGACTTTAGTGAAATATGTTGACATATGTTGACATGTGTGAGAGGAAATGAACATGAAATTTTGGCAAAGCCTGCTCACCACACCCTACTATCAAGCTGATATTTTTAAAATTGAAAGTTTTATTGTGAACCAGTCACACCACTCTGTCTTCAACACCACCACAGAAGAACATTCTTGCCAAACAACCAACCTTCAGTTGATCCACCTGAAGCATTTATACTATGCATATAACAGAAACATCATGATAAAATATCCTTATTTGACTTCTTCATCTACCCCAGGCTTTTTTGAGATACAGAGATAGTAAAAAAATGTAACAGTTTGCAGTTTTCCACAGAGAGAAATAAAGAAACAGAATAGGGTCAAGGAGAGAGAGGGGTAAAGAGAGAGAGAGAGGAGGAAAAAATATGCTGATGGAACTTACAGAAGCCTCAGGTCATTTTAATGCCTATTCAGTTCAATACCTTCCCCATTTTTTTTCCAGGATGAAAATAGCAGAGAGGATCAGAAGGGCGGGAGCATAGGGAATCTTTGGTCCAACAGAAGGAAATTTTTTTTAAAAAAAGGTAGATGTATCAGAATTTTAATTTTTATTATACAAAAGTGTCAAGACCTTGAGAATCCTTAAATACATTTCTGAAGTAGCCTACAGGGACCACTTAACATGATTTCTGTTCAGCAAGGATGGGAAACACCTTGGTCAGAGACTGTGGAAATGCTATCATTCTCTGAGAACCGGCATGGTGTAGTGGGCTGAATGTTTTTCGGCCTTGAAAAACCCGCTGAGTGACCTTGGGTGCATCACACACTCTCAGCTCCAGAAAACCCTATGATATCTTCATCTTAGGGTCACCTTAAGTTGGAAATGACTTGAAGCCCCACACAACTACAATAACAACTTTTTTTAGGATAGACTGTGCTGGGCAAAAAGTGGGCTAGACGGATCAGTAATCTAATCTATACTAAAATTTAAAGTGCCGTATAATGAAATCAAACATTGTGCAATAGTTTGAACATTGGACTATGACTCTGGAGACCAGGGTTCAAATCCCTGCTCAGCCATGGAAACCCACAGGTAACCTTGGGCAAGTCATACTCTCTTAGCCTCAGAGGAAGGCAAAGGCAAATCTCCTCTGAAAAAAATTCTTGCCTCGTGATAGGTTTGCCTTATGGTCAACAAAAGTCAGGAACAACTTAAAGGCACACAACAATATCAATAAATAATAGTAGCAAAGCAAAGATCACAGTAAGGTTTTGAATCTGATCTATCAATTACCTCATTCCAAACCTTTCAGATCTTTCTTTCTTTCTTTCTTTCTTTCTTTCTTTCTTTCTTTCTTTCTTTCTTTCTTTCTTTCTTTCTCTCTCTCTCTCTCTCTCTCTCTCTCTCTCTCTTCTTTCTTTCTTTCTTTCTTTCTTAATCTAGAATGAACATTTGTGTACTGATTTTGACAAACTTCATAGTTGATATTCCTAATATGTTCACAGGAATTTGGAGATAAGTGGGAGCCATGGGGGTTTTTTTTCAATAATTGCTAGTTTCAAAAATTACATTTAGCTTGCTACAATATATTTTTAAGGATTGTAGGTACTACCATTCAATATCATTCATAATGTCAATACCTTTTGTTTCATTCAAATCATAAGCAAAATCATCAAGATCAATCTCTACAATGTCCAGGAAAATTTTCTAGTTCAACCTGTGACAGTTTTGAACATGTGAAAGTAGGGTTTCACATAAACCCAACATTTTTCAAGCTAAATACAGGCACGGTGCCTAAACTTCTCATCCCAAGTATAAACTCAGGCCATCATGTTACTGGAAGGTCATAGTGTCTCTTTAAATGAGTATCCTTGAGAATCAGGTCTGAAGTTCACAGCACAATATGTATATGAGGTCTGTGGTCCACAAAACTCTGTTCCTGTGCAAAATCTTACTGTTTTAGATTAAGCTTGCATGGGAACATCATTTGGTGGCTTGTGACCTTGCTGTGCATTATCATAAATCATTCCGATTAGGAGAGAACTTATCAATAAATGAATCTCAAGGACAAGCTTCATATTATCATATTCTCTGACCTTTGCTGCCTATTAGCACATCTTTAAGAATATAACACTTGGCTTGCACTTTTCTATCTCCTACCTTAATAAAGAAATGGTATGCTGATGAACATAGCCAGTTGCCTATTCTTAGCTCAGATTAGACTACTTACCCCGATTTTATTGGAGAAGTTCTTATAAATTTAATTTTTATTCCAAGTATCCTAATTAATGATAAATTGCCCCTAGTATCTATGAAAAATGAAATCTCACAGCCTATTGTTACATTGTTGTCCTAGCAATTCCAGTGTAATTAAGGATGCAAGGATATATATAGACACACACTTACACTTGCACACAAACACTAAAAGAAATATAAATGATGGAAATTAAGTTTATTAATCATGAATATCATCAGCTATGTTAACAAAACATTAGGTACAACAAGTGAAATTATCAGTGAGCATCACTTCACAGCATTTATATCTGTTTGAACTGTGAAAATCTTAATACTGTATTATATCTACTAATCCATGAGCTCGCATAAAAAAGAAACAGCTGGCAATGTGAACTGTGGCATAAACTGTCTTTAATCCACCCCAGAATCAGGCATAAAACAGGATATAAAGAACTGGATGAGATGAAAAATCTAGCAATGTGCTAGCTAGGATGCTTAGGAGTAGGTTTCATTTATACTCAGAAAAGTATTTCACCAAAATATCCACCATGACATAACAGCCAAACAGCCATGCCTCAAACTATATTTTACAGGATGAGATCTAAAGTATCATGGAGAACAGGGGTGGAGAAAGTGCATCCCATGGCTACCTGAAGTCCCAGGAGTCTCAGCAATGGTTTTCAGCATCATTTTCTGGCAATTTTTGCCTCCAAACGAAACCAAAACCCTGCCAGTGCATGAAAACACAAAAAGATACTCCCATCCACTGTGACAGGCACTCCAGAACCCTGTAGTAACTCTAAATACCTCCATTTTCTTCCACAGTCCCTCTCAAAATTATGATAGGAAATGACAGGAAGTCACTTCCTATGACCAGTTTGAAAAGAATGGCAGAGAGATTAGTTTATAGAAAGTATGGGAAGAAAATGGAAATCTCATCTATAACTGAGTGGTTTAATAGGTTGATGGCAATAGTGGAAGTGGAAAACCTTACAGCGAGACTAAAGGGTTCCACTGAAGAAGATTTTGTTATGAAATGGAAATTTTTAATTGATTACTGAAGAGAAAATAGAGGTGAATGGATGATTTTGGAGTTTTGAACTTGCTGCTTATTTTTTATATTTACACGCTTATTTCTTCTCTTATCATGTGAATGGTACTATGAAAATAATAGATGACTTTAATTTGTTGTTATTTTAACTTTTTGTAATATTATGAGTAAGCGAGGTTATTCTAATGAAAGTGGGTTAAAGTACAATAAAGTAATTTACAGAATTAATTAATTAGGAAATAATACAATTTTATTACTAATTCTATAAACATATTTTTATACCTAAGAATTATTAATTTGATTTTGATAAGAATTTCCGTTTTTCCATTTTTACACTACACTGGTTTCACAATGATGTGAACCGCTTTGAGAGCTAAACACAAGAGCTAAACATATGTCATTATTGACTAGAATTATTATATAATAATCAATTAAGTGAGAATTAAGCTTTGAAAAAAGAATGGTACTTACTATGTTAGAATTAATATTAATAATCCATCTAGGATTGCAAACTATAGATCAATTTAGTAAGTCCATTATGATTTATTATAAAAATAACCGTAAGCAACAAATATTAAATTTAGTTATAATTTGGGATTTAATGGTTAGTAGTTGTTGTAGGATTTGCTTGCAGGAGGGGCAGGAACCAGATTTTTAGTTCTGTATTGCTTGATGTTTGGTAGTTTAGATTGATATTTGTAGGTCTTTTTTTTTTTTTTGGTATTGTTATTCAGTTCATTTTTACAATCTATTATTATATATTATTTTGTTTCGTGGATTGTTATTTTGTATTTTATATGCTTTCTTTTTTCTATGTGTTTTTTATGTTTGTTTTCTGTGTTTTTATTGAAATAAAAATATAAAAAATTACAAGAAAAGAGAAAAATGAAGATATTTGAGTTTGCTGGGAGGAGATGCAGACTACAAGCTGGTCTGAGGGGTCTGACTTCCATGTAGCTGCCCACTGTTCAGTTGGTATACAATCAGAGATGAAAAGTAAATATATCGATATCGATATCAATATCAATATCAATAAAGAAAGAGACTAGAGATGTGTGCTTTCACTCACATGCAATTTAGAATTTCCCCTGAAAATAATTTAATCCTCACTGAACAACATATTAACATGGGAAGCCTACATTTGGCACTAAATAAAGTCATTTGTGAAAATAAATTCAATTTGGGCTACACAAATGTACTGAAATGAATTTTCACAAGTAGTGATAGCAGATGCAGGTCATAAGTTCTGATGGCAATGCAGACAAAATGAACTTACTGAGAAATAAAAGGAAGATGTCAACAAGCTCAGAGAATCCCTGCCCGTTTGCTAAAGTAGACAACAGTGAAATGGACTGATTCAGAGGGTTGTGGAGTGTCCATTTCTGAAGGTCTTTAAACAGAGATTGGATCCCTACCTCCCAGAAGTTCTTTAGCTGAGGCAGGGGATTGGACTAGCTGGCCTTTCACATCCTCTCCAACTCTATGGCCCTTTCCACAGAAGGGAGATACATTGCTGTGGCATCATTGTGTCTCAAATACATCCGCACATCAAACCGATTTGATGTCATTCTGTCGTAGTTTATTCCACACGTGTTTAGCTCTTAAAGCGGTTCACATCATTGTGAAACCAGTGTAGTGTAAAAATGGGAAAACTCCAAAGCAAATCAGTCAAAATGGTTCACAGCATTTTTTTCTACATGTGGAAGCGCTACATCGATTCACACCACAGAGGTGGGCATTAAATTGACCAATCAGCGGTGGCAGAGTGGAGCGAGGGAGGGGAATAAGAGTTCCAGGGGAATTGCCATGCAGAAGCTACAAATGATTTTCTCTGCTTTTCTTCAATAGAAACTGGAGGACATTGGAGTAAAAAGCGCCACTTATAAAACACAGTGAAGTGCCTGTTACCCTAATTTCAGGCGTCCCTTGGGGGGACACCTCACCTTGCTCAGTGTGATGGGGAATGGAAACTAGCCAGAGCACAAGCTATAGCAATGCGAGAGTCAGGGTAACCTAGTGGGGTCTTTTTACCCAGTTTTAACGGGGTCAGGCCAAGCCAAAAACCAAACAAAAATGTTCCAGTAAATGATTTTATTGAATACAAACCTCATGCAGCAACGCAGTCATGCACACACGGCACCCAGGAGCTATTAAGAAACAAAAAGAGAGGAAATTGGACAGGGGAGTATTGAACGGGTGTAGTTGGGGCAATACTGCATCTTGTCCTGAAGTCCGTGGTCCGGGAAGACAGCAGAGAGATGAGACTTAGCATGAGGAGGGCTGAGGGGATCACTCAATGGACAGAGCAATGGTCTGCTGGGAAGACCGGGAGCGATCTGAAGAAATGCTCAAAAACCGGGACTATTGTAGGGGAAATAGTACCTGGAGGATTAATACTTTCCCAGGAAGAACAATGGGTGTTGGAGCAATAACAAAGCTCAACAATGGTAATTTCCTTTGTGTGATGGGATTGCAAGGTGTTCCCAAAGTCTCACGATCTTCGGCTGTGTCTGTTTGTGATGTGACTTCATGTAAATGGTCCTCGCTTGATAGGATATTTGCTCAACTTGGGGTAGACCCTCTAATCCCCTCAAGTCAGCGTTTCGGGGCTGAGGACCCTTTGTTTATTGGGGGAGAGAAGCCTTTCCCTAAAGACCTTAAAGGTCTCCTGGGGCTACATGACTAGGAATTTTACTGGCCTGACCTGGTTTTCGGTCGTTCGACTGTGCCTGCCTACGTGCTCGTTTGGGTGACCTCTCAGGCACACAGAATCATGTTTTAATATCCAAATTGTAGACCCTGGACTAGTTTTTTTCCAATGGAATAACATGCTCCACTCTAGTGTGGAAATAGCCTATGATTCTATCTTTTCAGGTGCAGGGAAAGACTAAAAGCCAACCCCTCTTCCTGAAAAGACAGTTCCAGTGAGGATTGCTCAGTGACCCTCTAATGTTAAGGGACTTTTGTGTGATTGATGAAGAATGAAATAGAATATGCTGAAATAATATGTAGCTGGTTGGTAGTTACATTCCACAGTGAAACATTTTGTTTCAGATCCCACATATTTTATTTTATTTTTCCAAAGCACAATCCCTTCAATATTTCCTGACACTGCACTTGGGAAATGACACAGATGACTCACTAAAATCCCAAAGTGATGACTAGAAAGAAAGGTTTCACATCAGGCTTGCCAAACTATGGATGAGTTTAAATGAGTTTAAAAAGTAAGGATGGAAAGAAGATTTGAAAATATTTTAGAAACGATTGGAAAATTGGAAACCATGGTGAGGATAGTCCTAGATAAGTGAAAATCTTCACAGTGTGGTAATTATTTTGTGTGGAAAATGTACAAGTTACTTCCACAGAAAACGGGATTTTCTGAAGAGAAAATAACATTTATTTAATTTATTTATACCCCACTTTTCTCCCATATGGGACCCAAAATGGCTGACACATTAAAACAATATATTTAAAGAATATAGCCAAAACAATTTGTAATATAAAAATTAAAAAGGCATCCAGGACAATCCAGTTAAAGTATTAATTTAGAAGATTTAAATCTATTACACATTAGCAACCAGCCCACTTGTTCCTGTGCCCTACCAGTTAAAAACTGAAGGCCTGTTAAAATAAGAAGGCTTTTGTTTGCTGAATGAGGAAAAGCGGGGAAGAAGCCAATCAAGCCTCTCTTGGAAGAGAATTCTGCAGTCTGGGAGCAGCCATTCTCTTGATTCCTCACCAGATGTATCTGTGATGGTGGTGGGTTTGAGAGAAGCCCTTCCCTAAAGACCTTAAAGCTTTTGTAGGTTCTCACAGGGAGATAAGGTCTTTCTGATAACCTGCACAGAAAACAGCATTTTCTATGGGCAAAATATGGCATTTATGTACAGAAGATGTTGGGTTCTTTGCAGAAAAATTGTTGTCCACACAGAATATTCTGTTTACTGCACCAAAAAATACATTTTTGTTGTTGTTGCTCTTTAAAGAATAAGGCCTGATCTTCGAATAGTGTTCTGAAACCAGTTTTCCACAACTTTCTCACAGTGAGGAGATGAATGGAAAATTATCCGTTCTTGCCTGTGAGAACAAAATTTATGAGGATTTACATCCCTGTTAGGAAGGGTATTTTAGACCTTGTGGGAGTGCCTAAAGAGGCTTTGCTTCATATTTTGTATCCCTTCAAAATCCCCTTTGCCTTTTACAGTTGTTCTTTTCCTGTTTAGAAATTTCCATTTTCATAATATCATTGTCCTCTTCTGTGTTGAGAAATTTTCCTCTATAAAGTTCAACCAGAGTGGTGCCAATCTTGACAGGAACTAATCGAGAACATCAGGGATTTAGTGGCAGCCATATCTGTCACTGAAACTAGTTTCTATAATATTTGGGCTTCTGTGCAATGACAGTACATGGGGCTAATGAAGAAAACAGATGCATTTTTTGTATCTCTACTATTTTGTATGCCTACCCGTAATTCTAAGTTTCCAACTGTAGTCATAACAGCCCTTTGCAAAAGGAGGGAGGAGGGGAAGAAAAATAAAACCATCATCTTAAAACAAAAATTTTTATTTTTTCCCTGTGTGCCTTAATGCCTACATGACAAGCAGTATTCAGCAGGTGAAGCCTTCCCCATTACTGCACCTTTTTGTCAGGTTAAAACTTTATTTTATGGATTTCTGCCTGTCACACATCCATTCATGGCACAGAATGCCTGCTGGAAAAAGAAAAAGGAAAAAAGTACCTGAGGCCATTTTAGATGCTCTCAAAGATAGCAGTTCCTGATCTACATTTCTATTTCCTAAATTATATTCTGCTTTAGCAACTGTAACTTCTCCTTCTTGTCATCTGTGCAAAAGGCCAGCCCCATATTTCTTAGAGTGCCTGGTAATATTGTTACTGTCCAAAATATGACAAGGAAGTCAATTTATCGTTTTAAGGGCTTCTCAATAAATCTTTGCTTTCATTGGAAAAGTATCGTTCTAATGTATTAAATAAGTTATTGTTCTCCAAGGAACATCTATGTTTCAGGCATTCAAGTCCCTGCTAAGTTCATTGTAACATAAAGGGTTCTTGTAAACATGAGTGGGCATCAATATGCCCTAATCTGGTTTGAAGCCTCTTCAAATGAATGTGAATAATGGGAATAGCCATGTTCTTTTGTTCAAGAATGTCCCTGGGAATTCATCCATGTAATGCTGCATTGTTTTCAGAGACACGCAGCCAGGTTACAGAGGCCAGTGTGGGGATTTCTTACCCTTTTATCCCAATATTTTGCATAAGCTGTGAGGTTCTGCCTAAATCTCCACTACCACCAAAAGTTAGGACTTTCACTAACCTCAGTGCAACCACCAAGGCCATTTCTGCATGACAACGCTATTCTGTGTTGTCATGCTGCAATTCAGGTCCGGAAGGGAGCATGTCAGCAAAGCTGTCCTCCGCACCTGTTTGCTCCCTGCAGAAGGAAGCACAATGGCTCCACTTCTTCCTTCTGCAGCACAGCCGGGCACTTGCCATTGCTGTGCTGGGGCAGGAAGCATCACAATCGTGCTTCGGTGGCTTCTGCACAATGGTAAGTCTGACAACGCTGCGCGATTGGAGATGCAAAACCATTTTGCAAATATTGTGTGAGTATGACACTTCACGACGGGATGGCAACAGGACGGTGATGATGTCATGCGGAACCACGATCTGCCAACCACTGCCATCCTGTCCCAGAAGCAGCACAGTGACATTATATGGAAAGGGTCTAAGAGTAATGCTTTCCATTGTTTCCTGCTCAGTCACCAATGGAAGGACGTCCCTCATGTCCCACCTGTGTGACCACCAACTACCAGATGTCCTCAAGTTTCCCATGGAGGATATTATGGAACTGCTATCCCCATTAGACACCAGCTTTCTTTATTCATAACTGCCACTACAGACATTGTGTCTGAACTCAGTCTGTTTCTATAGACAGTCCTCCCCCCACATTCCCGGGTTTGACTTTCATGAATTTGATTATTTGCAAGGTGCCTCCTCCTCATTCCCCCCCCCCACATTCCCTGGCCTTTTGACCAGGATCAGGGAGGGGGAAAGATCTTTACTCCCCTGCACTCTCCTGCCTGTCACCTGTGCAGGTGCGCTGGCAGCGCCAGCAGGAGGGTGCAGGGAGGAAGATCTTTGCTTTACTTCCTTGCACTGCCGTGCCCATCGCCCACTCGGACACACCAGCAGCAGCCAGCAGAAGGGTACAGGGAGGAAGATCATCTCTTCCCTGCACTCCCCCCACCACTGCATGCTGGCAGCAGCTAGCAGGAGGGTGCAGGAAGGAAGATCTTCCCTTCCCTGCATTCCCTCACCTGCTGCCCACGTGGGGGAGCCAGTAGTGCCCACAAGGAGGGGGCAGGGAGGAAAATCTGATTCCCCAGGGTAGTTATTGACAATTTTTTTGACATTCACAAGGGTTCTGTGCCCCTAACCTTTGTGGTTGTGGAGGGCCCATCGTATTGCATTCCTGGAAAGCTAAAGCATATGACACAAAAACAGTGTTTTATTAACAGAAGTTTAATATAACAAAATTGATTAATAATTTAATACATTTAAAACAAATATTTCACTCTTGCACTCTTCTCTTTGCTAACTCAAATTCTTCAACACTACTTCTTATTTCTTAAACTTAACCGACTTTCTTAATGCTCATCCTCACTCATTCATTCACTTCACCAGACCATAATTCACCAGCCTTATTAAAATCCCCTCAGACCTTCTACCAATCACCGTTCACCTCCAACATGACATTCTCTCATGTGCTCCAACCAGCTCCTTACCTTATTACTATAATACCTAATAACTAAAAACAATTTCCATAAAAAGTCCATGACTTCACAAGCAGTAAGGACAACAACTGTAAGGTTGGAAATTCTTCTTTGGGGTGACAGTTGAAAGGAAGCAAAATGGACCTCAATTCACCTCATAAAAGTCAGAGTGCCCTTAGAAAATGGAATCAAATTAGTTATATCTGATAATGTCATGGAGAGCAAGGAACAGATTTATTGTGGCCTTTATGTCCCTTTTCCAAAAGGATAACATTTGCTGCATCGTCATGGTGTATCATATCATTATATATAATAGAATGGCTAGGTAGCCATGTGCTTTGTAGTACAATCTATGTAAACTTCCGTAGAGGCAGACTACAGGGAGAAGAAAAAGAAGTCTGTTAGAGCCAAGGCTCTATGTTGCTCAAGAATTTGCAGTGTGAGAAGTAGCTATGTAGCATTGGCTTAGCACTGGTGTACTAATCTGTCCAGAATTACAGGATGGGTAGGGAAAATGGTACTGTGACAGATGTGAATGAATGAGGAATCTTTCCCTACTCATTTCTTTTCACTGAGAGAGAAATATCTTTTTTCTTTTTTCTTTCTTTCTTTCTTTCTTTTTTTTTTGGGAAGGGGAAGGGGAAGGGAAACACTAGACTGCCACAGAATAGACCCTTGTTAGAGTCCCGCCATCCACATCAAAAGTGAGACCTCCCTGTGAATTGAGCTGACAATTCTCTTCTCTTTTGCAAATATTTTCAGGGAACTATCTTCCTGATCTATGCATGATGATAGCTGCTGCCCTTCCCAGTAGGACACAAATGGGACCTGATAAATTGGCAGTGGACAATTAAAAAAAAAAAAATCTTCCACATGCTGTAGCAAGAGGCTGGAATGAAAAAAAAAAAAACATTTCCCTTCTTTCCTGTCCTCTGCCTTAAATTTCCCAACACTTGAAATCAAATACTTGTGTATGAGCTAATACCTATTCACCAACCCTAGCCTTTTGGTGTTATCTGTCATAGCACAACAATAAAAGGTTTGGACAGGAAAAACAAACAAACCCAAGATCTTTTTTGCTTTCATCTCCTGAACTTTTGAAAGGAAAAACAGGCAATGTTGGCTTAGTGTCAGTTTACTAGCCACTTAATCTTAAAACATAGTTTGATCCATGTTGAAATCATGGTTAGTAAACCTACATTAAATTACAGTTCATTATTTTGGATGTAATGAGGAACTATGGCTTCAAAAGACCAGTTATTACTGTCAATTCTGCATCTTCTAAGGAGCTTGGAGAAGTGGACAAACCCAGACCTTGTGATGTGTTAGGCTGAGAGACAGCAATTAGCCACACAATATCCAGTAAACATCATAGCTAAGCAGCGATTTGAACCTGTGACTTCCTAGTCACAGCCCAACACTCTGACCAATATTTCATACCAGATCTCACATTTGGACTGATACTCTATAAAGAGTGCTGGCAGAATTCAAATCTCTACAAGCATATTTACCTGTGCTATCGGCTCTTCCTTATTCTCCAGTTCCTTCCTGGGTACACAGCTGTAGTAGTGGGATTCATGGGCACAGCTCTGTCCATTGAGCCACTAATTAGCCTGAATCCATTCTGCCCAGGTTGCACCTTGTTTCCCAAGTGTGCAAGGGCAGTCAGAACACACTCAGGCACACTCCCACAGCTACTTAATGGCCAGATAGACAGAACTGTACATGTGATGCATCCAGCTGCTGCTGTGCACCCAAGATGAGGGAAGTTGCATAAGAACGTACATAATACCTCCTTCCGCAATATGACAAACGATACACAAGAACAACTGGGCGATTTGCCTGCATATATCACCTAGAGGATTCTAGCCCAGAACTGGTTATCAATTAGTTAGCAGACACTAAAATTGCTTTAACTGGGAACTGGAACTTCCATGAACTATAATATAATGCAATCAGTGATTTCAGATGAGGCTTCTATCACAGCATTGCCCTGCTTCATTTACTGCATTTTTATGGAGTTTCACACATGATACATTTCTTCCCTCAAAACTTTCTATTTTGTTTTTCCACCACTTTTTTCCCCCTCACTACAAAAAATCTGTTCAGGGGAGGAAGATGGAAAAACTGCAGAGTGCTTTTGAACTGCTAAAGTGAGGAGCACTCCATATGGAAATTCCTGAAGTGTTAATGAATTGTGTTACAGGGGAACATGAACAAAAATGCTTTTAAGACTGGTTACCTATCATTATTAAGGATAGGCTCAGCAGACATGATTTACAGATTTGCCACGAGAGATACTTAACCTATGTCCATTATTATGACCTTTAAACTTATTTATAATGTTACTGTCATTTTATTCATTTTATCTGATTTAGATAGACAAAAAGATAAAATAATGTTATTGGTGCAGATGAGGATCTTCTGGATGAGATACAGAATCTTGAGTAACCAAATTCTATGAGCAAGAGAGAGAGAGAGACAGAGAGATGAAATTGGGTTTACCAATGGGATGGAAGAACTAGTGGATATGTGGCATGTTTGATTTTTGGCCCCTCAGTCAATTGGTGAATATATATATTTTTGCCAAACTAAAGTTTATTCAGATTATATTTATTATCAAATCTTAAAATTTGCCTCTGCTCCGATTATGGCCCTTTTTGTACCACCCTCTCAACCCCCCATAGGGACAGGAGAAGGACAGGATTGCAACAACGGTTCTGCATGAAGTCTTCACAGTACCATCCTTCTCTGTCCCCAGGCAATGTAATCATGGATGAAATCATTGACAGGTTTTCCCCCTCCCCACCAGAGGATTCTGTTAAAAGGTACAGTGTGGAAAGGCCCTACATTTTTTGGAGTCTGCTTCCTTAGTTTGTGTGTCTTTTATGACAAGAAAAGGATACAGTTAGATGGGAAAAAAATAAGTACAAGTCTAGGAAAACAGCACGAAGGAGGTTTTGATCAATTCTTTTTAAAGTTATGAAATGTGTTATTATGTCTTTTCTTATGAAACAAACAAAAGCCAATTTTATAGTGAGAAATGGGGTACTGTTCATTGACATGGCTTACCTTGAAAACTCTGAGGAATTTAGTGACAGAACCAGACCAGAAGCCATCTTTCCAGTGGCTGTATACATTGTCTTCACAAATAATAAGCACTCCCCTTTGTAATACTTCTACTAAATGATGCAGTTAGAATTTGTGGATTTCTTTTTATCTGCATGACAAATGTCAGATCTGTTTCAGTATTCCTCAGCTGTCAGGGAATGCCACAAACATTATTTGGCCAACCCCCATTTTGCTTGAGTTCCAAAGCTCATAGTGACTGGATGTTATTTACAGATGTTGGGCTTCTCACTGCCATTCAAAACTGTGTCAGTGATTATGTGTCTTGTTAATGGAGGTTTTATTGTTCTTGTATATGTGCCTCGGGTGTGTTTGTCTGTGCAGAATGCATTTTCAATTATATCAAAAAATAAACAACATAAAAGAATTGTGAAAAGTAAATCCACAGTGCTGGCACAGAAGTGATCCTAGGCCAAATAAAAGCTGGCATGGATTCTTTGGGGATTGCTAGTTATTCCAAGCTGAGGTCTGCAGCACAGAAGAAGCCATCATTCTTCCAAAAGAACAGATTTTAAGTGCCTTAGAGAAAATATTTTCTATTTCTTTTCTGTGAGTTTCATATTTCTGCCTAGCTTGATAGCTGTACAGTCAAAAATAATAAGAACTAAGAAGAACAGATAAATAGTAGTCATGGCGACCCTGAATTCTCCAAACTATAGTCTGGAAGAAAATATCTCAGTGTTTGTATTTGCAACTATTTCCTTAAAATCTGATTGTGGAGGGGAGTGAAAAGGTATATGGATCTTAAAATCTTTTCTCATCTCTTCTTTTTCACAAGATGGGTCCTCAATCCCCACCCTCCCCCCTGCTAACACAGCATAGCGATCAGGGCAGTAATGCGTGGTAAAATCATAGAATCATTGAGTTGGAAAGGACCACAAGGCCCCCTGCTGTGCAGGAATGCATAGCTAAAGCACTTCTGAAAGACTGCCATCCAACCTCTGTTTAAAGACCTCCCTAGCAGTAGAGTTAACCATCCCCCAAAGCAGTCTTTTCTACTGTTGAACAGCTCCCACAGTCAAGAAATTATAGGTATGCATATGAATCTGGAATGTTTCAAAAGTCTGTACAAAGAGACGTAGAAACATGAAAAATTAACAGAGAACAGAAAGCAAAGTGATCAGATTCCTGTGAAAATCCTCCTCTTGAAAGTAAACACTGAAATTTTGTAATGCAATGGTTGGATTTCAACATAAAGTAACATGCTAATTGCCCCATCATAGTGAGAAGTTCCTTGCCAATGCTGCCACAGATATGAGATAACCTACTGCAGAGTTCTGGGACAATGCTCATTTTTGGACAGTGGGGATGTGATTCTTCACTAATGTTGTTCTTGAAGGAAGGAATGCACAAATCCTGCCCCCTGAGAGAAAGTATTTGCAAAATGTGTAGTTTTTGAAGACTGTGAATAGGAAATGTGGTTTGCTATATAGAAAATGCTGTTTTCTGGGCAGGAATCCTATGTATAAAGATTTTGACCAGTCCAGGATTCTTCTCATCAGGATAAATGAGACTCAAGAAACATGTTTTTCAACCACTGTACAGATATTCTGAACTATTTTTATCACTTTTGCACGGGAGATGAAACTTAGTCAGTTAGTCCATTTCCACCCAATGTCACTGTTCCATGATGGGGACACATTGCTGGCTGGCTGTGAGTTGTGCTTTCGCACAATGTCATTGCAATCCCACTGCCAACACGTCCCCACCTGTCATGATCATGGGATATTCCATTACCGGAAAAAAATCCAGTAATGTCCCCTGATCATGAGACACTCTTGTCACCAGCAGCCATGCAGAAAGGGAGGAAAAGCGATTGAGACACTACCTTTCCCAGCACAGCACAGGGAGTAGCCAGCTGCACTGTGAAAGGAAGGTGCATTTCCCTCATACTACCCTTCTACAGGCAGCCGACTGGGTGCGGAGGGGAGTATTCACATTCCACTGCCAGGATTGTGACACAAGAACAATGGAAGTGGGTAAGGTGCAGAGATAGCCCTTTTCACACTTCTACTTTTTGTTCCATGTGATATAATAATAATTTAAGGATTTGTATTCACAAAGCATAATACATATAATGGGTGCTGATAAAAGCAGATATGTGCCATTTTGATGGCTTATAAGCAGAAAATCTTATTCTTATCTCCCTACCAGCGAAACATGCATGTGTGAGGAGCAAGATTTCATTCACTTTAAAAGGGGCACAGGATGCAAGTAGGCATTACCAATGGGAGGCATGGCCAAGGAAGATTTTAAAAATCTGTGCCTACTTCTCACTGTGCCACTTCTGCCTTAACCTCAACATGTACCCACCTCATAAGTCCCCAATATAGCAGCAGGAAAGTGTGGGAAAATAAGTTACAAGCAAACCCACTAGCAAGTGCCTGAAGAAACCAGTAAAAGGAAAGAATATTCTCTAGACTTGTCATTTTATTAGTGTTAATAAAGCTGTGGTTCTAGTTAACTTAGCAAAAGTGTCTTACTTGTTTATTCTGGATGTGAACACTACCCAGTAGGCGCCCCTAATGCTAGGGCAACAATATTTGAGATGTCATTCAGAATCAATTCCCTTGCTAAATGAAGAATGAATCACACTTTTTGCAGCCATAGTATATTGCAGTTTATGCACCAAAAACAAATATGGTATTTGCAAATGAAAGATAAATGGGTCCTGTGAACTTACCATGTTGTACTCATAGGAACTTACCATGTAGTATGCTAAATTCAAACAGCAAATTGTTTTTTTCCAAACTCTGTTTATTATTTCTTTTAAACAGCAAAGTGTCTCCTGAGTGGCATATTGTGGATGTTAACATGTCCATGCTTGTAATTTATTTATTTATTTGTATGGATATATGTATATATGCATGTACATTTGGATATTACTTTTCTTCTTGATATGTCTTCCCAGTTAATAGTCTAGCTTCCTTGTTTTGATTCTTGGAATATTATGAAAAGCTCTTCATAAAATTGATTGTAATAACCCAAACAAGAGGTTACCAAAACATGAATCACTGTCACAAGACTATGTCTTTCCAGGCAGAATCCTATTTGATACACATGTTTGGGTTGGGGCCATCTGTGGTTTTAGTGACAACAACAGATCCAAGAGTATCTCCAAACTACCAATGAGATTCTTTTTTGAGAAATACAAGCCTGTACATTACAGGGTGAATGACACTTAATCAGTCAGATGAGCCATCCATAAGCAGTACTTCCACCTTGTCTGGATCATTTCTTAGTTAGTAGGACCCCATCCATTGTATTACCTTGGCCAAGCACTTGTTCATCATGCTTCATTGGAATTAAATCAAAAGGACAAGCAGAGGTGGTTATCAACTGGATATTGGTGACACTTCAGCCCACAGAAATGGCTCATCTTTTCTGGTGTTTTCATGTCAATACTGAAAAATCTGGAGAGATAAAATAAAGCCTTGAGGAACTCTGTAGTATCATTACAAGAAAGAAGAGCAAGAATGCTACAGCACAAGTTTCTGGAACCGGCCATCCAAGTATGACCTATAGAATGCCCTCAGATCACAGATCACTCTATCCAAAGGATACCACAATTAGTGGTTCTGGAAGCCACTGAAAAGTTAAGGAGGACAAATGCATTTTGTTATATTATAAGGAGCTATAGGAGGTACAATGTCTCTCTTTGTGTTTGGTATATTGAAATTACCAAAAGAGGAGAAATTTAGTGACACCATAAATCACAAAGTTTTAAATTACCTAACAACACTATTGGTGTCTGTCCCTGGTAATCCAAGAGTCTGGATCAATGTGTCAATGTTAATTCTCTCTCAACTATACTCAGAAAAACTGTCTGCTTACTTGGCCTATATCATAACTCAGTAAGGTATCTTAGCTGCTGAGAAACTATTATCTGTATATATTTTTTTCTACAGAGTCCCATTCTAGGATTTTTGTCATAGTAAATTGTGATGGCATGTTTGGAAGGGAACTGGCTTCTTATATTATGTATGTATAACTATAGGCTGAAATATGTACACCAAAGCTGTAGTATCATTACAACAGCTAGCAAGGATTACAGTAAATACAAATGATTATAAGATATCCCATTCAGGCATTACTTGGCTCATTTACTTCAACATGCAGCAGGGGAGGGTCTAGCCTTGATCCATCATAACTTTGATAATGGAAAGCAATGTGTTTGAATAGAAAAAGCTCCTGGTCACATGGAGGTTCTTCATGCAAGCAACAGGTCTGTAAAATAAGAACTTGTTTGTACATTATGCCTCCACGTGGACAAGAACTTCTCCTGTGATGATGTATCACTTTCTATGTGAGTGAAACTATGATGAGTAGGAAGAAAGAACTAGGCATTCCCCTGTTTGCATATTAAACAAAATGAGGTGAATACTACCTGACTATGTTGAAAATCTTTCTGTTTATGTGTAGACATACACGTGCACACACACAGAGGCAAGTTCCCATATTCATATTTTCCCCCTTGCACAGCTCAAAGCAGCTTTCAGGTGGAGGGATAACTGGGAAAACTCAGACATCAAGGATCCCACAGCACCAAGTTCTACTTCGAATTTACTCTTATTCTTAATATGCCCCATTTGCATTTTCAGTGGCCTTTTCATAGACAGGTTTTCAGTCCAGCAGTAGCTTCTAGAATGTTATGGTGAGCACAGAATTATAGGATTTTAAAATTATAAACAAATTCTAAAGCTACTTCAGCTTCAGAACCCAACTGTAATGCTTGCTAGTAATAGAAAGACTGAATAGCAATGAATAATAGATGAATCTGAGTCACCATTCTTCCCCTAAAGTGTGGAAACTGGGGAGCTTCTGATAGACCTGTCCTAGGATTAGAAGGTGGACGTGTCAAGTTATTCAACCTGTCTTTCCTTCCCTATCATTTCGACTGACACAAAAACTTAAAAGATTACTATGGAGATAGTCTCTATCTTTCCAAACAAAGACGGCTAACAAGGCATTGTGCATGGTCCAGCTTCACTGGACCATGGACAATGGAGTTCTCCTCACTGTAAAAAGTGCCAGAACTCATTTGAATGAGCTTGATTCAGCTCAGGCTTTACCTGAATCCAATGCACATGCTTAGTATTAAGGAAGCATTAGTTGAACTAGACAAGGGGTGATAGCAGAGACTCACTGGTGGTCCCACTGCAACTATAGAATATCCTGTGGTGATACAGTGGGCTCTGCTTTTCCCATCCTTATATGGTTAGTGAGATTTTTCTTTTCTGCATTAATTTTTAACATATGATCTACTATCCATTGGAATGTCTAGTTGGTACTTCCATTTTCTAAATGTCTAAATTCCTGATAATTTTTTGTTTATAATTTATCTATTATTTTTATCTTTATTTTGCTTGCATTTTTTTTATTGTATGCCACTTTGGCAGAAAGGCAAATATTAATTATAAACTAAGCTACACTACTGTTCAAGGTTACCTTTTTATTCTGTCACATACGTCTCACTTGAAAGATATCGCTGCTATAAAAACCTTCAGTAAAGCTACAAAAGATGAGGCAGAGTGAGTGAGTAACATTTGCAGGCATGGCAGCACTATTAGTAACTGTTACATCCACTTTTAAACGCCTTCTCCCAACACCCCACCAACAAAATAGAATTGCTAGAAACCAGATTGTTGCTGCATGTGTTAACATGGCTCGAAATGGATCTTAAAATGGATTAAATATCCATTTGAAGCTAACAACTCCAGAATTGATCAAATCCATAGAGATTACTGAAGCAAACATCAAAAGATGAATTTCAGTTTGGAGAGTGCTAGGAATTAAGAGGAGAATTTGCTATTGATTTTGGGCTGCTGTGGTAGTGGCAGCAGATCCATTACTGCACAACTTCTGAGTGGCTCATATTTCTCTTTCCCTTGCTAGCATCACCACCATGGTTCCCTCTCCCTTTTGCTTCTCTTTCTTTCCTTTTCATCTCTGTTGACTTGTTCATAGGATGAGATTTAGCCAAGAGATATTAAAGTGAATATCAAGTGAAACTGAGAGTAAGGAGGGGAACTTTTGCTCGTAACATTCATTCCTGCATGGCAGCAGTCAAGGGAATATTTTTGGAGAACTATTTGAGAAGCCTGAGTGATACTGCTCTAGGCCAAGCTAGGGTTATGAGTGAAGACTATTTTAATGCCCTGACTTCATAGCATAGCATAGATTTTGCATCACAGGTTTTTTTTTTAATGGTGTTCAGTGAATTAGAAAGGCCCTATTTGGTCCACTGAAGAATATGGGAATGTAGTAGAAAGGCTTTTTCACAGCTATGCCCCCATTTCAGGTCTACATCATGCAAAATGTACATGGCAATTACTTCTAAAATATACACAATCAAAATAGAAGTTATTTCATTTGCTGAGGAGGAGATAGATCCCTAACAAAAAAGACTTCAAAGTTTAAATATGGATATATGAAGGGAAGAAAATTGAATTACCATCGTCAACACAGGTTGAATTCTATTTCTTCTTTCTTGAAAACATTTACTATCACATTTAAGTGGTTCTATTTCAGTTGTTCTCAGCAATAGTCACTGGGAAAGCAATCCTGGAAGGAGTGACAAAAAGAATTGCAATAACTTAAAATATCAGTTGAACATTTAGAAATATAGTTTAGGCAACTAAAGAAAAGAGGCAAGCAAAGTAACCAAGGGAAAGTGAACATAATCAAAATAACAATTCTAAGTATGGACAATTTTCAGTTCTCTCGCTCTCTCTGCAATGCTAGAAATTTGGGGGTTGAAAGAAAATTTCATGGGAGGATTCTTATTTGGAGGACAGTGCCTTCATTTTGCCATCCCTGTTGCTACACCTCTGATAGTAGTTCACCAACAATGCCCAACCATGTTTTTTTAAGGACCATACAACTACATCCTCAGAGTGTGAAACCAATGTCTCAGCCAGAGATTCAGACTTTCCTCAGGTGTTATTACTAATAACTTGCAGTAAAGAAGTAGATCCACCCAAAAAGAAGTTCCACAGCTGTATGGTAGCTAATCAGAAACCTACTATGGTAGCTAATCAGAAACCTACTCTGTGTGTGTTCACTTGCTATTGAACAGGAATAAACAGAGTGAATTATAATAACAGGGTTACTTAAATCATAATGAGGGGGTACAAGAGGAAGAAGAAAGGGTATTAAACAACTTTTCACCATGACTTGAGGAGCAGTGAAGAAAAAAAGCAGTTCTAAATGAAAAAAGAAATAGTTGAACATTTTTTCAAATTTCTACAGCAGAAAGTCCAGATATTAAGTATTGTTACTTTTAGTGCCTTCAGTAGTATTAAAATAAACCTCTCTTTTCAACATTGCTATCTACTAAAAAGCAAAGAGCATTGGGTGGAGGGAAGCTGAAGGCACATAAATGATAAAAAACCCAATATTTTTGGCACTTCACATTTATCTAAATATGACAACTTATTCCCATTTTTCTCTGAGATGAAAATATTCTTGCAGCTTTTTCATTCTCTTACTGTTTCTGTAAATGGAAGATATGCCAGTAAAACAACTGAACAGAACAACTGAAATGGCACAGAAATATTGATATACAACATGGTCATCCCCCCCAAATAAGGATTTAGAAATAAGATTTATGAGAGCCAGTCTGGCATTGTGGTTTGAGTGTTTTGAACTAGATGTTACCCCAAAAGGTAGGTGACTCAGAGGTCCACTCCTGATGCCAGTGCCTCTGTCAAATGGTGGGGAATATTAGCACAAAGGGAGGCCTGCGAGATGGGGGTAACCTTACAAGATCTTTTACACCTTTGTATACCTGTACTAATGCAGGGACACCAAGTGGAGATTCAAAGAATGTTTGTTTTATTGAGGGAAATTAACAGTCATACACACAAGATCCAAGCAGCCTTACAACCATACTAGACTAACTGAAGAAAAGGAAGGGAAAAAAATGAGTAGCAAGAAGTCAGGACATAGTGGGTGATATTTACCTATCCTGCAGAGAACAGCCAAAGTGATATGGCTCAGACTAAGGGTCCAAGGGTAGTACAAGAACAGAAATTGGAGCAGCAGAATGATGGGCTCTGTCCAGAGTACTAAGAATTATCTGCTTCAGAGCCAGGGTTTAAATACCCTGTTTTCGCTCTAAGGGGGAAGGTGTCAACAGTTCTCAACCAAAGGCCATTTCTGCACTACACTGTTATAGTGCTATTATTCCATTTTTAACATCCTGTGGAATTCTGGGGTTTGTAGTTTATTGAGCCCAAAGAGCTATCTGGCAGAGAATTCTAAATGCCCCTCCCTAAACTAAAATGCCAGGATTCAATAGGATGTTGAAAGTGGAATAATAGCAATAGAACAGTGTAGTGTGGAAATGGCCAGAGCAAACAATGGGGTTTGGAACAGGCTAATGATTTTAATGTTAGTGAGAAAGGACTGATAGGAATTTGGATAGCTCCTTAATGGCTGAACAAGTGAGGAAACAAAAGAAAAATTTGGGAAGAGGGAACAGATTGAAGACAATCAGTAACTGTGTTGCAGCACTTTCAGGTGCTATTGTTGCTAAAGGTTGAGTCATTGACGGACATTTGCAAGCTTATTATCACTGGAGTTTCCTTGAGTATGACCCGGCCATGCCCTAAGGTCCCATCTGACCTACTTTTGTGTTACATGTGTTCATCCTGTCCTCTTCGCCAGCATAGCTTTTCAGCCGTAACATTGTAAAATTTATATTTTATGCCAATTAAACAATATTTGCCAATTATACCATATCATGAGGTGGGGGTGTACGACCTGGTAATGTAGGAGTCTGGGAAGCAAGGGTTCAAATCCCTGCTCAACCATTAAAACACACTGGGGGACTTTGGACAAGTCACACATACTCTCTCGGTTGCAATGGAAAGTAATAACAAAGTTTCACTGAATAAATCTTGCCAAGAAAACCTTATAATAAGTTTGCCCTGAGCTCCAGTTGACATGAAGGCACCAAAATAATAACAGTGAAGTTTACAGTAAAGAAAGAAAAGTTTTGTGTTGCTACATTTTCAAGTATCTGCTCATGAAATTTTGCAAATATTACAAAGAAATAGTCAGGACTTGAACAAAAATCCCATTGAAAATATGGTTGAATTTTTCCCAAGTGGCATTCCCCTAAGTGCTTCTGTTTCTTAGCTCAGCTGACAGCAATATAGGTACTTGAAATAACAGAATTACATTGTTTACTACAGAAACTAGAAGTAATATTTAACAAAGTCTTAGGCCTTGACCTTTTAAGGATGTAATCGGTGACTTATTTTTTTGAGAGCTGCAAGTGCATTCTTAAGGGACAATTTGGATCCGCTGTAAAGTGATTGAGGTTATAGTGGGAACATGCTCATGATTAGACTGACTTTTTAATATGTTGGTTAAAATTATCTCTTTTGTTGGACCAACTTGTTGAAAGAAAAATTGAATTTTCATGCTTCAGGATTCTACAGGCCAAATGACGGTGATTTTAATCTAGACAGACTTGAGAGTATATAGCTAGATTAGATAATAGCTCTCTAACTGTAGGTTTTTGACGTTGATCATTTTTATCTGAAAAAGTGTTACACAAAGACAGAAAACTTAATTTGATTTTTTTTTTTTTGGCATTGCAATGCTATAAAAGATAGGAAGGTAACCCCCTTGCTACAAGACCACCAGAGACTGCACATGCACTGCATAGGAATGAATTCATACAACTCCGCATGGAATCTTAACTAACTAAGTCATGTGTGCTAAGCCCTATCAATATAACTACAAGTATTTAAACATTGTGACGATTTTGTGGGATGAACTCAGGACTCTGACCTTAAGGCCCTTTCTGCTCCACCCTCCCAACATGCCATAGGGATGGGAGAAGGATGGACCATGACAACAGTTCTGCATGACATGTTCACAGTCCTGTCCTTCTTTCATTCCCAGGTGGTACAATCACCAAATAAGAAATTGATGGGTTTTCCCTGTCAATGGTTCGTGATTGCCCCACCATCCTGCACTCACCTGGTGTGTGGAGGGTCTGAAAGTGCAATGGCACCATGAAACAACACCCAGCTGCACTGCAGAAGGAAACAGTGGGGCCATCGTGCTTACTGGATCCTGAAGGCAGCCGGTGCGGAGAGGAGTACTCCCATTGTGCTCCCTTCCTGGCACAGCCACTGCCAGGATCCCCATAGGATACCACCAGGAACAGGTAAGGTGCAAAAAGGTTCTTAGACTTAAAAGACTCAGCCTGGGAAAGGAGTGTGCCAAATGTGAACCAAATTGAGTATGCTGTGAGGATGATGTATACTTGTTTCCCTTCATATCTACTGCCTGCTTTTTCATTGGCAGATGTTTCATGCTATGCCACTGAAAAGCCTTTTGCTAGGTAGTCAGTAACAGTGTTAACAGTATGATGATCCACAGTAGTGGTGGTGATGGGGAAGCAACACTATGCATATTTTGTAAGGAATTTGTCTACTGTATTCTACAGAGCTTACACTACAAATAAATGTGGATAGAAAAGCAGATTTCAAGTCTGGATGTAAATATTCATTTATTTCATTCTCACAAAAAAAAAAGTTTTTCCTCTTCTGGGTGAGATAATGAGGCTTTTACATGTTTGCCATTTTTATAGTATTGGGATTTTTTTTTTTTGGCAAAAAAAGACATTTTTGTGCAAGAAAGACCTCAATATTTGTGTGAAATAGAATTCAAAAGCACAGATTTTTCTGTAAAAAAAAATCTTCATGAAAATTTCACAAAAACATCCCAGAACGTACAGACACAGTCATGCCATTTCATAGCAGCTGAGAAGTTTTCAGTGTGGTATATTAATATGTTGGGGAAATTTATGAATATCTTTTCCATCCTTGTCAGTGCAGATAGTGTATGTTGTGTGCCTTCAAGTCCTTTCTGACTTACAATGAACCTAAGTTGAACCTGCCATGGGATTTTCTAGGAAAGATTTGTTAGCAAGCCTGCCACTGCTTTCCTTTGAGGCTAAGAAAGTATGACTTGGCCAAGGTTATCCAGTGGGTTTCAATGGTCGAGGCAGGATTTGAAACTTGATCTCCCATAGTCCTAGTCCAGTACTCAAACCATTACACCACAATGGTTCTTTCAACTGAGGACAGTCTAGAAATCAAACATGCTTTACCTCGAACACAAATACAACTCAGCTCAATCATTTCAGCACACTTTGCTGGCTCAGTAAAATCAGAGCTATACTAGTTCTGAAGGGAATTAGCCACTTGCTCTCAGTTTGAAATAAATACTGTAGTATGTCTCAGGTCATTAAAAAAGAAAAGAAATATATCATCTCACAGTTTTACTCATGTTTGATGAAAATATTTGTCCTGGTTAAGTAGGTACCACATGATCGGTATATATCAGCTGTATGTGCTTTCGTGTACTCATTGTAAATGTTTATTGTTACTTCATTTTCATTCAGAGGGTCTTTCTTTTACATGAAAGATGGTATTAAAAACTTGACATAAGTAAACAGTAAACCAGATTCTTCACAGTTTAAGCTTACGATCCTATACACAATCCCACTTAGAAACTAGGTCCCTTGAACTCCATGGGATGTACTTTAGGGTAGTGGGGTAATACACTGTAAATATATCAAAATATGCTGTTATATACTTTATTAAGATAAATGCATATTTAAATATACAGTCAGCCCTCCACATTTGTGGGTTTCACTTTTGTGGATTTGATTATTCATGGATTATTTGCTGTCACCTCTGCTGCCTCCCTATGCCATTTTTAATAGGAACTGCAAGCCTTGTGAGACTGAGAAACTGTGACCAGGGCTTATAAATCCCTGTTAAAAATGGTATGGGGCAGCAGTGGAGGTGGCAGTAAGCCCCACCACCCGCCCACTTCTTTCTTGCCTCAAAGGAATCCATGGTGGGTTGAATATGGTGATAATACATTTTTTGTGTGTTAAATATTGCTTGGGAGGACCTAAAGTTATTCATGGTTTTCACTTTCATGGATGGGGTCCTGTGCCCCTAACCGTAGCGAATGTGGAGGGATGACTGCATATTAAAATGTGTGTTTTAAGAGCAATTTTTTTTCCAAAAAATATGCAGATTAATATATGGAACCTAAGAAGGTGCTGTGGACTCGGAACAGAGTCATCCATCTATGTTACATGTTATTATTAATTTCCTTAGCCTTTTAAAGGCCATATCCCATACAGTTGTCTCCATTTCATCTGCTTGTCTACCCTCTCTTTTGCAATCTGCCAAGGTAAGCATATACAAAGGTCTCATGAGTGCCCTTCATGCACTAGAGCATATCCTTTCATTTGGGTACATGCACCTAATTTCTGATTTACACTGGGCAAAGTGTCCTTTCCACACAAAGTAAAATGGTGCATTTTGATGTCTGTCAGTCTCCTTTCCTGTTCAAAGAAAACCTGAGTGTGTGATTAATGTTTAAGGTTTTAATAACAACTGGTTCATCGTTTGAGTCAGACCTCAAAGCTCTTTGCAAATATTAATTACCCAGATCTTTGAAACCCTCTGACCTCCCTGGGGTATGCATCTCTTTCTATGAGTTTTGAAGGGGGTAAACAAAGGCAAGCAACGGTGAAGCGATTTCACAGCAGGCTAATCATGTAATGGGCAAATCATGTCTAAAGAGTCTTTACTCCTGGCCTCTTACTGTAAACATGAGGTCACATTTTGTATTTAGAAGATCATCAACAAGCTGCAATGGATTTTACAGCAAGATCGTGCAAGGAAAGATACAGAAAGGAATGTGGATGATGACAGAGGATAGGGAAATCCTTTGAACAGAAGAGTTGTCCACCTCCTGTATCTATTCTGGAGCAGGCATATGCTCATTAGAGACCAAAAGACAGCTTCTCAGTTGAGGCAGAAGGGAAGCAGAGAAAGAAGGCAGAGAGCACAAGAACTCAGCATTACAATGAGGGTATATGTGGCATGAAGGGACTGTGAGGGAAAGAGAAATGTAGGATAAGACACAGGAGGTACAATGTGGAGCGGGGCATGCAACACCCTCATGTAGATGTAAAGGAGTTCACAGAGGTAAAATGTTTGAGAATCAGTGTCTTAGACCTCCTGTAAATATAATTTGTTGCCAGGGACCCCTAGAGTTAACTCAAGATTTAAATATTTAAGTTTAGGTTTAAATATTGAAATATTTACTTATTCATTAAAGGTTTCTGTAAACAAGGATTCAAATCCCCACTTAAACAGTGGGTGACCTTGGGCAAATCACATTCTCTCAGCCTCAGGGGAAGGCAAAAGCAAACTCCCTCTGAACAAATCTTGCCCAAAAGACACTAGGATTGGTTTACCTTACAGTTGCCAAAAGCCAAAAATGACTTGAAGGCACACAACAACAAAATGCCATTGACAAGCGGAGGTTGTTTCTAGCCATTATGTCTCTCCTCTTTGAAAACTTTCTTATGGCAAATCTATCATGTGGGTTTTCTTGGCAAGATTTGTTGCTTTTGCCTTTCTCTGAGGCCGAGAGAATGTGATTTGCCTGAGGTTACCCAGTGGGTTTCCATGGTACATTGGGGATTGAAACCTTGATATCCAGAGTCATAGTTTGGGGATGTGCACACACCTGCTGCTGTGTTCCTCAGTGCGCACACATCTTGCTTGCATGTCCCTGACAAAAGGGATACAGCAGCAGGTATGTGCGTGCACCCAAGCTGCTCCCTTATTTGCAAATGAAGGAGCAGTTTCAGTACCTCTGCACACACCCCACTGTCACATCCCTGTTGCTGCTGGTGGTGGTGGTGTCCAACAGTAGGGCTTTGAGGACCCCCTGCAATGGCTCCACAGACTCCCAGAAGTCCCCTGACCCCAGGTAAAGAACCACTGCCTTAGACCTAAATTCTTTTGTGCATTCCAGCTAGAGTAAATGTGCTGAAAGAATTGAAATTATATCACCAGAGTCTTAGCATTCAGCAGTTCACCCATTGTTTCTACTTTAGTTGGGACTAGGAATTGGGTTTGTCTTAATCAGATACTGGGACAGTTCTAAAGTGTCACAGAAAACAGAAAGGGGGGGTGTCTCTGGAAGTGATGGAACAAAATAAAGGAGGTACTGAAATTGCCACAGGTATCAGTAGGAAGGGAAAGAACATTTCAAAACACATTGATAAACAAGTTTCTTAATCCTGAGAATCCTGGGCTGACAAAACTGTTCACACTTTGAGACTCGTTCCATACAAAATTCTCACATGAGATTTTGCACAGAGCATTTTCTGCTCAGAAAAAGGCTGTTTCCTCCTGAGAAAATGCTGTTTTCAGTGCAAAAAAATTGATGTTCAAATTTTGCACAGAATGTCCCAAACTGTTCAAAAGGAACAGTTTTCAAAGACTTTCTTGCAACAAGAAGAAAATGGCTAAAATTCCTTGTTTCCTTTGAGAAAGAAATGTGTAGAAAAAAATTGCACTCTAGACATCAAGGACTTGACTCAATGCGCTCTTACAAATGCCTCCTTGCAAAGCAAGGGAGGAAAGTGTTTCTAACTCCTTCTGAAGCATTCATTGGGTTGTGGTTAGTATTTTTGCCCAGGACTGTGATATGTATGAATCTCAAACTGAATGTTAACATTGAGTCAGCTTTTTAGTTTACATTAGGTCTTTCTGAATAGGGTATAGAAATGTATGAATACTATTCCAAGATGCAGACACACACAGAGTGCCTCAATTCAGTATGTAGATATAAATACTTCAGACTTTAATATAGCCTTGTTGCCTTAGAATAAATCACTGACAGATGAATGGAGACTGATATAGGAGGTGTGCAATTTCAAATTCCAGTTCAGCAAGACTGAGCTTAAAAAATACAGTGCAGGAGGCAATCTATGCAAGAGGATAAATGCACACAAATCTGACATTAGAAATGGCAATATCAAAAAACCTGTTGAAGAACAGTTCAGACTTCCTGGGCATACAATACAGTAAGGGATTTACAGATCACATCCTTGACAATGGAGTTTACAAAGAATGACTAGAAAGAGAAACAGCTGAATTGAATTATATTCACAAATTTCAATCCCTTGGCAGAGGTACGAAAAAAGACAATGGTTTCATGGTGCACTGCATATACTAATACAGCAGTCCTTCTTACTCTGCATAAATCAAAAGAAATACTCTCAGTGAAAGTTTTGAACCCAGGGAAAGTCCCATATGACAAGCAGATTTACTGCTTTCACACATCAAAACAACCTGATCACTGTAAAGGTCAGAAAGACCTATATAACCTTTCCCAGCCCTTTGAGTTTGGGGCAAGGGATGTGATTTGCATCTTTCTGGGTCCTATTACAATTCTATCCCACTCCCACAACTTTATAAATATGGTCTATAACCTGAGGCTTTAATATCACACTGTGCCACATCTGAAGAAGTGGGTTTATATCCACCACAAAAACTCATGCTAAAATAAAAACCAGTTAGTCTTAAATATGCTGCTACATCCCCCCGCTTTCTTCCTGTTGGTCTCAGTGGCTGCTGCTCAGTAAGTGGGTAGTGGGGAATTTTCACGGTTCTTACATATTCCCTACATTATTGAATATGCAAGGATTATTAATACAAAACAGTCATGAGTGTCTAACTCTAGCTTACACATTTGTAATTGCTTTAGTGGATTCTGTCTAGAGTTATCAGCAGGCTTGGGAAAATCTGATGTTTGCCCCAGACTTTGTGAAGCTCAGAGTATTGTGGGGGGTAAAACAGTAGCCACTCCCCTCCCCCCCAAAGAAATGGTGGAGAAGGTTTGGATTTGGGGGGGGGGGGGTAAACTGGACTTATTTCTAGAAAATAAACTTTAAAAAAATTCCCAAAAAATCAGCTTAATTCATAGTGGAGAGTCTCTTTAAGGAAACTTCTTGCATTGCTATTCATAGCCATATTCCTATTTCGTGTATCTACATAGCTTCAGTCTTCAAAGCTGCACATATGGTCTTTCTTACCTAATATTCCTGTTGCTGGATTAAGTAGCAGCGACTAATGTGCTTTTGGGGCTTATTTTATTAAAAATCCTTAAACCGTCCCCAGCATGGATGGTAAATTTATTTCAGTTATATTGCTTTATGCATCTCTAATACTAGGGAAACATTTTTTTTTTTTGAAATAGACATCTCAGTTTTCCCTGAATAGATCCTGATCCTGAAACACACACACACACACACACACACACACAACCCTTGGCTGATGATGTACAATATAGCTATTTCCCAGTGAAGAAGTACTAATCAAAAATAACAATTTCCATATCAAAAAGGTCATATCTAAATTGTCCTCTCCCACAGAGCATGGAAAATTTAGTTTTTGGATTATCCTGGCTTGGTGTGCTAGATTTGAACAATGAAAATAGGGCTGAGAGGAGGCTCCTTGTAAAGTCCTGTTAAAGGTAGGGAGGAAAGATCTCTTGCTTTCTGGACCATTTCTACATGGCCTATGTGGTAAAGGCCTTGATTGACTCTAGCCACAAAGGTGCTGGGAGTGGCTGTGGCAGTTATAGTGCTGGTCTGCTGAAGATGTCCAGAGTAGGGTCTTCTTTAATGGTTGTGGTTAAGGTGGAGTGTAGTTTTGAACAAAATGTACATTTATAGCCATTGCTCTATTTTACTTTTTTAATCGGGTCATACTATGAAATATTAGTTAATTATTTAATTTTTATTGAATATTTATTTAAAACTTGAGTTGAAATTAGAAAAATCTTCAGTTGTAATTACTGTGGAAGTAACTGAAAATATTTTGTATTAACTTTTCTTTTCTGTTGTTACCGTAAGCTGTCTTGAACATTGCATGCCACTTTTCCATGGTAAAACAAACATCATAATGATGCTAATGACACTGAACATAGGTATCTGTGGTTAAATTTAGAATCCCTCAAGAAGGATCTCAAACTTTGTGGAACCTTCACAAAGGTCTGTCTCTTGAACATCTGTTATCTCCTGCATTTTTTTAAGCCATAGATACTCTTTGATGAGAAAGGGTGTTTATGAAGTGTTAAATTTTAAAGGTGGTTTTAAAAGATGGTCAAAGGAGTCCATGGGCTATACAGAACACCTTGGGTAGTCAGTTGTGAGCACTTGTGTTAGGTGCAACATATCTACAAAAAACAGCCTTCTCTTCTTAACACCTCTTCTGTACTACACTGTTATAGTGCCATTATTCTACTTTCAACAGCCTGTGGAGTTCTGGGGTTTGTAGTTTACTGAGGCCAAGTTGCTCTCTGGCTGAGACTTCTACAGCATAGTTAGGAAATGGCCTTTGTAAGTGAGAAATTGATGGTGCATCTGCATTTTGTTCGACTCTTTCATGACCAGCCATATAATTTTCATAATATTCTATGAAAATGTGATTATATGGGTTTCAACTTGGGTGGGGGAAAAGAGAGAGAGAGAAAGTCTAATTGACTGATCGAATGGGTGAGGGAGAACAGTGAGAAAAGAATGAATAAGTGTAGAGACGTGGCAGGAAAGACTAATGAGAAAGAAAAAGAGTAAGGCAGGAGAAAAAGAGTACACATTACATGGAACAAAGGAGTTTCCAATCCACAGATTAACTGGTGCAGGCAGAATGAGTATGAGGGCAGAAAGAAAGTTCACATTGAAACAAGAAGAATTGGGGAGTGCAGGTAAGGAGACATCATTGGCTGGGATGAGGAAAGGACTTTTTTTTTAAAAAAAAAACCCTGCTAGCGTGTGATAATTCATCAAGTGATAATTGATAATTGATAAAGTGATGGAAAGATATTCTTCACATTTCTCATTTTCAATGAGACAAATGAAAACAAAATGACAACTACTGGGAGGTTTTTCTCCTCTTGTGTGAGCAAGGTTTCCACAATCTACATAAGAAGCCCCTGGGCAAAACTGCACAGACAGACACAGCAAGTACAGAGAGTAAAGGTTATTGATAAAAAAAAAAAAGACCCAAATAACTCACCTAGTGCTTTTACTTTTTTAGAGTGCATGTGACAAGGCAGCAGTATTGGCAACTGCATAAGAGCAGTCTTGAAAATGTGAATACTCTCTTCAGAAATTGCATTTAAAAAGTTTTATTTTGCTTTGCAAAGCTATTTTTAAAAAAGGTTTTTCATTCTCGTTCATAAGAACAAGATAAGCAAGGATTTACATCCATAGCATGATCCAAGGAAAGGACAAACAGAAATTTCAGGTACTCAGAAAGGTTTGCAAAAGTGTATGATGGACAATAATTTACAAACACAGCTTTTGAGCATAAAAGAGCTTTCAACATAGAGCTACCTGTTTGTTAAAGAACAGATGTCCTGCCAGGAAGACATGGCGTTTGTATTCACCACAGAGTCAGAAAATCCAAATATGTAAGGCTAACAGAAACTCATTGTTACAGTCAAAATTTCATTGAGACCATGAACATTCACACAGGAGCATCTCACTGTTTGTGAGTGATCATCATCCCCGGTAAGTGACAGGATCTTGAAGATCACAGGTGCTCTTCCAACATTCTTCATTAGATGTATGTAAACTCTGTAGCTGCACATCTCCTTCTTCCTTCCATATGGGATTTAATTATGACTTCCCGGTCTGATGAAAACAAAGTCCCAATAAGTTTAATGTGGCCATTACAGGTGGAACTGACATTTGATTGAGCCCCAGGATCAGAAGTAAGATTTGCTTCTAATTTGTGAACTTGTTTTGCTGCCAAAGTACAGTATGAACCAAACAGGAAGTCATTTATTAGGAAAGGAGGGGAAGGAAGGACCACATGAGTACAAGCCTTAACAGTTGAACCTTCAAACCATGGGATGGAATACCACAGTTTGTATTACTGTATTTGCAATGTAACACATATAGTTCAATTACATTTTCCAGCTCAAAAACACCCCATATTTCACAGCCTTACACCTGCGGTGTAGGAACAGTCCCTGGTGATGTAACAGGGAGAAGGTACTGAAGGTGTTATTAAGCATGCTGCCTTAAACAACAACTGGTGTTCCTCAGAGTATGACATTCAAATGAAAATTCAAATACCAGTAAATGATCAAATGATAACTAAAATATTTATCTGGTTGTAAATTAATTTTTCAGCAATCTGTATTCAGCAGAAAACACTTTATAACACTTTTAACAGCACTTGGGAGCTGCAAAGCAACCAAAGAAAGAGTGGAGAGACAGGGAGGGAAATAAGGACAAGCAAGATGATGAGTGAGGTTAGCAAAAGTGAGAATAAAAGGAGAAAGAGGATGCGAGTTATGAAAAAAAGTACAAACAAGGCAGAAGACAAAATATAGTCAATATAGAAGCAGGGTAGAAGAGAGAGGGTGGTACTACCAAGGAAAAAAGAAGACCAGTACAACAAAAAGGGGAAGAAGAAGAAAGAAGGAAAGAGAACATATTTAGTGAGAAATCATGGGAAGGGCAGATTGAGAAAAAAGTATGGAAGTGTAGGAAGAAGGAGAAACTGAGGAAAGTGAAAACCCTTGAAAGGGGTAAGTGGGTGGAGAAGAGACTGCCAGGTAGAGTCCCTGGAGGGTATATAGCAGCATCTATGTAGCAGCCTGTAGCAGCAACAATCAGCAATGTACGCATCACCTTTCCATGCCTTGAGGCCTGAAAAAGAGAGGCTAAGGACTCAAGCGTAATTTGAGTGCCGGACTATGACCCTGGAGACCAGGGTTCAGTTTGCTGCTCAGTCATGGAAACTTACTGGGTGATCTTGGGTGTGTCATACACTCTCAGCCCCAGAAGACCCCATGGTAAATTCACCACGGAGTCGCCATCAATCGGAAACAGCTTGAAGGCATACAACAATAACAAATGTCGTCAAACTCAGGGCTAGACCCCGAGGCCTGGGAACACATGGTTTGGGCCTATATAGTTTTCTCTACTTAAACTGCAAATAACTACTCTTGGTATAAGAATACGGCCTGCAGTAACTGATCGTGGCATGAACGTTGCCCAGTATAACACCCTAGCTACTGTTTCCTTTTCCAACTCCATTCTGTCAAACTGAAACAGCCAAGAGAACATCCAGATGCTTTGGCCATTTCTGCACAAGATTGTTATAGTGCTATTATTTCACTTACAACATCCTATGGAATCCTGGGGCAAATCCCAGAATAGCACTATAACAGTCTAGTGCGGAAATGACATTTGAGACAAGGTTCATTCATAGAAGGCGATATCAGACACTGTTGTCTTTCATTTGTAGCTCTCCTGAGATTTCCTACCACTTCTTCTATCTTGTTTCTTATTGTGAAAAATAATGGAAAAAATCCATTAAATAAAAAAAAAAGATAGAATAGCTATGTAATGTCTTCTGTGTGTCAGCGCTACAGGTCCCCTGTCTGGAAGCAGTCAGAACAGAAAGGGTAGAGAATAAGCACACAACAATATAATATCAAAAGATGATGTTTGGAATGTGCAAGAAAGAAAGAGATGAAAGTGATTTCTGCCTCCATTTTGGTGGGCAGAAATTGTCATGAGGAGCTAAGTAGGAAATGCTAACTACTGAAATGATAAAAGAGAATGGGAGCTATTGGGGGGCGGGGGGGAATACTTTGGCACCAGAAACTACGGAGAAAAAAAGAGAAGTACTTTGCTCTTCTTTGTAGATAGCAGGAAAAAACAGAAAACAAAAAATAGTACATCAGAGCTTTTGCACTGAAAGATTTAGTCATAGGGATCACCTTCCTAGGTATTCCATCTTTTTATTTCTAGTCCTATTTTCTGTACTGCAGCAATTCACGAGAGGTGATGCAAGATGAAGGTCACTTCACACATTACACTAAGGGGCTTCCAGCAAAATAGGTGTATGGCAAAAAGACCCAACGGTAGTTCCTGGAGCAGCATAGGCTTGCTGTAGCATCCTTTCTTGTTTTTCAAACCAAGGGCAGCCATTTAGGCAAGTGCATAGTTGTAGAAGCTGGTCCTTTTCCTGCTCCTACCTAAAACAGTGATGACTATAAAGAGGCATCATCTTTTCTCCCCAACAAAATGCTGTTTATTCCCAATTAAATATGTTTAGTGTAAGGGCAACAAAATCAAATTTTATTTTATTCTTGTCATCATGGGATACTATGATTTAAGTGAAATTAAAATGAGGTTCACATTTTCATAAGATTTTTTTCTCTCTGTGTCTTTATTTTAAAAAATAATCTTTCTCTCTCTCTCATGCTGTAGCAGATTAAGAATACAGATATAATTTTATATCTTGAAATGCCATTGGTAGGTATGGTGAAAGGGGAAATATTAATGATGATATGATCATATAGCAATCTAAAGTCCCAACCGGTTGCTATTAGTGCTGATACAAAAATTCCCTAGCTGCAATATTACACCTTGCCTGGATCTTCCACATAATGTAGCCCAAAATGTTGATAATAAACTTGACATTGTGAGTGAGACGAAATCTCGTACCCGCCGTATCCGAATGGGTTGGACACAGAGCTGAGCTGAGTTCTGAAACCAGGTAGGAAGTGAGGCAGCAACACAGAATGCAAAGCATGCAATAAAATAAAACAAACAAAAGAGTTTCTTTGGCCAAAGGATCCTGCTGATAATCTGAACTGCGTTCAGTCCAACCTACTAGCAGTAGTGATCCAGAAAAATAACTTTATTCTTCAAACTTCATGTTTTTATACTATTTTCTTGATTAGGAAAGCAAAATAAAACATACATCAGCAAGATTAGTATTTCACTTAAGACTGACTACGTGTTATTTCTTATCTCACTCTTCCATCAGCTGTCTGGAAGAACAGAGCAGTATGTAACTATCTGTAATGATCATAATGTTCACAAACAAGTCTGTCACTGATATAACAAATGTACTCCCAATTTCAGCAATAATAGTTTCATACAGGAGTTAACAAAATAGAGGTTGTTCATATAATTGGTCAATAGAAGCAGTTAATCAATGTTCTTGTTAATCATACTGATGAGAGAGCAATTGAGAATCGTCTAACATCCCTCATGTATATTTTAAGCCAACAATACATTTGAATTTGCAAACATATATCTGTTACAATCTGCAAATAAGCTTCTTTGGCCTCTTCCCACCCTGGCATTCATTCATTCATTCATTTTATTTAATTTATTTTAAAAATTGTTTTGCACATATACACTCTGGTCTCTTTTTGTGTCCAAATCACTCATCAAGCATCTGGGAAGAATCATATTTGTTCCTGAGTTTGCTTGTTTCACTTTGGGTGTATTTCAGACAGACATGAAATTCACTTCAGTTCTAGATTTGAGATGCATATAAAGAATTCATCCATCCATTGCGAAGACTGCCCCTTACTCTAGTACAGATAACTCAGCCTGGGTTGAGAGACTGAAATTAAGCCATGTCTGTTTCTGCATCTGGATTTTTGAGAACCAGCTGTCAGTTTAACAATGCATAACACTTCCAATTTGTAAGACAGACAGCTATGATGGCAGAGGTTGGGAAACAGGCTCACAGATGCTTTGACGTTTAGTGCCCACATGCTCCACCCAGCAGGACCAATGTAAGGGTAAAAGACTGTAAGAGCTGTAATCCAACAATCTCTGGATGGTCAAACATTTCCCTTCACTAAATTCTGAGGTCCTGACTAGTAGTGAGTAGGATCTGGAATGTATCCAGATTTCCCCAATGAACAGAGTTGATTGTACCTATTGTTGGCTATATAGACTCTTAGCCCCCTTCCTTAATAATGTTTATTGGCATAGTTAGGGTTCTCCTCATAGTTCTCCTCAGGCCTCTAGAAAATAGAATCTAGTTCCTCTTCAGGGCATTGATGTCTTTATCCATAGTGTGAAGGGTGCTACATCTTGGGTAGTGCTGTAGCCAAGTGGTGGAATACAAATTTTGCGTGAGGAAGGACTCAATTGGAATCCACTTCAGGTATGGCTGTTAAACTATGAAGAACTTTACAGAGTGCTGAAAAGAGGTACCACTGACATGTCTAATAGCAGCCATCTATGTTCCTAGAGATGTTCTGGATATAATTGTGCATGTTTAGCCTTGATACCCTCCGCAAGCCTACAGATGGGACCAATAAATCTAAATAAATGAATGAAGCTCGCCCTATGGGTGGGTCACCCCATTTACCTAAGCACACCAGAGAGGTGAAGAAAAGCTTGAGAGACATCTAGAGTGTAATTGCACTTCCTCATCCCTCTGCCGGAAGGAATCATGAATAGCTGATGAGCCCTTTAATGAGATATCTTCTTATTAACTCACAAGAATGTCTCCTTAAAAACCATGATCAAACCTGTAATTATGACCTTGATGCAAACAACTCCCTGAGATAATCTCTTTGTGGCTGCACATACACCAGCTCCCTCTTCAGAAAGGAAATGGGTTACTACCAACTTAACAACATCTCTAATTTCTTTAGCTGTCACCTCAAAGAGACATTTCCAAATATTGCAATCAAGGAGAAACTCCCATCTGCTTCTTGTTTTATTTTCCTTATTAAAGACAGTTGAACATTCTGGTGCACTGACCATGAAGGATTAGCACATAATCTTGTGGTATTTTAAAATCAACAACAGTAGCAACAAACAAGAAAAAGAGCAACTGCAAAAATGTATAATCCAAAATGATGAAGCTTGCTGTAATTACTTGTCATTGTCAGGATTAAGGCAGAACTAGAGACAGTGATTGTTCACTGTCATTTCCTTGTCAATTATAAAACAAATCACCAATTAAAAAATTAGTATAAATAATTAGTTGCAAATATTGCTTTTGAGCTACCTTGTAATTTAGATCAAAATGGCTTATGTGGTACATGAATATATCCAGAAGGGAAGGATGTTCTTTGTTGTAACCAACATAAATAATTAACTCTAGAAATGAATATCTTTGCTAATGTTTTGCAAAGAACAGAATATTCCCTATAATCACTGCTTTTTCAAACAACAAAATAATCAGAGTTCAGCCTTGCATGGCCTGGTCTGGTGGGCCTGCTTTGCATGTCAAAGAGAGATTGCTTCCTAGAGAAGATTTTCTGGAGGAAAATGAGGCTGGGACAATATGATGATGCAGATAACACAAGATGCAGACCATTGATTATATTAAGTCTTATATTAAGTCCCATTCCACACCTGAATTAGATTTCCTCATTTGTACTCAAGATGCAAGCTGTGCTTTGCATGTAGCTCCTGGTTAGACCTTATTAGTCCCAGCAGATTGGGTTTTAGTGCTGAGCAACCTAAGGACTGAAAGACCCACCAAAGCTTATTTCATAGGCTTGAGGAAAGGAGTCAGTGGCCTGTTATGTCTAGGCAGAATAGGAAGGTCAACTGGAACAAGCATAACCATAACTTCTGATGCTATTTGTAGAAGTGGGTCTATTGGAATTTGGTATGCCTTCAGAGCTTGGGGGTTAGAATGACCCTCCAGCTCCTGGTAGGAGACCACCCCAAAGCTGGGAAAAGTAAGGTTTGAGCCTTAGCCAAGTGGAGTCAAGAACTCCCACTACATTTTTTTTTCTCTGTGGGCTATACAGCCAAGACATTTAGGCTCAGAGGTTGCCCCCCTCCCTTATTAAACAGACATACCAAAACTAGTTGTTGACTCTAGCCTTGTAGCATGAAAGACAGTGCTTATAAGCCTGCCCTGTTGGAATTTATCTCCTCCGAAACAGCAAGCAAGTTGTGGATCTAGTTCATTCAACATTTGCCTCTTCTGTGTGGATAGGCAAAGCAAAATCGATCAATGAAGATATAAAACTGCCTCACATGGAGTCATATCACTGTTTCTATCTAGCCTAGTCCTGCCTATGTCTTTTGGGCAAAAGAGCTTCCCAGCTGTGATACCTGAGGCAGTTTTTGGCTTTGGCTTATACAAATGTTCTCCCACCAAGCTACTGTCTAATACAAAAAGCTGATTGCTTCTGAAGAAGGTATCAGTGGTATAATGAATGTTTCTTTTTTGTCTCGTGTAGCCAGTGTAAGATTATTTTCCCTTATCCCATCAGCTTTCTTGAACAGTCTCAAGTGCAATGGAGTAAACTTAATACTACAAACTGATGCCTGGTTTCGTATTCCTCTTCATAGCAATTTCATTATTTTATCTGAATGCTGGACAATAAGAATTTGAATTAGGATGTGTTGCATCAGCACTTCAAATAAGAGATCAGGAAATACAAAGAAGAAAAGACTACAGCTGTGTGTTTATTAAGAGAACTCTGAAGTCATGGGAGAGACCTGAAGAGCTAATAAGAAAAAAGAATATCTTACCCGATCCATATTGCTATCTCAAAAAGGGTGTGTATGTATGTGAAGTGATATAATGTGATGTAATCCATATAACTGGAGTGTAATTGAACTTACATTAGGAGATGGGAGAGGAGGAAGACTTCTACTTCCTTGTTCCAAGGGATGGTAATGTAGGTAAGGATTAATTATTCTTTCACATGAAACTTGATATATACTGCAGTTAGATGGATAGATGCTATAGTTGGGCAGCTGGTATAAATTGTCTCAACATTGTATTGATTGATTGATTGATTGCTTTTTAGGTGGATTTTCCTCAAACCAAAAACCAAAGGGAAAAGTAACAGGTTAATAGTACTGACGTTAATAGTAAAAGTCGCCTTGGGGAAGAGTGTTATAAAGGGTTGCAAAATAAATTGTTTTTAAAAAGTAACCTTCTGGTTTTTGCTCTCAGCTCTGCCATGAAGCACTCAGTATTATCTGTTTATTTTACTCAGGTTTCAAATCCCAACCAAAGTGTGTTAAATTCCTTTGTACTGCCATTTTATAATACATTTTACATTTATATATGGATGTTCTAGCTGTCTTGAATTTAAATGCAGACTGTTTTTCTGTTATTATGAACAGGAACGGCTTTTGGGGAAGGAAGATAAGAAACTGCAAATCCTCCAAGATTTTTTTTAAAGGAAGCATTGCTAAAGACTACTGATAGAGTCTATTTGTGGTATGTCATTACCTGTTCAAGTATAGTTGACATGCACTTATATCATATGCAGGAGAAAAACTGGCATAATATAACACCTAAGAGATTAGACTAAGGCCCTTTTTGCATGGCATTTGCCATGCGAAAGGGCCCCTCAAGCATTGTGTGACTGCAAGGAGCAGTCCACATGATGCACTCACAATTGCGCAATGCTCCAGGGTCTGGCAGGCGCCAGTCACACACTTTTTCATTTTTGGCTGTGAGCTGAAAATGGTGCACGATCGCGCATCGCTCCGAGGCCCTGCGCACACTTGCCATGCGTGCGGAGCTCCAGAGCCGCAGCGCTCATGCTTCCTGCTCCAGTGCAGCCTGGGAATCTCCCAGGCTGCACTGCAGAAGGAAGAGGAGGGGCTCTCGCACAAGCAGGCAGCAGCTGTGGAGCTTAAGGAACCGGGATGCAAGAGTCTCTCGCTAGAGGCTGCTCATGCGATCCCCACACCCCAGCTCCGCGAAAAGGTGAGTTGCAGAAAGGGCCTAAGAATAGGCCTGTCTTTGGGTCCTGCCTTGCCACCTTTCAGAAAAGTCAATCATTTGCCCTTTCTTGATCTGGGTTTAGTCATTATACTGGATGAATTCAGAAGACAAAATAGAATTCATTCATAATCTTTTTATTTACCAAAAGAGACCCAGACACATGGGCAATGAAGATTCATTCCTAGCCCTTTCTGTCTAATATCTATACAGGTTTTGTTGTGTTTTCATTTTTTTTTTAACACAAACAATCTAATTCACAGTCAAAGCTCCCTAGGCCACTCATCATGCCCTATGGGGAGCAGCTTAGAGAACTGGGTACGTTTAGCCTGGAGAAGAGAAGTTTAAAAGGTGATGTGAGGGCTATGTTTAAATATTTGAAAAAAATGTCATATGGAAGATGAAGCAAGCTTGTTTTCTGCTGCTCTAGAAAGTAAGACACAGAAAAATAGCTTCAAATTTCAGGAAAATAGATGCCATCTACACATTAGGAAGAACTTCCTGATGGTAAAAGCAGTTTGATAATGGAATGCACTGTCTCAGAGTGTGGTGGAGTCTTTTCTTTTTCCTTCCCTCCCTCCTTCCCTCCTTCCTTCCTTCCTTCCTTTTCTTTTTTTGGAAGGTTTTTAAACAGAGGATGGATGACCATTTGTCAGGAATGTTTTGCTTGTGTATTCCTGCATAGTAGGAGGTTGAACTTGATAGCCCTTGTGGTCTCTTCTAACTCTACAATTCTATGAAAATAACATACATTCAGGGGAAAAAAGGCAGAAAGAAGAAAAGAAAAGGAAAGGAAAGGAAAACAACTAAAACTAAACTAAGGTTCTTTCTGTACTACACTGTTGTAGTGTTATTATTCCACTTTTAACATCCTGTAGAATCCTGGGCTTTGCAGTTTAGGGAGGGGCATTTAGAATTCTCAGCCAAAGAGCTCTTTGGCCTCAATAAACTACAAACTCCAGAATTCCACAGGAGGTTGAAAGTAGAATAATAGCACTATGCAGCATAGTGTGGAAAGGCCCTCAGACCAATAACTTTTTGTCTTCTTACAAGTCCATTACAAATGGAAAAAGGAGCCTTCTTTTACACTTAAAGGAAAGACAGACCCTAGTGTGAAAGCACCTGCATATTTTAAGTGAGATAAAACAGTATTATCACATATTTGAATGATGTTCATTAATTGCACTGACGTAGTTCTGTGGGTTAGACTGCATTTGGTTTTTCTTTAATGATAGAAAAATCTCTAGGTTTTTTTTGTTTGTTTTTTTAAATATAAATCTCTTGCTAATAATTGATGAGCATCCAGATGTGTTAACTAGGGAACCATAGACATTTTATAATTGATTTGTCTATGTAGCTACATCAGATTTTCTAAGGCAAAGATTGTCATAACATCCCTCCTATATTTTTTTTTAAAAAAACAGAGACAAATAAGTTAATAGGAAACAAACATTGGACATTTAAGTAACAAGGTTTCTTGTGCCATGTTGAAGCTTGTTTAACATAAATTGTATTGGGTTTCAGACTACTTCATCAAATGCTTGGAATGTATCTGAGTACACTCCATAAATCATTTGCTCCATTGCCTTCTGGTTAATAGTAACTGATGAGCTCTGGCAGTCTACAGAAGTCTGTGAAGCCTAAAAATATGTATGCAAAAGTTGAATAAACAACAAATACCAAGTGTGTATTTTGTTTTTCATTTGTTCTATCAGAATAAAATGGTGGAGTGTGCTCTCTAAAGCTTTCTGTCAAAACTCCAGAGTAGACTGAACAAGTGGGAAGGCCATCAACATGCACATAGAAAGAGAAGAAGCAGGTGTGAATGTTGCTGTTCCAGATAACATAGCTATTATTCAGAAATGCATTTATCTTTGAAATATTGGGCAACTTCATGTCATATGTGTAAGTGACCCCAATCTTGATTCCACCTTAAGAGTCAAGTATAGTGATTTGCTATGAAGAGGTTATACAGTTCAACAGGTCTGGAACATTACTTTTTGTTAAATGAGACTCTGAAGCAACAACACAGAGCTCCAATGTTGTATTTAGTTTTGTTTTATGGTATTGTAAAATTGGATTAAAAGTTTGAGGAATATTTTTGACTAGTTAGTTTCAGTCAAAAGATGGGCAGTTCAGATGTAAAATGTTTGGATACAGAGATCAGGAAATTTAAGCTAGAAAGCAGAGGTGTCAAGGGAACCAGAAAGCTCAAAAAGTTCAAGGTCAAATTTCAAGAGTAAGAAGTCTTATCCCAGGAATCAGAAACCTAGGCCATTTCCACACGGGCTTAAAGGAACAGTGCAGAGCGTCCTCCAGGGAGGACGTCTGCACCTGGGAGCCGACTGGGTCGGACCTACTTACTGTAGTTCCGCACCTCAGCCCGCTCCGGAACGACCCCAAGTGGTCGTCCAGCATGCTTTTGAAAGACCTCTTAAAACAGGTCTTTCAAAAGCATGGGGCACGCCACTCTGTTCCCACGCTCCAGTGCAGATTTACAGGCTCGCACCAGTGCGAGCCTGCGATCTGCCTGGGGCAGGCTTTAGGCTGGCGAGCTTCAGCGGTTGGTCGAGACCCTCAACCAACCAGAAGCCACCATTTTTGTCCCTGGAGCAGTGCGATGAGCACGCATTGCTCCGGAGCACCATGGACCGGACCAGGGAGCCAAGAAGTCCGGTAAGTACTGGCAGGGGCAATTCCCTCGCCCCGTGTGGAAATGGCCTTAGTTTACAGGGGAAAACAAGAAACAAAGAACCACTATTCTTATCACTGATTTGGGGAGAGAAAAGCCAAGAGAAGAGAGATAGAAATTCAAAGTCAAATTGAGGAAGGATAAGCAGACTAGAATCCTCCAAGGAGAAAAAAAAATGCTGCTGGAACTGGAAAACAATATAACAAAATAAAAATGAAGTAAGTTTGAGATTGTTTAGGTAAAGGAGCAGGTCAAGTCATAATAGTAGGATGCATTTGTCTCTGATTGTTCTATTATCCTCTTGCTCATGTGCAATATTTGTGTGTCTATGTGTGTGGCTCTGTGTGCACCCATTTAGTTGCAAACATTTTTTTTCTACTGATATTTTCCTTCAGTAAATTGAAACATTGTTATTCAAAATTTGGGGGTCTCTTTTAGGGTTAACCCACCCTACATCTAGTAGCCATACCTTAGCCTAGAAAATATGGTGAGTGGTTTCATGGCAACAGAGAAGTGGAAAACAGAAAAGGCCACAGAAAAGAAAAGATAAAAAGAATTGCAGAGACCCTTTTTTACATGCATTCCTTCCACACATGAAGCAGAGCATTGCCAGTCTATGAGAAAAAAAGACTAATATGGAGAGCTGGTATTTTTTTTCTCCCACTATGCCAGGGACCAGTACTAGATTTGGGCCTGTTGGCTACAATTGCTTCTTTCTTTCCTGGAAATTCTCCAGAGACTGGCAGCTGATAGCTTTTGGACTGGCACCAGTCCCTGGACTGCCACTTTGCGTAGCATTGGTTTAGAATTTCCACTCAATAAGTATATCTGACTTTGATGGACAGAGCAGCTGGAGTATGCCCTCTCCAGGATTGAGTCTTTACAAGTTTGTGAAGAGGAGCTGGAGAGAAATAGGACAACCATAAAAACAGGTTTGAGCAAAGCAACAGAAGCAGTTGAAGTGTTAGTTAGCAGACAGGAGCAAGATCGTAGTTAATATGACAAAGGTATAATGAGCCACCAGTTAGCAGAAGGGGAACCTGTTACCATACTCTACCACTCCTCCTATGAGGTATACAGTTTTCATATTTTGGACTTATTATTGACTGCAAAACATGATTGGGATCATGCTGGCCAGAGAACGTGTTCAGGGTTTCACTGGCCAGAGACATGTTTGAGGTAATGAAAGTTCAGATAGGCTTATGCAGAAAATCCAGTGCTGATGAGTTTGTGCTTATTCTTCACTGCTTCAGGCTCTTGGCATTTTTGAATACAATGAAAGACAAACTGCCCAGATTGATGAGCAATCAGAGACCATCCCTCAATCTTACCCTATGGAGGTCTTCCCTGTACACCTTACCTGGCTGAACATTAAGAGATTATCATGAGTCCCATCAATGTTTTGTCACTCTGGAGTTAAGCAATCAGCCAATTCCAGACCCCTTTGTCAACGTCATGGGAAAGGCATTATGGCTTTGTCAACACACAACTCCAGGGTGTGAAATATGGTATAAAAACCCAAGCTTCGGTCTCAGACAATTGTAATATGCAGTGCATAGTGCCCCAGACTGCTGTTTCTCCATTCTGAGTCCCTCCACTGAGACTCCTCCTTCAGGAGTGGATAATTATCACTCTTTCCACCCAATCACTCTCTACCCAACCTTTCTTCCCTCACTTTCCAATAGCCTTGTACAGTTCTTAAGAGTATCTGTTTTTCTCATACATTTGCCAATTCAAATAAAATATTTTGTTAACTTTAACTGGAGTCTTGGCTACAATTAGTACAGGTATACATAGGTGAAAAGATTCTGTTGTTACCTTCCTCTTGCAGACCTCCTTTGAGTTATAATTTCTCCAACTTCTAAGGCAGCTCTGACATTGTGGGTGAACCCCAATGTCCCCATTTCTCAGGGTAACAAAGCTGAGTTAGGAAATAACCTGTTAAGGGAAACTAAGGTTTCTACCAGTTGGGAGAAGGATGAAAATATATTTGGGTAGTTAAACTTCAGTTTTAAATTAGATGGGGAAACAACAATACAATAGATCAGGGATGAGAATTTTTCAGTCCATAGGAGGCCCTGTGGGTTCTTTGGGGGACATGTGAAAATTGCAGTTGCCCATAATAACATGACTGCAGCTCTCCCAAGCTCTAGAAGAGTGAAAATTTGGATGGTGCAGTCCTCCGGGTGCCACGGTGTGCAGGCCCCTGTTAAATACTGTGTGTTAGTTCTGTGAGAAAGGACAAAATGGGTTGCTAGAGCCCTAAAGTAAGAAAGGGTAACCTAGAAGAGGGCTCAGTTACCATGAAATTATTTTTTGTAGCAAAAGATCAGACACTCAAATATGTTCTACAAAAAGGAGGGAAGGGAGGAGGAAAAAATAAGGAGGGAATGTAGTGGCACCTTTAAGACTAACTGTCTTTTATTTCAACATGAGGTTTCTTAGATATAAATTAGGGATGGGATGGGTATTCAAAAGTTTCCAAAATGTGGTTGAAATTTGGTATTCCCAGCAACTCAAGAAATACTGATGGGAAGAAAAACAGTGCTTGGAAAGTTCCCAAAACTTATGGGACTGTTGTTGTTGTTGTTGTTGTTGTTGTTGTTGTTGTTCCCACACAGCAAAACAGCACAACTTAGTCAACTCTGCACAGTTGGAATCCAGCACAACTCTCCAAGGCAAAGATGTGCACCTAAACTTCTGAGTCTGAGTAGGCAGTTGAGAAAGAGTGGTGGAGGAGTAGGTGGCAGGAGAGGAGCAGCTTTGGTGGAGATGAAGTGAATTAGCAGGAATGAGAAGTATTTGGGGTACTGGAGTAGGCAGACAGATCAAGAAAGAAGAGGAGAGCAGACTCAGATCCTGGAGTGCTCAGGCAGCAAGTTGTGTGCATACAGATGCACGTGTGTGTGTGTGTGTGTGTGTGTGTGTGTGTGTGTGCACGCATGCACACACACACACACACACACACAAATCTGAGGAAGAGTGCCAGAGGAGGGATCAACAGGAGAGGAGCAGCCTTGGTGGGGATGAGAAAATTAGCAGGGGTGAGAAGGAATCAGGGAATCAGAGAAGGCAGGCAGATCAGAAAAGAAGGGGAGCACAGAATCAGAGCCCAGAGAGTCCATTGTCTGTGGGTTCCTTAGGCTATAGGTGGAAAGGGTGGAGCTAATTATGATTCTTGCTGCGTGACTTCACCCTTCTATCAAGTAAGGCTAGAAAACCAATATGCAATACAACTTTTATTTATGTGGTATCTAACCCATCCATTCATGTGCTATTTTGTCCTGCTTTCTCAAAAAGTTGTGCCAAACGAAACAGTCATAGCCAGAGGCAGGCCTATGACTGCACAGCTGTTCTGCAGAAAGTTGTGCAGTTCCAAGTAAAACTGAGTAAGTTTGTAGAAAATGTGCAGTTTTTAAACATTGCAGTGAGTTTTCTGTCCTTTGCGAGAGAGAGAGAGAAAAAAATCCTGACTGTTTTGACACTAGAGGAAGAAATACGGATGTCTTTTCCTCAATTCTCTGTTGGTAAGTGGAAAATTGAGAATTTACATCCCTGAAATAAACCCACTTCTTCAGATGGAGTACACAGTGATATTCAGGCCTCAAGATATTAAGATATGTTCTGATTCTGAATGCATTCACATTTATAATATACCATTCATCTGAGCATGATGAAAATCTGTTAAAGCATGCTGCCAGTCTATGCACATTAAGATCTGGGAGAATTTATATGTCCATGCAGAGGCTGCACTGCATCTGAAGTAGGGGGTTTATATCCTTGAAAGTTCATGCTAAAATAAAAAACCAGTTAGTCTTAAAAGTGCTACTACATTCTGTCTTTCCCCCTTCCCTCTTTCTTCCTCCTATTGAAGTTAAACTGTGTATGTGAAAAATACTCACAAAATTCCTTGTGCCTTTGATTTCAGCTTTATTGATTTAAGAAAACATATTAACAAGGGATTTTCTCTTTGTCCCAATACCCTTACAGGTATATCTGGTATGCACACACATGACCATCTTCTCAGTGTCTGCTCTTAGACCCTGGAATTCCCTTCCTACTGAGGTTAGACTGGTACCATCCCTGCTATTTTTTCCAGGAAGGCAAGGGCCATTTCCGCAGTAGACTGTTATAGCGCTATCAGTCCACTTGCAACATCCTATGGAACCCTGGGGGCCCCTCCCAAAGCTGCAAACCCCAGGATTCCATAGGATGTTGCAAGTGGGCTAATAGCGCTATAACAGTCTACTGCGGAAATGGCCAAAGACCTTTGTGTTGCACAGTTTTGACAGCTGAGCAATCAGCCAAGAATAGATACTACTATTACTACAACTACTACCACTATTTCTTACCTTATAGATCAAGGTGGTGACAACAAGGGATTGCACACATAACACAAGTTAAAAGACCGTATGAAACCAATACATATTAAAAGCAATCAAGGCCTACATTAATGTTGTTGATTTAAAAATTCTCTTGGTAGGCTTGCTGGAAGAGATTGTTTTTAATTCTGTTGTTACTTGAACTATATTTTTTTACTTTTGTATGACATTTATTTTAAAAGCTGTATCTGTTTTTACTTTTCTAAACCAACTTAAATATCTACCTTGAGTGGATAATTGTCAAAAAATATGTAAACAAACTATTTGCTGCTTCTAATCTTCATATCTCAGGGAAACAAATCAGTAACCATTATTATTTTGCAGAAATGCAAAAGTTTTGCCTCATTTGTGCAAAAAGTTCATTTTACTTCTAAATTCTCATTTTCTTGTCAAAAACACCTCTCAGGCTGAGGAGAAAACATTGCTGTTTTTTCTTCTTTGTGTGCAAGGATGAGACAAGCAAAGATTTATATTTCTAGCTGGTGAACCTCTGAATCTTTGATTCTGATGTAATTATGTAAAAGAATGTCAAGGGGCCCGACCTAGCTGTTAGTTCTCTGGTAATTTTAAAAGTGTTTCCTAGAGTTATAAATGTAAGCTTGGGACCATTTGAGGTAAATATATTGAAATGATCTGTGTAATTACTGGTGGGAACAATCAGGAAATGCTAAATCAGATGTATTTCATAAATGGTACAAATTCAATCTAGATTTTGAAAGAGCCTAATTTAATGTCTATTATGTTTAATGCCTTTTTACTGTTCTCTGTCAGCACTGCTCAGTGGCTGCACATTGCTCTGGAATCACACTTCATTGGTCTGTTTTGCTTTTCCTGCATTTGGTGAGGAGAAATACACAGCACAACTGCCAATGCTTAATTGGATCATATGAAATCTCTGTACCGTGGTTTTGCAAACAAGCCAAGAACAATTTATACACAGGCTAGGTGCCATAGATTTGGTTATTGAAAATTAATGCATAAATAACCATTTTTAAAACTCTGGAGCAATTAGTACGCACTGAAGCCTGCGTTAACTCCCAAGCCATGTCATTATTGCTTTCCTGAGCTCAATAAATTGTCACAGAGCCTTGTGTCATATAGCAAATCCCAAGTTCCCTTCACTAGAGAAAAAATGATTGCATGAAGAGGCTTTCTATGTTGTTACAACCAGGTTGCCCCAGAAAGACAGTTGTAACTACCACCATTTCCATACTACATTGTTATAGTGCTATTATTCCACTTTCAACATCCTGTGGAATTCTGGGGTTTGTAGTTTACTGAGGCCAAAGAGCTCTCTGGCTGAGAATTCGAAATACTCCTCCTTAAAATGCAAATCCCAGGATTCCATAGGATTTTGAAAGTGGAATAATAGCACTATTACAGTGTAGGGCGGAAATGGTCTACATCTAGGAGTGTATGCACAGTCACAGATTTCTCTCTGACCTAAATTTCACTGGCCTTGCAGCACAGCCCCATGAAAGTTTTCTCTCCTTTTCTGAGCCCTACAGCCTTCAGCACCACCTGCAAAATAGTTCCATAAGGTCTCCCAGCCTCCCAGAGTAGGTTTTTGGGGTTCCAATGGGCTGCTGAGGGAAGGAAGTTTGCCGTCCTCCTGATTTTTTTTTTTCTATTTGGTAGTTCTACTAGTTCAATTTACTGAACTATATCTATTTGACTGTATATCTCTGCTTCTCATCTGGGGTTTCTGGTGCTATCTCAGCAATAATATCCAGCATATACAGTTTTCGTCACTTTTTTTTTCTTTTTCGTATGTGATTTTTACATTAGCCATATCCATGGCATGATAGGTTTCCATATTCAACACATTTGCAGTTTGTACAGTGTGATACAATATTTACAATTTAATGTAATATTTAAACATTGTTATTGCTTTTGTTGCTGTATACCGTTCAAGTTGTTTCCAACTTACGACAACCCTAAGGTGAACCTATCATGGGGTTTTCTGAGACTGAGAGTTTGTGACACAACCAAGGTCACCCAGTGGGATTTCATAGCCAAGTGGGGAATTGAACTCTGGTCTCCAAGGATGTAGTCCAGTGCTTAAACCACTACATCATACTGGCTCTTATTTTAAAGTAATAAAGAAAGAGAGAGAGAGAGGGGGATGAAAATATTCTGTAAACAAAGCTGGCTAAAGCAGAACAGTTATGCCCTCCAAACTGGGACAGATACGGAAATAAGAACTGTATTATTTATTTTGATTTGCATTTAATGTCATACTTTTCTTTCAACTCAGATATCATCTGCTCTACAAGAAAAAAACCCTGGTCTCCAGGGTCGTAGTCCAACATTCAAATGACTACACTGTGCTGACTCTCTGTTTAAACTTTACAGTGTGACATATTGTGGAATGCAACACAGAAAATCTTTAAAGTAAGGGCAGTAATGATAGAGCATAGTAGTTTATTGGTTGAAGGGCTTTGTAGGCATAAGCACAGGACAAGTCACAAACTCTGCTTCTGGTTTCTGGTATATACACAGTCCATGCTCCAATAGATAGAACCATTCAATGAAAAACCAAGGGGCTGGATCATTTTAAAAAGTACCTGTCACCATCTGAGGTTTATTGAAATTAGCCAATGAATAGTGTGGAGCAGTATAAGAAAAAAAAAAAAAGATATGGTAGACACTTGTATATGAGTTTGAAAAATAGCAGTAGCAACTACTCAAGATACGCTGAAAATCATAATTTTTGTACAATATTTGTCCACAATGTAGGCCTCCAAGATAACCAGCAGTAGCGACACACAATAGAACTAAATTAGTAAAACAGGAAGTTTTTAGAAAACTTGCAGGCTATATGCATCATATGTTAAGTACTGGATGCTGACTGACTTTTAAAAGTTTGTTAGATAGGTTTTTTTAGCTCTATTTGACAACTGCTGCTGTGTTCCACTGTGCAGAGTGCTGGACATACCTGTGAGAGATATATGTTTTCAAATTCTGGTTTACCTCCAATTAAGGGCTGTTCTAGTTTACCAAAATCTGCTCAGTGGATCGTGAAGTCATAGCACAATGGCTTCAGTTTGGGGCAGGATAGAATTAATGATAGTAAAAGAGGGAATGTTCAGGAAAGAGATTCTATGTTGGATATATTTCACATAGGCTGTTTCTTGTACCAGATATCTTATGTTAATAATAACCATGGCTATAACGGTTAATTCAGTTCTTGAGTTTTGCTGCTTTATTTCTATTACAGGCCATTTCTGCACAAGACTGTTATCGTGCTATTATTCCATTTTCAACATCCTATGGAATCCTGGGGTTTGTTGTTTAGGGAGGGGCGTTTAGAATTCTCAGCCAAAGAACTCTTTGGCTTCAGTAAACTACAAACCCCAGAATTCCACAGGATGTTGAAAGTGGAATAATAGCACTATAACAGTCTAGTGCGGAAATGGCCACAGTCACAAGGGTTTTTAGATATTTTTTTTACTGACCTGTACAAAAGAGTAAGCAATTAGTTGTTCCAGATATGTATCTATTTCTTTGTTTTTGATGTACAAACTAAATCTCATTGCCCCCAGAATATTTTCTTTAGTTCAGAATGTTCAATAAGGCCATTTCCTTAATACACTGTTATAGTGCTATTCTACTTTCAACATCCAGTGCAGTTCTGGAGTTTGTAGTTTACTGAGACCAAAGACCTCTCTGATTGAGAATTCTGAATGCCCTTCCTTAACCTGAAAACCCCAGGATTCTTCAGGATGTTGAAAGTTGAATAATAGCACTAGAACAGTATAGTGTGGAAATGGCCTAAGAATCTCTGCATGTACAGGCAGTATCCAGCAAACAAAGTGTCCAAACCATATTGCTTTACTGCAAGAACAGGTTTTTTTTAAAGAAAAGGTCAGTCATTTTTCCTTATTTGTGATAAAAATTTTATCCAAGCCCCTTTTATTTGGCATATATAAATTATAGAACAAACATTTCTTGAAGATGTTTTGTGTTACCTCCCCTCCACTACATCCAATACACTGCCTTGGAGTGTGGTAGAGTCTTCTTCTTTGGAGGTTTTTAAACAGAGGCTGGGGAATGCTCTGTTGGGAATGCTTTAATAGTGTATTCCTGCATGGTAGGGTGTTGGACTCAGTGGTCCTTGTGGTCTGTTCCAGCTCTATGATTCTATGATTTTACCAACGGTCTTGAACCCAGATATGTTGCCTTAGGTGGTTGATTTTCCCACTGGGTTGCCACAGACCATGGGATTTTGCACTCACGGAACCAAATTAAGGTATTACTGTGCATGCACCTGACATCACCAATGCCAGCTTAGACACTGAGAGAAAGTTCTCAAAGCAGAAGAGTTTTGTCCAAACATTTGATATAGCAGCAAGCAAGTTTCAAATCAACCCCAGCCTAGTTTGGCCATCACTACAAAAGATGTCAGAAGCAAGCAGGAGTACTTAAGTTTGCAGAGTCCAATCAGTAGAAAAGTCTGGAATTACTTTTCCAGACTAGAAATGGAACTGGAAAAGAAAATTTGTAAGTGAGGTGCACAAATAGCCTATTGTCATGGTAAGTAGCTCAATAGAAACTTCAGTTCAATGTGGAAGAAGAAGAAGAGGAGGAGGAGGAAAAAGAAGAAGGAGAAGAAGGAGAAGGAGAAGAAGACATTTGTAACATAACTAGTTCCCATCTCACTTTTCACTGTAGAATATTTATGCATAGATGAAATAGCAATGGACTGAATCCAAGGAGTGGTGATAGTGGAAGATTAGTGTAATTGGAACTCATCAAATTCTACAACTCTGTTCTATCAGATTGTAAAAGAGTGAATATTAATTCCTAAAACAGCATTAGTACTTGGTTTATTGGTGTCCCTTCCTAGTTGGTAGCTGTAGAATCCAAACCCAATGAGCAGTTATTCTTAATCTGGGATACCTAATCTACCTATCAACTAATTGCTAATCAATATTATTGTTAATAATCATGACTGTGTGTGTGTTTTTATGAAAATGAACTCCCACTGCTCACTATATCACTAAGTATCTAATTTTTATGTGTTTTGTTAAGATATGTACCTATTGAGACAAACCCAAAAACTGACTGTAATTAACAACCATGAGTATATTTTTTTTATTAAAAAAAGTGGCTAATATTTTCTCCTTGAAATGTCTGTTTTACTTCCTTAGCCTGTCTTTCTTTCTTTCTTTCTTTCTTTCTTTCTTTCTTTCTTTCTTTCTTTCTTTCTTTCTTTCTTTCTTCCACAAACAAATAGAAATTCTGCCATAACTGGATGATTTGTAGTTGAAATATTTAATGATGAAGTTGTGACTTACAAACAGGTAGTTTCCCCAGTACAACCCTCTATTGGAATCCTTCAGCAAAGGATTCCAACTTAAAATTAGACCATAAAATTACTTGGAATTCAGGTCTTCTAAAGCACCATGATGAAACTATTCATTCAAATGAAGGCTGACATTTTAATATTTCTATATACAATCACCCATATACACACCCAGCATACATACACCTCTGTCATTTTGGATGTGGATCACAGATGTTGAAAATAACATAAGTATGTGAGCTGGTTTATTGCTAGAGACAGTAATCACTGTGACCTATATATTTCTCTGTTGTGCAGTAAAAATCAAGATATTAGACTACTGTTACTGGCCTGAATCCTACTGGTTAGTCCTAACTAGACCAGACCTATCCAATCAGACAATGAATAGTGAGTCAACACATAGGTATTGATTCAGTGGGTCTAACGATAGGATTTCTGCCACTGCTTGTAGCAGTGTTGGAGAACTGTAACCCTCCACATGTTGGATTCCAACTCCTATCATCCCTGTAAATCAGCTATGCTGCTTGGACCTGATGAAAGCTAGAGCCCAACAATATCTGGTGGAGCACAGTATCTTCACCATGCTGAATAGAATGTCATCCAAAAAAGATCCAGATTTTTTCTAGCTAAACTAGAGGCTACATTATAGCCTAGCTACACAACTGAAGCAAAATCTGAATATTTCTTCCCCAAATGCTCCCAGAAAATCAGTAGGGAGGAGAAAATCTTTTAGCTTATCCCCAAAGGAAAGCCCTGCACATATGGAGTGAACATCTATCTCATGAATGCAGTTTCAAATTCCTTCCACAGGATAACCATTTTGTGTGAGCTAAGGTTGCCAGGTCAACAATACCCCATTCCCTGAGAAATCTGAGAGCAGGGAATGACCTTTGCAATGTCATGGGGTGGGGGAAATCATAAAGGCAGTGCAAAGCAAATGTTAGGAAGCAGGCCAGAACCGCTTCTGGATCAGCTATTCAATGTGTCCACGCTAGTGAATTGATGGTGTCACTGATCTATGGTGGGTCCACCAAATGCATCAGTGCCTTTAGATATCCTCAAGTACACTCAGCATTAAGACCAGTTGTGAACATCATTTTCTAAATGTCCATCTACAAATTTGAATTCATTGCTATGTATATTTCAGCCATAGCAATAGCATGTGTATTTCTGTACCGCTTATCAGCTAAGTGCTCTCTAAGTGGTCTGCAATGTGTTAGCTAATTTCCCCCAACAAGCTGGGTACTCATTTTACTGATCTGTGGAAGGATGGAAGGCTGAGTCGACCTGGAGCCCAGCAGGATCGAACTCACAACCTTGTGGCTGCAATATCAGCATTTAACCACTGTGCCACCAAGGCTCCTAGTTGGTGGCTTCCATGTCCGTAGGCAATGAATCCCCTTGGGATATTAGTCTCAACTTTAATGGAACTATCCAAGATGTTGAACCTACTTATCTGGCAGACAGAGTTTAGCCTCTTGTATAGCTTCTTTAAAATTCAGACCAATCCAAAAGCAGATTTACTATTCTATCAACAGAGAAGTCACCAGCTGCTGGGGATATGTTTCTTAAAGTGTGCAGTGATAATTTGGATCAACCTTTGGCTTGAGTTGGTTAAAGAAACACAACAGCAAAAACAACCATAGGATTCTAATCAGTTTCTTTTCACAGTCTTCTGAGCATATCATATTTATTTAGTAGAATAGTCATGGGATGAATGGTAACTGGTGATTTTGGTGGGTAAGTTCAAAAGAGCTAGGTAGAATGTATAATTCCCTTCATATGTTTATCTAGTTTGGTTTTGGTTCCCTTTAAAAACAAGAACTTTAAAACAATCTCCTGTTTCTCAACACCAACAGCAGCTCAGCTAACATCTGAATTCTACGTGTATACAAAGAAAGAAGTCTCACAGAGTTCAATGGAACTTACTCCCTGTGTAGTAATTAGGATTGCAGCCTAAATTCTGAAACCTCATTCATTAAACTGAAAATTCATTGTTCCTTCTCCCCAGTGTACAAGGACAAGGAAAATAACCAATCTTCATATAACAATGTTCAGGTGTGGCTAAATATAGCTATTCTTTACCCAGAGCATTTATTTTTATGAGCTTTCTGCACATATTCCACAACTATTCCTCACGGGAATTAATTTCTCAGTCCTTTGTTATTCTATTGTGAACTGTCTCCAATTTATATACATCTCTCTCTCTTTTTTAATCTACATCTAAATGCGAGAACAATACTCCAGCTGTGGCTTAACCAGTGCCAACTGGAGTGGAACTATTACATCTCATGTGAGTGAATCAATTTGCAGCATAAGAAATTAGTACATCAATCTTGGAAATATCTGTTGAGCTGGCACTGAAAGCCTAGCCATTCATCATGGTAAACCAGATCCTGAAATGAAGGAAGTAGAAGCACTTGCTGATCACAGTAAGAAGAGAGTCCATGTTCCCCAACAGCTTCTTCTTTCATCTCTTAGATTATGGATAGCAACTAAGATAGGAAAGCACATTTTTCCATGCATCACATTCTGTGAGCACTCTAGTTGCCCATCATAGCAGGGAATGATCTCTGGTCAAGGACAGCACAATGGGTGCATACATTTTAGTTAAAGCAATAGCACATTCATCAATATGCTCTGGACCAAGGAATCACCAAAGACCCGTAAAGCTGGCTAGCTGTTTTAGAGAGAAACCTCAGTTGGTGACTATTGTATTTGCAAACATAACCATGCAATGTCATGTTAGAACAATCCTGAGGGAATAGAAAGAGGCAGCTGCTAAAATATAAGGAGAACCTTGATGGATCAAACCAAAAGGCTATCTAGTCTAGCTTCTCCTTTCCTTCTGCATCAGAAACCTGTCCAACCAACCAACAAGACAGGAAAGAAATACTTATGTCTGTCCTGCATGTACTTGTAGTCTTTTTCATTGGATGACTACATGCTCTAATAGGACCTGAGAGGAAGAACATTCTCTATCCACTTTTGCCATAGGATGTGCAATTCAATAAATGTCTTCCACAGATTGCTTAGTAACCTTTCAAAGCAACTAAGCAAATACTAAACACTTTAGCCTTTCCTCATAAAGAAGGAACTCAAATTCCTGATCATTTGGATGTGTTTTTTTCTGTAGCTTTTCAAAATAGTATATGATGTTCACAGTGTAGTTACAAGATGGGTTTCTATAATGTTCTTGTGGTACTAGTACTTTAATTTTTAGTTTGATTTCTAATAATCTCTAGCATGGAATCTCCCTCCCTCTCTCTCTCTCTCTCTCTCTCTCTCTCTCTCTCAAAGGACTGCATGTGAGGAAATAAAAATATAATGTTAAATTATGTAATACAATGTACTTGCTAGAACAAAAAGTAATTATTAGAAATGTAGAATTGCATTTCAAAGAGGTATTCTAAGTGAGGAGGCCTAATATTTCACAGACCCTGTGATGTTTCCACAGAGTACACCCATGATTAAAGAATCAGTGCACACGTATGAATATGAAATAGTAAAGATGTTTGAGAGTCAGAATCTGATTTTTTTTTGTTTTGAAAATGGGCATTTCTTTCCAGTGCACATTCTTGTGTTTATATTAGCAATACACAAACAATATGTTTACCTCAGACATTGATTCACTATATGCAGACAGTAAAACTGTAAGGATATGGCAGTTTCCTAGATTCTGTCAACATCTGATAGATAGTAAAAAGCAGATCTTTTTCAAATATAGCTATGTGGTCTTCTTAAGCTTTTCTTATAAATTAGTTTAGCGGAATCTAAAATGCCCAGGCAGGTCTAGTAAAGAGTGACAGAACGAAGCAAGTTATAAGAGCAAAAGAAGTCAGTGGAGCAAGTGAAGAACTTGGGTGAAAGAGATGTGCTGGACAGAGATATAAGTTCTTCAGGACTGTGAGAGAGAAATAAGGAAGAAATTCACAGATAGTAGACAGACAAAGAAATAATAGCACAGTGAGAACAAGACATTTGAATGTTGGAAGAAGTGACTAAATTCTCTATACAATTAACAAAAGGAAGTATCCGCCTTAATAGAAGTAGAGATATGTGCTGTGTGTCAAACACAACTAAAACTGAAACAGACTTAAATGTTTGTATTTAAGGAACACCGCTGAGAGGGAGCAGAAAGGGAAAGAAGCCATAATAAATGAAAATTCTTGTTACTGCTCGTATAGTACTGCTTTGTTATATATACTCCCATTATTCTGTCACTACCTTTTGGTTTATTACAATTTTTTGTTGTCGATCTTTCCTTCTTATTCAATCCTAAATACATTTATAAGAATCTAAGGTCTACTATAACAGATTAAGTGATAATCTGGTGCAATAGGCAATTTAACTATCTAATGAACAAAATAACCCACAGAATACCAAACAAATATCCATAACCTCTGCTGTAAATATCATTTAGAAACACATCTACTTAGGTTAAATTGAGAATTCACAGTCTATTAGCCATACTCAGATTATTCTGTGACAGTTGAATATCTTAATACAGAGTTCCCATTGAATTCCATAAATCAGAAAACAATTGCAAATGAGATTTCTTGATTTCACAGATTCACTTCTGATTATATTTTGGAAGAGCCAAAATGTATCCAAATTAGAACATTTGGCTAGTGGTTTCCACATCCTGGAGTAAGGTTATTGCCATGTTATAGGACCTGAAGGTCCTAATAACACCTCTTGATAAGTGAAGTCACAAAATTCTATCAAGGCTATGGCCACCCTACAGAAGAAGTATCAAGGAAATATGAAGATTATAGGAGTAAGACCTGCCATAACTCAGCTTCCCTCTGTTTCTGCAAGATAGTAGAAAGCCACAGGAAAGCTTGAGAACTGCCCATGCTGAAGGTATTTCAGTCTATTCCCCCACTCACAAATACATTGCATTGCATTTTTATTCCACTCCATAAACCCCTTACTCATGTTCACCAATTTTTGCAGATAATTTTCTTAACTGCCATGTTCTTGTTTCTGGTAGAATAACTCATTAATACTGGTGGCCTTGTTCAGACTGATAATTAATTTTCTACAAGGTCACATTCTAACTGTTTAATGTAACTCATACACTTATAGTAGATTCAATAATCCACTCCTCCACTTTTCAAAAAGGCACAAAAATGATAGACTACAGGAACATTGAAATTCTAGCTTGCATGGTACTAATGTGACCTAGGAAGCAAAGCAGGGAATGCAAATTAATGAGATAGATGACTTTTTTTTAAAAAAAAAAATGAGCACTTAAGATGTTTCACTAATTATTTTTTACCTAAAACTTTTGATTTCCAGTTACATGACTCTCATCTAACCTCATTTGCATTTGTTTTATAATCTCCCTCTCCCTACATATGTGTTTTTGAAAACTTTTTGGCCAAACAATGGACTGCCTGCACATTGCCACATTGCAAAACCACTTCTTCTTGTGCATTAATAATGCTTCCATTTGCTCATACTTTGGACAATGCTGCAGAATTATCTGGACATTTTAATAGTGTCAAGGCTCCCCCACACTCTGTGCCTTCATCGGTTCAGTTCAGCAAACATTGCAAAACTGCCAGTGCCTGAAAAATAAATAAATAAACCTAAAATACCACAATTCACAAGCAGCCAAGCAGAAAAGCCGAAATGCAATGGCTTTTACTATTTTGTCAGATTTAAGATCTATTACCAAGGGTAAAAAAGACACAAACTAACGGTGATAATATATATTTTTAAAAGCTTTTCTTCAATTGTGCTTGCATCAGTTCTCCAGCCTACTCAGCTGAGGGCAAAGTGATAAATTTGGGATAGATAGAATGACTGAACTGAAATAAAAGGTCTTTGGGGGAAAATCAGATGTGAGAGTCAGATGGGGTTGTCCACTCTACCCCCATGCATATAAAATTGTGGTGACTGGTGCTGAGTTTCAGAAATTAAGATACTTCTGGAGAAATGGATAAGGTATCCAATTACTTTCCAGCATACAGCGGTTGCTAATTTAACAGCTCATAGCTTGCAAGGTATTATATAGGGACAGAGACACTCCAGTGTAACTTTAGTTCATTCTCTTGCACACTCCCATGCCTGTTAGAAGGAAGAATACTATATTTCTGCTTTAAAAGGGGCAAATAGGAAAGGAAAACACAAGGATTAAATCTTGTTTCAGATATTGTAGGCATAGGGCTATCCGAATCATTTTGCTCCATGAAGGATATTTGGTGAGAACATGGACATGACTGGTGAGGACTTTCTTGGTGTTTGCTCTTGGGCTGTAAGACCCTCCCACATGAGACCAGGCTGGCCTCAGAGAACAGGGAGAAGCATTGTCTTCCATTATGGTAATGACTTTTTTTTTAAAAAAAATTAGACAACCTGACAGCTATTATCTAGTTGCTGTTGAAGGATCTTTTAAGGGGAGAACATACTTTTATCTCATTAGTTTTTAATAAGTGCTTTTACATTGTCTTAAATCAATGCAGTGCTTAATAGGATGATTTGTTTAATTGTGTTTTCACTATGTTTTACTGATACGGTTAATTTTTGCCTTTTTAAAAAAATCTGTTATGTATTGACTTGTGTTCTAAAGTGGGAGAAAGTTAAACAGCGCACTTGAAAGAGCACATCAGTTTATAATTCTCAGGATAGCTTGTGTGGCAAATACCATCCTGTCTTACAACAGAGGAAAAGAGATATGAAACTTAGGAGGAAAAACTATTATATGTCTCAGCCCCCTTCCACTTCTAATGACAAGGCCAGCCCAGGCTATGCACATGGGGAAGCAGCACCATGATGACTACATCTTCATGTCTCAGGGTTTTAAAGCAATGGGACTAATTTGAGGGCAGCAGTATTTCTATATCGTTCTTTTGCTATGGAGCCATGACTAACCCAAATGCTCTGCAGCATTCCATACACTCTCAGAATTACAGTCCCCAAGGGCTAAATGATCAGCCAGTAATTTGGGAGAAGTGTTGACAAATGTAAATAGATTTGCTTACTAGGTTCTGCATGTCCTCTCTGTCTCCAAATATGGATCTGTTCCAGTTCAATTGCTACCTGAAGCCAAATCAATAGTCAGAAATCCAGATTACCAGTCTTCCCATTGGCTTTCATTAGAAAACCAAAATGGTTGTAGCTTTTTTGTTCCTTCACATATGTGCATGAATTTGGGAACATGATAGACACTAGAGAGAGATAAACTCTGTCCAATTGCAGATGATGTAAAACCTGTCATTCAGAAGAACATGGAAAGCTTCAGTTTGGGTGGGGGAAAAGAGAAAGAGTGCAGGATGAGGTTTTAAAGCTAGAATTATCTGGCCTGGAATAAGCTGCAGGCACTGCAGAGTTCCACACCACTGCTTTTGGACATTTGACATAAGATCAGTGGATGTGCTGCCTGTGGAAGAAGATTATTTACATTCACTGTGTTCTGCTTCTTTATTTTTAAATATGTGTTAAATAATAATACAATGGTCCCTTGACTTTCATGAGGGTTTGGGACACAGAACCCTCCCAAAACCCCCCCAAAAAACCCAGGAATAACTCCCCTCAAGAGTGTGTTCCCCCTCATATTCCTGTCCAGGGTGCTCCCCAATTCACTTGAGTTTTTCCTGGGTGTACTGCCTTCCTTCCAGGTGCCCAGGCAATAAACAACTGAATGGGAGGGGGCAGCTGTGCACCTGAAGAAGGTGTACACACTCACACCTTCTCCACTTTCACTTGCGATTCATCTGAGTGCGCTGCCTTCCAGGCATCTGGGTGATAGGCAAACAAATGGGAGGGGACAGGAACATGACTGGATAAGGTGTGTGCATGGAGCTACCCCCTGTCATTTGCTTGCCTTTTGTTCAGGTCTGTGGAAGGAAGACACATGTGCCCTGTTACTGCCCTGGCTAGTCTGAGCTTTGGGGATATTAAAAGATATCCTTTTGATATCATAATTCAGCTTCACTTCTCTATGCCCTTCCACGTGCTTGCGAGAACCCCGGACAAGCACGCATACAAGCTCGGCTGTTAATCGCCGTAATACTCCTGAACAATACAGGCAGGCCAGAAAATAGCTAATGTGCTGCTTTAGGAGACCTCCAGGCAAGCACTCTAATTAGGTATGCACGCAACCTATAAAAGAGCCTCTGCCCCATGCTGGCAGCTTGATGGGTTAACTATACAATACCCAAGTACTCTGCATTTGCATACTGGCTACTCTATTGAGAATCTCTGCGATAACTCAATCGTTCAGATTCTGACCTTTCGGAGGCTTTGTCTCCAACTCCAAATCTATTGTTTTCCCCCAAGTACGGCATAGCCTGCAGTCACATTCTCCTTATAAAAACCCTTGATTCCGAGACCTCCTCAGATCGCTCTCGAGTTTCATCCCGCCTTGCTGCCGCTTTGCTTGGCGAGCCTCCCCTCAGCTCCACGTGCTGAGCTACATCGCACCCCACCCTTGCTCTCTATTTTTCTGGGCTTCAGGACAGGTGAAGTATCACCCAAACCAGCAATCCCTCTAAAAATCCTTCTATACCACTCCAACCTTTATTTTCTTTAGTTATCTTATGTGAATGTGTCGCATACACTGTTTTGCTTGTGTTTAATAAAACATCATTTATTCTTTCAACTTCTGTGTACTCCTTGACTCGGCCTGACCCCATAGACATAGGGTTCAAGATCTTGCTACGTTACCCTGCCTCTCGTAACGCTAAGCAGTGCTCTGAGCTAATTTTCCCCACCTTTAGTTGAGCACATTTTGCTGTCCCTCCCGGGACCCCCAGTATACAGGGTAACAGAGTGGTGGAGCAACATGGGCAGCCCTGGTACCCCTAATTTGAGAAGGAGTCACGAACCTCCTCAAATCAGGCTGGTACTGACTTAGGTGATGGCCAATCAAGTCGTTAGAGCACAGTCAGGCAGGAACACGTGTGTGTGAGGATTCTGTGTGTGTGAGCTCTAGAGCTATTCTATCTGGGTGGAAATCTGTTCCCCTTTCTTGCTTGGTTTGTGTATGTCAGCCGCCCCGGCGTGGTCGCTAGCACTAGGCAGTGAACCATCATCCGATAGCAAGGGGTGTGCACAAGCTGTCCTGGGAATCACATCCCTAACTTGGGGTCTATTGTGGGCTGGGATCCGAAGTGTTGGAGTGTTAGCACAGTAGGAACAGTCTACACTCATCCAACACCCTAGTGGCAAGGCAAAATAGCACTTAGGGAAGAAATTCCCCCCCTCAGAGTAGTATACGGGTGTGTCCCGTCTTTGATAGTAGAGTTAGAGTGCGGGTGCATCCGGCTGGCAGTTGTTAAAGCGCGGGTGCATCCTGGCTGTTTGAATCTTGGGTGCATCCCAACTTGTGTAGGGTTTTAAGAAGTTTGTCCTGAGGTAGAGGTAGGCGCCCCCTCACCCAAAAACTGTAAGGAACGGTTTTGGTTTAGGTTCACATCCCTTCCCCTCCGCTGCTTGGCCAGGCGGCGTAGTAAGTTCGAGAGCGTTCGTTCCCCCCTTCAGGTAGGTGGAGTACTCCTGAAGGTTCACTGGTCCAGGTGACCTCCCTGTCCCCAAACCTTTACCTCGTCCTTTGGTCCCCAGTGCTGTCGAGATGGAAAACCGGGCTTGGGAGTACCAAAGTGACTTTGTTTGGGCAGGCTGGAGATAGGGTCCTATTCCTCTTTCCTAGAGAAGTTCCGCAGAGTTCGTTTCCCTTCAGTCCCCCAGGGGTCTAGGTGATCCTTCCCGTCACCCCAGTTCCTGGTCCCGTTTGTGGTTTGTAGTTTGTAGCTTGTAGGTAGTGTTAGAGACAGTTGTGGGTTGTGTGTAAAATGGCAGAGAGTAGTAAGGTCACCATCAAGGACCTCATGTTGGAGGAAGAGATCCGAGGTAAACTAGAGAGACGGGTGTTGAGTAAGGTGAAATGCCCCTGGAAAGACACCATTTTCCAGACGGCTGATCCCTTTTCCACACTCTGTGAAGCGTATACCCTGGCACGTAAATCAAAGAACCCATTCGGGCCGTTTAAGGACACTTTGGCTGCTTCAGGACTTTGGCTTACGGCCAAAGATGCTAGTAGTGCCCTGGTAGAGACCAGAGAGAAATTAGCAAGCGTAGAAAAGGAGAATGCCCAGCTTCAGGCCGAGGTCGAGACGCTGTGTGTGGACAAGGTAACTTTTGCATCCGTAGCGCAGGCGTCAGCACAGAAGCTTAGCAACATCCAGGTAGTGGCGCAAACTTGGGAGGAGAAAGCTCACGCCTTAGAGGCTGAGCTGGATCATGCCCGGTCTGTGGCTAAGTTCATGGTGGGGCAAGTAAGAGGACAGCAGGAGGCTGTTAGCCATGTAGCTTGCCAGAAACAGATTGCTGCACTGGAGAGCCAGCTCCAAACGTGCAAAGCCTTAATTTCGGCTGTGTGCCCGGAGCTGCTTCCAACGTTTTGCGAAGGACTTTCCTGGGGAGGCACTGCCGGAGGATGCTCAGGCAACCATTCCCCACAATCCAGACTGGAGTGACCCTAAGGTCCCAGTCAACCCAGTAGAGACATGGTCCATGACGAGACGGACCACCCCCCTTGGAGAAGGCAGTTCTGATAGGCAAGAGATGCAGGAGACGCAGGTCACCGAGACTAGGGTCCCCTGGAGTGCTACTGAGGCCAAGGCTATTGCAGACCAGTTAGGTCCATTGAACAGAACCACCAGGATCATGTGGCTAAACGTGGTGATACATTCTCACCAGACAGCCAATGGTCAGGACCTGACCCAACTGGCTCGGCTTTGTATGTCCCCCTCTGAGCTCCCAACTCTTGAATCAGCCGTGGCGGCTTGAGGCTTGGTTAGGCTCGAGGCCCATGACTGGATGAGAGAGGTAGTGAGGATTTTGTGGCCCGGACAGAGTGCAGGTGTGCTTTATGTCATGAAGCAACAGGGTCCTCATGAGAACCCTGAGGCTCATGTGGTACTGAAGCAGCTCCTCGCCATTCTGGCCGAGAAGGTCCCCTTGACGCCCTGTGGTTACGACTTTAATGGCCTCGAGTTTAAGACGCTCTTGTATGGAGGTCTTAACCACGAGACCAAGATGGCTTTAGGTTTGGTGGATCCAGCCATCACCAACTGGGAAGAGTTTGGGAACAACCTCCGGCGGGTCTCCGACCTGCTGCACGAGGCAGGATCCCTCAAACCTCCCACTAAGACGCATAGGAAGGACACCGGGAATTGGGAACCTATAGCCGAGGTTACCTACTCGAACTATGGGCCCCATTCCCAGCATAGGAAAACAGCTCCAAATTCCATTCTGCGAGGGAATTGGAACTCGTGACCGCCACCCAGCCAGGACAATAGGCAGTGGCAGGGAAGAGATTTCTGCAGCCATCCCAGCAAGGCAGGAAGTCCCCCACAGCAGCCAACTGCCCCCAAATAGCCCTCTGACTCGGGCTCTCCCCGGGAGACGTTTGGTGGGTACGATCCCACAGCCCAGACATACTCCTCAGACAGAGTAAGGGTCTGAGGTGTGTTCAGAAGGTTCGGACTGGACATGAGCCAGTTCGACAAGCGGCCAATATTGGAGCTTTTGGAAGCTCTAGATAAGCAGCTTCAGGTGGGAGGTAAACAGCCGGTCCAGGCCGTGACCGACGGCCCACCGATGGCTAACCTGGATCTGCAAGCATAGAGGTGCCCTCGGTCCAGGAAGCTTCCCCGCAACGTGGTGGCTAGGTTGAAGCCAGACAGGTGGGGAAGGTTCTGGGTGAAGGCAGGTATAGGGACCAAGAGGCCGCCCTTCTTGTAGACTCTAGTGCAGCAGTAAACGTGCTGTACCCCAAACTTGTGAGGTACGGTGAACCCATGCCTGAGCATGTCCAGCTTTCTGGAAATGGCGGGTGGGGTCACCAAGCCAGGGCATGGACAGGCATCCCAATGTCTATAGAGACGTTTTGTTTTCAGTTGTGGGCGTGTGAGAACCGGGGAGAAGATGACGGCCTTTTAGGCATTGGTTTTCTCCAGGGCAACAGGCTCACAGTTGATTACGCAACCGGGTTTCTATGGCAGCTAGATCAGGGACCAGTAGAGATTTCGGCAGTGCACCGTTGTGCCACCATTAAAGCTCCTGCCCCTTTTCCAGTAACAAGTGAGCGACAGGTATGTTCCCACCTGGAGGTGAATTTAGCTACCGCCTCACCCTCCATGCAGAGGCTCTGGTGCCGCCTTGTCCTCAAGGGCCATGGCACCTTCTCAATTGTGACGCTGGTAATTGTAAAAGGGGCCACGGCTAGCTACGGCTCCATCGCAGTTACCGTCTGGATGAAAGAGGAAGGTTCCCCGGAGGCACATGGGTCCAGGACCAGCCTCCATACCGAATTGAGAGTGTGGGTCCCAAACCAGGAGCAGGCTTTGCCACTCTCGCCGGTAGTTCCAGAGACCCGAACGAAGGATTGGAAAGGGAAACCCCCAGATGGGGACGCCCTTTTGTTAGCACGACAGCGTAACGGATGGGCTTTGCTTCCCTTCATGGGATGGCGACCCCCATGAAGAGGTGGTTGCTCCAGCTCCCTTTGGAAATAGCCCCTTTAGGATAGTAGCTTTGGTAGTAACGGAGCCCCCATCTCTGTGTTCCCTACAGGGAGATGGAATGGGACCGTTCATGAGGATTGCAGTTTTGTTTTTCGTGATTGGATACACTCTTGGAACCTCACCCGAATACAGCCAAGTTTTACACAGATTGGCAGTTCAATGTACAGGTAGTGTGTTATTGGAACCCCTATCCAGAAGTAGAAGCCTTGTTGATGGGGACGCAACTGCCCCCCTGGTTCCAGAAAAGGTACCCCTTCGAATTGTCCACGAATTTCCATATCCACTCTAGAAATAGACTGAGTGCAGAGTTAAGGATGGCCGTTGCCAGCGAAGAGGTTAAACTCAACCCCAGCATGGCCACAGCAGCCACTCCCATGACTGCTAGAGTGGTCCAGGGCAACCACCGCTATGCAGCCGTACTAGTGCTTAGCTTCACTTTTGAAGACTGCCGCCCTACATGGGTATGGAAAACCTACATGTTTCATTGTCAGAATGTCACCTTGACCCCGACAGGTTGTAAGTTCTCCTGCGGGAAAATGTGGTGCTCCGATTCCGATATCCACACCCTTTCTCCTCCTGAACATCACCCGGCTATGTATGTGGGTAGTTCCATAGTTCGCAAAGATATAGAAATGGTCGCCTGCTCGAACGTCCAACCCATAATAACTAAAATGATACTAAATTTTACGGTTGTCAATATTTCTAGAGTAATTCCAACTTGCCAACCGTACCTAAAACTAGCATGGACTCAGTGGGAACACTGGGAGAAACGATGGCTGTCTTTCTCCCACCCACACACTTGCCCTAAGTGAAATGTCCTAGGAACTGCTTTAGGTGGAATTGGAACTGGCGGCGCGTTCATCAACACTATAGACAACGAGATGCTAGCAAACAAATTAGGCGTAATTGGCACCAAAACTAAAGACATTGGGATATCCTCCGCCGCTGGCCTAACCAACGTAGCGAGAGGAGTAGATCTAATTAGTCAATTGCTCCCACAGTGGGTTGGTGTCGAGCGAGACATAATATCCGACCTTGGCCGTGTTCTACAGATCACGACCCATGATTTGTCAGTAGCGATATAGTGTATGCAACTGCAGAGCACCGTGATCACCTTTGCCGCTCAGGTGATCCAGGCCAGCCTCATGGGGTTAATGCACCCTGAGATCCTGAGCCTACTCTGACAGCGATATCCGGAATCGCTGGCACACCCTGCCACTTTGGCGCAAATACAGCACGCCACGTGGAAGAGCCTAACTCTCACGGTGGATGTTGCCCATGAACGGATTCTGGATCCAGTAGTTCTATATCCAGTATCCCATTTAGGACTCCCCCTCATAGCCGCCAATGCTACTTTGCTGCCCCTACGGATGTACCATTGGTCAAACGGTACACACTCTTTTGATTTAGCTGGCTGCCTATTCAACTGCCATTGGATTCAGTGTTTCCACAACCCTAATGGTCTCAGCCACGGCGATACCTCCGAATATTTGGTAGTACCGGTAAATACCACTGTCATGGCCCAGATTAACTGTGAGTGCTTCTGTTTAAGGACTACTTGTACCAATTTGATAGTACTGCCTAGTGGTGCGACTGTAAGAGTAAACTGCACCACTGGGAACCCCTGTTTTTGTTCACAGATGGTCCAAGACTGTTTTGGCCAGAACTTCTATCTCCAGCGGGAGATACAAGATTATGTGTTGGAAAGTGCTTACGTACCCACAGAATCTGATTTGGTCAGATTCCACCTTGAAACCGAGATTCCTACGTCTTTATGGCTCAGGAATCTCACCCGTTTGTCTCAACAAGTAAAGGAGGTATCGCACTCCCTCCATCAGATTACCCTGACTGTTAATCATTCTGCCCAGATAATAGCACTTCAGAGGATTTGAAATCTGACGCTACACAATCCTGGTAGGATGTCTTTAGTTGGTCCTCCACGGGCCAGGCTATAGCACATTTCACTCTCCACCCTTTAATCATCTTAGTGGTTTTTCAGATCATTTTGGTAGTCAGCCTTGTTGGTTTGGTATTTTGGATTAAGAAACAGATCCTCATGTTACACGCAGTCCATTTTTATTAAGGGAAAAGGTTCCACCATTTGTAAATAGTTGTTTGTTGATGATATAGTTAGTAGGTTTAAATCTGTCTTTTAACCTCTTTAAGGGAGGAGGGATTTTTTTGTTTTTGGAGGAGACGGATTCTTGGGATGGCTGTCCCAACATCCTCTTGTCCTCTGAGGTAGATCAGGCCTACAGAGTCAGCCTTGATACTCTGAGGAAGGGAAATGAGTCAGACCGGAGTACCGACCATCTCTCACTCTGAACGCCAGCATTCTCTCACTCCGAGGGATTGCCTTGTGCAATGACGTTCTGGTGAGGTTAGGGTGAGACGAAGGGGTCCTCATGACCCTCTCAGGAGAACCAGGTCTGACTCTGGACTCCCGGTCTACTGCCCAGGCATGCCCCTCATCACATTGAGGACCTCCTCCCCACTTTTTTCGTGTGCTTGGATTGTTAGGGTGAGAACAATCGGCTCTGCTATTTTGCTTGTTACTCCATTCAGTTTTGATTTCACCAATTTAGAACCACTCTCTGACGCCCCATAAGGGCCGGAGACCCACACAATTGGCCTGATGCCCAGCCCCGGTGCATTGTGTCTCATTTGTATACATTTGCATACGTACGTCTGACCATCCTGACCAATCACCGAGAGAGTCGGCATCCGCTCTGGCAACAAGCAAGTGTACACTCGCTTGTCTCTGATTTGGTTTATTCTTTCCTTTCCACCAGTGTTGGGAACCCCACCACCAGGCAGAGCAAAAAAAAAAAAAAAGAGGGTCAGAGCCTAACCTAGTTCAGTCTGAGCGGGCAGCGGGTACTCTTCTTATATCACATCATGATATTTGTTGCAGGCCCAGTCTTACTCAGAGTGAACTACAGTTGGGTACTTGACTCCCCAAGGTCTGGCAGACGTGTCACCAGCCTAGGGTGACCATGATCTGCAGTAGGCCTTAACATCGCCTCTCCTGGTATGGCTTTAAGATCTGATCCCATCCTGTGTCCACCAGTTACCCCCAGTAGCTCCATCTTCCAACAGATCTCATTCCCAGTAGGCTTTGAGCTGGCCGTTTCTATTTATGGTATAAATTGGATAATGTTCATGTCAGTTTTTCTGTTAAAGCTATAATAGGTCAATTGATTCAGAAGACTGGGAAGATCCCGAGGTTGTACCATCGCCCCCAAGTACCGTGGGAGGAGGGTGACAAAGAAAGTCGCCGCTCCATCTGATGGCTGAGACTTGGAGATTCCTGGTTCTTCAACGACACCCGTGACTGTGAGGGAAGGTGACCATGCAGCCTTCCATGTGCCACGACAAACTTTTTGCCATTCCTGCCACCGTTTGCTGACCCGAGGAAACCTATCGACTATTCCAGGCTCCAAATTCTGCAAAGACTCTTTGCTCCTGAACTTGCAGCGAGCCAAGCTGCACCGACTTGGACATTGTGTTGTTGTTCCTGCTCCGTTGCCTGGATGGACTTCTGCTTTGCTCACCCGCTCCAGCTAAAAGACTTTTCCTGCCGTGGGTGTGTGTGTGTGTGCCAAGACTTTTGCTTGCACCTCACCTCCCCCGGAATACGAACTTTCATTCCACAGTGAACTGTTTGCACATTGGGTTGCTTTCATCGCCAGACCACGCATTGGACCTATCGTATTTTATTGATTGCTTCATATTACATTTGCTATTTACTGCCATTTGCTCATTTTTTGACAGTTCCCTATTGATGGGACATTGGTCATTGTTTAATTGTTTATTATTGTGTTAATTGACATTGGGGTGTGTGTGTTTAGGTTTAGGTTAGTTAGGAATGTCTTTATAAGATAGTAATCTTTTGCTCTTCCCGAAATTCCCTTTCCTGAGGAGTGATACAGCTACCAACCTGCAAGCCCCTACTCAGCTCCAAATTGATTTTTGATTTTTGAGTGGAAAATGTCTGATATTGTCCCCAACATCACCCATTTTTGACGGGGGGATTGTTACTGCCCTGGCTAGTCTGAGCTTTGGGGATATTAAAAGATATCCTCTTGATATCATAATTCGGCTTCACTTCTCTATTCCTCTCCATGTGCTTGAGAACACACGAACAAGCATGTAAACAAGCTTGGCCATTAATTGCCGTAATATTCAAACAACAATACAGGCAGGCCAGAAATAGCTGACTCACTGCTTTAGGAGACCTCCAGGCAAGTACTCTAATTAGGTATGCACGCAACCTACAAAAGAGCCTCTGCCCCGTGCTGGCAGCTTGATGGGTTAACTATGCAATACTCAACTACTCTGCGTTTGCATACTGGCTACTCTATTGAGAACCTCTGCGATAACTCAATCATTCAGATTCTGACATTTCGGAGGCTTTGTCTCCAACTCCAAATCTATTGTTTTCTCCCAAGTACGGCATAGCCTGCAGTCACAATTCTCCTTATAAAAACCCTTGATTCCGAGACCTTCCTCGGAACGCTCCCGAGTTTCATCCCGCCTTGCTGCCGCTTTGCTTGGTGAGCCTCCCCTCAGCTCCACGTGCTGAGCTACATTTCACCCCAGCCTCGCTCTCTATTTTTCTGGGCTTCAGGACAGGTGAAGTATCACCCAAACCAGCAATCCCTCTAAAAATCCCTCTATACCACTCCAACCTTTATTTTCTTTAGTTATCTTGTATGAGTGTGTCGCATACACTGTTTTGCTGTGTATTTAATAAAACATCATTTATTATTTCAACTTCTGTGTGCTACTTGACTCGACCTGAACCCGTAGACATAGAGTTCAAGATCTCGCTACGTTACCCTGCCTCTCGTAATGCTAAGCAGTGCTCTGAGCTAATTTTCCCCAACTTTAGTTGAGCACATTTTGGTGTCCCTCCCAGGACCCCCAGTATACAGGGTAACAAATCTTATTTTGACAGTCTTTTCAGAACTGACTGTTCATTAGAAAGGAGCTTTTAATAGTGTTCTATATTCTTTAAAAAAAATTGTATTCTTCATGCATATATTTTAAATTGTTTTTGATTTTGTGCATAGTTTATTTACTTTTTAACAAGTTGATTTTTTTTAAACTTATAAGCTTTCTTTCTTCTCTGTTTTAATTTTTAGAAGCAGCTTTGAGTCTTTGTTCCAAGGGAAAAGGCGGGATATAAAATACATGCATATCTGCATACTTACATACATTGTGAGCCTTCAAGTTGTTTTTGACTTATGGTAACCTTAAAGTGAACTTACCACAAGATTTTCCTGACAAGATTTGATGAGAGTTGGGTTGTCTTTGCATTTCTGTGAAGCTGGGGGAGTGTGACTTGCCCAAGATCACCCCATGGGTTTCCATGGCCGAGTGGGGATTCAAATCTTGCTCTCCAGAGTTATAATCCAGCACTGAAACCACTGTATCACATTGGCATACATACAAGTTCATGGATATTTAGCTACTATCACTTCATCATCTTAGAAGGATTTTTTTTCCTTCACAGGTTAGTTCACAGGTTATGGTACAAGAACATCTAAGTATTTGGCCTGTGATATTTATGTATGTTATGTATTTATGTTATGTATTTTTTTTCCTGTGGTCACTCATGATATCTACAAAGTAGCCTAGTTTTCATGCTGTAAAAAAATTATAAGGAAGCTACCACTATTATTTATAGCGGTATTGGAGGTATTACTGATTGCAATAAATGAAGATCTACAGATACAAGGTTTGAGAATAAAGAATAAGGTAATAAAATACTAAGCTTTTGCTGATGATGTAATTATATTTCTCGAGGAACCACAAGAATCAATCCAGATGTTGACGGACACTTTACAAAAATATGGACAAATGGCAGGATAGAAGATAAATAGGGAAAAGACAATGATGATGACATTAAATATAACAAAAAAAGAACAAGCGGACCTGGAGATAAGATCCGGATATCAAATCACCAAGAAAGCAAAATACTTAGGTATTATAATAACAAACAAAAATCAAGAATTATTTGATAATAATTATTTGAAGATAGGAAGGAGATTAAAAGTGAAATGGAAAAATGGATGCATTTAAACTTGTCTCTCCTGGGAAGAATAAATGCTTTTAAAACATCCTTGCTACCCAAGTTATGTTTCTCTTCCAGAATTTACCAATAATAGTAAGAGAGAAGATCTTTAAAGAATGGGAGAAAGAGCTACGAAAATTTATTTGGCAAGGAAAAAAACCAAGAATAAGATTTAAAACATTACAAGATGCAAAAGAGAGAGGAGGATTGATATGCCATTGTTAAAAACCTATTACCAAGCATGCTGTCTAGACCTAATCAAAGAGTGGATACAAGTAGAAAACACAACAATCAAAGAATTGGAAGGAATAAATAATAGGTTTGGATGGCACGGATACTTATGCTATGACAAAGTAACAGTGAACAAAGAGTTTAATAATCATTGTATTCGAAAGACATTATTGAAAGTTTGGTTACAAATAAAGCATAAATTTTATAGAAGACTTCCGATGTGGACTTCACCCCAAGAAGCATATAAAATTGGCCCAACAAAACAAAGAAATCTATTCACTTATCAAGAGTTGCTGAAATGGGAAGGAGATAAGCCAAGAATGCATACAGAAGAAGAATTAAAAGCTTTAAGACATGAATTCAATTGGTTCCCATGGAGACAACTTAAAGAGAAATTCAAAATGGATCAAAAATTATTTGGATTTGAAAGAAAAGAAAATGAATTAGATGTACTGATGAAGGAGGACCAGAAGAAGAGAATCTCCAAATTCTACAAATTATTGTTGCAAAGAGAAATGGAATCAGAGATTGTTAAAGATAATATGGTTAGATGGGCACAAAATATTGGACATCCAATCGAGCTGGACACATGGGTGAGGGCATGGAAAACAGATATAAAATTTACACGAAGTTTAAATTTAAGAGAAAATTTTTATAAAATGTAATACAGATGGTATTTGACACCAGAAAGATTGCAAAAAATAACTAAAAATGGAAATGTAAGATGTTGGAAATGTGATGAAAAGGAGGTGACTTTTTTTCATATGTGGTGGACCTGCAAGATAGCAAGGAAATTTTGGAAGGAAATACATGATGAAATTCAAAGAATTTATAGAATAAATTTTGAAATGAAGCCACAGTTTTATCTGTTAAATATGTTAGGGCAACAAAGAGAAATAAGATGCCATCAGAAGATAATGTTATATTGGATAACTGCTGCAAGACTGATATATGCACAACATTGGAAAGAAAGGGAACATGTTGACACAAAAGAATGGAAATTAAAAGTTCTGGATATGGTAGAGACAGAAAAGTTAACATTTTCATTGAAAAATAAGCCTATCCAGAACTTTGAAAGGGAATGGAGAGAAGTTTTGAACTAGATAAAGACATAGCATAAGAAAAGAAAAAGGAATAAAGTAAGATTGTATGTAATGTAAGGTAATAATGTAATAAGGCAATGTAACAAAGCAGCAACGTAACAATGTAAGATGTAATAATGTAAGATTATCTTTTAAGTTGAAACTATGTAATGGTATGGAAACAAGCAGATTCAACTGGAAACTAAGCTCGGAAGCGGGGAAGGTTTTTTTTTATTTCCAACTATAAACCTTAATAAGATTTTTTTAAAAAAATTATAAGGAAGCTAACAGCATACATCATTTCTTTTTTCTTGGCCACAAAAAGGAAAATCCTACAACTAAAATGCTTCCCCCACTCCACTGTAGATTGTCCTCCTCTTCCTCATGCTTGCAAAATACAAAGTTGCCTGCAGTTAGAAAGATGCCAGGATGCAAGAATGATATTGCTTCTTCTGAGTTTTATGAAGCTGATATCAATCTTTTATTTCATAAACTTTAGGTTTGGTATTACCCTAAAAGGGAGCTTTGCATCATTTAATATGACACAGACATGAGTACAAATAATACAAGGAGGGAGGAGGGATAGAATTGTCAAATGCCAAATCCCTAGTACTTCAACTTCTCCCCACCACCACCACAACCACTGGAGGGAACATTAAAGCTCAATCAGGTAAATCTAAAGCAGCTTGAAGGGGTCATAAGAAAGTATTAGCTGAAAACATTCCTATGATTATAAGTACAAATGCAACTTGAACAATTAGTGTTGATCAAAATTCCTCGGTTTACTAGCATTAAAATATGTTGACTTCTGGGATGTTAAAAAAAAAGACGCTTAAAAGAATAGAGATTTCAATTGTTCTTATTTCATTAAATAATATTCCATCAACATCCCTTGGCATCTGAATGGAGGGGCAGTTTTGGATGATTTCTTATTGAAGTCCCTACATCCTCCAAAAATATTCTCCAGAGTATGCATCAACCTTGTGGAAAAAGATTTTGGGGGTAGTGCAGAGGGTCTCAGGTAGGCAGAAGCATCCACAAAATTCACTCCCCCCCTCTTTTGCTGTTGGGTTCCTTTTATTGGTGGGGCTGGGAGAGACACTGGTGGGATGCTAACCATTCAGTTAATCTGTTACTAGGTAGCCCATGGAGAAATAATATTAATTAGGAACCCAGATTCAACTTTTATGAACTATGTATTGAAACAAATGGACAAGCAAATTTTCAACTCACTGCCTGAATGGTGCACTTGAATCTGAAAATGCTGTTTGAAACAAGCCTATAGACTGATCTGTCTACATCTCCAGACTGAAGTTAAATGGTGAAATCCTGTATGACCATTATGTAATATGTACAGAGCAGATTCTGGCCACATCCCCCCAAATAGCACATACCAGTAAGCTTTCTCCAGGATCAATGGGGACCCATTCCTCTGTCAACTGAGAGGCAGCTGCCTGACAGTCCCATCCCTCCCAAGAACACTCTCTAATGGAACAAGAAGAAAAAAGGCCCTCTGTCACATGCCCCACATACTGGGGATAGCTCATATAAGGTGGTGGGTAGGAACATCAGGCAGCTGCTTCTTGATCAACAGAGAAACTGACTCTCATTGATCCCAATCACTGCTAACTGGCAAGTAGGGTTTGGATGACTTTCACAATCCCCATGGATCATGAATATGAAGCAGCTATAAATACTATAACTGTAGGTTATGCATTCGTAACTGCCCAACATGATTCTGGCTGAAATGTGTAATGTTTTTAATGATTGATATATGAAAATTGAGAGCAAGAGAGTGTATGTGTTACTGTGGTGTAGTGGTCAGAATGTTGGACTAGGGTTCTGAAGACCATGGTTTGAATCCTAGCTCAGCCATAGAAACCCAGTGGATTATCTTGGGCAAGTCATAGTCTATCACTTTTTGTGGAAGGTCGAGGCAAACCTCCTCTGAATAAATCTTCCCCTCCAAAACACCCTATAAAAGGGTCATGACAAACTGGAATAAAATTGAAGGCACACAGCAAAACAGCAATAAACACATACTTTTATGTGTTGCTAATCTTCTTGTGCTGGATCTTCTTAGGTTTTTTTTTTTTAATTATTTAAAAACTCATGAGTGCAAAACAGACATGCAGTGCTTCAGTTATGAACTGTTTGTGAGCATATATTTGGCCCTTTCCTCCTTTCAGATAGGAGGAGCCAATGGGCCTGTAGGTATTTTTAAATGGAAAAGGTAGGGATTTTATAAGCCAAGTAGAGATTTTACAAGAGAGGTATAAACCAACTGTCTTAAGAACCAACCTTCTTAGCATCATATACATGATTCTCAGAGAATTTATCAGCTAGGTATTGGTGATGCTGGTTTAGCTTCAGTGTGGATCTTGCATCAAGAAGCTTCTGATTATATTCTGAGCTCCTCATCTGGAAGAGAAGCAAACAAAAGAATCTGAAGGTGCTTTCACATTGGCATCTGTTTTCATTGCCAATTAAAAGATGTAGCTTGGCTGAGTTACCATTTTTAATTAATTTTCTTGATAATAAAAAATACAGGAAAAAATATGGAAAACATGGAGAAGTAAAAAATGAAAGGCAGTAACACCTGGAACCTGTATGAATGAGGCAAGGATATTTTATAACAAAAGCCTTGCCTAGAAGCACATTTATTAACAAAAACAAAAACAGCCCCCTCCTAAAAAAACCCCCTCAGTTTCTATAAGCAGGATGGTTTTTAAAAATCCTCGTTTTCCTTTCTACTGTAACTTTTCTCGCTAATCTGATGAAGAGTTGTGGTGAACTAAAATATTTTTTTTCATGGCTGTAGACTTGAGGTCGGCTCTAATAAAAGTGTTGTCTGCTTCTGGATGGGTCAGTGACATATAGTAGTTTGAGTGTTGGACTAGGACTCCAGGAGACCAGGCTTCTAATCCCTGCTTAGCCATGAATCCACTGAGCTGTCTTGGGCAACTCATACTCACTCAGCTTAAAAGGAAGGCGACAGTGAACCTCCTCTGAATAAATCTTGCCAAGAAAATTCTATGATAGGGACACTATAAGCTGGAGGTGACTTGAAGGCACACAACAACATCACCAATTGCCCGTGGATTTTGCATTTTGTTTTGTTGTTCTAGACCAAGCTGGATCCCTTCATTTTTTATAATTTCTACATTTGGTCTCAACTGGTTCTGCTGAAATATTTGTGCTTTGGAAAAACCATGTGAAGAAAATTGTGGTATGGCCACTTCTATTTAAATATTTAGGGACAGATAAAAATGGAAACTAGGGTTGTGATGATAATCATCTGTATCTGGCCAGACAGAGAGGCCTACCTAGAATAGTTCTCATTTCTGACTCTTTTCACCATAACCTTTCAAGCTTGTCCCCATAAACAGTAAGGATCAAAAAGTAGACTACCTCCCCTTCATCACTACCATCTTTCAATATTCATACAGATAAAGACAAGAAAGTGTTTTGCATTCAAGGAAACATTGTACCCAGAAGAAATTGATTGAGGAATGTGTAGGTGGAATATAATTACTCAAGTTGGAATTTGCTCAGGGCAAGAGGGCAGCTTTCCCACCCACCCCGTTTTCCTTGAACTGAATGTTTCATTTGGAAAGGTGGCACCTGCATAAGTGGTTGCTTGATAAAGCAATCAAGGTGCTGAGGAGTTAATTGAGCAATCTGCTGCAAAGTCTGTGGAAGCTAACTTTTTATATGCACTGCTGTGAAAGGGATGATGTGCTGAGATTAGACAAATGGCAGCAAAGTAGTTAAAAAGATGGAAAAAAACCCTTTGAGCAGTTTTGCTGTGAAAAAGCTGCGTATTTTTAGAAGGGAATCAGGACACGCATACACAGTCTGATGTGAATATTTCAGTGAGTAAGAGTCAACTGTCCCAGCCATTAAGTAACTTTTAGTGCTGTCTAGTCAAATGGTTGCTCACGTCCACAGAGAATATGAGTTTGAGTTTCAGAGCTCATTCCTATGCAGTGCCTCCTGATCATGAATTAACAATTCTTCAGCTGACCTTTATCTCCTTTAAGCTTGACCAGAATAGTAAATTCAGGGTAGGAGGTGGTTCATAAAACCTACTCACTTTAAGCATTGGTATTTTAAAGATCAGGATTTTTGCCACACATGAGTTAAGAATTTCTAAGTCATATACGCCCACAACGCCACCACAATGATATTCAAAATACAAGATAATGTCAAAACTCCATTTCGTAAACAAAAATATATCAGGTATGTGTTACATTTATTTTATGCCTTCCACCCAGGACCTCAATACGGAATATCCCCCATTCCCATTCCTTGGTTTCCTAGCAACCGTCATAGTAAGATGAGAGATGGTAACTGGTTCAAATTTATCTAGTGAGTTTCAGGGCTGAGTAAGGGGTTTATACCTTCATCTCATTGTTTCTGCTCCAACATTCAAATCACCATGCCAAAGTGTCTTTCATGAAAACAATAAATAAAATACAGGCAGAGTAGAAGATAAAGGCTGAACCACATTGGTAGACCCAAATACACCAAAACCATTGAATCAGTTGAGTTTATGTAAATACTGACTCACTGATCCAGTGGGTTTACCTGGATTGGGACTACCAAGCCAGGTTAGGCAACATATTCCAGATTTTAGTGGGCTACAGTTCTCATCAACCCTAATTTGTTTAAACAATGGAGAAGGTGAGAGGGTTGTAGTCCCACAGTATCTGGAGAGTGACAGGTTACTTAACCCTGTATTAACCTAGTGGTTATTGAGTACTTCTGCTATCATTTTCAGTTGTTCCAGGAATAAAGGATGGTTCCCACCAAGGCTTGAAACAGTAAAATTCTGGTAGCTTTTCCCTTGTGATCACTTAGTAGTTTGATTCTCTGGTTTGAATTGGATCCAGAGTTCCAATTCTTTGAATATTCACATGAGGTTTAAAATCAATTATAATAGAACAGTGTTACTCAAAATGGTGGACTGCAGACCAGTACCAATCTGTGAGATGTTGGATGGGTTTCCAAGAAGTTACCCATCCCTGACACTTTAGGAGGATGGGAATGCTGGTTCACCACAAGAGCTAGCCACAGGAACTAGCCTGAGAAGCACTGTCATGGAGGACGTGGATGTTCTCAAAATGAACCTTCAGTTTCAGTAAGAGCTGCTAGCATGTGCATTACCATGAAAAGCCTTTTTTCCCTGACTTTTACCAAGCCTCATTTGTTCCACAGCAGTATATATAATTTCAGCTAGGTGCTAGGGTAAAGCTTGCAAGAACACATGTGTGAAAACCAGCATAGCTGAGCTTCTCAGTAACAGCTTCCTTTCAAGTCTTCCAGTATGGAAAAGGAGATCTGCAGTATTGCGTACTGTCAGTGAGCACTTCCATTTGAAGAGACATGCTTCTACAAAAAAATAAAAATAAAATAAAATAAAAAATAAAAAAATTTTTAAAAAATAGTTAACTCAGGAGGTATAATTAACAGACCACCCTCCATTTACCGTGGTTTTTCAAACATCTTTCTTCCAGAAATTAGAAGCTTCACCATAGAGACATTACAACATATTATATTTTAAAGAATTAAGTATGAATCATTCCTTAGCGCCCACTCCTCTCTCTATCAATCTTTTCCTGTTCATGACTGTTACTTTGATACTGGTTTGGCAGGATCACGTCCAGTTATTTTTTTCTGCAGTATCATGGCATTAGAGATGACAGTAGGGTAAAAACCAATACTTTGCAATAGAATGATACACTGCTCTTAAATTGTACCTGGCAGGTGTATATATATGTATCCAAGGTGACAATAAAAATAAATTGTAATGAAAAGACAGAAAAAAAAATATAGAAACAAAACTATGAGCATGCGGGTAAAAATAAAAACTGCCACTGAAAGCAATTTCCTGCAGTTTTTAAAGCATTCGTTCATATGAACTCAAAATTCTCAAAGGCTTCAAGGCCCTTCTTCACAGGAAGGATGGAGGGCTATGCTTGGAAAGTTGTTTCAGAGTTTACGGACTGTCATAGAGTAAGCTCGGTGATACAGTTTTGTTCCAGGAGCATTTGGTCCAAAGATTCCAACTGAAGCTAAGCTGTCCATAAACACAACTTTCTTTCATGAAACAATAATGTTGGATGCAATCTGCTGGATTCAATATAGGTCAACATCTTGTTTTAAAAAGTAAAGAAAACATGAGAAGATTAAGGGGGGAACATATAAAACTGACCATCAAAAATTTAACAAGCAAGACATGAATAAAAACTAGAAGAAATGAATTTACCCATTCAGGAGAGAATTATTTAAAAGGATCATTGGAACAGGACAGAAATGGGTATGTTTTACTACATTGCCACCAGATAGATTCAGATGATTTGAAAGGCACTGTCTCATCAAATGGCAAAAGATGGGCTCTCAAAACAAGCTGTTTAGAGCAGCTGCAAAGTTCCTGAATACAGGTATGTTTAAGAAGAAGAAATATTTAACAGGTCTGCTGCTCTCAGGTAAGTTTTGAATCTGAACAGCATGTTTAAACAATGGTGGTCATAGAGTTCTGTGCCTCCATGCCGTCCCTCATGGGTCTCAACTTTTCACCATCTCAGGATAGCAGACACACCAAAGGCACAGTAAGGAAAAGATCGATTACTTGATGTGTGCAGTTCTATTCCAATCCAAGAGGTGACACTGTATTGCTCACCATTCCAATCTGTTGAAAACAAACAAATCAGCCGGAAGGTAAAAGAAGCAATTTTATTTGACTACTTAAAACTTTATTTTCCTGAATACCAAAACACCTACCTAATAGCAATTCATTTTTTAAAGTAATGAAATATTTACGACTATGAGCCTTCGGCAGCAGAAAGGCACAGTATGTTTATTCTGCAACTCAGTAAATTATAGATAGTCGAGGAGTCAAACAAATGCTTTGAGCAGGTCCTGTTGATCTAAACAAGCTTTCTTTATGCTTTTTAATCTGAAAAAAAAAAGTGTTTTTGTTCTGATATTCTTAATTAATAAAAGGACCTATAAGAAGCTGTGAATAATCTGACACCCACACCCCATATGCCAAATTGACTCTGTGTGGATTTCGTCAGAAAAATTTCTATGGAAAGTGAGGCACATTTTCCTTCATTGTCTCCAGGCTAATGGTAGCTCTCCAAAGGAAATGTACCAAGATAATGTTGCAAATACTAAATTATAATACATGTATTAAAATGAATATAAAATGTATCAAAATATCTGGCCATTTTTGATACTTGTGCAGTAACATTTTCCAGTTTCATATTTTGTAAACAGGCTGCCAAGCTATCATTTTCAATTCAAGTGTCCCACTGATGTACCTAATCTCTAAACATTCATACAAATTACTTTATTTACTAATAAGACGGAATATTCGGAAGAATATTCAATGGGAGTCAGAAAGAGGGCTAAGAATGTTCTGCAAAAGATGAAATTGTGGAGTTAGCAAAAGATAAATAAGTAAACTGCTATATGCAATATAAATCATTGTCAGCGTTCAGGTAGGAAGACTGAGCCAGAGATGGTCTGTATTCTAGATCTCAGATGAAGATATAGTTGAATGCTGAGTTCCAGATGTCAAGTTAAGTCAAACAAAATATGATGGATCAGCTGGGAACGGAGAGCAAAAATGGAATGTGCACCTTTATTGAGCTTTACCAGAATGTAGGTCTGAGGATCAGAAGCTGGGCTTTAGATTTTGCCTGTGATATTGCTTTGTGATCCTGAGATATCTTTTAGCATATTTTCTCAGACATGCTTTGGAGATAGCAGCTAGATTTTCACTGTGTATGATAATTAAATTTAACCTTGCCAAAAAAAAAAAAAAAAGCATTCATTGAAGTGAACAGCTTAGTTGAAGCATTTTTTTCCATTCTCACGTCAGCTAATTTAATAAATTTTACAAGTTCCAGAATTTTGCTGTCAGCATTGCATATGTGTGGTTCTTTTATCATATTATTAAGCAGACGTGGATAAATGTATCTTTCCAAATGTTGCTCTACTGAAATTTCCAGAGTTTCCTCAGCATTGCCTCTGCTGGCTAGGGCTGCTGGGGATTGTAGTCCAACAACATTTGGAGAGCTGCACAATTTTCACCCTTGCCACAAAGGCTAGCATTTACTTAGAAGAAGGCACCCAAATGCAAATGTTTGGATCTAGGTTTGGTCACAGAATCATAGACTTGGAAGATACCACACAGGCCATTCAGTCCAACCCCCTGCTATGCAGGAACACCCATCTAAGCATTCCCAACAGATGGGCATCCAGCCTCTGCCTAAAAACATCCAAAAAAGGAGACTCCACCACACTACGAGGCAGTATATCCCACTGCTGGACAGTTCTGACAAGTTCTTCTTGAGGTTCAGGAGAAAACTCCTTTCCTGCAGCTTGAATGCATTGCTCCTTGTCCTAGTCCCTGGAGCAGCAGAAAACAAGCCCACTCCCTCCTTGACATGACATCCCTTTAAATATTTAAACATGATTATCATGTCCCCTCTTAATCTTCTCTTCTGTAGACTAAACATACCCAGCTCCCTAAGCTGTTCCTCATAGGGCATGGCTTCCAGTCCCTTCACCATTTTGATCACCCTCCTCTGGACATGCTCCTCCTTGTCAATATCCTTCTTGAATTGAGGTGCCCAGAACTAGACACACTATTCCAAATGAGGTCTAACCAGTGCAGAATAGATCTCCCTTGCTCTATTCCTCCCTTACCTCCCTTGATTTACACGCCATACTCCTGTTGATGCAGCCAAGAATCCCATTGGCTTTCTTGGCTGCTGCATCACACTGCTAACTCATGTTCAGCTTGTGATCTACCAAGACTCCTAGATTCCTTTCACATGTACTGCTATCCAGCCATGTGTTCCCCATCCTATATTTGCGTATTCCATTTTTTCTACCTAAGTATAGGACCTTACATTTATCTCTGTTGAAAACTAACATAATGAATGTCAACAGAGAGAAATATAAGATCCTACACTTAGGCAGAAAAAAATGGAATACATAGGATGGAGGATGTGTGGCTGGATAGCCATGACTGACTTAAGTTATGACTGACTTAAGTCTCATTTTTTTAATGTTTCTGGTTGAAGCATGACTAAGTTACGATCCAGCCTAGAGAAGATCCAGATATTGTTTTCTGGAGAAAAGGTGTGATCTTAATTAGCTGTATTTTGTGATTTAGGCCAGTTTTACACCTTACCTGTCTCCGGCATTGTCCCAGCATCGTCCTGGCAGTGGCTTTGCCAGGCTGAGAGTGTGGACATGAACACTCTCCTCCGCACCGGCTGCCTCCCTGCTGAAGGAAGCACGATGGACACACCTCTTCCTTTCGCAGCATAGCTGGGCACTTTCCCAGGCTGCACTGGGGCAGGAAGTGCCTCCATCACACTTCTGGTGATCTTTCAGGCCAGATAAGTGTGGGATGGTCACACAATCAGGGGTCATCGATGGGGAAAACCCGTCAATGATTTAATCTGGAATCACACTGCCTAGCGACTGGAGAAGTCATGGTCTTGCTTCTCTCCTGACCCCATGCCGGGATTGGAAACTCCTGCTGAAAGGGCTTTTACTAAGGTGCAGCTTGTTTTGAAGAAATTAGACTAAAATCAATGGATAATCCCAGTCCAAGTAGATCTAGTCTAGTTGGAATGAATAATTGGATTTATATTGTGGCTGGGATTCATACAGCTCATCAGATCTTGCTAGACTGCAGCACACAGCATTCCTCATCACTGGCTGTACTGGACCGTCACCTCTTTTATTTATTTTCAGAGTACACCTATTAAAATCCAGAAGAGGGTTCTTAGCACTTGTAACTTTCTGCGTTTTGGGCAGCTTATTTGTCTGAGTAGGATATGAACCTTAACACTGCTTTTTAAGATTGTTATCCCCAGGGTGCCAGCTAATGTTGTAGCACTGTTGAGTTTGACAGATTCTGAGAAGCAACAGGACCCATAACTTAAAACAAAATTAAACCAGACAAAAGTTAGAAGAGAAACCATATTCTGAAATACAACGATTTACTTAAAATGCTATATGATCTGTAAGCTAGTCTGTCTTCAACAGCACAGGATTTTTTTAAAAAATCATATCTAATTTTGGAAATCTGTCAAATGCTGTGAAGCTGTCTGCTCAAAGTTCATATCTGTCAGTAGTCATCAGAGTTCAACCTAACATTCAGTTGGGGCTTTTCTATTTCAATTAATCTACAAAATGAAAGAAATAAAATATGGACTTGCTGCCCATTAAGACATTTTAAATTAAGTTGAACAGGGTTTATTCTGAAAACTGAAGAGTTACGCATGCAATGAAATTTTTTGCCATGGACAGCAAGTATGCCTGACCATGTCTCACCACTGGCTATCCTGACTTGGGCTAATGGGACCTGTAGTCCAATAACATCTGAAGAGCTGGAAGTATTCCACCTTTGGGCTAGAACATGTTTAAAATTTCTGAATATTACCAAACATCAGAGAAAACAACACTGGAATCTTTACATCAACAAAGAATTCATGTCAGTTAGAAACTAATTAGGAAGCAAGTATAAGCAGTTTTAATGTAACATATTTTAATGAGATCGTTCACTTTACTGGTGAACACTGACAGCTGTTGGCTTCTGAGTCAGTGGGATGGTGAATCCATTCCATGTTTTAGTTTGAATTTTAAAGGAATTATTGTAGCTGCTGAACCTATCCCCCAGTATAGATCCAAAACTTTGGATAGTTTAGATTAAAGGCCTTTCAAAATACCAGGTATATGGTTTCTGTTAAAAAAAAATTAACAACATTAGAGTCGTTGTGACATTGTGAGTCACCTCTCACAAGGTCTTGTACCTAGTACATTCAATATAACTGCTTTTACTGTCAGGTCTGATCAGGTGCTGGTCATAACACCTGGACAAGCTTACTCTTCTATAAGCAACCCTTCAGATAACATGGTCCCTAAGCAGGCACTTAAACCAAAGACCAAACCACCATGTTAAGGTGGACCCAGAAACAAATAGGCAGCCAGTATAACTGGTACAGAATTGATGTAATATGCTGGAGACGCACTTAGTTTCTACAACAAGTATTAGACATCACTTGCAATACCAAACTGTTGTCAAAGGCAGCTCTCACAAAGAGTTCAGTACAGCAATCTAGCTTGAATTAAACTATACCATGTGTTGGTAAGATAAGGGCCTCAGTCCTATTGACAATCTGAACCAAAGTAGCCCATTGAACTGGGTGGCATACAATTGAATCTCATGGATTCAAAGAGTTTACTGTAGCTGGGATTAAGGTCTGAATGTAGATTTTTATAAACTCTTATTGGAAAATGAACTGAATGAAATTTTCAGCCACCTTCACTAGAGAGATTCATTGGGTACAACTGTTATATGAACAGAAAAGATCATGTTATACTTGCCTGCCATGTAGCTGTTAAAGATAGTGAGCTAGTGAGGAACCAGTGAATGCTTAGATCACAACAGGGGGACAAAGGCAGTAGTCCAGTAGCGGATATCTGAGTTATAATGGAATATTGGTCAATGTGTATTCAAGACTTGGAAGACACTTAATTTAAGTTAGGAATACCTATGTGGCCTATATTAAATACATATAAAACTAGAAACTTAAAAAAAAAAAGCCCTCATGGTAACTGGTAATTAACAACTGCCAAAACTACATGGCATATGATCACATAGGACTTCTGCCTGATTTGCACATTGCTTTTAATTAAAATTGCACCTAAAAAAAGATGAGGAGTGCTTAGCAATAGTTCCATAATAGGAACATAAAAAACCCAAGAAGTTTGAAACTTTCCATCAGAATGAAGTTATCATAACACCAACTGAAATATTTCATAATGTAAAAATAAATCTGAAACTGTCAGAACTAAAATGACAAGCATTTTAGAAATGCATTCACTTCAAAGCACACATTTTGAATATAAATCAACATTATACTCCAATTCAAACAGCATAGCTTATCTTGGGTCTTCATGGTTGCTTACATTTAGTGAAAGTTTCCATTACTGCTCATATTTTTCATATCAGGAGTGGACAATCTAGTCCTCCAGATGTTATTGGGCTCCAGTCCCTCCAGTCTGGGTAGTGATTTCCATGTCTGTGGATGGTCATTATCCTCCAGGTTTCACTCTGTATTTCTACAGAGTGAGCCAAGGTACCAACGTATTTTGGAGATACATTTCAGTACCTTGGATAGCTCCTGGACTGCAATCCAAGGTAGATTCCCCACTGTACTGACATGGAAGCCATCATTACAACCAATGTTTGCCCCAGCTAGCATGGCCAAAGTTCAGAGATGGTGGAACTTGTAACCAGAGCTTCAAAATTTCCTTTTTGGAGAGCAACTCCCATAATCTTCAACCTGGCATACTTAGTGGCCATAATTTTCCCATCTCTGTCTTATTGTTTACTTAGAGTGCACCAAACACTACTCTGTATATAATACACATATACTGCAGGCTCTGATAGCTATTAAATCAATACTAATTCAGACTTGGGAAAAATGAAAGACAATTGACTTATTTGTTCTGAAATGTACCCACATTTTAGTTGTACAGGAGGATCTGAAGAAAATTCAAGTGAAAATGTAAACAGTAATAGATGGGTGGCCTTTATCTTCCTTGAAAATAAATAATATGCACAGATATCTACCCCCCCCCCAAGTGGTGATTGTAGTGGAGAAGTCATTGTGAAGTATGGGAGACTTGGGCACGACCTTCTTTGACATAGGGAAGGTTAAAAAATGATTAGCCATAATATACAGATAAACCTCTACCCCTAAAGTTTCAAGGTTAACTAATAATAATACATCAGTGAGAAGGGTTTCTTGTTAAATGTGTTTTTTACAAAAGATGTTAAAGGAAAGACATTGGTATGTATTTGAAGCAAGCGATGCCGAAAAACATCTAGTCAACCTTTCCATTAGCATTATGGTAAAAGCAGCAACAACCAGACAGATATAACAGCAATTATATCACTGTTATCACCTAGTTCAAATCCTTCCCAAGTGTAGAACAGCCTGTCTTTGTGAAGCAACCATATGTCAAAGAAGTTAATACTATTCCAGTTTATACCGAATGAGCGCCAGGTATCACCCATAGATTACCACTTAAAAAAAAGTTAGGAGGCATAACAAATCATGCCTTTTAAAAAGTGCCAAAAGTGGAACTAGAGACTGCTTAGCTGTTTCTTTTCACTGGATTGCTCTCTAATGTGGAGCGTTAATTGGAAAATAACAGCATTCCAGACATCTTTCAGAAAATCAATATGCATTCTTTCTCCCTCTCCTCTCTTGTTTTCTTAAGGTTGAATCCATTAGTGAGATATTTTTGGACTTGTGGATAAATGTGGAGCCCAGCAGCACTAACTTTCCTTTTGGCAATAACCACAATAAGCAGATAAAATGCCTTGGTGGTAATTGTTCCCTTCTCTTTCATTTTATGACAGCACTACGATCTAAACTTACTGCCCTCTAGAGGTAGTGGGATAAATAACATACACTTGTGCTGGTACAGTGATGTGGATCAATGATTCACCATGGGAGGAACTAGGCATGTTTTCTCACATACTTCAACCCAACATTTGCAACATTGCTTATGTGAACAGATGTTACTGCAGACAGAGACCAAATGAGCTCAAATAAATGAGAAAAAGAAGGGGGCAGGAGAGAGAAGAACTTGAGAGTGTGAAAACACAAATAAGTTACATTGTTTTTTGGAAAAAAAGACACTGTAGGAAAAAACTTTATAATTCTAACTGCATTATATTAGGCAAATCCATTCCCAGTTCCCTTAGGATCTAATTAAAACTTCATTGACCACCAATCAGTCAAAATAAATATTCTAGTTGATCCTATGGTAATGAGGGACATAATTTTTTAAAAAGAAATATAACCTCCATCATAAAAATGAAAAGTGATCTACTAACAGTATTTACTATAGTTTTTTAAGGTAAGCATGTGTTTTGTGTACTGTTTCTTTTTCAGAATCTACTGAGAAACAAATTGGATGAGAAGCCATAGTGGTTTATAGGCTGAAGGTGTTGCATGAACAGATGTTAAGGGAAAGGAACCATCTCTTATGTGTTAAGGATTCTGCAGAGTAATGGTATGGATTTGCAGTTCTGATAAGGGGAGTATATAGAGCCCTATAAAACATTTAAATGAGCTAACTGGCTGCTCAAGAGGATTTGAATCTGAGAAGCTGCTCTTGCTGTGATGAAAAGAGGCACACTTGAGACAAGTTACACACAGCGGTCACCATTAAAAAAATCCAGCATTTGACAAGAGTTGCACCATCTGGGAGTCAATATTTCCTGCTCCTGTAATTAGGATGGGAAATAACTGACAAACTTAAATGTTGTTCACAATACTTTATAGGCCATCTAAGCAATGTAAAAGTTGTTAAGGCATTCCAATAGAATCCCTCAGGTATTTATTAGAAGTATAGATGATCCACCAAGGAGAATGTTTCCTACTACCTTTTCTGCAACTATTTCTATTACATCTATCCTTATCATTGTACTGTGACTAAATGTGGTGTCACTTCTTGTAGAGATATAATAGCTGTCCTTCTGTTCCCATTACTTAAATGAATAAAATTTAAGCAATGGCAATATTAGTGGGGGACAGGATTAACCTCTATTATCTATTTATTTGAGATCAAGCATGGTAGAGTGGATTGAGTATGGAACTATGACTCTGGAGACCAGGGTTCACATCCCTGCTTAGCTATGGAAACCTTCTGGGCCAGTCACGCTGTCTCAGCCTCAGAGGAAGGCAAAGGCAAACCCCCTTTGAACAAATCTTGCCAAGAAAGTTTGTCATGAGTCAGAAATGACTTAAAGCCATACAACAATCTTTATTTATTTATTTATTTACTTTATATCCTGCCTTTTCCCCAGCTCTGAAATTCAAGGAAGCTTACAAAAGGTGTAATAAGTACACATCCTGCAAAAGTTAAAATATTGTCAAAAGTATCAGTAGAAATAAAATTGGTAGAATTAAAAGCATTAAGACAGAAAAAAAAACCCCAACAAATACAGATAATACAGAACATTATTAATGGCCCTTTCCTTCTGATCAATCAGCGTTCAAAATCTCATCCAAAAAAAAAAGTTCACCTATCTGTGGGAGGACAGTCTAGCTTTTTCTAGAAAGGAAGTTCAAGAGTGTGGAACAGTCATCAAGAAGACCTTTTCCCATGTTCGCACAAGATATACCAGTGATGGTGCTGGGACAGAGAGAAGGGCAACCATTATGTTCCAATGTGATCAAGTCACACTGGAATATAATATAAGAGGACAGAGAAAAGGAAGAACTACTCAAAACTTTCTTTCCCTTGGTCTTCTCCTCTAGAGAAAACAGTGGTCAACCTGGGGAAAATGGAACAGATGATGCAGTAGGGGAAATGCAGCACAGAATAGGTAAGGAGGTAGAACAGGAAAATCAGACTATTCTAAATGAATTCAGATCTCCAGGTCTACATCAAAGGGTATTAAAAGAACTGGTAGAAGTAGTCTCAGAACCACTGACAATAATCTTTGAGAATCCCAGGAGAACAGGAGAAATCCTGTCCCCATCTTCAAAAAGGAGAACAAAGAAGACTCAACAATTACTGCTCAGTTAGCCTCACATTAGTACCTGGAAAGATTCTAGAGTAGATCATCAAACAGATAGTCTGTAAGCACTTAGAATGCTGTGATCACTAAAAGTCAACATGAATTTCTCAAAAACAAGCCATGCCAGATTAATTTTATCTCCTTTTTCCATAGAGTCACAAGCTTGGTAGAGGAAGGGAATTGTTACCGCCATTGCTAGCCCGAGCTTGTGGGATATTAAGATATCTTTTGATATCAATAATTCGGCCTCCTATACCCATTCCCCTTCGCATGCTTGCGAGGCCACCGGACAAGCACGCACACAGGCTCGGCTGATAATTGCTGTAATATTCCAAACAAATACAGGCAGGCCAGAAATAGCCGACTCGCAGCTTCAGGAGACCTCAAGGCAAGTACCTCAATTGCACGCAACTTTCAAAAGATCCTCTGCCCCGCGCTGGCAGCTTGATGATCAAACTATACAATGCTCAAGCACTCCACGTTTGCATACTGGCTACCCTATTGACAATTTGGCTATAATTCAATCATTCAAATTCTGACCTTTCGGAGGCTTTGTCTCCAGCCCCAAACTCATTGTTTTCCCCAAGTCCGAACTAGCCTGCGGCCACAATCTTCCCTATAAAAACCCCTGACTTTGAGCGCTTCCTCAGATCGCTCTTGGCTGCCATCCCGCCTTGCTGTTGCTTTGTCCAGCGAGCCTTCCCCTCAGCTCCATGTGCTGAGATCCATGTTCCCCAGCTTCTCCATTTCAAACCGGGCTTCGGGACGGGTATAGTATTTCTCGTACCAAACCTCCTCAAAAAACCCTCTATCCGCTCCCACCTTTATTTCTTTAGTTTCTTGCGTGAGTGTGTTGCATACATTTGTTTGATTGTGTTTTTAATAAAATAATTATTATTAATTTCAACATCTGCCTCATCCTTGACTCGGCCTGACCCTGTAGACATAGGGTTCAAGATCTTGCTACGTTACCCTGCCTCTCGCATTGCCAACTTGTGCTCTGAGCTAATTCTCTCCTCATTGTTGTGAGCATATTTAGGTGTCCCTCCTGGGACCCCCAGAAATCAGGGTAACAGAATGCTGTGGATATAGCATATCTTGACTTCTGTAAGGCCTTTGACAAGGTCACCTGTGATATTCTTGTAAGCAAGCCAGTAAAATGTGGACTAGACAATGCTACTGTTGGGTGGATTTGTAATTGGTTGACCAACTGAACCCACAGGATGTTCACCAATGGCTCTTCTTAATCTTGGAGAGAAGTGACTAGTGGGGTTCCACAGGATTCTGTCCTGGGCCCAGTGCTATTAAACATCTTTATCAATGACTTGGATAAGGGATTAGAAGACATTCTTATCAAATTTGCAGATGACACCAAATTAGGAAGGGTAATTAATACCTCAGAAGACAGGATCAGAATTGAAAATTATTTTAACAGATTGGAGGACTGAGACAAAACTAACAAAATAAATTTCAACAGGGAGAGATGTAAGGTATTATACTTAGGCAGAAAAAAAATGAAATATCCAGATATGAGATGGGTGCCCCCTCACTTGACCACAGTAAACATGAAAGGGATGAAGGAGTCTTAGTAGACCACAAGCTCAACATGAGTCAGCCATGTCATGCACCAGCTAAAAAGCCAATGCAATTTGAGGCTGCATCAATAGGAGTATAGTGTCTAGGTCAAGGGAAGTGATAGTACCACTCTTTTCTACTTGGTCAGACCTCATCTGGAAGGATATAGACAAGGTGGAATATGTCCAGAGGAAGGCAACCAAAATGGTAAAAGGCCTGTAAACCATGCCCTATAAGGATCAGTTTGGACAGCTGGTCATGTTTAGCCTGGAGAAGAGAAGAGGTAACATGATTGCTATGTTTAAATATTTGAACAATTTTGTATGAAAGATAGAGCAAATTTGTTTTCTGCTGCTCCAGAGACAAGGAAATAGAGCAATGGATTCAAACTTTAGGAAAAGAGATTCCATCTAAACATTAGGAAGAACTTCCTGATGATAAGAACAGTTTGACAGTGGAATGCACTGCCTTGGAGTGTGGTGGAGTCTCCTTCTTTGGACATTTTTAAACAGAGTCTGGATGCCCATCTGTCATAAATACTTTGATTGTGTATTCCTGCATGGCAGGGGATTGAATTTGATGGCCATTGTAGTTTCTTCCAGCTGATTCTGTAATTCTATAAGCCTTTGAGAACACTGGAGATCAGGCCTATATTGGCTGAAAATAAACATTGAATTCCATACTATTATTTTTCTTTTGCAAGAATGAACAGGCTTAGTGACATTCTTGATCTGAAAAGTAGTTCTGTCAAGCTTGAGAATTAGGTAATGATTGTCATTAATCTCCTCTGAGCAGTAACTACCGGTTTTGTTACATCTGGTTTTTACTTTTTGCAGTATATTTCTTACAGTGCTGGTTTATTTCTACGACTGTAACAGTGTATTTTTCTTGTTGTAAGTAGTAACAGAATTACTTCTGTAATTATGTCATAGGGCAATTACTTCTTAACTAAATTGGTTCTCAAAAGAAGCAATGAGTAATTTTAGCAATTTTCTTACTGCTGTAAGAAAGTCTTTGAAACCGGAACAGTTGGGGAATTATTTTGCACAAAATTCACAGATCTGTGTTTTTGTGTTATTTTGGCAGGAACACAGAAAATAATCTTTGAATACAGAAATATTATTTTCTGCACAGACATATGCATGTGAATTTTATGAAGAGACATGTGATATGTGAATTTTATGTAGAACGAGTTCTGAATTGCACAGATCCTCTTCAGTCCTGGATTCATCTTGCCAGGGTTTTGACCATTTTTCAAATATTTTCAAATATTCTTTTCATTCGTAGAAGTTGGTTTTATTGCTCTGAAAATATTAAATGCAAGACTCTAATTATTGTAATTTTTTTTAAAGGGAATCACAAGAACATGACGACCATAATTTATCTTCCTTTCTTTTATTTTCCCCCTAATGTCATGGAATTGCACAAAGAATAACATGATACCATTTGCTGTCATCAGTTTCATTACCTCAGAACCTGGGACATTTCTGATCAGATAAAAGCAAGACTCATTGTCATTTGCTCTCTCACACACAAAAAAAGTGTGTTGTCTGTGTGAACCAAAGGTTCTCCATACCTCCACAAGCCAAACAAGTCAATTGTGGAATAGCCTGATATTTATCTAAGCCTTTCAGACAAAACTTAGATCTACAGAATGGCTGTGTTTTATTCCATGCAGTTTTTTTCAGTATATTACTAATGCTACTCACTCCTTCTGTTTCCCAAGCATGCAGATCAGTGGCCAGACTTGTATTTTATTATCACAGGGCTGCATACAATGAACTCAGTTTTACAAATCTAAAACAATTTAAGGAGATAAGGATAATTTTAAAAGAATGGTGGCATATAAGACTATTTGACACTGAAAAAAAAACTGGTTAAGACCCTTTTTTTTAAAAAAAAATTACCATTCATATGTGCAGATTTTGATGAAATCAATTAGTCAAGTGTGTCACAGCTCCCTCCACCTAAACCATCCCTCTGGTCCCTGGATCCATAGACAACAAGTCATTCAGGTGTGCAAAACTAACTCAGCTTTAGCAGCGACAAGCCCAACACTACTGAGCACCCAGTAAGTCTTTCCTGGCTTGCCCACCTCAAGCTCTGCCGCATAATCCCATCTTGAAATGCTCAGCTCTGCTGGGCACTCTGTCTAGTACCCTGAGCTAGCCTTGGCAGGATCACCTTCTTAGGTGAGGGCACATCTCCCTGGCTTAGCTAGCACCTAGGAATCACTATGTCTTCCCCACTCCTTCCTCTAATGCTGAGAGCCCCCTCCCATCCACTTGTGTCCCTTTAAATCCCTTGCTATCTTGGCCTTCCATCATGCCTGTCCCCTCCTGCTTCTCCTGCTTCTCCCCTTCCTACATCTCCTGTCCCAGCAGCTTGTCGTTTCTTTCAGGGAGCTTGTTCACTATTGCCCCTCCTCTAACTTTGCTCTGGAGACTTCTTGCTGCTGTTTATCTGTTGGTAAGGTGGCGGATCCCCACAGATTCCTTGCTATCACCACCCAAGATCTACTAAAGAACTATATTTCTGCTTGCAGAATGTCACCAGTGTCACAACTGGGATGCTGCACCAGAGATGGCCCTCTCCCATGTCTTCCCATAAGGTATTGCTCCTACTGGTGGGAGAACTGTGGCCCTGATGAGAAGGCTGAAGCCCAAATTATCATACAGCTGGGTATGTGGGGTGGAGGGGTAACAGGGTGCACCATAGTCCCTCTCCAAACACTACTTTCCTTCTCAGAAGTCTGTATGCTTTTCATGGATTACAAGAAAAACAGCCAATCAGGCACTTTGCCAGTGTGTAGGGGAGATGGTTCCTACTTCCACTGAGGAATGAAGCCATAAACTTCATGCAGGCCTACCTGGGGAGGATATAAAGTGTTCCCCTTGCTGCTTCTCCAACATTCTGGCTCTTACTGCTTTGCCAGGAGAAGTTCAAAGAAAGAAGAAGAGGAGATCAGAAAAGAGGAAGAGAGTCAGTGGGAAGAAGGTGAAAGAGGAGGACAGAAGAAAGAAAAGGAAAGATGGAAAAGAGCATCCAAGCAAAAAAGAACTGAACTGCACTGCTTTCAGTACAGAGAAACTTTTTTTCCCCTCCCTTGCAAGAATGAAGTAAGTAAAGACTTACTTCCTGTCCCTGTGTAACTGTTTCACTCAAATGGATTATTAGTGAATATTCTTTTGGGACGGAAGGGACCAGAATTGCACAAACCTGTAGAAGGTCCTCTTGATCACTGGTTTTTTGAAAAGAAAAGAAAAGAAAAGAAAAGAAAAGAAAAGAAAAGAAAAGAAAAGAAAAGAAAAGAGAGTTTGGTGAAACTGAATATGTATCTTCTTTACCCTCAGGACATTCCACATATTCTTAGGTTTTCACTAGCTTTAACCGAAGCAATATAAGACACTAAGTTAAAGCTTCTTCCAAGAGAAAATGAGAGTAGGAATCCTGTGGCTACCAAATATTGTTGGACTACAACTCCAAGCATTCCTCACTACTGGCTATGCTGATTAGGGCTGCATGGAATTACATTTCAACAAAATTTAGATTTCTGCATGATCCACAACCCTGATATAAAAGATCTGAAGAATTTAAAGGAAAACCAGATGAAGCTAGTATCCTCTAGTTGTGTTGGGCTACAATTCCCATTCTCTCCCACTAGTGTGGCCAGTGGTTGGAAATCATGGTTATGGTGGTCTAAAAAAACTGGAGAACGATGTTTTGGGGCATGTGGGGCCAGGAGAAGAGTAAACATGAGTCTGTATAGCTAAAACAGTGCTCCCTCTCCACAAAATAAGCCTTTTGTAAAGAATTCCTAAAATAGTGAAAGGAAAATGAAAGATAATGAACTTGGTCATGCATAAGAGTCCTTGGAACCTTAAGTCCTTAGCTGAATTAACTTGGGACAAGTGACACAGAAAAGAGCACACCCAACAACCCTAAGTGATTGCCTCTTACCAGCAGAAATTTGTTTGCCTCTAAAGTAATAAATGTCCTCTAGGTTTTCAGACATTCTCAAAAGTGTCAGAATTCACTTATCCAAATGTAAATGTTGTACACTCACAGAAACACATACATATTTTAGACAGGTACATTTTCTGAGGTCTCAAGACTTCCTGCAGAATTTCCTCCTGAGAGAGGTGTGTCAGAGCAACCCATTTCACAATTTTAGATTCATGATTAGAAATACTTTTATCATCTAGACTGGTCCTTGCTAATGGTATTTTGTATCGCTGTGCAACCAGTGCAGCTGAATACAGAAAAAGTAAGTAAATTGATTTGGTTTGGACCCATTTGTATGAGTCCTGGATCAGAATGGATTGGCCAATTTGATGCTGGGAAAGAATGCTACAACCAGAAGCATATTTGATATTGAATAAGTACGTGCGAGGGAAATAGTGAATTGCCAACATGGCTATACAATGAAAATGCCACTGCTATATGATTCGGGGAGAGGGGTGAGAGACAAGCTGGGCCTTGCTCACTATGAAATCTAGGGGAAAGATTCATCAGCTCTTGCCATTTGCAGTGTTAACGGGAAAAGTTGTGAGGTTATTGAAAATTATAATCAATTGTTCCCTCCTTTATTCTGTACTAATAAGAGATTGTGAAAGAGCTGTGGTAAGCAGTGGGTGATTGTTGATTGGCATCAGCAGTTTGGTCTCCCTGAGTCTTTTAATTTTGTTTTTCATTGTTTTTAATTGAATATTTTTGCCTAATCTTCTGTTTTCCTTTCTTAGTAAATTTGTTTCTTTAATGAGTATCTTTTAGGTTGTTATTGTTATATGTCTTCAAGATGACTCTCTTATGGAGACCCTATCATAGAGTTTTATGGGGAACAAGTATTGAGAGGAGGTCTGTCATTGCTTTCCTCTCAGTCTGAGAGAATGTGACCTCCCCAAGGTCACCCAGTGAGTTTCCATGGCAGAGCAGGGGATGTGAAATCTGACCTCTCAGAGTCCTGGTCCAGTGTCCATACCACTATACCACACTGGCTCTTTTAAAAGTATCAAAACTCATTCTTCCCCCAACTCCATTAAGGATGTATGTATGTATGTATGTGTGTTTTAGATTATTCATGCTTGCATGGGAGAATAACTTAATTCATTTTTTAAAAATTTCTGCTGCAGACATGCCTTCCAGTAGTGGCCATACAATGAAAATGCTACCATTGTATAGGGTGAAGAGTTTGAAGACATCCTCACAAGGGGAACAAAGCTTCCACCCCATAGCAGTGAGCCTCCCTTGGCTGTCCGCACCCTGCCCCTGCAGGACCATCATAATGTCTAGCATGAGTGGCAAGGGGGGAGTTGAGCAAGGAGGATCAAGGTTGCTGTCTCTTTCTTTCTGACACAAGCTGCAGAAGTGATACCCCTCATACTTTTGCCTTACACCTGCCAGCATGGCTAGTGTAGTGACTGTTGGGAAAAGCAGGGAGCAGCCATATGAGAAAGATCATTGTCACCACTGCCAATGTAAGAAGAACATAGGTAGAAACCATGATGCTTGCTCAGCTGCTGTACTTTTCTGGCTGTATCCCATTACCCCACATGGCCATGTAGTGGCCAGTGGCTCTGGGCTCCTCCAGTGACCAGAGGTCCTGTGGAACTCCTTAATAATGATGTCATTATTGCATGCCAGTTACTAGAACAACCAGTGCTGGCCCTTTCAGCTGCCCCTACTCTCCCACCAACCAGTACATGACTCTGTTTGGGGAGGGAAAGAAAAAAGACTCTATGCTTGGTGACAATGGGTGTCGCTCTTGAGTCTATTTGAAGACCTGAGTCAAAGACTTGAGCAAAAAATGAGAAATGAGTTTGGGAAAGATTCTGCCTGTTGTTCTGATGGCACTCTAGAAGCCCCTTTGTTGTCTCCTCAACTTTTTGAATATTCTTTCCATTCCTATCCCACATCACGACTGCCCCCAGTTGTTTTTGTTCTTTAAGTCTTAGAAGGAAGGAAGGCTGACTCACCACAGAAAAATCAGAACATTGACTGAGACTATTTTCAGGTGGCAGCAGATACCAGAATTGTTATCTGCCTTCACTGTAATCAGTAAATGAGCAGATGTAAAGAAATAATTTTAGACCGCTACTTGGCTGCTGCAACGCTTATGAGTCAGCACCAAAAACAGTCTTGCTTGAGACAGAAGAAAAGAAAAGTTTGAGAAGAGAGGAAGAATGGACAAGATTCCTCAGACAGAAACAAAGGGTAATGGCAGCAGCATTCATCACTCCACCAAGGCTGCAGTGGGGAAGAGGATGTGCCCATGAGAGGAGAGTTTCCATTGCCTGCCCAGAATACCAGTTGCAGAAAGATCATTGGGAGAGCTCATCAGTTGAACTGTTTGTAATAAACCACAGTCCTGTCACATCCTTCATATCTTTATGGTGTGCCGCTATATCTTACCAGTTGGTTTATTGATAGAATAAAACAAACAAATGAAAAAGATCTTCAAAATTCCATTATGTCATTATTATTATCATGTGCCGTAGTTACACTTTAACAGACTTAGCAATTGATGCTGAGGTCAGTGCCATGACAAAACCAGCGTGAAAAGAATAGCCAAAATTATTTTTGTTTGTTTGTTTTTTGTAAAGCAAACTTTACAGATGGCTTGTGCAAAAATCTCTGGAGTTACCTATCTGAAACTGTGCACGGTTAAGTCCTCTCTTGCAGGACTACTGTGTCTCAAACTTCTATGTAGCTCCATGGAAAAAAAGTTATAAGATTCAGGATTTTCCAGCACAAACCAATGTTGGACAACTGGTAGATTCCCAAAGCTTGTTTTGGATTTCAAATCTGGATCAATCTGTCTCAAATTGGTCCCAGATCCAAATCACTGACCCAGACTCCAAGCCAAATCAAGAAACTCATGTAGAAATCTGGCATTTTGATATAACTACTATTTTAAGTTACCTCTTTATATCTTCGCATTGGTCTTTAAGGTTTCAATATCATTAGGAGGAGCAATGGAAAGTCTTGTGACACCATAAAACATCCCATTTCATAAGTTGCTTTTAATAGCAGTTGTCCATGAACGCTTATACCAGATGATACATGTTAACCTTCAAAATGGCACCAGACTTTTTGTCATGTGCTGCAAGACACTATTATAGCTACCTCATATTAGAGTTTTAAAAATATTCTTATCTGAGCTTGGAATCTTTTGATTTTGGATCACAACTTTCACAATCAAAGGCATTCTAGGAGCTGCAGTTGAAAATAAAAGTGTAAAAAAGTGATCAGATTTGCATTGTGTTGCCTTTCCATTCTTAAAAGTGGTACCTGGAACAAACTGTGGCTGTTTGAAGAATTTTTCTTCTGGGTTGCATTTCACTGGTTATGCTTGTTTCAAAAACACTTTCTCTGTCTCTCTCTCTGTCTTTCTCTCTCTTCTCTTTTCTATTCCCCTCAACAGTCAGCTGGCATTCTGTGATTACTAAGCATGCTAATTCCTTTTTAACCTATTTTGTTCCACAAGACAGTTTGTGCTTCTGAAAATCTAACATTTTATTCAAGCTTGCCAATATCTTGTCAAGCTAATATCTCTGTTTTGTGTGGTTATGGTGCCATTTTGGCTACTGAAAAAGGTAAGAGAATACGTTTGGTCTTAATAAAAGGATATTGAAGTGCATGTTTACAGTTAGCTGCTTTGGAAGAAAAGTGGGCTTAAAACCAGAAATAAATAGGCAGAGGTATATATCTTCCAAGGCATGCATTCTCAGTAACAATGACAAACTACAGACAGCATTTGTAGGACATTACATTTGTAATGTTTTCCTCTTCATTATTACCCGCTTGCTTCTATTAAAGTCTTCTAGAGTCAAGTGAAGTGCTAAAGGTGACAGTGATAGACAAGAATTTTTATTGTCTTGTCAATACAAATAAACCCAGAGCTGATAAAATGTCAGACTACTCCTTCAGCAAAAGCTGAAATTCAGTGATCTCTAAAGAAGGGATGGGAGGAAGGAGGGAACAATCCGAATGACTTTCTCCCCTGTCTCTTGAGATCTGCTGAAGAGTTCTGCTACTCAGGTAGTCTGTCACCAGGGACAATGGCTTAAATGGTATTTATAGTTTGCCTCCATTTAAATTGCATAGCAGCTTTGTAAAATGCTACTTGTGGGAAACAAGACAAGGCAGCATGGCTTAAAACAATAATGGATATGGAAGGAAAGTTATTACCCTTTCAGATGGAAAAATGAAAATAATGAAGATGCAGCAGAAAATTTTGCTGCAATATAAAAGCAACTGACAAATATACGTGTCCTGCTGGAAGCATCATAGATGAACATACTATATGACCCAAATATAAGTGATGTGGATAAAGTTTTATGGCACTTTATTCAGTTTCCTACATATTTTGGTCTCAACTTCATCTCAGATTTCATTTTTCCTCCCATTTCACCCACTTACTAAGAGAACCACTGTGGTTGAAAGGACTGAGTTACAATGCAATAAATCAATGATGTGCTAGATATAAGGGGTTAGCATTAGGCACACTGCTATTCTTGCCGGCGGAAGAGCCAAATAGGGGCAGAAAAAAGGGGGAGTGAGCCACACTGTTGGTATAAAGTTGTGTCAAGATAATGGAAGTCCTAAGTAATTTCCAACAAGTTTGAGGCTGGTTTGGGCTCACCACAATCAGCTCAGTTAGACCTTGGTCATTTTCATCAGTTAGAATTGTATTCTTACACTCTTGTTAGTTGACAACTTTTTACACTTTTGTTAGTTGACAAAAATATGTGCTCCTTTTTATTTGCCTGCCTTCCCCTTGGAAAGAAAAGTGGGGGGGGGGGGTGAAGAGAAGTTTTATTAGTCCAAAGAAGTTCATTTTGAGGGGAAAGGCTATAGCTCAGTGGCAGAGCACTTTCTTGATAGGTTCCTTGTTTAAAGCAACTCCCGCTGTGAGTGGGAAAGACTCCTGTCTGGAACTCTTATGTAGACAATACTAAGCTAGTTGGATCAAGAGTAAAATTTATTTATTTATGTGGTATTTTTAAATATCATTTCAGTACAATGATACCGTACAACAAATTGAATAAAAACAGCAACAATTACATGGAAAGACAAAACTAAAACAACGCTGTTGTTGTTATCGGTGTTGTTTCTAACTTATGGCTCCCATAAGGCAGACCTATCATGGGCTTTTATGGGGCTGGAGAATGTGTGATGTGCCCAGGGTCACCCAGTGGGTTTCCATGGCTGAGTGGGGAGTCGAACCTTGGTTCCCAGGGTCATAATCAAATGTTCAAACCACTATATCACTCTGGCTCAAAACAACATTACAAACACTAAAATAATTTAAAAGATTATTTTTTTTCTGTCCAAATTCAATGCTATCCAGTGCAACCTTACATATGTCTATTTGGAAATCAGTCCCTTGACTTCATTAGTCTTACTTCTAAGTGCGTATAGGGTTCATATAAAATATTATTCTCACACTCAATTCCTGTAAAACTTTTTTTTTAAAAAAGCAGTGCTTCAGGCACTCGGTCACAAGATAACAACTAAATGTACAAGGGACATGGCGTCTGCTGAGAACACGTGGGGAGGAAGAAGCAGGCAACCACTGTTACCATAGTTTGCAAACTTCTATGAGTATTTTGAATAAAGAGATATCCTTAATAAATGTTAGAAAGACTTTCCCATTTCCCTCTTATGAAATTAGAAGAGCTAAGTAAATAAAATCTGGCAGATAGGTGATACTGATGCTTGATGCTAACAACTGGGTTCTTGTTTTTGATAATATATGTGTACTGAATGTCTTACTTCTGTTTAAAGTTCTGAATGTAGCTTTCAGGCCCTCATTGTGTACAAAAGAAATCAATCTTTTGCAAAACAAACTTTGTAGGCAAATATATTTATTTTATTTGTGCAGGGAAATGAGTTGTACATATTTTGCTTTCTAATGAGGAAACTTGGTGGATTTCAGAACTCATTCCTAAGGCGTGTATTGTGTGTGATTCCTTGCAACACCTTCTATTGCTGTCTAAATGTTCAGTTTGTCAGAAATGGAGGGCATCAAAACAGCATAATTCTATGATGACAATACATGTGGAACTGCAAAAACTGTGCCAAGATAATTTAATTTATACAGTATTTATAAAAATACTGTTGGTAATATTTCTATCAAAACAAGCAAAGGAAATAATAATATATATTGAGATTTTAACCATTTTTTTCTTGACACAACTGTGAGATTATTAAGAAGTGCTAATTGTTTTTCCTTCCACGTGTTTGAACAATTATCCCTTTTTTTTGTCAGATTATACAATGACTGTGGCATTTACTGATGTACACTTCATTAATCTAATTTTAGCATTTTTTGCTTTAGTAAATCAAATACCAACATCTGTTCTAACAAAGAGGTTTATGATAGAGAGTGCATGCGTGCAGTGGATAGGTATTACGATGAAGGAGCATTGACACCAACAGCTATAGAAAATAAGCTCAACTTTAATTAGAGGAATACTATTACAAATAGGTAAGATCTCTAGGGATGCTAGGCTAAGCTAAACTAGAACAGGAAGAGAACGACAAAATTATAGCCTATATTAGAGAAGTTAGGACAGGTGAATAAGATATGAAAAGATTTTAGGTCACTGAAACATTCTTTAATCCTATTACTACAGCTCTAAAAAGTGAGTATTGTTGTATTTCCAACACTATTCATTTGATTAAGATGGCAATGTGGCCAGTCTGGAATACGGTAATGAAAAGAGAGAGATGGCATTGGAATGGGATACAAATGCTTTCAAACTGGTGCATCACACTCAGGAAAGACGTATTTGGAGCTTTTTTTGAACAGGAGTTATCAGCAAACAAATTCAAGCACTGAATCCACCTTCAAAAGCAGTGTGCTGTTTGACATGAGAATTTGTCATCATTCAAAGAAAAAACGTATAGGCCTGAACTCTATTGGTAAGTCCAGCTAGAGTAAATTGATTGAACTGATTGCTAAATGGCGAGCCAGCACCTAGGGGTATCCCATTCAAGGGAGTGGATTAGAATTCTTAGGGAAGAGAATTTGAAATACAGAGTAATCTACCAATTCTGGCTTCTAAGCATGGAACCATGACAGTCAAAAGTGGTATCAAACTGCTATAATTGCATAGTATGTAAACACTCTTACTTTCAGTTAAGTGGGCATAGGAATACTATCCTAGCTTCCATTAAGAAGTCACTGAAGAGGATGAGACTTATTTCTGAAAATACTAGGATCATGGCATGAGTGTACTAAAAAGATCCTATGCCTGGCTAGTATTGCCAATTGTTCATTGTTCTGGCCTATTGGACATTTTCTTGTGATTGTTCTGATCAATGAGATTTTTCCTTATGGAAAAAGAAAACAGCCTAAAGATAGAAAATTCTTGCTTGCCCAGTTCTTTAGCAGGGGATACTGACCAGCTGCTAATGTTTTATATATGACATGGGGATCTGTTGTTCAGAGAAGGAAAATGGTCGAAATTCCCACTAGGTATGCCTTTTCCAGTTAAAGAAAATATATCACAGATTGATTTTTCTTTTCTCAGAAATTAATGACCCAATCCTGTGAGAAAATATGACAGAAGGGCAGCAAGGGATAGCTAATTTTTGTATATTGCTACTTCCATACACATTGCTTATGCAATTGGAGACTTTTTAAAATGGCAGTGTGGTCATTTTAGCTGTAGTAGCTAAAAGCTGACGAGAGCCAGTGTGGTATAGTGGCTTGAGTGTTGGAGTATGGCCATTTCTGCACTAGATGTTATAGTGCTATTATTCTACTTTCAACATTCTAAGGAATCCTGGGGTTTGCCTCAAAGGCCCCTCCCTAAACTGCAAACCCCAGGATTCCATAGGATATTGAAAGTGGAATAATAGCACTATAACAGTCTAGTGTGGAAATGGCCTATGATTCCCTGTTCAGGTAGTAAAACCCACTGGGTGACCTTGGGCATGTCACACACTCTCAGCCCTGGAAAACCCCATGATAGGTTCACCTTAAGGTTGACATAAGTTGGAAAAAACTCGAGGGAACACAACATCAACAAGCTAAAAGTAGCTCTAGGCTACGCATAGAAGCCATAGGAGCAGATATGGCTATGGAATGCCAAGCCTTTTTTCCAGTGCTAATCCCAGTCCTTCAGCTTGAAATTTCCACTGGTGCCGAACAAATATGTTGGGCTACAATCCCCACCATCATGAAAGGGAACCGCATCAGGGTAGGATGGTCCAAAATATGTATTTTCCAAAGACGACTCTTCAGATAAGGGAATCACTATTAAGCTGTGATCTTTGCAGGGAGAATTCTTCAGCACAGACCTCTAGGCTACATGTCTTTTCCTTTTCCTCAGCTGTTTTGAGAGGTTCCACAACTGGTTCCATAGTGAGTTATTTGTACTCCGCACTTGAAGTACAAATTTCTGAGGTGACTTGAGGGAAGAAAAGAAGAGGTCTCTTACACAATTAGCATATTTTTAAAGAATTAAATATTGGTTAATCACACTATGAGAGCCAGGATGGTGTAGTGGTTTGAATGTTGGACTATGACTCTAAAGACCAGGGTTCGAATCCCCACTCAGCAATGGAAACATGCTGGGTGACCTTGTGCAAGTCACATTCTCTCAGACTAAGAGGAAGTCAAAAGCAAACATGCTCTGAACATATCTTGCCAAAAATATCCCATGATAGGTTTGCTCAGGATCACCATAAGTCAGAAACAACTTGAAGGCACACAACAGCAACAGCAGCAACAACAACAACAACAATCATACTGTATATGGAAAGCCATAATTCAGCTAGGAAGCAACTGAAAGAATGTAATACCAAAATGTAGTCGGGAGCTATCCAAATGAAAACAAAAGGAACTTGAAAGCTGAGGAAGGCTTTCATGTTATTAACAAAATGGAGGGATCTTCCTCTTTGTATAAGTTCTATATCTTACATAACCTCTGTCCCCTGTTATGATTTTGATGGAGAAGTAATAAATTTTCCACATTTGATAAGTATCCCAGAAGTAAGAAGATGCTTCAGAGGATCCTGACAGCATCATTAAGGGCCAGATGCTTGGTAAAACTCCAAGCACTGCAATTGCAAATGTGTGTCTATATACACATGCACATGTGTACATACATGGACATATATGGATATGTGTGGGCACTTAAACCCATATGTTGTTTTACCCCATGCCTGCTTTAGGTACCATGAAATTACTTTATAGTACATGGAAAAGCCTGAAATGACATGTATACAACCCTGCACAACAATCGTGTGAATCTGTTTTGCTGAGTTTACATGTACTGAAAAGGCTTAGTCAACTGAGGTGTTTGAAGAACCTTCAAACAGTTAGTCCTTTGATTTCTACATGTGGTAAAAAACATCAGAAGGAATATCTCTTGAACTGTGTCAAAAGAAACAATTGGCTTTGTACTCTGTCCTCTTTTTTGTCCTTACTTTTTTTTTACTGCTTCAATATGTTTCCTATAGGGAGAGAGGGGAGTTCTGGGCAACATATTGCTGCTCTCATTAGTGCTTCATGGATATTAAAATGCATCACAAAGTTTTTGTTTGTTTATTTTTGAACAGGATAACACACTTAGTACACTCTCCAGAAATTTACACAGAGTTTAGTGCAGAAACATCAATGTTGGCATCTACCTCCCAAATTCAAGGCCTCTCACAACTTCAGCTTACAGAGAATTGTGATTGTGTTACATCAAAACACCCAGTTTAAATTTTTTATTTGTGTCATACTTTTAGCTTTCAGGTAGGAATACCTTCATGTCGACCCATGGTAGCATCTCAGTAATTTTGGGAAATTCTCAGGTATGAAGGTATCAGTAGTCACTATGGCTGACTCATAGTGATCATAAGCTGCGGAAAGTATGCTAAGAAGGAAGCCATGCCCTATGAGGATAGACTTAGAGAGCTGGGTATGTTTAGTCTGCAGAAGAGAACATTAAGAGGGGACATGATAGCAATGTTTAAATATTCGAAGGGATGCCATGTAGAGGAGGGAGTGGGCTTGTTTTCTGCTGCTCCAGAGACCAGAACAAGGAGCAATGGATTCAAGCTGCGGGAAAGGAGATTCCACCTGAACCCCAGGAAGAACTTCCTGACAGTCAAGGCTGTCCGGCAGTGGAATATGCTGCCTTGGAGTGTGGTGGAGTCTCCTTCTTTGGAGGTTTTTAAGCAGAGGCTGGATGGCCATCTGTCGGGAGTGCTTTGAGGGTGTTCCTGCATGGCAGGGGGTTGGACTGGATGGCCTGTGTGGTCTCTTCCAACTCTACATTTCTATGATTCTATGATTTTATGAGTCCAAATGCAGAACAGGATGAGAAGCTGAAAAAAACAGAATCTGGCCATAAGGAAAACCCAAGTGAAGGTGAAGGTGGAATAGGAAGCTATGAAAACAGCAGAGGAAATTCACTTGATAGACATTCTGAATTTGGCAGGCCAAGGGTTTGAGAGAATGACTGTATTTATTTTATTAAATTATTTATGTCATCAGAGTTCTGTATGGCTTACAATAAAATTCATTTAAGCAGTTTAAAATGAAAAACAATAAAAATAATTGTAACTTTCTAAAAATAGAAATTGAATAGTTTTCATAATGAATAATTTAAGAAGTGAAATCAGTTTAAAACTGTATATGTGTGTACAGATATGGATGAAATCATTAGGCCCCAAAGTGTTCAACAAAAAGGCAGAATGAAACCAACATCAGCGCTAATTAGCCCTTCAAGAGGAGAGCAATCCTCATCTGGGTGTCACAGTGAACAAAGCCCTCTCCCATGTATTACTTCCAACAGTGGGACACAGAGAAGGGCTATCCACCAGATTCCACTCCTCGGGCAGTTATATACAGGGGAAAACACTCTCTCAAATATTGAAGGCAGTGTAGTTCTTGCAATTATTTCATGAAACACAGCTGGGCCTGAGGGAAGCTCCAAGGCTTGTCATCCTTGAATGGATGAGAATTAGGAGTATCAAACAGTGGGCATGTTTTTGTCCTAAATGCACCAACAATTTAGCACTTAGTTGCTATTTAGCATTCTCTAAAGCAGCTGTGTATGAGAAATTGAGAACTGCATGGTGGGCAGCAAAACATCTTGACCTTATTCTAAATTCATAGGCTGAAGGTGACTTTGGATCAGATTCTGTGGTGAAAACTCTCATTTCTTTCTGTTTTTCCACTGGCAGAACAGGGAGACTACCAGATAATAGACTATACATGAGACCTACAAATTGGAAAAAAAAAAAAAGGAAAAAAAAAAGCCAGAACAGTTTCAGAACATGCATTATTAATTGTTCACAGATTATGCAAGTAATAGTGATCATTTATCTGAAGGAAGTTCAAGCCAGTAGGAAGATAATTGGTTTACAGTAGACTATGCTGGGGTCTGATGGTCAGATTACAGATCATTCATAATTATTTTGACTTCTTCAGAAAGTATTGTGAAACCTCAATTAAATTCCAGCATTCAGCTCCTTGTTTCCACTTACTCATATTTTCAAGGCCGTCAGTAACAGAATATTTGAGGGTGAGTAGAAAAATAATGAGAGGGTAAAACTTGAAATTAATCACTCATTTCAATATACTGTAAGAAATCATCAGCACTAGAGAATAAATGCTGAAAAATCAGAGTGTGCATGTGCCTAGTGTGTATGATGTATGGTGATCGGATTGCATGCTTCTGTGAGACAAGAGGCTATGCTAATGGTAGCAGTGCTGCTAGTAGGGTCTCTCATGTCAGGCAGGCTTTCGCTGAAGAGCCAGACTAAATGTGCCAAACAGCTACTGGGCAGCAGCCATAGTGGGGGTGATCCTGGCGAAGGATCTCTCAGAGACAACACTTGTTAGTACTGCACAGAGGGAGGCTAGGCAACTCTCCTTTGAATATCTTCTACCACAAAAACTTTATGATGAGACAATCTCAAATAAAACAAGAGATAGTGCCAGAAGATGAGATTCTAAGGTGAGATGGCACTCAATGAACTACTGAGGTAGAGCAAAGGACAATTACAAGTAGCACTATTGCTAATGACACAACTGGACTCAAGCTGAAAGGACATACAGCTATTGATGTGTCCATAGATGAAAGGTAGGTCTGAAGCTACTCAACACATATTACCTGGCCTGATCTGACTCACTAGAAAAGACAATAATGCTTAGTAGAAGACAGTAGGAGAAGAGGAGACCACATTACAGATGGATAGACTGAATCAAGGAAGACATGTTTCTATATCTGCAAGACCTGAGCAGTGTGGTTGATGATAGGGCGACTTGGAGGTTTCTTACCCATAGGTTTGCCATAAGTTGAAGTTGACTTGACAGCAGTTAACAACAACAATTCAGTGGTATGAATGGACCTCATGAAAGGAAGCCCATTTGCCTTCAAATCCCTGGGAGGCATAGAATAAAAGAAATCCCAGGAAAAATGAAGGAACACATGGAGGTAAGAGTTGGGGTTACTCACTTTGCATGAGTGAACACTTCTGTTTTCAAACACTACCTCCCATAAATTGTGAAATGTTTAGGGTAAGGTTGCAAATAATGGAATTATTAGTAAAAAGTCCAAAATCCAAAATGGAACATGAAGTGATACTTCTAGGTTGGAAGGCACTCAATGAGCTACTGGGAAAAAGCAGAGGACAACTATGAGTTGTGCTGTGGCTAATAAGGCAACTTGACTCAAACTGAAAGAACATTCAGTTGATGATGTATTCAGAAAGGAAAGTCTGAAGTTGGCCAACACATATTATAGGAACATGAAACATGAGAAGCGTGAATCAGGGGAAGCTAGGCATAGTAAAACAAGAAATGGAACACATAAATATACTTGGAGTGAACAACTAAAGTGGACAGAGAAGGGACATTTTGAGTCAGATAACTACACAGTGTTTTACTCAGGAGATGAAGATCTAAGAAGAAATGGAACGATATTAATAATGAGGAGAGATGTAACAAAAGCAGGCAAGGGACAAAATGCAAAGTGTAACTGAATAATATTAATAAGACTTCAGAGAAAACCTGTCAATATAGCCATAATCTGAGTTCATGCTCCTGCTACAGAGGCAGAAGAAGAAGAAATTAAAAGATTCTATGCTGGAGTCCAAGAGGAAATTGACTACCCACTTTTGTAAGAAAATTGTAGGAAAGTTTGACCTAGATCAATAAATGAAACAGGAGAGTGAGTGACTGAATTTTGTGAGGCCAACATTTGTTCATCACAAACACATTCTTCAAGGAACCCAAGAGGCAACTATGTACATGGACATCATCTGATGGCCAGTATAGAAATCAAACAGATTACATAATTCGAAGCAGAAGATGGAGAAGCTCCATTCTCTCTGCAAAAATAAGACAAGGAGCAGATTGTGGCACACACCATAATATGTTAATATATATACATAATTAGAGGAAAACTAAAGATGAACACTAAGCCAATCATTGTGCCAAAATATAACCTGAAGAACATCCCCTTAGAATTCAAAGATAATATAAAAAAATAGATTTGCACTATTAGGCCTGATTGACTGAGAATCAGAAGAACTCTGAACTGAAGCCAAAGACATTGCCAGGGAAGAATGCAAAAAGGCACTATCTGCAGCCAAAAAGAAAGAGAAGGTGCAATGGATGACAGGTGAAACTCTTCAACAGGAAATTCTTCAAGGACAGATGGGAAGCAAAAGTAAGAGTTATCAGAAATAGAACACTGAATGCACCTGTTCAGTGACTTGTGTGCAGGGACAGGGAGAACTAGTGTAATAATCAATGCAGAGAAATAGAGGATGAAAGAAAGAACAAGATTTGTCTTCCACAAGAGCCAAGAAATCAAAAAGAAATTTTAAACCAAGAATAGAGATGCTATATGACCAGCATAGGAACACATTACATGACAAGTGGAAATAAAAAGCTGATGGAAACAATACACTGAGGGATTATATAAATGAACTGAAAAGATGACAGATTCATTCAAGGAAGATTCATTTGAAGATAAACCTACAATTTTAGAAAGTGAAATGGTAGCTGTATGAAGCTAAACATGCTGCAGCTAAACATGTTGGTTTAGCTTCCTCTCTGACCTTCCCCCTAAAACCTGCACTGCTGGCTGTAAACCAGCCAAAAATGGTGACCAGAAGTGGCATGATGTGATTTCTGATGTGTTACAATGCACAAGTTGAACCAGTTGGGGACATGATGGTGATGCAAATTGGCCCTCTCCCTTAACAGTCACCTACCCTGGCTTTGGACTTTGGATTTGTGGCTTTATTGTCAGTGATACTGTCAAAAGAACTCTGTGCTTGTATACTTACATGTTTTACATATGCCCTTAATTAGTCTGAATTGTGTTTTCCCCCCTCAAATTCTATTTGGATTTGAGAGGTATTTTTTTCAACACCCTTCCAATTTACTTTTGTTCACATTGAATTGTAATTTGCAAGAATCCTTTTGAGTGTATTTTGTCTGCAATCCAGTACAGGCTAACTTATTTTACAGTTTTTCCTCCTAAAGTAGTATCTGGAAAAGAAGGGTGTGTTAGCCAGCCTTATACCAGTCTTTACATTTAGTGAATATATTGCTTGATATATTGATTTTATGCTGTAACTGGATATTTCATTTACCATTTTGTCATTGCCTTCACTGTAGTCACATTGTTAAATGCTTTAGTTGATCTCCTCCTCTTCCAATGTATTCTTTTTTAAAATGGTTTGTACAAGCACATCTGCAAGTAGGCAAAATTCATAATGACCGGCCTGTCAGTCTTGAGAATCCACTCCCCCATTCTCAAACACTCATTCTTAAAGTTACACAACCGTTTTTACCATAACTTGCAGGAATGGAAACTGTTCTGAAAAAAGATTTGCATTGGCTTGGTCTTTTACAGAGCTAAAAAGGTCTCCTTTGCCATTCCACGTCCTCCCCTCTGCCCGGACAACCTGATGTTGACTTTACACTGCAATCTACACTAGGAAAAGGTTCAAGTGCTTTTTTTATTAGTCATCTGGAAGTCAAAATCACAGGAAACAGGGCAGCCTTATTCATGCTGGTACTCCCCAAATGTTTTGACTGACTGACTGACTATTTGTTTATATATTTATTTATTTAATAACCCACCTTTCTTTGAACATGGAAGTTTAGGTGGCTTATATATTTTGGACTATAACTGTCATTAGCCTGTGAAAAGGACAGGAATCACGGTTCTAAACATCTAGAGAGCATGAGCTTGAAACACTTTTTATTTGATAGGAGTCATTTCCAGATAGGTTTGCCTTACGGCCACCATAGATTGGAAACAACTCAAGGGCACACAACAACAACAAGGTCAGGTAACGTAGGCTATATTTCAGAGGAAGGAACTGGCAAAACCATCTCTGAGTATTTCTTGCCCAAAAAAGCCCTATCAAATTAATGGGGTCCCCATGAATCTACAGGCAACTTGAATCTCTCTCTCTCTCTCTCTCACACACACACAAAGCTACTGTTGCAGTAATAACAATGTTTGTTTTATACATTTAATTTATATCCTGCTTTTTTCCCCACATGGGACTCTAAAGTGGATTGAATTCAAACATAAAACTTGCTTTTACAAGAGTATATATCTAACTTTTTAAAATAGTCTAAGGATTTGTTTATTTACCCACTTCCTCTGTGACAGAGGTGCGAACTGTGCTGCCCTCCAAGTTGTTGTTGGATTGCAGCTCTCAGCATTCTTCACTAGTGACTCTGCTGGGTAGGGCTTCTGGAAGCTGCAATTCAGCAACATTTGGAGGGCCACCAAATTCCCTTCCCTGCTTAAAACATTCATCCACAGCACAAACAACAGAGGAAGGAGAGGAAAGCCCTCCAAGGTTCTTTTGTGGAAATAACCAGAGCTACTTACACGTTTTAGATAAACAATACACACTGTTATGCAACTTCATGTGGTTGTTGTCCCCAGTGGCTAAATCTGCCTGTGTAGCACAACCTATTACTTTAGAATACAGGTCAGAGGCCACATTTGAATGTTCATCCATGTAAAAGGAAATATCTTGAAAATACAAAACTGCTACATCAGAAGAAAGATACTAACCTAGCCCCCCCCACCCCCCACCCCGTGCCAACTATTTATATGCTAATGGAGTGTTTAATTGGAGGGAGCACTAAGAAATAGGATTCTCCACTTTTTGCCTGAAGTGGTATGTTCCATTCTATCACTGTGGTATGCTACCATCTTCTTTTGTTGCATGTATAGATCAGATAATATATGCCTGCCAAGGAGCTTTAAGTAGGTAAGGCTGAGAATAAAACTTCTTGGCTGCCTGCCCTGAAGGCACCAGATCCTATGTGACCTTAGAAGGGAAACCACTAGAAAATAGTAGGTGCAATAGCCTATACTCAGAAGAGGACAATGACAAACCATGCCTAAGTATTCCCTACATAAGAAAATCCTATTAAATTCATAGGGTCCCCACAGGTTGACAGGTTACTTGAAGGCACATACTATACGTTTCAAGACCGTAAGAAGAAACATACTACATCAGACCAAAGTCCTCTGGAGTTCAGCAGTCAACAGTGGACAACCAGATAGGAAACCTGTGAACAGGACAGTAGCTACACAAGGTAGTAGATATGCGCTATTTGTACGCACCACAAGATGCATTCATATAGTAACTATGTCATTATGGTAATTTATGACCAGTTGTGTACATACAATGAAGGGCTGGGCAGAGGACAGGCAGAGATCAGGGGCCATATCTTTGAGTGATTGGCAACGGATCAGCAGGAATTCTGACGGTCAGATAAGAAAAAAACTGAGCATATTCAGGAACCAATTCATTGCAGTTGGTACTCTCTGGGGAGCCATGAAATCTGCCAAGAAATGAAGAAAAATCTGGAAGTGGACAGAAGGGCACTACTTTTTAAAAGATATTAAGCAGTACGTGTGCAGAGGCTGCAACCTGTTTGAAAGGTCTGTTGTTACTGCTGGAGGCTTTGAGGGGAGGTTAATTTAGTTTGCTTTGGAAGAGAATGGCCTGGGAAATTTGAAAGAATGGCTGGGGAGAGGGGTACATGCACTTGGGCATGAATTATGCTGCTGAAATGGAAAAAGTTTAGCAGCAACTAGAGTGAAATGGAATGTGTCAAATGAGTTCTATTGAGTTTGGGGACTCAAAACAATTTATATAATCATAAGAGTATGGCCAAGTGTGACAAAATCCCTATTCAGGTTGGCTTTGCAGTTCCAATCTTTGGGGTCTTGTCACTCACTTTGCCCTTTATCCTTAAGACCCTGCCCTGGATCTGGTACTTAGACCTCAAGGTGACCTCTGTACTGAACAAGTGACTGTATTGCTGAGGTGGTTCAATGTTGTAATGTGTGACCAGTTTGCCTCAACAGATATTAGAATAAAATATTTAGACAGATGTAGAAAATAAAACAAGTAAAAATTTATTATACAACAAATAGGTTAAGCAATAACTGCCTGAACTCATCTACATCCCCAGCTCCCCAGACCCTATTGAGATATTTTCTATTCCCCTTCTGCTACTCTACCCTTCAACTTATCTCTAACTCCATGCTGTTTCTGAGTTGTACCAGTCTCAAGTTTATACCCATTATCCCATAGGCCACTCCCCTTCACAGCATTCCATGAGCTGTGATCGGTGAGTCTTTCTAGGCTTGACTAGTTTCTCGTTTCACACTGAGATCTTGGATCAGGAGGCTGACTGTGAAGTTGTGCACAGGTGCAACTATGACAAATCCTCTCCAAAAATCTTACCTTTTCAGCTTCCTCCTCATGACCACTCACTGATTGACAGCAGCATGATAGCAGCAGATAAGCACCCAACTGTTTTTCTATAGCACACTGTACATTATCTCAGGCATCCTGGACATTGATTTCACAGGAATATAGCCAGATGCTTCTCTGTCACCCTGCACTTTCCACTAGTCTGTAAATGGCCATGATGGGGTAAACTGCAACAGCTTAAAAGATAGGGTTTTGTTCTTTGTTTGTGGGGGAAGGCTTGGTTTTTTTCAGTTGTTAAAGAATTTCAATCCCTACAATGCTCCAAAAAAGTGAGTTATGAATGTGGAAGTAGGACTTACACTAACAGGATTCCAGGTTATGACTATTGGACCAGTAAAAATACGAAATAGATCCCACAAACCTGAAGTCTGTCCATCTCTAATAGAATCTTTAACACAAGAATGGAACCTTATGTTAGATGTGTGAAAATGTTTTAAGATCAGTTTTGAAACTCATAGTGATTTCACTGGCATTAGGGCTTTAGCCAATATTTTTAGGTACGTGCTTTGTACACACACGTTCATTTACAAGTAGCAGTTTCATTAACGATGGTTTGAAACATTAAATTTGAATTCTTACATCTGAATAGGCTAAACAAAGAGAAATTCTCCAAAAGACCTTCACATGCTTGATATCTTGTAGAATATTTGACAGAAGGGAATAAAAAACACAGGGGAAAAATATAAAGTGGTCAAGGAGGAGTAATGCCTTGCCCTTTTGCTATAAATTACTAGGCATTTAGAGCTAGAGGGCATACAGTTTAGAAAATAGGAATTCCTCTGAATTTCTTTTGCTGCCTTTATATCCCCCAAATCATATTTCCATTCTTGACAGTTTTAATCCAAGCAGATCTCAGTGATGTTTGAGTGATTTATTTATCTCAATTCCTCATGACAGCTACTGCTTAAGTCTCAGGGTAATGCAGCGGTCTCTGGCAATTGGCTTCCCAAGCTGAAACAGACCAAAGGTGCTACTAGAAATCCAGGCCTCTGGTTCTGTTGTCACTTACTCCAGTGAACAAGAGAAGACAGTCTACCGATAGGTGAATATAAAGTTAGATTGCAATTGTTTATGCTCTCGCTGGGCAAATCTAGCTATATTTACCCAAAAGTAAATAGTTTTGTGGGATATGTTTCTAGAAAAAAAAATACACAAGATTGTAGCTATTCAGTTGACCCTGTACAATTTTCCTCAGTGAGGTTGACTGCTGGATGAATGTACACATGGCCATAACTTTAATGCATCTATACACCAGCAGTTGCCCATGCTGTGTTTTGTGCTCATTGGCACAACCAGGTGCTGCTGCATGCATTGTGTCATATCTTCATGGACTCATGGATTGTTTTGGTCTTGTTTATATATTTATTATCTGATGATGTGTATGTCCTCTTCAAACAGGACCAAAGTAAAGGAGAATGGAGCCTGCTAAAAAAGTCAGATTGTGCTGTCAACTGCAGTAGTCTGCGGTGCTTCGAAGTATTTTCTCTCTTCCTCTGCTCATTACTCTTGCATATTACTGTTACTCTTGCCTATTTTTGCATATATGCCATTTATCTGCTATTAAAGAGAGAAAGTGATTTTCCCTACCTTTTTCTTCAGATCAGAATCACAAAGGGTACCACTTCACCTTCCTGTGATTTTCCTGAGGGTCATTGGAGAGCTAATATTAAACCAAAGCCTCCAAACAAGAGCTACAGATTTGCACCTGAATGCCTCAGTTAAAATGATAGGTTGATGCAAATATTAAGTGATGGTGTGAATGGGAATCCCCCTACAAGGTGTAAGAAAAGGTCAGGTTAAGCCTCATGCAGCATCACTGGCTCTGTGCAAACAGCAACCCAATGCACTCTCTCGTGGAACAAACTAGTGAATGGGCAGAAACATTGGATTTGAAATTGTACTAAAATCATCTATGCCTCCATTCTAAATAACATTCTGCGTTCCAGGAACTGAGAAACGAACCTATGTGGAACTAGAAGGGAACTTCCATTGAGGAGAAATGTAGCCAGGGAGAAAGGGCACTTGGCAGAGAAATTAGAGAGCTTAGCTGGTTTTGTATACTGTGCCCATGTGTGCGTGTGTTCGCTTGTTTAAAAAACACAACCCACAGCTTGTCAGTTTGTGCTTCTTTCCGATTTTAAACCGAAGTAGGGCATCAACTGAGATTTGAATGGTGCGTATAGGAATAAAGTTACTATTAGTCAAAGATATTCCCTTCACCCACCTTTATTTTTTCGTTAGTTTAAAACACAACACCTGCTCATGAAAGTTCAGGTAAAACATGCAATCTACTTTTCTCCCTGCTTAAAACCACCACCACCACCGTCAATGGCTTCCTCGAGGAGTCGGTTGCTGTTGAAGTCCAGATTTTTTTTTTTTTTTACCAAATATTGCTCTAAATCTGTCCTGAGACTGGGAAGAAAACGCGGTAAAGAGATGGACGCCCGCTGATCCAGCGGATGGTGGGGAGAATGAAAAAGTTGGCGAGGCGGCGGGTCGGGAGGGAGGCAAGCGCTGCGCCCGCGCTCTGCAGGCACCGGCCAGAAAAGCCCAGCGAGGCGAAGTGATTGGCGAGAGGAAAGCCGGTGCGGCGGGGAGGGGGGGGTGGAGGGGGTGGGAGAGAAGAGAGGGGAGGGAAAGGGAGCGAGGAGATTTTTTGACTTCTGCAAAAGCAGCCCCGAGAAATCGCCAACCAGGGCTGGCTCGCTCACTCGCTTGCGCGCGCGCGCTTTCTCTTTTTCTCCCTCTCCGTTCCTCTCGCTCTCTTTAATTCGGCTCCTCCCCCGTGTGGTTGTGGCTTTTCCTTCCATCAGAAAGGCCGATCTGCGACGCCAGCTTTCGGTGGGGGTGGGGTGGGGAATCCGAAAGAAGGAGAAGAAAAACCGCTTTTGCTCTTCCCGCGCTGACTTGCATCCCGTACGGCAGCGTCTCGGAAACTTCTGTGGAGTTATCGCTGTCTCCCTTTGGGTACAAACAGTAAAAAAAAAATCTGTCTTCAGTATATCCTCCAGCTGCGCGCTCTCCCTCTCTTTTCTTCAGCTCCCTTCTGTGTTGTTTCCCTCTCGGTCGCTCACACACACACACACACCTCTTTTCATCAGCATCGGGGGCAATGGGAAAAGTTCCTGGCTGGTCCCCAGGCTGGCACGTTGCTCCGCTCGCCGCCCGGACATGGCTTTTGATCCTCACTTTTGGCTTCATTAGAGCAGACCTCACTTGCCGATCGTGCCACTGGCAGGTGCAGCTGCAGGAGCAGCAGCCGCCGCCGCCGCGACGGCAACAACCCCAGCCAGGATTATCCCTGCACTTGAGGACGGGGCGAGGAGCAGGCGGCGGAGAAGAGGCGACGAGGCGACCTGGGGAAGACCGAGGTCAGAGGCGCGCAAGTCCCGCGCGTGCGGCGGGTCAGGTCCTGGCCGCCTCGGCCGCCGCTGGGGATCAAAACGCCACCCTGGCGGCGAGGAGACCCCCAGCCGGAGCGTCGCCCTCGGATCGGAATCCCCAGCCCGGCCGCTCCAAGTTCGCCCCAGCGCCGCCTTCCCCGCTTCCTCGCCTGGACCCTGGCGCTGGCGAAGAACGGCGCCCGCTGGCCCGCTCGGAGGCCGCCGCGCCCCTCGGCCGCCGGAGAAAGGACAAGGTGGATCGGAGCCGCCGGCGACGGAGGCGGCAGAGCAGGAAGCCCCGAGGAGCTCCGGCCGAGCGAGACCCCCAGCCGCTGGAGGCAAGCCGGGAGCGGGCGGCGGCGGCGGCGGCAGAACCGGAGGCGAAAGCCACGCGTTTCAGATTGGAGGAGCTGAAACTGACGAGCACGACCTTTGCCCTGACGGGGGATTCGGCTCATAACCAAGCCATGGTGCATTGGTCGGGCCACAACAGCAGTGTGAGTAACCCGAACCGGAAGCGGAGCGATAGTCCTAATCAAGCGGAATAGACCCGCCACCAAGCGCTGGATGGTGGGCGGGGGGGGGGAGTGGAGTGGAGATGGCAACGGCTTGGTCTTCCCAGCCCTGCTGTTTCCTACAGAAAGACCCAGGGAGTGCGGGTTCCCTGAGACTTTGCCACTGAGCCGCCTCGTTCTCTCTTCGGCAGAGTTTCTTCTTTTTTTAATATCATCTGTTTGCTGTGTCTAAGGCCACTTCCGCACTACACTGTTATAGTGTTATTATTCCACTTTCAACATCCTCTGGAATCCTGGAGTTTGCTTTTGGCCCCTCCTATAACTGCAAACCCCAGGATTCCATAGGATGTTGAAAGTGGAATAATAGCACTATAACAGTGTAGTGCGGAAAGGCCCTAAAAGTGCTTCCGTGTGACATCCTCTCTGGAGCATAAAGTTTCCTGCTCTACTTGCGAAGCTCTAGAATTGCAGCTCAGGCACCTTTAAACACAAGCATGCCTTCAAAAAAAAAAAAAAAAAAAAAAATACAAATAAATCCTGATCTATGTGTGCAGTGAATGAAAAATTCTGAGATGATTGGGGTAAAAGGTGTTCTCTTCTGCGGCAGGGGAGGGATGGTCACCGTTTTTTTTTTTTTTTTGCAAAGGGGCAGGAAAAGCGTCAGATATTTCAGTGCCGAGATGCCTTATTATTGTGACAAGTGGCACAAGTGTGGCAAAGTGATAAAGATGAATGATGGGATTAGGAAGGCTTTGACAGGAATACTATAAACTCTGACAGTGAGGCAAGGTATTTCTGTGGATCACTTGTGTCTGCTCTCCTGTGTGCCCATTTTCTACCCTTCTCATGGTATACATAGAAACAGCAACCCTGGTTTTGCCCTTTTTTTCTACCTGCGATCAAGTCCATTTTTTCCCCTCTTTCACTGAGAAGCTGTGTAAGTGCCAAATGATTTTTGGAAAATTTATAAAACCATGTTTCCTGAACTGGGACACTGGAATAGAAAGTGCCTCTCAGTTTCTATTCTGTCAGTAGTCTAAGATCTCGTAGCTTTAATTTAATAGTTCATGTCACAGGCAATCAAGATTCAGTTTTGACCAAAAAGATGCCAGTTGTACAATCTCCCTCAGGCTTGTGCCTAACTCTTTTCACTTTCCTCCGAGAACATTGAACAGCTCAGGTTTGCAACCCAAGATTGGTTCACAATGTACCATTTGTTCCCTTGAGGCAGTTCAAGTGTCCCTTTATATAAAAATGAAACTAAACTTGCAGGAAGAGGATGTCTGGTCACCTGTTGTTCTTTGGTTTATCTCCATGGTGTTAAAATGAGAGAGTTTCTCCCATCTGTTTCTACAGTAATTCAGCTTCCTTTTATTCTAAGTGTCTCCTTTTTTCAAAAAAGAGGTAATTCCACCTTTCCAATGTCTCTTATGCTGCTGTGCTGCAGATTTTATTCAGATAAACAGAGCCACTTTCTTTCACAGCAGTGTTGATATAAACTGGGCTTCAGTTTTTAGAGAATAAGGGCAATAAAGGCTGGGGCTCTGTATAATGCAGATCCGTGGGAGCTGGTTCTTAGAGAACAGGTGAAGTGAGCCAAAGGAATATAAGAGGCACCAAAATAATAAAAGAAGAAAAGCTGATTCTTGTTTATGGAGCAGTCAGTTCTTTACCGATAGTACATTGCAACTTGCATTCTTCCTCTCAAAGTAGTTCTTCATTCTGCTATTTTTAGTTATGCCTCTAGTAGGCTTTTAATTACAGTAAAAAAGAGTTTAGTGATCTGACCATTATCCATTCCTTTTTGAATATATGAATATAAATCTCACTGCATACATTCTGTGTTCATGTAGATGTTGTCAGCATTTCTATAGGAGCCAGACTTCATTGACTAGACCATAATTTTATAGACTTTTCAGGAACTTTTAAATCAACTGAAGTAAGGGATCAAAAAACACAACCAACTGTTTGAATGTTGTTAGGAACTTTCCCCCATCTTCTCTTATTGGCTATTGGATCTCTGATATAGGTCCATTAAAATGAATTGTTCACTTTGAATGGTAGACTTTTAAAACTGATTGAAAAAGTTTGTTACTGCTGTAGCATAATTCATGTCCTTGGCAATGACTTACAGCTTAAAATAAGTTTAAAAGCCTCTATTGGGCAGTCTGAGGTTGTAGAGCAGAGGAGTTAAGATAAGAATTTTTAAATTGGAACAATATATAATTCTGATCATTACTCTACTGTGAATTGTAAAATGCTACATTTCCCATTTACCTTTATGACAGTCCTTGTTTCAATGTGCATATAGAAAAGTTCTTGAGTTAATCAGCCATGTCCTTTACAACTTGCTTGTGTTTGAACATCCTGCCACACAGTTGATATAAGCCTTTCTTCACGTGTGCTCACAACACATTCATCACAGTGCAGTACGTTGATAGTGAATGGATGTAGTCTTTTGCTCTAGATATGCAAAGTCTAAAGGAATCATCCTTCACTTGCCATTTATTTGTCAATGCAGAAAATGAAATTGGTGTTGAACCATTACGTTTGACCAAAAGCAAGGCCTTTTTATAAACCTGGGATGTTTATAGTTGTATATGACTTTCTTTTTAAACTGCAAGTCAGGGGCATCTTGCCCAGAGTTTTCAGTTGTGTCATGAATTGAAAATGAAATATAGTTTTGGATTCTTTTTCTTCTCTGATGGAGCTCTTAATTCTTTATGTAGAGACATTGTCTTTGAGATGTGTCTCCACTCATGTTTCCAGTGGCTTGTGTCAACTGCAGAGCAATAATATCAACCCTACTCCAGTATGGGAAAGTCATCCATGGCATGACAACCACCAGTAATTATGGTTGTGGCAGCAGAATTACAATCTAGAATTTGGTTGCTTTCTAGAACATATATGTTTTCCTTACATTTCACCTTGTTGTTTAGTCTGAGATCTAGACCACTGTTATTCCATGATACTCCGAGGCAACCATATCTAGTCTTACACCAGTCCATACAACAGTTCAAATTATCAGAATTTCTCATTATCTAGACATTTTCTAGCACTTTCAATTCATTTAAATAACAAAGGTTATGAGATATGATGTTTAATTTACAGCCAAGATTCAGCTGCAAAAAAAGATATCCACACTAAGACAAATATAACACTTCAATACCATTATAACTGCTATTGTTCCATCATGTGAAATCTTGGGATTTGTAGTAATTCTCTGTCAGAGAGCTTTAATGCTATAGGACTGGAGAGTAGATTAGAGTTCTGTAACAGAAAATTCTGAGTACCTCATCAAATTACAAATCTCAGGATTTTGGAGCCATGGCAGAGTGGCACCAAACTGCTATAATTGTGCAGTGTGGGTACATCCGTGGAATCCTAATAAAGAAAATCTGCCTTTGTTCATATGTATTGGGATGATGGTAGGGGGTCTAAAGTATCTATCCAAGGTATTGAACCTATATAGAGAATAGGTTTCAATACTATGGACAGCTGGTTTAAAGTCTGAACTAAAACTCAAAGCAGATTGACTGTTATGGAAGCTACCAAGCTACCTAACTAGCTCAACATTCTGTTTGCATGGTGGCTAACCAAATATTGTGGAAAGTCCATAAGCAGGACAGGAGTGCAATAGCACGCTCTCACTCAGTCTTCCTAACAAGTGGTACTGAGAGGTATGCTGCCTCTGATCCTGGAGGTAAAATGTAGCTACCATGATTGTTAGCCTTAGCTTCCATTGATTAGCCCAATCCCCTTTTAAAGTTGGCCAAAGTGGTAGCCTTCACTACATCTTGTGGTAGTAAATTTCAGAATTTAACAATATACTCCGTGGTGTGTTGATACACATTGGACTAGAAAGGTGCTCTTGAAGTAGTGGAATGGAGTATCCAGGTAGACTTAATTCCATCCTCTTTGTGTTTGGAAACAGACACTTGGTTATAAAAATTGAATTGACATATTGTTTTCCAGTTAGTAGAAATCGATTCCATTTTCCAGACAAGTACCTTGCACCTTAAATCTTGGTATGACAAACAGAAATAGTGGAATAATGCTTGAAGGGAGGTGAAGATATAATTGGAAAAGTCAGAGATCAAAATTTCACATCAACCATGATTTCACACAGTGATCTTAGGCAAGCCACTATTCGTCAGCAGTTTCCCCAAGAAGTGGAGATCAAGTGTTGCTTTAACGGTGCTCCTGATAGTATATGTAAACTGTTCTGAGAAATTCAGACAACTGCTGCATAAGTGGTAGCTACTACTAATACTTCTACCACTACAGTATAAGTTAGCTTAAAGGCATCATATCCTGTCAGGTCTTCGAAGCTAAGCAGGGTCAGTGTGTGGCTGACCATAGGGCCCAAATGGATGACAATAAGAAGTAAGCAAGCAGGACATGACCATTGTTATATCTGGTGGTAGCAAAACCCAGGGAACAGAAGACAAAACTCCTAGACTATTTCTCTTGAGCCATTTGAGCCTTTCTGCTGTGTTGGAGGGCATGGCTGGATGGAGTGGCTGGACCAGGAACATCCCAGGCCCTGGACAACCATGGACAGTAAAAAGAAATCTTTCATCTGTCCAGAATATCTTACCGCTCAGTGTCATTGGATAACCCTTGGTTTTGCCATATATAACTATATATATACCTTGACCTTGTCTCTTCCACCTTTTTTCCAAGGTAAACAGGCGCAAATATCATAGTGTTTTCTTACAGGTGAATTTTTCGAGACCCTTGATAATCTTGACTTTCTTTCCTAACTTTTAGAAATCTGTGGTTAATATTTTTCAATTACGGTAATCAGAACTATAGACAGTGTTCCAAGCATGGCCACTGCAACGTAGCTGGTGTTTTCCATGTTAGTGAGATAGTGAGACCAGTCTACATCCCAGTCCAAATTTTAAAGCAGTTATCTAAGAAGCTGAATTGTGTCTCCAAAACAGGTTCAGCACCTTGGATAGCTGCTTCCACAGGAAGACACAGAAGTCCTCTTTGCAAACTCTTTCTTTAAAACAACATGTAATTTGGTGGCATCAGCAACATGGATACTTTACAGTCCACCCTCGTCCCCAAAATATTTATGAACATTTTTTTTAAAAAAAAATCACTGATATCAAGAATGGATTCTTGGAGTACTCCAGTGTTTACATCCTTCCATTATGAGATGTGATGGTTTACGCCTACGTTCTACTTTCTGGTCTTTTATGAGTTTGTAAGCTGACCTCTCCTCTTATCCCATAATTGCTAAGATGGCAACCCCATTACTGACGTATCAAAGGGTCAAAGAAATCCTCAAAGAAAGATGATTGGAAGCTAGGATCATTGCTGTATAAATGGGTGTATAAATGGGTGGAAATACAAAATGTTTAAGCTTTTCAAACATCAAGAGGGGAAAAACTGTATCTATAGAATTTCAGCCTGCTGTGAAATAAGTAAAGAGACATATCTCTTATCAGGAAAGAAAGTTGAAACTCTGAAAGCTACTAGGAGGAATCTGTTATTTTGTATGATTATGCTTTCATGCTGGACGTCAGCAAATCATAGAACATTAATCTCTACTGTGGGATGTAATTTATGGCATGTCTCTTCTGTAAGATAGCAGGTTGTAACTGTTTAAGGGTATAGAGTAGTAAGATAGCAATGTACAGGTTTTTCATCTGTAGAGAAGCTACACATTTGAAAACTGTCACTCTGTATATTCTACAGATAAAGATGCTAAACAGTGAAAGATTAATTTACAGAGGTATCAAAATGGTTAGGGTTTTCATAACTATGTATTTGATGTTAAATAGAATCTAGAATATGAGTTAAAGAAGACTTCAACAGAGACCTTAAAGCTACTTCTAGGCATGTTGTAGGGAGACACTGACTACTTCCTTCACCAGTTCAGCTAGTCCCTTCTGGGTCTTTGAATGATCTAGAAGCAAGAAGGGCTAGGGTCTACCACACAGTGGTGGCCCTCACTTCTCTAAGGATTCTATCCATATCCCCAGGCTATGAAAACTGAAAAGAAACCATTATTATTGAACAAACAGAGGTCGGAGATACATCCACTAGGATTTCTATGCCTCTGAGGAGAAACTGCTTCAGCAAGGAATCCAAAGTGGGAAGTCTGTGAGGTCACTGTGAGGTGTGTCTTGACATGATGGGAGAACCTTTGTCAGTAAACTTGATATATCTTCATTGCACACTAAGAAAACAGGAAGACTTTTTAGTGTTTGAAGTACCATTGGATCCTTTGAGGAGTCCCTTTGGACTGTTTGTATTTTTTTTCAGGAATTTCTATGCTTATAATTTGGTTGATGTGGTAGAGTAAGGGATTGTGTCCTAAAGATTTCATTAAGGGGAAGTTTTATTTTACTTATTATCACAGAGGCTATATCCTCCATGGGATGAAGTAAATCAGACTCTGCCACTTGCATGATGTCTCAAGCACACCCAAAGCCTCCCAGGTAGGAAGATAGGTCTTTATTTTAAGGTTAGAGAGACCTCAGCCAGGGAAAATGGCCGCAACAAAAGCTTTAGTTAGCGGCTTCAGGTTACCAGCCTTAGTAGGAGTCTGGCAAGTGATTACAGGATGAGGAGGCCAGCAGGTATAGGTTGGTTGTGTTAGAGATTCAAAGAGCAAGCAAAACCGCAAACAAATCAATAACATGAATATATCTGCTAAGACACAAAGGATGCTTCACTTCAGCTACCCAAGTCCACTATTTACCTGGCCACCTTGTCTGGCTTTCTCAGTTGTAGAAGGCTTGTTCCTGACTCCCTCAAAGTCTCCCTGAGCTCCCAGCTTTCTTGAATGTCCTGCCCAGTCAGGCAGCCAAGAAAGGCCTCAGTCTAGCTGTTGCTCAGATCTTTTCTCCACCAATCCTCCAGAGTTCAGATCTAAAGGAGATACTTTTGCCTCCTAGCCCCTTCCCTTTAAAGCTATTTAATGTTGTTTTATTGGCCTTCTTGCCATACCCCACTGCAGAAGCTTTGTCTGAGCCAGCAGCTGGTTCTCCTTTCCTCCTGAGGCCAGGGATCTGGGAAAAGACAAGGTAGTCCCTGTGGTGAGTTCTACTCTTCCACATCTATATTTCAAGCATTGTGTTTCCTTCTATACTTCTTTGGGCAGAAGCAGAAACAAACTTGTTGGAAAGTCTAATGGTATAATATTTCAGTTAACGGATAAGACATTCTGATTTTGATCTCCTAACAGATAGATTGCAAGAATGTGTTTGAGAAACTGCCCTTTTCTTAGTAACAAACTGTGATCATATTTCCAAGTTACAGTCAGAGTTGTGTACTCATTTCAAGCAGATATATGTTTCAACATTTTTTAGGCACTCAGAATGCCTAAATGTCAAAACAAAATTTGAGTTTGAATTAATCCTGGATTCCTCTACTTAAAATGGTTGATGGTTAACGAAGAACTAGGCTAAAGCTGAGTTGATGTATATTGCATAAATAAATAAAGAAATAGTGTTCAAACTGGTCAGATGCCCTTAGATGAAGTTGAGTGCTGCACAAAAATTCACAGCCTAGAAAAGCCTCTGGCATTAATCAGAGAAGCCTATTGTGTCCTTCAAATGAGAAAGTAACGATGCTGCTATTTGTTTTAAAATTAGTTCTCAAAGGAGTTGGACATCATAATCACATTTTCAATAGAAAAATTCTAAATAGTTGTTCCCCTTTTGCGTAGAAGGGTAGAGAGAATGGAATCTAAATGAAATGTAATCTAGAAAGAGTATCTTTGCTGCTAAACAGTTTCTTTCTAGTCTGTTTCAGATTCATATTTATTCAGACATAAATCTATTCTGGATGAATTCTGAACTGATTTATAATTTTTAAAACACACACAGACACATTTATACACTGTTTGATTTCCATAACATGCACATTTAGTATAGAACTTTTCCTGATGTATGGGGTTTTGTATGCAAATTTGAGGCCAAGAGCTATATCACAGAATTCAAAGAACTCCACAATCCAAAGTATGATTGTGTTCAAATCTGAATATTAGTCCTGAGGGTGTAAATTGGGGGTAGTACTGTAAAACGCAAGCTAAGAAGGACCCTAACTTATCACTACTTTTAATAAAGATAAGACAGTTGTGCACATGTGAACAAGGTGTGAGGTGTCTTACCCTCTGATATATTCGTATCCACTCACAGCTCATGCAGACTTGCATGTTTACACTAATTTACTGTACCATAGTTAAAGATTTTACCACCCTAATTACATGTATGTTTACTTGGAAATAAGCCCTTATGAATTACGCTCATTGGTGGAGGTTTCGAAATTTTGCTCCCCTTCCTACTGCATTCTGCCACATCACCAAGAAACTGGTCCCTTTGTTTCCTAGCTAACAAGCGATTGTTTTCAGGGTATACAAGGGGCTGCATCCCTGAGATGGCAATTCCATCCTTCCTGGGTTATGCTGGATTCTGTTGTTTTGCCGGTAGGAATTAATTGTTTGATTCTGTCCTTTGTGTTCAGTCAGATGTATTCCAAAGAAAATATGCATATGGTTGCAGCTGTGCCAATGAAACTTAAATGGTTTATTGGAGAAGTACTTGTAAAACTGTCCATCTTTTTACATTTTATATAGACACTTTATATAGAGGGGATGAGAAAGGAGAGAGAGATGACTGTAGAAACCAGATTGATTGTAGCATGTCTCCTGCATCCAAACATCTTCCTTTATAAGACATAAAGCAAGAGAAAAAAAAAGTTGTACCCTTAAAAGAAACCTGTAGTTATTTCTCTAAATAATCAGGCAAAGAAATTGGTTGCAGGAGAGAAACCCTTATGATAAGGCAGTTTGGTAATACGATGGCATAATGAGATTTTGTTGTTGTTGTTACTGTTGAAAAGGCAAAGTGAGCAACACAGAGGCAGAGTGATAATGCAACTTCATTCTTTGGCATAAACACACTCTATAGAATAACTGCATTTGCTATGTTGGAACTGGTGCCTGTAAATGGATAATGTCTGAGCATTTTTATGTGTTAGAGTTCATTGCTAGATGTCTAAGAGTACAAACCTTTAAATTTGAGTTCTCCTGTATTTCTTCAATTGAAACCAAAATCTCCAACAAGGTGTTCTGTAGTAGAGAGATATGCAATCTTATGCTATATTATATGGTGATATGAATATATTCAGGAGTGACTCTACCAAAAAGTCTTACCTTTGAGGTGATGGAAGGCATCATCCTATGTGAGAGAGAGTGGCCTGAGGTAAATCATGTTCTGTGCTTTTCTTAGTTTTTGATTTTCACATCTGTGCTACAGTAGTGTGTTTCTGTCATTACAAAGTCCTTATCAAGCTGAATGGAATTTTGATGATTTTGGTAATGTTTAAAAACTGTGAGGAGTATATTAAGCAACAACAGTGCCATCAAGGACAGAAATAATGAACTCCAAAGTTCTCCTTTCACCTTAGCCACATTAGGGTCATCACAATCTTCTGGTCTGTATGCTTCACAAATCCCTCATACTCCCTGATGCTATGAAACAAAATCTTACCGTGAGTGAGCAGTCAGTAGAAACAAGCCAACATAAATTGTCACCAGTCCTTGAAATAGAAAATAGTTTCCCTGACAAACTGAGAAGCATTTCATGTTTCAGAACCCAACCAAATGGCTGCTATAATTCTTTTTATCTTTGTCATGATCCATCTGTAGTTTCCATTGTGCTAGCTTTTTAAAAACATACACTTTCTTTTATAAGATATTCTGAGAATATATATATATATTCACAAGAATAACTTTATTGTGATGGAGAGCAAAGAAAGAAAGGTGATTCACAATCTTTGAGAGAACTGGGTCGGCTCATGACAAAGAAGATAAACCTTAAGTTCTGTGTATCAATGCTGGATTGGTTGTAGATTCAAAGTTTGGACGCATCAGGTGAGCAGGAATCTTCTGCAGACAAAATATATACTCAATCACTTAATGAAGTACTCTGTACAGCATGTGCTCTGTGTCCTAGTGACCACTGAATTGCTATGGGAATCAGTCTATTTTTCAACGAACTCCAGTAGAGGTAGTAACATCAGTGTCAGTAGTTAATGTAAAATTCTACTTTAGACATGTGTGTATTATTTATTTATAGCATTTTTGTCAATACCAAACATTCTCCAAGAAATTTACGATAAACTCTTTCCCTATCCTAAAAAGAATATGTGGGTGTGAAACCTAAACCAGAATGACCTAAATTTCAACTACAGTAGATTCATTGACTCAGTTGCTGGATGGCAAGCCAGCATTTATGAAAATCTTATTGATTCAGTAGATCTAATCTATTTGGGACTAGCAACTTGATTCAGGTCATTAAAACTGGCAACAACATATGCCAAAGTAAAATCAGCAATGAAAATATCAATAATACAAGAGAGATAAGAATGTAAAGATCTGAAGATGCAAGAATCTTTGGCTGACATGGAAAAGGCCACAATATGGCTGCCAAGTATACTACACTGTAGCTACCCACCTCAGCACATTTCTCAGGGACACCCAGAGAAGATGTTTTCAATAAGATTTAAAGGTCCTGGCAAAGTATGTGTGAGAAGAGACTATCCTAAAACCCAGGCATAATATCACAGCCCCCAACTGTCCTGCATTTGCAAGAATGTTTATAATTAATCCACTGTTGTCCTATTTTTTTCAGCTGCCTTTGAAGTGTCCCACTTTTTCTTTCCCCCTTTTTCTTCAGCTCAGTTGCTGCAAGCTGAGTTCAAAATACACAAGTAGTTTGCGCTCAGCTCAGGAGGGGAGAGAGGAGAGGAGGTGGCAGAATCATGCCCTTTCCAGGAGACTCAGGCAAAAGCAAACTTCTGCAGCCTCTCTTTAGCTTACTTGTGTTTCCCCATTAATAACCTCTGCCATTTTGACCACCCACTAACGTTGCTAGGCTGCATGTGCCCTGGTTTTCATCTGTGAAATGCTGGAGCATCTGTAGTATTAGCCAGTTGCACTTGGTAGCCTTGCCATCCTGTTGAGATTGATGGTACTTTCCAGATTGTTTTCAAGAACAGTTTAATTACAAATGTAGAATGCATTTCTTTCTGCTCAAAGGGAAGTACTGTGATGTGGATAACTATAGGATGGCTGTCTCTTTTCTAACAAAGCTACAGTCTAGCCTACTAAAAGTCATTCTAAGCACATGAGGCTATCTTTGACAGTGGCCATTTCCACACTACGTTGTTATAGTACTATTATTCCACTTTCAACATCCTGTGGAATTCTGGGGTTTGTAGTTTACTGAGGCCAAAGAGGTCTCTGGCTGAGAATGCTAAAGGCCCCTCCCTAAATTGAAAAGCCCAGGACTCCATAGGACCTTGAAAGTGGAATAATAGTATTATAACAGTGTAGTACGGAAAGGCCAGTATTAAATACTCAAGTACATACTAAGTACATACTCAAACTGTGAAAAAGCAACCACTCTGTTGGATAGGCAACCTCGTCAGAACTGCCTGCCAAGAGCTAGATTTTTTACAGAAATCGAAAAATGGAAAGATTTTGATCCTTTAAATTCATTTGGATTTAAGGGAGCTTAACTTGGGTTGGGCTTCCTCACTGATTGTAAAAACACCAGCAAAGAGAGAAGACAAGGCAACCAATGGGTTTTAGCCCTAACTGCTATACAGAACACACCTGATCAGAGCACTGTGCCTTTGAACACCAGATGCTGGGGCAAACAACAGGAGGAGCAGATCACTTTCATCTCTTCCCTGTCAATTTCCAGCAGTATCTGGCTTGTGACTTTTGGAAACACATTTCTAAGACCAGATGGACCTTGATCTGATCCAGCAAGTCAATTTTTTCCCCGTCCTTTCTGTCATTTCACTTAGATGAACTTTTTGCTATGTTGCTGCATCTAAATTCAATCTATATCAAAGCATTAATTTTTATATTGTTGTTCCCATTGAATATATTAGGATTTGAATTAGAGCTCTGAAGCAAATTGCTACAAGTACAGTAAATATGTCATGAGGGAGGGTCATGGGGGCATAGCATTGCTGTTTGTGCAATGTAACAGCATTACTGGCAACTTTGCTTTTTTGTGTAACAAGTAATGTTTGGGGTTGAGAGGTACTTTGGAGGGATTTTTTTTCTATATTTCTATAATAAGAATAGTTTTGTAAAATGAAATAGAACAGTTTTGTAAAAGAAAAAAAAATACCCTAAAAGCATGTTTGTAACACATTGTTTTTCAAGTAAGGAGAAACGGAAAACCAGTCTGGTTTGAGTGTTAGACTAGGACTCTGGGAGACCCGGGTTCAAATCCCCACTTGGTTATGGATACCTACTAGGTGATTTTGGGCAAGTCACACTCTCTCAGACTTAGAAGAATGCAGTGGTAATCTGTCCCCATCAAGATTTATTCAGTCTTGCTGGGAAAACCCTGTGATAGGTTTGTGTTAGAGTCACCATAAGTTAGAAGAGATCTGAAGTCACACAACAACATCAACGAGAAAGAGTAAGATCGTCCTCTAAAAAGAAGTTCTGGTTTCAGCCGAGTATTGGATTCCCCTACCTCTTTCCTTTTCAAACTGTAGTTAAATTTGTTATGCAATACTGGGGCTATTCATGTGTTTCCTCTTACAACAGGGGTGAGCACTGTGGACATTCTGATAACCTGTGCTTGTCCATTTTTCATCCTACTGACCCTTCTGGGACATCTCTGTCCCTTTTTATCTAACCAAAAGTGACCATGTATTCATTTATGTTTTTTTTTAAAGAGTCCTCCCAAAAAGTACACAGAGCCTTCTGATAACGGTAAATAGGAGAATTGTACTCCTTGGAGGTTTCTGGGAGATGTTCTTTTGTTGATTTTAGAAGGTAGTTATTATATAGCTGTGTTCTGGAAGATAGGATTGCATAAAAGGACATGTCAGGTGACATGTATCCTGTGGGCTCCACAGTTCTCATCTTTGCCTTACACAGTTGCAGTCATATGAGTAGGGAGAGTGGGTCCATGCTTTTTGGCCCCTCTTGTTCCTCCTTGCCTCTCCATGGGTACAGCAGGCTAGTCACTGCAAAAGGAAGGGTTGAATACATATGAAGAGCTGCCCCAATGGGCCATGACAGTGGAACAAAGAGGGTAGGATCACCAAGTATGTCCTTGTTTTCTGTTCTCATGCAGTAGAATCATGTGATGGGGAATGAGTATACAGAACTACTTGTTTACCAGATATATGCCCCTATGTATATTGGTTTTAATAAACCAAAGCCCTATTCAGGTGTTGGGAAAGAGGCTGAACAAACATATGAGGAAAGAAACATGCTAGCCCTATCTTTTTGTTTTCACTTGGATTATATGAAAAGCAATGTTCGGAGGAGGAGACACTCCTACACATGGAGGGTCTCCACAAGAGCCAGAGCCTTGTGTTTTGGGTTGTAGAGAGACCATCTATGTATAACAGAGGCTTTTCTTTTCAGAACAGTTGTTTTTCACAACTACAAGAGCGTGTGGATGTGTTGATTTAATCCTTCTCAGAATATTTCAACAGGTGTAAGCATGTAAACTAGGCTTAGGACTAAATCTCAATATTAGGTTTTCAACTGATATCGCTTATGCATTGCCAACAAAGGAAGGAAGGAAGGAAGGAAGGAAGGAAGGAAGGAAGGAAGGAAGGAAGGAAGGAAGGAAGGGTGAGTGAGTGAGTGAGTGAGTGAGTGAGTGAGTGAGCAAGGACACAGAGGTGTATAAAACATTCATATTCTATGTATAAATACAGACTTATCAATGGGTACAATCTAAATAGCCTAAAGGTACCAGATCCTGTCTGATCTTGAAGGCCTAGCAGGGATCGCCCTAGTTAGATAGATGGGAGACTGCCAGTGAATACCAGATGCTGTAGGCTATATTTCAGAGGAAGGAACTGGCAAAACCACCTCTGAGTATTTCTTGCTCAAGAAAACCATATGAAATTCATGCAATCAGCATAAACTGACAGGCAACTTGAAGGCACAAACACACACCATAACTAAAATAGAAATACATAGTGAGGAACACTTTGACTTAATGGTAACTGTTAATGGGTCTGCTTTCCCTTAAGATGGGTCTTAATATTTACGCTGCGGCATTCACTTGGATAAAGGACTGGATGGATTTACAAAATACGAGAATGCTGGCTTTGGAGGGAGCAGATTTAAGGATGGGGAGGCATGCCTACATGTTCTATGGAAAAGCGACAATTGATAAAGATTTTATGCATCACTTTGTAAGGAAATCATTATATAAAATATGGAATTATTATAAGAATAAGAACATTAGGCAGCTACCCACTTGGGTCTCCCCTCAAGAAGCTTTTTTTAGAAGATGGTCAGATACAGAAAAATGGTTGCGATATGAAGATATATTGGAGAAAACAAATATGAACACAAATACAAATGTTTTTAAGATGAAATCAAGAGAGAAATTGGAAATTGAAGGTATAAAGTTAAGCTGGTTTCCCCACAGACAATTATCAGAAAGATTTCAGATGGACGTGAAAATTCAAGGAATAGAACAGAAAGAACAAGAGAATCTGTTGAAACTTTTAAGAGAAAATCCACCTCATTTACTTTCACATTTATATCAAGAGATATTACAACAACAATGTGAGGAGGAGACAATTAAAATAGCAATGATACAATGGGCACAGAACATTGGACATCCAATTCAGTTGGAATGGTGGGAACAAAGTTGGCAACGAATAAAGAGGTTCAGGGTAGCTCAGAACCTTAAAGAAAACTACTATAAGTTATTTCATAGATGGTACATGACACCCGAAAAATTAAAGATAATTTATGAGACGGGTACAGGTCAATGTTGGAAGTGTCAAAAGACTGCAGGCACACTATTTCATATGTGGTGGACATGTTCTAAAGCAAAAATGTATTGGAATGAAATTCATAAGATAATATGTGGTGTATTGCAGGTTCAGATTGATGACTCCTGAAATGTACTTGTTAAATATGACACCTATGTTAGAGGGAACTGCGGTAAAGAAATATCGGAGAATAATACTGTATATGGTCTCGACTGCCCGTATTGAATTTGCAAGGCTTTGGAAAAGTGATATAATACCAACGACAGAACAGCGGTGGGCAACTTTTATTGAAAATAGAAATGCAGATATTGTTTCACAGAGATTAAAAGGGAAATCAGATGATGATATCTATAAAGAATGGCAGATGATTTTGGAAGTGAGAGGGGCTTGACAGGGAATAATACATAATTCATGGTATTAAAGGTTCTTACAAGATAAAATTCAGAGAAATATCATGGAACAAGTAAAGTTGAGTAGAAAAACAGGAACTAATGAATTAAGTAGATAATACTAACAATTTGTTGTGATGCATTGATAACAGTTCAATGGAATGATAAAGTTTGTAATCCAGAGAGGAAGGAAGACAGTTGTAATACGACAATTGAGAATACAATGATAATTGTTTGTTTTATATGTTGGAACTTTAATAAAATTACTTAAAAAAAATATTTACAATGTACTTGTACTTGACAGCCCTTCGAAAAAAGAGATACCTTTAAATGGAGGACTGTCCCTTTAAAAATAGGAATACATGGTCACCCAACCTGTGTTTGGAAGACTGTTGGAAAGGAGTTTACTGCATACCATAAAAAGTTCATCCCAGTCACTGCCTAAAAGCTTGAGTTGCTGTTTGGTTTTCCCTCACAATATAAGTGTAGAATTTCTATTAAGTTCAGTAACTTGAAAGAACTTCAAGTTTAACAAAGACTACCCTGATGCAAATGGTAAAATAATGTTAGAAATAATGGTGCATCAGCTGAGAACTGCACGGGATTGGTAGATTATTTCACTCATTTAGATTATTGTAATGTCTTCATCAGATCTCTCTCTCTGTATGTATGTATGTATGTATGTATGTATGTATGTATGTATCTCTGTATCTCACTCTCTCTCTAATATATATGTGTGTGTGTGTGTGTGTGTGATTTAATGTTTTTTATTCTGTACAGTAGTGTACTGTACTGTTGATAATTTGTAAACTGTGTTGAGTCCAATTACTTTACTGAAAAAAGGCAGAGTATAAAAGAATAAAATAGTAGTACTAAATAATGCTTCTACTCTTCCAAATTTATGTAGCTCCGGATAATCTATCTCTCTGACTAGCTATCTATCTACTTATCTATTTATATGTAAATAGTGCCTCAAATAACCAGAGGATGAAAATGGCTGACTGAGAGCTTCAACTGCTTGGCTTTTGCTGTTTAATCAGGAGGAGGTGAATTAAAATGGCCCCACTTCAGAGTCCCATGAGCCTCAAAGGCAACGAACCTCTCTCAGTATTGAGAAACATTACAGTGCATGAAGATGAACCAACCTGCTGAGTCTTGGCTCTGAACAGACATAGTATATAAAGCAAGCTGCTTTTGCCATTGTGTTCTCTAATGTCAAAGCAGCAGGAAGACACACGGATAGTTTGGCTTAGATGACATAAATTCAAGGGGTAGCTGTAACACAGAGAGTATTTCCTTGTATTTGAAGACTACAGCCCCAAACCATTCATCAAGTGATTTGCAGCCACCATTAGGAGTGTGAACTTCAATATTTATGCTGCTAGTATCTGACAAACTCCATTTTAATATCCTTTCCCATATGAATTTCAGTTACAACTAACTTCATGTTATGCAAAGACTTGTTAAATCAGGAGAAGTGAGCAAAACTGAAAGCCAAAATCTCATTTGTGTAAGATGTACACAGTCAAACATGGAACAAATGTATCTGTTTGGCTTGGGGACTCATTTGTATGGCAATTATGCCCGGTGAGTGTATACTATACTTGATCTTAGCCAAAAGGCCGAGAAGCAATTGCCTGGTGAGTGTATGATTGTTGTAAGCAAATACTTTGTTTTGTAATAAGAATAATGTTAATGCAGGCCCACTGAAATCAGTGGGACAATTTAGTTGTGACTAACCCCTTGATTTTGGTGGACCTACTCTAAATATGAAGGCTGTAGTTCTTCCGTGCAACTAGCACTTATATATGTGAGAAGACTGTTCACACTGGAGACAACCAGTTCTAGGTTGAATCTATTAATAAGCCTGGAAGTAATTGTTAAAGCTAAATGCACTAGAAATGATAAATTCAAGATATGCTTTTTATTATTACATTGGTCACTGAACATAACTGATATGATAAAAAAGGCATTTTTTTTGAATGACTTCATATAAAGAGCTTGGCTTTGATTTTTTTCTTCTGAGGCAGGAGATCTAGCTGTGAGATATGTCCTGTCTCAGCACATAGCTGGTACTAAACAAATGTTTAATAGAAAAACTAATATCAGAATGAATGCATTGGTTCAAATAAGCTCTTTATTAGCTTGATCATTATTGCTGACTTGCCCAAATTCTAATTAATCATGGTACTGGGAATTGTTAAGGAACTGACCAGAGACTGAGATAGTTTAATTTGTTGGAATAAAGTTGACTCACTGAGAAAAATCCTTCTGATATTTGTTGCTGTGTGCCCTCAAGTTGTTTTCAACTTTGGGAGACCCTATGGCAAACCTACCACAGATTTTTCTGGCAAGATTTGTTCATAGATAGCTCACCTTTGCATTCCTTTGAGACTGAGAGAATGTGACCTTCTTAAGGTCATCCAGTGGATTTCCATGGTTGGGAAGGGATTTGAACCCCGCTCTCCAGTTGTAGTTCTATGTTCAAACCACTACACTATGCTGGCTCTCTCCTTTTGATATACCTAGTGTAAATCAAGATACAGTTGGCTCTCCACATTCACTAAAGTTAGGGGTGTAGGACCCTTGCAAAAGTGGGGAATCACAAATACCAAAATATGTGGGGGGGGGGAGATTGGGCACCCTGGTGGGGAAAAGGAGAGGGAAAGGATGTCGGTAGGCATAATGACTTCATCTCTCTCACCTATCTCCTTCCTTGTGTGAGGGTTTATGGTGCTGAGGAATCAGGCTGCAAGCCTTCCTTAGCTCGCCATGCAGCGGCTGATGGAGGAGGAGGAGGAGGAGGAGGAGGAGAACCAGAGGCAGATTTTTAAAGGGCTGTGCAGCCTGATCGGATCCAAAAGGGAAGGTTCCCCAGAAAAAGAAGTGTGTGAGGTGGGGAAGGCAGATGTTGAAGAAACTTGCAAATAATCAAATCCACTAAAGTGAAACCCACAAGTGTGGAGGGCTGACTGTATGTTTGGTTGGGCTTCCCTTCCCCAATGTATGATCTTTCAAAATGATGGCTTTAGTAGGGAAAGACCTGTTTCCATGACATTTGACTCCCAAATTAAGCCTGCTCTTTTAGCCCACTCTCATCTCTCTCCCTGTCCTTCTGTATGTTCCTTTGACTTCTCATCTTGATTCATATCTTCATGATGAGTTATTCCCATCTGCAAAGTAAATGAATAACCAGTTGTGTAGGGAAGAGGGGGATGGAGGCAGTTCGTCTCCGGTGGCAATTTGGGGGGGGCACGCCCCCAGGCACCGCAGCCACACCCCACACACTATGGCCATGTCCCATGCCCCATGGACACACCCTACACACTGCAGCCCCTGCCATAGCCCCGCCCCCCTCCACACACTCCAAGTTCCGCCAATGTGAATGACATGACGTCTGTTATCTTGAGTGCTGATGCACAGTCCAGAAACACCTGTAAATTCATTGTAAATATTATGATACAATCGTGTGTGTGTGTGGTGTATGGGAAATATTGGATTTGTACTATTTGTGAATTATATCACAGGCAATGATATGTGTGTGTGGTGTGAGAATTGCTGATTTGTACTATTTGTGAATTCTACCACAGACAAAAAGGTAGAATTCATCCTTCACTTGTCTGTGCGATAGCTGTGCAATCTTGACATGGTCACTGTAGAGTATTATTGGAGTCGTAGTGTCAGCCACCTGAATAATAATTTCAGTTTCCTTCTCAGCCAGAATAGTCTGTGCCAATTTATTTCCCCAGAGGTTGAAGAAGTTATTTTTTGGATTACATATCCCTATTGCCACTGACTATACTCTTGAGAGGATTCTAGAAGTTGCAGGGGGAAAAAAACCTGCTCAAAATTTTGCCCTCTTCTCTCAGATTTACTGACTTGGTGACTTTGATGTAAGCTCTAATATAAGATGTAAGACTGCTGTTTTAGAAGCAACCCACCATTTCACTGACCTTATTCTCCACCCCTCTCCCCGATAGCTTTCTCTGGTTCCCTAAAATGAGCTCTGGAAAGATTCTTAGCTTTCCAGAGCTGGTTTGGGGGCATATACCAATCAGAATAGTGGTGGGGTTCATTGTATTTTGCCTTTCCATTTGTGGAAGTCAGCTTGTCCTAAGCATGCTTACGTTTGAAAATGAGAGAGCATGAATGACTGATTTTAGGATATCAGCTGAGCTTAAGATCTCCTCTCCTCAATTTCTTCACCCATTTTGCTGGTAAGTACAATTGCCAGCATATCCTTAATTTTTTTTGTAACCATCTAGAAGGACATCAAGATGGGTGACTCTAATTCAATTTTATGCTCAAGTGAACATTAAAAAAGCACATCTGAAAGGATATCAGTGAAGGAAAGATCCAGCTTGGGTTAATTTATACATAGGTATCTTTTACTAGTGATAATGATAACTTTTATTGTCAAGATCATACTGTTATTGCAGAGGGGTTTGACCGCAGGGTTTTGACCTGGAAATGCAATTTAATATCAGCAGACTTTTAACTCAGGCTTGAAAAAGTAAAGGTGGTTTAAATATATTGTTACAAGAAAACTAGTCAAGATAGTGTGAGCAGTGATGCAGGTCTGTAATTTTAAACATGGGCTTATAGAACATATATTTCCCCCACTGGCCAATTTAGATGTCCATGTGAAATACATAGCTAATATTTCTCCTTCCCTGTTTAATATTTTATAAGTGCCTTTAAATTCCTTACATGTTAGAGCAAACTCAGCCTCTTGGCAGATACTATTTGCCACAGCTTTCTTCTCTCGGGGTGGTGATGGGTGGCTTGAATGTTGGGACAGGACGTGTGGTGTTGGGCTTGCTTATTCCACTGAGTGTAACTTACTATTTTCAAATCAAAGATATATGGCCCTGTGATAACTTGAAAGTTAAAGACATTTTTTGAACAGAAGCAATTTTCTCCCCCCCCCCCTGAAATAAAGATATGGTAATCCTCTGTGTGGGCGTGTATGTGTGCATGTGCGCATGCACACACATGTGCGCATGCACACACATGCACGCATGCACGCATGCACGTGTGCGCACACACACATCCCTCCATGGAATTTTATCTGACTTGTAGAGTGCTGAGGCTTGGTTATTCCTGTGAAACTCTTCTCAGAAGTAGTGTGCTAGCAGAATCACACAGTAAAATTAGAAAAATAGAGGCTTCTTTCCCAGAATATCTTTACTAATCATGTGTTACCTATTTTGAGGAGATGTGAGGTCAATAGGGGGTTATATGGAAACTATACGAATGTGTGTACATACATGCATAGGGGTGTATGAAGGATGAAGAGTAGATTTCTTTTTGGTAAAGAAATAGGAGGCATTAATAGCAATGCTTCCATGAACATATCTCAATAAGTATTTTTCAAGGTCTTGCATAGAAAAGAATTGAGTATGGACTGGTATGAACTGTGGAGGAGGTGATGCCTACAAGATGACATGAGTTTGCCGGTTACTTATTTGTTATAATTGTTTTTATGCAGTTTTTCAATCCTATTCTGGTTCAGTTAATATTTTTGTCTAATGATTAAGATGTAAATCCAGATACTGAAACAAGCAAAGAAGCAGAAACAGCTTTAGCATTAAAACATCAAGAATTAAAGTACATCTATCAAGCTTGATATTTTTTTTCTTTAAACAGTCATTGCCAGGCCCTAAAAGGACAGTATATTGAGCATAGAGAAACCTTTCTGCCAAGAAAGATGGGTCACCACTGCTGAGAAGCCCCTCTCCCTGGTGATTTTTTGCCATGTCGGATGGTAAAGGTATTCATGGGAGGCCCTCTGTTCAAGATCTTAGTGTTCATATCAAGTGCTTCTTCCAAGGCCCCTGTTCTCATATCATGAAGAAATTTAAAATCCAGAACATTGGACTGGATAGTCTAGGAGCTCTTCAGGCATAATTAACTGAAGTACAATCTACAAAAGAATAATTTATATGATTACCAGCAAGTGTCTGGGTAATTTAAGCCTTTTTGCTTTGACATGGCATATTGTTGCCTTGGACATACTCAGGCTAGAGCATCAGGACAGATATTGTTTGAGTGAAGATGTTCATATGATTATTTATTAGCACAGAATTCAAGTTAATGGACTGCATAAAGAGTAGATGTGAAATAAACATGAAATTGGTCCTGTGGGAATAGCTGGGCCACTAGCCTGCACTGTTGTACAATTCTATCACTCACTTATGGAGCTATGTAGCAATTCCCCTAGGAAATGTACATCTATTTTTTTTTTAATCCACTTGAACATGCTTGTCTCTTGGGTTGCACGGCAGCAGAAGATGCAGCAACAGATTGCTCTGCTTATTCCCACTGGGACAAAGCAGGTATACTTGCAGGTAACTAGATAATTGCAGTCTTGAACATTGGATTCCTGAAATCCCAGTCCTAAATACATTTGCATGGATATGAACCCAAATTTTTAAAACTTGTGGGATTCTTTTTAGAATGTAATATTTACATTCTCTCAGCCTTCAGAAATACATTAGCAAACAGATTTAAGGAAAGGAATGCTTTGAAACAGATACCTGGCTTTTAACAAGGTAAAAGGTAAGATGTTCCAATTCATTCTGCATTGGAAGACAAGTAAAATGGCATTAACACAAGAGCCCACTTTTCTAATAAGTATGCTTAGGACTGTGGTCTGTGTCTGGAAACTAAACTCTGAGGGGTTAGGTCATTATTGGAAGTTAGACCCTGAGCATTTTAAGCTGAATTATAAATTTAAATTGTGCATTTGAAATTCAGGTTGTGTCTTGCACTGGCACAAATATAATGGAATCCTCATCATACGCAGCCTAAATACAGTCTGTCCACAAAGTATGTCATATCTTTAAAAAAACCTCTGTAAACTAAGCCCTTCTTGCTTATCCGTTTGTCACTCCAGTACAGATCATACAAAACTATTGCATGCAATTCATGTCTCTTCAGGTACTCAGTATGTGAACTGGAAGTAAGAACATGACAGCAGGCATACTCATACCAATTCATATGCATGCATTGTCTTCCAGTGTGAGGCCAGTTCAAGATATTTTGCTGCCTGAGACAAATAAGATGGTTCCCCCTCCTTCTCATTTCACATACAGAAACCAGCCGCACTCACTTGAAACCTACCTTAGGACTTGCACTCTTGAATCAAAGCAGAGGCAGCAGGCTACACCGCTTTGTCCGTTGACGAAAAGAAATGGCTCAGAGGTTCAGGAGAAACATTCAGGAAGCTGCTGCTGTTGCCACCACCACCTGTTGTTTGAAGCGATGGCCTCACTTTGCCTAATTGTAGGGCTCAGTATAGCTAGATGCATGTATTTCAGGACAGTTCATAGGATGTAGTGAATGCACATAGATCTGCCACCATATTATGGCTCCCCTGTTTATGCCACCTCTCCTGAATTTGTCCTTCCACCTACCAAACAACACATACTTATGTAGATTGACAGGAAGATTACTGAAGAAATACACTGACTTAGAATCATAGGGCTGGAAGAGACCACAAGGGCCATCCAGTCTACTCCCCTGCCATACAGGAATATATAATCAAAGCATTTCCAACAGATGGCCAACCAGCTTCTGTTTAAAAACCCTGAGAGAAGGAGACCCCACCACATTCCAAGGCAGTGTATTCCACTGTCAAACTGCTCTTATCTCCAGGAAGTTCTTCCTAATGTTTAGACAGAATACCTTCCTGAAGTTTGAAGCTGTTGCTCCATATCCTAGTCTCTGGAGCAGCAGAAAGTAAGCTTGGTCCATCTTCCATAGAGCATCCCTTCAAATGTTCAAACATGACTATCATGTCACGACTTAACCTTCTTTTCTGCAGGCTAAACATACCCAACTCCCTAAGCTGCTCCGCACAGGGCATTTCCATAGAGTTCAGTGAGGTAGTCATATCAGTCTATTTTAGGATAAAATAGACATAAAGGAATCTGGTAACACTTTGACACCAACCATGAAGAAGAAATTTCTGGCATGAGCTTTCATATAGGGGTGTAAAGATTATTTGAAAATATTTGAAAAATTGTAGAAAATTCTGTTTCTTAATAGTTAGCGAATCCTGAAAACTTGGACTGACAAGAATCTTTGCGGTTCTGAACCTACTCTGTGCAAAATTTGCACATCCTTGTTTTGAGCAGAAAACAACTTCTGCATGCAATACAGCATGTTTTGCACACACAGAAAAAAATGCATCTGTGCAGAAATATTATTTTCTATGCAGAATATGCTGCTTCCTGTGCAGAAAATGCTTCTTTCTGTGGGGAAAAAAAGAAGAGTGAATTTTATGTTACGTAAGCTCCCAACTACAGCATTATCTGTGGAAGACGCAGCATTTTCTGTATAGAAATATTGCTTTTTTGTGTGCAGAAAATACAATTTGCCATGCAGAGTATGTTATTTTCTGTGCAAAAAAGGTAAACATTTTGTGTAAAATAAATCCTGAACTGTGAATAGTCTTCAAGAACTAGCCAGTTTTTGAAAACTTTCTCATATTGAGAAGAAAGTGGACAGAGTACTCTGCTTCTTTCTAGAACAAAATTAATAAAAAACCAACCAACCAACCAAACGACCCCCTCCCACATCCCTGCTTTTGCAGACTTGTTTCACTTTGTCAGTTGCATCTGATGAAGTAGGCTGAGTCTATCAAAGCTGATGTCAGAAATTTCTTCTTCCCATGAGTCTCACTGGTGCAACTGGATTCATTTATGTCTTTTCAAGTACTATATTAAGTCTCAAATGCTTCATCTGGGCATCTTTGCTGGTCACGGGCACTTGACCTTCAGCATCTAGATTTGGCCCTAAAAAAGTTCAAGGCAAAGCTTCAGTGATTGGACTGTAAGTTGTAACGAAAGAAAATTTGTGACATTGCACAATGCCATTTCAGATCATGGGGCTTATCTGTTAAGGCATCAGCCTCATTGTCCTGTTTCTGGGGTTTGTGAACCATAGACCATCATGATATATCCTTAACTCTAGTCTTAAACGGGCAGGATTTTTTTTTAAAGTACTGTGAATTAGGCTTATCTTGCTGATCTGATAGGTGCGTGTAACAAACTGTATAGATGCATGCTAACTTTCATGGAATATTCTTTGTGATACTACAGGTAGTAAAGAATCTTAGCTACGAAAGTGAAGAAGTACTGTAAATTGATATTTTAACAATGTAGCATTAAACTTTAGTTCTTTTGCTTCTTTCTTGGTTCATGAATTTACACTGATGTCAGGTTTTTTTTTTAAAAAGATGGATGCATACAATCACCAGCTATCTGTTTTGAGTGTCGCAGTCCAAACCATTTAGTTAGAGCTTCTTTTCTTTTCCTTTTCCATTTGTCCCACTTTACCTACAAGAACACAGAAAATTTTTCTATATCTCCTTCACAGCAAAGGGAACAACTTCTTCCATTAGATTTGGCAGCTGGGGTTTGTTTCTTTCCCCTACTGGAATACTGTTTGCTCCTTTTCTTTCCCCCATTATTATTATTATTTCAAAAAGAAACCCAACTTTATTCTGTTTACCCCATCTTTTGTCCTTCGTCTATGCGGCCCACCACTGAATAATATTGACACTGTTGCTGGGATTCCTCTTTGTGATGGACATGTTGCAACCGAAACAATGATTTAAGCAACCTGAATTGCTGTCAGAAAGCCAAGATCATTACTATAACCTGACAGGCGGCAACAGCTTGAGACAGCATGATGTTCTATTAGTTGCTTCAGTCAAACACACATACACACACACACACACACAAATAAAGAGAGAGATAGAAAAAAGAAATAGAGATTCAGTGTATATGGGAAAGTTTTTCATTTTTTACCCAGTGCCATTTACAGACTCATAGGGGGAAGCTTTAGGTGACTGGTAGTCTGTAATTTCAACAGGTTGCACTAGGATGAAAGCCTGTAGGATGGTGAACATTTCAAGGAAACAGACATGGTAATTAAGCTGACTACAAAATTAGACAAATGAAGAAAAATGCAGAGATTAGGAATACTTCTTCTTGAATATTATAGAGACCTACTGTCGTTGTGTGGATTATTTTCGGCTCGAATGTGGAAGTCAGGACTTCACTCTGGTTCAGTCACGATCAGATCAGGTCAGTTTATTGAATGAGTCCACTGACCATTTTGAATAACTGCAAATAGTAAAACAATAATGAACTTTCTCAGTGTGTTTGAGCAATTCAACATCTTTTCCTGCCCTCCCAATCCCCTCTATCCAGATTTTATAACCTGTGCTAATCCTCCCTGGGTTGTATGCGTATGAAACAAGACATGAACAGAATTGACACATGTGGCAAGAAACCATGGGAGAACATGCATGCAGCTCTGCAAAATGAATGTGAAACTTCTATGTAATGCTATAGAAAATAGTTGGGGTATGATTTTCAGTTATTATGGTGATCAGCTGTGGATTCCCACAGATTGCTTCCTCTGACATATTGGAAAGATCTGAGAGTTGCACTGGATCATAAACCTTTGTAGTTTACATTATAGTCTCATATTGTATCCATTTAGCTTTAGTGAGCTTAAAAAAGAATGGAATGACAGCTTCTTTTGCATAACATGATTGTTACATATAATAATCATTTTGCTTTGTGGTATTTTCTTTTAAGTTTATACTCATCTTCCTCAACCTTTTTAATCTAACCTCTTTCATCTTTGGTAATTGGACACATTCAGTGTTGTTACCGTTTGGAATTTTGAATGAATAACCTATTTTATGATAGACTGCCTCCAATCCTTTTAGCCATGCTCTCTTGCCTATTGTGATGAAGAGAGATCTTCATTTCCAGTTCTTACATTTACGTGGAGGGAAAGCAGACAGCAGATCTACTAACTTTGGACTACATATATCATTATTCAGGACACAGGTATTTTGAAATGGATTTTGCCCACTTAAAATAGTATTTTAAGTATGTGTTTCAGATGTAGTAGAGCCTGTATGAGAATTTTGTCTTGGTTATGTTAAGTTTCTCACTCCCTTCTCAAAAAAAAAAACAAGAGAAAACTTTCTCACAAAATATGCAAGAGATGGCGTCCTTTTTTGGTGCTTGGTATTTTATCATGCCTTAGTTAAATGAAAGAGAGAGAGAGAGGCAGACAGCATATGGAATAAATAAATGCTAATTTAGCTGAAAACAGCACAAAAGGGTGAGAAGACTGATGTCTATCACAAAACATACAAGAGGTCACTTCTTAGTCTTGGTGCTCAGTATTTCAGCTGGAGGAAGTGCAGTAAATGATGCAGATGATAATTACTTTCTTTTTATTGCATAGTAAATAGCTGTGTACAGTCTCTCATAAATAGCTAGAGTGCTGCCCTGGAGCGCATAAATCTTAAGGAGCATTTTCCCTGCCCCGCTAATAATCCTCGTAACATGCAAGGCAGGCATCTTTCTCCAGCTGCCTTTTGCCCTCACGACACACTTGAGTTTGCTACCAGGGTCTAGAGGAAATGAGCTTTCAATAGATTTGGGACTACTGATTGCTGCATCTGATTCATCCCATGTGTATTGCTACTTGCTTTGTGTTCTCAGCGCCCAGTGTGTTGAAAAGGGTGGGCGGGTGTCAGTGGGAAGGATTGAGCACATTCCATTGAGCAGTCATCATCGTGCTCCTATCAGATGGAAGTATGCTAGCAAGGAAGTAGGTCAGCCTGCATGGGAGACAGTCATCTGGTTGTCCTTCCCAATACAGAACTATAGAAGTAGGGTTTAATTGTCAACAAGTTTCAGCTTCATTATATGAATCAAAGGACTCATTCATACTGAGTTGGCCATTGACCAGCATATCTGTCAGTCACTGTAGACTCTGGAGGTTTGCTTCACCCATAGCCAGCTCATTGACAGCTGTAACTAGTGCATGCCAGAGCATCCCAAAATGTATTTCCCTGAAATATACAGCCTAAACAGAAAATGAACGAAAGCACTATTTTTCCCTCTGCTTTTCATAAGAACACCAAACTGAGTGCCAGAAATCAAAAATAAGTTGAACTAATGAAGTCATGCAGGGTGTGGATTGGTTTGCATCTTTAAGTCAAAAGCTTAGAATAAGAAAATGTCCGTTTCTGTCTTGTGACTATATGATGAACTAAAGGCTTTTTCACACTATGTGGGTATAGCATCATAATTCCACTTTAACTGCCATAACTGCTCCTACAGAATCCTGGGTGTGTAGGTTAGTGAGGCACAAGAGCTCTCTGGCTGAGAATTCCAAATTCTCTATCTTAAACTGGAAATTCTAGGGTTCCGTAATGTGGAACCATGGCAGCTAAAATGGAATCGTAGTGCCATAATGATATAGTGTGGTAAGTTCCCTAATATGGTGCTACATCCATATTATGAGTGCCAGTCTGTCCCAATACTCTTATCTCAATCTATGGTCTCACTGTTTCCCCTTTACCTTCATGACATAAGGCAAAATCTTATCTAGTTGTAGGCTGACATGTTCAGAAAAGCTGTATACATTCTCAGAAAACTGATATTGTAATTGAAATGTTTACTATATTGCAAAGACAAACATTTCTAAACACAAACATTATGAAAATAATCTTAAACGCATTTGACATGAGAGAAATGTGGTGAATCTCTTCTCCACCCTCCCAAGCTGCAAAAAGCAAGATGTCTTGTAAGATTTTAAAGGTGTGTGTGCATGGGGGGTGAAAAATGAAAAGAAAACTGAAAACTGAAAAAATCAGGAAAAGATTATTCTCTTTCATTCATATGGAAACAACTTTGAAATTAATTAATGAAAGACAAAATGCACATTTTAAAATATTTATTGTACATGGAATATTTGAGGAAGGGGACTAGCACATTAATTTTGTGCACTGGTTATGCTGGGCATTCGAGAAGGGGCAGTTGAGTAGATGGAAGTATATAGGTGTTGTACTAGCTGGATCCAATATGTGGAGTATGTTGCTTAGCCTTGGAATGGAGGAGCAAATGGCCCTACCCATGTTTCTTTCATGCCACTGTTTTTTTTTTCCCCCCTCAAATTTTGCAGGCATGGTAAGGCTTCTACCAAATTCTATAGTAATTGTTGTTGTTGCATGTCTTCAAGTTGTTTCCTACTTAGGGCAACCCTAAGATGAACCTATCATGGGATTTTCTGGGGACTGAGAGTGTAAGACATGCCCTAGATCACTCAGGGGGTTTTTATGGTCAAGTGGGTAACTGAACCCTGGTTTATTGGGTTGTAGTCCAGTGTTCAGACCACTACACCGTGCTGGCTTTATAGATCTATAGCTGACAAATCTCAGCTATGGGACTGTACTATGAGAAAATGTAGTGATGGAAAAAATATTTGAAAATTTTCAGAAAATGGGTGAAAGACATGTTTTCCAAGTGTTGAGAACCCTGACAAGAAGAATCTTGGACTGATGAGAATCTTCATAGTTCAGGAGTTACTTTGTGCAAGATTTGCATGTGATTGTTTTGTGCAGAAAGCAGCATTTTCTCTGCAGGAAACAGTATCTTATGCATGGAAAATAATTTTTCATTGCTGAAATTTTGATTCCTGCACAGAAAAATGCCAGTTTCTGTAAGAGTAAATTCTCTTTTGTTGTTGTTGTTTTGTGCCTTCAAGTCATTTCTGATTTATTGCAACCCGTGAATGTATCATGTGGTTTTCTGCGGCTGAGTGTGTGACATGCTCAAGTAAATGCTGTTATTAGGGATTTATTCTGGTTGGATGGCATTCAGTGGCTTACTGGGTAAAGCAGAAAACAACTATGTGTAGTACTGTGGCTAATGATGCAACTGGACTCAAGCTGAAGAGATGTTCAGTTGTTGATGTGGTCAAAGGTGGAAGGAAAGTCCAGAGCCGCACAACAAATGTTATAGGAACACAGGATGTGAAGAGCATGAAATTGGGGATGCTGGACATAGTAAAACAAGAAATGGAACACAAATATTGCAGTAGTTGGGATGAGTAAGCTAAAGTGGACAGGAATGGGACAACAGTTTGTTCCTTGTAAACACATTCTTCAAGTAACCAAAGAAGTGACTGTATATATGGACATCACCTGATGGCTAATACAGAAATCAAAGAGACTACATAATTGGAAGTAAAAGATGGAGAAGCACCATTCTCTGCAAAAACAAGACAGGGAGCAGATTGTGGCCCAGATTATAAACTGCTAATATAAAAAAATAGTGTAAAGCTAAAAAAGGACACTAAACTAGCCATCATCCCAAAATACAACCTGAAGAAAATCCCTGTTTAATTTAAAGATGATGGCAAAAACAGATTTGTACTCTAAAGCTTTATTGACAAGGAACCAGAAGAATGCTGGAATGGAACCAGGGACATTGTTGGGGACGAATGCAGAAAGACACTGTTTGCATCCAAATAGAAAGAGAAGCCTCAATAAATAGTCTCAATAAATAATGAATGAAGCTCTTCGAACAATTCAGGAGAGACAAGATGCAAAAGTAAAAGGTGATAGAAATAGGGTCAGAATCCTGAATGCAACTGTTCAGTGACTTGTGCGCAGGGAGATGGAAAACTACTCTAATAATTAATGCAGAGAAATAGAAGGAGACAACAAAAAAGGAAGAATAAGATACTCTTCCATAAGATCTGAGAAGTCAAAGGGAAGTATAAATGAAGTATGGGGATGCTATACAACCAGAAGAGGAACATATTACATGACCAAATTAATACTCCCCCCCAAAAAAAACCTGATGGAAACAATACATTGAAAAACTGTATTTTAAAAATGAAGATTTATTCAAGGAAGAACCTACAATTTTTGAAAGTGAAGCGGCTTTCAGAGCACTTGGGAGAAATAGATCTCTAGGACAGATGGCCTGCTAACAGAGCTGCTTCAATCTATAGAGACAGAATCTACTCTAGTTCCACCTAACATTTTCCAAGAAATGTAAAAAACAAAAGTAAATGTAAATGTAAAATGTGAAAAACAAAAAAGAATGGCCCACAGACTGGAAACACTCAATATACATTCCAAGGGAGCACCAGTGATTGCTGTAACCACAAGACTATTGCATTAATCTCCCATGCAAGCAAAATGATGCTCAAAATTCTGCAACAAAGACTTCTACCATATATGGAGCAACAAATGCAAGATGTCAAGCTGGGTTAAGGAAAGGAAAAACACTAGGGATCATGGTGCAAACATACATTGGATAATGGAGCTCACCAGATAATTTGAGAAGAAAATCAGCCTGTGATTTATAGATAATAGCAAAATCTTTAATCATGAAAATTATGGACTATTCTTAAAGAGATGGGTGTACCAAAGCATCTGATTGTCTTCATACATAACCTGTAGTCAGGACAAGATCTTACTATCAGGATGGACTCCAGAGAAATGGAGAGGTTTCCTGTTAGCAAGGGAATCAGGGAAGTTTGCCATTTATCATGCTGTCTCTTTAACTTGTATACTGAACATACATGTAAAGCAGGATTAGACTTTGAGGAAGGAGGTGTGAAAACGGGAGGAAGGAACATCTACAAATTAATATATGCAGATGACACCATAGTACTAGTAGATAATAGGAAAGACTTGGAATGATTACTGAAGAAAGTCAAGGAAGAAAGTACAAAGACAAGTTTATAGTAAACATTAGGGGAAAAAAGAATGGTCACAGATGATTTACATCACTTTAAAGTTGTAAAGATTACATCACTTTAAAGATTAAAAAAGATTCTCCATACCTTGGCTTAGTCATTAATTAGAATGGAGACTGCAGTCAAGAAATCAGAAAACTTGGACTTGCAAGGGCAGCTATGAAGGAACTAGACAAGATCCTGAAGTGTAAAGATATCACACTGAACACTAAAATTAGGATTGTCCATACCATTGTATTTCCAATTTCTATGCGTGGTTGTGAAAGCTAGTCAGGGAAGAAAACTGATAGGAAGAAAATCAACTCATTTGAAATGTAGTACTAGAAAAGAGTTCTACAGGTATTGTGGACTGCCAAAAATATAAATAAATGGATCTTAGATAAAATCAAGCCAGCACTCTCTCTAGAAGCCAAGATAACTTAACTGTGTCTGATGTATTTTGAATATATCATGAGAAAACATGACTCGCTAGAAAAGACAATAATGTTTGGTAAGGTAGAAAGCAGTAGGTAAAGAGGAAGGCTGAATTACAGATGAATAGATTGAATCAAGGAAACCACGGCCCTGAGTCTGCAAGACCTGAGCAGAGATGTTGATGACAGAGTGACTTAAAGATGTCTCATTCTTGGAGTCACTGTAAGTTGAAGTTGACTTGACAGCAGTTAACAAGAAAGCAAAGCTCCCTGGAGCAGCAGCAGCCATGTCTAAGACTGTTCTGGTGGGGGTACAATTCACCACTCCTTGAGTATTCAATCTTACTTTACTTAATGGATGAGTCAGCCTTGCATTTTTCTTAATTGCATCATTCCCCTCCTTTCTTAATAGATTTATTTCCAGAAGGTCTATGTGAGGTCAATCCTCGTCATTCCCATTTTAGAGACAAGCAGCAAACAGTCAGTTATTGGCCCAAAGCCAGTAGCAGTTTCATGGCTCTGCTAAAATGCAGATTTCTCTCTGTGAAATTTAAGTATTGGAATTGTTGCAAAGCTTTACTTAAGTAATAGTTCTGTAAATCATAGTTGATGCAAGGCTGAACTTGCATTAAGCCTGGACACAAGTATGGAAACTGGACAAAAAGAAACTGTCCCCAGAGTATCACCCTAATAATTATTGCACACTGTATTGCATTGTGCACAATACTGTTTTCATTCTTAAATGTTCTGTTCAGTCTGAAAGAAAATAGTGATTAGAGTACATTGGAGCATGTAATTCCAGTATATTCAACAGTATAATAAAATACATCTAAATTGGGAGAAATATGGCGCTAGGACATTATGCCAGCACATGTTTTGAGATGTAGAATAACTGTATCTTTCTGGAAGAGGACATATTAATTTGGTAAATGAGCATCTATATATTGTAACTTTTACTATGTATTTATGTCTGATACTGCATTTCTTGGCTTTATGTAGTCCACTGGAGAGAAGCAAAGCTTGATTATGAGAACTGTGCTCATAGCAGAAATAGCTAGAAGGCTCTGGCACTGTAAAAGGAAGTATATTTTTAGTAAAAGAAACAAAAACATACCTTGGAAATTTGTCTGTGAGTAGTTGGGAAGTTGTTAAATTGGCTTCTTCTTTCCTCCCCTGCTGGCATTTTTTATGTATTACTTTTATTCCTCCCTGTTGTTAATATGTTTAATGTGTGCTGTATGATGGAAGGTATGCAGATTTGATCTTTCAATTAGAAATGGTAATGTTGAGATATGTAACTAAACCAGGAGGATGGGTGAGTGTAGGATGGAATTAAAATGTTTGTTCCTTGGAATGAGACAGTGCTATATTAAGCAATTGTCTCTGATGTTTATCACAAACACTAATGTATGAATTAAAAGATTCCTCTGGAAAGAATGTTTCTTTTCTTCCTCCATTGCTATCATTCAGTTGTACAACCACAGAAATAATTTCAATTATCTCCCATCTGTGACAGCCGCAGAAATATGTCCTCTGTATCTTATTCTTTCAAGTCTGTAGGGAGAGGCAGAATGAGGGGGTCACAGTGAGTTGTGTTTAGCATTAAATTCCTATTGCTGCTTGGTTGTTCTGTCCTATATTGTTATACATGATAGCTACATAGTATATGGTTATCTCTCTCTCTGTTATTCTAGGGTTAGGCAGGGGTTTTCCTCATCACTTTTTAATGAGATAGTTTTAATGCTCTCTGAGAGCTTGAGGTAATACTTACTTTGTATTTCCTTGTTTCTCGGATGGAGTTAACAGCAGGCATTTTATCAGCCAACTGCCAAGAACACAAAAGGACTTTCGAGAGAAATATCTAAGTATGATAAGGCTAGCGATGGATTGCTGTAGTTCTGGTGCATAGTATGTGCACTGGAAACTGACTCAGCTGGAAAAGTAACTCAGCCAACCTTAAAATGGAGACACCAGATGCATGATATTATACCTTCATGAAGCTTTATAGTCATCTGTCAAGAGGTAGGTATAATAGATGCAGCAGAGTTAGCAAAGCACACACTTTCTGCTTTGTGTATTATATATTAGATGGGGCTCAGTACTGTGTGCGGAGTCTACTTGAGCAGAGAAGGTACCCCATATTAACATGATCACTTCAGTGTGTGGAGGCTGACAAGGGTACTCTTGGCCCTCTGCTGCTCTAGGTTATGCTCCATTCATTTAATCCAAGTTTCTGTTTCTCCTGATGGCAAACTAAGTGCATCTGAGACTCAAAGATAGTGTCTCTTTCCTGCTAAAACTTCCCAGAAGCTGGATATTTAGTTTCTTAGAAACTTATTATTTCTTCCCAGATTTTAAATAAATTTTAATTCGGAGTAGAGTTGAAGGCTTTCATGGCCAGAATCCATTGGTTCTTGTGGGTTTTTCGGGCTTTGAAACGAATACAACCAGAACACGGTCTCAAAGCCCGAAAAACCCACAAGAACCAATTTAATTCGGAGATTGATGATTTGGGAGGGGACATAATTTTGGTTGTCATTCAGGCTTTGGCTATTTTCTAAATAGGACAGATATTCAGTGACAAATACCTTAATAAATGTATAGACATACATTAAACAGACAGATGATGAGAAGAATAACTAGAATTTTCTATATTAAGGAAAATGTTGTTCTGTTGTATTATATGCCTATAGCATACTAAGCAGAGAAGTAATGTTTGAATGTGTGACTTCCCATCTTAAAGTACTAAACTTAATTGTGCATACATGAAGTGAAATACTCTTAGGGTCATCAGGTCTTTGGTTGCAGTTGTTGAAATAATGTTGTTAGAAGAATTGGAAGAGTGTGATCTGGTGGAGAATGACATAGTAAAACTTTTAAAATACAGAAGCACTGAAATCACTCTGAAAAGACATAAACCAAGGAGGCTGTGCATTGTTTTATACATAGAACTATTGAGAATGAGCAGTGTTATCACCCTAGAAATCTGGCTAAGCAAAATCTGTTTCTCACATCCAGGCTGGTTTTCTATTTGACAGTATGTGCTGAAATGCTGCAGCAGACATTATGAATGTGGCCCAAAAGCACCTAAAAGACACTGATTTGTAGCATCACTCTGTCCAAGTCTGTGAGCCATTGATGTTATAAGAAATTTGTTCATTCTGATGACCCCCCCCCCCCCCATTTTGGAGCTTTGTTGCAAAAATTCCATTGGTTCAACATCTGTTTTTGTTTTTATTTTGCAAAATGTAATTGTTTTGGAAAAACTTGTTTTATATTTTTGAAAAAAAAAACCCATTTCTTGTGAAGAAAAGTTTCTCCGGAAATTCTGAAAGTTCCAGGTTGCATAAATAAATAAATATTAAATGGCAGGAAAACTCTTGTAATCTCTCATCCAATGATAAGAAAAGTTTGTTGGTGTGCTTTCATATTCAAGAAAAGAAAACAACAGAAAGGTATACATCCCTAGCATCTATTTAGGTAATGTTGTCCACAAACAAGTGGGCAGAGCCAAAAAACTTCCAGTACTCCCAGGATATATACCCAATTAATGACCATTGCCAATACAAAACTACACTGGTATTAGGGTCTCAGACCATTCCCTCACTATACTGTTATAGTGCTATAGTGCGCTTTCAACATCCTGTGGAATTCTGAGGTTTGTAGTTTATTGAGGCCAAAGAGTTCTCTGGCGGAGAATTCTAAATGCTGCTTCCTAAACTGCAAACCCCAGGATTCCATCGGATGTTGAAAGTGGAATAATAGCACTGTAATAGCATAATGCAGAAATTGCCTCAGAAAATGGAAGTAAAGATGGCTGAAAAAGGTTTCATCCCTATCTGTGCTACCACTTTCTTCTCATTTGTGCATCACTTGTAACCTTTTCCCCATTCCGCAGAAGCCCCAGTTGGCTCATCTTTTGGTGTAGGAGAGAAGGGAAGAACAAATACATGTAGGACTGTGAGCAACAACAGTAGAATTGAAACATCATAGCATCAAGAGAATCTATGATGGAGGTACAAGGGATCACAAAGGCCATCTAGTCCAACCATTTGCCATGCAGGAAAAAGTACAACTAAAGTGCTTCTGAAAGATAAGCATCCAACCTTTATTTTAAAGACCTTCAAACAAGGATAGTCTACCACTGTCTGAGGAAGTCCATTCCACTGTCTGACAGCTCTTACAGTAAAAAGTTGTTCAGAATGCTTAGGTAGAATCTCTTTTCTGATAATTAAAATCCATCGGTTTATGTTCTTGGCACCTGCTTGTCCTGTATTATTGGATTTGTTTCAGCTTGTGTCAACCTGAGGATATGGATAGGATTCTTGGAGAAGTGAGAGCCACGACATGTATTCTGGACCCTTGCCCCGCCTGGGTTCTAAGAGCAGCTAGAGGGGGATTGGCTGACTGGATAAGAAGAGTGGAGAATGTCTCACTGCAGCAGGGAAAGTTTGCATCCTGCCTAAAAGAGGCTGTGGTAAGGCCATTACTAAAAAAAAAGCCCTCCCTGGATCTCACCATGCTGAATAATTATCAGCCAGTGTTAAATATTCCATTTTGGGGCAAGGTTCTGGAGCATGTGGTAACCTCCCAGCTTCAAGGGTTTCTGGATGAAATGGATTGTCTAGATCTATTTCAGTCTGCCTTCAGGCCTGGTTATGGGACAGAGACAGCTTTGGCCGCCTTGGTGGATGACCTATGTGGAGAAATGGACAGGGGGAGTGTGTCCATGTTGATTCTGCCGGACCTCTCTGTGGCTTTTGATACCATCGACCGTGGTATCCTTCTGGGCCAACTCTCTGGGAAGGGACTTGGGGCACTGTCATGCTATGGTTCTGATCTTTCCTGGAGGGATGAACTCAGAAGGCGACGCTTCTGAGTTGTCCTGTTCGACTCCCTAGCTATTGGCCTGTGGGGTGCCTCAGGGTTCTGTCTTGTTTCCCATACTGTTTAATATCTACATGAAGCTACTGGGAAAGGTCATCCAGAGTTTTGGGGTTCAGTGTCACCAATATGCTGATCGCACCCAGCTCTACCTCTCCTTTCCGTCTGATTCCAAGGAAGCTGTCTCAGTGCTGAACCAATGTCTGTTGTCAGTAGTGAACTGGATGAAGGCTAACAAACTGAAGCTTAATCCAGATAAGACAGAGGTGCTCCCGGTGAGTCAAAAGGCAAATCAGGGAATAGGGACTTTTCCTGTGCTGGAATGGGTTACGCTCCCCCTGAAGCCTCAGGCTCGCAACCTTGGTGCCTGGAGGTCCAGGTCTCAGCAGTGGCCAGGAGTGCATTTGCAGAATTAAAACTTGTAAACCAGCTGCGCCCGTTCTTTGAGGCATCAGATCTGGCATCAGTGACACACACCTTGATTACATCTCAGTTGGACTACTGTAATGCGTTCTACATGGGACTGCCTTTGGAAACTGTTCAAAAACTTCAGCAGGTTCAAAATGCAGCAGCCAGAATGCTGACCGGGGCCAGTTACAGGGAGCACATACCTCTCTTGTTAAAACAACTTCACTGGCTACCTGTTTATTTCTGGGCACAATTCAAAGTGCCTATAAAGCCCTATATGGCTTAGGTCTGGGCTATATACAAGCATGCTAGAGCCCTAAGATTTACAGGAGAAGGCTTTCTCTCAGTCCCACCACCATCCCAGGCTTGAAGACACAGTAGAGAGACTTCTCAATGGCTGCTCCTACTCTGTGGAATGCTCTTCCATGGGAGGCTAGGCTTGCCCCCTCCCTGCTCTTCTTTTACCAGCAGACAAAAACACTTTTCTTTGAACAGGCTTTTATGTGAGCTGGGGAGATTTTTATTTATCTATTAATTTGTTTTAAAATTGTACATTGTTTTAGGTTTGTATAATTTTATATGTTTTTAATGTTTTTAACTTTTTTTTTGGAAGCTGTCTTTGGTCCCATTCTGGGAGAAATGGTGGCATACAAATATAAATAAGTGAGTAAATAAATAAATAAATTCTAGTCTTTAGAGCAGCAGAAAACAAGCTCATTCCATCCTTTAAATGACATCCTTTCAGATTGTGAACGATGGCTGTTGCATCACTGTTCAGGCCTTTTCCGCACATAGGAATTAGCATGGGTTAATCTATTTTAGCCCTGAATGTTCTGCACCTGGAAGTGAATTCGCTTCGGTTTATTTTGCATCGTTCTGCATGTAATCCTGGGATAATGCACTGCCATGTGGTGGGAGAGTGCGTTATTTGAAATCCGGAAGAAATCCGGATCATTTCCTGACATCAAATCAGATTTGCATTTTCACACTAATGCAGATACATACCTTCGCACTATTTTGCAGTACTGGCCAGCATGAGGCAGGCTGTGGGCATGGGCACCTCTCCCCCCTCCCCCCTCCTTCTCCAGCTGTTCCTGCCCAGCAAAGGTTAGGTCGTCACCATTTTTGTCCAGCAAACTTTGGAAAGTAGAGATCCCGGAAGAAACAGAGCACAGCAGGTTTGTGTGTTTGAGTGAAAAAGCTGTTTCATAATCTTAAAATAAATTTCTTTTTTATATTTTATATTTTTCTGAATTTTTCTGTGAGTTGTTTGGGGTTGTTACTTGCCAGGGAGTGGAAAACAGTGCTGGAGGTTGGCGTTGCTGGTGGAGGGTGGGGGTACTGCTGTTTCTTGGGGTGCAGTAGAGGATGGGCCTTCTGTTTGGTTTCCCTAAATCCCTTTCCCCTCCCCTCATCCAAATTTCTCCCACCACCTTTCCTCCCTCTGTTAAGGTTAGAGACCCAGGCAGCAGGCCAGCCCGGAGAAGGGAGGGGGAGAGCTAGCAGAGTCCTGCCAGGAGGAGTCAAGGAAGCACTTACTCAAGGGAAGTCCATTTACCTAAGCCAGAGCAACAAGCGAAAGCCATAGTCAGAGTTCCAAAAAGCCAGAGGTCAGGAGCCAAGAGATCAATCCAAGGCATCAGAAGCCGGGTGCTGGAAGCAAGGAACAGGCAAGGGGAGGGCTTGTAAGAAGTTTACCACAAACAAAGGGAAGCTTTCAAGCAGGCAGTTATATAGCCCAAGGCACAGGTGTGTCCGGTCACCACTTCTTAAACTTAGCCAAGGAAGCCTCCCTTTGCTCAGCTCTCCTGAGTCTCCACCTTGATTGGGGCTGATTGAAGCAGGCTCCCAAGCATCTTCAGAATCGGATCCCTGTTGCCCTAAAGGAGCAGGTAGAGGAACGTCCGAGCCTGCTTGGACCATGGCAGCAGGGGGAGCTCTTGAGCTGCAGGACTCATCTCCAGCCAGAGCCACAGGGACCTACAGCTGCTGCTCGTCATCTCCACCCTGAGCAACAGGAACCAACAGCTGCTGCTCGTCATCTCCACCCTGAGCAACAGGAAACAACAGCTGCTGCTCGTCATCAGCAGCTCTGACAGGGGCTTCAGTTATCACACCCTCATCTGTGATAACTGAAGCCCCTATCAGCTGCTGGTGACGAGCAGCAGCTGTTGGTCCCTGTGGCTCTGGCTGGAGATGAGACCTGCAGCTCAAGAGCTCCCCTTGCTGCCATGGACCAAGCAGGCGCAGACATTCCTCTGCCTGTTCCTTTAGGGCAACAGGGATCCGATTCTGTGCCTGCTCCTTTGTAGCAACAGGGATCCGATTCTGAAGAGGCTCTGGAGCCTGGTTCAATAAGCCCCCAGTCAAGGTGGAGACTCAAGAGGGCTGTGCAAAGGGAGGCTTCCTTGGCTAAGTTTAGGAAGCGGTGACCGGACACACCTGTGCCTGGGGCTATATAACTGCCTGCCTGGAAGCTTCCCTTTGCTTGTGGCAAACTTCTTACAAGCCCTCCCTTTGCCTGTACCTTGCTCCCAGCACCTGGTTCCTGATGTCTTGAATTGATCTCTGGACTCTTGATCCTTGGCTTTGGAACTCTGACTACAGCTTTGCTTGGTGCTCTGTTAAATGAACTTCCTTGAGTAAGTGCTTGCTTGTCTCCTCCTGGCTGGACTTTGCTAGCTCTCCCACTCTCTTCCCTAGGCTGGCTCACCACCCAAGTCTCTGATCTTGACATCTTTCTCCTTTCCTATGCTCTCCAAGCTGCCCCCCCCACAAAATGGCTCCCACATGCTCCCTAGGGGGAACATGGGGTGTTCATTGCCTTCCAGCACCCTATGCCCCCTCCTTTACACCTTTGTCCTCCTTTACGCCTTTATCTTCCTTCCTTCTGTTCCCCCAAAGTGAACCAAATTCTCTCGCCTCCCATAAAATGGCTCTCTGTGGGGATCAGTCTTCACTTCTCCATCAGTTTGTAAACTCTTAAGGCTGTGGAGCAAGGTGTTAAGGGATATCTTAAATAGCACGTATTGCTGAATGCCATCCAGTAGCTCCTTTGCAAAAGAAAATTGTCTTAATATTTTACTGTAACTTAGATCCACGAAGAACAATGCAGACTTAGAACCCTGTAATTCACTGCTGGCTGAAGAAAGCTAAATGAAGCCTTACTTTCTGTTTAAAGGTTAATTTTTTAAAGAATTGTCACACTTAGTGCCTCTGTTAGATGCTTACCATTTTGATCTTCACCCTGAAAGAAAATGGGATGAGTTTGTAGCTTCATTATTGCATTACTTTTTACACATAAAAGAAAAAAAATGGAATTCAGTCCCCATGGTAACTACAAATTGCACAACAAAAAGTAAACTGTGCTACTTACATCTCTAAAGTGGAGAGGTAGGCTGGTGAATCACTGTTTCTGAATTGATACCATGTGGGTGGATAAGGTCAGAGGCATAGCAGGCCATAAAGAGAGAAAAGGAGGCACATTAGATCTTCATGTTACACATATTTGCTGCCTCACTGGCTGAATCTTAAAAGGCAAAGACAGTCCCAAGTCATCTCAGTGGTGTCAGTGGAGGTACTAAAGAAATCAGCCAATGTGCATTTTTGACTCATCTGCTTTAATTATATCCCCATCTTTAGATTTGTAGCTTTAATCTGTAAACAAGGACATCATAAGGGATCCAGGTAATTACATGCATTAGATTGGAGAAACCTTGCCAGAGGAGATGAATTTTGTTTACCCTCTTGAATTTGGCAGGGATTGGCTTTTTGTTGAAGAGCCGCTGGAGAGCTATTGTCTGGGACTGGAGAGGACAAGAGAGGGATTTGTTTCTTTACTGATAAGAGTGCAGCAATCAAATATAGCAAGCACAGAAAATTGCAGAAGATGGAGACACCTACCCCCAAATGTAAAATGGAAAAAAACATTGAGTCAATCTACCACTTTGGAAGCTTTGGGAGAGCCTGAAAAGAACCATTCATAGTTAGTTTCTTTCCTTCTGCACCTCATCTAAGCACAAAACTGGTTTAGGATAACTGCACAAGCTTGGTTGTATAGATGTAAGAGACCAAGTGTGGTGTAGTGATTTGGGTGTTGGACTAGGACACTGGAGGCTAAGGTTTGATTTCCCATGGAAACCTGGTCGGTGGCCTTGGGTAGGGGACAGTCTCAGAGGAAGACAGTGGCAAGCTCCCTCTGAATAAATCTTCCCAAAAAACAAAAACAGAAAAAACAAACAAACCTGTGATAGTTCACTTTAGGATCACTGTCAGCTGGAAAATGACTTGAAGTCACATAACAACAACAATATACATGTAGGTCCCACTGGGTTCAGTAGGTCTAAAAGGTTTTTTTTAGAGAATTTGGGAAATCACTGTCGTGTTAGGTTACAGTTCTGAACCTTCCATGAAGTAAGCCCAGTGAACATGCTGGGACCTTTGTCTCAGCAGACAAGCATCAAATTTCTGTCTTTATTTGTTCAGGATTCTAGCATAAGATAGATATTAAAATGAAATGTCAAATGTTGCTAAGCCCACACAAGTTAATTGCTTTCTAAACAAGAAGCTTTTGTAGGTGGAATAAAAAGTGAGGACCAGTTGAATAAACAGTTGGGTAAAAATTCTTCCAAGTGTATTTATGCATAGCACTCTAAGCCACCCACATACTTCTCTGTTTAGTAGAACAAGTAGCTAATTTGAACCAATGTTTTCGTGTCTGAATAGCACTTGACTTTAGTGTAAAGGGGAAGAGGGGGCTGCAGGACTCAAGCATCCTCCTCTTCCCGATATATCAGTGAGATGCTCCTCCCAATGTATCATGGACTTAATTGCATTAGCAACCGTGGCACAGGAGTATCACATCTTTCAATCATGCCATGCTTTTCCATGAAAAGTTTGTAGAACTTTAGCAACTTTTGATCATAAGCTTTTATAGGCCAGAATTTACTTCTCTCACTCTCCTTTCTCTTCCTCCCTCTCTTTCCCTCTTCTTCTCTGTCCCTCTCTCCTTCTCCCTCTCCTCCTTCCCTCCCTCTCTCATACGTTTATTGGGTTTTAATTAACATTTTTTTTTTGCTTCTTACTTTTTTCATGTGGCCACTTGAACTTCTTTTGAAATTAGGCTCTTGTGTTTCTGAACTTAAGGACTTTAAGATGTATAATTGACTCTCCAGAAAGTTGACTATCCATCCAGTGTGATTCTTCACTTTTGCATCTGAGGAGATAGATGGGATCCTATAAAAGCTTATGCCTCTTGAATACCATTAATCTTTAAAGTGCCATAGACTTTGTTTGCACCTCTCCCCCTCCTCCCAATACCACTGGCTGCCATGGATACTCCTCCCCTATTTTTATATGCAACTCAGACAAAGAGAAAAAGTGACACCCTTTTTAAAAGATGGGTATGAGAGTGGGTTTTGTCAGTTACTCTGAATGGCCAGCTTAAACCACCATGAGATAGCTTTAACTTTGATCTTGAAGTGGAATAAATGTGCTAGTTTGCAGAGTGATTACAACAGTGATTCTACTTTTCTGGAACCCTAATATTTTCCTTTGAATTCAGTTCCCCATCCTTACCAATTTGCCGTAGCTAGATTTATTTTTAGAAATTGGAAATCTCATGCTGAGAGTTGGTGTTTCCAATTGTGAAAAATCCAGCTATAACATGCTGCAATGGAGAGCTTCATGGAGTGCCAGGAGGAATCACCACTACTTCTTTCTTGACAAGGAGGAAAGAAGAGCGTTCAAAGATGAATCTTTGATTATTGTTATTCCTCCTCCTCCTCCTCCTCGCCTATCTTAATGTTGCAGCCAATAAGTGCATTCAGAGAGCTCCAATTAGAAAAAAATATGGAAGAAGTCTATAAATACATTGTTATTTCATAGCCAGTGGATCATGGGTTGACAAGATATGTCAAGGCAATTGACAGTGAAAATACAGGTTTTCCATTAGTCAGAAATGAATGCTTGGGTGGAGGAGTAAGAGAAATTGGGGAAGATAGGTGGAATACGGGGAGGCTAGAGAGGCATATGGAAGATCAGAGGATATAAGGGTGGAAAAGGAGGCTTGTGTGTTCAGGGGTAAATAAATGTATTCCCCAAAAGATAAACACAGCTGTTTTCTGGAACAAGGTAGGCCAGAACTTCTGTTGGTTACAGCTGCACATAGGCATGGTACATAGTTGAGTCCAGATCCAGGCACTGAATGACCCACATGCCAGAATCACAGAGTTCCAACCCCCTTGCTAGGCAACTACTGGGATGGCAGATGGCAGGTGCCACTGTGTGGTTCCATCTCAGTCCAAGTAGATGGCCTCAAGGTGGCCATGACCTTGCCTGCCATCATGCCCATAGTGTCACAATAGAACTCCCTTAATTATTTAGGATCAGGTAGATCCTAAATACTGACTTCCTGGATCTATATCCCATGCCAGATTGCCACAGAAGGTGGGCATATATTCTCTCCACACCCACCTTCACCCGAACCTACTGCAGCAACAACAAGCACGACAATTTATATCTTAGAGCATACAGCTGTGTATCCTTGCCCCATCCTACTTAATATACCCCATCCTGGGCCCTTTTCACATGGCATTTCTTAAGCGAGAGGGCCCCTTGAGTGTCGCGTAAATGTGAGGAGTTGTCTGCGTGACGCACTTCCATTTACGCAGTGCTCAAGAGCCTCATGCGCAGTGCATATGCACCTTTTTATTTTCAGCTTTTAGCCAAAGATGGTGTGCGCTTGTGCACCGGTCAGGGGCCTTGGGCGAACTTACCTGCCCTGCAGAGCCTCTGGAGCTGGGCTGATCGCGCTTCCTGCCTGTCCTCAGTGCAACCTGCAGCTCCCAGGCTGCACTGCGGAAGGAAGAGGCAGGGCATGGGCGGGGCACTCGTGCGACCAGGAAGCTGCTGCGGAGCCCAAGCAGCAGGGATGTGAAAGCCTTCCTCCGAAGGCTTCTTGCGCGAGCGCTGCCCCCCACCTCCGCAAAAAGGTAAGGTGCGGAAAGGGCCCTGATGATACAGCATCTCTAACCAAAAGGAAATACCATGATGATGAAGCCACCTTCTCCCAGAGACACCACCACATGAATCCACCTTCTCCCAGAGACAACACCTCCCCAGTTGCTTTTCTTACTTTGCACCACACCACGTTCAGCTTTTCTAGCTGGTTGTTCCTCCTCAGCAATGGTCTTCCAGCATATCCCACCATATATAATAAGTGTCTCTGGGAAAAGGGGGTTGATTTCCCTCACATCTCTCTCATCCAACAAATCTTAAGCAGGCTCCCAAATCTTTCTCATCCAAGTGGACAATTATTACATCAGACAGTCCCTCACATTGAGCTTGTTGCATTGTAGTCAGTATTAAGCCATCACATGATATCCTTCTTCTTCTGGTCCGTGTGATATGCCTGTAGTGTTCTAGGCATTAGTGCTGTTCACATCCATTGCTGGACACATACAAACCTGCCTGGAAGACAATGCTGTGGACACAAACCCGCATCCTCTTGGGCCCTGCACCTGAACCTAGATTGTAAGGACTAGGTAGCAATACCCAAATGGTGTGAATACATGATTTAAATAGTCTAGATTCCATCTCCCCAAATGTTGTATCATGCTACTTAGGAGACTACAATCTATAGCTGCAGTAGCCGCTGCTGTTCTAAAGAGTATCCCCTGAATTCAGCTTCAGGAAGCTCCAAGACCAACTGAATAGTAAGGAATTATTGCAATGTGTTTACACAAGGCAGGGACATGCCCACATTAGATCTTGCAGGGTTAGCACTGATCTGTGGTCCAACTGATTGCTTTTTGGCTGCCTTATAATCCTCATTGTGCCTCTTTCAAAAGAAATTTCCATACTTTGTAAAGCCCAATCTTACCTATCAAACCTGGAATTGGGCACTGCTTCTCCAATCAAGGGCTTTGAAAAATGCAGGCTGCCATGAACAATTGTCAAAGCCCCTCATCTTGTTGAAAAAAGTAATAGCTGCCAAATGCAGTGTCATTGTCCTGGGTGCAAGGCCTTCCTCTTCGAGGTAAACTAAGGAATGCAAAAGCTGTTGCTCTAAAACCAGTTGTGCCTCCCTGTATCCCACCTGCTTTGTAAAGGAAAAGAACCCTGGTGCTGCCCTGCTATATGGCCACAGTGTTGAAGGGGCTACTGAATTTAATATTCCCTGGATCACACAACATTTTCTGGGTACCACAGCTCATTCAGAAATGTAGAGGAATGCAGTACCACTTCCAGTGCTAAGGCACCAAACCTTTCCTCCTGAAATCAAGATAAAAAGACCTATGATTCCATCTTCTGTTCCTGTTGCACAGGAACACTACACTATACTATTATAGTGCTATTATTCTAGTTTCAATCTCCTGTGGAATTCTGGGGTTTGTAGTTTAGTGAGGCCAAAGAATTCTGGCTGCTCCCCTAAACCTTCTAAATGTCCTTCCCTAATCCAGGATTCCATAGGGTGTTGAAAGTAGAATAATAGCACTATAACAATGTAGTGGGAAATGGCCTACATTAGAAGACAGGTAAGGTACAAATCTCCTCAGCAGTCCCATAACTCTTTCTGAGCATGAAAATTGCCTGTTAATGACAGTTACCACAACCTGGATGTGACACAAAACACACACTCTTTTACTTTTAAAGGCTTCAGGCCAACTGAAAGCCAGAGCACTGGGGAACTGCATTTGCAGGGGAGCATCCAATTGGAATTAAGCCTTCCAGGTTCATTCCATCTTGCCCACGAATTAGTGAATTATGTTTGACTGGTTAGAGGTTTCCCACTTCTTTCCAAAGCCACCCTAAAGCTGCAAACTCATGGAGTAAGTTGTGGGGCAGTGAGTCATGGAGCAGGAAGAGGGAAATAGTGGATTGTTTGACTTTGCTATAAAATTTGAAAAAAATTAAATTAAAAAGATTGCATTGTTATTTAAAAGTGAAAGCTTGTATTTAAACTGTCTGAAGATCTCCTGTTAAAGCCAAATATCTTTTAAAATATATACCAGAAATAAACACCACTAAATTTGATGATGTTTGTTCCTGGGTTTTTGAAAAAACAGCTGTGTAAGTCTCTTGCAGCATTCCCAGGTATTTATGTACAGCATTTCAGTCATGCCCCATAAAGTTAATTGTAAGATTTTATTCTTGAATTTATTTGTTTTGAAAGTCTGCTTTTTTGTGATGGAGTTTTAAAGCAATGTTTGAAAAAAAGCAAGACATATAAAATCCCAGTGGCATGACTGTGGGTTTTCCTTGGGGACCTGACTGTCATACAGTTTCCAATTGGTAGGAATTGCCCCCAAATTGTGCTTGCATTCACCTGGTTGCAGTTTAAATGAAAAGACAATTCCCACTATTTTGAATTCTGTACACAACTCAGAAAGAGATTGTACAACAACTGCTTTGCTATTTGCATTTATTGTACTTAAAGCTATACCCATGCCTTTAACCACATAAAAGCACCCATGATACCATAATTTTGTCATTTTCATATTGTTAAGTCCACTCTTCTGAATGAAGGAGAAACAAGACTTATGCAGTTGAATAGCCTGGAAGATTACAGTGTTTCTCTATTGGCTTTTCTGTGTTACCTTTCCTAATGTCAAGTTGGTGTTCACTTACTCTCTTTCATGTCCTGATGGTCCAGTGTGTATGTATCTACAAAAGCAGATTTTAAAGTGTCTATTCCAAAAGTGAATTTCAGAGACAGTACGCAGCAAGAGGGTGGGGGGTTCTGCTGAGATACCATTATAACCGCTGGTTTATATCTACTTTTTTTTTGAGATTTGCCCCCTTCCTATCCACTTCATCTCCAAAATTGGAATGTCTGTGCCCCTGCTTTAAAGGAAAATGCCATTTGAAAAAAACCAACAATTTGCAGCACACAGAATGTTCTGAAATAAATATACCTAACTGAAAAGTGCAGAGTTTCATATCTTTCCCTCCCTCATTATGCTCGGAAAGCTAGTTATAATTTGTGTCATTACTATGTGCTAGTTCTGTTCCAGGGTTTTCACTAATAGATTTTAAGACCCAGAAGGGACCATTATAGTCTTCCATTCTGACCTCTATTGTGTGTGTTACATAAAGAGATACTGGTGCTTAGTGGACCATCGATTTCAGTAGTGTTTCATACACCAGGGATAAATTTAGCAAATTACACTTATTAGTTTAATCAGGTCCTTCTCCTGCTACTTGAAAAGAGACAGAAGTGGGAGGGGTAATGGCAATTCCATTTTTGCAGGGTGGATGTCAGCATCATAGAAATATACTGATCTTTTTAATGTCATATGTGCCAGTAGTGTTCAAAAGAATACACAGATGTGGGCACAGAGTTCAGAGCCAAGAGGAGACTCTCAGTTCTCTGGTGCATAGGAAGCAACTTCTAGTATGTAATGGGATGAGCAAGACATCTCTGAAGTACAGAGCTGTCTATACCTCCTTTTCCTCTTCACCCTGCCATATCAAGACAGTAGGAAGCAGTGGAGATGTTTTGTACCACAGCTGAGCCTGGATCAAGCTTTCTCCTGGTATATGTAAAGCCATATGCTTTATGTGGGGCTGCCCTTGAAGCCAACATGGAGGCTGCAGCTAGTGTGGTATACAGCAGCCAAATAGTCTAATAATAATAATAAAAAATGTGAACCAGTAGATTCCCAGTTGAAGCTACCTCCCTCAGTCTGCCACTTTCGAAATATGGTCAGCTATAAGTGCCATCATTCCCACCAGTAGGGTCATTGTTTTGTGCTTGATTGCCATGGTGTGAACTGTAGCCCAACATTTCTTGAGGAATGGCTTATTAAAATAGTTGTAAACTTGTGGGGCGAAAAAATCCTCCTTCTCTTCTACACAGCTCAACACACATATTTCTAAACAGTGTCTAGGCATCTAAATTCATTATTCCAGATGAAGCTGGAGCCAGAATGGTCTGTTAGGTGCCCTTGGGTAGTGTGCAAGAGATCCTCTGTTTAGTGATATCCCATAAAGGGGATGATGAAAGCATACCGAACGCGAATGTGCCCTAGAGTTCTTTTACACAATTATAGCACTATGATTCCACTTTAATTGTCATGGCTGCATCCTTGGTAGAATCCTTGGCTTTACAGTCTGGTGAGACACTAGAAATCTATGATGAGAATTCTAAATGTGCTCCCTAAACTGCACAGCCCAGGATTCCATAGGAAGTTGTCAAGTCATTCAGAGTGGAACTCTAATGCTATAAGAGTGTAGAGTTAAAGGGCTTCTGATAAGAGAAGGGAACTCATTCTGTGTGCTTCTGTCTCCTAGAATAGTGAAACACAACATTATTATAGTGTGAGGAGACTATCAATTGATGGTATAGAGCAGGTCGTAAAACAGTACTTGAAGATTTACCCTTTTGTTGCATAGGCCATAAAAACACTTTGAGGCTAATAGCAAACTTAATTGTCTTTTATTTCTAATTTCATCTTTTAGGATAGTGTTGGAGTAATAGCACCTGAGCACAATTTCCACCCATCCTACAAGAAGAGACTGACACACTGCATTTGCAGTGGCCCAGAAGTGGTGTCATGTCACTCCAAATTTGATTTTAGGTGTTTTTGATTTGGTTGAATTTTTTTTCCCCTGAGAAGTGGGGGACATGGCAATGTTGGTGGGTACAATAAGAAAAATCAGTGCATTCTTGGATGGTGTTGACAAATTTAGCACTTTTTCATAAAAATTGTGCACCAAAATTTGGGAAAGTCCAGGGGCTATAGAGTCTTCTAGGTGCCTGGAGGGAGGGATTTGGGGATGCAGAAAGAGAGTTGAGGAATGCAAGTAGTCTGTAGGCCATGTTTGTCTAACTTCTGTTTTGAGATAACTCTTTGCAAGGCAGCCTGCTAGATTCAAAAACAATAAACTCATCACCCAATCAGTGAAAACACTTGAGGTAGAATTTTTATATATATGAAAAAGCACTTAAGGAGCAACTTTTTTAAAAAAATCAGCATATTCGATTGAAACACATAATGCAGTGCTTCCTATACAAATGGATTTTCAAAGGATGCTGAACTGTGTATGGAAAGTGGTTTTACAGATTTCTCCCTGCTCATTATTCAAAGCCAGGAGCTCTTTCAATGTCGTACTGAACTGAGCTGTTTTCATATGTTCTGTACACATGTATATGTATGCATTATTTTAGTGGAGTTTAAATCTATACGTTTGATGGGATTACACTCCCCCTGAAGACACAGGTTCACATTTTGGGTGTACTCCTGTACTCAGTTTTGAACCTGGAAGCCCAGGATTCTGTGGTGTCCAGGAGTGCTTTTGCACATTTAAAGTTTGTGCCTGTTCATTGAGATGCTGTCCATGGTAGTATTTGCCTAAGTTATATCCCATTTGGACTACTTTAATGCACTCTGCTTGGGGTTCTCCTTGAAGATTGTTCAAAAGCGTCAACTGGTCCAAAGAACTGTGGACAGACTGTTAATTGGGGCACCTTACAGAGACCATACTGTGCGAACTCCACTGGCTGCCAGTTTGTTTCAGGGCACAAGTCAAAGTATTGATTATGACTTATAAAGCCCTGTATGGTTCAGGTCCGGGCTGTTTGGCAGACTGTATCTCCCTGTATGAGTCAGCCTGGGCTCTGAGATCATCAGGAGAGGCCTTCTCTCAGTCCTGCCACCATCTACAAGCACAGCTTCTGGGGAGACAAGAGGGGGTCTTCTCAGTGATTGCCCCTAGACTCTAGAACTTCCTTCTCATGAGGGCCAGAATATCCCCCTCTTTGTGTCCTCCTCTCAGCAGGCTAAAACCTTTTTATTCAGACAGGCTTTTAATACAGAATGTTTTTAAAGGACAGGCTAGGGGTGCTGTATTGTTTTAATTGTTTTTAAGAACTTTTTATCTTTTTAAATTGCATTTTATTCTTTTACTGAAGTGTAATTGTTTTAATACTATAAATAGTTTAATTCTGTCTTAATATTCACTTTTTTTGTATGTTTTTAATTGTATTGCTCTTTTAAATTGTGAGCTGCTTTAGGTCTCAATTTTAGGAAAAAAAGCAGAGTATAAATAAATTTAATGAATATACCCTCAAAATAGTTTACAACAGTCAGTAAAACAATATGGTAAAATTACACAAAGTCAATGATAAAATGTTAGAAAACAGCATGTAAATAAATCAGACAAAGTGATCTGATAAAAATATCAGCAGTGTATAGGAGCTGAGGAAGCAATGACAGCCACGCTACTTACCAAACCTGGCTGGAATAAAAAGATATTTAATGCCAACCTGAAAGGTCAAGAAAGAAAGAGCCAAGTTCTCCATTCACGTTTGCATGAAGAAGGAAGGAAGGTGTGCTCAGCCAAAAGGGAAGGGAACGCTGGGGGGGAGCACGCATCCCCCTGGAGCTCTAGCTTCCATTTCCATGCATTTTGCCCTGGTGCAGGGAATGTGTGTCAAAGCAAAAGGCAAGAGAATTGGGAATGGGGGAAGGGAAAAGGATGGGGAGCATGAGGGGAGTTATTCACTGTGTTTCCACTTTTGCAAGAGTTTTGTACCCTGAACCCTCATTAAAGTGGAGAGGGCCATGTATTTTCTATTGGAGAGTATACCAGAGGATATTCCAGAGATGCATATCCACCATAGAAAAAGTGCTGTCTGTGGTGTACACCAGCCTAATAAATCTCAGTAACGGACCACAGATAAATCCTTCAGGTGCTGTTTTTGAAGCTCAGCAGGCAATCCTTCAGATAAGGACATTAAAGGTTAATAATGTTCATCTTAAACTGGGTTCAGATAGGGAAGGTGGCCAATATGATTAGTGCAGAACATGTGGAATCTGATCAGAATCTTTAGCTCCTACCAAACTTCTTATTTTTGTAGTCTGAACCAATAAAATCTTCCTATTAAAGGGACTAAAGGAGGAAGTAATCCTGATTCAATGAGGACTGATATCTATTATTGGAAACAAACAAATAAGCAAACAAACAAACAAAACTAATGGATATGAAGCTAAACTCCTATTTTGTACATGGTTGTGAGTACAGCCAGCCCTCCACATTTGCAGGTTTCGCTTTTGTGGATTTGATTATTCACAGATTATTTACTGTCACCTCTGCTACCTCCCTGTGCCATTTTTGAGACTGAAAAACTGCAAACGAGGCTTGTAAGTCTCTATTAAAAATAGTGTGGGGGCAGCAGTGGAGGTGGCAGTAAACCCCACCAGCCACCCACTTCTGCCTTTTGAAGGAGCCCTGATGTCTCAAAGAATTCATCGTGGGTTGAATATAATGATCATACTTTTTTTGTGTTTTAATAGTGGTTTGGGAGGACCTAGAATTATTCATGGTTTTTCCATTTTCATGGGAGTTGTGTGCCTCTAACCCTTGCGAATGTGGAGGGATGACTGTATTGTCATTCGATATCCCAGCAATGGCCAAGAATTTCAGGAAAGTGTTCCATCTTACTGCTGTCATTTAACATAAGGATATGTTTATAGTACAGAGTTAATATTGTCCTGCAGTAACTTTTTTCCATGTGTGCTATAGTTTAGTGGTGGTTTGGGGAGTTGCATGCCAGCGATCTCTTGACTACACTGTCTTGGACTTTTGTCGGGGGGAAATCCCTCACAATTAAGCTGGTTTGATATAAGATGATATAAGTTTGCAGTATCAATATTGTAATAAAGTCATTGGAGCTAGCAAACTGAAAGGGAAATAAGTGTAAAAGCAAACCTTTATGTGTATGTTAAAGCAAAGGGCATAATGAAGGAAGAGGGCTTGAATGTTCTGTTTCTGTTAAAGTATCTCTTTCTATTCACCTTTGAAGGATCAAGCAGATGAAGTGGGAGGGGATAGAACTGAGCTGCAATGGCAGTACACCAAAAATTGAATGCCTTGGCAGGTATTATATTAACTTGGCAGAGGAAATTGAGATTGTGATCATTTCCCTTTCATCTTAGTTTCTCAAGGCTAAAAATGCCCTTTAAAAAAATGTTTCCTTCTGTGATATGGTCTTGATGATCTTTTCTACCCCCTCTGAATGCCCTTCTGAGAGAAAAGGGGGGAACAGTACTCTTGTGATTTGCTAGAGACTGGATGGACAATCTTCCATCTTGACAGATCTCTTTCTTTCAAATCATCTCCTCCTACTCACCAAAGTATTATTATTGACTGCTATCAGTCAGGCTAAACCTCTTCATATACCTTATCATCTCTAGCTACGTAAAGAAATCAGAGCCCATCTTTTAAGAATTCCTGGCTCAGTACCAACACTAGGCAAAAAATAATGAGGAATCATGTTTTGGCTTTATTAGACCAAAGCCCAGTTAACACAGAACTTAACAAAATATTGTGAAATAACCAAGGATAGCTTAGCATCTGTGCAGTTCTGCATATGCGAATGTTTCAGGGATATATTCCCTTTTAAAACAATATAAGTAATTTGTTGTTGTTAGTATCCAGTTATTAAAATGAATCTGTTTTGAAAGAAAAAAAAGAGTCGGAAAAAACAAAAACAAATGAAAGTAACAATCAGCTGGAGAATATTAAATATCAGTCAAGTCTAACTTGTTACATACTTGAATAGTCCCATGTTGTCTACTTGAATAGTGTTCACACAAAATCTGTTAAGTGAATGAAGTGCAGCAATGCCACCTAGAATACCCGAGATTTTGTACCCTGAAGGGAATCCTGAATAAACCATATAAAAGTTTTACTTCTGAATGAGCATTCAGAGTTCATGGCTTTTTCACAATACTGCATTGCCTTGTAACTGGCTAATTGTTTTTGCATGCAAGATTAGACTCATTAGTTAAATGGAGTTTATTTGCTTATGTGCTGCTTTTCCTGCAATAACCACTGTCTTCAGAAATGACAGAGGGTAGCCTGCTAGACATCATTCTCAGAAATGAAGCCTATCTCACAACTGAAGAAAGTGATACTCCATCTTCACTAAGGGGATGGCTTTTACCAGTCTCAGATTTTCATAAACATAGGAGACTTGATTCTCCATGAGTCGTCTTGGGGGGGAAATCTAAACAGGAGTCCACGTATGGTCTGTCTTTGATCATCTTCTTTGCATGAAAGTCTCCAGATTTCATGAACTGTAGATTAATGTTTGAATGTGTAAACTGTCTTCTAAATATACTAAATGTGTGTGCTGCAATAATTAAGTGTGCTTGCAGATGCCACACCAAACAAAAGATATTGTGGAGCTAATCCCACTTTAGTAGATGTTTGCTGAAAGAAAATATGGAATAAATACTAGACCAGTAGAGAGCTAGTGTAGTGTAGTGTAGTGGTTTGAGTGTAGGACTTGGACCCTGGAAACGAGGGTTTGATTCCCCACTCAGCCATGGAAACTTACTGGGTGACCTTGTTTGCCTCATACAGTCTCAGACCCATGATAGGTTCACTTAGAGTTGCTATACGTTGGAAACAACTTGAAGGCACACAACAACAACAAACAACAACAACAACAACAACATTAAAAAGAATCCATAAAATTCTGTGAAAACCTCCAAATGTTTGCATGGAATTGTTTGCTGGAGAAGAAGTTACACAAGACAGGAGAACTTGGTAGTACTCTACAGAGTTTTATTATTTACTAGGAAGGTTAGATTGATGTCATTGCACCATAATGGAGCAGAAAGCTCATGTATAATTATGACCATCAACATTTCTGTAGTTTTGTCTTGCTGTTGAAAGATATCATTTCAGGGTATGTCTGCATAGGAAGATGAGGATCCTGGAACCAATAGTAGATCCTGGAAGAACCAAAAAGGAAAGATAAGAAGGCACCAAATTACTTTGAGATGGTGTGTAAAATATTTGTCATCTTCTTTTTAAAGGGCTGGATCAGTTATCCTTGAGAATGAATCAACAGATTTGAAACACATTGACTAAAATGCTGTACTGGCTTGGTGAAACATAAAGCTCTGTCCAGTTTACCTCTACCAGTTGCCCTCTGTGTGCCCATCAACCTGTCATCTGCCAGTGAATGCCACTATGACCATTTAGTGGATACAAGAGCCCAAAGAATACACATGCAGCAACAAGCAAGTCATAATTATTACGGTCTTCTGGAGGATTTCTGGGTAGTGCTGACAATGTCATCTTCTTTGTGTGTTCGACTTCAGAAAGTCATCTGAATGCTGCCTGGGCATACTTTACCCTCCCTGGGGCATCAAATGGCTGTGGGTTGTCCAGTGGCAGCACAGGGAATCATTGAATGAAGGTGTTAGATACCTCCTTCAGCAACAACTTTAAAAGGATATAACACAAGTATAATAGGAATTTACTCCTGTATATGTCACCAATAAGATTCTGGCTATGAGTCATTAAAATACTACTTCCGTGTAGTATTTACCTGCAAAAAAAAAAAAAAAAGATTTTCTTTCCACTGGAAGAACACCAGATGTTCAGACAAAAACAGCAAGTGTGTCCTTTCAAGTCCATATTTAGCATGAAGTGCCCTCATACTTCCCCTAGCAAGCTCTCAGGCGTATTTGATTTAGGAGAAGGCTATAAAAGCAAAGGTTTTGGTTTTTTTTTCCATTAAAAACGTTAAGCATTGCTGACATTAATAAGTGACTTTGAAAACCTATTCTATTGATCATTTTACATCTCCTGTTGCTAGATTCTTCCCAGGTGTGCTTTTTCCCCCCCTTTCCTGTCTTCTGCCACCACCTTTTCCAGGTGAAACATTAGGTTTCCAAGCATGCACCTTTCTAGTCTTTGAGATCTGCCTGTGACTCTCAGCCTCACTTCTTCATCGTGCTCTCAGCCTTCATGTAGAAGCCAGAGCTGCAACCTGAAAGTGAGGCAGTAGTTACATGTCAGTTGCACTTGTCATTCTTTTGCAAAAAGGTTCCATCCTATGGTTGTTCGGCCAGGGCTTTCTGTGTTGATAAAGGCTCTGCATGTTCTGTTATTGCCTAGAATCTGAACTGAAGAAAGAAGGAGAAGGAATTAAAGCAGCCCCGTGGGAATGGATGATCGGGCATTTAATTGTACAGTCACTGGATGGCAGTTTGAATTAGCACTGGAAGGCAGTTTGTTGGGTTAATGCAAATTAGAATATGAGTCCTGAAGTGCTAAAAATTAATTGGACACTTTTGGGATAAGAAGCAGATTCCCTAACAGCGAAGCAGTTTATTAGTACCATGGATATTCTTTTTTTTTTTTTAATGTAGTTTGATTTCTCTGTGCCTCAAGCTGCTAGTAAATGTAGTAGCTCCTTTCACTTTGGCAATGAAATCAAACCAGGTCAGCTTCATTTTTTTTTAATTGTCAGTTTTCTTTCATTTTTAAAATAGATCCCTAAAGCTACCATTTTTTTCTGCATCCCTGGGATGTTATATAGGAATGTTGTAAAGGGCCAACTCATGGCATATGTGTATTCTCCATGGCTAAAGACATAAGGCTAGAGAAGGCTAAGTTTGTAACTCTTGATTTGTTTTGTTCTTGCATGCAAGATTCTTTTTTTCCCCTCATGCAATTCTTTTCTCCTCACTTTTGATATGAGTGAGATACTTACTGTCAGCCTCAAGAGAGTTTTCTCATTTTTAAGATTCTTGTACGAATCATGGCGATTGTATAAATTGCATATCTAAGCTGAAGTAACTGCTCCCTTGCTGCACAAACTTTTAAAAACTACAGGCATTGGATATGTTGTTTGTGTCGATTGGATCAATCAGCCAGTCTTTCCATGCTTGCTGAATGGGTGTGCACTTTTTTTTTCCGCCAAGGGAAAAGCCACTAGTGTTGCACAGACAGATATTTTTTTCAGACAACTAGACAGATTTAATCTGTGCAAATAGCATTGCACAAGCAGATTTTTTTTTCACAAAAGGAAGAGGCAATAGTATGGCATAGACAAATTTTGATGCAAATTACAAAAACCTCAGAACAACCTGCTCCTGCATCAAGAACTCTTGCAGAAGTTAGTGACTTCATAGCAGCTTGTTCCAGCATGACTGAGGTAGTCTCTGTCATCAAAAAAGAGAAATTTTTTGAATTTTGTTTATATTCTTCACCTCGCTGGTCCCATTTATACAGGTATATTAATTAGATGGTTGGCAGCCTGAATAGATGGAGGTTAATTCACATCTGGCTGGTGGCTTTTATATCACAGAATCATAGAGTTGGAAGAAACCACAGGGGCCATCCAGTCCAACCCTCTGCTATACAGGAACCCACATCAAAACACTCTCAACAGATGGCCATCCAGCCTCTGCTTAAAAACCTTCAAAGAAGGAGACTCCACCACACTCCAAGGCAGCATATTCCACTGCTGGACAGCTCTGACTGTCAGGAAGTTCTTCCTGAGGTTCAGGTGGCATCTCTTTTCCTGCAGCTTGAATCCATTGCTCCTTGTCCTAGTCTCTGGAGCAGCAGAAAACAAGCCCACTCCCTCCTCAACATGACATCCCTTCAAAATACCAGTAGAATCTGTGGTGGTTGGTGGTTTTTATATCAGTCAAATCTCTTCTGGGTTTTTGTCTGACCTTTAAGGGAGCTGTCTAAGGTGCAGAACATCTTAGGGAGCAAAGTTCAGCAACTTAACCCTTTTAAATCATCTCCAAGGTGGAAGCTACTGCTTCCCACTTCATCTTACCACAACTTCATTCTTCCTTCTTTCCTATCCATTGTGATGGAGATTATTGTTCTGCAAGAAAAGATTCCTCACAAAGAGGTTCTTTGTCACTTACCATGAGTAGAAACTGATGCTATGTTAGCTACTGCAAACCTCCTAAATGTGATTTAAGTGGTTGTAATCAAAACGGTGGGTTCTTACCATAAGGACAAATTCAATATCATATTGTTTCTTCTGAGCTATCTTGGGAAAAGGTTACAATCAGTCCTGGCATGATTTTTTTTTTAAAAAAAAATCTTATTCAAGGCTAGATGAGTAAGTTTTTCTTTCACATCTGTCAAGAGGCAAGAGCTTTTAGACTTCATGGAACAATCCCATGATGCACATTAGGCTTATCTTGTGGCAGGTGATATATACAAAAAAGTGAAGGCCATTCATGGAAGTGAATGTGGTACACAAAAAGCGATTATTTTGTGACACATATACTGTTAGAATGTCTACTATTTTGAAAAGCATGTTGCTTTCATTGCTAATTAAACTGTGCCTACACAGATTCTGCTCTGTTGTGTATTGTTTGTTTCAGAAGCTGTATATTTTCTGTAACCCTTTTCATCAAATAGGCAGATCATGTGGAGTAAAACTGCTCTCAATTAAAAAGTGGTAAGAAGAGATAACCTTGAAAGTTCTCATTCTTTTCTTTTTCACAACTGTGATCGTGTTCAACAGTTGTGAAACATGCATTTACACTAGCATAGCAGGTATGCTGAAATTATCTTATGCCAGAGTTTTACCAAATTGCATTATTGCACAGCTGATTGTGCAACAGGTAACCTCCTACTCTATTGTTGTGTAATGATGTAGTTACTCCCCCTCCACTAAATGAAAGAGAGGGTCCTGTCAAGCTCCTAGGATGTGCCACAGCTTGCACGAAAGTTACTCTGGTGTAATGCCACTTGTATTACCCAGATTAGGATACCACCTTTGTGCAACCTTCCCAAAAGTGCAGCCATTTGTGATTCATTAACAAGGTTCCAGTGAGGTCTCTTCAGTTTTTTTTTAAAGATTTGTTGGTCATCACCCACATTTTTAATACTGAAAGGGCAATATAAAAAAACAGTGATAAGAATTTGACAAGAATTACGAACGTTTACCAGAAATACTTGGGGGATTTGTCTTCTTTGTCTGTATTCCAATCCACCAGTCCCTTTTCAACATCTACACTCCATAGAGGAAGAGATTAAATCCACTGCTTAATCATTGTTTTTCTAAGGAACTTGGAATAATATTTCGTAAATGTTAGACCTCCAGGTGTTTTGGACCTGAATCTCTGATCATTGGCTAAGCTGGTTGGAACTTCTGGGATCTGAATTCCAAAACATTTGTAGGTTCACAGCTTGAGAACCACTAAGTTGGAGGAGAGTCTTAATGACAAACAAGGGCAACATATTGTCGTACCTGATATTTTGAAAAGTCTTAAGGACTTCATCATTACCAATTAAATTCTAGTATGGTCAGTCTTGGGTCCAATTTGATTCTAAATTTCTAAGATCAGTGAGGCTCACTGGTTCTTATCATGATCCAAAGTATTTTCAGATGAGGCACTATTGATTTAGCATGTGTCTATGTATCCTAAACTTTCTAGTACCTGGAAGATGTTGTATATGATGATCTCATGGTGATCACCACCTCATACATTCAATGAACAGATGTAAAAGTATTCATGTGGCCAGTTCTATGGCTTACTACTCTGCCCCAAGTCTTAGGTCGGGTTAATCATTACAGTTTGGTCCTGAAAGTGGAGGGTGAGTGTGCTGAGGCAGGAAGTTGCTGTGCTCAGTGATGAGGACAGTCTTATAGAAGTGAAAACAGACTATAGGTATAAGCCTAAGGGAACCTTGCCATAACTTACATTGTAGTGGAAATAGTCAAAGTTAACTTGCCTGTAACAAAAGAAGGAAGGGTGTGAGGAAAAAAGACCTTGTATATTGGAGGAGGGGGCGTGAGGGAGCCAACTGAAAGGAAAAGAAAAATGGTTAATTAATTGTTGTCTGTGAAAAAAATGAACAGAATGCCCTCATTTGATTTCTGTCCTTAATGTCTAGGGAGACAATTGATGGAATCTGAGTATGTTTGGGAAATATCTGTAAACTCTGATTCCTAGTCAAATCCTGTGGTGAACAGGCAGTTGCTCCATAGTGGAAAAATGCATCCTGCTATGCTCAGAATTAAATAGTTAATAGTTGATTTGTATTTCTGTTTATGAACCAGAATTGGTAGATTCAGGGAGTGGTATTTGGCTAGTCCTTTGTTTTCAAGCTTTAGTGTCCTTCAGATATAATATGGGATCAATATCCCAAACAAGTATAAATTGCAGTATAATTCATATATGTGCCTAATACGCATTTATGAATCATGACTTGCAGTGTTTGTTATATACTTCCCTGATTTTAGAGTGGTAATCTGCTTGGGGTATTAAGGGGATCTTCAAAACAGGTTCAGCACCTGGGATAGCTCTTTTAATTTTCATAATAAAACCCAGAACAGATTCACTGCCCCAATGACATGGAAAACACCAGTTGCCACTGATATAGTGTGTGGTGTGCGTCACTGCTTTTGTCACCTGAAGCCACCTGCTTGTACACTGAAAACATCTGAATGCTCATTGTGGTTTCCCCACAATGGTCCAGCAAACAATTCTGATGGTTTTCAGACTTTTCCCGTAGCCTCAGTCACTGTAGCAGAGCCCCTGTTATCATCTCTGTTAAAGAGTATATAATAGGATCTAGGTGGTAATGCAGGCTGTGTCCGTGACTTACTTGCTATGAGATCCTGGGAAAACTATGCAACTTCCCTAATGGCTCAGTGTACTCATCAGTCAAATGCATATAATAATATCAAACTGCCTCACAGTGAGATTTAATTGAGAAATGATTGCTCTGTGTTGGCAGACCTCTGCTATATGAAAGTCCTCTCATAAAGTCCTTTCTTCAGCATTTTCCCGTTAGCCTCGTAGCAACATATATAAACAAAATTGCAGTGTGACTGTTTTCATTAATAAAGAAAAAAATCGATGCAGCAGTTTCCCCCTTAGGTAAAAGGTAAAGGGAGAAGAAGGGGGAAAAGCTATCTCTGTTTTGCTAGAACAGCGGCCTCTCCCACAGCACATTATTTTTCCCAGTGAGTCCACTGAGCCAGCTGCACACAAGTTGTAGTTCTTAAGCCTTAGGCAGTACATGGTATTTAAAAGCAAAAGGATCAGACTCTGTATTTTAGGATGTAAAGCTAGCTACCTATGCAAAGGGAACTATGGCCTTGAGGAGCCGCAACTAAGTGTGGCGTGCTGCAGAAAGAATTTTAGTGTGTGACCACAGTAAGCTTCACTTTGACATTTTTCAGTCATCCCAGTGCTGAAAATGCTGAAGACCATTTTCATGACAAATGATCCAGGGTAAAACACCAACAGCATTCTGGTCTAAATCTTACAAAACTAAAGGCAGGAAGAAGATGCAGGTGGGATATGGAGTAACTCAGTGGATTGGAGGCTGAGAGATTTTGACACCCCTAATATGCCTAATAATAATGACATTTTGTCACTCTTAAAGAAAAGTTGGATATAGGCTGGCCAAATAGCTGACAACTCTGTTTGCAGCCAGGTATTTATAGCCAATCTAACAGTAAATCTAAATAAGGGAGAATCTCTGGATTGCAATTTGGAGCTAGAACATACTGCCTGGAAATCCCCCTTACTATTTACTGTTGAAATGAGAGGTAAAGCTGCAATAGTACCTTTCCCCCTTTTTTTTTTCTGCCCCACCAGCTGTGACACAAGGCTGCTCCTGTGTGGAGCCTACCTCCTCTTGCCACAGCAGGAAGAGAAAGGGCGTACAAAAGAATTCGTGGGAAAAGTTGTTGGAATAAGCTGCAAAGCCCAGTTTTCCAAAAGGGAAGTCCAAAGATGTGGGATGTCAATCTGGCAAAGCAGGCAAGGGTTGCAGTGGGAGTCTGAGCAGAAATAAAAGAAATATCCATGAAAAAAAAAAAGGCAGCATGCATTTGTAGGATTAGACAGTCACATGTTAACATTCTGTGAAAATGTTCTCAAATATAGGCCCATGTTTAGACAGCTAATACATGTTTAATTATCTGATTCTGCTTACCCCATTCTGGACATTGGCTTCTATTTTTATTGTACAGTTTTTTCCCCCTTTCACATTCCTTATTTGTTACTCCTCTCTGACTTTGGAGTACAATTTCCTTACGTAGGCTTCTACCGGTGGAGCTTGGCTGGATATCCCCTTAAATGTTGTACATTGGGCAATTAGCAGTAATGCAGACTTGAATTGATCAATCAGACTCAAGTCAGGCTCAAGTCACTTCAGTGACTCAACTTGGCAATAAATGAAATGCTGATTTGATTCAACTTATGACTAGTATATTTTCAGAGACTGACTTGCTGCCCTTACTTCAGTAGCGTAACACATTCATCCTGAACTTTACAACTTTGAACAATGCCTCCATTTTTTTTTGCCTTATGGTCACGTGACGATCTGTCTCAAGCCCAAAGGTTGGGCCATTTCTCAGATGGGAATACAAATGTGTCAAGCAACAGGCTTGAGGTGGGGTTGAGGTCTGATTGGCAGCCTGTCTCTGCTGCCTATCTAAGGAGCATTCTAAAACTTCTAAAACTCCCCCCAAGAGCACAAGGAAAGATCCTCCCTTTTTAAGATTTTAAGTTTCAGTAATGGGAAGTAAGACGAATCCTATTCCCTACTTTAGAAACTGGATTTTTGACTGGAGATATGAGATATGACTTGAGACTTGACTTGAAAGTAAAAGACTTACGTACATCACAGGCGATTAGTAAATGCACCTAAACTTTTTTTTTTTGCTTCTCCTTCTAATTGTGCTGGAGAAGAAAATCATGGCTCCAGTTGCTAAACTGAGTCATAATGCAATGATTAAATAATTAAAAAACACTTTAGAACACCTTCTCCTCAGCTTGCCATGACTTTGGACAAAAGCCCAGAGAAAGAAGGAGGGAGTGAAATTAGTGGGAAGAGAATTCATTTGGTAGAAATGACTTGCAGTATTTTTTTTTTTTTTTGATCAAGGCAGGAAGATTGATAACAAGCGTTAGTACATCTTAATCATACTGATTTGTATATTTGTCTAAGTTTACCATTACAAAGATGCCATGGGTTACCATGCTACAGCTAGGCTGATGATGCATGTTTTGGTTCTCTCCCATGAAAAAAGACCTTGCTATTGAATCTTGCTTCCAAGATTCCCTTAAGGGGAATCCTGGATAAGTGTTCATAGTAAAGCATGAGACTTTGAAGCTATCTTTGTCATTTTTTTAAAGCAAGGGTGTGTACTTTGAAAGGTCTTTGTTTTTCTTGCCAAAGCAAACCCACTGTCTCTTCATGAAATGACCTAAAAGCTGTCATACTCCAGAAAACACACACAAACAAAGCACAATCACTATTTTCTTGTCAGTTGCTTTTAGAGGGGTGCCTGTGTGTGTACGTGTAGATAAATATGACTGTACGTGGGTGTAAAGAGCTGACAGTTTAAACATTACAGCTTGCTGCATTAGAGGCAATGCTGATGGACAAAAATTGATGCAGTGTTTGGATCTTCATTTGCTGAAGTAAAAGAAGCAGAAAGAGCTTTATTTCCCACAAGGCTGTGTTTCCAATGTCCTTTTTAAACTTTAAAACAAAACAAAACAAAACAAAAAAACCAGGCCAAGTCCGTTCATCAGCCCCAGACAGGGTAGATGAACTGTCATGTTGCATGAATGCCTCAAGACATATTATCTGCTTCCTGATTATTTCATGAATGGCACCTTCATTGGGTACCTTCACACACTGCTGCAGCCAAATTCTCCTTTCATGAGATGGGCTCTTTCAGCAGTATGTCAAAGTGCTCATAGTGATTCAGTAGCATAAATACTGGTGTTAGTCCTCTGTGTGCCCACTCAGGATATCTATATGCATGTTAATATTTCAAAGGAAAGCACACCTACCTTTAAAAAAACATAATATCCAGTTCCTACTTTGCACAAGTATGCGCAGATTCTTTGAAGTTTGCTGACTGGGTGGCGAACTGAAATCATGGTAATGGGAAAACCATTGCATCTTCACTTGATGAGTTGCCTCTCCAGGAAGTCTTGTTGCTCAAAAGGCTGGGTTTTTGTAACTTAATTCACTCACTGTTGAAAAACTTGATGAACAATGTGGTTAGGTACTAAAGCTTTTCAGCAGGTTCATTAATGTAGTTGAGCTTAATGTATGTTTTTCTATGAGGATAATGTATTCTATGTCACACTTGCAGTGCTTTATTTACTGTACTTTTTGCTTGTAGAGCAGATGATATCTGGGTTCAAAGCAAAAAATATGAAAGTAAATGTAAATCAAAGTAAATAATACAGTTCTTATTTCTGCATCTGTCCCAGTTTGGAAAGCATACCTGTTCTGCTTTAGCCAGCTTTGTTTACAGGACATTTTCATCTCTATCTCTCTTTCTTTCTGACCTTGAATAAGAGCCAGCATGATGTAGTGGTTTAAGCATTCGACTACACCCACGGAGACCAGAGTTTGATTCACCACTTGGCCACAAAAACCCACTGGGTGACTTTGGGTGCATTACACACTCTCAGCCCCAGAAAATACCATTATGGATTTGCTTTAGGGTTGCTGTAAGTTGGAAACAACTTGAAGGCACACAACAACAACAAGAACACACTCTAAATATCCTAAATCCCATGTAGTCTTAGAAGCTAAGCAGGGTCAGATCCAGTTAGTACTTAGATGAAAGACCACCAACAAAGCTAAGGTGCTGTAGGCCACATTTCAGAGAAAAAACTTTCAGAACTACCTCTGAGTATTTCGTAAGTGTTTCAACTTTGTAAATTGTTTAATTTTTTTTTAAAATTTTTATATTTTAATGAATGCTTTAATGATTTTTATGATTGCTTTGATGTTGTTAGCTGTCTTGATTCTCATTGTTGGCAGAAAGGCAGGATAATAATTATAAAAATGAAATAATAGTAATAATAAGTAGTAGTAGTAGTAGTCAGCAAGTGGCTTGAAGGTATATAGAGATACACACCAACTCCATTAATTCAGTCACTAGTTCTATGTGTTTTTAAAGAACTTCTATGTAAGTGAAAATTCAGTTTTTCTGCTGAGAATTCTAAGTTGACACATAATGTTGGTTATGATAGATTAAACATACCCTGAGAAGAGTCCAGTAATATTAATCTTGCCTTTCTGTTTAAACGTGTACAAAGCAGAGTTCGAGAATAACTCTTGATTAACATTTTAAGTTACTAATTCACTATTTTTATGATTTCATCTAACCTTCTAGATTCTCCAGTTAACACTAAGGTTAAGAAATGTGGTTTAGTTTTTTTAAAAATATTTTTATTGAAAGTTTTGAAATGCATTAAAATTCTAGAAATACATAAAGAGAAACAAAAAAGAACAGGAAAAGATTAGAGAATAAAGAAAAAAATTGCTTCCATTCTTCTTTTCAATGGTATATAACATTCAAATTATTTCAAGCCTCTCTAAATGAAAATCCAACAGATTTCTTCCTTGCATCCCCCATTACATTATTTCTTCACAGCCAAAAATATTTTTCTTCTTCTCAAGGTTGGCATATTTAGCATTAAATATCAACCAATATCTTTCTATAATCCTATCAACTGTCTAAGCTATTATACCACTTTACATCATGATAAGTAGTATTCCATTTTCTCACTTTTAATAATAACAATAATTTACTAACCAGATTACATAGTACCAATCCTACTAAATATAGCTATAAATCTTTTACATATAATATAGCTTCACTAAATCCATTCTAACTTTAAACTGTCTAACTCTAGAATTTCCATTGTATTTAAGCTCCTTCAATTTCATCATATAAAGCTCTTTTTTAAGCTAATACACATGTCCCATTCTTATTGTTTTATATCTGAAACGAAATCTAATACAGTTGGCACTCCTTATCCACAGATTCTGTAACCACAGATTCAACCATACACAGCTCAAAAATATTTAAAAAATCCCCCAAACCTTTGAGTTGTTCACTGTTTTATATAAGAGACACCATTTTGTATCTAATATGTAAAAGTCAAAGTTTGTTTGTCTGTGTCAGGCAAAGACCTCATATGATTGGCTGCCTAAGAAGATTCTATGGAATCCTGGGGTTTGCAGTTTAGGGAGGGACCTTTAGAATTCTTAACCAGAGAACTCTTGTACCTCAGTCAACTGGGTCTGTCTTGAATAGGCCAGTTGCTATGGAGACAAGACCTAGCAGCAAGGAGGAGGGCAGTATATTCCCTCAGGAACCCTACCTCTGCCTGTTAATAACTCTGAATATGGATTGGATTGGGAAATATGGGGAAAAGTTCCAGGTACTGGACAAGACAGTTTGGGAAATCAGAGAAACAGGATCTCAAATCTTTCTAACAAGTATTACCTATGAAAAAATAAAATCCCGGGCAATGCTGGGTATATACTCTAGTAATTTTGTATAATGGGACTTGAGCTTCCACAGATTTTGGTTCCATGGGAGATCCTGGAACCAAACCCTAGTGGATACTAAGGATCCACTGTAACCTTATTGAACCAGTCATTATTTCTTCTATTTTACTTTAACTCTTATTTTCTTCTTCCTCCATCCTAACCATTACCTTCTTCCCCACCCCCCACCCCCCAGTCTTCTCAGATTCTCTTTTTTTATGGCTTGTTGTTATTTCCACTTCCTTCCAATTTTCTGCTTTAAAAGAATTATCTTGAGATTGAGTACTCTCCTGTTTCATTTTTGTCTTTCCACCTTCCTCAATCTTAAAGACCAATCCTTTTATTAAATTGTCATGAGTTTGTTTTTGTATCAGTAGAAATTCCTTGGACATCAATTCCAGATTAGCCTCCCCCTTCTCCTCCCCTTTTCACTGTAATTCTTGTTTCACAGTCCAGTATTACTTGGACTCTCTTCAGTTTTACAGGATAATCCCTCCATTGAATCATCTTGAATTTCTTTATCCCATACAGTTTTCACTATTCACTATTTGCAGATTAGCCCCACGTTTCTCCCCGCACCTTTCATTACATTCCAAAGCAGTTTGTCTTAAATTCAGCAATCTCCTATCTCAGATCTTATGTCAAATCTGTTCACAGCCTTGTCATAATAGTTAGAAATCCCTGATCTCTCAACGTATCTTGAACAAGAGTTGTTGTAAAAAAATAAAATAAATAAAAATCTTAGTGTTCTAACTGTATTCAATCCAGCATTCAACAGTTAACAGTCAGACTATTTGCTCACTGCCACCTGGTTCAAGACATCTTATATGCTTGAAAGAGATAATATCTTCACTTTCCCATGATATAATTTCTCTTTACTCAAATTCAGTTCAGTCATAAAAGTAAAGAAAAATCCATCCACAGAAATGTATGTTCTTAAATACTTCGTTATATCCTTTTAAGCACATCAATCTCTAGTCCTTTTATTTAATCTTGTTAGGTAAACACACTTACTCAGTAGTTGCAAAAAGAAGGCAACTTAACAAAGATTTCCATTCAGTCACCTAAACCAGAAGAATATTTTGCTTATACGATCCCATAGTTTTATTTACGAGTTTTAAAAAAGCAGGTGCCGAATGAGTGCCCATCATATCAAAACAACTGCATTTCATGGCAAGGGCAAAGATGTAACTTTCTTGGTCTTTCATTGTTCATTCTACATTTACTCATGAGTAAATGCAAGTAACAAGAATAACAGATCCTTGTGAGCAATTGTCTCACTCCCCCTTTAATCCAGGGAAAGTTTCACGAGCTAGAGATCCCTCTGGCCAGCATTTTCACCTTGAAAATTCTCCTCCTTGCAGAGAGCCAGCAAGAAGATTCAGTCTCCTATCTTGCCCTTAAGTCCAAAAATATGGTTTAGTTAATAAGGTTATTAAAACTTGTTAGAATTCATTAGGGTAGGTAGTTCTCTGTTAAATTTAGTAAAGGAGAAAGGCCTGCAGCCGCAGGAGAATTCGAGGAGAATATTAGAATTGCAGGAAATGTGTCACATGGCTGGTGTTCTTGAGCAGAATAACAATGAACTTCCATTTCTTCGGGAAGAGAGCAAGAAGGAGAGCAGAATAAAGAGAACTTTCTGGAGCCGTATCACATAGTGAGTCATAGAGTGGAATGGGCACAGATAAAAGTAATTTATTTGCTTAACAGAAGAACAAGGCCCTCAAGCAGAACTTGTCTTTCAGAATGGCTTTAATGGGTTTATGTGGAAGGAAAATGTTTAGCGTCCTTTTTTTTAGGGGTGTGTGTGAAGGGATGAAAGTACCTTATGTCCATGTGTTTATGTCCCTTCAAGTCACATGATGACTTGTGGCAACATCATGAATTTCATAGGGTTTTTTTGAGCAAGGAATACTCAGAGGTGATTTTTCCAGTTCCTTCCTCTGAAATATAGCCTACGGCACCTGGGATTCTTTGGTGGTTCTAGTGCTAATCAGAACTGACCCTGTTTAGCTTCCAAGAGCAGGAAGTATCTGGTACTTTTAGGGTATTTAGGGCAGGATACATTGAGGCTTTGCTCAGCATCTTCTCCCATTCTGTTGACTATGTTCTGGACTGATTTCCAGTGTATATTGTTGCATAATATATGTTATAATAATATCTGAAGTGAGATGTACTGAGCCCATTTGCAGTTCTTTAGTGCATTGCTCACACAGTGCTCTTGGATAATTAAGTGTAAAGTTTTTCTCGCACGGATCTTTTACTGCTTTCTCTCAGCTGCTCTTTGTCTCTTCCCACTCTTTTCTGTTTGCCTCCTCCATGCCCTTTTAATTATGAAGTAAGGATAAGATGGGTACGTGGAGCAGAGAAGAGTGGGCTTGTTAGATGCTTGATCATTAAGTGTCTAATGATAATTACATCTGCAGAAGCGACAGATTTTATTTGTGATCTGAGGCTCTTGCATGCAGAACCTATGCTCTGTCACTGATCTTCTTGATTGGGAATGGGGAGACAGAAAAGATGCAGGTACTCTATTGTGCAGGAAAAAAAACACATTCTGCTTATGAGCAGAGACCCTCAAAAACTTCAGGTTCAGAATTCTCTGCTCTTAATATACTTCACCAATCATTGAAGCTGTCCACTTATTGGTGTACTTGCAGTGCATCAATGCACTCCAATTGAAATAAATCACTTCTGGAAACATTTAACAGACAAGGCACTTGAAGAGTGAGTTAGGTATATATGCTGGTGGGGGTATAAAAAAGAGAGATGCGTATGCAGACTGAATTGAAGAAACTATAAGAAGAAATCCCAGGCAGTACATTAACAAACTCTCAAAACTGGGGTGTACAGCTTTCCTGGCTGAGATTTGGGGGGATGTATACACCACACACACACACACACCTTTTTTACCTTTGGAACACAATCCACCTTATAATTTGTGACTCTAAAAGTTCCACCCACAATCTGCCAGGGAATTTGCCATAGAGGGAACAATTTACCAGACAGGGCCATTTTAGCTATGGGAGGGGGGCAGGTGGAGAGCAGGACCTGTTTAAGGTTCAAGAGGCTTTTTTTTTTTGTACAAAAATTAAAAGTGACAGCATACACCACTTCTGCACCAGGCAATTAGAACGGGGCAGTGCGTCCTCTCATGGAGGTTGTCTGCACCTTGGAGCGGACCAGGAGCGGACTACTTACTGGAGATCTGCATCTCAGTCCACTCCAAAACAACCCCAAGTGGTCCTCCAGCATGTTTTCTAAAGACTGCAAAAAACAGGTCTTTATTTTCCTGGAACGCGCCATTGCGTTCCTGCTCCTTTGTGCAGATTCGCAGGCTCGCACCAATGCGAGCCTGTGATCTGCAGAGGGTGGGCTTTAGGTGTGGCGAGCTTCAGCGGTTGGTCGGGACCCATGACCAACCGGAAGCCACCATTTTGGAAGCCGGAAGCTGCCATTTTGGAAGCCGGAAGCCGCCATTTTGGAAGCCGGAAGCCGCCATTTTGGAAGCCGGAAGCCGCCATTTTGGAAGCCGGAAGCCGCCATTTTGGAAGCTGGAAGCTGCCGTTTTGGAAGCCGGAGCAGTGCGGATCTGCAGACCTTGCACTGCTCCAATTTACCCTGGACCAAGGAGGAGCCCTGTGGAAGGGCTTCAGGGACAGTCCACGTTGCTTCGGACCCCAGAAGAAGCGGTAGGTTATGGCACGGAGCGATTCCCTCGCTTTGTGTGGAAAGGGCCATAGAGTGACTTCCTGTTAGTGACATAAGGCTGGCTTACTCAGATATATCTATTTTTGGACAGAATGCAGAGGGCTATTCTTTGGCCTTTTGTGACTAGTGAAAAACTTCTGCCCTGGCAGCTATTAAGCTTGCAGTTGGGCCACTGCTGATGCTGCTCACTTGTAGAGAAAAGAGGGTTGGAATGGCAAATCAAATGATGCAACTGCAGCTTCTCTGGGTTCTGAGGGGAAGGAAAGGAGTATGTACTCTATCTGTAACCACAGCTTTATTTTCCCCCTCCAAGCTGTGACCTGCTGTTTCTTCATCATCTGAATTACCTCTGTCTCCCTCTTCTTCCCACTGGTAAGCAGCAGCAGTGTGGACTGTCTAAAAGCTTAATAGAAACCAGGGTGTGAGTGTAGCATTATGCTTTACCTGTTCTCAAAAATGTATCTCTGCTAGTGTCTTAAATGTAAAAAAGAGGAAGGAAGGGGGAGAAAACAAATTACAAAAAAGAAAAGCAATAGCCTTGATAGTAACTGGTTTTGCTTTTCACATGAGCTTTCATAGATATACCTATTTCTTTGGATACAGTACCAAATGAGATGATGCCTGAAGTCTTAGTACTTGTTTGTATATCATATTAGGTCATCTTATACCTATGATATGCATGAGTACTACTGGTGGAGAGATGAATGGTATACTGAAAACTGAAATAAATATGAAGATAAACATCCGTTTATTGTTCCTATTGGTTTTCTCTTTTTGTTCTCCAGGACATCAACACTTTGGAGCATGACAACCCATTGTTTCATTTTTAAGGAAGATCTAAAAGAACGATGTGTTCTTGGGTTAAAAATGTTGCCACAGTTAAAAATGAAACATTTATCGTCTTTAACTGATGGATGGGATATTCAAAATGCCTTCTTGTTTGGCCCTTCTTTAATTTGGAAATAGTATCTTGGCTATTTTACACTTCTTCCAGGATCTTTCTAGTGCAATTATAGGATAAATGAATTTAATAAAACATTGCTTGGCATTTTGATTGGGTATGTGATAAAAGAATGCCTAGTGTGTAGTTCCAAAATTCATCTAGAACAATATTACCATAGAATGCCTTCCTATTGTGACAGTCTATATTTGAAGTTTAGATGGGCACCAGTCCTTCCATGATTACACCTTTTCAAAATAATTATCTCTCATGTCTCATTTATATGGATGAGTAATCAAACTATCAAAGTAACTTCTAAGAACTCCAGCCTGTGATCTTGATTTCATCTCGTTTGGCCTTTTCATTGATTCAGCGCATACTACTTAAAATTCAAACCGAACTGCTTCATTATTTTACTGAATGCATTGACCATGATGCTACGGTATTAATATTTTCAACATGAAATTTAATTGTTGCATTTTAATGTAACAGTTTTAATAGAATAGTGTTGTGATTGGATTATTGTTTCCCACCTTACAGCAACCCTAAGGTGAACCTATCATGGGGATTTTTTGTCAAGAAATATTCAGAGTGGGGCTTGTCTTTGCCCCCCTCTTAGACTGTGGAGATGTGACTTGCCCAAGGTCACCCAGTCAGTTTCCATGGCCAAGCAGACATTTGAACCCTGGTTTCCAGAGTCCAATGCTCAAACCACTACATCCTGAATAGCACTGTATATTTCACAACTTTTGAAAGCCGTTCTGATGTTGGTCAGCCATGTGTTTCCCAGTTTTCATCTCTGAAATGGAAAGCCATTTCTTTTGTTACAATCTGTAAATGAGATGTTACTGTTTGTTTTAAATTTAATGGAAATGTGAATGTATCCTAATAGAATCCTGTTGCTGTTTTCAGGCAGTATCCTTAACAATGTAGCCTGGGTAAAGATTTTATAAGATTTTATCCAAAGGCATACATACAGATCCAGTTGGAATGATTAGTCTGGAGCATCTTCTTAAAAGAACCTACAAATCATAGAATCATAGAATCATAGAAATGTAGAGTTGGAAGAGACCACACGGGCCATCCAGTCCAACCCCCTGCCATGCAGGAACACCCTCAAAGCACTCCCAACAGATGGCCATCCAGCCTCTGCTTAAAAACCTCCAAAGAAGGAGACTCCACCACACTCCGAGGCAGCATATTCCACTGCCGGACAGCCCTGACTGTCAGGAAGTTCTTCCTGAGCTTCAGGTGGAATCTCCTTTCCTGCAGCTTGAATCCATTGCTCCTTGTCCTGGTCTCTGGAGCGGCAGAAAAGAAGCCCTCTCCCTCCTCTACATGCCATCCCTTCAAATATTTAAACATGGCTATCATGTCCCCTCTTAATGTTCTCTTCTGCAGACTGAACATACCCAGCTCTCTAAGTCTATCCTCATAGGGCATGTCTTCCAGGCCCCTCACCATTTTGGTCGCCCTCCTCTGGACCTGTTCCAGCTTGACCATGTCCTTCTTGAATTGGGGTGCCCAGAACTGGACACAGTATTCAAGATGAGGTCTAACCAAAGCAGAGTAGAGTGGTACCAGTACCTCCCTCGATCTAGACACCATACTCCTATTGATGCAGCCGAGAATTGCATTGGCTTCCTTGGCTGCCGCATCACACTGCTGACTCATGTTCAGCTTGTGGTCTATTAGGACTCCTAGATCCCTTTCAGACGTACTGCCATCCAGCCACGTGTCCCCCATCCTATATTTCTGCATTCCATTTTTTCTACCTAAGTGTAGGATCTTACACTTCTCTCTGTTGAATTTCATTTTGTTAGCCTTGGCCGAGCTCTCCAATTTGACCAGGTCATTTTGAATTTTGATCCTGTCCTCTGGCGTATTAGCAACCCCTCCCAATTTGGTGTCATCTGCAAATTTGATGAGCATGCCCTCTATTCCTTCATCCAAGTCATTGATGAAAATATTGAACAGCACTGGGCCCAGGACAGAACCCTGTGGCACCCCGCTAGTCACTTCTCTCCAGGATGAAAAGCAGCCATTGGTGAGCACCCTTTGGGAACGGTCAGTCAGCCAGTTACAGATCCACCTGACAGTAGCTCTGTCCAGCCCACATTTTACTAGCTTCTTTGCAAGAATGTCATGGGGAACTTTGTCAAAGGCCTTACCGAAATCGAGATATGCTACATCCACAGCATTCCCTTCATCTATCAAGCTAGTAACTCTATCATAGAAAGAGATAAGATTAGTCTGGCATGACTTATTTTTGAGAAATCCATGTTGACTTCTCGTGATTACCGCGTTGCTTTCCAAGTGATTAGAAACTGACTGCTTAATGATCTGCTCCAGGATCTTTCCGGGTACTGACGTCAGGCTGACTGGCGATAATTATTTGGGTCCTCTTTTTTTCCCTTCTTGAAGATGGGGACAATATTTGCCTTCTTCCAGTCTGCTGGAACTTCTCCTGTCCTCCAAGATTTCTCAAAGATTATAGCAAGCGGTTCCGAAATGACCTCTGCCAGTTCTTTTAATATCCTAGGACGCAATTCATCTGGCCCTGGAGACTTGAATTCATCCAGTGTGGCCAGGTGTTCCTGTACCACCTCTCTACCTATTATGTGCCGCATTTCCCCTGCTTCCTCACCTGCTCCCCAACCGCCAGGTTGAGCGCTTGTATCCTTCTGGGAAAAAACTGAGGCAAAGAAGATGTTAAGTAGTTCTGCCTTTTCTCTTCCCCCTGTTAGTAATTTGCCATCTTCTCTGCGCAGTGACCCTATCGCCTCTTTCTTTTTCCTTTTGCTGCAGACATATTTAAAAAAGCCCTTTTTATTGTTTTTAATGTCTCTGGCCAGCCTAAGTTCGTTCTGTGCTTTAGCCTTTCTGACCTTCTCCCTACATCTCCTGGCTACTTGCTTAAATTTTTCTTTGGTGGTTCCCCCCTCTTCCATTTCCTGTACACATTTCTCTTAACGCTTAGCTCAGCTGAGAGTTCTTTAGTCAACCATTCTGGTTTCTTCAGATGCCTTCCATTTTTCCTCCTTATTGGCACAGTTTTAGACTGTGCCTTCAGTATCTCCCTTTTAAGGAACTCCCATGCCTCCTGAACTCCTTTCTCTTTCACTATTCTTGACCACGGAATTTCAGCCAGCAGCTCCTTAAGTTTACAGAAGTCCGCTTTTTTAAAATCTAAGACGAGTGTCTGGCTACACTTATTTTCTCCTTCCCACTGAATGTCAAATTCCAATAGGGCGTGGTCACTCCCCCCTAAAGATCCAACCACTTCTACCTCATTAACAAGGTCATCTCTATTGGTCAGGATCAGATCTAGAATATTTGATCCCCTTGTCGCCTCTTTCACCTTCTGGACCATGAAACTGTCTGCAAGACAAGCAAGAAACTTGCTGGACCTTGCTGTCTTGGCAGAGTTTGACTGCCAACATATATCCGGGTAATTGAAATCTCCTATTATTACTGTATCTCTCCTTTTTGAATGCGCGGTCATTTGGTTGAGGAAGGCGTCATCAAGGTCCTCAGTCTGGGTTGGAGGTCTGTAGTAAACCCCCACCAGAATATCCCTATTGTTTCTTGCTCCCTTAATTCTTACCCAGATGCTCTCGACCTGGCTTTCTGGGTTTAAGTCATGGATCTCTTCACTGGTGAAAACATCCTTGACATACAAGGCTACTCCTCCTCCTTTCTTGTTTGGTCTATTTCTACAAAATAGGCTATACCCCTCTATTCCTACATTCCAATCCTGAGACTCATCCCACCAGGTCTCAGTGATGCCTATCAAATCGTATTTATTTTGTTATACTAGGAGTTCAAGTTCATCTTGCTTGTTTCCCATACTCTGCGTGTTAGTGTAGAGACACTTAAATCCCAGGGCCCTTCCTGCAAGTCCTGTACTATGGTTTCTACTCCTCCCACCATTGGACGCTTGTACTACTTGGTCAATATCATTTGGGCCTTTTCCCCTTGCACCCGCCGAGTCTTTGCCCTGAATAATATTGTCTCCCTCCCCAGCAGAACTTAGTTTAAAGACCTCTTAATCCTCCGTGCAAGACTGTTTGCAAAAACATTCCTGCCAAGTTTCATGAGGTGCAGCCCATCCCTTGCCAGAAGCCCCCGTTCATGGAAATTCAAGCCGTGTTCCAAAAACCCAAACCGTTGCTGGCGGCACCATGTGCGGAGCCAGTTGTTGACCTCTGCTGTTGCCCTTTCCCTTTGTGCACCATATCCTTGAACAGAGAGGAGAGATGAAATGACCACCTGTGCACCAAGGTCCTTAAGCTTTGTCCCCATAAGCTCATAGTCCTTTGCAACGTGGTAAAAGCTGCGCCTCGCAGTGTCATTGGTTCCGACATGAACCACAATGAGGGGCTTATGGTCAGTGGGCTTGACCAGCCTGGTTAGCCTCTCCGTTATGTGGTTGATCTTGGCCCCAGGAAGACAGCAGTGCATGTGTGCATGTATGTGTGCATGTGCTCATGTGTAAATATTTTAAGAATTCCAGTGGTCAGTTGTGTGAAGGAGAAGAGTCAGAGAGTGACTTCAGGCCCCTTGAATGATAGCCAGGAATGAAGCTTTAAAAATTATCTGCTTGTGTGCTGCTGTATTGGAGAGAGAAATTGGCAATTATGTGTTCATGAAGTTTCATGTCCAGAAAAAAATGGGTATGTGAAATTTCAGTTCTGCCCCCATAGGCTGGTACTCTGTTAGAGATATGTGGTTGAATACCCTCCATGATTTCAGAGACGAAAACCAGAAAACATGTGACTGAACAACATCAGAGTGTGGTCAAAACGGTGTGGCCAAGAAATAAGAGGCTAAAAGTTGTTAATGAGGAATAGCAATGGAACTGCTATTTTAAGCAGAGAGACCATGCAATGTATGTACTGTTAAGAAAGCCCGGAAAAAAATTAGTCTACTGGGAAGGATAGAATTGCACCCTCCTCTTTTCTTCTCCCTCTTGCTCAATTAGCTGACGGCAAACTACCTTTGTGGTTTAAACTCATTTTGCAGTAATTGAAATAAGCCAAAGACAAAGGAGGGAGTGGGAAGAGGAGAGAGAAACTGGTACATTTTTTAAGCAGCTGACAAACTGGGACATAAAATGATTAATTGGGGCTATCCCTCCCAAACTGGGACAGTTGGAAAGTATACGGTAGGTAAATGGGCGTTTGGCCTGTGTATGTTCTTTTTTTGCGCATTGGAAAAGGCTGCCACCCTGGTGCACAGCAACAGCTTGTATCAATAGGATTTACACAAATATTGTTGATAACTAGTCAATAATTCGGGCAGTTCCTCTACTCTAGCTGGACTCATAAATGGATTAGAGGTGCAATGTGTAAAAGGGCCATTATGAAATACTAAACTCAGTATACTTGAGTTCCGTGGATTTTCTGCATATGTATAACTGTCTATTGGACAACTGTGCCAAGTCTGCAATCTTTATGGACATTCTTTCTTACAGTACAGTCATCACACATTGACTGTCAACTCTATTCTGGCTTACATGTACATGTACATGTACATATGGGTGGTGGAAACATGGGCAATTACATAAGTCCTTTTGAATAGCACATACATATTTAACAGTTTGCTAGGTCTCTGAGTGTTATGTGCGAAGTCTGAAGAGATATTGGAGTATAAAAACATATTCTGATGACACCCAGCTCTGTCTTTCCTTCCAATTCCAGTGAAACTGTCTCTGTACTAAACCAATGTCTGCTGTCAATAATGGACTACATGAGGGCAAACGGTTTGAAACTTAATCTAGATAAAATAGAGGTGCTCCTGGCCAATCAAAAAGACGGACCAGGGAATAGGGATTTAGCCTGTGTTGGATGGTGTTTCACTCCCCTTTAAATCTCAGGTTCACAGCTTCGGTGTGCTCCTGGACTCAGACTTGAGACTGGGTACCCAGGTTTCATCAGTGGCCAGGAGTGCATTTGCATAGCTAAAGCTGGCACACCAGCTGTTCGTATTTCTTGAGATGTCATAACTCACTACTGTGACACATGCCTTGATTGCATCCCATTTGGATTACTGTAACACACTATGTATGTCTACCTTTGGAAACTTTTTGGAAACTTCAGTGAGCCCAAAATACTGCAGCCAGATTGCTGACTGGGGCAGGTTGTAGGAAACATATAACCCTCTTGCTGAAACAACCCAACTGTCTGCCACTCCATTTCTGGTCACTATTCACAGTTCTGACTATGACCTTTAAAGCTTTACCTGGCTTGGGTCTAGAGTATGTGAAAAACTGTGTCTCCTAATATGAGTCTGACCGTGTTCTAAGATCTGAAGGGAAAGGCTTTCTCTTGGTTCCACCACCATCCCAGGCACTTTTGGTGAACACATGGGGGAGAGCTTTCTTGATGGTTGGTCCTATTATGGAATTCCTTTACCCAATTGGTCCTTTCTCTGTCATCTTTCCTCTGGTAGGTAAAGACCATTTTATTTAAAGAGGCATTTGGCTTTTAGTATGCTGTGGAAGATAAGAAATTTTAGTGGGGAGTGTAGTGTTTATCTTTTATTTTATTATGAATTGAATATTTTAATGAGGTTTATAATTTATTTTTTTAAAATCATGTAAAATTTTAAAAAAAGAAAATGTATTGTGTTTTTATAATGATATATGCCACCTTGAATCCTGTACTGGAAGAAGGATGGCATGTAAATTAATTAAATAAAAATAAACAAATATCTGTAACCATGTTCTGCTGAATATGGCTGCAGAACTCCCATGACTGGAAATCTTGATTAACCCAGGCTCCCACACATAGGAACTCTGTAGCTGTGTTAAACTTACCAAAATACAGTGACTTCATTAGACTTTTTGTTCTCAGTGTGCAAAGGTCTAGGATCCTGTAAGGTGCATGGAGACATTTTGGGAGTGAGGATATAATACACGTCCACATTCTCTTCACCCATTTAGCCTTATACGCGAGGAGGCAAACATTTGTATGAGCCTCTACACTCCCTCCTCAGGAAAAATGAGCATACCAGGATTATGTGCATATCAGGGTTGCAGTTGGCACATGAATTCTGCAGCTTCTCAACACCTGTGATTAGAACAAGATAGATGGTCATGAGATTTTCCTACACTCACATAGAGCAAAATGTCATGTGGGGAACATTTGAAATTCAGTGATTTCTACATCTTGTTACTATTGCTGCTGAATATTTATTAAGTGGTAACAGTGTGCTCCCCCATTGCTGTAAACCTATTATATGTAATTGAAAATTGCATAACTTCTCTTCAGCACCTGTGAAATGAGAGGCTAATGAATGAATAAATGAATAATGAATTTGGTACTTACCTTGCAGGGAACAGGGAAGATTGATTAAAATTCGTACAACCTTTAGAAATCTAAAACACAATGTACACAGAACAGTGAGGGTAATGGTTTGTGTTGTCTAAGATCACAGTGAAGGTACTGCAAAAGTGTCACTGATTTTTAAAATTACCTAGTTATATCTGGATTTGTATGAGGAAACCTGCTGAATCAACTCAGCAATCAATCAAACTTTTGTCAGTTTGATCTTCTTCTTCAATAGCAATTGTAGAAGATTATTGAAGTATTTCAGTATCCAAAAAAAAAAAAAAAAAAGGAGAAAAAAAGCACCTGTTGTGTATTAGCTGCTTTGGTTTCCATTGTTGATTAGGAATAGGGAATGGACATCTTATATAACCAAACTTAGACTGATAGAGAGGAACTTCTGGAATCTGTCAAACTTTGACACCCCAAATCCTCTAAGCCATGTGATTTCATTTTCTTCCTGAACACCAGCTTCTTCATGGAGTAATAAAATGAGACTTTTCTCAGCAAGAGAATCATTTTTTAAAAAATGTACAACTTTATAAGAAGAGTAAGGAACTTTTCTCAGTATAAGAATCATTTTTTTAAATGTACAACTTTCTATAAGAAAAGTAAAGTTGCTGAAAAACTGTTCATTAGAGCCAGCCCTACCTACTTCGTGTTCTCCTCACTAGCACCTATGGAGAGAAATGTTCTTGTATATACAGATGAAAAAATCCAAAAATATTCTCATTGCTATGTGATAATAGGAAAGCTTTTCTGCATTTTCTGATTTTTCCTCTTTTCTCTGCATTTGAAACCTTTTTGATTTTTCTTAAAAAGTCCACTTGTACAAGAAGCATAACTTCTTAGGCAGAAAACATTAGGAGTTGCATAAAATGAGCATATTTTTGTGCAGTTTCTTTTTCATTTATTTTTTGTAGTTATTCTTTATATCCCTACTGGCCATCACTACACACCCAACCAGAATCTTCAGGATCTAGTGTGTATCAGAATCAGTGGAGAAGCATGGCATATGTTTGTCTGTCTGTCTGTCTAGGAACTAGGGCTAACATAGTCCTGCTTGAATACATTCATGGGATAGGTCAGAATAGATTAGGATACCCAGAAATGGTGAAGTAGGACATGTAGTTCCCTGACATATCCCCTTCTCCCTAGAAAGTCTGAATTTCAGAAACCATTCAAACTAATGATTGTTTATTCTCTCTCTCTCTCTCTCTCTCTCTCTGTCTCTCTGTCTCTCTCTCTCTCTCTGTCTCTCTGTCTCTCTGTCTCTCTCTCTCTCTCTCGCTACTAGGCTAATTGATTGAACAGGTCAAGCACTAGCTGTAGAAAAAAGAAACTGTTTCCTTAGCTTTAATTGAAACTGTGTGCTGCTGTGCAATTACACTCTAGAAACATTATGGCTTTGTTGTTGCAATGTCCAATTAAGGTTTTATTCTTCATAATTAATATTTTATTAATTTTAATAAAAGATACTGTAAGCGGTCAAAGGCCTGAGAGGGATCTGATGTGAAGGCCATTTTATGGCTGTTCCTTTGGAAAGGCATTAGAAAACAGCCCTTTGGCAATAGTTGTGCTCAATGCTGAGTCTTGTGTTGTCCAACACAGAATGAATATTAGCAATTATTAATCAGAAGCAGCAGCAAAGTATGAACCAGAGATGTGACAAAAAATAGCTAATGTCTTCTATATGGCCCCTGGGCTTAAGATAACAGTTGGCATAGTAAAATTTGTTCTCATATTCCCTGGGGGATATGGGGGCTGTCTGAGGTGAAAAGGTGTAGGGGCATAGTTTTCCTAGTTGATGTAGAAGATCAACGTTGGCACTGGTTGTAATCCTGCAAAAGTTGAAAAATTGCAGATATCAACATCTGTGTGTTTGTGTCTGTGGGAAGGGGGCTGAGGCATGAGTGGACACCCAGGGTCCATACCAAGTCAGAGAAAGGAGAGGGAAAGGGGATGGGTTGACATGGTGGCCCTATACTTCATCATCTCTCTTGCCCATCTCTTTCCTTGTGTTTGTGTGTGTGTGTGTGGGTCATTGGGAGAAAGTTTGTGGTGATGCAAAGAAATCAGCCATCCTTAGTAGGCCAGGGAGCTGGTGGTGGAGGAGGAGGACCAGAGGTGGGTTTTTAAAAGGGCTGAATGGCCTGATTGAAGCCACTGAGAGGGAAGATTCTCCCAGAAAAGAAGTACCTGAGGTAGGAGAGCAGAGGTTGGAGAAACTCACAAATAAACAAATCCATGAAAATCAAGCCTGCAAATGTGGAGGGCTGACTGCATGTTAAGGGTGGATTGAGACAACCATTTTCCCCCCAGATGAGGCATATCCCCATCCCCAAGTCATTTCCTGGTCATACGATTTGTATAGGTCCAGTAACAAGCCACTGATTTGTTCAGTGTGCCCAACAGAGCCCTCAAAACAATCCCTTTCCGTTTACTTTTAAAAAAAAAACCAGGAGAGCAAAAGAAAGCAATGGAATGTATTTGTAATAATAATAGAATATATTATCAGATGATGTTCTCTGACTCACTGATATTTCAAGAGGCACCCTGTAGGTCTGGTTGGCTGTCCTGCAGCTTTTTTCTTTCTCCAGAAGGAACATGATGCTGAAGAACAACTGCACAACAGTGGGGAACAATTTGAATCCCAGCTTATATTACTTGAGCCTCAGGTTCAGCAGTTGCTGTGAACCCGAGCCAGACAAGAATTCTTCTAGCAGCAAAACCCAAAAAACACCATAGTCTCCTAATACTTAGAGTTATTAAACAAATAAAGAGGTGACTGTTATGCTGAAATAATGATGATATTCTTATTACATGATGTTGGGATGATAGGAGTTTCAGCCCCACGGAAACACAGCAGAAAAGCCAGAGTTCAGCGAGCTAACAGCAGCAGCCTTGTTCCCCAGTAAGGATACTCACACACGGAGGAGTTTCTTCCAAAACAGGAGGCACTTTATCTTGCAGCAAAGTTCCGTTATATACAAAACATAGGACAGACGGACAAAAGCTTGCGCCAGGCACCAGGTTTGGTCAACAGACAAATACATACTGGCGTTGCTTTGTTATATACATATCTACAACCAATCAGGTAGAGGTTTGCACACCTCCCTCTACCCTCTGCACACGACCCCAGTTTCTTATGCAAGCTTGCAATTACCCACAGCTGGGGCATGATGCAACATCTTTGCAGTGGGCTGGTCATTTTCCCAGGGTTCCCTGCCTGGAATCCCTGACACATGAGTCACCAAAAGGTAACTGGAAATTTAATATACACAAATTGTTGACTGAACAAAACATGATACACAATTCATAATTTTAATTAATAATTAACGTAATTTTTTGAGTTTCTTTTTTTTTGTTTTAACACAGACCACTTCTTAAAGATTAAAGGAGTAGCCATGGCTCAGTGGCAGCCAGTATGGCTAACTTATAAATGGCCTCTCTGGAACAAAACATCATTCTCAATTCTGAAGTGAATCTTTTCAAAGATTGCTTTTTGCTGTACTCGAGATTCGGAGATTATTATTTTTTATTTCATTTTCCAGTTCCCATTTGGTAGATACTATATTTGCCAGTGTATAAGATGCACTGGCATATAGGACGCAATCCACTTTCAAGGTTATTTTCTGGGGAAAAAATTAGTTTATAAAAAATTAGTGAGGCTTTTGCCACCTCACCCCTTCCCTTCTGTTTTTCCTTGGTGGGAGTTTTCCACGCCGAGACAAAATGGATAGGAAAGGGAGGAAAAGCTCTAGGGAAGCCTAGTGAGAGCATTCCTTTTGCTCCCAGAGCTCCCCCTCCCTTCCCCATTCATTTTGCCTATGCATAGGAAAGGGAGGGGGAGGTCTAGGAAGTGAAAGGAGTGCTTACATGAGTATCCCCCCCTTCCCTTCTGTTTTGCCTCAGTGTGAGTTCTCCACACTGAGGCAAAACAGATGGGAATGAGAGGAGGAGAATGGGGGAGGGAGGTCTCACACGAGACTTCCCCCAGCCCCCTTCCCTTCCATTTTGCCTCTTTGTATTGGCATATAAGACACACTGTATTTTCAAAGGTTATCTTCCAAGAAAAATAGTGCGCCTTATACGCTGGCAAATGCGGTATATATATATTTTTTTGATGCATTAATGGTATTAATCCTTACATAAAATTCAGTTGTCATGTCCATAAATTTTGCATTGCTTTTTTGGATGTTTTTGTTAAGACTGTGAACCATACCATCGAAGTCTTCAGTTATAAAAAACAAACAAATTGGAGTACCTTATTACATGATTCGGGTTGCCACAATTATTATTTGAAAATCAATTTACCCTTTTCCCAGTTCTTGAGAATTAAAGGAAACTGTAAGGATTATCTTAAGGAAAGTAACGTTCTCGTCAGTCAGTTTCTAGAAAGAGGTTATACGAGGTGGGTCATTAATTATTTGTTGCAGAGGGCTTCAAGTGTTTCATGTCAGGATCTTTTTACACCTAAGCCAAAATCTTCCTGGGACAACATGATTTGGACAATGATGTTTTCTCCTTTGGTGCACCATATTAAGAGGACGGTGCTAAGACATTGGCATCTTGTTCTAAACATTAAGTGTTGCAAGAATCCCCCTACTGTAGCTAATCACCACACACAAGTTAGTTAGTTCATTCACATATTTACAACATTAGATTCCATAAGCATTTAGCTGTAGTTGGTCATTATCCTTGTGAGCATTATTCCTGTTGTAAGTTATCTCTTAAGCATTCAGAATGTCATTGATACTCAGTCTAGCAGGGAGTTTAATTGTGAGATTTTGCTAATTGCCATACCAGCAATGTCATTTATGTATTAATTTGTCCCTGCAATAGGTTGTATGTGAGTCAGACTTCGAGTCTTTAAGATCCAGAGTGATTGAGCCTAGGAACTGATTAAAACAAGCAGCAACAGATTCCCCATTATATCAGCATTTTCATCAGGCAGGTCACAGTTAGTGATTCTTTTGCATCTTTTTGTCACCCAAGTTAGCCAGCCCAAATCTTATGGTGATACTTCAGTTTTGTTATAAAGAATGTGTTTGGATACATACATTTCATTCGGTTATTCTTCTTGGTCAGAATGACAAATAGGATTTTTTTTTCCGGAGTACACTTGAAGAGAGTTACTGATGGTTTACTTTTGCCATACTTTCAATTTGATCAGGCATTTAGTCTTTTCCATCTTGAGTGGTTCCCCTTCAGACCCAGGTCTTTAGACACAGGTGCTGCTGTATTAGCAAGAGTATTTAAGCAGGTCCCCAGTGTGATTTAGCAGGCTGTTCCATTAATTTCAAGCTTTAAGCAATGGTGGTGTAGGCATCTGATTGGAAATTCTTGTCTTATATTGTGATTGTAACTACAGTGCTATGTATTTTTAGTGCATTTTACTTAGGCTTTAGTGATGAAAGTTACTTACAGTATGTTATTTGTTATTTAGATATGAATATAGCTGAAGAAGCCCAGTTGTGGTAAAACAAGGTCTATAATTCCCAGGGTCCTCTGTCATTGTTATTACTACTATACATGAAAGCCTAAGTTACATCTCAACATCTTTGCATAAGAAATTAATGTGTTGATGAAGTTATATCTCTTTGTTAAAATGAACTTTCTGTCAAGTGGTTGTTACAGGCTGCTTGAATTATATTTAGTGTATTCAATGTACGGTAATTGCATGCAGTAAATAATCATTGTTAAGTGGTCATTATTGTTTGAATTTCATTTCTGTATTGTAAAAGCATATAGTCAGCACTATGTGCTGTATTTTGCTCAGTCAACCATTTGTGTAGATTAAATTTCCAGTTACTTTTTTGTGACTAATGTAGTGGGAATATCATCATTTCAGCATAATAGCCACCTGTTTGTTTGTTAGCCCTAAAAATTCTTCTAGCACCTCCAAATTTAGTAATGTAAGAATAATGAGAGATGATAGATGTTTAAAGAGCAATATAGGAAAAATTGTCATGTCAGGCACATATACACAGGGGTAGGATTTCTAACAGTTGGAAGGGAGGGTAGAGAGGGCAATTCTTGACTTCATCCACTAAACAAGGCTTTTTCAACTTGATATCTTCTGTAGTTTTTGAACTTCAGTGCCCATAATCTCTGATCCTTGCCATGATGGAAGTTGTAGCTCAAAGCACCTGGAAAGCACCAAGTTGGGGAGATTTCTATAGCATATGAATCAATCACTTTAAAGTAGAGAAAGATAGATTTATGGTACAATTCTATACATGTTTATTCAGAAAACAGGTTGCAATGACTTCAGCGGGACTAATTCTCACTTAAATGTGTATAGACTGGCAACTGCAGTCCGATACAAACTTATCAGTGAGCTTCATTGAAGTCATTGAGGCTTGTTTCTGAATAGGTATGCACAGGATTGTTCTGTATGGCTACAGTCCTGAAAACACCCAGGAGTGGAGACAACTGAAGACAGAGAGATTTACTTCCCAAGAATACATAAACAGGTGGCGATGATATCAATTATGTTTTAAATTAATTTTACTAGGACTTGCAGTGGTGGAGGAGAACCAATTGCTATTAGAGTCCCATCTTGGGTAATCACTTTACATAGTACAGGAGGACCCAACCCTGCCTTGAGAAGGCTTATAACCAAATTCTTTGCGGGTAGGAAAAAGCAACAAAGAGATAAATATCTAACGGAGTTAAAATGAATTGCTACACTTAACTAAAATGAATTGCAAATCCAAGCTCCATATTACAGTGTTATCTTTATTAGGTCAGTCAGAGAAAGGGACAAAATTACAATGTACTTTCAGAATGCACAGGGGAATTTATCCAAGCTCCAGCCTAGCATCAGCTTCCTTTCGCTTGCCTTGGTAGCAAACTCAGTCATTTATTCCAGCTACACACACACATGGTATCTGTGGGATTTATTTAGTGTAGAGAAATGATCTTTGTGCAGAAAATATGTATGAAGCAAACCACAAAAGCCTTTGAAATAAATGATATTTTTTTGCCTAAAACATGACTATCATTCCACTTTCTTAAGCATTACTATTAGTGCTTAAGCATTAAATCCATTGTTATACTAAGTGTCACATGAAAGTTAAGATGGATCATTCATGACTAACATTGATAATTTTATAGCTACTCCTGAATAAAATATGTCTACATAGAATAGGTTTGCTGTCTCTCATAATTCCAGGAACCGCAGATCATGAGCATCTTTTCATTGTTCATGAGCCATGCATCTGTAGCAGAAGGGATTCATTTTAAATACACTTTGCTTGTTCCTTTGTCTGAGGTTCTTACAGACCTTGTACACCTAACTTGGAACAGCTGGAAAATGTTGCTCCAGCTCTAGGTACATCTCAGCTTTACAAGCTTAGGGACTGAAGCAGGCAATGAAGATTAAAGAAAAACTACACACTAGCAGTAAATGAGAGCTATTACCATGTATCGTAAACTAGCATTTTCATTATAAAATCTCATTAAAATGGAGTAGAGAAGAGGTAAGTAAGAAAACTTGACTCCAGATACTTTGTCTGTGCTCTTAAAGAGAAAAGAAGTTCAAGGCTTGTTTTATACAGATCTACCCAATTATAAATTTACATGCACAATATGCTAAATGGAACCTGAAGTAGAAAATAGCCTTTTTAAATGACATATATTGAAAGCTAGATTATCAAAGGATAATGATGTAGTTCAAGCTAGATCTGACTGTTGCTCCCTGGAGACTGTAATCTGATAATCAGACCTGGAAACAAAAGCTTTCTCTTTCCTCTACCTGTTATGATGTGAATTCTCTTTGTTTGCCGTAATGTTAGCCATGATTAACAAAAGCCCTGGTGTCTCTTAACTAGGATTTGAATCCTGGATTTAAAATCGGTTTGCAAGCCTTAATCAAGAGAGGTATTGGTTAGCACTAAAGATTAAAGGACAGATGCCAAAAGTGTATCTGGGAGAGGACAGAAGATAAGAACCCTGTATTCCTAAGGCTGGCTTCCAAATTGCAGTTCATGGATTATAGACAGCTAGTATTAAGATCAATAATGCTTAATGCCTATTATTATAAATAACTCACCCTAGAGAAAAGTTAGATTGTTTCTTCTTTGGTAGGGTGAGATTGAGAGCAAATTAAAAGTCATACTCAATAACATAAATAAGAAAATGTGGACAGGTTAGTAAGGCTTAATTCCTTAGTGATAGGTAATTAATACTGATTCTAAGATTTCTTTTGATAGCTTTGGGGAAAAATATTTTGAAAGGCAATTTTTTTAAAGCGAAGAGAATTCTTTGCGCAAAAAGAAATAATTGGGGTAGAAGGGAAGAAATACATACCCTATATGGAAGCCATTGTAAGAATGTCAAGGGAACTAGAAATCTGTCTGGGATTGCCACTTTATCAAAATGATGATTGCCTCACTTCAGTTTGTTTCAAGTGGGCAGCAAGTCCCACAGACTAGGTCCAAGGGCCAGTCAGGGCCTGCACCACAAGTAGAAAACGCAGGCAGGGAGAATCCAGGAAAAAAAAATGCCAGAACCAATTTCGAGGTCAAATCAAATGGATTCTTCCCAGGGAATAATATAAGCCTGTTAAGCCGGAGCCAAGGCCAAACAACAGACACCAAACCATGGGGTTCCAAGCAATAAACAAGCAGGAAGGTTCCAGGAGGCAAAGTCAAACACAGCCCCAGGTCAGTAAAAGCAAGGTTTGAAAATAAAAGGGTTAACAGATAGAACTCAGCATTGCGTTGTTTGCAACAGTTTACTGCCCCTAGAAGTGTTATATGTATAGCTGAACTACTGCCCCTCCATTCTGCCCTCTCTACTCTCCAATGAAGATCCTTCAGGTATCTTTCTTACAGCCAGGCACTTGGCCAGAGCATTCCGACTAAGTTTGTGTCTTCAGGGATCAATGTACTAATGACCTGGGAGAGGGTACAGCTGAACAGCCTAGATCAAGGGAAGCAGCCTCAGGTATCTCTAACAGTCCAAAGTCTTTAAAATTGGTTAGCTCTTTGCCTGTGTCTGGTTCTGAGGACTCAAATTCCTCTTAACTTGAGCAATCATCTGGCAGGATAATGACACAGAAAAGCAATGAACTCTCATGTGTTGATACCACACTGAACTAGAATGGAAGTATGGTCCAAAAGTTGTAATCCTGATATGAATGTGGCACTAATGGTACCAAAGGAGAAGGAAAAGCCAGCAAATTCCTCCATTCCTTAGGATCACCTTGTTTTTTTGGATGCATCATGTTCATGATTGTATATCTAAACAGTTTGTTCCAGTGGTGGACAAGAGTGAGGATATGAAAAATTATTGATCTCGTTGTGCTAATTTACCCCTTTTCACATTCCTTATTGATATCAGGTTATTTTTTTTCTTTTCACATGGAAATTTGTACAAATTTACCATTTACACTTTATCCTTTTCACCAATACATGATTCTGTGTACCTTTATCCTATTGACTTAAGTGTGTTTGTGCATTTTTAAAAAACTGCACACATTCTGAGCTATTTTGAAAACATATGCCTGGTTTTTGTGTGTATTTACTTCTCTGAAACATAGGCATTTCTGCACTAGACTGTTATAGTGCTGTTATTCCACTTTCAACATCCTGTTGAATCCTGGGATCTGCAGTTTAGGGCCTCTCAAAGGCCCCTCCCTAAACTTCAAACCCCAGGATTCCATAGGATATTGAAAGGGTAATAATAGCACTAAAACAGACCAGTGCAGAAATGGCCATGAGTCATAGAATGACAGAGCTGGAAGGGACTACATAAGCCATCAAGTCCAACCCTCTGCTCAATTCAGGAACTCCAGCTAAAGCAGCCACTGTCCAGCCTCTCTTTGAAGATGGCCAGAGAAGGAGACCCAACCACATCTTTAGACCGTTGGTTCCATTGCTGAACCACTCTCACTTCAAAACTGGTGTATATGCAGATTTCCAAGTCAAGCATCAGAATAATGCATTGTGTGGACAGAGTATAATACACAGCCCATGCATTTCCATCTCCCTATGGGATACCAGCTGGTATTTCTTTGGTAAGAGATAGAGGCTATGGGTTCAACTGTGGAGTACTATCCAATTTTAAATAACATTTCAAATTAGTTTTCAAACTGTATCAAGTATTTAATTAGTAGTTCCCAAACTATGGTCCTCCAAGTATTTTGGACTTTAGCTTCCAGGAGCACCAGCCACCTTGTCCAACAGTCAGGAATTCTGAGAGCTGAAACCCAAAACACCCATGGGACCGAAGCTAACCATGTACTCAAGGAATATTTAGCAAAAATTTCAATGAGATAGAAGACTACATTTGTGATCGTATGATTGATGAGTAGTTATGATCTCACATAGATGACAGAGGACACTTCTAAGAATGTTATGAGGAAGGATTTTTATTTAAACTCCAGTAAAAGCGGGTGCTTTGATGTGGGTTCCTGCATGGCAGGGGGTTGGACTGAATGGCCCCTGTGGTCTCTTCCAACTCTATGATTCTATGATTCTATAAACGGAGGTTGGCTTATAAAGAGTCTCGTCTTATAATCCATTGGTAAATCATCATCTAGATTGCTTTCAAGCAATTTCTGTTCATTTGAATAGGACTAATCGTGTGCTTAAAAGCTGTTATGATCGTGTCTGGAACTGAGGCCAAAATGCATTCCTTTTTATTAACCATGGCAATCATAAAGCATTTGAAATACATAGAGGAATGTAAGAAGTTCTCTTATTTAGGTCTTTCATACAATCTTTTTGATTAAACAGAAGAAAAAGAGACCCATTAGGGAAAACTGTCATCCTCAAACCGTTATTAGACCAGTAGTCACACAATGGTATTATTACATGTGATCTTCATAATGCTAACAGGGTTTTTCATTCTTCCATCAACCATGGTGGTCTCACCCAGGTGTATATAGCAACTATATATAAAAGTCAAGTGAGTAGCCACCTTTCTTGAATATTCGTGAAGTAAATGATGCCAGTGAGTGAGCAATAACTCAGGTTAGGAGGAAGAACACAAATAGCTCGTGAGAGCCAGTGTAGCATAGTGGTTTCAGACAAGAGTTTGACTTCCAGCTGAACTGGATGACCATGAGTGAGTCATACTCTCAGCCTCTGACGACGGCAACGGCAAACTCCCTCTGACTAAATATTTTTGAAGAAAACCCTCAGAAAGAGCGACATAAGTTTGAGTTCACTTTAAAGCACTGACCATACACAGAGAGAAATAATAGTTCAATACATTCATTACCCAGTCTTGCCAGTATGTTACCTGGGTACTGACTAAATTAGCAATGCTCACAGAACTGAACTGAGTGTTTAATTTTATATAGGAATGGGATGTTTTAGCCACAGAGATGTAAAAGTACCATCAAGTTTCAACATCTTAGAAACTACTCATTTATTTCTTTGGATATTTCATGGTTGGGTAGAGATAGGATGATACGAAAGATGAAGGGGAAGATGGGAGCTGTGAAGAGCTTTTAGTAGCACCAGGAGACTCTCTTCTGTTTGTTTAGTTAATGCCTGAGCCACTGTTACTCTTTTGAAACTGGTCTTTGACAACTGAGAGGAGAGTCTGAGGAAAGGGATTTTTTCCCCTGTAGTTTATTTACATGTCTGTTCTATGGGGTGTTTTCTACAAAAGAACATGATCCACTTGCTGGTTTTGAATAAAGTGTGAAATCTCTTAACCTACCAGCCCGTGCAGCCAGTTCTCATTGTAAATGAAGACTCATTTAAAAGTCATATGAATAAAGCACAATAAAAATTGATATTATGGTCTAAATCCACTCACCAGTTCCAGTTAGATTAGAACTATTGAATAAATTACTGAATGGTAAATCAAAATCTGTATAAATCCACCAGTTCAGGTGGTCTATTCTACTGGGCAATAGCACTTGGATTTGTGTGTGTGTGTGTGTGTGTGTTTGTTTTGGCTTCAAAGCATATGAAAGAGCCTGTGTGTATGTGTGAGTGTGTGTGTGTGTCTGTGTGATTTTTCCAACATGTATTGGGGCCAAAGTCTGCATACATGTGTACTAATTTTTTGTTGTAAAGGAGTATGTGAAAGAAATTATAGTATCACAGTGATTTCTTAGCAAAGAGGTAACATTAATGTCGCCAGAGAAAGCTGGCATTGTCGAAAAGCATAACCACCATAGTAAGGTCTCTTACTATAAATAAATAATTTGCTTAAATACTTGGCATGCAAGGATCCTACAATGGCAACTTGCTTTCTTATAAATCTAAATAGTCTCATGTAAAAGAAACTGCCTTTTCTTAAAGCAAGGAAGCTAGTAATGCTTTTATGGAGAGAAGAGGAAATAATCTTCCCAGGATAAGATAACAGAAGAAAAAACAATGTATCATCAAAATGCTGAGGATGGAGATATTGATAAACAGCCCTTTGAAGGTCCAATATCTCTCAATTTTATATGTGAAAATCAAGGAGGTACATAATGCACCACCTGGGAGTGATCTATTTAAGTCTTTTACTCCAAGTCTCAAGTCCCTATCTTCAAATCTAAAGTTGAGTCTCAAGTTTGGGAGCCAACTTAAACAGAAATAAAGGAGATGGTGGTGTTGTTGGTGGTGTGTAGGGGAGAGGGTTTACGTTTCAATAACTAGAATATCAAAGCCCCATCCTGTCATTCTGTCACTCCCTTTCCCACCTTGCCTCAGCAATGCTTCAGCCAGACTTTAAACCTCTTCCCATCGATGTCAATCTTCAGTCCTCCTCCTTTGATAAACTGGATAAGATTTGGCAGTTTTAGAATGCAGGCTTTCTTTTTTTCATAGCCAGGGACAGTGCATCCACTCTAAACTTTACTACTGGTCTTCCAGCATGTGGTCTGATTTGAACAGGAGCTGTGCAGGATCCTATTTTGGCAACAGCAGAGCTTCATTTCAACTCAGAGTGCCTGCTGAAAATGCAGCAGTAAAATTCCCAAGTTGATTTGCCAGCCCTATAAGTGATCCCGTATCATTGCAGCTTAAGCTAATGGGGAAGGAACTATTTTTATTAAGCTCATTGCCCATTTTGTCTTTTCACAGTTATTGTGATCTTTGTGTAATTTTTTTGTGAACTTTTGCAAATCTGCATCTCTCTCTAGTTTTGACAGATTCCCTAAATCTCACTGGCTGCTATCCTGCGTGAGTCTTCAGCATCCAGAACAGATTATTGGAAAATACTCTACATGGAACTGTATTTGAAGGTTTAGTTTCAACTATTATAAAGTGCAGCGACAAGAACTGTAGCAGAAGCCCACCACAAGTAGCTTGTAATGCAGAGATAACACCATGTGGCTTTCCACATGTCACTTGTCTGCACGTCCCACCTTTTCATCCTATTGGCTATGCTATATAGAGCTGATGTTAGTTGCAAACCAACAGGGCCACACTTTCCTCAGCCCTGCTGTGTTAGCTGTGTTTTACCAGCTGTGTTGTGTCTCAGATCCTTTAAAGCTCAAATATCCTTGGGCCAAGGTATTCCCCCCCCCCCCCAAAAAAAGCCTGTTTTTTTTCTTAAGTCTTCTGCAAAGAGACTACATTTAAAGAGTTCAGACAGGTGGATACAAGGAAAAGGGCTTTTTCCTCCCACAATCAATGGATTTTTCTCCTCATGGGATGTTTAGGTTAACTCCTTCCTCTTGCCTTCTGCTGTGCTGTAAAATCTTTTCCATTCCAATGGGTGTTTCAGGACAGCTTTACTATGTCTTCTGGTACATAATTTTTTTTTGTCTTCTCTACTAAAGTATCTTTTTTTCTTAATTTTCATGAGTATTGTATTTTATTTGATAGTTTTACATCTTGTTTTCATTCCTTTGAACTATTGTTGATATCTGTTTTCAAGAGGAAATAAGTAAAAGTGATTTAAAAAAACAACAACCAGTAGCATAACAATAAACAAACAGAAGCCAAACAGAAACTTATCCTATCAGCTCCAAATGTCTCAATAAATAGGGGAATGATCAAGGTAGACTTTGATGTACAAATTCAGTAAACATGGAATAAGAGATAAAGTGTATGTATTTTTAGTAGTGGTTTGAGTTCATACTGCAAGAATCAAGTCCTCATTTCCTGATTTATCATCTCCCTTTGGATATAGCACTCACAGTTTGTTCAGTGAATTTTCAGTCTTAGGCAGCTATGCAAAAGAAGACAGCTCATTGCATTTCAGACTGATAATATACATCCTAACTCAACATAGTGTAATGCTTTTAGTGTTGGACTACAATTCCAGAAGACCAAGGTTCAAAACCTTGCTTGGCCATGGAAACACATTGGGTGACAGAACCTCAGAGGGGGGCAATAGCAATCCTCCCCTCCAAATTTTTACAAGAAAACCCCATGATAAGTTTACTTTAAGGCAACTGTAAGTCAGAAATGATTTGATGACACAAAAAAACATTCACATGCTTACAGATGTTTCCAAGAAAACAGAAACAGGAAAACTGTTAATTTATGCCACCCAATGAGTTTCGACAGTGTCCGTGTATTATCAAGAAAAACAATTCTATTGTATGTATGTCTAATCATTTGGTTTTCATAGATGTGCTGAATAAACTTCATTCTACTTCCAAGGAAGACAGCTGGCAAAGAATGAAGTGCACAGTGTTTGTTGGTTTCGGAAATTCTTGCTCGTGCTTATCCAACATAATATATTGTATGACAAAAAATTTTAAAAAAATCCCCACTTTTAATTTCCCTTTAATTTCTTGCCTTTGTTGTTCTTCCAGCCAGAGGAAAATGTTGCCCATTTCATTCTCATCAGGGAGATGGCAATGCTAAGTGTTGAATTACATTATTGAAATGATAAGTCTTGCTGACAGAATGAGGGGAAAACAATGCTTGAAAATGGAAGGGGCGTTCTTAGACTCAGGGAGCAGACTAATTAAAAACCAAGCTAGTAAGTTTGATTAAAAAAATAAAAAGTCGTGTTGATTATTCATTAAAACTCTAATAACAGAGAGGCAATTCAACTGTTCAATTAGAGTCTGGTTTAAATGAAAGAGGCCAGATTCCTACATGATTTAATTCATAACCACGTAAGTCTTGAATGCTGCCACCCAAGCATATCCAGAGTTGTGACACTGTAATCTGCTCATGTGTACAGAGCTGATAATATTAGCACACCAACCACTTATCTGAGTAAAAAGTTGATAAAAACTCAAAGAAAGCAATTTGCCTTATGCCAAGTTAAACAATAAGGTAGCGTAGCTCATTATTGGGTATTCCAGAGGTGGGCAACTCTGGCCTTCTAGAATCTAGATGTTGTCAGACTACAACTTAAGTAGTTCAAGACAGCTTAGATCATGATAAGGGATGCTGGCAGGGAAGTAGCTGTTAGTACAGGAAGCAAATGAGAGCACTGAGGGCACCAAATAAGAAGTGAAATTTTCCTTTAGGTCCCAAATTCTAGCATTCCAGAGACTGAGCCACTGAAAAATGTTCAGACCTAGAACTTTCTATTTGCTATGTTCACATTCTCTTGGTCATATTGACTGTTCCTTTTCTTTGGATATTTCTAAATGCCCAGCCAAAGTTTTAACTTACTGCAATGCTAGAAATGTGATGACTGGCAAAAATGCATTAGTTGTGTGTGGGGAGGAATTCTTATTTTGGGCTCAACACCCTCATTTTGTTCCTTGATGCTGAGAATTACAGTCAAACATCTGGGGGGCCATAGTTGCCCTTCTCTAATGTATTCTGGAAGTAACCTCTTCTACCACTGTCTACCTGGTCTTTTTTTTTTTTTTTTTGGAAGTTGAATATACTAATAGTTGGGCTTGGTTCTTTCTGAATAAAAAATACTTATGAGGAACAGATGAGGATTTTGTATTGGTTATTTTGTGCTATTCATTTTCTGCTCAGAACTTACCAAAAGTCACAAACTCATCTTAAATGCAATGGAAAGAATTTTGTTTAGAAATGCAGTGTTGGAGAAAGTAAAACTGATAGGTGTATCTATACAGAAAGATGTCATGAGTGCTTAATTTTTGAAAATGTTTGTCCCTATATATTGTGAATAAAACCTCCCAGTATTTATATAAAGAAATATTGATATTAATTATATTAAATGAGTGATATATAACTTTAACAGTGAGATTTGTGTGTATGTATGGTTAATTATCTAATTTTATTAGTTATATATAGCTTACAAAACCTAAAATATTGCTAACAGTGTTGGTTTGTGGTACTAAAGCTGGCCACCAATTTTTACTGAAAGGCTTTAACAACTGCGTGGCAGGTACAATGCTATTTGGCCCTGTAATTTATTTATAACCATGGTGGACAGAAATTGACAGAGGAAGAGAGAGAGATAGATGAACTGTGGGGCAGTCCAAATGGATAGGTTTGTCACTCCTGAACATGTGCTCAGCACTGAGCTAATGGCCTTCTGGTGAAGGATTTTTCTCTGGTCTGCAACCAGGGATGAATGAAATGAAAAGCAATATCCCAAATGATTGCTCTAGTGCATTGGTTCATTCCAAATGGCTGTAGGGAATCATTGGAAGATTTTGTGGACCATCTCCAAATCAAAATACCACAGGAAACTATTAGACTATTTTTAGGGGTCATCTCCAGGTCAAATACTTGCTTCCATGCTGGCTTCTAGAAAACAACTGCAAATGATAGTTTGTTGGAAAGACTCTCAGTCTGCCTAACACATATCAGCTGAGTATTTCTGAGGATGAGCAGAATGTCAGTAGTGTTGGCTGGTGACTCCCATGTCATTGGGCCTGTGAATATAGTCTGGGTTTTTGTTGAACTATAGAGCTGGAAGAGAGCACAAGGGCCATCCAGTCCTGCCCCATGCCATGCAGGAATACACAATCAAAGCACACCTGACAGATGACCATCCAGCTTTGGTTTAAATAACTCTGAAGAAAGATAACTCCACCACACTCGGAGGCAGCAGATTCCACTGTCAAATTTCTCATACCAGCAGGAAGTTCTTCCTAACATTTAGATGGAATCTCTTTTCCTGAAGCTTGAAGCCATTGCTCCATGTCTTCGTCTGTGGAACAGCAGAAAACAGGCTTGTTTCGTCTGACATACTTTCAAATATTTAAACATAACTATCATGTCACTTCTTAAGCTTCTCTTCTCCAGGCTAAATATACTCGGCTCCCCAAATCTCTTCTCATAGGATGTGGTCCCCAGACCTTTTACCATTTGAGTTTCCCTCTTCTGGACATGTTCCAGCTTGCCAATATCTTACACAGTATTCCAGGTGAGGTCTGACCAAAGCAGAGTAGAGGGGTTCTATTACAGTCATCCTTCCACATTTATGTGTTTCACTTTTGTGGGTTTTATTATTCACAGATTTTTTTGTTCCTGTCTCCGCTACTGCCCTATGCCATTTTTCAGAGGGACTGCAAGCCTCAGAAGGCTGAGATTGCAAATTAAGCTTTGTAAGTCCCTATTAAAAATGGTGTACGGCAATAGTGGAGATAGTGGCAAGCCCCACCAGCTGCCCACGTCTACTTTGCAAAGGAACTCCAATTCTTCAGAGGCATACACAGTGAGTTGAATATGCAGGTCATACTTTTTTTTTTTGCATGTTAAATATGGTTTGTGGGGAGCTACAGTTATTTGTGTTTTTTCCACATTCATGGAGTCTTGCACCCACTAACCCCAGTGATATGGAGGGATGACTGTACTTCTTTTGATCTAGACACTAGAGTCATATTGATACATGGTGGATTTGCGTTGGTGTTTTTAGTTGCTGCAGCACACTGTGGACTCAGCTTCAGCTTGTGGTCTATCGGGACTTCTGGATCCCTTTCACATGCACTGTTTTCAAGCCAGGTATCACCCATCCTGTATCTGTGCATTTCATTTTTTTTCCTGCTAAGTGTACTACTTTACATTTCTAACTGCTGGTGTTCGTTTTGTTAGTATTTGCCCAGCTCTCTAATCTTTTAGATAATTTTGAATTCTGGTCCTATCGTCCAGGCTATTGGCTTCCCCTCCTAATTTGGTGTCATCTGCAGATTTGATAAACACATCCTCTAGTCTATCATCCAAGTCATTAATAAAGATGTTGAATTGCACTGGGCCCAGGACAGAACCTTGTGGCACCCCATTTTTCTCCAGGATATAATGGAACCATTGAGGTGCAACTTTGGGTTTGGTCAGTCAACAGATCACAAATCCACTGTTACCTCACTGGAAAACCCTGTCCCAGGGTCTACAATTTTGATATTAAAATATGATTCAATGTGCCTGAGAGGTTGCCCAGATGCACATGTAGGCAGCAACGGTCGAACGATCGAAAACCAGGTCAGGCCAGTAAAATCCCCCATCATGTAGCCCCAGGAGACCTCAAGCTGTGCAAACCCACAGTAAACAAAGGGTCATCAGCCCCTGAGAAGCCGACTTGAGGGGATTTGCGTGTTTGCCCCAAGTTGAGCAAAATCCTATCAGGCAAAGACCATTTACAGAAAGTCACACCACAACCTAATGCTGCTGAAGATCTTGAGACTTTGGCAAGACTTTGTAATCTCATCACACAAAGGAAGTTACCATTGTGGAGCTTCTTTCTCGTTGCAACACCCATTGTTGTCCCCAGGAAAGGATTAGCCTTCCAGGTACTTTTTCTGCTACAAATAGTCCCAGTTTTTGAGCTGTTCTTTGGATCACTCCCGGTCATCCCAGCTGACCGTTTCTCCATCCGTTGAGTAATCCCCTCAGCCCTCTCCATGCTGAGCTCTACTTCTCTGCTGTTTTTCCTGGACCAAGGACTTCAGGAAAAGGTGCAGTATTACCCCAGCTACAACCCCTTCAATATTCCCCTATCCAGTTTCCTCTCTTTTGCTTCTTAATAGGTATTGAGTGAGTGTGTGAGTGATTGCTTTGGTGCATGAGACTTTCATTCAATAAAATCATTTTCTTGGACATCTTTGTTTGGTTTTTGGCTTGGCCTGACCCTGTAAAAACTGGGTAAAAAGACCCTACTAGGTTACCCTGCCTCTTGCATTGCTATTGCTCGTGCTCTGGCTAGTTTCCGTTCCCCATCACGTGGAGCACATTGAGGTGTCCCCAAGGGACTCCAGAAATCAGGGTAACACCACCTAACTGTAGAATTGTCTAGCCCACATTTTACTAGCTTGTTAGCAAGAAGATCATGGGAGACCTTGTCAAAGGCCTTATACTGAAATCATGCTATATCCACTGCATTCCCTTCATCTACCAAGCTTGTAACTCTGTTTGGAAGGGAGGGAGGGAGGGAGGGAGATTAGTCTGGCATGACTTGTTTTTGAGAAACTCATTTTGACTTTTAGTGGCATTCCTTTCTAAGTAATTACAAATTGTCTTTTTAATGATCTGCTCTAGAATCTTTTCTGGTATTGATGTCAGGCTGACTGGGTGCTAGTTGTTTGGGTCCTCATTTTTTTTTTCCATTTTTGAAAATAGGGACAATATTTAACCTCTTCGAGTCTCCTGGGATCTCTCCTGTTCTCCAGGAATTCTCGAAGATTATTGCCAGTGGTTCTGATAATGCTTTTGCATTTCTTTTAATATGCTTGCCTGGCCCTGGAGACTTGAATTCATTTAGAGTAGCCGGGTATTCCTATAATACTGTTTTATTTGTACTGTGCTGCATTTTCCCTCCTGCATCATCTGCTTCATTTTCCCCAGGTCAAGCTTTTTTTTCCTTTTCAGTGAAGACTGATGCAAAGAAGCTGTTGAGTAGTTCTGTGTTTTCTCTGTCCCCTGTTAGCATTTCACCATCTTCTGCATGCAGTACCCCTACCATTTCCTTGTCCTTCCTTTTGCTATGGACATAATAATAATAATTTTTAAAAATCTTTGTTTTTTTAACCTTTCTAGCAGACCTAAGCCTGTTCTGGGCTTTAGCTTTTCTGACTTTTTCCCTGCACATGCTGGTCATTCATTTGAATTCATGTGTGATGATTTCCCCCTTTCTGCATTTCTTGGACATGTCACTTTTAAATCTTTGAAAAATCTTTATAAATCCATCCTGGTTTCATTAGACACCTCCCATTTTCCCTCCTCACTGGAACTGTTTGAAATTGTGCCTTCAATATCTCACTTTTAAGAAACTCCCACCCATCATGAACTTATTTCTCTTTTAGTATTCTTGACTACAGGATCACACACAGTACTTCCCTTTGTTTACTGAAATCAGCTTTCTTAAAGTCTAAAATTCATGTCTGATTATGCTTGGATTGCCCTTTCAAATGTATAACGAACTCCATGAAAATATGGTAATTCACATCTAAAGACCCTCCACTTCCACCTCATTGACTAAGTCGTCAGAATTGGTTAAGATCAGATCTAAAATAGCTGATTCACTTGTTGCTTCTTCCACCTTCTGGGCAATTGTCTGCAAGCCACGAGAGGGATTTGTTGAATCATATGTTCTTGACAGTTTGACTTCCAACAAATATCAAGATAGTTGAAATCTCATATTACTGCTATATGTCCCCTTCAGAAATGTTTGGTCACCTGTTCCGAGAAGGCATCATCCAGCTCCTCAGTCTGGCTGTGGGGTTTGTAGTAGACCCTTGCAATGACATCACAATTGTTTTATCTCCCACTTAATTTTTATCCAGATTTTCTTAGTGTGGTTTCCAAAATTTAAGCCATGGATCTCTTCACAGATATAAGCATCCTTGACATATGCTACTCTTTCTCCTTTCCTGTTTGGTCTTTATATGCATGTCTTGCATCTAGCAGGAGAGACAGAATGACAATCTGTGCATCAAGGTCCTTCAGCTTCCAGCCCAGAGTCTCACAGTCTCTTATGATATCTTGAGGGGTGGTGGCATTGGTTCCTATGTGGACCAAAAGGAAGGGATAATGGTCAGTGGACTTGACAAGTCTTGTCTGGCTCTATGCTACATCATGGATATGCTGTCCTCCTCTTTTGAGATATCTTGTCAGGCTCTTCTGTTCCCCTCAGGAGGGAGTCCCCTTCCACCACCACATGTCTTCTCTGAGGATTGGCAGGGGCCATTCCATGTGTTGAATCTTCCAAGGTCACCTACGTGTCCTCTGAGGAGTAACACTGTTGCTCTTGTTCCTGTTTCTCTTTGTCACTTATAAGGGAGAGTACTTTAAATTGATTCTGTAGCTCCAAACTTACAGAATCATTTTGGTCCTTCTACTTCTATGTGTCACATTCCTCCAAATGTCTGCCTCCTGTGTTTGGGAACTGGCTTCCTCTTCGGTGTTATCCCCTGTGCATTCCTCATTCAGGACAGTCTGCTACACTCTAAGACAACCTTGAGTTTTCTAATCTGCTGAAGAATTGCTGGACCTTCACTTCCAACAAGGCAACCAACTTGTACTTGCTGCAGGTGTAGTTACCCATATCCTCCAGCAACAACAAACATACCACAGTTGTTGTAGGTGATTGCTAGAGCTCCCTCACCATCCATATTCAGTAGTCTTAAATAGGCACTGAAACTGAACTCCAGGCCTCACACTCAAAACTCCCCTACTAAATGACCACACAAAATGCTTGTATACCTTGCCTGTTAACTGAGCTCCAGGGACCGGGCCTGCAGCCTAGTGGCTACTAACTCCTCCCCCAACCAAGTGTCTGACTCACTTCCTCTTAGCCTTTCCCCCAACAGATACAAAAGCCTTAACCCAACAAACTTGCAATATTCTCTGGGGATCGTTGTTGCTGTGTGCCTTAAGTCATTTCTGACTTATGATGACCCTAAAAGAAACCTAAGAAAACCACAGGGTTTTCTGGGGCTGAGATTGTGTGATGTGCCCAAGGTCATCCATTGGGCTTTCCTGGCTTAGCAGAGAACAGACCTGGTCTCCAGGATTGTAGTCTAATTCTCAAACCACTACACCACACTGGCTCTCTGGGGCTATAGAGGTTTAACGCAACAGACACTAGTACAGCTTATGCTGTCTTTGCCACCCCACCCACACAAAATGGATGTTGACCATGCCCACTATTTGAGCTCCTAGAATAAGGAGGCAGCTTCACTGTCACATTGATTTAGAAGACACTAGCTGCAACTGTTTTTTCCATTGCATCACAACTGTCAGTGGACCCTAGAAACCTTAAGCCCATGAATCTTCTTAAATTACACAACGTGGTCCCTTCATGATAATAATCTGTCCCTCCAAAGGTACATAGAAATCTGTCAAGAGTCGCCGTGCCCCTAACAACACAATGGACTTATAACTGACAGTTTTCCATAGAAACAGGAAGAAGCTCAAGGATTTTCTATGGGTTCACCAAAGGAGTTTCTCACTACAAATATTTCTGTTTCAGGAGTGCCCTTCCTCAATGGAAAGAGAACATATTGCTCTTCCTAATGGATAAAGGAATGCATTCAGTTGATACTAATCCCACACAGAAAACAGAAAAAAAAATCACAAATATCATTTGTGGGTGAATCAAGGAAACCACCCAGCACCAGTGAAGTCTACCGTTGACTCTCACAGCCATTCAGGAGAACAGACTATTCCCACACAGGAGCTATGAGAAGACAATTATCTTGAATTGTTTGTTGGCCCAAAACAACAGCAACACTGGAGCATCTGCTGTTTCCCTTTGATAATTTGTCTCAGTTTCATGTGTCCTACAGCCATTCAGAAGGGAATTTGATTTCTGTGTCCATTTGGAAGAACAGGATATTCCCATGTATGCTACAGGTCAACAAAAGACTTTTAAGATGATTTGAGGGGGAACATTTCACTCACAACATAGTAAAGTTGTGACCAAAATTAGGACGGTTAAACAATACAGTCTTATAGCCAAGGTGGAAGGACAATTGATTTTTTTGTCCTTTCATAAGGAAGGCATGGCTGAGAGAAAGGCTATGGCAACAGAGGCTTCTTATTATGGTTCCTGGTGTTCTTATGGGTAGACAGTTTCAATCCAATCTATTCCTGTGGTCATTAAGAAGGACAGCTGATTTCTATGACAATTCTTCTTCTTCCTCCTCCTCCTCTTTGTCGTTGTCCTCCTCTTCTTCTTCTGCTTCCTCTACCTTCTCCCCCCCCCCTTTTTACAACAGTAAATGTAAAGATGCATTTCATGCTACATCTAGTTTGTTTCACCATCTTATGCACAGATCCAAACCTGGACAGAGAAGGAAACATGAAAAGGCTTACAAAACCAAGGCTCATATTACTAAACATTTTAATTCCCAAATGGGTTCTACAGGGGTTCTCCAAATTCATTTATAAGACACGAGTAACAAAGTTAATGGCAAACTGTACTCTCTCAGATGTTGAAAAGAAGCTGTTCCTGATGTATAATTCAGTAAAGCAAAACAATTTATACTCCAGTATATACAGCAGACTGCAGCTGGCAGAGATAAAGTACAGATAATGCACAAACACTGTGTTTCTTTTAGGTCGGCAAAAATGACGAATGTGCAGGCTTTGCATTCAAAACAACTTTTATTTCCCTCTAGCAAGTATGACCTGCTTCATAAAACATTGCCAACAAAACAGCAATGCTCAAAATTAGGCTTCATATGTGCCATCTTGAATTAGATTAAAAAGTGGGATGATGTAAGTGGTAAATGCAAGGGCTGAATCTCAGATTTTTAAAGGGGGCAGTGATGAAGAATTGATTACAACATTAGGATTGCAGGGTGGGGGTAGGTATCCAGTACAGTCTGACTGGAAAGCATCTTGCACCATCTCTTTTTCTGTGTAGGTACAAGATGCAGAAGAAAAATGTCTTTAGATAAACAATTCACCTTTAAGTAAAATTCTCCCTGGACTATACAAGACAGGTGGGAGGATCACATAATGAAGTGCTCTGTGGAGCACATAGGAAATGGAACATATTAGACAGTTTTTCCATATACTTCTTTGCTGTGGGTGTAAGTGTGTATTTATGTATTTGTTCAGAGAAGGAAATAAAAATGGGAAGACGTATCCATTTCATTTATGGGGAGAAAAGCAACTGAGGTGGGCAATTTTTTTTAAGAGAAAGAAAAAAGAAAAGGCTGTACTTAGCTTTCCTTTTCCTGAAACTAGCACAGTTTGTTGCTCCTACAGCCACTTGCCAATTCTCCCATTAGACTGTTGACTTGCTGTTTGTTTGTTACAAGGGTGAGTCAGCAGCGTGAATCTTTTGGATTGCTGGATGCTATTGGATTCTATCAGCCCCAGCCATCACAGTCTCAGGAGTCTGTGATCCAACTTCATCTGGAATGCTGCAAGTTCCTAAATCTCAATGAAAACCCTTCTGAGAGGAAAGAAAGGAAGACAACTTTTTTTTTCACTTACCTAGGGTAAGCTTTGCTGTTACTCTTCCAAGTCCTATTGCTAGTTGTGTACATACTGCTAGACTTGTCCTACATTATAAAATTGGTTTTAAATTCTTAAATTCTATGTCATGAAATAATCTTGCTAACTTCCTTATGACTCAGTATGACCTAGGTATACTGTGAGTTTATGGGCCTAATTAGAAGTTCTTCTTCTTGATCATTTTTGAAATGAAAATGTGAAGATAAGGTTTTTGAGAATAAGCCCACTATTAGCAATCCATGGAAGAGCTTTTATATTTCCTCAGGCAATACTTCTTCTGTCAAGTAAAGGTTGGACCAACCCTATAGAAAATACTTTGTGATGTGGATCATTAAGTGCACCTGTGGAGAGCCATGTGACTTTAGCTGAGTCATGCTGATGAGCAACCAGGGGAGAAGGTTGCATCAGGTGTGGGGAGAATGCAAAGGCTGGCAGGATTGCATCAGCTAGTGTGAGTATAAATATAGCTGAGAGCTAGCCAGCAAGTTGTACATGGTGTCTGCTGGAGGCTCTGCCAGAAAGAGCAAGCAGAGGGATACCAGAATGCTTTCTGGAGAATCTTGTAAATATGTACACATTGTAACTGAAGAATAAATTGCCTCCTTGATGGAAGAAAACAATTGGCGTGGGTGAGTTTTTCCTGGCTACAGTGCATTGCTGCTTAGATATTCTCTGCTGCTGGGCACACTCCCAAAGCTGTGGGAGCAATCTCTGCTATATTTTGGGTGTGACATCTTCAAAATTCTATACTTGCAGAAAGAAAATTAGCATACCAAATGTAAGATTAGACCAAGACTCTTTTTTTCTTGATATTTAAGATCCAAATATTCAATGTTCTGTACAACTGCAGTTGGACCTCCACATTTTCAGGCTTGACTTCCACAGATTTGATTATTTGCAAGTTTCTCCAACCTGTCTGCCCACTTCAGATACTTTTTTTCTGAAAGAACCTTCCCTCTTGGTGGCTCTGATCAGGCCATGCAGCTCTGGCCCTCATCCTCCACCCATGGCAGCCCTGGGTGTGCTCCCTGACATACCCAAAGAAGGATATGGATGTGAGAGAGGAAGTATAGGGCCACCATGGCGATCCACTTCCTTTCCCTCACTGTTCCTGATCTAGTTTGGACCCTGAGTATCCATCCCCCCCCATGCCCCCTTCCCACAAACAGATACACACACACACTTTTGGTATTTGTGATTTTCCGTTTTTGTGGGAGCCCTGTGTCCCTAACTCTAGTGATTGTGGAGGGCTGACTGTTTTTTGACTTTTTGACTTGACTTTTAAAATTTGTTTATAATGAAAACAAATGGTGGAGGCCTGAACGCAGAGTCCTTTGCCTAAGATCCCTGCTCTGCAAAACATCATCATGCAATACTATCTTTATTTGACAAAAAGCAACAGGGACAAGAGTAGAAGTGTACAGGTAGGAGAAAAAAAAGACAGTTCTTGCTTGCCTTCCTCTTCATTGCCCTAGTGCATTGAATAACAGCACACTGGGTATAAAATACAGAATCACATGGGCAATGTAGATCCCCAAACTATTTTACCTTGTGGCTTCCACATAAATTGCTGCTGCCACTCTTGACATTACTTGCCATTGTCAAAGAAAGAAAGGAGGAAGTTTTTGAGCCATAGTGGCTTAGTATAGAGGGCTTTTGAGAACATGGAGAAGAACTGGTGCAGGTAAAAGCTGGAAATTCTTAGTTCTACTGCTTGGATTTGGATTGGGGAGCCTGAAAATCTGTATGTCATTTAAGACTTCTGATTCTTTGAAGTTCAGGGGATTCTCACTGGCAATTCTATAGGTGATGTACTTTTCAAGTAATATTGCAAGCCAAGGGTGACCAACCATGATGGCAGGTATGCAGAAACTAAGGTGTGCAGAGATTATGGTAGAATCACCACTTATGTACCATGTCCTATAAGCTGTGCTTTTGATCTCCTTGAGACAGCAAGTGAAAGCTTTTTGAGTGTTATAAGTGTTCTCACCAAGCTGCTGTTCAGCAGAGTTGCATGGATTGGCTCACAAACTAGCCACCCAGGTTCAAACACTGAGCACTACAGAAGTATGGAGGAAGCTTAAAAGCAGAAGTAAATATCCAGAGAAAAAGAAAGAAAAAAAGGTTACAGCCGAGGACAGTCAGGAGAGTCACAGCTTAGGTCAAAGACCAGCAGAAACCAGTAAGATATGTAAACGGGATAATATTCAGACTAAGGATGGAACTTTTGTTGGCATCGTTTTGTGATTCTCTCTGAGATTACCAATTTTTCACCTTTCAAGATCTTTTTGTGAGACAAAGCTTACTGTGCTTTTCAGCTCTGTAAAATCATGAATACATTTTTAAAAGGCAACAGCTAAAATGTGTACATTTAAAAAACATGCATTAACATACTTTTCTTAGTGGGGAAATGGTGTACAATATGCTTGTAGGAAATATGCATAAATAAATGTGGATCTTACGGAAATACTAATTTCTATGTGGGAAGGGGAAAAATATCTCACTCCTATGAGAACAAAGAGTGATATGGAAATACATGTGGCATTCTGAAAAATCTGACATTCTGGAAAAAGAAAGCTTCAGTATAAACCTGAACATTATCAATACCTATTTCTTTGTTTTAAAAGCAGTTTTCTGTATTATTTTGTAGCCTAATATAAGAAATAACAAAGGTATTATTATGAAGTATTATCAGCTACCACAATAATGACATTAAAGATGACATTAAGCTTTTGTCAGTTAGGGAGTGAATGGAAGCATAGTGCTGTTATTTTAGGATTTTGGGGGAGTGTCACAGTTAATCAGATGGTAAGATATGGATTTAGTGAGCTATTGCAAGATTAAAAACTATTACAGATTGAACATTTAAATTACAGATTGAATTAAATTACATATTACAGATTGAACTGACTAGCAGGCGATTAACCCCACTCTGCTCTGTGCTTGCTTGTCCTTCTTCCCAGATACAAAGGAGTTACTGCATGTTACAGTGGGGCTTAGGAATCTGAAGGAAAGAGCAAGACCCTGACTTTCATACTGTAGATCATCATAGGAACACCTTATAGTAACAGGGTGTTGGGGATGATAGGAGTTTCAGCCCCACAGAAACGCAGTGGAAAAACCAGAGTTCAGCGAGCCAACAGCAGCAGCCTTGTTCCCCAGTAAGGATACTCACACACAGAGGAGTTTCTTCCAAAACAGGAGGCACTTTATCTTGCAGCAAAGTTCCGTTATATACAAAACATAGGACAGATGGACAAAAGCTTGTGCCAGGCACCAGGTTTGGTCAACAGACAAATACATATTGGCGTTGCTTTGTTATATACATATCTACAACCAATCAGGTAGAGGTTTGCACACCTCCCTCTACCCTCTGCACACGACCCCAGTTTCTTATGCAAGCTTGCAATTACCCACAGCTGGGGCATGATGCAACATCTTTACAGTGGGCTGATCATTTTCCCAGGGTTCCCTGCCTGGAATCCCTGACGCAGGGCACAATGAGGCAACTGGCACAGGCAACAGACATTGGGATGCAGCAAAGCTAGCTCCCTGGCCTTTCTTGCAAGAGAGACCTGTATATGTTAACAAGTCTTGTCCTGCACCCTTCCAACTAGACTGCTGACCATTAAGTGTTGTGGAGGATGCTTCTTCTTATCAGCGTTGAATGAAGAAAGTACTGTAATGCCTTCCCTTTTTTTTGTCTTCTATATATGATATGAAAATAAAGTGCCATTTTATCAAGCTCGGTCAGTCAGAAGTTTTCAGCTGTCCCTGCATAGGAAATAGCCTCCAGCTCTGAGACCTAGGAAACTATATATCTTCAAATGTAGGTGTGAGGACAGAAATACTGGATGGTAAAGCAATTTGTCCACAATCTTGGACAAGCCCCTAGGAAAGCTGAGAGACGTATCTGGCTATTTTCCTACTCAAGCTTTACTCAGCATCCTGGTGTTTTTCAGGAACTCAGCTATCTCTTTCCTCTTGATTTGCTCTGAAGTGAATAATCAACTAAGCTTCTTTTCTTTTCAGGCGAATTTCCAACTAGTCTTTCTCTTCTTCTTTGGGTGTTCAATCACTTGCAATCTTTGATTAAAAAACATTTGCCTTTCATTCTCTCTTTCTGGAAAGCCAATAGCATGACAATAGGAAGAAAGAAGAACCATCATAACTCACATCAATGAACAGGAAGACCATTATGTGTTAACAGAATATTGGAATGGCACAAGAGAATGAACCCACAATGAGGAAGTACAGATAATATAACACATGTGGTACCCTCTTCCTAATAATGCAGCAAGTTTCATAATGCCCTTGTGGAAGGCCATGCATTGTTGTTGAAACTTCTTTTATCCATTCATTTTGTTCTGGCAGGACTGTTGTGTATTTATCAATGGCATGGCAGGTAGAGGTAGAGCAGGTAAAGACTTTTTGTGCTACAAAGGTCAGTGATAAGACAAGTTTCGGTTGCTAATCATGTATTCTGATTTAAAGTTATAAGAGCCCTACAAGAAAAAAAAAGGTGGCAAACAAGTCAGAAGTCATAGGACCTTGGAGAATATGGCATGTACAAAGGGTCTGTAGCTGAATGCCCCATCTCAAGACAATGGAGATGAAAGAAGTGTGAGAAAAAAACTTGATACAGTAGAGGGTTCTCCCCCCCACCCATGCTAAAGAATGAGGGAGGAATGGACAGCTGTGGCCCTTTAGAGATTTTTGATCTACAGATCAATTCATCTCTAGCCAGCATAGTTAATGGTGAGCGATTATGGTAGCTTCAGTCCAAAATCATCTGAAGGGGATAGAATTGCCAGCCTAATTGTACAGAGTGGGAGGGACTGTCTCACTTACTTTAGTGTAAGGCAAATTTGCCAGATCCCTTATCTGAAATTAGTTGCACCAGTTGTCTTGATTAGGTTACCATTATCCTACCATATTGGTTTTCATAGGCTGATTATGTGTTTTGTCTGCACTCAGTTTTTTCCACCCTCTCTTGGCAAAAGACGTTCTGCATCTCAGTAGGACAAGGACAAATACAGTGGCCTGTGATGTAACTGTGACTGGCTTCATTACTGCTGAATAATGGGTGATTGCCATAGTAGTTTTTTTTTTTTAAAGGCATCTTTAACTAGCTCCTCAGCCACAACATCCTCCAGAATGCAGTACAAAAATCAGTGGTCAGAAAGGCCCTGTCCTGAGGCTTGCTGCATACAATTCAAGATACACAAAGAAAAGGAGATGAGGAGAGTAGAGCGGAAAACAAAAAAGAAAGAAAAAAGAGGAAGCAAAAGTTTCAGTTTGTATAATGCCATGTGGGATGAAAACAACCCAGGTAGTCTGATTTGGCTGCTACTAGGTAATGATGTGTTAACTACCAGTGATCTCTCGCAATAGGTAATGAGATAGCTTCCTTCCCATCTTCTTACCTTTAGCTCTGCAGCCTGATGAATGGCTGACAGTAGGTGATCTCTCGGTTTTTCTCTTATTCGTACTATTTAAAGTAGTGTTTGCTGTGTCCATTCCACACTTGGTAACTTTACAGAAGAGTATAAAATTATGATTGACCCAGAGAAAATGAATGGGGAGGTTGTCTGCTTTCCCTCAGCATTCAAAAAGTGGGATGTGAAGAATTTCTTTCTAAAACTGAATAATTTTTTAAAATATATGTTATAGCAAAAATAGATTTTGAAGATGAATTACATGAACAGTTTAAGGATATGTCAAATCTACTATAACAGTGATGACGGAATTTACTACTAAAGAATTTTTTTTCAGTACTATTTTAAACCAACACAGGAAAGGGAGAGGGTCTTTCAGTTTTCAGATATTCTAATTTGGTTCTCCGTTGGTTAGCTGGTGGCCTAAATAACTCAGCTCCAGCTCCAGCAAAGATTCATGCTACGCTGGCCAATCACCAGTATGTGCAGAATTATTCAAGGGAAGAAAAGGTTCCTTGTCGTCTAGTATCCAGGAACTCTTGTATGCAGACACACACAAAAATCTTTATAGCCAAAACACACTTGGCACCTACTTGCACCTGTTGTAAGGTTGCCAAATCGAGAGAGCCTTTAGCAAGGGAACCTTTTGGAACATGTGGATAAACACTTTGAACTACTAATATCAGCAGATCAAGCACCTATTATAGGCACAACTAATAGATGGTTATGATATGTGAGCTGCAATTAAGGTGCAAAAGACAGTGTTAGTCTAAACCTAACAACGTAGATTTTATGAAAGGAACCCCATCTATGATAGGGAAGCTACTTGGAATGCTACTTTATGTTTGCTATGTGGTTGCATAAGGGCAGGAAGAGGACTAATAAGAGAAGGAAGTGAAGTCATCTAGAAAGAATATTAGTCTCCTTTAAAGAGGGAACAGAACAGGTTAACAAGAGAGAAAACACCCATATGGCCCTAAATATCAGGTTACCTTTGTAGGTTTTGTTGGTTCTTTGTGCAACAAATTGTTACAGTAGTCTGCATTATAACAATAACTTCTAAAACCGAATGAAAAATTGGCAATCCTGGATTTATCCACACAGCTGTAAAGTTTGAGAAATGTGAGCTGAATTCTTTTTTTCTCCAAAGATTCCTGTTCCTCTTGACCATTCTGGGTTTGTCCATGGGAAGTATAGGTTAGACTGTAGAAACTGGGGCCATTGTTACTCAACTAGAACAGATCTGCAATAGCAATGCATTAATATATTGCTGCAAAAGCATACTGCTATACGCCATTCCAGGAGAGCTTTGTTTTTTTTTTTCCTAAATAGTTCCACACTGATGCATTACTCAAGGTCATATTTGATAGACCACTATTGGGTTTCCTTTCCTTTTACCTTCTCCTTAGTTAGCAAGTAGCTCCTTTCAGTTGCGAGGTCTCAATTAGCTTTAATTACAGTTGGCTGTGGAACTTTAATTAAATATAGGTGATAGACCTTCTTCAATAATTGTCCCCCAGAGAAATTACTTTGGAGGGTGCAATATCTTTCATGAGAAGCAACGACAGTGGATTTGGACTGACATGCAGTGAGAGTGATGGTGCGAAGGGAAAAAACTCATCTCCTCATTAATATTTGAACGCTGTCATTCTCCTTCCCCCTGCCATTAAATTTATAGCATCTCTTTAAGCAAGTGGAGAATGACACAACTTAATAGGATATGATGGGAGGTTGAAGGAGCTGAAAATCTACTACAAAGGCCTTTTGATATATCTTTGTCAATGATTATGACAACCGAAGCACCTTTAAAGCTACACAGGTACCTGAGTTTAACTGGTAGCAGAGTCTCACGAGCTTCCCGTAATTCATACTGCAGAGTCAAATTTCTGTGACTGCTCAATATGAAGTATCCATTACCTTTCCTTTATAATAAAAGCCTTGGAGATTGGCAATCAGGCGATAAAGTTGAGTTGGGTGGCTTTTCTTTCAGGGGGATGAGGAAACCATTCTGGGTTTCAGTGTGAACTTCAAATGGTCTATCTGATTTGCTGAAACTATCACCAAAACAGGTGCAGCTGCTTAGATAGCTCTTTTAAATGTAGGACTAAAATCTGAGTCGATTCATCATCCCAGTGACATTGTAAACACCAGCCTTCCATTGAGTGTACATGATGGGAAACATTCCCCAAATTCCTGGAGCATCTTTTTCTCCCAAAAATGGAAAGTCTTATAATTTACAGTGGTGAAACTATGCAATTTATAAAGCAAGCAGTTTACAAGGTCAAAGTGAACAAAGAAGAAATGCAGAAGCATTTGTAAGAAGGAATGTTAGTCTTTGCAAATTTCATTCTCATTGCAACAATGAATAATTTTTACCATTTTGATCCTTGCTGTCAAAAAAAACATTGAGAATTGTACAGTTTTTTGAAGTCTGCAGCTTGGGACTTAATTCTGTTAAATAAAGCACTTTTTTCATAGAAGAACATTCTCAGATTCCTGCTTGTCTAGGATTCTCTCCATCAGCAGTGGCATAGCTTAGCACAAGTGGGGTAGGGGTGGAGGTGGAGGAGTGGCGACGGGGCTATGGTGCATGGAGGCAGGGCTACGGTGCCTGTGAGTGGGACTATGGCACCCATGGGCAGGGCTATGGCGCATGGGGGGCAGGTAAGGAGCAGCAGCGCCCCCAAAATGCTGTCCAGGGCGCATTGCTCCCTTCGCGCCCCCCCCCAATTACTATGCGACTGCCTGTCAGGATTTCCTAAGAGCCGAGAAACACATTTTTGACGATTGTTCAATTATTTGCAAGTGCTTCCTGTTTGAATGCCTATCCCTAACTTATCACCTCCCATTCCATGTACAGAAGTCAACAGGACTAGAAACTGAAAGTCAACTGGATACTCTTTTAGTCATCTACTGCACATGACAACATCAGAGAACTTGAGGGCACAGGGTTACTAAATGTCACCTACTAGCACTGCCCCCTGATGCTTGAGAGAGTCACTACCCCCAGAGAAAAGCCCGGATGCACTGTTTCTTTGCATAAATGTGGCTGCATGATGCTGATATTGTACATTTTAAAATGTTTGTTGAACACTCAGCGAAAGCATGAAAATTCTTCCATGAAATGATCCATGTTAATAGTGACATTTCATACCATTTGAACTACAGATAGCTACTTCTGTTGTTGTATTAGGTGTCAGCCATGTTCACAAGTTCAAAAGTAACCCGCTTTGAGAGGGAGATGCGTTCGATTGCATCACCTGGAAAATACAGGTGAAGGCAGTAGAATGGGAATGTAATTAATATAGCCTGGAATCCTGTTTGGTAGTTAATTTGTAAGCACTGAATTTGTAAGCACTGTAATTATGGAGCTGCACGGTGATTCCTGCCTCTGTTTCCCCACTCCCCACTTACTGGGCAGTAGCCACTGTGAGTGATGAGGGTCTGTTTCCTGGTCTATCAGGAAGCAGTGAACTAACGTTCACACCCCTCCCTGTGAGTAATCTCCATAGTGATAGGCAGAAGCAGGGTCCCTGTTGCAATTCCTCCTAGTGCTAGAGATCACTTCTGTGAGGGGATGGGACCCCCAGCCAGCTGCTTTTTGATTAGCAGGGCAACAGCCTCCCATTGATAGCAGTGGCTACTGCCCAGTAAATGAGGACTGGGGAACTTTCACAGTCTCTGTGTGTCCCCTAAACTAGAGGCTACATAGTGGTCACGAATATGAAACAGTCTTGAGTTACACATTCTTAACTGCCCAACAAGATTCTGGCCATAAGATTTATTTTCCTGATTAAAAGCTTTTGTTAAAAAAAAAAAAAAGTCCCCCCAGCTTTTCCATCACAGACAGGCGGGCTGCAGTTCTGTGCGTAAGTAAGATCCATTGAAGACAGTATGATTTCTGATAGGGTTAGGCTATATGTATGCTTAAATTCCTTTATACAGTTGGAAAACTGTGGAGTCCACGTAATTTTACTGAGTTTAGATTTGACCTGAACAAATTTCTGAGGGCTTCAGTTTCAAAGCTATCCTTTGTTTAGACCTTAATTTAGATCTTTCGCTCGAGATATGCTTTTTGGAAGGAATATGTTCATAAAGGACACTATATGTACTTTAATTATTCAAACTTTATTTTTCTTCTTTTCATTCTCTCTTTGTCTCTTCCCCATCCCCTCCACATTTCTTTTAAAGTCTACTCTGATCAGCTGCAGGAGTGTTCAAAGACAAGATTTCCCTCCCTGCAGCCCCATGATGATAAATCTTCTTGGCATCTATGTAACAATTTTATCTTCAAAGTGTTGCATGCAGTAAATAATTCATTCCCTTGTTACCACATATGAGACAGGTAGGGGAGCACCATTAGTCCCATTTCACAGCTACAGAAGAAGCTGGTAAACAACAAGGGAACCAGAGGTTATCACTTAACTTTATGTGACTACATGTAAATCAATCCAAATTGTCTTTCTTTTTTGGCCTTAGTGAAATCAGCTGAGGAGACTTTTGGTTATGTGTAATGACAGAGCAAATAATTGGTTTGATTGACTGGTAGTGGTGGAGGAAATACATTTGAACTCTCAAAATGAAAATACCTGTAATAATTTGTTGTGAGACCCAGATATATCTAACTAGTTGGTGGTCAGCTGAGATAACTCATAACTAGTCCTCCAGATGTTTATACTTTAAATTGCTTGACACCCCCCCCCCCCGTTCAGAACCCTCAATGTAAAGTGGTCATAGGAATTGCCAAAACCTCTAGAGAGCCAAAAGTAGCCTTATTTAGACTAAATTGAGATCTTCTTAACAGCATGAAGTCATATATTTTTACTCAGAAGTCCTGTTGAGTTTAAATCAGTTTGTGCCTTTGTTATAGAATTGCAATCTAAGGCCACCCACATATTCTGTGTCCTGGATTCTATTAACATGAAACAATATTCAGAATGTCAATGATGTGTGTGACACCTTTGTTTGAAAATGAAGTCTGCAGGGCTTACAACATTTAACATTTGCCATCCATCATTCAGCTGTATCAAAATAGGCACATGAAAACTTTTTTAAGAAGAGAGATTTATGAAGCTCTGCAGTATACATATTTGACACTTGGGATAATGTGTGCTGCAGTCTCTCTTATTAAACAACAAAACTTTCCTATTCAGAGCAAAGCACACTGCCTGCAGTTCAATTTATGCATGAATTTATAGTTACAAGATGAGCTGTAAGTTATGATCTATGTTTCAGAATTTCAAGTATGCTGATATGTACTTACCTTTATGTGACAGCATTATAAGATTTTTTTTTCTCCCTTGAACACTTGCTTTAAGTTTTTACAGTACTGTTTATGCTTATGAAGCTTTTATAATTTATGAGTTAAAACAGATGTGAAGTAGACTCTGTAATTTGAGAGATAGTGACTGTTCTTAAATATAGAAAATATGACTGTGTTCCATCAGTGAATCTGTGGAAACATATCTGAAGTCTGTGGATTGCATTGGTTCAAAAAGTACTGTTTTCAAAAGAGAGTGGGAAGCATTTTTCCAGACCTATATGGAGAAATGGGTACCTATAGGTCAAGGGTGGGAACTGTGTGACTCATGTTCTATATGTGGGTCATCAGGACCAACAGTACAATCCCCTTCGCCCCAAAGAAAAAGAAAATCAACGCTTGTGAATTTTGCATGGCAGTTCTCACTCCAGGACTTCTGTAATGCAACCAAGACAAGATGTTCCACATGTTCCACTGATACAAATGTTCTTCAGTGTTATCACCTTTATTTGACAATGACAACCTTGCCTTCTAATTTATCAAATAGTGAATAGTCTGTTGTGCAGTACAACTAATATTCTAAAATCATCCAGCATTACCTTCAATAACCCCTTCTTGCATTCTCTTCCATGGAAGTTAAGAACCTATGGATATACTTTTTGTCTAATTTGTCCTTTTAGTCCAGTACAAATTATTCTGACCAACAGCAGTACTTCAGAGACTCAGTCTGAGGTCTACAACATCACCTGCTCCCTGTTCTTTCTATGTGAGGATGTCAGAAATGAGCTTTGGACATACTGTATACAAGATGTCTGTTCTACCACTGCCTTGTTGTAGCTCTTTTAGGTATGTACAGTGGTGGCACAGGGAAGAAGGAGTGATGACAGTATGGAAAATGTCATGCTGTCACTTTTTGTTCAGACAGACTACAGTCCTAAAAAGTATACATTTATATTTAGAAGTATGATTTTATATGAATTCTTGGAGATGGGATGTGTAATTGGATGGATCTCTATTGAAATGAAACACTTTGAAATTATTTACACACATTTTGAAAAATATCAGCAAAAGGACAAAAACACTGCAATTCTACAAAGGAGTTATCCTAGTAACCAAACAATAATATAAAAATCTTTCAGCATGTTTTTTTTAAAAAAAGATGAAGGGTTAATATGCAAAGATACCAGAAAGCTATCTACCTTTGCACTGGGTTTTTGAAAACTTCTGAAGCTCACTTGAAAAATCTACTAACATTTCTGCCAAACTCTACTTGGACAGATATAATATTAAGCAAGAGACAATATGCCAGAAGTAATTGCCTATTGTTTGGGGGATTCTTGTGTAAGCATGGGAAATATCTGTGAAAAATGCAGCATTGTTTGAGGAAATTGTAACTGTCTTTTTCCATGGCATCACTGAAAACAGAAAGCCCAGATTAGTTGTTTGTTGCTGAAAGAGCAGCTTTATAATTTGCTAATGGGTTTCTTTTCTGCCTCAATTTGGAAGCTTTCTATAAAGGCACTGTTTGTAGCTCCCCCTCAGAAACTGGCATCACTGTTGTAACTCTAAACTGCTGGGCAGAAAGGAAACTTTGCTCTCTCTTTGCTCTGTCATGTTGGGGATGACTTAGGTTACGTGAGGAGTATGTCATTAAATACCCTGTTAATGAAAACAGATTCCAGCAAATGAGAACAGAGAGTCTGCAGTTTCACAGACAGAGAACAATCTCTCTCCTTACACTAGAGGAGCAGAGATGTGGAATTTATGTGAGGCTAAAACCATTATGTGGTATGGAACATGTAAAAATGACAAACACTGCTCTCTGCTATCTACCTCTGAAAGAGTGCATAGTCCTGTTAAGGGAGACCTATATATCAGGCTTCCCAGATTCCTACTAAGGAAAATTACCTCAGTTCACTTCAGTCTTGTTCTGTCTGAGAACAATAAAAGCCAGGAGGCTTTCTGTTGTTATTGTCGTTATATTCTTTCAATTCAGTGATGTCCAACCCCGAAATAGCGAGTCCAGACACAAGACATTGGGTTAACTAAGGGCCATCTTTATTAAATTTAATAACTATTTAATTTGCATGCGCCTGGAGGAAGCAGCAAAGGGGGGGGGGGCTTGACGCGTGTCCACCTGAGGTCAGGTGACATACCATTGTCCACCCCCCCAGTCTTCCCTCGGGCAAGCTGCCTGAGCCTCTAGAGCAGCTCAAGAGGGGAAGGTAAACCCAGAAAGAACTCAAGCTGAAGTCTCAGGACCCTGCAGGCAAGAGTACAATTCCCAAGTCAGCCTCAAGGGCAGGCTCCTTCATCACCCTGTGGGTCACAGACTTTAAACAAGTAGATTCAGAGTCCTACCCTACACCCTAAGTGAGTGTCCAAGGTGTCTACCGGAGCTGATATCTTTACCCCCACCTGCCAGATGAGTACCTGTTTAATGACCCACCATATGCCAATTTCCCAATTCCTTTTCATGTAGTGTGGGGTAGGCACTCCCCCCCCACCACAAGCCAGGGGAAAAAATTCCTGCCCAGCCCCAAAGTGACCTGATCGTGCACACTGTGCCAAGGGTGGGGAGATGAGTCATGCCACTCAATTGAAAAGACCACGTGTGGGGTGAGCAAAGTTTAGGCCATTGCCCCATCCTGCCACGTGGTGTGTATTGGTACACCTGTGCTGGCCATGGATTAGGTGGCCTCTTCCAGGGAGGGCATCAAAATCTTCCCCTCCACACAGCAATGGGGCTGCGCCTATCTAGGTAAGTCTTTCCAGTGTATGGTGATCCTAAGGCAAACTCATGGGGTTTTCCTGGCAAGATTTGTTCAGAAGGACATTTCCATTGCCTTCCTCTGAGGTGAGAAAAATAACTTTCCTGAGGTTTTAATGGCTGAGGGGGAATTCAGCCTCTTGTCTTTCAGGTTCCTAGTCCAACACTCAAACCACTATGCCACACTGGCTCTGGAAAGCTGACTAATCTTCTCTTATTCCAAGGATACTGGAATTGGGACAGGCCAGTTTCATGAGCAGCCTTAGTCAGCTAGAAAAAGTTAAGGGAGATGTGACTTGCCCAGTAGCAGTGTCAAACAAGGTATGAATGGAAGGACCTGCCTTTGCACATCTCTCAAACCATGCATTTTTTAAACCAAGACAAAAAACCAAGTCTGGTTACCTAAGAAATTATCTAAAGGCTGTAAGAAAATTGCATGCAAACTCTTTCATTGCCATTTTTGTACATGTCAATATTAAAACTTCAAAAATTAAAATTCTTCCCTTCCTCTACAAAGTAATATTATCCTAACAGCTAACAACTGGCCACAGTCTGTATGGAACTCATTCCTCTAAATGGATTCATCCTATCTCTCTTTGCCCATTTCTGTGTGCAAGGGTTTAAAAAAAGAAATGCTACCTGATTAGTTTTGAGTTGACCTGTCAGAGGAAAGCAGCCTGGTCTTCAAAACCAGTTCTAACTGTGGAGGGTGCTAAGTAGAAAACAGCTCGACAGTTTGAACTTTGCAGACCCTTTCAGAGACCTCTGTTAAGTATCTTTCCCAGCAACTATTTTGGGGAAGATATGAAGAAAAAGGAGAGAAAATCTTAGAGGTTAGTTGATGATGTTATCTATGCTGGCATTTGCAGGAGCACTTCTAAAGAGTTAATAAGAAATTAAATCCAACACAGCTTGCAGTTGGTTGAGTTCATGTTTTCTAGCAAGTCAGAAAAATAGAATGTTTGGGGAGTTTAAATGGAAATAATCCCTAGTATCTCTCATAGAGCTGTACAGCAGAATCTCCATTCCATCAACTCTGATCCTAAGGATAATGTCCATCCTTCAGGGTTATGTTATATCACATTATGTTACATCACATTTTATTCTCATTTAATATTGCAATCCTAGGCATACTCACCTGAGAGGAAGCCCCACATAACAGACATGATGTTTCTTCTGAGAAAGTCCACATAGGATAGGGCCAGATAGGAATAAACTACGTGTTCTCTGCTTGAAATTGCTTTTCTTACTTTTCGACATGTGTAAAACACAGACATTAAAATCGGCTGAGATGGAACGATGAAAGCTCTTGGGTCAGTTCATGGTTTTCAGATGAGATGGGAGGCAGGCTAATTAAACTCCACTGGGAGGTTGCTGCAAGAGTCCTTGTGTGCTAGGGCAAAAGAGTAAATGACAAAGTGAGAGAAGTTTGATAAGCCCTTCTTCTGGATGACACCTCTGGCAGCTGGAACTGCTTTTCAGCTCAGCAAGGTTTCTCAATCAATATCTCTACACTCCATTGATCTAGTGGAATGTACTATAAAACAGCAGCAAGATTACATCCAAGCCTCCAATTTTCTCTGCCTGTAACTCTCAGAGTTGTGATGGACCAAGCATGAACCTGCACTATAAAAATTAACATCATGAAATATAGCTTTTATATTTAAAAACTGGGAAATAGATCATCTGGAGTGGTGTTAAAGCTATATGTACCTAATTTCACTGATACATGTTTGGGATAGGTCACTAACATAAATGCTCTTAACATTCAGAATATTGTCTCATGTGCTCTCAGACAGTGGTGGTGGGAGATAAGCCATGATGATCTTTCTGTATTGATAGAAAACAATGGACTGTGCACTCCATTGGGTACTACATTAATATCCTTCTTTGGTTTATGTTGTGTGAGCTTCAGTCTGTACAGCTTGGTTATAGGCACAGTACTTTTTCACTTTCCAGAATACAATTCAGCAGAAAAAAAATGGTACCCAGAAGAATCTTTGTATATAAGTTTTGTTTTTTGACCTTGCTCAGAAGTCGATATGGACAGGCCTGATCAGCTCAGCAAAGACAAAAAGTGGCTAATCATCATAGGTCAAAGGGAGCGGTATAAGACTTCACTAACAGCAAAACCTATTCCCAGGTGTAGCCTGTTTGGATTAACGTTGAGTACACACCCTTGAGGCAACTAAATAATGATGCTTAAAATCAGAAAACAGTCTTCAAGTATGTGACACAACAATATTGGACATGAACAGAGTTACAATGCTTTCACAAGTGTTTTCTGTGGTTGTCAGTTGAATTCCCACAGGGCTGCCTAGAATTATCATGTGGTAATGTAAACAAAGCTGGTGACAGCCCAAGGGAATATCTGTATGCTATTGATTTGCTTCTGATTTTTTGTAAATTTCTTTGGTAATTTCCCCTTACATACTAGGAATTCCATAGCCAAGCCCCGTCAGGCCTTGGAATGAATAAATCAGTTTGTTATCTTGTCATATTCCAACGTGGCAGACTAAGGAACTGCATGTTGATTAGATGTATGACTTCATGATGACATCTGCTTGAAGAGTTTGGTAAGGTTCTGATATCATCACTTCTATTGTGCCCACATATACCAAGAATAGAATCATAGAGTCGGAAGAGATTACAAGAGCTATCAAGTCAAACTTCCTGCCATGCAGGAAGACACGATCAAAGCATTCCTGACAGATGACCATCCAGCCTCTGTTTAAAAACCTCCAAAGAAAGAGACTTCTGCACACTCCAAGGCAGTGTATCCCACTGTTTAACTGCTCTTACTATCAGGAAATTCTTCCGAAATGTTAAGGTGAAATCTCCTTTCCTGAAGTTTGAAGCCATTGCTCAGTGTCTTAGTCTTTGGAGCAGCAGAAAACAGGCTTGCTCCATTTTCCGTATGGCATCCTTTCAAATACTTAAACATAGCTATCATGTTGCCTCTTAACCTTTTCTTCTCCAAGCTAAACATGCTCAGCTCCCTAAGCTGCTCCTCATAGGGCATGGTTTCTAGACCCTTTACCGTTCTGGTCATCTTCCAGTCTTCCAGCTTCTCAACATCCTTCCTGAACTGTGGTGTCCAGAACTGGATACAGTATTCCAGGTGGAGTCTGAGCAAAGCAGAAAAGAGTGGTACTATCACTTCCCTTGACCTAGATGCTATACTCCTGTTGATGAAGTCCAGAATCACATTGGCTTTTTCAGCTGCCACATCACACTGCTGATTCATCTTCAGCTTGTAGTCTACTAAGCCTTCTAGATCCTTTTCACATGTACAATATATGGTAGTATCAGTTATGCAAATTCTCATATGCTTCCAGACTACCATGCTGCAAAAAACAAAAAAGGCAAAACCAATACTGTCCTATAGAAAAGTCTATAAGTATCATTGCCTGGTATTTCAAAGCTGACTTCCCTCTTTTCCCTTGCAATGTACCTCCTGATGTTCTGTTTGGTTGGCTTGCTTGGCATGTAGACTATGCAAGAAGGGGCCCTTTAGGCCCTTTAGACCCTGGCCAGACTTCTACATCTTGCTCCAAATCTCATGTGGCCTCAGTGAGATTTCAACTGGTACTGACCAAGCATATTATCAGATAAGGTCCATCCATACTTTCTTTCCATTTGGCAAACTGCTTTCTCTATGGAGGGTTTGTGTGTGTATGTTTGTATGTGAAAGAGAGAGAATAAGAGAGAAGGAGAACATGCAGTGTTAGGAATGGGGATGGAAATCACATAGGTTAAAGATTTTTCCTTAATTTTCCAGATGTAGTTTGCAAGAGAATGAATACAAGTTTGTGGTTATGTTTCAGTTTCCTGTTGTCATTAAAAACAAAACTGCAAGAAACTCTGAGAAAAAATGCTTTTTTCCTCACCTTTCTTATATTATACACACACACACACACACACACACATACATATATATGGAGGTGAGGGTTATACTCCTGTTTACAGACATAAATAAAATGCTTTTTAAACATGTGCACAGAAATACTGTGGCTAATAGGATTCATACATTAGGAAAAATGCATATGAAGATATGTACACATTTGCATGTGGGGAAAAAAGTCATCTCATCTAGGACTTGGACAGAACAAGAATGATGCTCATCTTCTGAAAAATGCAATGAAAATAAAATAGTGATTTTTACATTGTGTGTGTGTGTGTGCATGCTTGTGCAAACAAACACATACAAACACACTTGTGTACATGCTGCTCTCAGTTTTTGTGTCTCAAGTTTAACTTCAGCTGATGTTCTCCTTCCTTTCTGTGGCTGAGGTCTGATTAGCATATTATGTGCCTTAATAAATATTGTCAATATATATGAAATGATATATTAGTTCTTAACTATGGGGTTAACATGTTACCTCTTGTGTCTCTGCCCTAAACAGCTGTGGAAATACCTATGACTTCATCTTTTTTGGAACTGTTTTGGTCAGATGTAGTTTTGGACAATTAGCTTAAAATGATTGCTCAAACTAAAAGGGAAGATTTTGGAGACGGTATTTATCAAGCCTTGGCTGCCTCCTCTCACATGGGTTTTACTTTTGCTCTTTGTTTTCCTACGGTGGCCAGAATGTTGTTGGTACACTGTGCTAGCATAGTGATCAGTTATGCTTGTAGCTGCACTTTTAGCCAGACTTCACAGCTGCCATACAAGAAGTAAGACATAAAGCACAGTTGCCTTTCCCATCATTGAAACAGAAAAATACTGGCTCATAGCAGCCTGTTTTATCAAATAACCAAAGGTACAGACTGCCCTTGGAGGCAAGGTGCCTGGGAGGCCTAGACAATAGCTTGTCCCATGAAGACACAATTCTGCTGCTGCCAGTGAGCCAGACAGTGTAGTTATATCAGTGTAGGTTCCCAACAGACTCTTCGTCTGAATATGCAAATGAATCAGACAAAGTGATTTAACATATATTTCAAATAGATCAATGAATTAATTTGTTATTTTTGAAATGTTATTGTTATTTGCCATTGGGTTGACTGAGCTTATGGTAACCCTTTGAACAAGAGATCTCAAAGAGCCCTGATTGTCAACTGCCCTGCTCAGGTCTTGCAAAATCAGGGGCATGATTTTCTTTATTCAGGCCATTTCCGTACTGCACTGTTATAGTGCTATTATTCCACTTTCAACATTCTGTGGAATTCTGGGGTTTGTAGTTTAACAGAGGCTCAGGAGCTTTCTGGCTGAGAATTCTAAATGCTACTCCCTAAACTGCAAACCCTAGGATTCCGTAGGATGTTGAAAGTGGAATAATAGCACTGTAACAGTGTAGTGAGGAAATGGCCTAAATCAATCCACCTGTAGTGTAACTCACCTTCTTTTCCTAATGCCTTCTACTTTACTAAGCATTATTGTCTTTTCCAGCGAATCACAGCATCTCATGATATGTCTCATCACCAGTCTCATCTTTGCCTAATAGTGAGAGTTTAGGCTTGATTTGTCCTAAAACCCATTTGTTCATCCTTTCACCAGTCCATGGTATCTATAGAGGTCTTATCCAGAACCACGTTTCAGATTAATTGATTTTCTTCCTGTCAGGTTTCTTCACTGTCCAGTTTTCATAACTATATGCATAGAGACTGGAAAGTGAAAACATTATTTCCATTAAAGATATAAAAATAGCATTGCCACTGAGTTATATTAATATTTATTTAAACCTTTTAAAAAAAAACCTGGCTGCAAGTAAGTGAGGCATAAGTAAATGAGTGCTCTCAGCTTATTCTAAACATGTAGGTTTACATGGAGAAGCAACACTGAAGATACTCTTGTGTTTTCTGCTCCAAACACTTGAACTTTTCAACAGTCAGTTATGAGTCCTCTGTAGAAGAGGGAATTTGAAAGAAGGAAAAATAGGCTCAAATTATATATATCCCCACCAAATGTTAAACTATTCTCAAAAGCAGAAGAAAGTGGTCCACAACTGCAGTTAGATTTTTAAAAAAGGTTTTAGAGTTTAGCTATGGCATGACCTACAGTAGTGTTCCTCCACACATTGCTGTTAGCCTGAGTATCTCAGTTCCCACCATCTGTTGAGTTCAAGTTTAAACTTGGATGTCAGTTTTTGGCTTTAAGTTAGAAGCCTGGAAAATAAATGACCATCTGTTACGTTCTGCCTGGCATTATTATAAAGATCCCTCAACAAAAGAATTTCACATTAAATAAAATTTTGCTTTATCTGGCCCCTCTACAATAACAGAATAAAATCTTTATATAATTTTTTATCTTCAGCTATATTTTAGTGATGTGTGAGGCCATGAAATTAATTTGCCATTGCCTCAATATTTACCAGCTTTTTTTTCCAGCAAGCATTTGGAAAAACTTGTATCTACTTTCTCCTTGGCACATGATGCTGGTATGTATGCCATGACTGTGTTGCATTCATACATGCTCATAATCACATTCCCCTTGACAAATGTAATTTGATTTTGTACTAGATCCATATTACACTTAATTCAGATGCTAAGGTGTCATAGACTGAACATTATTTTCCTACCCTTCATAGCCCCTGTCCCTGTAGATTGCATGCCTATTTAAAAAGTTTGCAGAGTTTTTCAATGATCGGTAGACTGGATTGAAAAGCTGCAATAAGTCCTGGTCCTTGGTCTTCATTCCTGGATGCTGGCCTACAACTTGTTCAATTTTTAAAGAAATTAACAATGGAAGTAGTATTGGTCCACACAATCTGCTATTCAGCTCAAAAACCTGGAGAGAAATTCAAATGGCAAGAATGTTGAGAGCATCTCTATTATTTTGTAACAAGAGCAGCTGATATCACATTAAAACTAGGGGCTTCTTAAGTATACATGTGTTTTTCAGTCATTCATTCTAATTGTATCATGCAACATTCAGAAGCTATGATATCATAAAACACACAGTGTTCATATATTTACACACGTGACTATGTATTAATGATGTTTAGGAAGAGTTTGTGGGATTTCTCATGTATTACAGCTTAGAAATTTCCAGAGTTCAGTTGCTGTTCAGCATGGAATGAGCTGAATGTGCTAGTAATCAGGCTGAAAAATAAAAGCATACCTGGGGAAGATCAGAACAGTACCATGGTTCTGGAATTAAAGAGCTGATTGGAAGTTTGAGGACTTAAAAGTTTTCCTTTTGTTACAGACAAATCCTTTCTTTAATTGAGATGAAAATACTGGAGACCATTAAAATTTAACTATGTGTTTAAATAATAGAAAGTATATCAGTTCAGAGACTCTGAAGAGGCACCCAACCAGGAGAAAACACATGTTCAGCATGAAAAGAAAAACCATGAAACAAAATAAGTGAGGGATAAAAGGAAACACAATTTTAAAAGTGGAGAGAGATATTACCACGAAAAGTTTTAAGATGTCTAGGAAAGTTTGAGTAATAAGATGATTCAAAATAACTTTAGTTCAGGGAGGATGGATATATTTTACACTTCTTCTACACCACCACCGTTTTCTGTGGAAACCGGATTTGGACCACACAATGTTGCCTTTGGGGAGAAAAAAATCTTTATAGAAGGATTTTGAAATTGGGCTGAGCTCTGGCATTCAAGGAGATCTCTTTGGTGGGAAGTAACCTCTGTGTTCAATGGCAGATTTCTCCATGGGTCCCCTCCGCCCCCCCAAAAAAATCACCTGCTCTACAGTTTGGTCATGTTGGTCATGTTGGATTTTTTAAAAAATATTTTCAAGTCATGGTTGGTTGAATCTGCAGATGAAAGATCGGTGAATGCAGAGAACTGACTGTATACTGTTTTTCCCATTCACTGAAGGATACATGTTTATCTATGTATGTGATATGTGTAAAAATGCTCTGATTCTATAGTAAGAGAACTCCCATGAAAGGTAAATGGAAAATAGAATTAAACACTATGACTCCAGATGCTAAGGTTTTTCTCAAAGGCAAGGGAACCCTTTTGAGAAGTTTGCCTAGTTATTCCCTAATACCCATTGAAGTTCCAACAATTAATTAAGTAATTAATTAATTAATTAATTAATATCTATGTCCTCTTCGATAGCCAAGAACCTCCATGCAGCTTACAGTAATATTAACTTTTAACAGTTTCAAACAAACTGTGAGAACAGTTTAAACAGACTGAAAGCATGTTAAGCCATTTGACAAGTTTAAAACTGGGCAAAGGAGTAATTCTTTCTCAGTGTGCAAACTCAAGGGAAAAGAAATGCTTGCACTGTGGTTTACTTAAGATGAGCTACACAGTTTTCTAATTGACTCGTTAGTGTGATATGGGAAACACTTCTTAATAAGGTTGTATTTTGCAGGTGGACTTGTCAGCTGGTTCACTGGATCTGTCCTTTGCCTTTAGGAACAGTCTCACATGTAGACATTGAACGTATGCAGAAGCTTTTCTGACATGGCTAGAAAATGATTAGGAGAACTTAGTATCTTTGAGTTTGGAGGAGAGTGGGACTTCCTCACAAGTGAAAATGTTACATACCCAATTTAAAAGTAGCAGAGACTAAAGCTCACATATCCCCCCGGCCAGCATGGTCAGTAGCCATACTGGCTGAGGGATTCTGGCAAATGAAGTCCCAAAAAGGACTGTTTCCAAACTCTGGACATCAGTAGAGACAGAGCTAAGTTAGAAGTCATTCTGCCTGTTTTGCATCCATTCATTCCCTAAGCTAGGGATCATTAAAAAAAAAAGTTTGGATTTTTAAAATATTATTATAAAGAAAAGAAACAGAAAACAAAGAAGGGTGAGGTGGAGGAAGGAAAAAAAGAGAGAAGGGTGTTAACAAAGGTGTTAACAAGTGCTATGCAAATGCAATGATACAAGCTGATCATTTTCTAAAAAAACATTTTCTTGAATTTGATATATATGAATTATATGTGAATGCATAGCTAAACCAGTTAGATTTAACTACTGGATGTCAAGATTGTGAATGTTTATCTTTCTAGCTGTAGAGTATAAGTCTTTTTGCAACAGTAAAGGCAATAAAGGAGGAACCAAAACATTAGACTTCAGTTAAATTCCATGTTGTAGGAGTGAAATAAGATATACTTGAGATCTTGAAAATTCATGAACAAAGCTGCCACATATGAATCTATCTTGTCTGTCTATCTATCTACCTACCTATCTACCTATCTATCTATTGTCTACATATATCAATGCCTTGTCATTTCAGCCTTTCTTTTGCTTTGTACTTTACTTTCAGTATCAAAATTGTTGAGAGCCGGCATGGTGTAGTGGTTTGACTGTTGGACTTTGACCCTGGAGACCAGGGTCTGATTGCCGTCTTGGCCATGGAAACCCACTGGGTGACCTTGGATGTCTCTCACACACACACAAACACACACACACAGATAGCTCCCAGAAAACCTTGTGATAGGTTAACCTTAAGGTCACTGTAAGTTGGAGACAACTTAAAGACACACAACAACACATCAAAAATGTCACTAGACCATGCTTTGTTTATTAACAGATCATAACTTACTTTATCTTCATGGATGACACTGGCTTCATAGCATGTGCTACTAAGTTTGTTTCCTGTTAACTTAATGAACATAGTCTAATTTTTTAAAAATTATTATTAACTCCAGTACTATTCTATATTATTCTCATCTGGGGGAGAGATATGTGAAAAAAAAGTCTAAAATTTTAATGAAATAAAACTTCCTTTTTGAAAAAAAAAGCACAAGTGCAGGACATATATTAACAAACTGACAACCCTTTCTGGAAGACTGTTTGCCTTTGAAATATGGCATCTTCTCCTTTGTAGTTGGCTGTTCTGCAGCTAAATAGGTTGCTTTTATGCAATTTGCTGCTTCAGTGATAACTGGTACAGTGGATTATGAATCACCAAGGTGCACTGGTGTGATCTGACATAAAGATGTCAGAGCATTCTCATTGCATGATGATTCTGTTTTCCACAGATTTTCCTTAAATATGTTCTGAGAGCATTTTTAATGAACCAAGGGACCCCCTTTTTTTTTTTTTTACAGTGCCTTAACTTCTGCCCATCCTCTTTTTGAGCCCATTTATTTTTCTAGGATAGATGGTGGAAAGTCACCATATTTTTGGGGTGTCTGGCTGAGTGGTATAGTCACTCATCTCTCAGGTTCTTCTCATAAGTGGGAATCATTCCAATGCCTAAGATCAAAATGTAGCCATCTTAAAAAGAGTTGAGTTAGTCTTTTTTTGGGTATAAAAAGAAAGGGTGAGAGAAGTTTGTGGTGCCTTCAAAATTAGCATATTTATTTTAGGATAGGCAGTTGAAGTTTACAATCTACTCCCTCATAAACATTCACTGAAGGCAATATTCAAGTATGAATGCACAGTTACATAACTGTCGTATCAGAGTGAAATGGGATACGTAAAACGATAATTGCAGTATTGGTCATAAACCTTTAAAGGGCTCATTTAGTGTAAACATCCAGACATCCGTAAACTAGCACACAGGTCTGCTACGTTGTTGGCAGCACAAAATATTCTTGTAGGAGTCCTAGAAGCCTAAAATGGAATGGCAGAAGTAACAAAGTGGACCCTTCCAACCTTTCATACATGGGGTAGTCCCTGTTGTTTGGAATAAATGGCCTAAAAGGTGAGGACTGCATAGTACTGGTTTGACCAGGTCCTGCCATTCATGCATGAAAGCAAATAACTTCACTAGGAATCCCAAACTGTGTGATGTTCCACATCATCTGAAGTTTGTAGCAGGTTCTCAACATTTCTTGCAAATCTACTCATAGTGAACCAACCACCTCTGCACATGACAGATGGGAATTCAAATGGATAAGGAGAGCAGTGAGCTGGAAAAGAGGAGGAACATGAAATCAAACAACAGTTGTTGAACTGGGTTTGGAGTCATTTTAGCTGGCTGCTGTTGCAAGCGCTTGGCCTATTTTCCATTGGAACTGTCAACATGTGATAAGAGAGCTGAACATTTCACATCCTTTTTCTGAAATGAATACACCAGCCAGCATTATACCCATATTATGATGAACCTTTCTAAATCAATTTCAGTGAGTTTGGAGGGTGCTCCTAGTTCTTTGCCCGCAGTAACTTTGACAGGCAGGATGAGAAGGAAGACATCTAACCTATATACAGTTAAGAAAGAAACAATGAACAAGATATGCCATAAAAATATGAAAACTGTCTGTAATCCTGTAATATTTTATTGCATAATTAACAGCTCATGCTGACATGCTCTCCCTCCTGACTCCCTTTAACTTGGAGCATCTGGAAAGGGTGAAACATGGAGCCCAGTTCTGTTCTCCCCATACAGCAGCATTCTGAATAGTTAATCATTGTGAATGTTTGAATAATACATTAAAGATAAACTTCAGTGCTTGGCAGGAAAAAAAAACAAAAAAAAAAAGGAAAGAAAGAAAATGTTGCTCTTGTTACAGAAAAAATGTGGTCCCCAAACAGCCAGCAAGATGTAAAGGTAAATATGGTCTAGTGCTCCTTGTGTGCACAGCAACAAGAACCTGTATTCATTTTTGCAACAGAATATTTTCCAGCAAAATCGTCTGGCAAATTGGTCATGTTTATGATTTGTAGTAGTGGTTGGTGAAATGAAGTGGGAAATTGATTGAGTATTATAGCTATTGCTGGCCAGTGGCTTACATGTTAGGGCTATAGTGAATCTACTTTGTGGTTTATACTGGAATATAAAGGAGCTATCCAAGGTACTGAAGCTATTTTGACAGGAGGATGCACCTTGGATAGATCCTTTAAATAATAAGTCGGTGCTAAATACTCTGAAGGCCACAGAGCCCATCTGATCTCAGACTGAGTGAGACCTGGTTAGCATTTGGAAGACAGCCAGAGAATAATGGATGCTGTAAACTATATTCAGAGAAAGGCCATGTCAAACCACCTCTAAGAAAACTCTGTGAAATTCATAAGGTTTCCATAAGTAAACCAGTGTCTTGATGGCACATATGAACTTACTTAGAGTAGTTTCATCAGTTTTGTGAAGCCATAGGCAGATGCTTGAAAGAGAAAAAGGCAAACAGGTATATAAGAAATGCAGCTTTGGGCACTAGGGTTGTGAATAATATTAATTCTAAATTTGGAATTTTCCACTTTATATATTTTTTTTGTTTCATTTTTTAGATTCACAAATACACAAATGTAAATTTTAGTAACCTGCCGAGTTGCATTATTGATATTAATGATATCAGTTGGCTCTGTTCTCTGGTTTTAAAGCTTCTATAGTCAGGTGTAACTTTGAGGATTTTTAATGGTTGCTTTTTGGAGAAAGATAGAATAGTTGAAGGCTTCTACAGATCTGTTTGGAATATTTGTATCCCAGAATGAATTTGCCTTAATTCAAATAATTATTTTCAGTGCAGAGTCTATTTTGCTGTGAAGATTTTCAGCGTAACCATTAACTAGACTTTTACAGTCCTGTGGAAGTGTCGTTGACCAAATAACACTTGTGTTGATATGAATGCATTATAGATTGGACTTTAAAAAATGAAGGTTGGCAATAATGGAAGCACTAATGGTATAGTTCTGGTAGCTTACTTAAACTCAAGAGCTATTTTCACTGCTCAGAGGTAAGGTGATTGGCAATTCCACAGGGATTGTCATATGTGATCCAAAACATCTTCTTTCTGCTAGCCTTTTCATGGCTGTCACAAACTCCCTGTCATTTTCAAAGCCATATCAATTAATTAATGGAAACAATTCTGAACAGAGTGTGACCAATCTGCTGAGCAGAATCTCCCTGATGTATCAATATAGTCTACTTTATGTTGCTGTATCTAAATGAATGCACTGATCAGTTGATCAACATACAGAAGAATCCTTGAGAGATCTTCATCCACGTGTGTCTTATGTACATATACCCAAACAATACATTTCGTGATCTTCAAGAAAAGTCATAGTGCATTAAAGCAGAAATTGTAGCATTTAGATAACACAATAGAATCCAGAGTTTAGAATAACCAAGATAGTGTTTATTGTTGCTGTTTGCCTTCCAGTTGTTTCTGACTTAAGGAGACTCCCAAAGCAAACCTGTCACAGGCTATTCTTGACAAGGTTAGTTCGGGGGTGGGTGGGCGGGTTACGACTGCCTTTCTGTGAGGCTGAGAAAATGTGACATGCCCAAGGTCACTCAGTGTGTTTCAATGGCCAAGCAGAAATTTGAACGCTGGCTTCCCAGAGTTCTAATCTAGCATTCAAACCACTATGCCATGCTGGCTCTACAGTATTTATTACCTAAATACAAGAAGTAGGTATATCATAACAGCATTTGAAGAGGACCAGGCCCTATTTGGTTTATTTTTTGAGCAAGTTGAATACATGGGGACTGTACAAAAAATGTGCAAGTGTTTCTAGAGACTAGGGAAAGGAGACTGACCCACAACAAGGAAACAGGAGGAATCAAATACACATTAGTGATACAAATCTTTGCTTATTTCATTCTTACATACAAGAGTAAATAATTTCAAAAGCCTTTCTCCTGGTGAGGGGGATTGCAAGAATTATTATATTTTTGGATTGTTATTTTCTAAATTTTGGGAACTTCTGACAATGTGTCTATGAAAAAAAAAACAACCCTGGAAGTTTTGCATAAAAATAGTGTAAAAACATGCTGGTTTCTGCGCACAAATTGATTTTTGCGCAAATGGTTTTTGTGCAAAAATAAAATCCAAAAAGGCAACAAACAAACAAACCAACAAACCCAAACCTCATGTAAGTTGATTGCTTTCTCATCAAGGATGAGAAAATGTGCAAACATTCTTTGCATTCACAATATACAGAAAATATTAATTGCATAGATTTTAGCTGAACTACACATACATTGTCTTAATGCTTTCTGGAGTCTCGTAGTTGTTTAGGGTGATATTCTCTGGATCCCTTTACTGTGAAAGTCATCCATCTCTTTGCAAGTCCCCTACAAATGCATCCAATGTCTTGTACATATTCACATATTAAATTTATTTTTATTGTTTCACCTATCTCTTTAGAATCATATCTAGTAATATTGTCAGCTCTCCCCACCCTTCTTTTTCTATGCTCAAGCCGTGCAATGCCTCATGTTTACACAGCAAGCCAGTGAGAAAAGGTCAGGTTTATTTCTCTGACCTTTTACAGTTTTGTAAACATTGGCAGCTGGAGGTCCTCATTGCCTACATGTCAGTTACAATGAAGTGTTATTTCAGGTAATGACATGCAAGCAGAAAGTCAGTGAACCAACCACCCATGCTCTTCACTGTGTATTACAGATCTTCTTTCCATCCTGCTAGGATGAGAGAATGCTGGAGCCCATCAGATTTATATCCTGAGGCTACATTCCCATATAATTTTATCTGTAAAGCCAGACAATGCGTGATATAGAACATGAGGCACTGCCTAGCTTGATTGTTTGCTTGACAATCCAGTGTCAAATTGCTTGGTTGTAAAAGGGGAAACATAAATTGAAAATCTGAGAAATAACTAGGATTCTCTAGAGCAGAGTCATGTGATGACTTATCAAGCCAAGATTGCAAAAGCAAGAGCAAAGGTCACACTTCTATGGAGGGTGAGGAGGAACATTTGCATTTTAAGACCAACTCCATCTTATGCTATTTTGGGTAAGGCAGGTAAGGTCACTGCCATTTGTTCATAAGCAAAAGATGAATTCAAAAGAAGCTCTTCAGCAGTGATAGAAAGAATATCTGAGCACTGAAACAACCAATATTTGAAAAATGGTTCAAAAACATATTTCTGAAGTGTTGGGAAACCCTGACGATGAGAGTCCTGGATTGATGATCACAATTCAGGACTTACTCTGCACAAATTTCACATGTAAATTTTTCTTTGCAGGAAGCAGACTATCTTAACAGGGAGTGGAAAACTGCTAAAATTATTTGTTGCTTCCTTTGAGATTGAAAGTAGCACATAATTGAATACTTATTCCCCAGCTATTGTTGAAGTGCAATTCCCAGCATTTCTCAGCATTGGCTATGCTGGGACCTGTAGTCCAGCAACATCTGATAAATAAGGCATGGACATTGCAAACCAGGCACCTATGCTTACTCTTGTTTATTGAAACCCAGATCAATAGGATTACATGGGAGTTTCCCTGCTCTTAACTCATCAAGCAGTCTCTGCAACCAAGGAGACAGAATCTTCATTCCAGCATAAAAGGCAACAGTCTTTGGCTCTCCATGTACTTTGGACATCAATTCCCAGGATTCCTTACTGTTGATCATACTTGTTGTGGCTTCTGATAGCTGAAGTGTAAAATGCCAGTAGGACGAGGTAGACTAACAGCTTATGTACATCAATTATCTTCTAACTATTTTCTGCTATGCTTTTAAAAAATGTAATTCCAGGTTGTCTTTTGCTGAACAAACTTCACTTCTCACTGTTCATTTATTTACTGAATTTCTGTGCAATGTGTATGGCAAAGATCTTAAGGTACAATGTATACCCCCATCTTTTATTCCTGCAGCAGTACCGTGAGGTAGGATAGTCTGGGCTTTAATGACTGGTCCAAGGTCACCAAGCAAGCTTTGTACCTGCTTATAATCTGGTGTTGCAGTATCCACAGTCTCTATTTGTTGTCCATTTGGCTTGACTATGTTTTCTGATCTCAGCTTGCTGGCCCTTCATCTTGGTTCTGATTCTCTTCTTAAGCATAACCTCCAAGATTTTGCAACACCCAAAACTGATTGCATAGTGGTTCTCCCAGTGTGTGATGCATACCATCCTGTTTCTGATATTTTTAAGCCATGCAAACCTTATGCTTGTGTTGTACGTTGGTCATAGTGCTGGCTTTGAATGCAAGCACACAGGTTTAAAATTCTTCTCAGTAGTGATGTCTACCAGTGTCTTTGGGCTATCTCTTGCCAACCCATGTCATAGTATTTTTGTGACATAATAAACCCATTCATTGTCTGTAATATGCTATGGTGGGCATCTCTACAAATCATCCTGCTGCCCTATGAATGACAGATGCAAACAGATAAACAAATTTCATAAATGTACACATTAGAGATCAAATGTCCCCATCATTGCCAGTGACTATCTACATGCTTTATAGAAGTTACGTCTTTGTAAGCAGGCTTATGTTGATCAGTTTTGTAATGTTGGTGTCTAGTAGAGGACTACTGTTATGTCACTAGGTACCAGAGCCAGCAAAGTGCCCAGTGCATATTGGGCACTTTTCCTGGTGCCCTAATATTTGTCTTCACCATTAACTAACAGGGTTTCTTAGCATCTCTGTTACTTAGCTAAGTATATGTAAAGTTATGTTAAATAAAAGGTGATACAGGATTCTGGCAAAAATGATAATGTCCCAGCATTATTAATGGGATAATTCACTTGCTGTTCTCTGAAATATGAGTAAATGAGAGCTAAGAATGGTAACATTCATAGTATCATTCAGAGTCTGTTCAGCATTCAAATCAGTTTGAGATAGAATCATAGAGCTGAAAGAGGTCACAAGAGCTATCTCATGTAGGAATACACAATCAAAGCATTCCCAACAGATGGCCATTCAACCTTTGTATAAAAACCTCCAAATAACAAGACTCCACCATACTCCAAGGCAGGGTATTCCACTGTTGAATTGCTCTTGCCATCAGGAAGTTTTTTCCCCCATAATGTTTAGGTGGAATCTCTTTTCTTGAAGTTTGAAGCCATTGCTCCATGTCCTAGTCTCTGGAGCAGCAGAAAACAAGCTTGCTCCATAGCTATCATGTTACCTGTTAACCTTCTCTTCTCCTGGCTAAACATACCCGGCTCCCAAAGCCACTTCTTATAGGACTTGGTTTCTAGGTCTTTTACCATTTTGGTTGCCTTCCTCTGGACTTGTTCCAGCTTGTCAATATCCTTCTTGAATTGCAGAGCCCAAAAGTGAATGCAGCATTCCAGGTGGAGTCTGAGAGTGGTAGCAGAATAGAGTGGTATTATTACTTCCCTCCATCTAGTCACTATACTCCTATTGAAGCAGCCTAGAAACACATTGAAGATTCTTTTCTTCTTTGTGGAATATGCTTGTTTATGCATGCAGGTCAATAAAGGAATTGGGGTTTGGCTCACTCAAGTTCCATGACGTCCACACTCAGAGGTGTACATTGGGAATTTTCGAAGCAGATGCAACTGAGGTATGTGCCTTATCAACACACTGATCAATTTGCTTGTGTGAATGGATGGTTCCCAGGAGTGAGAGTTAAATTAATGTGTCACTCAGTTCTTATGGCGGCATTAATTTTTATTTCAAATATACATGCAGCAAAATTGGCTATATAATATTTGAATTACTTGAGGTATAGATGTGCAGGATGGGAGGGCAGCCCTGGAATCTGGATAATCAGAAATGTGATTCCATGTCAGCACAATTGTAGACAAAATTCCCTCCAGAGAAATTAGTCACTTCCCATCCTACATAAGTTATAGCTGACACCTTGCATTCTACCTGGGGCTGGATTTCTCTAGCTGATAATTGAGTTCTACATTATACACCATTTGGAATGTGCTTTGTGATTCCCACAGTGACAGATAGCACACCACATAATCAGGGAGATGTTATTACTCATTAATAGTGACTAGCTGGGTCACCCTCATGCATTATGCAGGGAATACACCTCTGCTGCGCTTTAGCCCAGGGGAAGCATTAATGGTCAGGTTCCAAATCTTAAACCAAAGACCTAGCAGGTAGTTAAGTAGACATGTTGACATCTCTGTTAACTTTAGTGGCACTCTTGGGTATTTTTGTTCTAATGCGTGCAAGTCTTTTTGTCTCTTACTAATATCTCATTTTGGTTGCTGAATATTTAATATTGGGGATCTGACACTTACATGCTGTGATAATTTCTATCAGTTGTATGAACAGTGTTCTCTCTTTTTTTTTTAAAGTAAGAAAAGGGATACTTCACTTTGCAGAGATAAAAAGGGAAGATCAAATGGTCCGAGGCCATTGTTTAATGCAATAAGAAACAGTGGAAAACTGCAATTAGGAACCTGCAGAGTGGAATTTATCATTCTGATTGACAAACAAAATAGTGGAAAATATCTTACAGTCTCTCAGAATGCAGTGGATATAATACAATGGAGAGGCTGCCTTAACTTGTTTTTACATATTGAACTTGTTTAGAGATCATGTTGGTTTCTCTGAAGAGACTTCAAGGAATAAACATAAAAAATGGCCTTTAATTAAAGATTCTAATCATGAAGATTAGTTCTATAAGATTTAGCACTTGCCCAGGAGAGTGGATGGTATAAATGCATCTTCTTGAAGAAGGGAAGGTAATGAGATTGAAGCCTTCATCCATCCCATTGCAAGAAGAAAAGGATGTATGCCCATGTCTTTGCTTTGAATGGCAGACTTTTTCCTTATCATGCCAAGCAAACACTTCTCCCCATCTGCCACTCACTGACCATATGATTATAGTTCCTTTTTGTAAAAAAAAAAACAATTGTCTGGCATACTTAAATGTTGAAGAAAGCAGGGAATTGTTAATAGCAAGTACCTCCTGCAATCTGAGTCTAGGTATCAGGGAGATGTTGAAAGAGTCCCTTGGAAAACACCATCCAGCAAGTATTTCTGCTCTCTAGGTGCAGGTATCAGGAAGAAAACAAAGTTTAATCATTTCAAGTGCTTCAAGAACATCCATATTTGATTGTTAGATGCCCAGCCTTGTGTTTCAACGTGATATGACTAGTGATTAATTCTTTGTACCCTGTCCTCTGTTGAAGATGAAATGTTCCTTGAACACCGCCTGCCATGTCCTCCCCAGCTGTCGGTCCATGAGAAGAGTACCAGATTGCATGGTTTCCAAAACAGAAGCACTGTATTTCTAAACAGAAGGATTCAATAAACCACTTTCAGGCTCTTGAAGTACAATATGAGAGTTCATAATAACAATATATTGTGGGAAAGATGGCTTTGAGGTTGCTGCTTTTGCAGTTTATACACCCAAAATTTCTCTGCATCCACCCTGTTAGCTCTGGGAGAATGATTGGATCAAGAATTGAAATGGCATATATCATATAAATGCTCATATTTTTCCTGGCCAGATACAATACTAGCAGAGTAACCACAAATGCAGTTCTCTGTTCAAAGAAATGTCAAAGGGCAGCCTTCATTTGAAGATGCTCCTTGTTTGAAGGAGTGTCCATGGGACCATCTAGCCTTCTATCTGAAGGAATCATCTATAGCATGGTTGTACAACCCTCCAGATGTAATTTGGCTGTAGGTCCCAACATTCTTTGTGGGCTTGGCTATGGTTCCTGGCAGTTGTAGGTCATTAACATCAGGAGCTATGGGAAGAGCTCTCTGGACCAAATTGAGTTTAGAGATAGAAAATGATAAGAAGGGAGAAGAGGAAGCTTGATCCTAATGGCATCTGGAGTACAGAATGAGGAAGATCAGCTGGAAACACTTTTGCATACAGTGATGCAATGTATTGTATTTCTATTTGAATTACAGTAGTATATCTAAAATTTGCATCTGTGTCTAGAAATTTGCTTACATCTGTGCCTTCTTTCTGAAGATCTTTTGGAGATTTCTTACTAATGCATAAGTAGTCATCCCACAAACCTGTGGTACAGGAGCCAAAAATATATCCAGACCTGCAGAACAGTTACGGGTTTAGACCCCAAATTCGCCGAGAGGAGATGTCCAAAAGACTGAAGAGGGAGCCAGTAAAGAAGTAGAACCAATTACTAGGTACAACTAAAATAGACCTACTGGATCAAAGCAAAGTTGGTAAATTGACACATACATGTGTTCCACTGATTCATTGGGTCTACTCTGGTTGAGACTTACCATTGGATTTAAATCAAAGACACTTGTAATTCTTGGGTGGCATTTTATACAATCTTCTATCATAGGATTTCCATTTTTTAAAAAATAAAAAGTCCACATAGAACACAGAAATGTCTCTTCACAGGAGGAGAAAGAGGCTTGACTTTACAATAGGACATAAACTATATCAGCACCTAGTATCATTCAGAACCTGGCAGGGTGTACTCTTGATACATGGCCTGGAACCCTGTAATTACTGGGAATTTTGGGATGGGCATTTGTCCACCCCTCTTAGCAACACCATACATTCAGTCTAGCCACATTTTTAATTTCCTATGATGTCTGCATCCAGTGGTATAGTGATAAATTTGAAGTGCAGCTACTTATTATAATAGTCCTTATAACCATGACCTGCATGGAGACTCCAGAGATACAGGCAGGTGTGTGGATCTTCATCAGTGAACCAGTTCTAACAGTTTTTGTCTTTACCAGAAGTGAGTCTTTTGCAAAGTGAATGTGTATTGCCCATGGAGTACAAAGATAACTTAAAATTGCACTGTCCCAGGGATAGTCCCTTAACTGTGCTTTGCTGCTGAGAATATTTTCAGCAATGTGTGGACTGAAGCTATTCTCAGAGGGAACAAGAAAACTTGAGAATGATGAGAGATGACAATATCACCTCTGCTAACCAGAATGTCCTACCACTTTGACCATGGCACTTTGGACAAAGATGAGCACTTTTCATTGATTTCACAGGGAGAATTGCATTAAGCATATTTAGCATGTATTCAGATCTATTATACTGAAATCTGTGGGATTTATAACTAGGGCTCAAGTTGTTGTTAAGTTTTGGGGCATCACTGAAATTTTTATTCCCCCCTCCAATCAGTGTTTAGGTTTGTTGTTTTGTGATTTCAAGTTGACTCTGACTTCTTGGAAAGATTTATTCAGAGATGTTTCCATTGCCTTCTTCTTAGGATAAAAGAATGTGATTTGCCCAAGGTCACTCTGTGGGTTTTCATAGCTCAGTGCGGATTCAGTCCCACTTCTTCCAGTATCCTTGTGCAATGCTCAAACCACTACACACACTGGCTCTCAGTGTTCATACAGTCATACAAAATTCCAGCTAAGAATATCTTAGTGGACAAATCATACCTTCCCTGGCTTTAAGGCCAAGCATCAAATACCCTCCTTTTTTCTGAACTGCTCACATTTATGATCAACCTTTATAAGAAACTTGTAACAGAATCATTCTCAAAAAGTATTATCAAGCTCATGAAACCCAAAGCTTCGTCAGCCCTGGATCAATTCATTTGAAAATTCCCTAAGCTCAAGTAAAAATGTTACACCATGATTAGCTTGCTTTACAACACTTCAAAGCTTCAGTAAAGCCAGTTGATGCAATAAATAAATATCTAATGAGCTTTATCTCTGCTAAGTAAAGGGGGTCCAAACAGCAGGTGATTCTTTCAATCAATCAGCATAAACCCTGCTTCAGCTATGTGGAATTCTTTTAATATGGAGATTGGGATGATGAAACACACAATTTCAGGATGGAGAGGAGGCATCTAATGATTAACTTTCTTGCCGGTAGTAACAATAAATGCCACTTATTTGAATGTCCTCCAGTAAAACCAAGTACAAAGCTTCTCCTTGCATGTTAATAAATATACACAGTTCTGGTATCATTCCCCTTCTCAGGTCTTTAGAACACCTGAGTACTGGCTGCCCCAAATTAAGAGGTGTGGCTAATACCCTGGAGGAGGAGAAGGGTTTGAAATGACCTTAACGGATTGGAGAGCTAGGCCAGAACTAACAAATGTGGGCCGAAACTAATGAAATGATTTTCAATAGGGATAAATCTAAGGTACTAAATATAGATAGGAAATCTAAATGCACCAACACAAGATGCATGACAGGCCTGTGAAGAATGGCTTAGGGAACTGAGTATGTTCAGCTTGGGGACAAGAAAACTGAGAAGCAACATGATAGCTATCTCGAATATCAAAAAGGATCCAGCAAGCTTGTTTCCTTCCTTATTCCTTCCTTTTCTTTTCTTTTTTCCATGAACCAAATTGCAGGAAAAGTTTCAAATTGCAGGAAAAGAGATTCTGCTTAAACATAGAAAGAGCTTCCTGATAGTGAGAGCCTTTCTGCCCTACACTGTTGTAATGCTATTATTCCACTTTCAACATCCTGTGGAGTCTTGGAGTTTGCAGTTTAGGCAGGGGCATTTAGCATTTTCAGACAGAGAGCTCTTTAGCCTCAGTAAACTACAAACCCCAGAATTCCACAGGATGTCGAAAGTGGGAAAATGGCACTATAACAGTGTAGTGTGGAAAGGCCCTGAGAGATATCAGAGAATGGTAGACTTTTCTTTATTGTAGGTCTTTAATCAGAAGTTGGATTATTGTCTTTTGGAGTGCTTTAAACTCTGTATTCCTGCATGGCAGGGACTAGACTATTAGATTATTTTACATCTGATGTATTCCATTATTTCTTGTGATACAAAGCATTGGTTCATTGTTATATAGTGAGCTTTCCTAATATACAAGATATATAAGCTTAGGCTTATGAGGAGAGCAGGCCTTTCAGATAAAGAGGCTTGGAACTGGAAGAAACCTGTTACTCAAAGACTCTTTACAAGGCAGTTTACAACCAGCAAACTACTTATTAATATCAATTCTGTTTGCAGTTTCTTGGCTTGTAGAAATAGCAAAGATTGCATTCCTTGGCTGTGAGATTTCATTTACCCTATGATTCCTTGGGACAAATGATTGTGTATCTCTTTGTGCAGTAGAGCACATGTATTTTCATGCATGAAGCTGAGTCACAATTCAATTTTGAGACTGTTATTTCATGTGCGTTTGCATGTGAGGTATGACAGGTAGCAGGTACAAATTTGGGTGGACACCAGTGTGTTTCTTTGAGATAAGATTAAAAGATGTCCTATATTGGCATGTTTCTACATCTCAGCTCTTACAAGTGTCCTTTGTGAACTTTCTAGTGATGATACAGACCTTTTCAGATGTTTTACCCTTCTGTGGAGCTTGCTGGGTGAGAGGAAGGTAGATTAATTCTTTTATAATTGTGTATCATGTTTCTTTCAGAGCAGCACAGTGATTTATGCCGTGCCTTTGCTTTGCTTGCTTTCCTCTGTAAATCATTATCTTAGGAGGCACATAGCCTGCTGACTCAGTCAGTCCTTGCAGATGAATAGATACCATTTTGAGAAAGCATAAAGAATTAAAGTAGAAAGCAGCACCACATAGTCTAAGTGCAGAGGCTCAGGAAGAACCAACATGCAGCAGAGGTCCGTGGAGTCATGATCCTGTGCTTTCCTCCAGATCCTCTAAATAATAAAATAAATGGTTTTACCCCTTTCAACTTTTTTTATTATTGCTGATAAGACAGAAGGAAGGATGGATGTGTCATGTCAAGCCAATACCCATGACTGAGGTAATAATGGTACCCATTTTTTCTTATATCCATGCTGACTGCTCCTTGTTCATGGCTCATTTAACTCATTCGCCACAAGCAGGACCTGGAATTTTGCAAACTACCTCAAGGTTACCTTTGTGTAAGCCATAACATTTCAATACCAGGTGGGGAAAGTGGATAACTCATTCATCACAAGCATAATACATTTGTTTTGAATAAGAATAAAGTTATCCTGTGCCAAAGGAGTGATCACATATGCCAGAACATTGAATTCTGAAGTCTTTGGCCCTTACTGCTCTTTGGCCCAACAGCGCTTCGTCCTGGCGGGATCCCAGCAGTGCCATTGCCAAGATGGAATCAGGATCTGAACATTCCCCTAAACACACAGTCTGCTGCCAGCAGATGGATAGCATTAGGGACACTCTTCTTCCTTCTACAGTATAGCATGAATGGCAGGTCCCTTTCTCTGCCTCTTCCTGTGCTATACTGTGGAAGGAAGTGCTATCAAGAACTTCTACTTTTACGACATGCCCTCAGCCAATGGGATCATTGCAGGAAAGGGGGCCGTTACCAGATTTTTTTCTGGTCTTATTCTGGTAATAGTATACAGCACATTTACAGCAATGACATCATATGATAGCATGCATCCTGGACCAGGAGCAACAAGGTGTCATGCCGGGATGGCGACATCCTGTGGTGAGGACCTTTGTTTCAACATCCACTCAGGACCCATTAAATCAGATGTTAAAATTAACTGCAACAATATCCTACTTAAGCCTGCAAACAGACTTAATGAGTAACACGAACGCATCTTGTGAGTCTACCTAATTTGTTATAACTTTTGCTCCCCTCATGTTATCCTCTCCCATATTGGGTATTAAGGTTAAGAAAAGGCTTCTAGCCAATGGAGAAAATTTCAAAATAGGCCACATTTTATCTAAGATTGGACTTGATTTTTCTTTTATAGCTTTATGCAGTTCTGGGTGTCTTAAATCTAGAGATGTAAAGGGTCAGGAAAAAAAATGGAGAGGAGATGGAATTTATCTGTGTTTCCCAAGACTTTTCTCTCTCCCTCCCTCCTCCCTGCATTTAAAAATGGAAAAGAATGGATTGTTAAATATTTGTATTTCAGAAATGTGAATAAAATGCTTATGGCAAAGGTTTCAATATATTGCTACCTGGCCTTTCTTTCACAAAAGTCAAAAGCACATTTAGAAACTTGATGTTGGAAGGGAACTTTAAAATATTTCAGAACACAGAGCAGCAGGTACTTGGTCCAATTTTGCTATTTAGGATTCTGCTGAGCATGGCCCTCCTGCAATGTAATAACAAATCCTTTGCATGACACACTTCTCACCTTCTCACCTTGATTCACATTCCTATATCTCATGCAGTATGTGAATGAAACTGATCTGTGATTAGAAATACACCACAATCCAGTCATAATTGGCAGATGAAAGGATGGTAAAATTTATTTCAAGCCAAGCAAACCGAGATGAATAAAATGTTTAAGGTAAAGGTTTTAAACTGTCCTATTTCATTTTTTTTAACCAAAACTGGTTTCTAAGCATTAGAAGAAAAGGAATTTTGATTTTGATTTTTTTGGTGAAGATGGTAAATATGAAGTAGTAGAACAGAAGTCACTCATAATGAAAACTAGGAATGGGCAAATACTGCTTTGACAGTTTCAAAACTCTCTACAAAAAATGGCATTTATATACATTTTGTGATGTTGTACCTCACCTCAGGTGTTTGTGTGTTTGCACAATTTACAGGACATTACTGAAAAATAAGGTTCACACAAAGCAATGCACATATTTTAAAATATAAATAGCTAAAATGTGCGTAATCGGAAAAATATGCACAAAAATGCTTCAGTCAGTGGGGCAAACTTGCATTAACCAGGTAAATTGCACAAATAAATGTACAAATTAGGAAAAAATATATCAAACCTATGCATCTTTTAGTGCAGAAAGAAATACAGTGCCAGAGCTGTAAAACAGAAATGGGGAAAAATGAGGTAGGATTTGATAAAACTTACTGAAGTTGAAACTTAGAAATTTTCGTATCCCAAATTGTAGATTAGAAAAAAAGAAAAAGATTGATTAGACCATTTCAAGAAGCAAAATTAATATTCATTACATTTTGGTTGCCTCTTCTTCCACTTTTTTTAACCCCTAAAAATGAATGCTTTCTGTTTCTACTATGGAGGAGAGTAGATTCAAAATACATAATAACTTTCATTGATACAGTATGATGTAGGGATGTAAATATTTTTCCTCATAGTAGAAGATAGCCATGTGAGGTATTTTTTAATTTCCCCCTTTTTTTTTTGGCAAGATTGTTGGTATGGGGTGTGTGAAAAAAAAACATGATTTTTTTTTTAAAGAAACTATTACCAGATAACCATGTGAGTGGTTTTTTATTTTCTTTCTTCCTGGAAAGATTGCTAGGGTGGAGTGTGCAAAAAACCCCCACCAATTTTAGCACAAAAATATATATCTATGTAGCTCTTTTTAAAAATGTAAAGTGCTTTACAGATTAATTATTAATTATTGATTTTTTTTTGCATAGTAGGCAGCAGTGTTGAACAAAAATAGCCATTTTTTTTGAGACAGCTGTTTTTTGTGGACTCCAAGCGGCTATTCAGAAACAGCATTTCTCTACAATTTTCATGTAAAGAAGCCACAAATGTTTCTTCACAGAATAATTTTCTGAAACACTATGGGATGTGCAAATGACAGGCAAAAATTCCACAAAATTCTGTGCTATTTTCCTAACCAGGTTGCCTGAATGTCAGGAAACCCATTTTTCAGCCAGGAAAGGAATATTCATCATCCCTTGTATGATCCCACCCCCCCATTAACCTTTTGTCTTCTCATAAAATGCCAAAAACTAAGAGATGCACAATCTCTTAAAGTTCAGCATCTTATAGGTCCTTTTGTTATACAAATTATAACTTTTACAAGCAAATTCAATTAGTAAATTTGTAAAGAGCCATAAATATATGAGCAAACCAAATTTTACATAACACATTGTACGTATTTATGATAGTCAGGAAGGGCAATAAAGAAATAAGTTTTGCATGTTTTTTTTTACATTTTCCAAAAAAATTTCAATTTCTTCTTAGAAAAAAATGGGAAAAATTCAATTTTACTGCCATACAGGCTAATAATTTCTATAATGTTTATATGCTCACTGATAACCACTTCCCAATGTCACTAATCTATAGAAAGTTTTAGGTATGAAATTCAGATGTGCTAACTGATGTTTAGTAGAATCTATAGAGTTCATCTCTCAATTTTCTGGAAAGTATAAGAAAGGCTAATGAGAAAATAATTTTTTTTCCAAATTGTCTGAAGGTTCTAAGATGATATGAAATGATATTATAGTTAGTGACTCATATGCAATTCTTAGCATTAGTGAAAAAGCAACGTAAAGGGTTAACTTGGAGGAAAGAGGAGAATACTGTGATTTTAAAATTCTGATACCCTTAGTGAGCATATTTAATACATCAGATCTGAACCATTTTCCAGTTTCTGTTGCTGTCCTTGAGAGGAGAGGTCATGAAGATGTTTGAAGAATGAATATAATAGTTTGTGATTCCAGCACCTGAAGTTCCTATCATACCATGAGCTCCCTAGAGATCGTAATCATACAAAACTAATATTACTTTGCCAGTGATAATGTCATGCTGCCATGCTGAGTTGCATGTATTGCTTTATTTTGGCCACCATGAATGTCTGGGCGATTAATTCTGATTTGATGTAAACAGAAAAAAAATGTCAAGGATGTTACAAATAAAAATGGATAGACATTAACTGGGACCCAAAGAGCAGTATCATATAGTTGTGTCCTTCATTCAGCCAGAGATGATATCATAGTTGTAATATACAATGACAGACTCATCCGTCAAGACATCAGGGTAAGTGAAAATCCTCCTGATTTAAATTGATGACTTTCCCATTGACTTGAAGTCTGAATTAAGTTTTTAGTTGACTCTACCTACTTTGACAGAAAATATATTTGCTTGAGGTGTGCCCCTGGGTGATCATGTTCCTGTGGTGGATTTCCTTCTCAAAGTGGAAAGAGTCAATTTATTTTTATACCTAAAAAGAAGGCACTGTTACTTTTTACTAGTATCTGTTGTGTTCCAGTAGCCTCTAACACTATGCTGCCTTGGGTTCAGAACAGAGCTCGGAAAAGTTGTTGTTGCTATCGTTGTCCATCCTCTCCTCCTCCTCCTCTTCTTCTTCTTCCTACAGCTCCTAGATTCCTCCAAAGATCTTTTCCAAATTTTGTTCAGTGACATTAGGATGACAAGTGACCTTTAGGATCTGATTCTATGCTGAAAACAGTTACAGGAAATAGTGGAATGGGAGTGGAATGGGACCACACATAATGAATAATTGACATTTTAGCTTTAGTATGAATGCTAATTGTAAGTAGGGATGCTACTGAAACTGAACATTATTTGATTAATAGGTTAAAGGATATAGAGGTAATGAATAAAAAATAAAATATAAGACAAAAGGTTGAAAGAGTTGGGCGTGTTTAGCTTGGTGAAGAGAAGACTGAGGGGTGATAGGAATGGAGTCTTTAAATACTTCAAGGGCTATCACAGAAGTTGGGTCTCTGCCACCCCAGAGAGTAGGACCAGGTCCTACCTGCAGGTTTTAAGTTACAGGAGAGTAGATTTTGATTGAACATTAGATGGAACTTCTTGACAGTAACAGCGGTTTGGCAATGGAACCAATTGTCTAGAGAGGTGACGGAGTTTCTTTCTCTGGACATGTTCAAAAAAAGTTTTGAAAGCTACCTGCTGGGGATGATTTCACTGGAGATCCTGCACTGAGATGATAGCCTGTGAGACCCCTTCCAACTCTATGATTCTGGTAGATCCTGGGTGTGCGATGAGGTGTGTGTACTAACATGGTAATTTATAAGTCCAGTTGAAAATTTTTATTACTTATGTTTTCTACACCTGTGTGACCAGAGTACAAACATTTTTTTAACATATACTTAGTTGTTGGTTGCTCTAACTCTTTACTTTCCAAAGGAAATAAAAATCTTTTGCAATGTCCAGGTGTGCAAGAATTTTCTTACTTTAAGTTCTCTTTCTTCCCACTACCCTTGGCAAAATAATGGAGCACTGTTCCATTGATCAGTTGATGCCAATAAATCCCAATCTGCTACGAAGACCATGAGAAAAAGCTGGGTCTAACTACTAGCCAACTGCAGTGTTCTGGTAAAAACTGCAGTTGGCTTGTAGTTAGACCCAGCTTTTCCCCATGGTCTTCTTAACAGGGTGGGATTTATTGATATCAACTGTTCAATGGAATTGTGTTCCATTACTAGGATTGCCAGGTTGGACATGGATTGGGATCTCTCATAATTTTAATTCTGAAAAAGTCTTAGAGCAGCATGAGGAACTGTAAAGCCCCGTCAAGCTGGATGAAGGTACTTGTCTCACCTTATCTTCTAAACCCCAACTTTCAGCTGCAGCCATCCCTTCCCAATGTGTCTTTTGCCTCCCTGGCAGAGCAGGGAGGATGCAGAGGTAGCAGCAACACTGACATTGGTGGGCATTCCTCTATGTCCCTTCCTCTGCTTTCCTTTGTGAAAACAATAGCTGTGTTTGGAAGAGATGGCTCTGGTGAAAGTTAGTCTTTGGAAAATGAGGAAGGACAGTACCTTCATCTGGTTTCATGCAGCTTTACAATACCCTACCCTCTTCCATGATCTGTTAAGGATTGAAGATACAGTATCCATTTCCCATAGCCAGCCTGGCAACACTAAGCAGTACCCAGTGGCCTATCTCCCCCAGCACATGATATTTCTGGTCTTCATCCCCTTGATTGCATGCTCATCACCACCACCAGATCTTCCACTGTGTAAAAGGATACCTAACTACCTTAACTTTCCTATTTGCATTCTCCCCTTATCCATATTCCTGGCCTAGTCTCTCAAAAGATTCAGGAAACCCATTCCATTTCCCCTTTCTCTTCCTGCACCTGTACCTTTCTGATGCAAAATAATCCTAATTATATTACATTTTCCAGCTGAATTTCTTCACTAGTTGCAGTATTATGACAGTAATGTGAGTCTGACCATGAGTGAACTTCATTAATGAAGATTCTCAGGTTCCATCTTTTTCATTGTAATTGTGGAGAGGTGGCAGTAGGGCATATAAAATAGCATTAAAACTTGCATTAGTGAAGTCAGGAGAATCAGCAGTCTATTTAATTCAGGTGCTTTTGTTGCCCTAAGTAGCAGAAGCATTAGTCTCATTTGTGTTTCATTTCACTTACCACTGCATAAAAAGCAAAGAGTTTATTTTTCAAAAAATTAATAATTTCAGCATTTTGCGAAATGATAGAGACTTCACTTAGTGTCTAATAAGGGAAAGATAATACATTTTCAGACAGAAGTGATGGGGGACAAAATGATGAGCTTGTGCCAGGGATGAAATCAGCCTCTTTCTAATCCATGTCACTTTCCTATGTGTTCTTCCAGAAATCCATACTTTATCTCAAATTACACTTTTTTTTTTAAATTTTATTTTAGCTGAAAACTTCAATAAATCACTGGGGTAATACACAACCCTATTGTTATTTATTGTTCAATTCACACACTAATTTGAGGAAGCCATAATGATAAAGGGAAGATAAAACATTTTTGCATAATGAACTGGCCAGTCAGTCTTAGCTCAGATCTTGTAAGGGGTTAAGATCAGGGATGTAGCTACAGGAGAAGCAAAATGAGAGCATTGTTCCCCAAATAAAACTTCTTCTCTTTTCCCTGGGAACCTTTTATCAGTCCTCAAATTACTAGCATTGCAGAGAGACTGAAAATCCTCCACACCAATAACTCTAATATGTTGTTGTTGTTGTTGTTGACTTCAACTTATGGTGACTCTATGGATGACAGATCTCCAAGTCACCATAACCTCAAACATCCTATCCTCAATCTGCACAGGTCTTGCAGATTCAGGGGCATGTATTCATTGATTGAGTCATAGAATCATAGAGTTGGAAGAGATCATAGGGGCCATCCAGTCCAACCCCTTGCCATGCAGGAACACCCATCAAAGCATTCCCAACACGCCGAGGCAGGATGTTCCACTGCCGGACAGCTCTGACTGTCAGGAAGTTCTTCCTGAGGTTCAGATGGAATCTCCTTTCCTGCAGCTTGAATCCATTGCTCCTTGTCCTAATCTCTGGAGCAGCAGAAAATAAGCCCACTCCCTCCTCAATATGACATCCCTTCAAATATTTAAACATGGCTATTGTGTCCCCTCTTAATCTTCTCTTCTGCAGACTAAACATATCCAGCTGCCTAAGCTGCTCCTCATACAGCATGTTTTCCAGACCCTTCACCATTTTGGTCACCCTCCTCTGGACACACTCCGGCTTCTTGATATCCTTTGTGAATTGAGGTGCCCAGAACTGGACACAGTATTCCAAATGAGGTCTAACCAATGCAGAAGAGAGTGGTACCATTATGTCCCTTGATCTAGACACCATACTCCTATTGATACAACGAAGAATCACATTGGCTTTCTTGGCTGCCGCATCACCCTGCTGACTCATGTTCAGTTTGTGATCTACCAAGACTCCTAGATCCATTCAGTAGTGTGATTTTCCTCTTTTGCTACTGCGTTCTACCTTACCAAGCATTCTTGTCTTTTCTAGTGAGTTATGTCATCTTGTGATACACCCAAAGTACAGTTTAGTCATCTTGACTTCTAGGCAGAGTTCAGGCTTGATTTGCTGTAGGATTCATTTATTTAACAGTCCAGGGTATTGTTACCTTGACTTCTGGGGGCCTCATGGGAGACACCTTGATTCGCACCAAGTTATAAAAGTTGGTGTCAGGGTCAGAAACCCAGGCAGCGAGACAGCCCGGAGAAGAGAGTGGGAGAGCTAGCAGAGTTCTGCCAGGAGGAGTCAAGGAAGCACTTACTCAAGGGAAGTCCATTTACCTAAGCCAGAGCAACAAGCAAAAGCCATAGTCAGAGCTCCAAAAGCCAGGGGTCTGGAGCCAAGAGACCAATCCAAGGTATCAGGAACTGGGTGCTGAAAGCAAGAAACAGGCAAGGAGAGGGCTTGTAGAAAGTTTGCCACAAGCAAAGGAAAGCTTCCAGGCAGGCAGTTATATAGCCCAAGACACAGGTGTGGCTAGTCATTGCTTCTTGAACTTAATCAAGGAAGCCTCTCTTTGCTCAGCTCTCTCGAGTCTCCAACTTGTTTGTGGGCTGATTGACACAGGCTCCAAAGCATCTTCAGAATTGGATCCCTGTTGCCCTAAAGGAGCAGGCAGAGGGACGTCCGCGCCTGCTTGGTCCATGGCAGCAGGGGGAGCTCTTGAGCTGCAGGACTCATCTCCAGCCAGAGCCACAGGGACCAACAGCTGCTGCTCGTCATCAACAGCTCTGACAGGGGCTTCAGTTATCACAGTTGGGGAAATTAGTGGAGCACTGGCATTAGCAAAACGAGGGGAAGGGTAACCCAGCAGGATCTTTTACCCAACTTCATGGGGCTAGGCCAAACAAAAAGCCAGACAAAGGTATCAAATAAATGAATTTTATTAAATGAATATAATATCATGCACCAACACACTCACTCACTCATGCACACAAAGCATATTGCGAAGAAAAAGAGGTGAAAAATGGATAGGGGATATAGCTAGAGGTGGTGATACTGCGCCTATTCTGAAGTCTTTGGTCCGGGAAGAGGTGAAAAGAATGGAGCTCAGTGAAGAGACAGCTGAGAGGATCACTCAACTAACAGAGTGCCGGTCTGCTAGTGTGGCAGGGAATTCTCTGAAGAGACCCGCAAAAACTAGAACTACTTATATGGCAGAACGTACCTTGCGGGCAGGCCCTTGCCCAGGAAGAACAATGGCCAAAACAAAGGAAGGAATGCCATACAATGGCAAGTGGGTTGCAGTATTGTTTCAAGTAGGGTTGCAGTCAAGTAGGGTTGCAGTATTGGTTCATGTAGATGGACCTCACCTTATAGGATTTTTCCAGAGTCAAAGTAGCTCAACCTGAGGAAAACATGCTAATCCCCTCAAGTTGGCTATTCTTGGCTTAGGACCCTTTGTTTATGTGGATGTGTATAGCCTGAGGTCTCCTTGGGATACGTGACTGGGGATTTTTCTGGTCTTGACCTGTTTTCGGTTGTTTGACCTCTTTGCCTACATGCCCACTTGGCCAACCTTTCTGGCATGGCAGGCATGTCTGATATCAAATTTATAGTCCCCGGGATAGCGTATGCCAGTGGGGTAACAGTGTCCTTAGAATTCTTCTCCAGCACCACATTTCAAATCAGTTGATTTGGTTCCAATCATCTTTTATCACTGGCTCAACCTTTACTTTGGGTTCTCCTCTGTCCTTATCTGCTTGAAGGCTTCTCTTTCTTTTTGTCTACAGATAGTGTCTTTTTGCATTGCTCCCTGACAGTGCCCCTAGTATTAGTCCAGAGTTCTTCTGGCTCCTGGTTGATTAGGCTGAATAGTGCAAATCTATTTTTCACATTATCTTTAAATTCTATGAGGATGTTCTTTGGGTTGTATTTTGGCATGATAGTTGGTTTAGTGTTCTTCTTTAGCTTTGCTGTAACTTCTGTCTTTAGTAGTTCATGATTTGTGCCACAATTTGATCCTGCTCTTCTTTTTGCAGAGAGAATGGAGCTTCTCCCTCTTATGCTTCCAATTATGTAGTCAGTTTGATTTCTATATTGACCATCAGGTGATGTCTATGTATACAGTTCATTCTTGGTTACTTGAAAATATCTTTTCAATGAACAAACTGTTGGCCTTGCAAAATTCAGTCACTTGTTCATATAGTCTTTGATTCTGCTCTGTTTCCTACTTTTGCATTTCAGTGACCCATGATTAACAAGAAGTCCTGTTTTGGTCTGTGATCACTTTCTTCAGCGCCTCTGCCCCTTTTCTTTGGATGCCTGAACTCTATCTTTAATGTTCAAGTGAAGTTTTAAGTTACTGCAGTACTAGCAGTTCAAAGAATTCCAGCAAATTCTTTGTTTCCAAAGGAGTTATAAACAGTAAACTCACAAGATGAAAATATTAGAACAGTAAACAGTAAAACAATAAAACTTGGCAATAAAGCAATAAAACTTTGCAAAAAATCAAACAGACTGCAGAGGACTTGGCAGCGTTACTGCCTCTGTCACCATCTTGCTTCTGTACTAGCAATTAGGGCTTGAAGGAAAATTTCATGTGAGGACAGAATTCTTTTCAGGGGACAATGGCCTCATCTCCCCCTCACATTATGGAAGCTAATGGAAAAGGTATTCTACAGACAGGTGACTTCTAGTTCCTTTCTGGATTTAACGGAGAATAACTGGGGCTCCTGTTCTATTGGGAAGATAAGGTTATATCAAAACGTTGTGCCAAACCAAACATTTTTGCACATAAAATTGTTTAGTGTGTAAAAACCTGTCTTTCTTTTTTCTTTTTTCTAAAAAAAGCATTTAAAAAAACCAAGACATAAAAAAGAAAAAAAAGACATTTTTTTAAAAAATATTTTTTAAATTTTATTTTTTAAAATATTTATTTTATAAAATTATTTTAAATAAAATTAAATAAATTAAATAAATAAATAAATAATAAAAATAAGTAAATTAAATAAATAAAATAAATAAAATTAAATTAAAGAATATATTTGAAATACATTTGAAATTCTTCATACTTAAATGTGAGAACAAAATAAGTGAAGATGTATGTGTGTGCATGTGCTTGCAAGTCACCTGTCAACTTGTGGTAAACCCCTCAAATATACCAGCCTAGATCTGGCATGGCAAGAAAGAAACACACACACAGCTCCATCCTGCCCAGAATTAGCCAGCAGGACTGAGCATGTAGCAGTAGGTCTGCTGCTGTCTCTGTGCATATGTGACTTCAAGTTGCCTGTCAACATATGACAACATATGACGCCATGAATTTCATATGGTTTTCTTGGACAAGGAATACTCAGAGGTGGTTTTGCCAGTTCCTTCCTCTGACATATAGTCTGCTCTAGTTCTCAAACTTACTTTGGATTGTTCTATAAATCTGCCTGCAGTGTGGATTAAAGGGAAATGTCACTAGTTAATTTCGTATAGAAGCAAACCACTAATATATTGGGGTCAAGGTAAAGAGGAGGTAAGATAGTTTACAGCACCTGAGATTTGTTGATGCTCTCTCTTTCAAGTACTAACCAGAACTGACCCCGCTTAACTTCCAAGATTGGACAGGATCTGGTGCCTTTAGGATCTCCACTAAATACACAGAATGGAAATATCTTTCTTTTCGTCTTTTACACAAAGTATGGGACCTACTGATCGCTCAGGAACATAACTTGTAGTAAGGATAGGTTTAGTACTTTTTTACCCAGTTATTTTCTCCTATGCACAATCGATTACTGATAATAAAACAAGCCTCCTTCAGGGGCAATTTTTTTCAATTTTTTTTTCTTTTTAACTATTGATGGCTTCTGTGGAGGAGATTTCAGAGGTTGGCATGGCCAATGGATAGAAGGACTAAATCTCCTGTTTCTTCAGACCTAGCCAAATTCTAAGCAGCCTCTTTCGTCCTAGTCCAGCATTCTTTAATCCCAGTACAGTGGCTATCTTAGATTAGAGCATTTGGAGGCCTTTAATGTCCTGGGGACCTCAAACCTGGCAGAGAAACCAGACACTGAAGTTGTTTGCCAGGTGGTCGGGCTGTTGGCCTGGTCTGAGTTGTACTTTAGTACTACTGTAGCAGATGGTCAGACACTCTTAATGAAAGTTCCAGAGAAGCTGGTGTTGGACCACAGACCACCAGGGCTTTGCCAAAGTCTAGCTTGATAAAACTCTCTTAACTACTTTGCCAGGTTTTCTGCGCTACCATTCCTAACCGTATGAAACAAAAGCTGTACCTTTGTGGTATGTAGGACATGGGTATCAGGCGAGCTGTAGTTCCTTGTACAGGATTCTAAAGACTTCCTCTTGAACATTTTTTTAAAAAAATGCTTGTCCTGTCTGGATTATTATTAGAGAACATTTTTCCCCCAACCCAGCATTGGTATCCCCACCCTAGGGAGGCATGACTGATGCTGACGTTGTATACCTTCTGGCACCATGCCCAAAACATTTATTTGCCTAAGCATTTTTAATTGATTGGCTTCTTTCAGCTGGTTGAATAGGTCCTGTTTATGGACTCTCAGTTTAACTATGAAGCTTAATTATTCATTACTCTTTTAGAATATTTAAAAATTGGGTATTCATGTATACAGCCTCTATGCAAACTGACCAATATGCATAATGCATTCTAGAACTAGAGTTGAGGGATTCTAAACCAGTGTATATAGGAAATCATTCACCTTGCAGGATATTTCCTTACATCAGCATATTCTGGCTGTCATTTTAGAGTATTGTCATTCCTAGAATTACAGGCATTAATTCTAGACTGAAAAAAAAACCCTTTGGATTCTGCTGTGATTGGTTTTTCTGGTCCCAAGAAACATTCATTTTTTTTTCTGGAGAAGAAAAGAAAATAAGAGCATTAACCTTCTTGTATGAACTATGCAGAGCATCCTACATCCACAAATTTTCTACAAACTGTCCCCTCTTGTCCTTCTTTGCATCTACATCATGATACAACTGGGAACGTCTCTCTGAGAACAGAATGGCAATGACATGAGTATATTCATTCCTCTTGTTTACATCTTATTTTACTATGTGTAGGCAAACCATAACTCTCCCACCTGCAATCTGCTGCTGCCCTCTTTTGCAAAGTTGTTTTTGAGAATGCAGGCTGGAAAAGTTGTGAATGTTCTGCAGCAGTTGAAATCCAAATGAAGGCTAGATTGGATCCATTTTACAATAGTTGCTTTGGGGCTGGATGCGTATTGTAAATCAACTCAATAAATAAGTCATGAAATATTTAATGCTAGTAGACCTTAGTAACAAAGAAAAGATGTAAAAAAAGAAATCTTGATTACTGACACAATTAGTGCTAAGCTTTTTTTAAACACTAATTTCCTGAATTCTGCCAAATTTAAAGGAACCTCCTCTGCCTTAGGACTCAGGAGGATTAACTGGGGAGTTCATCCTGAAACAGTCTGGAATCAGAAGCAAAATAGAAGAAAATAAGTATACATATGTGCAACCTATCTCAACTGTTTCCCTCCTCAGTCAGTAAACAATGGTGCTGATCCATGGTTTCAATATAATTTAAAATGTTAAAAATAATCTTGATGCAATCATATGTTTCATTGCATAAATGCACATTAAACTGGCTGGGATAAGATGTGAACTGAAAATTCTAGGAATCTGTGCAATGTTGATTTTTAGGAAAGGATTTTTTAAATTATTTTAAACAGAGGGTTCCTATGATATTTGATCAAATTCAGATACAGGTATAGTTCTGAATTCCAAAACTGCAGTAGAAATTAGAACTGGAAAATTTCAGAATCACGCCAGATGTTGTTGTATCACACATATTATCATATTTGGTAAGTGAGAATTCAAGTTGATAAAGAACACTTGGTGCTTTGGTAAATACTATTAATAGATGAACTGGAGCTGGCTGTGGATTTTTATGTCAAAAAACTCACAAGGGCTATCTCACTGGCAAGAAACCTCCTGTCTACTTTTGAGAAGGTGCAACTTCATACTTGAGAAGGAGAAATGAGAGACTGGCTTAGGGATACATCAGATCAAACATTTAGGTGCTTGCCCAAATTTTATGGTTCTTAAACTATATGTGAAGTAAACGTAAAGAGCATATCTCTAGGACACTACAAACTTCTGCATTTTGTATGTTGTTACAGGGATCAATAATATTGATCCTGAGATATTGGGTTTGCTAAGGTAAGAAGTTTTCTTCAGACTTTTGGATCTATCTCATGAGCAAGCTCACCATGGGAGCACCCACATGTTGCTTATGGTGCTCTGGTTTCAGGTTATAATGACTGCTGTTTAATGATTTGCTAAAATATATCCCATGTACTCCTGTAATTGAGATCCAGTGTGGTCCAGTGGTTTGAGCACTGAACTACAGCTCTGGAGACCAAGGCTTGATTCCCCACTTGGCCATGGAAACCCACTGGGTGACCTTGGATGCATGACACACCCTCAGCCCCAGAAAACCCCATGATAGATTCACCTTAGTGTTGCCATAATTTGAAGACATACAACAACAACACAATTAGTTATATGAGTATCTCACCTTCCCTCGAGGGAGCTCCAGAGGGTGTATATGGTGGTTCTCTTTCCCACATTGTCCTTAAACAATTGTGATGTATATTAGACAGAGAGACTGCCTAACCCATGCTTATCCAGTGAATATTGGAGTTAAGTAGACACCTGAACCTAGATCTCTCAAATCTCAAATGAGCACTCCCAAGAAGTCCATCACATTGGCTCTCTAATATAATGGATGGGCAGAGGATTCTGTGTGTCCTTAGGTCTCTGTGTCAGTCTTGCAGTCAAGAAGAGGTTATCACAAACATCTGAACAAGTATACCTACTATGTGAGCAACACAACATATGTGTAACGTGTGTGCAGTGAGTGAATGCTTTTACAATATGAGTATGCAGATCAGCTGTCTGTGTACGGTGTAGACATATCAACTGTTACATGGGAATAAGTGTAGAAGTGTACACAGGCCATACCAATGCTGAATATAATGTATGAATAACCCTCTTATGTTTGGGGGTCCATGAACACCTAACAAGTGCAAAGAAAGGAGAATGAAGAAATATTACTCTCTAGTTTCTTATGCAAACTTGGTTCCTAAAAAGACAAATTATAGGCATACAGGCAGTTTTTATAGGCTGTCAGCAGCTCAAAGAATGTACACCGGATGTAACTTATTTGGCTTTCCTAGGGCTCCTGGGAATAAATAGTATTCTAATCTTGGTATGGACTTCATTTTTCAAATAATGGTAGAATAAATTTAGACTGTGAAGAGAAGACTTTTTCTAGGCTTCAATAAATATTCTTAAGGAGCTTCTTTCCTTCTTCACCCACCACTTAATTACAATGTGTAAATATGCATACGGCCCTATTACTGATGTTAATCCTGCTGCTGATAAGGTAGGGGAAGGAAAGAATGGAAATGAATTGGAATGTGGAGAAGCACAGAGCTTTCATTAGTCTACCTAAAAGTAATTACAGATCCACAACTGGTAATATACATCTTCCAGATACACACCACTAATTACTTCTGGCAGTGTAGTGCTCTGTCATGCCTATCTCTGCATTGTGTTCCTGCAGTCATGAAGAACCCTTATATACTGGATTTTTTTCTTTTTTTTTATGGGTGGGAGAAGTTGGAAAAGGGTTGATATATCCCTCTTGTTGAAATTGCAAGCATGCAATGTTTCACAGCTGTTTGACAGCATTGTGGATATGTTCCATATTCTTCATTATGATTTGCTTACCCAATCCATATAAAAGAATGAGACTGCAAGAAATTCAGCTTGAAATTAGGGAAAATTGTTTCTGTTGTTTTGTTTTACAATCAAGGAATGCATCAGATAGAACAATATCATTTTTTTTTTAAAAAAGTAAATATTCTTCCTAGAATAATTGTAGTGTTTAAATGTTGATGTTTCACTTGGAATAAAAATAAGTCATCTGAGCTACTTTCAGAAGCATGTAAGGAAGTTAAATTGCCTTTTATTTTGTATAAATAGCAAAAAAGAACAAGGTGGTATTCTCTTTCATTTTTACAAGCAAATCAAACTGAATTATTCATCAGCACAAAATGCTTCTCAAACTGCTCCCTCTTTCTCATATCTTTTTATGTTTTAAAGTTGTCCTTGGACACATGGCAGATGAATATGAACATTAGATTTATTGTAGTTGTAAGCCTTTGTATCTCATTCTCTGATTTTCACTTCCATCGTTGACTGATGCCCTGCTATGTATATCAGTGGCAGCTGATGGCTCCCTTGTTAGTGGGGTGATGAATCCATGCCAGGTTTTTGTTTCCTTTAAAAGAGCAATCTACAGTACTAATCCTATTTAGGAAGAAGAGTCAGCACTTTGGAGAGTGCCTTTCAAGCTAGATTAAAACCTAGAGTAGATTCTCCTCACCACTGACATGGGAGCCACCAGCTACCAGTGATTTATTTTGTGCTACTCAAATGGAATTGAGGTCACATCACCCTGGAACCTTAGTTCAAGCAGTAAATTATTATCTATCATTTGCCACAATCTACCTTGATCTACCTTGAAATACACACACACACACACACATACATACACATATACATATATATTTTAAAAAAGCATCTAATCCATTAACTTATCATGCTATATTTGGGGATTATAGCCTAAAATGAATGGCTCTGGGAAGAAAGAGTGAGCAAGCAAAACCTTGGTAATTAATGTGTGCCAAGTCTTAACTGTTTGGCTAAAGGGCTGTCCTCCATGTATGATGGTGTAAAGAATGTGAAAACTTATAGCCCTATGTAAGTAAAACAATTTTTTTCAGTCATGAGCTTGATCACAGGTTCATTGCTTTAGCATTGGTAATGTGACAGTGGTTTGCGAAGATTACACAGTTGTCCTGGTTTCAAGCTCTGTTCTAGCTTTCCAAGAAGAGTAGCATAAATATTCTTTGAAAAACATCTAAAATCTAATCCAGGGTGAGAAACTCCAGACTTTTCTGGGAAGAACTTTTCATCCTCAGGACCCACCATGAAATAGGCTATACTAGGCCTCAGAAGTTTAGATGGAGATGGAGAAGAGCAGAACACTGAATTCTAGCTACTTCCAGTCACCATCTTGAGAAAGGAGATTTCTTCTAGAGAAAAGGAAGAGCAAAGAGAGCACCTGACCAATCAGTGGCCATTACATAGCAGAGTGTGCAGCCATGTGGCAGAAAGGACATGTCTCCAGCAGTGGGAGGGCCTTTGCTCACCCAAAAGGAGAAAAAGTGTCCATTTTAAACACAAGCCTTGGAAGTCTGCAGGGAGGAATGCAAGAGAATGGTGGGTGGAGACAAGCGTGTGCCTTACCAATAATCAAATTCATGGAGGTTAAACATGTGAATGTGGAGGGAGAACTATATATAGTTTTCCCTTTCTGGAATTGAGGAAGAATTGAGGCCTGGGGAGCAAATGTGGCCTGAGGACTGCAGTTTTTATATACCTGATTTGATTTATGACTTCTCTGTCTCTGAAACATAGAAGTCTTTATAATCTACTACTTTGAAATGGGCGCTGCTTTCTATGCATACGTATATGGAACGAGAACTAAAAGCGGTAGAGTGGGAGCACAGGTAGATGCAGGACTTTGCAATTGTGTGCTCATCTTCAGACTATTTGCATCTTCTTACTAACAAGGAGAATCAAGAGGTATTTTCACTCCACCTTGATCTTTGCAAAATATTCTTCTAAATTTTGTACTGAGTTTTTTAAAGGTATGTTTGAAGCTTTCTATGGAATTTCACCACAGCAGTAACACCAAACAATACTTTTTTTTACAAAACTACTGCTAAAGCCACAGGGCTTGCTTTCTGACTGGAAATATTTTTTTTCCAACCAGAATTGCTTTAATGACCTGTAAAAATTCTAGGTTACTCTTTTCTGAAAACTAGATTGCTTGGAGAGAAATGGGCTGAGAATGTTGTCAGTGGATCCATTTATTGGTTTAACAACACGTCAGTCAACTTAATCTTTAGTTGTCATTTATGTAGCATAATCTTTCTAGAAGGTTATCAACTTGTTATCATGCTGAACGGGGTTTTATTTTTGAGTTGTTACAGTGAAAGGCTTTGAGACAGTATCTTGTTCGTACCAATCTACACAGGGAATGTTAGGTTTCATTTCTGCATTGCTCAACCAAAACTTGGGTTCAGTAGAAGTTCTTAAAAAAAAAAAAGGCAGCGAGAACAACTTTGCCATAAGCAGAATTGTAAGTTGAACAGAACCTGCCATTTTGCACTTCTCTATATTTCACTTTGATAGAGTTTTATAGTAAGAGAACTCAATGTATACAGACTTTCATTCCTTCTTTCTGCCCTGCATTGCAACTATGAAAATTTCATGTCTGTTTCATCTGTTCTCTTTTACAGGGTTTCAGAGTCATATAATATAATCAGCTTTTTTCTTCTTTTTGCTTTAATCTAATGTGAGATTAAATATTTTTCTTTTTTTAAACAAAAATCACATGTAATGAATCAGCAGCATAAACATAATTGATTTTGTATCAGCTTTTATCGTTTATTACCTAGAATTTTGGCCTTGGACCTGAACTCAAACCTTTGCTTGTCCATAAACTCATGGGTGACATTTTACAAGACAGCAGGTCAGAGTGCATGACACAACAAGTCAGCCTTGCTGTGAATGAGAACGAAGAGCGGCATTCTGGTGAACATGGCTCAGTTGCTTCTTCTAATGGAGATGGTTAAGCAAATCATGGAGCTTAGCTTTGCCGTTTATTCATGTATAGTCAGGCAGATTTGTTCTCTGGTTTGTTCCCTCCTGACAATCTAAAAAGAAGAAAAAGAGGAGGAGGAAGAAGACGAAGAGGAAGAAGAAGAGGGGGAGGGGGGACACCCTGGGGAAACCCTGCAATGTTGAGAGGGAATAAACCAAAGGGGGAAAAAAAGCTAGACAGTGCAATAAATGAACTATGAAGCTTTACTCTTCGATTGGTTTACCCATTCCCACTAACAGTGGAAGTGACTTGAGCAGTGTGTACAAACACTGTGCTTATCCACAATAATCCAGTATACTTACAAATACAAATTTTACTGTATGGTGCAACCTGAGAATAGTATCTTATATCCTCAGACTTATATGAAGATACAGTTGCAATTTCATTAGTGCCTTTTAAATAATAAAATGATTGCTACTGCATATCCTTTTAAAATCCAGCTTTGATTCTTTGTTTTCATTCTTTTGTATGTGATTGCAATTTTGTCCATATATCCATCAATTTCATATGAACTTGCAAAGAGCAATAGGTTCAGAGCAAGAAAAGGTAAGGATTTACTTCTGTTGTTTGATGGTAGTGGGTGTGTGATGGTACTAGAGCAGAAATGTGTTAGTTCCATTGAATCCGATGGGATTTTGGTTTGCCTGTCTTTCTCTGTATTGTTAAAAAAACATTTAAATTATCAGTTTTAGTTTACTTATTTCTGTGGGGAATCCTTTTTGTGGGGATCTCTTCGTATAAGAACTCTAGAAAGGTTTTCATATGGCAACGTAGGTATAGTTCCTCTTAAGTTTCACATGTTTCACTTGGAGATGCTACTTCACCTTTTGTGGGTCTAATATCTAAGTAGAGCCATACTGTAAGACAAAGCAAAACTTCAAAAGGCCAAAGTTCAGAAGCTGGGGGAAATCAGACTATGTATGGATCTTCTCTTTTTTTTTTTCCCCCTATACTTTGACTTCAGTTTTTACAGCATTCATATTTGAACATTTGGATTTGTTTTCAACTATTTTGCAATTGGAGTCTGCACATATCACACACACAAACACACAGAAAGATATACACAGATCTTTTCATGTACACCTGAAACTTAATACTGGTAGCTTGTTCTCATTTTCCCCTTATAAGATCATTATTCCCTAATTATATGACTTCACTTTCTGCTCCCACATTTTTATAGAAGGATTTGTGAACCATGCAATACTGAAGAGTAAATGTATTTAGCAAGCTGCAGAAGATGAATGTTGTTATTGGATGATCACATACTGACTGTGCATAATCAAGCAAAATGGCTGGTTTATTCCAATATGACTGTATCCCATCAAACTTTCCAATGGGCCTATGATTTCTGAATATGACATAAGAATTATCCTTCTAGATCAAACCAAATCTAGTCTAGAATTCTGTTTCCCACACTGGTCAGCCAGATCTGTCTGGATATATTTCTGGTTGAGCTTGAAAGCAACACCTCTGCAATTCTCTTGGTTCTCATCATCTGATCTTCAACAGTCTATTGACTTTGGACATGATTTAATTACCATAGCTTACTGAAGTTTATAGCAAGTCATCCATGGATTTGTTTCGGCTTTTTAAAAAGGCAGCAATGCTAATCACAATTACCACATGTGGTAGCAAATTCCATAAGTTAACAATATGCTTGTTGTTCAGCTGTAAACTAACATATTCACAAAATAAGTTCTTTTTTTCAGTTTCAGGTAAAACTTTGAGTCTTAGTAGTAGTGTTGTGTGAGTGAAACTGTAGCGTGTGTGTGTGTGTGTGTGTGTGTGTGTGAGTGAGAGAGAGAGAGGGAGGGAGGGAGGGAGAGATAGGATCCTTTTCTTAAAAAAAATGGCATTTTCATTTGTTGAAATGTACTTTTTATTCTGATGGGAAAAAAAACTGCACTGTGAGAACCAACACAACACAAACACAATGACTCACACCTCTCTAGGAACAGATGCTGAACAAGCATCAGTGAAGGGAGAGAAAATAGGTCTGTGTTCCCCTGGAGGTGCACATGTCAAAAGTTAGCCATAAGTCAAAGGGAATGGAATATAAAGCTCTGTTCCATACCTGCTCTTTGACAAATAGCTGACCATAAGTGTAAGTCAAATTAGTCTAGTACATGGCTCACTGAACTGGTGACAAAGCAGCAGGTTTCCCTGAGAAATAATTCAAAAGGCCTCTGTTCCATTATAGATGAATACAGTTGTGACAACATTAACCCTTCTAGTTCAGCAAGAAAGTCCTCTCATGACTGCTTGAAGTCAGAAAAGTGTTGTTGTTGAAACTCCAAACCATTCTGAGAGAACAGCACTGAGCTCATTTTGTGTGATAGTATAGCAGTGTTAATGCTGCTAAGAATGTTATAAATCCTGTTCCATTTTTATACTTGTTTAGCATTTTGCTTCTTAGTGTAGGGGATAAAAAGAATCTGGATAAATAGGCTGCGTGTTTACCTGGATTTTGAGGAGGGGAAAAAGAGAAGTAAGGAACAGCCTAGATAGCAAATGGGAGTTTTAGAGGACAAACAGTACCTTAATCTTCATACAAAGGTCACCAGTCAGAAGGAGCAACTTTCTTGTTCTACAAATTCAGATGAAGCCTGCAGGTTGTAGGCAAAAGCCAAAATAGATCTGTTGTCCTTCAGGTGCAAGGATCTTCTTGACTCGGTCATAGAGGGATAATAACATATGAAATAGGGTGCACTGATTTATAATATGCTTTGACTTGTCCCTCTCTTTGAGTTAGGCAATCTACTGCTCAAAAGTATGCCAAGGGAAAATAAGTGATGCTGTGAAGTGCAGTTCATAGTAGAAAATGTCATGGGATATATTTCATACTTCATTCACTGTGGTCTATCCATAAAAAAAAAAAAAGAGCTTTCTAGATAAAATCTACCAAATCACCACTCTTTTCAGTGGTGATTTTGGGTGATTTTTTTTTCCACTCAGAAATGGCCAAAAGTTTAAGCATAGTGCTCGAGAATGTTCTGCATTCCCAGACCCCAGATCCTGCCCCCTCACTTGGTAATGGTGACCAGAAGAGACATGAGATCACTTCCCATGCACTACAATGCCCTTGTGTGGTCTGCATGGGTGGTAGCATTGTAAGGGCAAAAGTTGTCCTCTGCCTCCCACACAGTTGCCTATCCCTGGTTTTGACTACGATAGTAAGAAAAAAGTGGCTACCCATTAAAATATCTCTTCACATCTGATTCCATCAGATGTGGAGAGAGTGAGTTCACTTCATCCTATGGTCACTTTTGAACTGCTTCAGTATATTTAAACGACTGGTCACCAAACCACAGAAGAATTCTCTTCCTCAATAATTCTGAATAACTCCTTTTTTTACATTTGCTGAAAATCACATTTTCTCCCTCTGCGTGGGCCACAGCTACTTCAGGATGCATGTGACATCAAAATGGAAGCAATTGTGTCTGTATACCATAAGGCCAAAGGTATATCCATGCTGATGGAGAAGTATTATCCTCAATAAAACAAAAGTTTAGAGGCTATAAAATAATTAAGCTCTTAGGATTTTCAGGGAAAAAGAGTTTAAGCATTTTCAAAGCATTCCTAACCTACCATTGACTACTGATGCTTTCTACCAATAACAATAACAATCTGACATGTAAGGGAAAGATTGCACATGAATAATTTTCACTTGGTGCTTGCTTAATAACTTTGTTTTGGCTAAAAGACCATTTTTGGTTAAATGATTGCTGTTTAATGATTGACTAAAACATATCCCATGTATTCCTGTAACTGAGAGGCAGCATGGAGTAATGGTTTGAGAGTTGAAGGATAACCCTGAAGGCCAGGGTTCAATCCCTGCTTGGTCATGGAAACCCACTGGCTTACCGTGGGCACATCACACAGTCTCTAGAAAGCTCCATGATAGGTTCACCTTAGGGTCTCCATAGGTCAGAAATGAATTGAAAGAACACAAGTACTACTACTACAACAACTCCTGTGATTTTCTTTGTGTTGTTCTATGTTGCTGATGGCTCAATAGTCTAAAACTGCTGTAGTATGGTATCTGCTTGCTTTGGTGCCTGATTGCTCAGTTTGAATGCTGATGTCTGGGTCGGCATATTCTTAAATGAATTGATGTCTGAGTTTCACCAGTGTTCTTGAAACCAAAGGTGGGGTGGGTGAGAGTTTCACTTGCAGCAGATATACAAATACCCATAGCAAATCTATGATAAAACTTAGCCAGTTAATATTCAGCCTCTCTACTGTATACATAAGACTAAAATTATCATATCCATTTTGTGTGTGTGTCCCTTTTCGCAGCTTACCTGGTGCCGCTGGTGTCGCACAGGGATCACGTGAAAAGCCTCATCTGGGAGGTGCTCACATCCCCTCTGCTTGCCCTCTGCACCAGCTCCATGCTGCCAGAAGGAAGCATGAGTACTCCACCCCTTCCTTCTGCAGAGCAGCTGGGTACTTTCCCAGGCTGCGCTGGGGAAGGAAGCACGATGGCTGCATTCCAGAGCCTCCGCATGCAAGGTAAGTGCGTGTGGGGCATGAGCGTGATGCACAATCGCGCATCATTTTTGGCAACGAGCTGAAAATGATATAATGCGTGATCGCCCCCTAATGGCATCGGGAGCATTGTGCAGTTGCAAGAACATCAGGTGGAATAGTCCTCGCAATTGCGCAATGCTCCCGAGGCCATTTCGCAACAGGACTGGAGTGCGAAAAGGCCCTCTGTCAGGGTATGGGGAGGAGGAGTTACATGAAGAATTAAGGCTAGGAATAGGATGGAGGAGGGAGCAGAAAGAGGGAAGTCACCCATAGTGATATGATTATCACATCCACTACCACACATCCTCTTCTGCAGTGTAACATGGTGGCTTGGAAAGCCATATCCTTGAAAGGAAATTGATATTTATTGGCTGGATTAATTCTAGTGTGAATTAACCTCAGACAAAATGAGAGATATCTCAGCGCATCACATCCATTGCCTGGATTGTCTCAAAGTAAGCCATGCTCAAGAATGCCACAGTATGAATATCTCTTTTGATTCCCCTCAGTTCAGAGCAAAGCAATCAGCTTAATCACATGTCCCAAATTCTGCCTGTCTCTGGGTAACTCACCTTTTCTCGATGTGTTGCATGTTGCATTGGCCCTGGTGGAAATTAATGTCAGAAGATTTAATCCATAGTTTACCAAAATTTTATCTGATAATTTGGTAGTCATTGGTTATGGCTTCTAAAATATATATGCCAGAAGACAAGAGACGGACATTTCCCAAATGAAAGATAACTTTGTGGTAAACAAAAAGCCTATCCTGTATCTGGAGCTCATTAGACAATTTATTTTGACAAATTTTCCATTTGACAGCACTTGAAGATTCCTCTTTCCCTGTTTTATTTTACCATTTCTCTATGTTCATGTGGGCTGTATTCTCTTTTGCAATACAATATAGCAATACATTCTTGAATTTAAAGTCCCTTTGACCATTTTGTCTAAGATGTATGTTTAATTTCTAGACTCTTTTTATCTTTACAAAGGAGGGGAGCCATTTCTCTTAATCTTTCCAGATGTGTGTTTATACTGATGTCTTATTAGGAAGCTTTAAAATACAGGCATTTTGACTCTTTGGGGAAAATTGTTTGGAATTGTTTTGATTTTAGGAATTATTTCATTATAACTACGTCATTACTTTCAGCATCTTGAATGCCAAAGCTAATATCTTGGCTGAAAGCTGGCAGTTTTAGCAGACACTAAAATGGCTCCATTCGGAGGAAGAAATGATTGCTTCTATTATGGTGTTTCCACTCAGTCCCTGTAATGGTAGCTGAATGCTTTCCTACATGTTTGGTGTTGATAACACAGCTCTCTTTCTAATACAGCTGATGTATTGCTCTTACATGTAAAGGTGCTGCTGTGCCCCTATACCTAAAACTAAGACAGAAGATTCAAAACAAGGTAAAATGGGCAACAACTTAATGAGCCACATCATAATCTGCAATAAAGATAAACAGGTTATTCACAAGACAACAACCTGCTACGCTTACACTTGAGGAAAGTGCTTGAAAAACCAAGCTCTCTCTGTCAGTTTGGGATCAATGACTCTACTTTGGCTATCAGTTGATTGTTTTGTGCTTACCTACTGACTGCAAAGGGTTCTACTGAGGAGGTCTAGATAATCCCAGTGCCCAGGACGGTGTCCGGTGATAGATGTGATAAGACAATCAGAGTTCATCCTCTGTACTCCTGAATTCCACTTGCATAGTGGGTTACACATTCAGCAGGAAGGTTTGAATTAAGGACAGATAGACTGCCAAAGCTCAAAACAGGTAACTACAGGGCCTCACAATGATTCCATGGAATGACTCCAGAACTCTTCCTGCTCCTTCTGCTTGAGTTCCCCTTGCAATCCTGCCAAGGTCTCTCTCAGTGATCCCATGGTTCAGCTGGTCAGAAAGCCACTCCAGAGCCCAGCTTCAATTTGATGCCCTCTCCTGCACTTTTGGAAGATGGTGTGTCATCTTATCCCCCTTCTCATAGGGCATGTGTGAAGATTCATCCTCCACTGGACGGGCAGGCGGGAGGGGGGCATTTCTTTTATGTTCACCTTACTTAACAGATGTAAGTTATTCTTGGGCTGTAGAATGTATTCTTGTTTCTCAGGCCCTTTCCACAGCTTACTGTATCCCAGCGGTGTCCTGCGGGGATCTTCGTGCAGCCTTTCCCCGGGGGGGGGGGGAGCGCAACAGGATTCCTCCCCTCTGCACCAGCTGCCTCTGTGAATGAAGAAAGCACAGTGATACTTCTTTCTTCCCCAGTGCAGCTGGGCACTGTCCCAGGCTGCACTGGGATAGGAAGTGCGGCCATTGTGCTTCCAGGAGGAGGAACCCTCCTGATGCAGGAGGGTATCAGGAGGGTTGCGCAGTCACCAGTCATTGAGGGGGGAAAACTCATCAATGATATACTGTGTGATCATGCTGCCTGGGGACGGGAAAAGAATGACACCCGGACAATGTCGTGCATAAGCATCCGGGACCTGTCCTTCTCTTGTCCCCAGTGTGGGATGACAACGTCCTGTGGAAAGGGCCTCAGTTATATAGTTCTGTCATGCTCTTTTTTAAAAAAGAGTACATTATGTGAAACTGAAAAACTTAGTTTTATATAAACTAATAAGTATGTGCCCAGTGCAACCCTCAGTCCAACTATAAGCATGTAATCAGATAGAAGTTTCATTGGGGACTTATTTTGAAACAATGGAATGATGGCAAACAGGATTAGAGCTTATAGACCTTGTTTCCAGTCCAACAAATGTATGTACCTCAGCTTAATTGTGGGTCAAGATTGGAGTCCCTTTTTTTCAAGTGCAGCATCTAGAAGATTCAGAATGGAAATATTGAATGAGTCATGTTTCCACCAGGTAAAACAGATTATTTGGACTATTTCACATTCTGTTTTAAAAGTACTTGGACTTCTGGCCTATTAATATTGAATTATCTGCAGTTCTAACGTGCTGAAAAGAGATTTCAGATGATCATTGAACTCAACAAGTCACAACTGGGCATTCTGGTCTCATAGACATCTCAGCTATAATGGAGTACTTAGAGTGGCCTGTGCCACTGGTATTTTGTCCTTTGCAGTGCTACTTTGCTTTGTGCCCTATATATTATATGCAGCATATTTGGCTATGATCTTGGTTAAAATTTCTTTAAGGTACCCCATAGGCCAGATTAGATTTGAGGTGTGAATTAATATGTTCTATGTTTGTCGCCTCTTTTGAAACACACAGGAAGCACAAGGTAGAAGAAATAATCAATGTGAGTGCATTTTGGTTTACTTCATTTCAACCAGGTCTCTGCTTCTGAGGCTATTTCTTCCCTACACTGTTCTAGTGCTATTATTCCACTTTCAACATCCTGTGGAATCCTGGGGTTTGTAGTTTACTGAGGCCAAAGAGCTCCCTGGCTAAGAATTCTAAATGCCCCTCCCTAAACTGCAAAGCCCAGGACTCCATAGGATGGGGAAAGTGGAATAATAACATTATAACAGTTTAGTGCAGAAGGGATAGACTGCAGTCAGAACTCCCAAAATGATCTTGTTTTCAGTTGAACGTAGTGTCCATTGCAGTGTCACCACTGTAATAATTCTGCCGCATAGTCTCTCTGCCATGTTCTGCGTTGTGTTGCAACTTTGGCCATTTCTGCACTACAGTGTTTTAGTGCTATTATTCCACTTTCAACATCCTGTGGAATTCTGGGATTTGCAGTTTAGGGAGGGGCCATTAGAATTCTCCACCAGAGAGCTCTTTGGCCTCAGTAAACTACAACCCCCAGAATTCCACAGGATGTTGAAAGTCGAATAATTGCACTATAACAGTGTAGGATAGAAATAGCCTTTGTGTGACACTGCTGTGCTACATTTCATTGGGCTAGCTGCTGCTGGTATAGCAGTGTGTGTTGACAACCCAAACTGCTGGGCCAGCATGACATGAAAGGAGAACTCATTGAAGCATCAATGCATGACACTTCTGCAGCCATTTGTTGTGAAGCCTTTTTATTGGCACTAATGTTCATAGAATCCTGCCCTAAGTCTGCTTTAGAACTGCACTCATGACAAAACAATCCTCTGTTAGATTTAATTATTCAGATTACCTCATTTTAAGAAATATTTTAAAGAAGAATGAGTATCATAACTGAGCATCATCCCACTGATGGTTGGATTCGGCATGCTATTCCATTCTTCTCAAAGTTCCCAGACTCTGCCAAATAGAGGGTGGCAGGAAGGGACCCAGAATTTCTTTGAGCTGTGTGGAGTTGCTTTTTTGTTTTTAAGAACTGAAGTCTTCTTTCCCTCAGTTTAAGGGATTCAATGTAATAAAAGATTTTAATCAGGTGTTAATTAGAGTTCTCAGAAGGATGAGAGAAATCTCAGTTTTGGTCCGAAATGTGAGGCAATTTATTTCCCAACAGATCCTGCCATCTGTTATATGTGAGTAGCCTCCAATGACTTCACTGGAATTTTGCATGATTAACTAGGGACAGGATTGAATCCAAACAGATAAATCTTAAACTAGTGGCTTGAAATAGTCTCTCTCTCTCTCTCTCTCTCTCTCTCTCTTTTTCACAGAACTTTTCATTTCAACCTTTATTCAGTCTCTGGGGAAAAAAAATCATTTTTTTATGCTGACAATATTGCCAATAGGCTGTACTGAATATAAGGGCCCAGCGGGAATAGACCTTTAGCAGGAATTCATATCTGTACTCTGAAACATGCGCTTTTTATTGGCTGTATTCCCTGAGGACTTGTTAAGGGATTAGTTACATTTTACCACCCTAAATGCCTTTACCATAAACAAATGAAACTTTGGAATCAAACTTCAAGGAATAAACTGAAATGAAATGCAATTTAACCACTCTTTGGGGATAAAGAGTTAAGTGAGGAAGAATGAAGAATTGATAGCCTATTACAACTTGTAATTTTCCACCTTGAATTATTGACAACCTGTGACATTACACCCTTACAAATTACAATCTATAAACAGCTTGGAAAATATGACCTTTGCGTTACAATTGGTCTCCAGGTGCCTCTGGAGCTTATTTTCAAGCAGCTGGCACAGGGTTATTTTCACGGAGGCTGAGTAGATGTGAGAATGCAACTAAGTGGAGAACTTTGTTATACACTCAAGTAGAACTCTTGTACACAAGGGAAACTTGAAAACCTGATGGATTATGAGTGGGAAGTCTTTTTTTTTTAAGAAAAAAACTTGGGCAAAGGAAAGAGGAAAGTGAAAGTCATTAGAATTTTTGGCAGTAATTGATTAGCAGTCACAAAATAAATAGAACTAATTAGCTGGAGTTTGTTGACTTAGCAGTTTTGATGATGGAAGAGGGAAATAGAGTACTTTCATAAATGTGTTTTAAAAAAGAGGAGAATCTGTTACCCTTTGTATCTTCTTTCAAAGAAAGGGAGACAGGTTGGAAGTCACTGTTTCTGTAAAAATGAGTATACATTTTTGATGTACATTTCACACACGATCATAGCATGGGAATGTCAGGTTCAACTCTCTCAAAAGCCAACTGGGAGAAGTTCTGTTATGGTGCCAAGGCCCTGTTCAGTCACTTCCTTTGACATTTTTTAAGAACACTTTTAACCATAAAAGTATGGCATATTTAATTATGAGCTCTGTTGGTGCAGTAATACAGATGATTGTATATTTAACTCACTTCTAGGCTGTACCAATACATTCATTGTATTCTTTCAGTGGTATTAGATTCATTTTGGTTATATAGCTGCTTTAGTGAACAAGAAATAGTAAGAGATTTTTTTGTTGCTCATTATACTCTGTCAGGGTGGCCACAGGGATGAAAAAATAAGTGTAATATCACTGTAGTGATGTTTGATCTGTGATTTAAAGTGAAGCTTGACCTTAAATCTGACAGCTGGAATTGGAGGTTCAAGGCTCATTCTGACTCTGAGTCTAATTAGGGAGAACACTTATAAATCATGAAAAATCATGAAATGCATCGATAAAAAAAAAGAGGACAAAAGACGACACAGAAGACTTTGCATTCTAAAATCTATATTATAGATTCAGAAACAAATGATGTATACAATATATTTTACTGCAGTGGGAAGGATGCTTATCAAGTGACTTGTATGCCTTGCTAGTCTGCTGTTCAGGTACAGTTGTGGGCAGACAACTTCAAGAACTGCTCTCCAACTAATGACATTGCATAGTTCTTCCAGTGTGCATGTGTGAGGATTTAGGGGATGTGAATTGAGTTGCAATAGTAGCAAGGCTTGTATTCCCTTGGGTATACAAACAACACAGTCCAATGCACATATAGTTAGAAATAAACCACCTTGAATTAAGGCTGTTCATTCAGCAGAAAGTGTTAGGGCTGTAGTCCCATTGTCTTGAATCCATTGGTTTGGGTCCTACCCTTTTGAGAAGAAGAAAACACCCTTGCACCATCTTTCATGTGACAGCTTTCTGATATAGAAAGGCAGCAATTACATCATCACATAGTTTTCTCTTCTCCAGGTGAAACTTAGGCCATTTCCATATGAAGTCGCTGTCCTGCAATGGGTATGCGTTACTGGTGGTCTGCAAGTCATGCTTTTGCATGATGTCATTGCAGTCCTGCTGCCAATGCATCCTCACTTGTCAAGATTGTGGGATATTCCATTAATGGAAAAAATCCATTATGGCCCATGACCATGTGATGCTCCCATCACCAGCAACCATGCGGAACAGGCAGAAGCACAATGTAGGCACTTCTTTCCCCAGTGCAGCACAGGAAACAAGCCAGCTGCACTGCTGAAGGAAAGTGTGTGTTGCTTGTGCTCCCATCTGCAGGCTGCCAGCCAGGTGCAGAGGTGAGCATTGGGAACACACTGCCATCCTAGCAAAGGTGCTGCCAGGATGATACTGGGACAACATTGGAAAAGGGTAAGGTGCAGAAATGACCATAGTTACCTCCTTCACCTCTTCCTTATGGAGCTCAGATTTCAGAATTCTATTCATCATAGTCACTCTCTTCTGGGTGTGTTCTAGGTTGCTGATATTCTTCTTAAACTGTAATCTCCTGAGCTGGACACAGTGTCAAGGTCAGAGACCCAGGGGGCAAGCCAGCCTGGAGAAGGGAGTGGGAGAGATAGCAGAGTCCCACCGGGAGGAGTCAAAGCAAGCAATTACTCATAGGCAGTCCATTTACCTAAGCCAGAGCAACAAGAGAAAGCCATAGTCAGAGTCCAAAATCCAGGGGTCAGGAGCCAAGAGATTAATTCAAGGTATCAGGAGCCAGGTACTGGAAGCAAAGAACAGGCAACAGGAGGGCTTGTAGAGAGTTTACCACAAGCAAAGGAAAGCTTCCAGGCAGGCAGTTATATAGCCCAAGGTACAGGTGTGGCCAGTCACCACTTCTTGAACTTAATCGAGGAAGCCTCCCTTTGCTCAGCTCTCTTGAGTCTCTGCCTTGTTTGTGGGCTGATTGACACAGGCTCCAAAGCATCTTCAGAATTGGATCCCTGTTGCCGTAAAGGAGCAGGCAGAGGGACATCCGCGCCTGCTTGGTCCATGGCAGCAGGGGGAGCTCTTGAGCTGCAGGACTCATCTCCACCCTGAGCAACAGGGACCAACAGCTGCTGCTCGTCATCAGCAGCTTTGACAGGGGCTTCGGTTATCACACACGGTATTTTAAGTGAGATCTAGCCAAAGGAAAACAGGATGGTATTTTTTTCCTTCATTTGAATACTGTACTTCTGTTGATAAAAACTAGAATTGCATTAACTTTTTTGTTCTGTGTGTCATACTGTTGACTTGTAACAATTGTAATCTTTTTGGACCTCTAAATCTCGTACTGTTTCCAAACCATGTTGATCCATCCTATATAGGTGTGTCCTGCTTAAATGCAGAATGTTACTTTGATGAATTTTATTGTATTAGTTTTGGCCCAAGTCGCTAATCTGCTAGTTATCTGGAATCCTAATTCTGTCTTTTAAGGTATTATTTCCCCTCTTAGTTTGGTGTTATTCATACATTTGTTCTCCTCCCTCCTTCATGAAAATCATATATAAAGAAGTTATAAAGAAGGGACAGATTTCTATGGCACCGCTTACCACTTCTCTTCATTGTGAGTAGCCTTTGGGAATGGGTTTTTCAATCAAGTACAAACCCACCAAACATTTCCTAAACCACGTTTGACCTGCTTGTCCATCAATATCATATAGTGCTTTGTACTACATTCATAGTATTTTCCTGATTTACCAATCTTGTCAAAGCAAGTTTCCATTTTCAAAAGGAGACATGGTTAGTCTTGTATACCCTTTTTTTTTTTTTTAAAAAAAAATCACATACTGGCTTTTAGTTTTCAAAGCATTCTTTTCTAAGTGCTTAGTGAACAATTGTTTTATTATCAGTTGTCAAACCTTCCCTAGTACCAGTGTCAAGTTGTTGGCTCAGTAATGGTCAAGGACTTCTCTTGTCCTCCTTTTTTTAAGGACATGCTTTCACATGTTTTCTAAGAATTCTAAAAGATTATATATAGTCAATCACTTTGAGGTTCCCTGAGTATCCTTGGATGCAATTTGCACGAGCCCAGAGACTTAAATTCATTGAAAGTGATTATGTGTTCTTGTACTCTCCCTTTACCTATTTTGGGTTGCAGCCCCTTTCACTTCACTGTTTATTCTGCTTATACCATATTGAATACTGAATAAGACGGCTAAGCAGTTTCACCTTCTCACCTGTTAGTATTTAATAGGAAGAATTAATAACATAACTCCCTGAGTTCCAAGGTTTTTCAACCTTCATAACTAGAGCTTCATAATATCTTGCAATTCTTTGAAGCCTGTATCAGAAATTATCGTTTGTTGCTACATGGAACAGAACTAAGAAATTATAGTCAGGTATCTTGTTGAACCTTGACAACCTCTATGTCATGATCTTTGCATAAGAAGACATCATACTTCCTGAGACTTTGTGCCAGGTCCACACACCATGGTTTCTGTCCTTGTGATGAAAATATGTTAACGACATATTTAAAAACAGTATAGATTTAAGACTATGCAAAAAAAAATTTGATAAATGTATAAATGTAAAAAGTTATTTAAAAAGCAGTTGAACAATTTATAAAGTTGAACCATTAAACATAAAAAACAATAAAAGTCATAAAAGACATTGAAAAGCACACCATATTACTGCTGAACATCACCTAACACAACACAGCACATCACAGACTATTGCTATGTTTAATATATTTTTATTGTGTTTAAATTATTTATAATCTGGAACTGTTTCAAATTGTTTGTATTGTACATTGCCCTGAAATACCTTGATAAAGAGCAGGATAGAAATATAGTGGTGATGGTGGTAGTGATGGTGATGATGATGATGATGATTGAAATTCTCTGTCAGCTAGTTAGCAACATAACTACTGTAGTTACATAGCTCTGTAGTTCTTTTGGCCCAGCCACCAATTTCCCACTTATCAGCTAAAAGCTGCTGTGATAGATGGGGGTCTGTTCCCCTGTCAATAAGGAAGCAGCTGACTGGTGTTCCCACCCCTTCTATAAGCAATCTCCATTGTGACAAGCAGAAGCAGGATCCCTATTGCTGGAACACGTCCTGATTGACAGGTGAACATACCCATGTCAATTGCGGCAAGTGGGGATTGGGGGACTTTCCAATCTCTACACATATCCTAAACAAGGGAATATATAGAGACTGTGAATAGAAACCAGTTACAAATGTGTAATTCTAGGCTGCACATTTGTAACTGCTTTAGTGAATTCTGACCCTCAATAAAAATAGATTTAGTAATTTATTCTTGCCATTATTCTGATTATTTCATTAAAGAAAGCTGCCAGGATGCATAAAACTTGGGTTCCAGGTACTGGAGGAAGCAGAAAACAACTGGAATATGCTCTGTGAAATTCAGAGGAGGAATCTGGGCAATATAGAAGCCCATGAAGAAGGAACAAGTCTGAAAATAGAATGAGGTACCAGATGGTCAGAGGAGGGACCATAGCTGAAGTCAATCAAGAAAGCAAGGCTGAGAAGCCTGTGTGCCAGAGGAATGCATAGAAGGACTCTGTGAGCAGTAGCCGAAAAGCTGACAGTCAGAGAAGTGCTGGGCTGTTTATATTGATGGCTGGACCTGAGTGAACATTTTCTATGAGGAGGGTAGCTGTACATCCTAGTTGTCATCAAGATCCATCATATATGGAAATCTCAGACTTGTGATTTTACTGAATACTCAACTTCCACAAGACTGCTTCCTTGGAATATAGTGAAAGCTGGGATGGAGTGGCTGTCACTAGAGTTCCATTTTTCCATCTGCTTATTCAGGGCAGGGTGTGCTAAGCTTGGTCTAGGTCCTTTTGTGCAGAGGGAGGAAGGAGTTCTTTCTCTCCCACTGCTTTCATCTCATTCCCTAGAGGCATTCTCCACCCTTCTGCATTGCTCTTCCAAAAGATTCTTCTCTGCTATGTGCAAAACCATTTTATTTCCTCCAAGGGGCCCAAGTCTCAAGCTATTTTATCATTACTTTGGCAAGGTAACCACCTCTTTGATTTGCTGCAGGTCTAGCTTCTTTTATCCTCAGTCAGGAAAACAATATACAATGTTGTGGATCAGTGTGGCCGCTCTTCACTTTCTATGTGTTTTAGTATTATCTTAGAAAGAACTCTTGTTCTCCCCCCCAAACTCCCCTGTTAAGTGCCTCTGCCAAATGTCCTTGTTTTCTATCCCTGTACTGGAGATCCAGCTCATGAGCTTGCAGGGAGTAGAGAGGTAGTGACTGCTGGTCCTGTCCCCAATTCTTCTCAATTTTCACTTCCTCTCAGCAGTATATCCTCACCTAGAATTACCGTATTCCTCAAATTCTGGCATGTAGTTTGCAAATTATTCTCAAATTTGCATTTGATTATGCAAATTCAACAACTAACTGTTACAAACTACATGCCATTATTTAGTTACAACTGACCTAGGAGCACCAGCACAGAGTAATGTTGGATTTGGAACAGGAGATCCAATTGCAAATCTCTGCTTGGTCTTAGAATGTTCCATGTTAACTTGGGCTACCGTTGTTTCTCAGCATACCTTCCTTGAAGGCCCCTTTCTTGTTTTTTTGCATTTTACCATACATTCCATTTACTCTTCTCCTTTTTTCCTCCTCAGACACCTGCAATGCATTTCTATCTTGTTGCTTGCACTACACCTATGAGCCTTTCTTATCTCCTTTATCCTCTCTCCCTTCCTCCCTCCCTCCCTTGTCCTGCATCCTTGCAGAATGCACCTCCCTCACTTCTTCTGCTTGTACTTCTCACTCTCTCTTCCTTCCTACTTTTTCCCTTGCCTCAGGTTGTGACATTACAGTGCACCCCTCCACTGCCTGCAACACTCACCCTCCCTTCTCTCATGCCTGAAAAGCAGGGGCAGATTAGTTTTTTTGCAAAAGCATTACACAGAAGAGTGCCTCCACATTTTGCCCCATATTCAGTTTCTATAAGTGCTAGAGGCTTACTTGAATTTTTTCAAAAAAATATATATGAAAGTTTGTAATCTGGACCAGATGATCCAAACAGGGACTGGGTGTCATACCTAGAATAAAGGTAAAATCTGGCCAAACCAGAGACAGTGTGCTCTAAGCAGACCATAGAGCTGTCATCCATAGAAAGAAAAACATAGCAAAAGTCCCAGGTGACTCAGACAAGCAACCAGCCTTAAGCCAAAAAGACATAAGGTCACCTTATTTTTATCTCTTTTACCAATCCCACGTAAAATGCTCCTGTTTACTCTCCTGCTCATGAACAATCAGTTATTATGCAACAATAGAGGCTTTTTGGGGGGCGGGGGCTGGTATATTTTTCAGATTCGGACATCAGTAACGGTACGAAACATTTAGGTATCTTTCATCCAATAAATGCTGTTGATATTATAGGTTATTTTACATTACATATTTGTAATCATACATACATATGGCAGAGAGGTTGGTTGATACTGGTTCCTTGAAATATGTTTCCATATATCATGCATGAATTTTTAATCTGTGGTGTCCATGTTTTACATTTTCATGTGTGTTTGTAAAAGAGTTTACATGAGGATATTAGCTCTTGAATTGGTCTCCGTTCTCACAGTGGACACACTCAATTGTTCTGTACCTCAGCCTAGGAGAAATAAAGGGAAGGTGGACAGAAGTCGTAAATTAACTAATTGTCTGTAATTCTGAGAGAACATGATATTTGGCAAGGTGAAGATTTCTTGTGCTAATTGTCTCATAAATGGTTACATATCTATTCACTTTTTACAAAATTTCAGAGAAATGTACATAAAAAATATCTCCTCTACTAGTTTTCATTCTTCTGTCGTATTTCCTGCCTGACATATTTAAGTAAGCAATTTCTTCCCCTCAAATGCTAGTGCTGGCCAGTTATTCAGGAACACTCACCCTCTTATCTGTGTTGTAATTTACCTCATGACCATACAGCTCAATTCAATAACTCTGTCAAATGGTATCTTTCTCCTCCTGACAGAGAGCTAAGCAGTGATTTATTGCTTGAATGCGCAGCCCTTTCATGAAAGCCATTTGTTTAAACATCAGTAAAGCACAAAATTAATTATACATTGCATGCTAATTTTCACTTTTATGTGCCTTAGGAAACCTCAGAATAATCTGACTGCTAGGTGTTCACATATATATAAATATATACCACATTAATGTTGGCTTGTAATTCTCAAAACTTTCATTTTGTGCATTAGTTATTTCCTCCCTCACACCAAGTGATTCAATTTGTATAGAAGGTCTTTCTCACTAACATGTTCTTTTCTCTTTGTATTTCTTTGTTGCTGTTGTTGTTGCTGTTGTTGTTCTCCTTTAGAAAATGGGTTTAAAAATGATCATATTGCTCCAACCTCTAAGAAGAAAAAATCTAAGTCTGGGGTTTTATGGGAGCTATTAAAACTACCAAGTATGCTGTAGAAGTTACTGTGAACCACAGTCATAAATATTCCCTGCAGAACACATTCTAGTAAATGGACGGGGTGGCACTAAAGTTAGACTGTTAAGATACTTCCAGATTGTGTGAAATCATCCTCATTTAGATTTGACTCGTATTATTTGAGATATGCTGTTTTTCCCATTACAGGACTTTATGGGACAGAAAACACCATCAGTGTTTGAATTTGTAGAGCAGCCCAGTTGAAAACTGAGCAGCCAGGATCCTTCTTTCTATAGTTATTTTATTTTTCTATGGGGCATGGGAGCTTTTTTAAAATGAACTTCTCACAAAAGAGTAACAGGAACCACAACAACAGAGGAGGTGTTTGTTTTATATGAAGAGTATATGTCCTGAAACTTTCATGCTTGACTAAACCAAGGATATAAATTTGTTTATAGCTTCTCTCTTCTTCCCTATAACTGAAGTTCTCTAGACAGTGTACATAAAAAGTTCTTAAAATGCAAGATGTGCCTTAAAATATATAGAACACATAACAAAGATCAAACTTGAAGCCATCAGGAAACACCTGTAAACTGGTGTGGGTATCATGTGGTCCTCCAGATATTATTGGAAACTACCTTCCAGCATTCTTTGCCAGTGATTATGCTGGTTAGGACTGCCATAACTTGCAGTCCAGCAGTCTGGAGGGCTACCTTGGTATAGACCAGTACACTTCTGCTGACTAATTGGCCTTTTCCCAATTTACAGTTTACATTTTACAAACAGACTCATAAGAATCTGTTTTGAATATGAGTGGGAATGAAATTAGATAAGCACTGTGTTTATCACAACTGGGGCTGCCTTTCTGTTTGCTGGAACAAATGCACTTAATTGCTCAGTAAGAGGTCCATGTCACCTTCTGATGTATCCCAGCATGATGACCACCAAAGACAGAATATCTGCTGGAGTAATTTTGGGTGTCAGAAAGCTAAGCGTGATGATCACTTCCTGTCCTCAGCATATGTTTCCATTCATTATCTGATAAAATTGCTGTGCAACATATTTTATGTACTAGTTAGTTTATGAATCCAAGATGAAAATTCACCCATCTTTAAAGAGGAATCTTTGGTGGTCAGTGTCTTTGACAAGGAATACTGTCACTCAGTATGTACTGCACTGAGAGAGCAGCCTTTCAATCTCTGTGAAGTTATCCTGGTATAAATTTTGCATCTAGTCCAGCTGGCAACAGCATTCTATGGAAATGGCAGGCCTAAGTAAATAGTTAAAGCTCTCTTATCTAAATAAGTAAATAGCTCTCTTATCTACATGAGAGGTAAGGGTCATGGAAGTGAGCAAACCAGACATTTTCACTGGAAGATGAGTCTGGAAGATGAGTCAAAAAATATAGACTTGCTGGTGAAAATGTATTCCAGGTAGCCGTGTCTGGAGGTTCATGCCATCCTGGATGTTGTCCAGAAACTATATCAAATGACTATATTCAATGAGATCACAGTATAACAGAAAGTGTGTGTGTGTGAAAGAGAGAGAGAAAGAAAGAGAGAGAGAGAGAGAGAGAGATTGCGTTGATTTATTCTGTTGTCTTTGGAGAACCCTTTCTTCCATGGGTGAATATAACTTGTTTCCTTGACTTTAGTTCTTTATTGTACTAGGGTTGGTGAGTAGAAATAATTTGTAGATAGTAAGAATGCTGACACACAAACACACTAAAGTATTATTAAATGAATGGAATTTATTTTATATTGAGTGTGTGGGGATTATTTCACTCTCTGTTAGGATGTTTAAAATAACTGTGTAATCAGCAATTTCTTCCTAGAATTTATTTATGAAAACAGCGGAGGTACCCGTAAATTCCTCTCCTCCTGTCCCAAAATGCGAAGGACCTTTTTGCTGTAGGAAGGATCAGTTGTAAGTTTAGGGTCTGGGTCTAAAGATCCATGTAATATGTAATCAGAATACAGGCTTTCCAATACTATATGCTTATATGCCAGTCTGCATCTTCTATCTGCCTTTTCAGAATATAGATCCTTAAAAGCTACATCAGAAATAACTGTGCATATTATCGCTGGGAGGTTTCTGTGTCTTTTGGTCCTTTCATATCTTAAAATGCTAGTTATTCTGTTCCTTGACACAATTAAAACCTCTTCCTAAGGGGGGGGGGGGATGGATAAGGTTATAGTGACTAATCTTTCTAGATAAGTGTCAGTGTCTAAAAGTGGGCAATGTAGCTGCCAGGGGGAAAAGAGCGTTAGTGTCAGAGAAGCTTAGCCAGGCTATTAAGTTTTTGGTTCAGTATGGTGACACTTTATTGGCTTGATACGGTTGTGAGAAAAACTTAAAAATTCTGTAAAACGGATCCCTTGGGCGTTTAGAAAGGATAAATACAAACCTTCTAGGAACATAAAATTACATTCATACAATACATAATGTGTGGCTGCAGGTTTCTTTTACTAAGTTGTTCCTGGGAGGCAGGAAGTGGACCTCCCAGTGATCCCTCAGTCCCAGCTGATGATGGATCAAATAACACACATTCAGTGGAGCACATGCTGGATTTAATAGGTTTAGCTGGAAGAGAAATGTGGGGAAATACATCAAAAAAGTCATTATACAAAGGCACAGATTCCTGAAGAGAAGTGTGTGTGTGTGTATGTGTGTGTGTGTGTACATGTGCACACTAGGTAGAGACCAGACTGCCAAAATTTTGACAACTTTTTTTCCTGATGCCTGATCACCCATGGAGTTATAAATTAACTGTGACTGAACAGACAGGTCTATAGCTTTGGCTTTTCCAAGAGCCTTTGCAATTGAAAGCTAAAATATTTATTAATGTCATTTGTTTCATTTGCATGCTGCCTTTTTCAAGAGTAGGACCCAGGGAGGGTCCAAAGAGAATCAATTTTTTTTAAAAAAAATGAATAAATTTTTTGAAACAGAAATCCTCACATTATACAGGATAAAATTATTTAAAAGACATGCGGAAGTAAAAAAATAAAAATAAAACACACATCTCTTACATAGTTGTTCCTGCTTGCTTCAACACTCTACTCTCTCATGCACATATACAATGAGACCTAAAAATGTTCTTGTTGTCAAAGCTAAAACACTTTAATCTGCTTGACTTGAAGGTCCCCTTCTTTGTCTGTCTCCACATTGTATAGATCACTTACTGGCCCTCTACCTTCCTATTCAGAAAACTGTGGTTGAAATAATGATTTTAGTTTTCATCATGACCCTAAAACAGGCATGGACAGCTGTGGAGGATCTGGGGCCTTAACCCATTTTTGTGCCACCTAGACCCCAGCAGCCCTCTCCATCCTGTTTTTGGCAAATCAGAAGTGAAGTTTCAGTCATTTTTGTTTGAGATTGATTGATTGATTGATTATTGACTGATTTATGTGGACTATGGTTCTAGATCAGCTACTTAACAATGTAACTACTTTATTTGCATAGCTAAGTGGTGTCTCTCAGACTGATCCCTCCAAATCCAGACTTACCAGGCAGCAGCCGCTGACAGCAACAAGGATCTACTCTCCTGTCAATCAGGATGCAGCAGATTGATGTTCCCAGCTCCCTCCCTCTGGAGATCTGCAGTGCAAGTCAGAGACCTTTTCCATATGCTGCCCCCAACCCGCAATGGCCACAGGATCACAACAAGGATTGTGACGATGGTTCTGCATGATGTCGTTGTGATCCCTTCATGATCCTGTGGCCACCCGTTGCAATTGTGGATTGCATAATTCTCAGGTTTTTCCCATCAATGACACACTGCACAGTCCTCCCTCCTCCCTCCTGCACTTTCCTGTGGTGCAGAATGGCAGGAAGTGCAATAGCTGTGCTTCTTCCCCAGCGCAGACTGGGAAACGGGCAGGCTGCACTATGGAAGGGAAGGGCAGAGTCATCACACTTCCTCCCATCCAGCAGGCAACCAGTGTGGAGGGGAGAAATTTTGTCATGCTCCCATTCCCAGAGAGGCTTTCTCTGGATCCCCATGCAATGGCTTCAAGAACAGGTAAAGTGTGGAAAGGGCCAGAAACAGGAACCTTGTTATAATTCCTACTTACACTGGAAATAGCTCATGAGAGGTGAGCTGAAACATTGGTCTGCTATATCCCAATTGAAAGGAGAGCAGACTCCTGTTACCTGCAGCAGCTACTGCCCAGTCAGTCTGGACTGGGGGACTTTCATGATCCCTATATATTTCCTATTCTATTGACTACATTGAGAACATGAATATGAACCAATAATTGATGTGTCATTCCAGGACCATTTCCACACTACATGTTATGGTGCTATTATTCCAATTTCAACATCCTGAGCATGAAGACCTCTCAAACAGCATCCTAATGGGGAGTCACTCCCTCTGAATGCCTCTAGAGGCAGAATTTTCCTAGCAGTGGCCACAAGTTTTGCTTTTGTATTTGGCGGGTCTGGGGGCAGGACTGATGCTCATAGCTCCCTCTGTTACTTGTAGCCTACAGGTTGCACCCCTCCCCTAAATATCCTGAGTTCAGCAGGCTTTCCTCTATAATTATATTCATTGAATAGATCTCTTGTGAACCAAACTCGGTATATTTTCTTTTTTTCAAAAGCAGCTGCAGATACAGGATTGCACTTTTGATCTGGGCCATAGAATGCATAGCGAAGAGGATCGGTATTGCCAGGTTGGGAGTAGCTCAGCCTCTGAGATTTCAGGACCTAAACCCAAGAGCTAGGGACAGCTTCTTGTGATTTTCCCTGTGTGTGCCCTGCTGATGTTGCAAAGGTAATATGACACAGGGCAGCCCCTGGTTGTACCATTCAGCACAATGTTTGAAAAATCAACCAGAGTAACATTCAAATATAAAACATGACTCACAATAAATATTTGTATGCATGTTTTTCAAGGCAGTACTTTCACCCTGAGATTTCTCCCCCTTGCCCTGAGAACTGGTGAAGAGGAGTCAGGCCTTGAGATCTGGAAACACTGGAAGGGAGGATTCTGTTTTAACCTGCAGTGCACACAGTATTTTATGGAGGAGCAAATGATATGGGAAGAAGAACATAATATCTACCTTGGTCCTAACTATTCACCCTCAGCGCTGTCATCTCAGTATGAAGTTCTGTTAGCTAAGCACAAAAAGGACTTTTTGGTTACTGGCCCTTCTTTTCTCCAGAACCACACCAAAACAATCAAGTGCTGTTTTTTTCCTTTTGTTTCTGACACAACATAAAGTGAAAATTTCTGAGAACTGATCAAGAAGTTGAAAAAATTACATCTTTGAAACAAATGCCTACACTCGTAGTGTTTTTACTAGACAGAGAAAGCTGAAAGAAAATGTCACATGCTTATATTGTCTTTGGGTACATACTTGGGAAAAGCACCTAAAATGCAAAGCTAAATTGCACAGTATAGCCCCAGTCAAGATATTATCATAATATCTACAGCCTTCGTTGGCTCGAAAGTGCAGCTAAAATGTTATACAGCTGAAAAAGAAACTCAGACTGAGTGAGGCTACAGCCTTGTGTGGTTTGGTTACACAAGCTTGTGGCTTTCTGTGCAACATATTCTGCAAGATTTCCTTGTGCAACACTACAATCTTTTTTTAAATTAAAAAAGCTGAATTTTTGCAGAAAACACACATGTATCTGCCCTGAAACAATCTTTTTTACATGGATCCAAAATCTGAATGTTATGCAATTTCATTTTCAATCTGAAAGCTGCATTGTTTTCAGAGAAGTCTGCACGGCTTTCAGGAGAAGGCACTTGATTTCCAGAAAACTACACAGTTTTGGGGCAAGCTGCACAGATTTTATGGCACAGTTTTCCATCATTACAAGGAAAAAATCCAAAATGCACCAAAGCTACAAGGTGAAGAACTGTTTCATTGTTCTTGACATTTTGGGGGACATAGAAAAATCAAGATTTAACATCTCTACCATCAAGTCCTCTCCCAGGACTTCACCAAGTGACATCCCTAGATCCCAGCTTTTGGTACCAGAAATTGCAGGGTCAGGGATGACCCTGACATTGAAAGCCTAGTGGGTCCCCCCCCCCATGAAATTTTTGCAACATGTTTAGAAAATACCATACTGGAGGGAGGTGGTTATGTAGGCAAGAATGAAATAGCCACACAGCTGTTGTGTATCTTCAAGTCTTTTTTGACCTATGATGAACTAAGGCAAACCTATCAGGGGGTCTTTTGGGGATAAGAGTGTGTGATGTGCCAAGGTCACCCAGTGGCTTTCCATGGCTGAGTGGAGAATCAAACTCCAGAGTCAGTCCAGTGCTCAAACCGGTGCATCACACTGGATCTGAAGACAGTCCTCAAAAGCTTTCAGTTACTTCTTATCTTTATATAGGGAATCTTTATATCTCTATATAGGAAAAGTTCAATACATGAAATTGGATTTTCACTAGTTTTATTAGGCTGCTTTCTCAGTTGGTCTTATTCATTCTTTGTGTTGTCATTTTTCTCTTCCTGCTGCTAGTTTGTGTTGACTTGTGAAATAGCTAGTGTTGGGAGTTGGAGGGAACAAAAAGAGAGGGGAAAGGATGTGTTCTTATCCATTTCATTACAGCATTCTTTTCCAGGCTATATTCTGACATTTAGAGCAGTATAATATGCATGCCTTTGTTCACTGAAGTCTTCAGATCTAGCTAGCAAGAGTCCAGGGGAAAATAAATAAATAAACAGAATCTAACCTTTTACAGCTTAGACAACAATGAAATGAAAAACAAGTACAGAGGAATAAATATTAAATAAGATGGGATTACATAGGTTTTCAAAAACTGCACGCAAAAAGGAGAGCCCATTCAACACAAATAAGCAATTTGCTTTCCATTTTGTCAATTTGTTTTGGTACAAGAAAAATATGTTCTTTGTATCTGAAGAAGGGAGATTTGTAAAGGCAGGTTTGGGCACAGTAATAATGATAATAATTGAAAAGGCTTATTAAGAAATAAAAGGGAAAGTGGAAGCAGTGGCAACTTGTCAGTGGGAGGCTCATTCTGACATGAAGGGGGTAGGAACCATACAGCTTGGTCCAAGAACTGACCACAGGTGTGGAGCATTTCCTCACAGTTTCTCAGATGATACGTTGTCAAAAATCACTGTGGTTTCACTTTAAACAAGGACAGATTTCATGCCTTTGGCAACATTTCTTCTGCCTTTTTCATAAATAGTGAAAAACAACTAGGTGCAAGTTGCACTGAACTCAGTGTAGGACATGCATACTATTGATCTGTTGGTGTCATTTCACACAATCAAATTAGTACTAAAAGAATCTAATTTGTTTATCCTGAGCAAACATTGTTTCTTTAAGCACCACTATGGACCCAAAAGTAGAACGGATCAAGTTGTATTGGTAAATCCCAATAAACAGTCTGAAAGTGTTTCTTTAGAAGATGGCCATCTGGGAAAGCAATAGATTTGGGAGACCCATGGGCTCTGAATGGTCATAGACCTTAGATTGCTGACATTTCACATGTGCTGTCAGGGTCTCGAGAAAAGAGGTATCCAGATCTGATGTTTACATGAACATTTGCAGTTTGTGTCTCACCATAAAGACTTAAGTGGAACAATCTTGAATTGTTCCCAGACCTATGAACTTGAGTCTAGAAAGACACTGAAGACACATTCCAAATAGGTTGAACTGCATTATCTGATTTTGCTTTCTACTAAAATCTTTTTGAGATTGCGCCCTGATTCTGTTTGCCTAAAGTGATGTCTTAGCTACTCGTATAAAATGATATTTCAGCGCTTATTTTGCACTAGTTACTTTAAAACAGTACTTCTAGTAGTTTTAGGTTTTGTTACATGGCTTTATGATGAATTGAGTCCTGTTGCTACTTTTGTCTGTAAACTGCTCCAAGGAAACATGTGGTGGGGCACATAAATCATAACAAATGATTGGTTTGTATGGGTTTATTGGCATAACAGCAGCTGAAACAATATGGTGCCAAGCGTGTGGTCGAATGCAGCAGAGATAAAGTGCTAATAGCAAGTGAAGATCCCCATTCTTTCTGCTCTCCATTTCCCCAAAATATGATATACTAAAAGTTGATGACTCACTCTCATTTTAATTTTGCTTCTTTAAAGAAAACCTGAACTTGTGCTAGGTGTCAGGCTGCTTGCCACCCTGTCAGATGGCATTCCCACAGCGGGTATGTATGCCTGACAAACACATGTGCCAATTAAGGCTTGGAAAGTGCTAGATTTCAATCACCACCCTCCCAGGAAAGCTTATCAGTGGCAGCAGGGCGGCTGTTTGTTGAAGATACAGAATTATGTTGCTGCTCTACTCCCTGAATAGGCCTATAAATCCCCTGCTACGAAAATGGGGAAGGGAGGGGCATTTGCACATAAAGCATTTCTGGTAGTTGCTCTCCTGATACAAGACCGCAGTAAACTAAATAATGAAGTCAAGCTAGCAGTTCGCCAGGTCTCACATCCATCTGTAGCAGGAATTAAGGGCCCTGTCAGCCACTGAACCTGTTAACCTGCAAAGCAGCTTAGGAAAACCTCCAACAAAGAGATTAGTTAAAGCATAGTTTCAGAGTGCACCACTCTCTTATCTTCCATGTGTGTGTTTGTGTGTATGTGTGTGTGTAGTCATTTCACAGTGGCGTGATGAAAACTAGTACCAAGTGGCAAAGTGTCCTGCATTTTTCACTTTTCTTGGCTCATTGTCAGGCCATTTCTGCACTACACTGTTATAGTGCTATTATTCCACTTTCAACATCCCGTGGAATTCTGGGGTTTGTAGCTTACTGAGGCCAAAGAACTATCTGGCTAAGGATTCTAAATGCCCCTAAACTGCAAACCCCAGGATTCCATAGGATGTTGAAAGTGGAATAACAGCACTATAACAGTGTAGTGCAGAAATGGCCTCAATATCAGGGGTGGGAATTATGTGGCCTCCAAAGGTTGTTGGACTCAGCAGATCTAGCTATCGTAGACAATGGTAAGGAATTTTGGGAGTAGCAGTGCAACAACCTATGGAGATTTACATGAAACCTGTCATTGCTAGACACTGTAATGTGTATAGAACAATAATCAAATGCACTCACTGTTATTCTAGGCTTGAAGGATCTCTCAGAATAGCAGGAGTATTTTGATTAAATTATATGCAATTGTTTAAAAAGATGCAGGTCTGCAAGTGTAAAATTGATACCTTTTAGAAAGAAACTACTTTTCTTTCTTACATAATAGTTTTCTTTATGTCAGGGAATTTTCCATATGTGAGGACTGAAGCATGTCATATATCCTCAAATAGTAACATTTGCCCACAAGACAAAAGCGAAAACACAAAGCTTACGTCTCACTGTTTTGCTAATGCATAGGCCAGCTCTTACAGATTTGTTTTGTTGATCTCTCATTGATATTCTACTTCAGATAGACTTTGTTGACTGAACACTAGCAGGAACCATTTGTATTTGTCAGGAACTGAATTCACACACACAAATATAACAGTGCATATACACTATTTATTAGGAGCGTGATACATAGTACAGGACTTCAGTGAGTGAACTGGAGCCAATTAGCAGAATTCAAAACATTAAAGGCAAAGAGTTTCTCATCCCACCCGCAAGAGACCTTGGAGTTCTGGTTTAGCCTGGCAGCGCTTATCACTACATTCCTAGCTTTGTTTATCTAACGTTCTCTGGTTCTCATAGCTTGTTACAAGCAAGCTGCTACTTAACTCCTACTACACGTCCCATAACTAAAATATGGAGGGCTACTCGACATCCTGCCCGTCCCCCAAAAAAATATTGAATCAACACAGCACAACAGTGATGAAGAGGGAAAAGGGAAAAGTTGTGGGGAATGGAAAAGAAAGGGGAAGAGGGGAGACAACAGTTAAAATACAAATACGAAATGCAGTAGTTATACATGGAGTCTTGAAAATGGCAATGTAGGAAGAGCCGGTTGAGTAGTTGGGTTAATCTCTGAAGAAGAATTCGAAGGAGCTGGTTTCAGTAAGCTGGAATGAAAAACAGGGTGAACAAGTTTGTAAGTGTCAGGCAAAGAAAGTTCAAAGGTGACATCATTACTGGCACTTTTGATTGGGAAAGGACCAAGGTATTTGAGGGAAAGTTTTTTTGGAGGGGGCATTGGAGGAAATGTTCTTGGAAGAGAGGTAGACAAGATCCCCAGGCTGGTAAAAGGGATCGGGTTGCTGTTTTCGGTCAGCAAAGCGCTTGCGAAAACTTTTGAAGCTTCAAGACAGGAACGTACAGAGTCCCAAGTAGAAGAAATTTTTGTAATCCAAGTGAGTGAGGCAGGTTGTGTTGTAGAGAGGGTGGTGGGGAGCAAAGGAAAGGGTTTCGGGGTGATGTTGAGGACAACTTCAAATGGAGTTTTGCCAGTGGAGGAGTGTTGAACAGAGTTGTAAGCAAATTTGGCAAAGGGAGGAGGAGTGCCCAATTATTTTGGTTGGAATTGATGAAGCAGTGTAAGTATTGTTCTAGGGTTTGATTTTTGTGTTCAGTTTGTCCATCAGTTTGGGAATGATAGGAGCTGCTGAGTTTTTGGGAAATGCCAAGAAATTTAAAGAGTGAAGTCCAGAATTTGGAAGTGAATATAGGTTCTCTGTCAGAAATGATTGTGGAAGGAAGCCCATGGAGTTTCCAGATGTTATTGATGAAGAGGTCGGCTAGTTTTTCAGTGGTAGGCCCTTTTTTTAGTGGAATGAAATGAGATTGTTTGGAGAAATGATTGGTGACAACCCAAATGGTGTGGAATCCATGTGAGTTGGGCAGACCAACAATGAAGTCCCATGAAATAGTGTCTCAAGGTGAGGAGGGAGTAGGAAGTGGTTGGAGAAGTCCATGTGGCTTAGATGAAGAGGATTTGCAGGTGTTGCAAACGGTGCAGTTCTTTATATATTCTTGGACTTGTTTTGTGAGACCTGGCCAGTGGAAAAGTTTTCTGATGGAATGAAGACTTTTAAGAAAACCAAAGTGTCCAGCAGGTTTGGAATCATGGTATCTCTGCAAAATTTCAATTCGGCGAGCTGATGGTATGTAAATTTTGGTTCTGATGAAAGTGAAATCTTTAACCCAAGTGACTGAGTCTTTGTGTGTTTGTAGCCAAGTGTCTGTCTGGTATGCAGATTTCAGAGAGTGTTGGAAGGCAGAATCAAGTAGTGTTGAGGCTGATTCTCGGGCTCGCTGTTATGCTTGGGTAGTGGCTTGTAATCCAAAATTATTTGAGGAGAAGAGAGGTTTTTCCTTGGTTGGGGAAAAAAAGGAGGGAGGTTCGTGGCAGGGTAGTCTTGAGAGCAGATCTGCCAAAGTGTTACTTTTTCCAGGTTTGAAAACAATTTTGAATCTAAATCGCTGGAAGAATTCAGCCCAGTGTGCTTGTTTCAGGGTCAGTTTTTTGGCGGTTTTTAGAGTTTCAAGATTGCGGTGGTCAGTCCAGAGTTGAAAAGGAAATTTAGCGCCTTCAAGAAGGTGTCACCATGAGGTGAGTGCAAAATGGATGGCCATGACTTCCTTTTCCCAAATCGGCCAGTTGCATTGTGTGGCGGAGAATTTTTTGGAGATGAAGGTACATGGTTTTAGGTGGCTGTCTGTGTCATGTTGAAGAAGAACAGCTCCCATGGCAAAATCAGAGACTTCAGTTTGAATTATGAATTCTTTGCTAGTATCAGGGAATAAAAGAAATGGTTCAGAAGTAAATTTTCATTTGAGGATTTCGAATGCTGTTTGGCATTTTTCAGTCCAGAGGATGCAGTCGTATCAGTTAGTTTTGTTATCGGTTGTTTTCTTCAAGAGGTCGGTAAGAGGGAGAGCAATTGTGGCAAACCCCTCTATGAAGTTACAATAGAAGTTTGCAAAGCCAAGGAATTGTTGGAGTTGCTTTCTAGTTTTGGGGGTAGGCCAGTTCAAAATGGTGTCAATTTTGGCGGGGTACATATTTAGGGTATTCTGACAAATACATTACCCTAAATAGTCAAAAGTTTGAGTGTGAAATTCACATTAATGAGAGTTTAACAACAAGTTCTTTGTCTATGAGTCTTTGCATCACAGTATGTACGAGTTTGCTGTGTTATTCAAGGGTTTCTGAGTAGATCAAAATGTCATCTAGGTAAACAACAACACCTTCGTGGAGGAGATCTTGTAATACAAAATTGAGAACATTTGGAAGGCTGCGAGACCAGCTTGTAATCCAAAAGGGAGAACAGTCCATTGGTAGTTTCCCAGGGGGGTTGAGAAAGTAGTCAACCACTCACTTTTGGGGTCCATGCATATTCTGTGGAAAGCTTCCTTGAGGTCTAATTTGGTAAAGAATTTGCCTTTAATCAATTGATTTAGGATATCCTTAGTTAAAGGAATCGAGTACGCCTTAGGTAATACTGCCTGATTAATTAAATTATAGTTCATGATGAGCCTTGGTTCTCCTCCATCCTTTTTATTGCGGAAAAATATTGGACTGGCTGTGGGAGCAGATGAGGGTTTAATAAATCCACATTGTAAGTTTTTGTTCAGGAATCTTTTTAGAGCCTCTAGTTTTTGGTTGTTCGTGGGGTATATCTTGAGTTTGGGAATTTTAGCTCCATCTATCAATCTGAGTTTGCAATCAAAGTGTCCGTGTGGGGGCAGTTTGTCTGCTTCATGGTCTTCAAAAGCTTTCTGCAGGTCTTGGTATTCCAATGGGATTTTCTGCAGTTCCTCAGGACTCAAAGTAAGTGCTGAGTCAGGGGGATTTGGTATGGGCACTAGATTTACCTCATGGGTATGCTTGAGTAAGCCTTGGTTCCAGTCAATTTGGGGATTGTGTCTTTTTAGCCAATCATACCCAAGAACTACTTGAAACCCAATTTTGGTGGGCACTAGAAAATGTAATTGCCCCTGAGTTTCCCACTTGAACAGGGATAGGTTTGGTCCTTTCTCGTACAAGGCCTCCTGCCATGGGTGAGCTGTCCATTTGAGATAACTTGATGACCTTTTTTAGGGGTTCAAACTTTACTGCAAGTTCTTTTGCCACAGCGGGATTCAATAAACTAGTTGTGCAGCCTGGGTCAACTAAGGCCCTGTAAATTCGTAATTTCCCATCATTTCCCTGTAAGGTTACTGTAACATATACGTGACGAGTTTTGGTTGTACTTACGCTGGTGGACTGGTCGGGATCCCAATCATCACTATCCGAGTCAGATGTGGTCAGTGGGCTGTCCTCACCGTTGCAAGTTCTAGCAGTGGTTCCATCGGCAGGACGTTTGGTTGTCGGCTTCGGGGTGTCAGCTTTACGGGATACAGGTTGGGTTGTGGGGGTGCCCAACTTTTCTTCAGCAGGTTTTTTTGATCTCTGGCATTCGCTGGTGATGTGGCCTTTTTCCCCACATTGAAAACAGGTGCCTTCTTTGAGCCATTTTTTCTTTTCCTCGCTGCTCAGGAAAGTGGTTTTTTGGGGTGCCGGGGTTCGGTGACCGCTTTCTTGCACTTATCTTTGCTGGGCAAGCTGGACAGTCTCCATGATGCTTTCCACTTCTTCAGCTAGTTTCATCCATCCCAGGACACTGGCAGGACCCCTTGGGTCAGGCAGTGATCTAAGATGGTGGGGTTTAATCCATCTTTGAAAAATTGCTTGAGGATATCATCTTTCCACTCTGGGACCTTACTGGCTAACTTCCTGAATTCTGAGGTGTATTCGCCAATGGTTCCTTTTCCTTGGCGCAGTTTTCTCAGTTGATATCTCGCTTGTTCTTGAAAGAAGGGATCCTCAAACCTTTCTCTAAGTTGATGCATGAACAGCTGCAGGTGGGCTGTTTCTTCAGCTTGTGAGTTGAACAGGCTGGCGACCGACTCCACTGCTTCTCCTTTGAGGTGCTGGTTCAGGTATCTGACTCTGGCGGCATCATCAGGGAAACTGTTCCCATAGTCGATCATATAATTAGAGGCCATGTTGAGAAAGTATGTCAGGGTGGCTCCATCGCCATAGTAAGTGGTCTTCAACTCTCGAAAAGGCCAGGGCCCCACTTGTGGTGCTGGTATCCCAGGACGTGCAGGTGCCGCAGCCGCCGGAGCAGGTGCCGCTGCTGGAACCTGGAGTGGCACTCATCCAACCTGAGGCACCATGAGCTCTCAGTTTAGAAATTTCTTCTCGCTGATTTTCCACTTCTTCTTCTCTGGCTAAAAGTTGTTCCATTAAGCTGGTCTCGACAATCGATATGTCCCATCTTGTAGCCTGGCAACGTTGGTGCTGAGCAGTTTCTGGTCTCTCTCCCCAGGCCCAGGTTTGGCCTCCAGTTGGGGTGGATGGAGGAATCGAAGGCCGTGTCTCAGCCCAGCTGAGGACCGTCTTGTCTCTTTCGGCGATTCCCTTGCCTGGAGCTTTGACAACTCAGCTGGGTGCTCCCTTTTCTTCAGGCTGTTCTTCAGTTTTTTGATACATATTGTTAATATTTTTTACTGGAGTTCACTCACTCTGTCAGGAACTGAATTCACACACACAAATATAACAGTGCATATACACTATTTATCAGGAGCGTGATACATAGTACAGGACTCCAGTGAGTGAACTGGAGGCAATTAGCAGAATTCAAAACATTAAAGGCAAAGAGTTTCTCATCCCGCCCGCAAGAGACTTTGGAGTTCTGGTTTAGCCTGGCAGCGCTTATCACTACATTCCTAGATTTGTTTATCTAACAGTCTCTAGTTCTCATACCTTGTTACAAGCAAGCTGCTACTTAACTCCTACTACATGTCCCATAACTAAAATATGAGTGGCTACCTGACAGTATTTGCATGAAGAGAAGGAAGAAAAGAAAATGTGCAGCGATCTTTGTTAGTGTCAGTATAGTTCTACCTGTATAACATTGTGCACAGATTCCCTTTTCAGGGAAGAGAGAGACAAAACAGAAGCTGCATCGTCTTACCTCCTGTTTGTTTTGTCTCTGACCCTTTTTGCACAACATCACCATCCCACTACAGCGACAGGTTGTTCCCAGTCCAGGAATCGTGCTACTGCATGACCTTGTTACTATCCAGCTACTAGCCCATTCCAAAGTGTTGCAAATCAGCCCTGTTTCATTTCCAAAAAAAAAAAAAATCTGTTAAGAGCCTCCTTTTCTGACCCATCAGCTGGGTCAGTGTGGTTTCTCAATAGCGCTTCATAGCGTTTCCTGTCATCACAGATCCAGGAGTGGTTGGGGTGTGGGCGTGTCCAGCTTGTCCTTCCCTCAGTGATTCCCATAGCGTTGCAAGTTTGGAATCTACCACCTCTCTGTGTTTATTTTAAATTTCTCCTTTGAGTTAATTTTTTTAAAAAAAATTAAATATATTTTTAAGGTTATAGCGGAAAAATGCAATAGTGTACCAGTGTGTCATGACATTATAATGTGACTGCACTAGTACAGCTTAGCAAAACAAAACAAAAAAAAACACCCCCCTGAGCAATCAGGAGCTGAGGGTGGGGAAAAGGCAGGGAAAGGTACTGGCTAATGATACTGTAGTGTGGAGGAACACCAGTTGCAATAATGCTACTCATCCACTTAAGGCGGAAGAATGTGGTATAGACCATTCCTAACCTGACATCATCGTGGAAATGGCCATGCTGGGATTATAATGGAACAACCCGCTATTGAGGTATGCTGCAGAAAGAGCCTCTATCTTCTGTAAAAATGGAATCTATGTACAATCTAATATATAAAAAAGTTTGTGAGTTTGTCTGTGTTAGGCGAAGACCTGACCTCATGTGATTGGCTGTGTCAGGCAAAGCCCTCACATGATTGGCTGCTTGAGAAGATTCTATGGGATCCTGGGGTTTGCAGTTTAGGGAAGGGCCTTTAGAATTCTGAGCCAGAGAGCTCTTGGGTCTGACCAGTTGCTATGGAGATGAGGCCTAGCAGCAGGGAGGAGGGCAGTGTATTCTCTCAGGAACCCAACCTCTGTACATTAGTAACTCTGAATACAGATTGGATTGGGGAATATGTGGGAAAGTTACAGGTACTGGACAAGACATTTTGAGGAATTAGAGACACAGGATCTCAAATCTTTCTAACGATTATTACCTATAAAATCCCGGGCAATGCCGGGTATATATACTAGTGTTATATAAGAAGAATATGGGTTCAGGAGTAGACGTAAAGATTGCTTGCTGAGTCACAAAATGCTTAGCTTATTGGGCAAAAGAAAAGAAAGCAAGCATAACTGATAAATAGAAACAGAACAATAACATGGGACTACCTGTCTGTCTTCAGGCCCAGATGAGAAGCATTGTAGGACACTAAAAGACATTGCCATAATGCTTTCCAGATTTTGTTGAACATCTTTGAGAAATCCTGGGAAACTGATGAGGTGATGCATTGTGAATAAAAGTTGATGTAGTATTTATGAGAGTTAAAAGAAGTGTACAGAAAACTACAGACCAATCAGCCAGACTTCAATAGCAGGAAGGATGTTAAAACGAAGAAATCAATTTGTAAATATTTTGGTAAGAATAAAATGATCAGCGAAAGGCAGCATGGATTGTCAAGAAATAGATCTTGCCAGAATAATTTTATCCATTTTTTTTAAAAAATAAATTACTAGCTTAGTAGACGTAGATACAAATAACCATAAGTTGAGAAATGCTTTCACATCTTGGTTAGGAAGTGCTTTACATGTAGGTTAGATGACAGTCTTGTTGGGTGGATTCGAAGATGGGACAGAAAGCTGGACTCAAGAGTGCTCATCAATGATTTCTCCTCAGACTGGAAAGAAGTTTCCAATATGTTGCTACAGGGATCTGTTTTGGATCCAGAAGTCTGACATTTTTATCTATCAGTTAGACATATAGAATTGAAAACTGGGATGAAACAAACAAAAATGAAATTCAATGGAGAATGCAAATGCTAATGTCTTTATCTAATGCTGGGAGATCAAACCCACAGGTATAGGATAGCAATATTTGGCTTTGCGTCAGTACAGATGATAGTAAACACAATTTCAACATGAGAGTCAGCAGTGTGATGCATTGAAGGAAAATCATAGAATCATAGAAATGTAGAGTTGGAAGAGACCACACGGGCCACCCAGTCCAACCCCCTGCCATGCAGGAATACCCTCAAAGCACTCCCGACAGATGGCCATCCAGCCTCTGCTTAAAAACCTCCAAAGAAGGAGACTCCACCACACTCCGAGGCAGCCTATTCTACTGCCGGCCAGCCCTGACTGCCAGGAAGTTCTTCCTGAGATTCAGGTGGAATCTCCTTTCCTGCAGCTTGAATCCATTGCTCCTTGTCCTGGTCTCTGGAGCAGCAGAAAACAAGCCCTCTCCTTCCTCTACATGGCATCCCTTCAAATATTTAAACATGGCTATCATGTCCCCTCTTAACGTTCTCTTCTGCAGACTAAACATACCCAGCTCTCTAAGTCTATCCTCATAGGGCATGGCTTCCAGGCCTCTCACCATTTTGGTCGCCCTCCTCTGGACCTGCTCCAGCCTGACCATGTCCTTCTTGAATTGGGGTGCCCAGAACTGGACACAGTATTCAAGATGAGGTCTAACCAAAGCAGAGTAGAGTGGTACCAGTACCTCCCTCGATCTAGACACCATACTCCTATTGATGCAGCCGAGAATTGCATTGGCTTTCTTGGCTGCCGCATCATGACTCATGTTCAGCTTGTGGTCTATTAAGACTCCTAGATCCCTTTCAGACATACTGCTATCCAGCCACGTGTCCCCCATCCTATATTTCTGCATTCCATTTTTTCTACCTAAGTGTAGGACCTTACACTTCTCTCTCTTGAATTTCATTTTGTTAGCTTTGGCCCAGCTCTCCAATGTATCCAGGGCATTTTGAATTTTGATCCTGTCCTCTGGTATATTAGCAACCCCTCCCAATTTGGTGTCATCTGCAAATTTGATGAGCATGCCCTCTATTCCTTCATCCAAGTTGTTGATGAAGATATTGAGCAGCACTGGTCCCAGGACAGAACCCTGTGGCACCCCGCTAGTCACTTCTCTCCAGGATGAAAAGCAGCCATTCGTGATCACCGTTTGGGTTCGATCAGTCAACCAATTACAAATCCAACTAACAGTAGCCCTGTCCAGCCCGCATTTTACTAGCTCCTTTGCAAGAGTGTCATGTGGAACTTTGTCAAAGGCCTTACTGAAATCGAGAAATGCTACATCCACAGCATTCCCTTCATCTATCAAGCTAGTAACTCTATCATAAAAAGAGATAAGATTAGTCTGGCATGACTTATGTGTTTTTATATCTTCATAAATAGAAATGCAAGTGTTTTGCATGGTTTTTTTTAAAAAATGTTCTTTGTAACCTAGGAGGCTAGATAAGGAAACCAAAAGACAGTTATTAAGTGAAATTGTTTATAAACATTTATTTGACATTTACCCAAAACAGTAAGGGAATATACCTAGGCCTATGACATAAATGACATGTGAGGAATGACAGAAGACAAACAAACAAAAACTTTGTAAACAAATACATTTCAGGGGGAGGAAAAACACACACACACACATGCACTAAAGTAAAAAATAGTGATAAATGGAAAAAGTTACACAAATCGGGGCAGCTATTAAACATACGGTTTATGAAGCACAAAACAAATCTTGCTAAACCAAAATCTGCCAAGACAATAAAATATATCCTGGAACTGTAGTAGAACATAATTCCAGAATCTATAGAACGTGCATGCACATACAAATACACACACATTAAAATAGCAGAAGTTTCAATTATTGCTGAACTCTGGTTTTGGCACTTCCTAAAACACCCCCCATGCTACCCTGCAGAAAGTTTACTGTGTTCCCAAATGTATAGCTGTTTTGCCTAAAAATTAGGAAAAGATGTGGGGAAATAAAACTTAGAGATGCCCTCACCAGGAAGCAGGCTTCTGAAGACTGAAATGAATTTTTCCCCTAGATGGAAAATATAGTTAGGAAAAATGTAAACTGTGAAACTTAAGCCTCACAAGCAAATAATGTAAACCTGCACAGAACAAAATGAAATAGAGTATAAAGTATAGAGTATAAAGAAAAGTATAGAGTATAAAGTATAAAGTATAGAGTATAAAAAAAAAATTAAACCACACAAGTCTGTTTAAATCTGTTCATTAATCAAGTAGCTAGCCTCAAAAGAATAATTCAAAACGTTGTTGGGAATAACTTTGGTAATAGAGATGGAAACCTCATCTCTCAAGAGAAGACAAAAAGCAATCTGGGAACAAAAGAACAAAAGAAAAGTAAAGTTTTGCTAGTAAAAATAGAATTAGGCAAACAGCAAAAATGGAGAGTAAAATGAAGAGTAAAGAAATTAGTTCTCAGATTGAAGTGTATATATAGAGGGGAGAGGGGAACGAGTGGGGGGGAGAGGAGGAGGAGGAGATAAGTTACAAAAACTCGCACATACTTTTCTAGCCTCCAAACTTGTCTCCTTGTTTATTTGTTCTCTTTTCCCCCTCTACTATCTTTAAATGATGATGATGATGGTGGTGGTGGTGGTGCTGATAATAAGGTGGTTCCATATCAGTTAAAAGACATTTGTAGCGAATTTGTGGAGAAGTAGCCGATGCAGTTTTCCATTGTTGGTGGCTGGAGGGTGACTGGCACACTTTCAAGTTTTATTGTGGTATTGAAGTAGTGTACATAAGGGAATACCACACATTGTGTCTTATTCTATACTGGTCCATTACCTAGCTTGGTTTTCAGCTTTCCAAGCATTTCTGTTTTCTTTTACATCATTAGTCAGGTAATTCTTCACTCTGTTTTTCAGCTGATATATCTGTCTTGCCAGTATACTGCTGCTGTTGCTATTGCTGCTGTTGGTAAATGCCTTCAAGTGGACTCCGACTTATGGAGACCCTATAATAAGGTTTTCTTTGAAAGACTTATTCCAAGAAGGTTTGCTGTTGCTTTCCTCTGAGGATGAAAGGGCATGATTTGCCCAAGGTAATCCAAAGAGCTGAGCAAGGATTCACACTTTGATTTCCCGGAGTCCTAGGCCAACACACAAATCACTATACCACCTTGGCTCCTCTCGGTGTTTTCAACCCCTTGAAATATGAGCAAAGCTACGCAAAGAAAAACTGCCTCCATTTTATTCTGCACTAGTTTGATCTTATGCGAAGTATTGCTTTTGAATCTGGGTGCCATACTTTAAGGAACATGTAGCCAAACTGGAATGGATGCTGAGAAAAATAATGATGATGGTCAATGGCTGGTTAGGGAGGGGGGAAGGTTTGATGACTGAAGGCGGTTGGAAGAACATGATAGAACTCTAAAAATGCTGTCAGACAGATGAGAACTAGATCTGCTTGGTTTAAATTACAGGAAGGCAGATTTTGGTTGAAATGTCTTAGGAGAAATGTCTTAATAGTAAGAGCAGTACTTGGAAGGGAGGGTATCTCTTGCTGTAGGCCTTCAAATAGACTTCCAAAGTGATCTCAGTCTTTATGGTCATAGAACTGAGTTGTCTTGTCATTTGTGTAGGACTGTTGAAGAATGAAGTGATTGTTTCTATGGATTTATACTCTCAGAATAAAAACCAGGCCCATTAAACCTTCAAGCACATCTCACCTGAACAAGTCCCCTACATCAAGTCTAGAAATGCTATCATAAACACCACATTGTAATAGTGCTTTATTTAATTTACTTTGACTGGTGAAGCAAATGCCCTTTCTTTCCCCCTTGTCTCCTGGGAGACATTGCCACACGTGCAACAGACTCTGGCAGGAAACAAAAAATCCGATTTCTGTGGACGTCTCTTCAGACATTTCCCATATCAGTTAAGCAAATGCTTGAGCAATTCATTTAATTATGTTAAGCACCCATTAACAGCAGTCTAAGCCTTCCCTTGGGTCATATCAGTTCTATGAGATTCTAATTGTTAGAGACTAACTATGATTTTCTTCTTGTGCCTGCAGGTGATATTAATTCTGACAAAGCTATATGACTACAACCTGGGGAGTATCACGGAGAGCTCATTGTGGAGGTACGTAGATAAACTAAGCTACTAATTACTGACTGACTCCAGTATGGACATTCTGGTATAGTCCTTTCATTAGATTTAATTTGATTTCTTGTGTGCTGGAAGTTTCGATGTCTCCCAATATGGTCATCAGAGGTTCCTCTTCATATGAAAGGATAGCAGGATTGAATGGAGCTTAGATAGATACTGTAATTGGTGACAGAAAGATACTATAATTAGTTGCAACTAGAATTCTGAGCCGAAAAAAGTACTTAGTCACTGTTACAGTTAACTTTAAATGATGTTAATTACCTCTTTCATCAGATCTGTAAAGTATTATGACTATGATAGGCATTTTTCAGTTAGGTAAGAAAAACTATGGAAGAATACAAGGCATTGATTTGAAATGCAGGACATCCCTTATACTGAAGCACAAGATGTGGCATATTCCCATCTCCATATAGTGACACCACACTCTAATGTCTTATCATTTTGCTGGGACTAACTTTCTTGTACTTTCTAGGACTTATATCTGAATGGAAATATACAGATTTTTACTGTACTAGTATATTTTAAAAGCCAGTGCAAAATGTCATTTCTCTATTCTGGTTCACAATAATTTGTTCCTCAGATGACCATGAAAATAGTGTCTTAAAAATCTCTCAGATAACCTTTCTTTTGAGGCCTTCCTGTGATTCCTGTGTTAGTCTTAAAACCCCCCACCCCAACATAGTAATGATTTACTTCTATATGAAATTAACTAGTGGCATTTCCCTGTTATTCGCATTGCAGAGGATTTATAGAACAAATCCAAAGTTAGGCCCTTTCCACAACTTACCTTTTTTTGGCACTGGGGCATGGGGATCACGCGAACAGCCTCTTGCGAGAGGCTCTCACATCCCTGCTGCTTCAGCTCCATAGCTGCTGCCTGCCGGCTGGCAGACAACATAAAGGCTCTGCCTCTTCCTTCTGCAGTGCAGCCGGGCATTTTCCCAGGCTGCACTGGGGAAGGAAGCGTAAGCGCCATGGCACCGGAAGCTTTGCACACACAGTAAGTGTGTGCGAGGCCCTGGAGTGATGCGCAATTGCACACCATTTTCGGCTACAAGCCGAAAATGAAAAAGTGCACGATCGGCACCTGCCAGCCCTGGCAGCATCGCGCGATTGCGAGGACATCGTCTGAAACGCTCCTCGTAATCGCGCCACACTCTGGAGGCCCTTTCACATGGCAAATGCTGTACAGAAAAGGGCCTAAGTTTGAGAAGAAGTGAATTGGGCAATATTTCAGAGGAAGGAACTGGCAAAACCACCTCTGAGTATTCCTCATCCAAGAAAACCATATGAAATTTGTGAAGTCACCAAATGTTGACAGGCAACTTGAAGGAACATAGACACAGAGAAAGCAGCAGACTCCCTGCTGCAGGCCAAGACCTGGTGGCTAACTCTGCCTTGATGGAAGCTGTGTGTGTGTTTCTTTCTTGCCATGCTAGATTTAGGCTAGTATATTTGAGAGGGTAGAGGACTGAGCCCCTTGAGATATCTGTGAGGTACTTGGTTCTAGGGATCCAAAACTGTCAATACCCTACCACCAAAATATTCCATTTGGGTGACTTCCATCAGATATTTCTGGTGGGAACATTACTGATGGAAAATTTCTTCTCACAGAGCACAGGGAATGGGCCTGCTGGAGTAGATAGAACCACGATGTCGGTGGAACTCCTCTCCAGCACTGAAGAGGTGACTAGGCAGGCAATTCAATCCAATCCTAATCCCTCCAGAGCCGGGGTTGTATCCTTGCTTGTTTAACCTATTGACTAAAAAACTTATATGTCCTGTGCCAATGTGAATTATATCCACAATGGTTTAGTTTCAACAATGTTGCAGCATTAAAACCGTTAAGATGAAAGTACTAATCTTCCTGTCTTTATTCATCCATACTGAAATGACAGTACCTGCAATCCTTTATTCTCTTGCACTGAATAAAGGAATCCAAAGAATACCCCTTTGGAAGCAAATTTGACTCTACCATTTTTGACCAAGAGAACTTCTGGCTGTTAAAAGATTATTGTGTTACTTAGAAGTATAATGTGTTTTGTATGCATTCAAATCCCCAACTGACTTAGGGGAATTTTGAAGTGTTTTCTTAGACAAGAAATACTCAAATGTGGTTTCTTCCTTTGAAATGTAGCCTACAGTGTCTTATATTTGGTAGTGGTCTCCCATCCAAATACTAACCAGAGCTGACCCTACTTAGCTTCCAAGGTCAGGCAGCATCTTGTGCCCTTAGAGTATTTAGGCACTCAGAAGTATTGTACGATTACCTTAACACTAAATATAAATGCTATGGTGGAACATATAGCAATAATTTCAGTAATTCTACTGAAACAGAGTAAATGCATTGTAAAACCAATTCATACAGTGCATTCCCAACTGAGCTCAGTGGAACAATTCAGTTGAAGGCTGATTAACCTAAGTGGAGGTGATGAGTTATAAGCCTCATAAAATGCTCATTGAAAATAGATTAGAAAATACAAATTTGCAAATACGTTAGATGTTTATTGTAGTGCTTTGTTTCTGTCATTAAAGTTATTTATGTTTTATGAGATTTAGGTTTGAATATAAAAACAACCTGGAACATTCAAATCCATATGCTGTTGTTTGTATGATTGTTACTTCCTTTTCTGTTGTTGTTTGTTGTTGTTGTTGCATAGAAATACAAGAACAGAGGATACAGGCAACTGGTATCTTCATGTTAATTCACGTGTACTGTGACCAGCAGATATAGTGGACTGAAAATGTAGATGGAAGTAGACAGTAGCCATTTCCAAGTATGTACTATTACAGTGTAAAGGGGCTATCCATGGACGATGCCAAGAAGAAGACGGGCTATACTTCTCATCAATGCATGATTGAGTAAGGCCCTTTCCGCATGGCATTTTCCATGCGAAAGGGTGCCTGGAGCGTTGTGCAATTGTGAGGAACGATCTGCACGACACACTCACAATCATGCAATGCTCCAGGGGCCAGCAGGGGCCGGCAGGCACCGATTGTGCACCTTTTCATTTTCGGCTAGAAGCCGAAAATGGTGTGTGATTGTGCATTGCTCCCGGGCCCCATGCACCCTTACTTGGCATGCAGAGCATCCGGAGCCACACTGGTCACGCTTCCTGCCCCAGCGCAGCCTGGGAAGGTCCTAGGCTGCACTGCGGAAGGAAGAGGCGGGGCTCTTGCGCGAGCAGGTAGCTCGTGCAGAGCTGAAGGACCCCAGGTGCGAGAGCCTCTCAGAGGCTGCTCGTGCGATTCCCGCACCCCAGCGCCAGAAGACGGTAAGGTGCAGAAAAGACCTCAGTCTTTCCTCTACAGAGATAGGAAGCTTGTTTGTTCAAGTTTCCCAACCCCATGAAGGAATCTCTACATAAGCAGGTCACATATGAATGGTGATTATCGATACTCACAACACCATTGAGGGGACCAACATTAGTTTGTGTGCAGTCCTACCGCATTCCATGAGCGCCAAATATCTGAACAGGGATTATGGGAAGCATCGATGCAAATACAAAAATGTCCCATACTTCTGTGAGGGTGGAATTAATCCTATCTTGGAAGGGGGTTGAACAAATGACCAAGAGGACCCTTACAATCCTGTGATTCTATGAATCCACATCCATATCTAGAAATAGTATTATTTTCTTAATATATTCTACGCCTCCATGATCGTCCCCTTGTTACTGTAATTCTAGTTCAGTGTTCTTCCACATGGGAATCTGCTTGGAAGATAGAGCAAACAATTTGGCAGAGATGGCAAACTCTTTTCAAACTCTTTGAACTCAGTTTGTTGCATGTACTTGCATTTTCAAAATTCAGTATTAACTGTCAAGCACCTGGTACTTACCAGGTCTGATAAAATCTTTTGTGAATGGGAGAATGGTAACAAGAAATGATACATCTCTTCACTATTATTTTGGGCAGAGTAGAAGAGTAAAATGGAAGTGAAAGAATCAGATCTTTGTATGGACAGGTATAATTTTCTTTGATTTCATCAGGGACTACCAGTGGATGTATTGCAAAGTTTTCTCTTTGAGATGAGAGAAAATAATGAAAGAACAGGTTTTGAGAATGTTTCACAATAGGCTAGTAGCTACTATTGTCCTTCGCCCTGTGACATTAGTTTAGATTTCCTTATTTGTGCATTAAAAATATCAAAGAAACTTAGAAATAAAAAGGAAAAGGACAACCTTCTGCAACTCTTTGATGTTTTGGGCTCTTTCAGGTCTGATGTCAATGAATGAAAGAGTGTATTATCTTGCATATGGGTATTTTGATCTTGCCTGGTGACAAGCATCCTTCTGTTTGTGAAGGCTAAAAAGAGGAAAGGTTTGCTCTCTTTGACTTTAATACTGGGATATTCTGCTATTTTCCTTGAACCTAAAGATCTTAATTCAGTTTAAGAACAGCAGAGTAAAAATCTCTCCAGGGCCAGTGGCACTGGATTGCACCTTTGCATAAGTGGTTCAGCAAAGCATTTGTACAACCAGATGTGCAAAGTAGTCGCACAATAACTTGCACACTGGTTGCATGCTGGTTGCACAGAAGCTTGTGCAATCTCTTATATAATCAGTTGTGTATCTGACTGGACAATCGCTTCTACATCTAGTTCCACAACTGCTATGTCGAATTTATTGGGAAATTAAAAAAAAAAAAAAGATACCACACTTGCAAAAATATGGGTTTCATTAGTGCAATGACACAACTGGATACAGAACTTAACACTCTAAAGTTTATCACCATATTAAGCAATATTTAATATCCATGCCTACATTTTAATGTGAAATTTGCTAATAGAATGAGTATTTTAATTCATATGTTCTATATGAACATGCCTTCTGGTATTTGTTTAGGTGTAATTCATAACAGCTTGGAAGAATCAATTCAGATGAGGACAAATTTAATATGAAAAGAGTGGGTAGATTTAACTGTACTGCAAACACTAGAATTGTGGAAAGAATTCTCTAGTATTAAAGTGAAGAAAAGCAGTCAGGAATTATTTAAAAGATGCCCTCTAGAAACTATGTAGGTACTACTTCTCGGTGGTCTGAGAAGACTGAAATGATTCAACCACCAGAACCAGCCCTTAACAAATTGTGAGTCTTCAAATTGGTTATTGAATCCAATGCCGTCTTTAAAAATGTATATGCTCTCTAATTTAACTGGTCAAAACCCAAGAGTGAAAATATACCCAAGGAAATGTCTGTCAGGCCCACGGGACATTATCTATATGTTGTATGGACGACATTTTCCTATACATGTGTATCACTTGCTCTGTAGTCACATTAATCTTTCTGTAAAAGAGAACTTTCCTGTTACATAGATATATAGTATATCATTTCATGATGTCCTGATTAGAGCAAAAGTAACTTCAGGGCCAACTCAGTTGAAATGGTAAACTTTTTCACGTTGCTAACCTCAGAAACCTCATGAATCCCTCAGAGGTAAAAAGGCTGCCCACCTTAGATTTAAATTCCTTATGTTTTCCTTGCCAGTTTAGACACAGTTGTTGTGGAGTGCTTTCAAATCATTTTTGACTTATAGGCCCTTTTCACTTCATCCTCCTAACTTGGGGAGTTATGCATGACATCATCATGGTCCCATCCTTTTGCCATCCCCAGGTGGTGTGATTGCATCACAAGTCATTGATGGGTTGTCAATGACTAGTGATCACACCATCATCTTGCCACGTGCCTGCACGTACCTTAGCTGTGGAGGCCCTGGAAGAGCAATGGCTGCACTTCCTGCCCTGGTGCAGCCTGGGACAGTACATGGCTGCGCTGCATCAAGAAGAGGCGGGGCCATCACACGTCTTTCTACAGTGAGTGAGCTGGTGCGGAGGGGTGTATTGGCGTCTGTGCTCCCATCCCAGCAAAGCTGCTGCTGGCATGATGCTGGGATGACCGTGGACCCAGGTAAGCTGCAGAAAGGGCCACAGTGACCCTAAGGCAAACCCATCAAAGTATTTTCTTGCCTTCCTCTGAGGCTGAGAAGATGTGACTTGTCCAAAGTCACCTGAAGGATTTCCATGGCTTCAAACCCTGGTCTCTCACAGTCCAGCACCCAAACCATTACACTACCCTTGCTCTCTCAAAGATAATAGGACAATTTTGATTATGTTAAAGCAGGAAGCAGATATTCCTAATCTCATCTAGGAAGCTGCTTGAACCAGACAAAAGGGAAGGAGTACGTGCCAGCATAAAGAAATGCTTCCGATTACCTTTTGATAGCCATTCAAAACTCAAGGATGCAAATTTCTGCTCTTTCATTTTTGGACACAAAAGTAAAGTATTTCAAATGTTTCTCCCAGCTAGGCAAGATATAGAGAGTTTTGTGGCTTTTTCAATGATTTTTGACATTTGCAGACTTTCTTGCAAAATGATTGTTTTCACCAAATACCATAGAGAGCCAGTGCAGTGTAGTGGTTTGAGCACTGAAGTACAACCCTGGAGTTCAGGATTCAGTTCTCTGCTGGGCCATGGAAACCCACTGTGTGATTTTGGGCTCATGCACTCTCACCCCTGGAAAACCCTGTGATAGGTTTGCCCTAGGATTGAAGTAAGTCAGAAATGATTTGAAGGCACGCAACAACAACCCGAAATACCATGTTCTTTTGCAAAAAAAGCAAGAACTTTTTTTTCTTTTTGCAAAAGTCAGATGGATGCACAAATAGAATACAGAATATAGTTTTTTAGCATGTCATACTTTCCTTGTCTTTTTTTTTTTTTTTGCAGGAATATATTTTTCCCCCAGATATCCCAAAATGTGAACAATCTCCTGGCAGTCAACCATTTTTCCTTTGTTAGCAAGGATGAGAAAATTAGTGAGATTCTTTTATATCCAAACAAAATTGGAGGGGAAGCAGGAGCATGTATGTTCAGATCTCATGTAACTGCTGAGTGTTACATGAGAAAATGTTCTCTGAGTGGTTCCTCACTGGTTTCAATTTGGTCAGGAGGAAATACCAGAGGGTTTTTTTTCCTTCAATCAGCTACATATTTTCATTAATATAATTGCTGCCTAGTTTGGGGTCCTATTAATGAGTCCAAAAACTTAACAAAAGTGACCTCTTTTTCCCCTGATAGTAATACAATATATAACGTAGTGCATAAAAGTCCCAGGAATCAAAAGCCTATTAGCTGGTGATACACAGTATGTAAGGTTCAGAATAGTGGATAGGCAGCTCAGTGTTTCGTGTATGGAGTCCCAGTGGATCAACAGCCTTTAAGTTGCAAGGGTGATCCCACTTTTGAAATGAGTTATTGAGATTTCTCTCCAGCTGGACTTGGCATTAATTACACTCTAATCCTTGAGATAGACTTTACCTTCCTTGTGTTCTTGGTTTTTCCTTTTCAAAAGAATCGTTTATATTTTTTTAGCTCCAAGAAAGGGAATGAGGATAAGAAAAAGATTATGTGACACAGAACAATTAGTCAAGTTGGATTTGTTTATTTTTTCTCCTTCCAATGCTCTCTCAGATATCTCCCAGATCACAAAAGGGATTAAGGTTTGAGACTCAGGAGAAAACAGTGGTTTCTGCTACTAAAGAAAGATAAGCTTAAGTTTAAGATAAATAAAATGTCAGAATAAAAGATACCATATCTATGGGGAATTGGCAGTGGTGGCAGGAAGAAGGAGAGAGGAAATAATCTCCGCATTTGTAATGTGATTGGGACTATGTGTAGAGCCAAACATTAAAGAACTGTGATTAACCTTATCCTTCAAGGCTTTGAATGCCAACCAGTGATGTATTCTCCAGAGGAGGAGGTAGTGTTATAAGCAGCCAGTTTGATTTACCGTCCCCTTATTCTAGCCATTCTCTTTCTTAAAGGTTGAACTGTTCTGTGTTAAAGTGACCTCAGAAATTTCAGTGCATGTGAATTGGTAACATGCATGCTTCCCACTTAGTGGCTTATGTTCAAGCAGTAACTTTCACAGATGAAAAAGCCATCACTGATCAAACACAGAAAATGGGAGGAGGTAAAGCAGGGGTCCTTTCCCAAAATAAATTGCATGGGAGAGGCAAATATAACTGACTTGCTGGCTTCACTGGCTACTGGTCCATTTCCAGGTATAAATAAAAGTGTTGGTTTTGACCTATAAAGCTTTATATGGCTTAGGTGCCGACTAACTGAAAGCTTGTATTTCCCCATACAAGCCTGCCTAAATCTTACCATCTTCAGGGGAGGGCTTTATCTCCATCCCACCATTTGTGTAGGGATGGGGGTCGGGGTGACGGTTTGCCCTGGGCAGCAATGTTTTTGGGGCATCCCAGCCCATAGCCATGCCCCCATGTGCCCTGGCCAAACCGCCATGCACACTGGCCATATCCCCACACACCACAGCCACGCCCCAACACACGGTGGCCATGCCTCTTGCACCGTAGCCCTGCCCCCTCCCACCCCCCTCCACACACTCCTTAGTTGGTGGGGACACAGGACAGAGCCTTCTTGGTGGCTGCTCCTCGCTGCCCTTTGGAACTCCCTGCGGAGAGAGGTCTGATCTGCCCCCTCTCTATTGTAGTTTTTTTCTGGCAGTCAAGGACCTTCTTATTTAAACAGCTCTTCAGCCTTGGCTGACCAAGGTGGAGTGATGTGTAACTGGGTGTCCTGTTTTAATATGCACTGTGTATTTTAAATGTTTTAAATTCCGGTGTTTTAAAAATAGTGTTTTAAGTGAATGATTTGAATTGAATGAATGTATTTAAGCTTCTATTTAAAAAAAAACGTTTGTACTTAATAGTGTTTTAAATGTTCTGTTTTAATTTATACTATAGGTTGCTCTGAATCCAATTTGAAACAAAAGCAGGATAAAAATAAAAAATAAACCTCCAGATCCTGGGACTAATCCAGTCTGTGAACAGTGTGAATCTGACCCCCAGAGGGACTTGGATAGACTCTCCTCTCCCTGCATTACGTTTATTTTTGGACATAACACATTTTGAACAGGGCCTCTCATGCCCCACATGCCTTCTCATTCCCACAGCAATCATGGAATCCCTACCAGTCATCCTTTCTCCCAGGAAAAAAAAAATAGTGCTAACAAACCGGATAGAATGCAGGGCACCAAGTTGTGAATGGCTCCACAAACCTTGTCTTGCTTAATAAATGCAAGTATCCAGCTGCCCAATCAAGTGGCATGATCAGTTAGGAAATTATGTAGCACATCCCATTAATCACTATGGAGATGCCCCATGGAAGCATCACTGGTCCTCTCATCTGTCCTAATTCTTGTATTCCGCTCTTTCTTGTCTCCAAGATAATTTTTTCTTCTTCTTAAAGACAATGGGGAAGAACTAGAAGGTAGCACAAATCCACAAATGAAGTGAGCTCTGAGCCCTTTTTGGAGTGCAGTCTAGTTCATAATGGAGTTAGCTCAACTTGAAATTAGGTTGATATTCAGGCAGAGGTGGACAGGTAATATTTTGACTGTCCACCAACCATTTAAAGTAATCTTGCCAACCTGACATTTAAAACTGATAAGTAGGGCTATACAACTGTTTCAACTGAATTCCAATTGAATCAGACCAATTCAGAATGATTTGTACCACGTTCAGTTTAGATCAGAATGGCCCACTGTACCAATCCAGAGATTCACCTGTCAAAAATCCACACTTTATATCATTAACATGACCATAAGGAAAATGTCAAGGTAGTGTTCTTAACGGATGTAATCCGTTAAGGAAATATCCCACAATCGCAACAGGTGGGGAGTGGGATGGAAGTGGGACCATGATGACGTCGTACAGAAGAACAGCACGTGGACTGCTGCCATCCCGTCCCCATAGCGGGACTGCAACGCCATGCAGAGATGTACTGAGAGCCATGTACATGCCCAAAGTCAGTTGAGGAATGTTTTCATTGCTGTCAGTTGTAATTAAACTAGCTTAGTAAGAAATATTATTGGTGATGTAAATGAACTTGATTGAAGCATGCGCTTATTGTAACAGGGGCACAATTGGTCCCCCCACCTTTTTTGTCCATCTTTGCTGAAAGGAAGCATTCAGTCCCCAATGGATTGGGTTCAAGATTTTTCTTTGTACAAGATATGCACTGAAATAGTCTGAATTAGGAAAAAATAAAACATACGTTACTTCCACTCTTTCACTGTAGCAGGACAACATATTTCAAGAATTCAAGCTGCTGAGATCATTATTTTATTCACATTTATGGTTAGAAAGAAAGAGATATACAAACAGTAAAACCAAAGAGACGGAGAGGATTATTAAGCACACTGCAGAACATGATTATTTCCATATGTTTATAGTATGTGTTCGCATCAGCCATAATGGCTTCACTCAGAAGTGAAAGACAGAAGCTAGTAGTTAATGGGTAGCCTTCAGTCCATTCACATTCACCTCCTAGTCCATGCAGCATTTGCCTAAAAGCATTTTTATGTTTGGAAAAAAGATTATTCTAAACAGGAGTGACATAGTTGCACACATTTTGAAATCAGTGTCTTCTTGAATTTCATGCACACGATTGGTGGGTAACAGGTGACCTTCCAGATAGTATTCATCTAGAAATTCTATAGTGATGGATAATGGGATTTGTAGTTCAGCAACATCTGGAGCTACAGTTATTCCTCATCCCTGATATATCGTGTGGGCTCTCATAGGTGTTTTGAATATCAGTTAACTGTCCTATTGTTGGACGGAAAGGTTCAGTGGCTGTGCTCTTTGTCACTTGCTGATCTACAGTAACAGCATCTTTGCACTACCAATGTCAATTAACTTATATGAATGCTGAGTATTAAATTTGGAAAGAACAAACAGGAGAACAAAATTGATTCAGGAAAGATAGGCATTAACATTTTCTCTGTATTATTTTTGTTTTTTATTTAAAATATTTGCATGCTTTTTGATATCAAGAGATCTCCAGTCAGTTCATATTAAAAAGAATGCATAAAAAATATGAAATTATTAAATTTAAGTTTGTTAAATTTAAAACTATTAGAAATTATTACATTTTTTACAAGATTCATTTTTTTAAACAACAGGAACAGCGAATACAATGAAAAGTATTGTAGAAACAGTGGAGTGCCAGGGTGAACAGATATGGTGTCAGCACCTGTATAAAGATGAGCATTTTTTCTGTTTGTCTCATTTCCCAGAAAACTACTGTAAAGGCCCAGTTTAATGATATTTCCCAACTGCATTCTGTTATTTATGAAATAACGAATAAGGTCTCCACTGAAAGTGGCTCGTCAGATATACGCAGAAGAAGATGTCCACTATGTATGCTGTTTCCAGAGAGTTTAAGATGTTCAGAAACAAAATTTGAACATCTATTTAGGGGAAAGTGGTTTAAAACTGTCACTGGAAATCCTTACTGCATTATCATATGTAATGGTGTCTACACATAAGTGCACAGGCACACATTCATGCACAGAGCAATCAGCGAGTAGAACATGTTTTCCAATTGGCTTGTAGCTGTTCATGGCTCAGTTCAATAGGGCCTTTTCTGTATATATCTGTTGCATTCACTAGGCTGACTAGATACAGAGGAGTATAAACCACTTATATTTTAACAGCTTCTTAAAGGAACAGTTTTACTAGCTGAAGTCCTTTTTTCTCATCCATACCTTCCTTTCTCCCAAATTATGGCTCTTGCATTCTAGTGCTGTGCCTATCTATTTAGAAACAAACCACATTCAGGAGATGGTCCCATGACATACTGTCTGTTTCTTTCCTGTCCTAGATTAGAGAACTCACAGTTCAATCCTGAACATGTATCCCTCAAAATGGTGTCCTATTGAGTACAATGGAACTTAATCCATACTAAGCGTATTGAGGATTGAAGTCTATGTGTTATATTTAAAATCTTGCATGCAACTGTATCACGTATTTTTCTTACTGAAATGTAAGTGTGAGGGACTCAGTCTGGATTTAGACCTAATATGGGGGATGTGAGCTTTAGGGTTTTTTTTCCTCCCATTGCTCTGGTCCCAGTACAAATCAGGAGCCCGGCACCTGTATTTTGCACCTGCACCTGCACCGGCACACTCCCATTCACTACAGTGAGAACGTTTTCCTTGTATGCAAATTACAGGCTCCACCAAGTTCAAAACCTTGTCCCAAAATTGGTTCAACATCTTGGGTAGCTCCTTTAAAGTTCTGACTCAAACCAAAAACAGATTCTTGGGAGCCACAAGCTGCTACTAGTATATGCTAAGTTTTTCTTGGAGCATTATCTATCCAAGTACGGACTTTTGAATTTGAAAACAGTGTCTGATGCTCAGTTTCGTACATTGCTTTTGGTCACTCTGAACTCTCCTGGTAAATCCATCTATAAAATCAGTCTGTCTCCAATTACCCCTCCATTTATCAATAACATTGGAATTAATGAGACCTGAGCCCCTGATTAACCAATTTATTGAACAGGGTCCGTAATACAAGGGTTGAAATCAATTTGAAGCCTTTAGATTTTCCTTGAAGCTGTTAAGGTAGACTCTAAGACTGAATGTTCAAATTTGGATATTCAGCAGTTGCCTTTGTCTTTCAGAATGAATTGAAATACAAATTCAGGTGGTGATATCTCTTTAGCAGACTTTCAGCTATGAGTCTGAAAGATCAGAGAATGTGCATATACAATGCAGATGCTCTTAGTAATGGGAATTGGACAATTCTCTCGGCAGATGATCTGATATTATTCAGCAAATGGCTTAAAGGCAGAAATAGCTATTTTGTATAACTCAAAAAGAATTTTCCTTTATTTGATTGTCTTGCAGCAAATCACTCTATTGAAAAATAAGTTTTCTGGACCCCAGGCTCAGTTTCTTTAAAATACCTTTTTGCATTTTTTTTTGTCTCCACATAAAGGGCATAAGAACAGAAATGAAGCATAAATTCTTTTGATGTTTCCCAGTGCAGGATTGCACCTTGACCCACCGCTTTTCTTTCTGTTTCTCCAAATTATTTTGCTAGCAAAGTGAACAGTAAAAAGCTTAATAAAGGTATAAAAGTCCAAGGAGGGGAGGTCCCCTGCTGAGGAAGACAAACCACTGCTACCTTTACAACCATAGTGTGCTGAGAACAGCAGCAACTAGGGGAGTGCAACCAGTGCCCCAGTTCCAGTTGCAACAATCTTAGGGAATAAGGACTGTAGCCTCATGGGAGGAGCAAGCATATAATGGATATAGCCTTGGATATGTTCTCCTTATCATATCATAAAGCTGGAAGGGACCCAAAGACCCATCTAGTACAGCTGCCTACCAGTACAGGAATCCACTGCTAAAACACCCCTGAAAGATGGCTATCTAACCTCTGTTTAAAAAGAAACCTTCAAATGAAGAACAGTCCACCATCTTCTTTTTTTTAAATCTTTTTTACTATTAGAAATTATAAAAAAATACAAAAAAAGAAAAACAATTAATATGAAAAAGAAGAAATATATAAGTTAATATTAACTTCAACTTTTGTAACCTGACTGTTACGTACATACACACAGATATACTTTACACACATATATATTTTACAGCATAACTTGATACATGATGTGTTAATAATATTTAAATAACCTAAAGAGGATAGATTTAAGGCAAAAAAAGAAAGAAGAAAAGTCAGTTAATGGGGTTAAAAAAAATACAAATAAAAGAACCACTTCTTCACCTTCCTACTCACGGAGAACTGAACATTCCAGATGACTGCTCTTCATGTGTGTTCTCATTGCTCCTTAGTGGAGAACACAGGAACATAGAAAACTGCCCTGAACTGCATTGGATCATTGTTCTGTCTCAACCTATCTAGCCCACAGACAGTGGCTCTCTAGAATTTCAGGAAAGTGATTTCATGGATTACCTGAAGATTCTGGAAACTAGAGCTGGGGCCATCAGTATACAAAACAGGTGCTCTATTATTGAGCTGTGGACATACGCCTCCTTTTATATAATGGGCAAAAAGTTCTGATTAGGGATGTAAAGATTGCTCACACATACTCTCGGCCATGATGAGAAAGGATATCTCAATACGTTGAGATGCCATGTTGAATAAAATGTCTTTAACTGTTGTGGGACTCCTCCCATTTTGGAACTTTTTGCTGAAATGGTTGGGATTTTCTGTGAAAGTGTGAAACTTTTTGGCATAAAATACAGTGTCCTCTGTGCTTTTTTTTTTTGGTTGTTGTTGAAGAATCAATGTTTCGTAGGAAGTGTTAAAACGGCCAAAAAAAACATTTACACATGTAAAAATTCTTCTAATCTCATCTGAGGAGGCGGGCATTTAGATTCTTCATCTTTGTATGAAATAGTGAAATAAGGAAAGATTTAGACCCCTAGTCATGACAGCTCTGGAATTCAGCTTTTCTTTCTCATCTACTTTGTATAAGATACTTTTCTCTGCACTGATGTGCACATTGCCTTGAGGAAAGAAAAGGTACATGTTTTTGCTCTGCTTCAGGGACAGAAAAAATATATATATATATATGGAGAGAGAGAGAGAGAGCCCCTCAGCTAGGCCTAGTATACAGTACATTCACCACTGCCTGGTTGGGCTTTATAAAATATTCCATGTTAATTAGAATGCAAATATATTATACACATTAAAAGTGCATTCTGTCTTGCATCCAGTCATGAAATGTAGTAGCACTGCAATGCAAATCAAGAGAACCTTGATCCATTTGCAGCAGAAAAATCAGCATGTAAATCAGAAATATGAATATTAATACTGACATTTATTAGCCAGATACTATAAATTACAGATATGTGATGCCCATGGTGCCTCTTAATTAAATCATGTTTTAAAAGTTTCTTCATTCTGTTTTCTAAGGGGAGCTAATACATGGGGAAATATTGCCCTGAGATTTTCAGTTGTGTCATTGTCTGGTATGCCTCTAACATATTGAGTTTATTAATATACACAACTGAGATCAGTTAAAGTTTGGGAAGTTGTGGCTGCCTTATTCTGTCCAGCAGCAAGATAGGTTTTGTACTTGCGTTTTTATAATGTTTCTTCATATCTAAAAGAACAGGGCAGTCCTTGCTCAGACAGAGCTGTGTGGGCTCACTGTAGTCCCAATGAGCTTTACATTGTCACCATTTGTTTCAGCAACAAGATTGTTTCAGTAATAGCGTTCTTCTTGCCCCTCTTCCATGAGACTCAGTTTTATGGAGAGCCTGGATAATAGTTGTCACATAACTTCTGCCATCTCAGCTGTGGATCTCTCCAGTATTTCTTTTCTTTTTCTTTTTTTTAAGTTACCATTGGCCTCTTGGTTGCTTGACCCTTATCCAGTCACTGAGTTTTGTAAACATCTTTCTTTAGGCAGAATTTAGCCAGCGTGTAGTGGTCTGGGCATTGTACTACATCCCTGGAGACCAAAGTTTGATTCTCCACTTAGCTACGGAAACCCGCTGGATGACCTTGGGTGTGTCACATAACTCTAAGTGCCAGAAAACCCTGTTTTAGGTTCACTGTAGGGTCACCGTAAGTCACAAATGACTTGAAGGCACACAATAACAACAAAATTTTTTCATTGCATTCATGAAATTAATAGTACTCAAAGAGATATAGCATATTTTGCTATAAACTCAACCCTGATTGGTGTTTTAGCACAACATTTTTTTCTGAATTTGTTTTGATAGCTCTTTGGTGTTTATGATGTTTGTTTAGATAAGCTCTCCAACAAACTCTGGGGCCTGTACTTAATCTGTGTTAATGTAACACTGGAAATGTACTTGAGGGGACTCCAACCACTGGTGACTGCTGGAGGCAGTGTGTTGCACCAGAGATTATTTTGTTGTGCACAGCAAAGGAAGTGACTACTCATACAACCAACCAGTGACAGTTTTCTTTGGTTTGCTTAACTTTTGTGCCACAGTAAAACTAATATGCATTTTCACAGTTTTGACTATCTTGTGCATGTCAAGTAGTAACAATGCCAATCAAATCTATTTCAGTTCTACGTTGTAACCCATGTAGAAAAACCAAAGGGTGTATGTGCAAATAACTTCTTTGATGCAGAGTGTGTGATAATATTCTAGCATAAACTTACATGTGTGTATTTTTAGATTTCATCTTGGCAAGCAGCTTTAATGGAACTTAAAATGTGCAAAATTTATAAGTAGTACTCAAGCCAGTAGTTGAAAAGAACTTCACATTCATTGACCTTGACAAAATGAAATGGAAAGCAAACTTGTGTGAACTTGGCGCTTTCAGCTGAGCAGTATATATATGACAACACACACAACACACACACACACACACACACAAATATATGTTTCTCATGTTGAGAAGGAACTACACAAATAAAATCAGCACAATTTGGAGGTCTTTTGCATGTAAGGAACATGTTGGATCCTTTCATTTAGTTCTTATTTGTTTGTTTATTTGTTGCAACGTATGTATCTTATGCTGAAGGGGGCATATTTGTTTTAAGAAACAGGCAAAACTGAACAGAGCTAGGTTTTTCATAAGGCAAAAAAGAGAAAGAAAAAATTGCTAAATTAAGATAAAGGGAACCAATAGAGTTGACTTTCATGAAACTGAGCTAAACAACAAACTAAATAACTGAGCTAACAAGCATCAAAAGTGGTTCATAGGGAATTATTAATGATGAAATCAGCATTATTATGGCATTATCCTATGAGATGTTATAATGATTCTAGCACCAATACAGGGAAGTCATCAGAGCTGTTGCCCCAGTACTAAATACCTTCCAATAATTTCCTCACCCCCTCTTTTTTTTTTACTGCTAGACCTACTGCTTTGTCCACAACTACATGGAGTATTCAAGTCATATTAGTAGATGAGAGTGTCCCTTGAACTAGGAATGTAATGAGTCCTTGTCCATTTTCCACTAATAGCTGCATACTGTGTTCCAACTCTTTGAAAACATTCTGTGGGAAGAATATTCCTCCCTCCTTTTGAATTTCCCCCCAAAACCACACAAATAAAACATTTTTTTAAAAAACAAAGTTAGAGGGAAATTGGAGAGTAGATGTCAGGAACTTGCTTAGATTCCATAGTGAGTGGAAACAATATGGCTTGCTTGTGTTGAACATTCATACACAAATGCCTAGATTTCTTAGAAGGTTTAATTGAAGGCATTTTTAACAACCTAAGTCCCATTGATCTCAATAAACCTGCAGATTTCTCTAGTCTCTCTTCTCCGTTTCTGTTCAGAAGGAAACACTGTAGGTCTTAATGAGACTTTCATTAAAATCTCATTAACGTTAATGTTAAAATGCTGAGAATGAATCAGAGACATCATTTCCCTCAGTACTCCTCCTAGCTTCTCCTAAGACAAGTGGTGGGGGAGGTGTATTACGTTCATTCTCAACCCTTTAATGTTGTTTGGGCCATTAAGATCTACATGGCTTTCTTCTGAATAGAGTGAAAAGAGAGAGAGAGAAATGTACAGGATTTATTAAGATCGATAGAACTTACATCATGAAAAGGTTAAGAATCAATCTTCCATTCAAGTTTTACAAAGATATTCAGGAGAACTGGGGAGGGCAGAAGGAGGATTCCTTCAGTTTCCCAAAGCATTACAAGACATCCGTACATCTTGCCATGATTAAGTCACCTCTGCTTTAGAGAGGTCTGCCAAATATGTGTAATGTTATAATCCTATGATCTAGGGTGAGGACTTTGAGATGGTGATGGCTTGGCATAAAATTGGGACAGGCAGCACTGCAAAGCCCACCTCTGAGAAGCTATTGGGCTTTTTATACACACACACAAACACACACACACACACACACACACACACACACATAAAATAGCTCCCATCTTCCTGGTGAAGTCCATGGCAGAGGGACTTAGTTACAAAAATTAAAAAAAGAAAGAAAAGAAAAGAAAGAGGACATAGGACATTTTGGTATAGTTGGATTATCTCTGTTAAACTGTCTTCTTAAGAGGCATAAGCAGTGCACCTTTTTCAGCTGTCTTTGCAGATTTCTCCCACTGCAAATTCAAGCAGATTTTGACAGAATGGGAAAGGAGAAGTCCCAATTTTCTCTACAGAGATGGAGAGAATAATAGAATTACTGGACTTAAGCCTACTCAAAAACAAGACATATGAAGTCTCACATCCTTAAATAAGAAGTCTTACATCCTCACTTCAGACCTTCTTACTATACTTAGTGAGGTTGATGACTAAGGAGTCACCAACCTTACTATCTATAGCAACAAGGTCTGAAGTGTTGATGTAGGTATATAGAAAGTAGGGGTAGTTTATGCATCAGGCCTACTCACTTATAAACCTTGTACATTCAAGTAAGACAAGGCTTCAGTTTCACTGGCAAAACACAATGTCTTCAAAATTTGGAAGAATATATGAACACTAGACACAACCTATCAGCAGTGTTTCTCTAAACAACAAAAGGGAGTTTCACAACTGTCCAAATGTAGAATGATGACAGATGTAATGCTTTCCTGATATCAGGAGCAATGCCACACTGGCATATCACTTCTCATGCCATCTGTCGTTTAAGAGCTACAGATAGGTAGGTGTTAATTGTACCTGTTTCCTGCTATGCTGAAACTATGGTTCTGGCATTTGCACCTGAGTGTATGAAGCAAACTTGCTAACTGGAGTACAAACACAACTGGAAGCTGAAGCTGCAAGACTACATAAGCGGACAGAATGTTAGCTGCCAGATATTAGTCATGCTGAAATCTGTCATGCTTCAGGGCACCAAGTAGGACATTTTAGCCCAATTTATCACTTTGCATATGGGAAAACTCCCATTCAAAATCTAAAAAGCTATCATTTTTCATTTCCCTCTTTAAAACTCATCTTGTCTATGATGCCTAAAGGAAATGGCTGTATAATTAATGCTAGGCAGGTGGCATGACATCATTACATGTGCTGATTAGCTATGAAATGTGTACAAAGCCATACTGTATGTCAATCCTTCTTTGCAGGAGGGAAAAATCAGCCTGTCTTTGCTTTTTAGTTATCTCCATTTGTTGGCCTTTTCTGTACTGCATGGCTGCCCCTCCATGGGGACATGATTGCAGTGCTCCGTGGGTTGTGCTTCTGCGTGACGTCGTCACGGTCCCACTGCCATCTTGTTCCCACATGTCATGTGAGTGTGGTATTTGTAAAATGGGAAAAATCCATTTTACACTTACCATCACGTCGTACTGTCACCTTTTCCAGTCATGCGGAAGGGCAGAAGCATGCTGGTGACACCTCTCTCCCCAGTGCAGCAATGGCAAATGCCTGGCTGCGCTGCAGAGGGTAAGAGGTGGGGCCAGAGTACTCCTCTCCACAGCAACCAGGTGAGGTGCAGAGGGGAACGTTCCTGGTGTGCTTTCCTTCCTGCCGGGGCTGCAGTGAAAGGATGTCGCTGCACCCCGTCGTGCAGAAAGGGCCGTTGATTCTAGTCTCCTTCTGAAGTCTTTACAGTTTCTTTGACAATGAGATATGATAGAAACAAGGAGCAGATGTATCCATATTGCCCATTAGAGGAGAGAATCTTATGAGATTATGTGGAAGTATTTTAGGCTAGGTGCTACCAGTTGTCTATACTCTTAGATAACATCCTGAGTCTGCTGTACTGTTTATGGATGCTTTAGGTCTGAAGTCAGAAACTGTTCAGGTTTCATCTTTTGTAAGTATATGGATCCTAACTTTACATCCCTAATCCTTCTTTGTATCCCTAATCCTAATGCTACTGGACATGGGCAAGAATTGTAGTGTCTTACAAGGTAGGGATCTGAGACATACTGAGACATAGGTACATTAAAGGGTAGGACAGTACAATAACTGCCTCTGGAGTGACACAAATGTGCAGTACTTTTTCTTGGGAAGGATCTAATAAAAGACTGGGTGCTTAGGGGATGCTCTTGTTCCTGGGAATTTGGTTGGCTGATCCCTTACAGCTCTGATTTGTTTTCAAGAGACAAAAGTGAATTGCAGTTACTGAAACTGGGGTTTGAATTGGGATATGAAAACGTAAAACTTCAAATATTCACTTCAGGGATTTCAAGAAGTGCTAAATGCTAGTGTCTTTTTGCTGCTTTCTTGTACAGATGGGAATGGTATAGATCTGGAGCCTTTTAGTGTTTCTTCATAGCTCATTCCTGTGTTTGAAAATAATTTACCAGACAACCACCTGTAAGGTCTGGTAGCCAAGCAGGAAAAAAAAAGGTTGCGGCTGAGGATCAGAGACTATGAGTCAATTAATTGCTTCCTGAAGGCAAGCAAGTTAACAACAGAGATTACAGAATCTAGGTTAGTGCCTCCTTTTATGAGAAACCCATACTTCGTTTGTTTGGCTGCCCTTATTCATAAATTTTCCTAGATATGACAGTGATGGACAGCCAGAACTCACAGTTAAATGGCTGTCAAAAATGAAGAACATCTATAATATACCTAGGTCCGTCTTTTAGGACTTTGGTCTCGTGTTAGAGGACAAACCAGACATTAATGATGAACCTTTTGCTTAATCTTACACCAATATGTCTACTCCTACAACTACAACCTTGCAACAAAATGACAGTCTTGGTGATTTGTCTCTCTTTCCTTTGTCCTTACACAGGAGCAGAAATTCTCTGTAACAGAACAGAGTGAAATAATAACAATTAAGAAAAAAATATGATAAATTGGATTAAACTTTCAGTGCTAATGAAATAGTCAGAAACATGGAGAGTGGCTCTGCCAGCTCCTTGCAGGCTGAGAACAGAAAATGTTTTCTTGGCAGGAGGTTTCTCAACCTTAGGAACTCAGTTCAAAACAGAATGACCATCCATTTGAGAGATCTGTCAGGCAGACCTTCACAGAGCTTCATATCTAACCATAAACCTTTAAAACTGGTTTTCATTTAAAACTGTGGCAGCAAACAGCTCTGTTTATAAGCAACAGTATATCAAGTCAGTCTTGTGTTTCAAAGGGAGCCAACATCATTAGGCAAAGCTGGGTGTAATAGTTGTTATATAGTCTGTATCTCTGAATCATAATGTATATCAAAGTGACAGCCAGGTCACTATGTATTCTTGATAGAAAGTCCAAGAACACAGTGGAGAAGCTTTATTTTCAATCATCTTACCCTTTTCAGAGAGATTTGTGAAATGACATACAGATCTAGCTTAGCTGTTAAGGTAAGGAGGTTCTGCATGCAATTAGTGAAATTGCAAATGCTGGCAAGGTTCACGGTTCAAAACAGGGTCAAACCCAGAGTGTGTTTTTAGTTCTAAGTGAAGGAATTCTGAATTGTACAATTAACTGCTGCACCAAGGTCCAGACTAAAGTGCCGTTATATAGATTCCAGCTCTCTTCAGGTGTTATGAATCTAAGTACTCTTAACTGGAGGAGCAGTTGTGGAGAGAGCTGATGCTGGAGCCAGTAATCTTAAAGGCTGAGCCCAGACTTTGGAAAAGTTTGAGTTCTCAATTAGACTAAATTAATCAACTGTCTTCCACAGTTCCCAGTGCACAATAACAACAACATAATTATTTGTTTTGAATTTCAATAATATGATACACAATTTTGCCATGCCTTTAGGATTATCACTCTAGGAAGGCATTTATTCATTTAGATTTCATTCATTCATTTAGCTCAGGTTTAAATAGTTTCAATGTGTATTGATAAAATATTAGTTGTAGCTGGGATGTCTACTCAAACTCATGTTTTGTTTTTCATCATATGATTTCTTCTTGGCAGTGAACTTTTTTTTTTAATCAAAGCTAGTGTAAGGCAATGTGGCCAATGATTGGCCCATCCCATTACATACAAAGACAGAAATAAAGGATCAAGAATACAGAAAGAAAATCAAGGCTAGACATGTATGGTGGGTGAGAAACCTGTCAATCATCTAGCCTAGTGTTGCATAGTTTCATTTGCTCAGGAAGAGCTCTTTCCCAGCCCCTCTACTTACGGTCTTTTATCTGAAGATATGGGATATAGGATGAGGAACCTTTTGCACATAAAACATTTTCTGTACTCCTGAGCTACACCCTCTGTTCAAATATTTATCAGTTTTTCTACCACAAAAATATTTTGTTTCTTTTCCCTTTCTGTTCCGAGAGAGGTGGTATTACAGTTAGATTCTTAACTTGGTTCCCTAAGTCTTTTCAGTGCAAATGAATTTTTCACCATGTGTAGATAGAAGATATGTCAATATGGTTTCTTGCTAATGTATATGTGACATGTGGGAAAGGGGGCACATTATACAGTAGATGTGTGTTGCTCTTTATCTTCCTCTCTTTGGAAGAAAGAAGGATGAGGAAAACCTCCTTATTTTATTCTTAAATGATGATGAACAGGTCAATTATTTTATATCAGATCTAGATAAATATTTAATACAGAAACTTCTTGTATTTGCCCTAGTGGCCCAAAGAACTGGACATAAATATGTCTCGTAAAATGTGGTACTTTGTGTTTGAAATCATCTATGATAAACCGCAATACTATATTCCTTTTATGCTATATCTGTCACTGAATGGTATTTATTCCTAGTTTATGATATCTAAAGATTTCTAGTAAATAGAACTTGACTTGATTTGTTTTCTTGTTTATCGCTTTTTCATTTGAGCTTATATCTATCTTAGAGGTTCAGGGACCATTAAAATGTGATATGAAAATAAACATATAGAAAAAGAAAGAAACAACATTGTGTGTGTGTGTGTGTGTGTGTGTATGAAGAAAGAAACAACATTATAATTAAAAAGAACATTGAATTAATTAGTAAGGAAATCAAAGATGACACTAACCAGAAAAGAAGATCATTTAGCATCTAGCCTGAAAAATACAAATGGAAATGTATACAAGGTTGCCTTTCCATTCCTTTCTTCCTTGGAAAAGATAGAATATTAGGCAGCATCCTTAATATCACATCATTTCAGGAGTCCCTTCATTTCAAGTAATTTCCAGGCGCTTCATTGTGGGCACTATTTGTTTACATGCACACTTGAAAGTGCCAGCTATTAAACTGTGTGCTTCATTTTGATATAAGTAGGAAAATTTTGAGTTGGATGGAGAAACCAAGAGGTAGGCTCCTTAAAATAAAGCTTTTGGGGAAGAATTATTTTATTTTATTATTTTTGGTGCTGGTAACATGAAATAGACAAAATTTTAAAAGGCAATGTATTATTATTTTGCCCGCAAGAGTCTTAAGTCTCTGTACCACTAAACTGGTGAAGAACATTCCTGTGGGACCCTGTTTATCAAAGTGAATATGTAAATGTAGGCTGGCAACCCATGAACAATTCCATGAACCCTTGTTTTCACAATAGTAATCTTGTCCTTCATCTGTGACTAAATTTACTACATTGTATACTTACCAGCATGTATGAACTAAGTGATCAGGATCTTCTAGCTTGCTCCAAATTTACAAAACTGATTAGATCAAGCATGGTGGGCCAATCTGAAGGTACAAGTATGAATTGTGTGTGTATCTGCCTGTTTCTCTGTATATGCTGAGAGTCTACAATACAGCATTTTTCTGTAAGACATAAGGATCTAAATCCAGTTGCTAATCTCAACTGGAGCAGATCTAGGGATAGAGGTACAACCAGTCTGGATCGTTGGGATAGAGGGGCAAAATGAAGTAATTTCTGCCTCGAGTAAAAATTCTGCTCCCCCATGAAATTTTCCTTCAGCCCCCAAATTTCTAACACTGCAGTAGCTTAAAACCTCAGCTGAGCATTTAGAAACTTGTTTAGACTTCCAAAGGAAATGGCTTGGCAAAGTGACCAAGCCAAGACAGCAAATGTAAGTCTTCTAGCTGTAAATGATTCTCTTTCGCTCTCTCTCCTTCTCTCTCTCTCAATTTCTCTTTCCCCAACACCCCACATTGCTAGAAGTTGGAGACTAAATGAAAATATCATTTGGGTGGCAGAATTTATATTTTTTGCAGGGCCTTGCTCTCACTTTGACTCCCCCCATATCTATGCTCCTGACTTCAGCCCCTTACATGCAGTGGGTTAAGACTAACCAACCAGTTCATTAAACAAAAGTGTTATGTTCCTTTTATTGTCACAGTTTCCTCAAACTAATGTATTTTAATGCTTGAAGTACATATAAAAAATAAGATCAAGGTATAGCACATCCCAAGAGAGTAGCCTTCTGTCACACCAACTTAAAAAAACCAAAGCAATGCTTCAATCAAAACATCTTTGGCCACCTGTGAAGAGATCACCAAGGGAGCTCATCTTGCCTTCTGTGGGAGGGAGTTCCACAGAGATGGATCAGCCACTGAGAATGCTTTCTCCAGTGTCTTTATCAGTGTTGCCGGGATATGCATCACCACTCCATGATATGGTTTAATCAGCAAATATTTAATTGACGTAAGATATAAATTATACACTGCTATGGCTAGGATGCCATGCTGGTGAAAGAGGAATGGCTGAACACATGTGGTGCAAAAGTAGATGGGCCCTGGGGGCATGGCCAGGTCATAGTTAGGGAAACTCCAGTGATAATGGATTTTCAAATGTCCCTAAACAACTCACTCTTTAGAAACAATAGCGCCTGAAACTGCATCCACAGAGCAACCAATTGTCTTTGATTTTCATCCTCTGCCTGCCGAAACTAACCTTTTGTTTCATCACCCGTCCCACCATTAAGGAACTATCATGATTCCCATCAGTCTTTTGTTACCTAATACTAAGGTCATTAGCGTGTTCCAAACCCCATTGTCTACTCTGTCAGAGAGCCATTAACGCCTTCCCCCTCAAGGTGGAAAAAGAATGTTTAACCCCTGGCTCTGAGCCAGATAGCATAGTATTCTGGACACAGGTCGTCACTCTGTTGCTCCCAATTCTCATTCTTGTACGACTCTTGGACTCTAGTCTGAGCTACATTGCTTGTCTTTCCTCTCCAGATTGATAAGTACAACTCACTTTGCCCTAACTTCTCACTATCCAATTTTTCCTCCCTTTTTCTTCAATTAGCCTTGTGTGATTGTGCGACTGCTTGGATCTTGTGTGCATGTGATTGTTAATTCCCACAATAAAGCAAATATTATTTGAATCTCCAGCTAGTGTTCTTACATTACTACTGTATACACAGGTATAAAAGATCCTGCTAGGTTACCACCTTCTTGTAGGTCTCCCCTTTGAGCTAACATTTCCCACCATTTTGTGGAGGCACTGGCATCACAGGTGGATTGCTGAGTTACCCATCTTTTGGGGTAATATCAAATGAACATGTGATAATGTTTGGACACAGGGAAAGCCTTCCCCAAAAGATCTTAATGTTCAGATAGACAGGGAGATATAGGGCCTTTCCACACTACATTGTAATAGTGCTATTATTCCACTTTCAACATCCTACAGAATCCTGGGGTTTGCAGTTTAGGGTGAGGCATGTAGAATTCTCAGCCAAAGAGCTCTTTGGCCTTAGTAAACTACAAAACCCAGAATTCCACAGGATGTTGAAAGTGGAATCATAGCACTATTATAGCATAGTACGGAAAGGCCCAAAGTCTTGCAGACAGGCTGGACTTAAGTTATGCAGGGTTTTGTGGGTCATGATCAGCACTTCAAATTGTGATCAGAAATGGATCAGTACCCAGTGAATGTGTTTCAGCAAGGGAGTTGTACGTTCCCTAAAATTAGCACCTGTCAGCAATCTTGCCACGGGATTTTGGACCACCTGAAATTTCCAAGTAGTTCCCAAATACAGCCCCACATAGAGTGTGTTTTAGAATAGTCCAGACAGGATGTAATCAAAGCATATGTTACCATGGTCAGGTCTGGCATCTCCAGGATTGGGTGCAGCTGATGTGCTAGTTTCAACTGTGTAAATCTACCAGGACAGCCAGGATCAGAGTTGAAGTCAGAAATACACTTACCATATTTGCTGGCATATTAGACGCACTGGTGTATAAGACGCACTCCATTTTCAGACCTTATTTTTTAGGAAAAAAATGTTTAGTACCTGGCTCAGGCAAAATACACAGGAAGGAGGAGAGTGAAAGGAGATGTGGCACGAGGATTCCCCCTTTCCCTATTTTCCTTTTGAGGATTCCCCTTGGGCAAATCCCATTCTCTCAGCCTCAGAGGCAAGCCATGACATCCCCCCACTTGAACAAATCTTACCGGGAAAACTCCTCCATAAACTGGAACTGAGTTGCAGGCACTCAAGGAAAGCAACTGGGAAGGGGGAATGAGTCCTGTGCAGAAAAGAGGTAGGAAGGCAGCAAAAAGCACCTGGAGGCTGTTCCTCTTCTTTCTAGGCCCCCCTTTTCTTGACTCATTTCCTTCCTACACCCCCTTAGCAAGGTGGTGAAGGCTGGGATAGAAAACAGGAACAAGCAGCCCCTCCAGAAGAAACCAAACCTCCCATTTAGGCTGGGAGTGAAGAAAGTGCACCTCCATCCGACTCCTTTCCCCCCACCCCAGAAACAGTAACCAACAGGGTTTTGCAGGTTGTGCTGAGCAGGAGCCAACCAACTGTAGGAGGGGGGGGGGGCTGGGAAAATGCCCTGTGTCACAGCGTAGGCAATTCCTTATCCCCCCTGTCCCACAGGTGGTTGGCTCCAGGAAAAAGACCCGGCCTACCAAAGGCCTGATTGGCTGGAAGGTACAGTCTTCTTGAGATTTCAAGGACAGCTGAAAGATTTCTTTGCATAGCTCCCTTGCAAAGCTCTTTCAGACACAATTCTGGGGTTTCTAGTTTTACAAGCTGTCACAGCCTTCTCTGCCAAAGTGTGCTGGCGCATCATCAAACTACAAACCCCAGGATACCAGAAGGAGCTATGCAAAGAAAAGCCAGTTTTGACCTGGATTAGCTCTCTACTGTAGTATGTGGCCCTGTTTACACAAGCAGGAAAATGTGGGATTAATCCACATTTTCCTGCCTGCGTAGAAAGGACCTTCACGTCATTTTCAATCTGGGGAGATCCTGAGGCAAAACTAGGACAATTGTCCTGGCCAGATTTCTTCAGAGGGAGGTTTGCCTTTGCCTAGGCTTTTGCTAAGTTTGAGAGAGTCTGTCTTGCCCAAGATTATCCTTCTTTCCCTTGTTTTTTAAACCCTTTTTTAAAAAAAAGATTCGAAAGATCCGAGATTCGTGAGATTCGTGGATTCCCAGAACCTTCCAGGGATTCGGATCCGGATTTGGATTTGGAAAATTCTGGATTTGTCCCATCCCTACATAAAATCCCAACAGAGCATCATCAGCATAAATGTTGAAGACCTTCAGTGCAAGAAACTGAGTGGACTCCAACATCACTGTCAAGATGAACTCAGACAGCTCAGAAGGAGACACTGTTGGGCAGCATGGTGGAACACCAACAGTATTATCAATAAAATTCCTATTTTTTCCAGGCTACCTACCTTCAAATGTATACACTCACTCCCAACAGACTTTGAGATGGGGCACCTGGTGAGAGATATGGAATTGGAATAGACCATTGCAACTCCACTTCTCCATCCCCACCAGGCCTCACCTGCCGAAAGAATTCAGGTAAATCTGGGAAAGGTTAACACCTCCAGCTTCATCCAGCCAGGTCATTGTAATAAATATCAAGTTGGCATACTTGTCCACAGTGGGGCCCTGGATCACAGGTGTTTTTCAGTTTATTAATCTGACACCAAGCAGCAGTATTTTCAGTATGGAGCTTATTGCCAAGGTTATCCAGACTATTTGTTCAGCATATTTTGGGGGCAATCAACACCCTTTGACTCTCCCTTCTCCCATGATGATGACACTGTCTCAGGGTAAGGCATGAGATAGTGATATTATTTCTACATGCCATTGCTACATGTTGAAAGGCAACAAGACATAATTTTAATAACATATTTTTCTGCCCTCGCTGTTATTATGAGGGGTTTTTTATTATAATAATTATCATAAGGAAACTTACTACAATGGATTTTTTCTGGAAATGATATATTTGAAATGTGCTGGACATTTCTCAGTAATTTGATTGGATGTTTATGAAAAATTACATAACTTTTGTTCAACTACAACATTTTAGGTTTATGATATTTACAACGGTGCAATGGAACCCCATTTCTATAAGTTAAAGGGGTACATTAGGTGATACCTGAGACCATCTATTTGTTTCTTGCAAATCACTATAAAAATGTTGCCTAATATGTAAGCATCTGAATATTAGTGACAAAAAACAGACCACCTCAGTTGCCTCATTATTATTATTTTTTTAAAAAATCTCCATTTCCCCACTCCCCTCATCAAATTAAAATGTGATTTGGGAGGTTTTCAGTGTTGCTGTTCTTTCTTTGCATGATTTAGCCTCAAATAATGTTGATAGCAGAAAGAAAATACAAAGCTAACTTCAGTGCAAGTAAAGCAGGTAATCCTGCCATTCCTCCTCTTCTGAACTGAGTGAAGTGCAGTCTGATGGAAAGGACAAACTGATATTACTGTCTGATATTATTACTACAGGAGAGTGTCTCTCCCTCCCACTCTCAGTAATTAAAAAGCTGTCAGCCCTTTGCAGTTCTTGACTGCATTTCTGAGAGGGTTGGTAAATCTCAGACCTTTAAAATAAGCCCAGTCCTCAACTGCCATTTTGACAAATCTTTGAATGGCATTGCCCAAAGGAAGAAAGGAATTGATATTTTTAGAAGAGGGACTGGACAAGAAATTTTATGAGGATTGATTGGTTTTAAAGTATGCTATACTTCATTCTCCCACATCCTTTAAAGTTAGAGTGAAGGAAGTTTACTGAGTTACCCTGGTTGATGTCTTCTGAGTGAATGCTTGGAGGAGATAATAGCCTGGGTGAAGAAAAATAAATTGAAACTGAATCCAGGCAAGACAGAGGTGCCTACTATTAATGGTCTTAATCTGGGGTTTGAAGTGTGTCAACCAATTCTAGATGGAGTCGCAGTTCACCTGAAAGACAGTGTTCATAGCTTGGGAGTGTTCCTGGATCCATCCCTCCAAATGTTAGCTCAGATAGATGTGCATGCGCTGATAACCTCAAAGTCGGACTTCTACCATGTGCTATAGACTGGTCTACCTTTGTACCAAATTTGGGAACTCCAGCTGGTCCAAAATATGACAGCCAGACTGGTTACAGGTACATCAAGGAGTGAGCATATCACACCAATATTAAAATGAGGGCCATCTACTTAAAGCAGCCAGGACTAGACTAGCAGTGGTGACCCAAGAAGACCTTTTTGTTGGCCTCCTCTACAGTATTGAATGACCTGCTGGTAGAGATTCAACAGCTAAAAATGTTGTCTGAATTTTAAAAAGCACTAAAGACCCATGTCTTCCAGCAGGCCCACCCAGTAAATTCTAAACTAGGAATTTTAAATTAGTATATTTTAAATGGCTTTATGTGTTTTTAGTTGTATATTAATCTATGTTATTCCCTCCTTCAAGCCTTGGGGAGAGATGGGTAAGAGATGATGATGATGATGATGATGATGATGATGATGAAAAATGGATATTGTTGTTGCTTGGAAAATGGACAAAGGAAGTATGACCCTGTTATGCCTCCAGAATGTCTCAATATCCTTCTTTGTAACTGACCATTATATTCTTCTGGATCAATGGAGTCACTTGGTATTATGCTAGTTATGGTCTCTCCTTGCTGGAAATAACTCAGTCGTAGTGCAAGGGAATTCTTGTTCTACTCTGTGGTGCTTGTCTTTTGAAGAACCACTTGTCTCTATTCTAGATTTCATCCCCCAGAACTGAAGATTCCAGGTTGAGGAAGGCTGTTCTGTTCTGTCTCTCTTTCCGTACATGCATGAAGCTGCTGAAGGAATTCATCTCGATGTTTGGGCTAAACTGCCGTTAGTTTGTGGATACTTTGGGATTTAGATCTTTGATTATTTTATTCTTGCATAGAAAATCAAATAGCTTCAAAAAAATTTCTTCTGAAGTTTTTGATGAATTTTCATACTTCATGCCATTTTTGTGAAAAATTTGTACAATTTCTTGATGCAAAATACAATGTTTGCTGTGCAAAAATATTGTTTCACACAAAAGCCTTGAGGAAAACAAAGTCTCTTTTCACAAATAATTTTTCTTTTTTTAAAAGAACTCCCCAAATATGGGAAAACTTGCAATAAGTATCCATTGTTCAATGGAGAGTCTTTATGTGTTTCCGATTATTTATTATTAAAGATAAGAATGTTTCCGTATATTCTTCACATGCAGCCCTCATGTTTTTACTAAGCGATCTCAAGGAGGCTGTGGAAGTCCTGAAGTCTAAAGTCTGTTTTGGATGGATAATCCCAATGTGCTATGTGCTATGAATGGGAAAACCTGCACATCTGAGGCACATGGATTTCCAGCTCAACTTAAATGGTGTTGCAACCTTTCTAAAATAACATGTTCACTGTTTCAGAATATGGGCCAACCAGGATTCAGTTCAGTTCAGTCCAGTTCAAGTTCAGGTGACTGTGGCGAACAGCTGAGGCTGACATGCCAGCTGTGACCTTACCTAGATGTGACAAATCTCAGATCAGTTCATTATACTCTTGCTACATTAAAAATGCTGCTATCAAAAATGCCCTGACTTTTTTTAGCGGCCTCATGTAGATTAATATCAGCACAGCGACAAAATAGAACCCTGAACTACTGCACAGAGCAAAAGCTAAGATGTTCACTGGTAGACCTTTGGCATTGATTCTGTGAATAGTTTAAACACTGTTTTCACTGGTACAAAAATGCTTTACTGCTCCTGAATTTTGTTTAAATTATTGTTTTTAAATTCTGCACAGCACTTTGGGAAATTTTACTTTAAAGCAGCACATAAACTAAACAGCTAATATGAACTGGAAGACTGGGCTGATATGGTTGTATATATGTGTATAAAGTTCAGGCAGAAAATTGGGAGTGGATTGTCTAGTATTACTCTTATATGTTTTTTAGAAATTGCAACTGTGTTAAATAAAATGAGACATTTTTACATCACTATTTTTCTGTTGTTGTGAACAATCAGTAAATGCATGGTATATCCTAGTCCAGACAGTTGCATGTTCCAGTGCTTCCCACAGGCATTGTTAAAGAAGGTGTGTAAACCGCATATATAACAGATGGCCACTCTCTAAGTGATCTCATTTATATTATATATGCAAGTTGTGTATGTATACATTTAATATTCTGGCTTTCTCTTCTGAGGCTGGTTTTTGTCTGTTGCGCATTGCTTTGAGGGCTTGGCCAAAAGACAATAAACAAATATATAAATAGTTAAAAATCAATAGATCACACTGAAATGGCATCTAGGTGTTCATATAGTTTTCTCTGGTTAAATCTATTATTGGGATGACATGCATATACTTCTCTATTACTCCTTCATTTTGTCCCCGCAATATGACTTTAGTTCAGTTTTTTTCTTTTATTAAAATGAGTTGGCATAGGCTAATGAATTAGAATAGCATGCATTTGCAGATTTAGTTGGTATCTTCTGTTGACATGGAAAATAGAGTGTTGGCCTAGAAACATTTGGAAGCACTAAGCCAATTCTTCTCAGTTGCATTAATTCAGTGTGGAGAGGTCGATATTTTTGTGTGACTTTCTAGTTGATACAAAACACATGCACACTTCAGGACAAGTAGTGCTTTACTGATAAAACTGTGGAGAATTAGTCTTCCCTTCCATGCATTTGGAAATCTTCCTTCCACTTGTCCTTCTAATTTTTTTCTTTCTGTGATATTCTTCGCCTTGGAGCACTGCACTCAGGATGATTTCAAGATTAGCCATATTGTTGGCAGACACATAGGCTGACTTTATTGTGGCACTTCTGCCCTTGGTGTATCATTTGACCACCCTATCATTCACAATTCCTGCCCAGTAATGCCTTGCTACAGTCAGAACACACATGTTGTTCAATTCCAGAGCCCAACTCAACCTGCTGTCTCCCTACCTTCTCCCAGTCAGACTTTTTCCTTTCCTCTGGAGTGAGTGATGGAGAGATAAAGTAGCAAAGCCAAGAAATGCTGAAATGCATTCTTAAAATTGGAGAGCCATCTAACTGACTTTGCTTAACATTCAAACAAAGGGTTGAGAACCCAACACTAAAGAAAATTTCCATTTTACACACAACTTTCATTCTTTGAAGAATTTTTAAAGCACTGTTGCTGTATCATCTCCAGGTTAAAAGCAACAGGGATAATGATATCAATAGAGGGTGTCCCATAACGGCTGTTTCCTGCCTGGGTCATCAGTACAGAACTGGGAGTTTAGGATCCAAGCCTAACAGTGAAGCTCATTTTCCAAGAGTATAGCCACTGCGGATGTTTCTTCACTGGACCTTCTGAGAAGTAAATTACACTTTGGACCGTGAAGTAAATTCAGGAGTGGATTGAAGTTGCAAAAAGTGTCAGTTAAACCAACAGCAATTTGAAACTTCTTAATCCCCACTGGAAAAGAAACAAATGGAAACGACAACAAGGCCAGACTGGGTGAGCCAAAATCCACATGCACAATATCTCACATTAATCACCGTTCTCTTAGTGACTGTATTTTGTTACAAAGCAATCCCATTATACAACAGTCAAAGATTACTTTTGCACAACATTGATTTAAAGCTTTTGCTTTTCTTTATTATTTTTTTCAACCCCCCCTTCTAATTATTTGGTTTTTTTCTACAGTAAGCAGTAAGCAGTTCTTTGCAGCCTTTCTTGATACATGACTTTTTATGTATCCTCAGTATTGTATTCTTTTCTGGCAGACGGGAAGAAGATGTGCCGCATTTTATCTCTAGATATAGAAAACAACAGTGGAAGTGACATAAAAACCCAGCACATTTCCCCCTCCTCGATCCCACAGTCCTCATGTGCAGACCATAAACTGCAGGAGTTTGTGCATTATTCAGGGATGTGAGTCTGATGTCAAAAGTGTTTTAATAGCCCTTGATTTACTTTCTTAAGTGCTTATTAGGATGATCGATGACAACATTTTGAAGCCAGTTCCAAGCCTGGGAGACACTTACTTTAGTCATTAGCCTTCCAGTGTGTTTTCCCCCTAATAATTTGTGAACATGGAATGGGGAATATCTGAATGAATCATGCCCTTCCTTTCAGTTATGTATATATATATTTGGTGTGTGTTAAATGAGGCACCTTGCCTTTTGCACAATCACCTGAAAAACTATTGTTAACTGCAGGAAGTATAACAAAAGAAAACTTGATCCAATAGAGCATAAGGTTCCACAAGCATATTCTTTGGGACTCTGCAGCTCAAATGCACTGCTGAGCTGTATGAGCCTTTAAATCTCTAAAAATATTTATGATGAAACAGATGTATAATAAAAAGTTATACTCACAGCACAATTCTATACATACATTTGGTTAGATGTAATTCTGACTGAGTTAAATAGGATTAAATCTAAGCAAGTGGAGATAAGATTGTAGTCTTAATAAGTAAACCATGAGATCGTCATCAAAATTCTTAATAATTAGGGCTCTGAGGATCCATACTTTATATTTTACTTGATACTGTATACTATTCTGTTGTGCCCCAGGATGCATTATACAGCTTCTTTATATAACCCAAAGTAAATCACACTCAAGTATGCACAGCATAAATAGTAAATATTTTATGGAAACCATAACACGAAAATGGTGGTGCTTGTTCAATTCTTAGACTTAGACTTAGCTCTGTGGCTATACCAGTCTGTATTTATTCAGCTCTCTTATGCACTTTCTTTCAGTGCTGCATGAAGTAACATGGAAGGAAGCAGAGAGCTTCCCTGTTCATTGAAAATTATTGGGATTTCTTTGAAATGACCCAGTGCGTGCTTCAGAATCCCTAAATCTACAATAAGTCAGGGCTTCCATATGACTCTGAATCGTAGAATCATAGAGTTGGAAGAGACCACAGTGGCCATCGAGTCCAACCTCCTGCCATGCAGGAACACGCATCAAAGCACTCCCAACAGATGGCCATCCAGCCTCTGCTTAAAAACCTCCAAAGAAGGAGACTCCACCACATGCTGAGGCAGGATGTTCCCCTGCCGGACAGCTCTAACTGTCAGGAAGTTCTTCCTGAGGTTCAGGTGGAATCTCCTTTCCTGCAGCTTGAATCCATTGCTCCTTGTCCTAGTCTCTGGAGCATCAGAAAATAAGCCCACTCCCTCCTCGAAATGACATCCCTTCAAATATTTAAACATGGCTATCATGTCCCCTCTTAACCTTCTCTTCTGCAGACTAAACATATCCAGGTCCCTAAGCCACTCCTTGTAGGGCATGACTTCCAGACCCTTCACCATTTTGTTTGCCCTCTTCTGGACACGTTCCAGCTTGTCAATATCCTTCTTGAATTGAGGTGCCCAGAATTGGACACAGTATTCCAAATGAGGTTTAACCAATGCAGAATAGAGTGGTACCATTACCTCCTTTGATCTAGACACCATACTTCTGTTGATGCAACAAAGAATCACACTGGGTTTCTTGGCTGCCTCATCACACTGCTGACTCATGTTCAGCTTGTGATCTACCAAGACTCCTAGGTCCCTCTGCTTTTATAACATTTTACTCTGGTGAGGGCATGGGAGAGAGCCTTCTTGGTGGCTGCTTCTAGGCTATGGAAATGTCTTCCAAGGGAGCCCAAGTTGCCCAGTCCTCTGCAATCCTTTTCCTAGTAGGCAGACAGTCCTTTTTAAACAGGCCTTCAGCCTTTGACTAGTTGGGTAAGGAGAATATACTGTGAGTTTACTGTTTATATATGTAGTGAGTGTTTTATGCGTTTTCAGTTGCTTTAAATTAATATCTTAATGTCATGTTTTAATCAGATTATTTAATGGTTTAAATTTTTTCTATTCCTTACTATTTTAGCTATTTTGTTTGAATGTAGATTGTAAGTTGCCTTGAGTCCTATTTTGCATTGATGTAGGCTTGAGTTGATTGGCTCAGACTCAAGTCTGACAACTCACTTCAATGACTTGATTTAGGGGCCATTTCCACACTACACTGTTATAGTGCTATTATTTGACTTTCAACATGTGGTGGAATCCTGGGGTTTGCAGTTTAGAGAGGGGCATTTAGAATTCTCAACCAGAGAGCTCTTTGATCTCAGTAAACTACAAACCTAGAATTCCACAGAATGTTGAAAGTGGAATAATACTACTATAACAGTATAGTGTGGAAATGGCCTTGGACTCAACTTGGCAATAAATGATTCACTCAGTCAACTAGTGACTCGTATATTTTTAATGATCAGCTTTCTGCTCTTGATTGAGTAACATAACACATTCATCTAGAAACCTTAAAACTTTGAACAACGCTTCCATTTCTTTTTGCCTACTGGTCACATGAGAACCTGTTTCAAGTACAAAGTGTGGGTGCATTTCTTGGAGAGGAACAACAAATGAGTTAGGCTGTGGGCTTGAGATGGGACTGAAGTCTGCTCAGTAACCTGTCTCTGCTACATATCAGAGGAGCCTTCTAAAACTTTTCCTAAGAGTAGAAGGCAAGACTTGCCCCCAGAGCACAGGGTGTGTTTCTCAGAGGGAAACAACACATGTGTAAGGCAATGGGCTTGAGGAGGAAGGATTTTTTCTTCTAAAGCTTTTGAAGCTTCAGTAACAGGGAGTAAAAGGATCGCATATTCCACATCTGAAAAAGCCTCCAGCTTGGAGAATGGAGAGTAAAAAGGATTCTAAGCTGCAGATGGCAAACTCACAAATGAGAGGGGCTGACTCTGTTTAAATTGTTAAAACTGACTTTATTCTAATTTGTCTAGAAATTCTGGACAATAGGTTGGGGTATAAAGTTGGCTCCCAGGCTTGAGACTAGACTTGAAAGTATCATGCAAACCTCTTAGACTTGAAGGTAGAGACTTGAGACTTGGAGTAAAAGACTTAACTACATCACTGCTGTTTTAGGAGAAAAGCATGATCATATAAATACATAAATAATAATAATTCAGTTTTGGGATTACACTGTTATCTAAACCAAATGAAGAAAGGAAATAATACTATCAAAAGGGGCGTTCAGTTACTGGGGCCATTTCCATCCTCCACTGTTATGGTGCTATTATTCTACTTTCAACATCTTGTGGGGTTTGTAGTTCACTGAGGCCAAAGAGCAATCTGCTGAGAATTCTAAATGCCCCTCCCTAAACTGAAAACCCCAGGAGTCCATAGGGTGTTGAAAGTGGAATAACAACACTATAACAGTGGAGTGTGGGAACAGTCTTGGTCAAAGTGACCCCATGAATTTCATAGGGTTTTCATAGGCAAGGAATAGTCAGAGGTGGCTTTGCCAGTTCTTTCCTCAGAAATACAGCCAGTGTTTGTTGGCTGTTTCCCATCAAGGTACTAACCAGAGCTGCCCCTGATTAACTTCCAATATCAGATTGGATCTGATGGCTTTAGGGTATTTAGGATCATTTTGGCTTTGGAAAAATAGACTGAAAATCACATGATTGCTCCTTGGAAGAAAATTTTTAAAAATGTATTTATTGCTGAAATATCTTTGCTGAGATCCTCAGAGGTATATGAAACCAAATAGTGTGTGGGTCTACATGCCTGTGCATACACAGAAACAGACAGACAGAGTAATTATATGCTGGGTATACATTATCTCCTGAGCTACCCTTGCACAATTGGCAGCTACTAGTCTGGGATGTGTTTCCTCACCAGATGTATCGCCCAGGCTGTGTTGACTCAGAAAACTGCCTCTCTTGGAAAAATAAAATAAACTCTGTTTAGAAGCAAATAAATCTTTATGTTTCTCTGGATTTTATGGCATCATAGCTTGAAATCATTTGAATCTGGCTTTTTAAAAAAAAAAAAAACTATACTGCCCTGAATAACATTGATTTTGCTAATAAAGAGGTCCTTCCTTTTAGAACCAATGTCATTTTAATGAGTATTCAGATCTTTTATTTTACTAGAGGGCATAAAAGCACCTGCTGGGGCTTGGACCTAAGATAAATGCATGCATAGCCTTTGGAATTGCCAGTGCAACTGCTTCAGGCAATAAACAACTGATGCAAGGGCTGAAGCAGCAAAAAAATAACAACGCATGAGTGGAAACAGAAATGAGGTCAAGCAACATGTGTCATAGGCTACAGTAATATTACTTAGAAACAATGTTTTGTCTTCAGTTGTTTTCTCCATTTGTACAGTAAGTGAACCCTCTCTGTAGTTGGTAGAACATAAGAAACATTAACATTTCATAATAGAGTATTCCAATTAAATCTTAGCATTGCCAAAGGTACAATTGGTCTCACTGTATTTCCCAGATTAGTGGGAGCTAAAAGTTAGTGGTTCAGCTTTCCAGCTTTCAGATAAATACATTAAAATTGGGAGAAAAAAAAAAGGAGGGGACAAGCTTCTGGTCCTTGTAGAACCTGAGACATCAGACAAATATTTTATCCATAATTCTGCTGATTCCTCTTTTATGAAATACTCAGCTGCCACATATCAGTGTGCTCAGCCAATGAGTGAAATCACAGCTGTGCCTGATATTGACTGGCAGTGCTAGCCTTTTAGACAAGCATAAAGGCCATTTCCACCCTCTACTGTAATCGTGTTGTTATTCCACTTTTCAACATTCTACAGAATCCTAAGATTTGCCGTTTAGGGAGGGGCATTTAGAATTCTCAGCCAGAGAGGTCTTGGGCCTCAGTAAACTATGAACCCCAGAATTCCAGAGGATATTGAAAGTGAAATAATAGCACTATAACTGGGGTGTAGGGTGGAAATGGCTAAAACAACCATATCTGAACAGAAGGAAATTCCTAGTTCATTTTGAGCTTCGCAGTTTCAGTTCTGCTGTTGTGTAGCTGTGAGTCAGTACTTAGAGTAGGCAGATCACTGCAAATCGCCATAGTCTTGATCTTGCCTTGATATTCTTTATGCTTAGAGGTCCCACATCAACCTTGACTTCAGTCCCCAACTTCTCTTGGGGCCCTTTCACAGTATAAAATTATACCAGTATGATTCCATTTTAGCTGCTGTGGCTGTATCCTGTGCAATCCTGGTTTTTATACTTTGGTGCAGCTCTCTGGATGAGAATTCTAAATAGCTCTCCTTCAACTGCAAATCCTAGGATTCCACAAAATGTCACGGCAGCTTAAGTGGAATCATAACACTAAAATTCTACAGCGTGAAAAAGGTTCCAGGTTTGAACCTGCTTTCAGTATTAACTATATGAGATAAATTATTAGGATTGTTAAAAGACATCTTCCTATGATTCATGAACATCTCCTGATACCAATATGTGACAATACAACAGGGCTATCCATGTGATTTCCAGTATTATACCCCTTTTCAGGTCTTATAAACCTGTGCAGACACCACACAAAAAAGTGTCCTGTGTATGCAGTATCCTTGTCTGTGTGGATAAACAGCAAGGGAGGGATACTTGGATGCTACCTTAAAGCTGATAATTGAGTCCCTTCTGCCTGTCTAGTTGTATGAAAAAGGTCCAGATCTGCAGTAAGTCTGAACAGATTGGGGATGGATTTGCTTCTGGACAGTTGGTCCATTGTTTTTGCTAATCTAGCCTGGAAAATTTTCACAAGCAAGCATTCTTATAGCCTGTGCTTGGGCCAAAAGCACTGGAATCTCCTTTGTGTGAGATGCAGGCAGTTGTATTTGATGTCCAAATACAAGCTAGCCAGACCTGATGAGCCACAACAATATGGAAATAAATACCTGGCTCATTTGGTATTTGAACAGAGCTCTTGGATTTTCAGCATCAGTTGTAATGTGTCCCAAAGCTAGAAGCAATGTTGTTCTTGTTGTTGCTGCTATAATACTTAAGCATATCTTTTTTACTTTTTATAAGGGCAGTGGTCAATTCTTCATGGAAAACATGCATTGGAAAAAAAAATAGATTATGCAGTATGCACTTCAAGCAATTCAGTAAAAGTTTCACACTGAAAAAAAGAGATGTTAAATATCGATAGATTAACCTCAGTAGACCTGTTGTAGCCCAAAAGAAACCAATGGCCTGCAGCCTGATTTAATTTGGATGTCATGGAGGTGGACAATGCAGGGTAGAGTTGGCAAAGAGAGTGAGGTGGCGGAAAGTGAAAAGGAAAAAAGAACCATTCGTGGCTAGGGATGAAAAGAATATTCTAAGACTTTGGGGGTGCTAAAAGGGGTTTTTCAATTGTCAAGAAACTACAGCTTCTGAATACTCCTGAAGCACCTTTTTCATTTTCCCTAAAGTTTCAAATATCCCTAGAGGATTATGCCCTCAAACTCAGACACATTTTCTTGCCACCCAACCATGCCAGCTGTGAGGGAGGCTACGGGGCAGCTGAAGGTCATTGCTGGCTATGTTCTGTTTTCTGGTTAATGGTGATGCAGGGTACTTGTTGATGCACATGAAGCTGATGGGTACTTCTTCCACCATGTCATAACAGGTGTACACACTGTCTTAAAAAGTTCACACACCCACTTACATCAGTGCTTGTTACCTATAGGATTCCAGCCTCTGTATAAAATACTGAAGTAATGGATTTTAAAAAAGATTTTGCATTGATTGGGAAAAAAAATAACAGTATGTGCAAATGAAAGGAGAGAAAGGTGGAATACATTTGTCAGATACTGGATATCCTTTATTAATTTTGTCAAGCACCTACTTCCAAATGGGTATTTTTTTCCATCTCTTTTCTTTTCTTTTAAACTATGGTACAGCTGCTTATTTGATCTTGTAACTTCTGAATAGCTTTCATTTTTGAACCTTGTGCATAATTTATGTAGAATGAGTGCACAAATAAACAAAGTCAGTTGGGCTTGCCTTATTTTTAATGTTTAGCCTGTTCTTTGCTATTTGCTTAACATTCTGCCAGACCATTCGATCAGTATGGTCCCTAAGAACAATACAGCCCATTCTAATATAACAGTATGTGCTTTGTTCCTTCCCACTGGTTGTATTGGTATGAAATTGTTGCTGTTGTTAGTTTTGGTGGTGATTTTGTGTGTGTGTGTGTATGTGTGTGTGTGTGTGAGAGAGAGAGACAGAGAAATTTCATACCAAGAATCGTAACAGCATCTTAAGAAAAAAACAACAACCTGTTTTGCTGAATTACACCTGAAAGATTCACCTAGACAATATTCTGTCTCTACGGGTAGAGGTTAAGATGCTCCTAGGAAGGTTGAATACAGGATGTGATAGAGATACTCCTTCCCTTTTCTCTCTCTTCAGCATCCGGTATTCAGAAATATACTGCCTTTGAATACAGCAATTCCAGTTTTAGCTTCCATGGCTACTAGCCAATGATAGATGTAGCCTCCATTAATTTGTCTAATACATTTAAAACACATTTCAGCTAATGACCAATAAGACATTTGGTGGCAATCAATTTAATAATGCTGTATTGTGCTAGTCTTGAAACTATTCCAATCAGCTTCACTGGTGTCCAGTCTCTAAGATCTAGAGAGAGAATTATTTATTTCTATCCACTCTTTCATTCAGAACTCTTGAAAAACTTGTCATATTTTGTTTCTTCTTTTTTCTCCAGCCTAAATAACCTCAACATCTCAAAATTGGGATCATAGAGAGGATGCTCCCCTTGTCATGACCGCTTATATTGTGCTTCAGTAAACAATTCCATATGTCTTCATCTTGGCTTCTTATGTTTTACGAGGCAACTGAGGTATCCCAGATTTCAAATTTGGCCCTAAAAATAGTTTCATGGTTTGGGAAAGAACTGATGTGCAAAAGATTCATGTAAGTGGTTGGACAAGAGTCCCCATGTCAGTATAAACCTACTTGTGACATACTTTGTTTATACGCATCACTTGTGCTGAAAATTCCATTATGGATGTTGTCACTGTATTCCTAACTGCTCTTCCAAAGCCATCGTCAGTACTGCATAGCTGAATCTCTTTATCAGCATTTACATCTGAAGGGCTTGGATAAAAGCCCTTCGATGCCTGGGGGCCTTAGCTTCAGAGTGACCTGTATATTATTTAATTCTGTTCACATCAAACTGCGGTAGATCCCTGTTTGCTCATTAATTAGCATTAAGGTCATGAGGAGAGTTAGCAGTTGCTTTGCCTCCCTTGTTGTTGAATGAATTAATTCAGTTATGGGAGGATATTTCAGTCCCAACTTAGCCAGAGTGCTAAGCTCAGGAGGGCTATATGAAAGGCATGGTGTATCAAAGAATGGCAAGGTGGGAGAGGTCAGGACCAGAACAGATCTTGTGGTACAAAACTGAAGCAGTTTGGATGACAATTTTGTAGGAGCAATGGGAATCACCCCTCCTCTCTTGCTCCCACTGCTCAAGGTCTGGTCTCTCACTGGGGATTGGATAATTAGTCAGACAAAGGCGATGAAATCAGTAGTCTGCCTACCAAAAATGTTCACAGTGAGGGATATCAGAATATATTTGCACTTCTTGGAAAGAAAATTAATCAAAGAGAAACTTGGCATTGCTGCAGGGCAGGGGAATCACCTTTCTCATGTTCCCCAATCTAAGAAATCCATCTGAGTCCTGAAGCAGTCCTTAAGTATGTAGTGCTAGGGATAAGATTTTTTTAAGGAAGCATTTAAAAATTGTCAGATGTTATTGTGGCACTAGACTAAAGGATAATTGGGTAAGTACAGGAGTACGCTATAGTAATGAGGAAACACTACTGGAAGCACAATGGCCTCTGCAAACTTTCCGCTACCAAAATACTGCAGGAAGCCCCTTACCTTATTGTGTGTGTGTGTGTGTGTGTGTGTGTCACTCACATCACCGTTTGCCCAATATGGGATCCAGAACTTACAATATAGGTTATAACAAAATCCACTGCTAGATCCATTTCAGTCTGATTCCAGACCAGAATATGAACAGCGATGGCTTTGGTTTACCTTAGTAGACAACCTGCATCAGGAACTGAACAGGAGGAGTATGTCCTTGTTGGTTCTGCTGGACCTCTCACTGTCTGTCAATACCATTGGCAGAAAAGAAGGAGACTAGGCTCCACATGCTTATAGATGGACCAAATTTTATTCTTTTAAAAAAGCTCTATGCATTTTGGCCTGTCTGTAAATTGCTTGGCCCTTCTTCAGGGGCTCTAGTAAAAATAAATACAATATTATATAAAAGAACAACACACATATGTAAAATTTGTCAAGTTCATATAACAGAACATTATGCATATAACAAATCTTATACGTACCATAAATCCAACAGAAATTTCTGGAGTTGCTGCTGCGCTCTCCATAAGAACCAGTTTGATATGCAACAAAAGAGACAAACTACACATTTTTCTTTGTTATTTATACAGTTCCTCAGATGGCTGGAAGCATGCTAATTCGTTATACGTGCTTTCGAGTATGTATTCCTGCTCCTTTCGATACCAGTGTCCATGGATTAATGATACTTGTGGGTCATCTCACTGGAATGGGTCTTGGAGGTCATGTTCTGCAGTGGATCCATTCTTTGCTGAAGGGATGCTCTCCTAAGGTGGTGTTGAGGGATTCCTGTTAAACACCATGCCACTGCTATTTAGCGTATACATGAAATTGCTAGAAGCTGTCTGGAGTTTCAGAGTTGGGGACACTAGCATGCTGATTATACCCAGCCCTGTTATTCCTTTCCACTTAATTCCAGTGAAGCTGTCTCTGTGCTAAATCAGAGACTGGCAGCTGTAATAGACTGAATGGGGGTGAACAAATTGAAGCTTGATCCTAACAAGGAAGAGGTGCTCCTGGTTGGTCAAAAGACAACTCTGGGAGGAGGGATTCAGTCTCAGATGAGGTTATACTCCCCTGAACATTGAGGTTTGCATTTTGGGGTTTTTCCTGGATCCAGCCTTGAGCCAGGTTTGGTGACAAGGAGTACATTTCCACAGTTAAAGCTAGTGTGCCAACTGCACTCATCCTTGGGGAGATGCCTTGGTTATATCTCATGTAGATTACTGTAATGCATTCTGTGTTGGACTGCCTTTGAAAAATGCTCAGAACCAAAGAGCTACAGTCAGATTGCTAACTGAGCCTGGCCACAAGGTCACACAATTTCCTTGTTGCAACAGCTCCATTGGCTCTTGGTCTGTTTCTAGGATCAATTCAAACTGGTGGTGATACTCTATATTAGGGATGGGCCAACCAAATCCTCGAATCCTTGGCAAGGATTTGCGGATTCGAATCCCAAGGGCAAAATAGGCAAACAGAATCTTTCGAATCCAGAAGTGCTCGCTGCCCCCCCATTCCCCACTCACATTCCAGCTCTCCATGCAGGAGCAGTGTGCCGTGCACACCAGAGCCTATGCTCATGCGAACACCCAGAATTGGGCCCTCAGGGGCAAATAGGGCCGGCCATGGCCATGTTCCTGCGAGCCCTGGGGCCTGCGCTTGCACGGGCACCTGGGATTGGGCCCGCAGGGGTGAGTAGGGCTGGCCATGGCCACACTCCTGCAAGCCCTGAGGTCTGAGCTTGTGCAAGCACCGAGGATCAGATCCACAGGGGCAAGTAGGTTCCTGCATGCCCAGAGCCTGAGCTCACTGTGGCAGGAGAGTGAAAAGAGGGCCATTGCCCCTTCTCTGCACCCCCACCACTGCTGCTGCCGGTGCCAGTGCTTTGGAGGCAGCCTGCAGGGACATGCAGAGTGGATGATCACTTTTTAAACCCTTTTTTAAAAAAGGATTCAGAAGATTCGAGATTCATGAGATTTGTGGATTCCCAGAACCTTCCAGGGATTTGCATCCAGATTCAGATTCGGAAAATTCTGGATTCGTCCCATCCCTACTCTATATGACCTGGCTTCAGGCTATTTGAAGGACTTTATCTCTCTTTTTGAGCCCATTAGACCTCTTAGATCTTCTGGAAAGATCCTTCTCTCTGTCCTACCACTTTCTCAGGTTCATTTGGTGGGAACAAGAAAGAGGGCCTTTCCATTGACTCAAAGTATGGATTTGGAAACTCCCTCTCTAGGAAGGCCAGAATGATTCCATCCTTGTTCTGCTTCTATCAGCAAATCAACACATTATTATGCTGTCAGGATTTTAGAAACTAACTGAGGCTGTTTTTTAATACTGCATGCTGATATTTGTAACATTTATATATAGTATTTTAATGAATTTTAATGTTTTCATGTTCTTAATGTATAATGTTAAAACTTTAATTGTTTCTGAAATAACTTTTATATTTCCACTTTTATTGAAGCTTTTGTATAGTTTTTAATCTGTATTCCTTTTAAATGCGTTGTTAGCTACCTTGAGCCCCCTTATTGGGAGAAAGGTAGAATTTAAATGAAGAAAATGGATGAATGAATGAATAGCTAAAATAATATGTGATGCAAAAATTTTAAAAGCATTAAACTATCCATGCATTAAGAATATTAATTTAAACTGTTAAGCATTTAAAGTATTAAACTATCGACCCAATTAAAAATGCTTTAAGTACATATTACATGTAATAAAAGCACACTGCAATGAACCTCCTTATACTCCAAACAGTTAAAGACTGAAGGCTTGTTTTAAAAGGAAGATCTTTGCCTGCTAGTGAAAAGACAAGAAGGAGGGGACCTAGCAAGTTTTCCTTAGGAGGGCAATTCAATAGCCTAGGAGAAGCTATAAAGAAGGCAGTCTTCTATGTCCGCATTAAATGAGCCTATGAGGATAGTATGACAGAAAGACTTATCCTAAATTTTGAGCATATTATATGGAGTGGTACAGGCTTTCAAATCTTACAAAAATAAGCATTAATACCTAAGTTAAAAGAGGCTGAAGTCAATGCCTTGGAGAAATGGGGGAGGGGCTGTAGAAGGCAACGTTCCCGTAATTTTCCCTTTTCAGGACTCAGTAGCTGTTGAGTTTGACAGTTTTATGTCCAGAAAAGGTCACACCATGGTGATGTTCTTAAACCTCTTCACTTTCACAAAGATAAAACATTTGGGCTAGGAAAAAGAACGGAAAGAACAGCTATGGGGATGGCGATATGTTATATTTTGATTATATTCATCATGGCCTAATTCCAGCATAGTGTGACGATGAGTTTTGGGGTATCTTAGAAGAAAGTCCAGATATTGATGACAGGGAGATTCACAAAATATTTATATACAGAGAAGGGGAAGGTCTATGGAAGCTTGTCTGAAATTCCTCAAAGCAAGACTGCTATTATCAGAAGTGACCTTCATTGTGACCATTGTTTGCACTCTTCTGCTCCAATATACCTTTGAACTCTGTATAAACCTTCTATGCACTCCTTGCTCTATATTTTGCACATACCCTCTCTTTTTGGCAGTACAATTTATAAACTTCTCCCTTTGTGTGCGCACCCGGTAGACATATGTATATTCCGTGCATCTGAGTGCACAATAACATTTGTTATACCACAAATAACATTGTGTTTATACTACAATAAAATTCTGCTTCTTGAAGGTTCCACAGGTCCTCTGTGTTGTTTTAGATTTAGGAGGGGAAGCCCACACTGGTATCAGAAATAAATGTAAGGGAATCAATTAGGACTTGAGTGTTTAAAGCTGGATGGATAATTCTACAGTTGCTTTGGCAAGAGCATCTGGCACACTAGGAATTATAAGGTTCCCCGAGTGCCCATTAATAACTCTGCATTTCCACTGAGAGAACAGGCAGGTGATACAAAAGTAGTTTGCACAGACCGTCAGTATCCCAAAATGAAATTAAAGCCATAATTTATGTATGCATTTGCCATGCATTTATAACCATTATAACACAAGTGCCTAAAAATGTTTTCTGGAACCCTATGCTCAGTCTATCTGTCATTCATTTTCTCTTTCCTTCTAACACACACACAGAGACAGAGAAAGACCTACATTTCCTTTTTCAAATCAGTAAAATCAGATATGACTATAGTTGAATCTGGAGATATTTGAAATCTCCAGTGGTTTAGCTAACATGAACCTCTTAGTGTGAATTGCTTTTAGAGACCTGATGGTAAATATAGACAAGGACTGAACATCAGGTAAGAGGAAAGGTATACATACATTCTAAATTTTGTAGCAGTCATTTGGATACACATTCTCTGCCCTGAGCAGACCCAAGAAAGGAGAAAATACGTATGCAAACCATTTATTTCAGTTAAAAATGTTTTACACAAAGAGAATCTAATTGGTGCCATATAACCCTTAACAATTTCAATTAGAGTACCTGTAGTTCAATTTGCAGCTTGCTTAGCATTAACAAGTATTCTCTGTGTACATTTGGAGAGAACATAAGGGGAACATGTCATCCAGTTGCTGAAAATTTTCTCTTGGCTCATGTCATTGTTTGTGAGTGTCATTTTGTATTAATCCCTGTCAGTCCTGTCCATCCATCCACCCATTCATCCATGCACCTGGTGACATCCAACAAGATGGCATGTCATCCAAAAATTCAGCACATACACAGCCAATATTCCTGAGATTAGTTTCTAGATCTAGATGGGATACAATTGATGGAACTGATTGATCTAAAGAAAACTGTGGCTCTGGCCGTATAATTAATAACAGTCAAGTGAGTTTCATCAGAACATATAAACTTAACATTAAAGCATATTTGCCTAGTGAGGAGATTCGTGGTGATCAGTGACAGTTTTCACAATAAACATTTAATATTTAGAAACAAAACAATCACCCTGAAAAATTCCGTACCTGATAATTCTTCCAAGTTCTTCTGTATTTACTGCTAATGTGGTATCCCATGATTTCATTAGAGCTGAAGGAACTGATTTCTAAAATGTCAAGACATCATCATCATTGCCATCACCCTACCTTTCTCCAGTCTGGGACTGAAGGTGGCTCATACAAATTTAAAACAGATACCACAAAAGAAAAAGAAAAAAAATCTGTCTTCTACTATCTTCTACAAAAGTTTAAAATATAATTAAACTGTCTAATTAAACTATCAATTGAACTAAAAGCAGTAAAAACATGCCCATTAAAAAGAAAAACAAAATTGAATGGGAAAATTCTGACTCCTGGAGAAATTGAAATTCTTAATTCATAATGCAAACAAGCATTATTAATTATACAAATTCATAGGGAATGAAGGATGTAATTCTTCATCAATTTTCTTCTCAAAAGAAGCAACAAATTATTTTAGACATTTTCTCCTTTCAAATGCCATATGCAATTCGGGACTTATTCTGCACAAAATTTGAATGTGGTTGTTTTGCACAGAAAAGAACATTTTCTGTGCAGGAAACAGCATTTTGAGGAATTTCTTAAGTCTATTATGTTTTTAGAGAATGGGAAAGAGGATTTTCAAGACCAAAAGTATGGAACCAATCATTGCTTTGGTTTGTACAGTAAGAAGTCTTCAGTTTCAGTGCTTGACATTAGCTAAATTTTTGTCACAGAAGCCTAACTCTAGGTCTTCTATTTCTCTTCCATACTGATAAGGAAAAAAATCCAGGAAACCACTAGACATTCCATTTTATTCTTGTCCTGTTGCAACTACCACTCTTCTTTCTTTAGGGTTAATCATACTTTTGTCATCAAGCTGCTCAATTGTATCTCTTAAAATGAGCTAAGGGGGTGATGCCCCAGAGACCATGTCTCTCTCTGGATTTGGGCAATGATCCCCAGTATTCAAAGGCTCCTCTGGCTCTCATCAATAGCACTGTTTTATCTGACAGAAGGAGTGTGTTTTCATTGAAGACAAGTGGAACAAAATCTAATTTGTCTGGAATGGGACCCTCATGTGAAATGTTAAACTGACCTTTTCAATAGAAATTTACTTGATAGTTCCATGTGAAGCCTCAGCTTTAAGCTAAACCTGTCACTGAGGCATGATTAAATCCCCTTAAATATACAGCAGTTGCACATATTATTAATGGAAATTGAAATCAGCCTAAATGGTAACCATAAATTTCAAAATGTGGGTAGAAGGGAAGGATGATATGAAGGTGAAGGTGCCTTTATACCCAAAGATTCATCTTATTGATTGGAAAAAATAGGTCCCAAGCCATAGGATAGCACATGTGGATTCCCATAAATTGTTTTCTCTCTTTACTTTACCAAGGAACCCCATCTATGTTCCATTGAATTCTGACTAAATATGGGTACAGGAAAGTCAGGCAAGCCTTCATTTTGCTTAAGAGCAGAAGAAAATTAGGTTAGGAAAACTGCTGGAATATGGTGGAATAACTAACAAGGGTTAGTGTTTATTTCAGTTGAAAAGTGTGCACATATAGAATTAGGCAGCTGCATATTTAAAAGATTCAGAAACAGCTGCTTATTCTTACCTGCTTCTTCTTTTTTAAATTAAATGCAGATGATCCTAATGCTATGTGTATATCTCTTCACCCTTGGAACAGCACACATGTGTTTTGCATACGTATGACAATCTATAGCTTGTTTGTAAGGTCAAGATGTTTAACCAAACACTCTAGCAAAATATATTATTTCTTTGCTTATATCTTTATATGCACTACTAAGGAAATGTCTTGTCTTAAAGCACTGAGAACTGTATTGAGAATTATGGCCAAATGGTGAATAGATTTTGTCAAATGCCATTTATTTCTGCTGTGGAAGCTATGCCCAATTTTACTTGTGCTCAATTATGTTCTGATGGCCTAAGAATAAGACACCATTTGATCTGTTACAGGCATTGAACTATTTTGGAAACATGGAACAGCTCATTTCAAAAATTTCAGGCTATAACTCCATGGCACACAAACGCCAGTGTATCAATTCATTAATAGACTGCTTGAACACTTCACCTTGGCCATAGCACACTGTTGTATTCTTGATATATAATCTGTGCTCTTGACCATTTTTCTTTAGCCCATTTTTTTCTTCAGGCCTCAGAAATGATATTAATCTTCTGCTGTATGCTTTCATTTCATTTCCTGTAAAAATACATCTTCCACTGCTGGAATTGACCTCAGGTTAGGTGTCAAGGGAACAAATTACCCCTCCATATCCCAGGAGAAGCTATAAATAGACTACTATATAACCTAGTTGATCCCCCAAATATATCACAATAAATATACTGCTAATGACAAAAGGGGTTCAGATGTTTCGCTGGTGGAGGGACTAAATTTTATAGATACAGAATACCCAGGATACAAATTGATGCAATAATTTTCATAGGATACATGTTTAAAAAAATGTATCCACATTCAGGAGCTTGCTGGACTAAATGGAATCCACCAAAATCTAGTTTGTTATTATGACATCCCTCTTACCACCACTAAGTGACTTCAGATTTTTGCAGAAGATAACAGCAAGTATATCTGAAGCACATACAAATAAATACTACCTTCATCTCATTATGGCATGGAACATTTAGAATTCACAGCAGCTTTGGAGTTATTTCTATGTTTATTCATAGTAAGCTCTACTGAATTAAATGGGGCTTACTTTCAGGGAAATGGTATATCATTACAGCCTGACTTTATAAATACTATTGAAATTTTCAGTATGGATACATATACTTATGAACATATATTTTGCAGGCATCCTGGTTGGGATATGCATTTCTTGTATCAAAACAGTGGATCAGCTATTCGGTTCTCTAGGGTTTGAAAACTTACTGAGACAGGGCAAGGGTTGAGATCTGGAAAAATTTAGTGCCCTTGATTAGCGCTAAATGAAATTCAATCAATTTTTGAAATCAATTAAATTATATGTAAGAACTTTTTTTTTTTTTGTATATGCCATGGGTGAAGAATGTTATCCCCTCCACGTGCACACACACACCAAAAACTAGATGACAGTAGGTGGAAACTGTCTTCCAGTTTCCTGGTTGGAGAAACCTCATGTAAAGAAACACCAGGTCCCTCTGAACATAGTTCTAAATGGAGGAAAATTCCTCGAGCTGGTGCCTCAGATAGGACAGCCCACCCCACCTCTGCCTTCCCTCTTAGAAAAGATGCGGGACTGGCAATTCAGGTAGCATACCAATTGTCCTGCCAATTGGGAAGGTGATCACCATATAGAAAATCCCTCCTATTATGTCCAATGATGAATGTTTCCTTTCCATGCTAGCCTGCAAAGGTTGAGTTTTCAGAGAAGGTGGGCCTGGCAAAGAATCTCCATTGGCTGGATTACATCCTTCCATGACCTGGTCATATTACTTGTTTGAGCTACGGATCCCCAGATCTTTCCATTAGCATGGCTAGTACTGGGAATTATAATAATAATGAAAAAATAACTCTACCAAATTCTAACAATTTGACCATGTGCTCTATGAAGAATCACATGTGGGACTAAAATCTGAGAGATTTGTATCTTTTGAGCAGTGATAGTTGATAGCTTTTATGTCACTCAGGGGCAAGGGGAATCCACTTTGAAATTTATTCTGCACTTTAAAAATGCCAGCCAAGTTCTTTCACTCTATCCCTAAAAGAGGCTAGAAGTCTAGATTTTAAGCTTGGGAAAGGATCCACTGTCCCACAGATATGACAGCCACCAGTCATAAAACACACAAATGTTTTAGCTGCCTGGTTTAATCCCTTAGCAAGTAAAACCTAAGTCTGTTTCCAGAACATTTGTATGAAGAGAAGATAAGAAAACCCAGTTTGCAATTTCCAGGTATTTTTACTATATATTTTGTTTGATAAAAGATATCAACTAGCCTCATCTGTTAAGTTGAATCTGGACAAAATTACTTCAGCCTTTCATAGTACTTGCTTGCTAGAAGTTCAGAGTGCTGTGGTTTTTAACCTTTGCTCATTTCATCTTTTTACAACGAAGTTTCTGTCACAACACTGTGACCTGCAGGAGAAACAGAGAAGATCAGATGCTCTCAACTCCCTTTGATAGATTGTGATGAGTGAAGAGGCTTGTCCCATTTGCTCCCAAATGCAAAAATCATTAGCCACCCAAGAAGATTGCATGACATTTTGCTTATGTGCATCAGTTGGAAGTCTAATAATATGTGGGTTCTTCTGTCTTTTGGTCCCCTAAACATAGCTCTTAATGTGATATACAGCAAGAGTTGATAAAAGAGGCAAAACAAGAAAATGAATTCCTTAACATACAAGTGATTAGTGAATGGGTTGGACTGATGGAATTGCTTTTCACATTGCAAGGGAAGCCATATGTTGTGACAAAGGATCTCAAGCTATACTTTCCAGAAGCATGACATTTATGGGCTTTTAGAAGCTTCTTTAGTTTTAAGCTAAGGAAAAAGTAAACAAGCATCAAGCAATAGCTCTGAAGAAACTTCTGGCATTCAGGAGTCCTGAAACTGGTATGTTGAGAATTTGAGCTGTGGCTCAGTAAAAGATACTTTGGTCCTGGGCAAGAACCCTGCAAGAGGTTTTTCATAGAAGGAAGTTTTCCTGCTCACAACAGTGCAATGCTTGAGTAGTCTCTTTTTCTTCCTGGATCTACAGCCCCTGGTAGGCTTCAAAATGGTGGAAAGCATAGCCTTTACTGGGGTACAAGTGTCCTCTGGAAAATTGCATTTTGCAGGATGGCTGCAAGTCCTTATCATGCTAACCTTTATATAAAAAAATGTTTAGGATGGGAGGGTTAATGTAAACCATACTGTTAATTCACTTGGTAATCTAATGTGAGATGTTAGAAATCTACCCACCAGAAACTTAGGCCCTTTCTGCAGCTTACTGTTGTCCCAACAGCGTCAGTGACAGTGGCAGCAGTGGCTCTCTCAGTAGGGGAGTGCAATGGAGTGTTACCCTCTGCACCACCTTTCTCTGGGATCCAGGAAGTGCAGTGGCCATGCTTCTTCCTGCCACAGCACAGCCGGGTATTGCCCCAGGCTGCTCTGGGGCAGGAAGTGCAGCCATTGTGCTTCGAGGAGCTCTGCAAGCAAGGTAAGTGTGGGTGCACAGAAGGAGGGTGGTGAGGAAAACTTGTCAATGATTTGCAGTGCAATTGTACCACCTGGGGATGGGAGAAGGACGGGACCAGGACAACATCATGCATACGCATCATCCCAGCCCCATCCTTCTCCCGTCCCCATGGCAAGTTGAGTGTGTCAAGTGGAAAGAGCCTTACTTTATCTTTCCTATGCCCCCTCCATTTTTATTCCTGGTGGTGACACTGTGGTGAATAGGGAGGATGGATTGGGACCAGCACATGTGCTTTCTGGGTATGAAAAACATTTCTAGAAAGCCTACAAACTTGACAGACTCAATGACATCCTGAGACAGTTGTCTCCCTTTTGAGAGTCAGGAAACAGTGAGATTAGGTCAACACTAGATGTATGGAAATAACAAGGGAACCTACTGTTTGTTTGGCTTTGTCAAGTACTGTCTGGCACAGGCAATGAAGAAGGTACAGATCGAAGTATGGTATGCACTGCATACTAGCCTATACTGAGCTAGCCTATATCATAAAGAGCTTTTCTAGTAGGGTTTTTCTTTTCTTCCTTCCTTCCTTCCTTCCTTCCTTCCTTCCTTCCTTCCTTCCTTCCTTCCTTCTTTCTTTCTTTCTTTCTTTCTTTCTTTCTTTCTTTCTTTCTTTCTTTCTTTCTGGAGTAGAATAAGAAGAATGAAGTGAAGTACAGATGATAAACAGATTGCACAAGAGTTGCAGGACATTCAAGGGTGCAGCTCATGGGTTGCCATTGCCCCCAAGTAAGAATTCTGCCCCCGATAGAAATTTTTCTTCAGTTCTCACATTTCTGTTGTTGCAATAATTTAAAACTTCAGTTGAGCATTCAGAAATGTAGCTTAGGAATCCAAAAAGAAGTGGCAGGCAGAATTACCAAGGGAATATCAACACAACAAATGTAAAAGTTCTAGATATAAATGGTTTTCAATGTCCAGCTCTCTGCAATGTTAGAAGTTTGGGGAATGAAGGAAAATTTCATGGTGGGAGCAGAATTTTTATGGGGTGGCAGTGCTCTTATTTTGTTCCCTCCTGGTAGCTACATACCTGACTTAGGTTATGTTTGAAGGGTAACAACTTTCCCTGAACATTTTGTTACTGTATTCTCAGGTCAAAAATGCAGGGATCTTCAGCAAAGAAGTTTTCCTTGCTTGGTGTAGGAAGCAGCACATACCAGAACTGCTCCTACCTGGGCCACTATAATTGCAACAATGTGAACGTCCATAGGAAGGGGTGCTGAGGAGATATATAAAGTTTCAAATGATAGGAGATGTTCTTTTGTGGAGGATGTGGAGGATGTTTTTTTATTTTTTAATGAAACTTAAGGTAAAGTCAACACAAAAGAACACATGTAATAATGCAGCAAGAACTTTCTTCTCAGCTTAGAAGAAAGAATGCTTTCATTTTTTTTTTTTAAGAAAAGTCTTTTCCAAGGGATGAAGCTCAGTCATGTTATAGCCATGGCTGTATGAAGCCTATGCTCAAAAAGATTCCACACAGTAGTAATTAATAAGCTTTAATTAATAATTAAATAATCAAATTAATTAATTAGAAATTAATAATCCTTGCAAAGGATTTTCAAGTCATCATTTCAAGCACTGTCATATACCAGTATAGGGGTGGGGATAAAAGAAGCCTATAGACCACATGTGGCCTTTGGGACCATTTTTATTCCCCCAGTTTTGTTTTCCTTAGAATACCTGTGTATTACCTCTAGGGGCAATTTTGCCATGTTTTCCCCTGTCACTGTCACTTCTTGTCACTTCCTGTTGTTAAAAGACAAAAAAAAAAAAAGGCCTCTAACCCACCTACAGATTTTTTGAGATATTTTGGGACATTTGGGAAGAGCAGTGGGGTGCAGCATTCCAAGGTCTCTTGCAGAACAGTTCCAAACAGTGGGACAAAATTAAATTTCATTTGAAGTGTAACTCTTACATAGAAACCTCAGCAAAAGATCAGCAAATATTTGTCCAAACAAGGAATACACGATTTCTTGTTTTACACCTGATATTACCAGGGTAACTTTAACAAACCACTCTGTGCACTGCAGGCTATCCTTGTTCACCTCCCACATTCTTACAGTCCACAACATGAGGCTTTGTTTTATTCATGGATTCAGCATATGGCTTGATCTCTACATGTAACATGCTGAGCTGCATCTAATAATCTATCCTCAAATTTGTTTCAATTTTGAAATTAAATCTGGTTTAGTGGCTGAGTTTGCAAGGATATGGTCTTCAAGCCAGTTTCTCTTTACAATAGTAATTGCCAGGGCTGTAGATTTTGTAAGGGCACCTAGCAAAATGGCACCCTTGAACTTGTCTCTTTGAAGATTCTGAAAGAGTTTTTCTGAAGTCTCTGAGCCAGCTTGCCTTTGAAGCCAATCTACTATATGTTCAAACAGGTGGGGAATAGCGTCTGAATAAATGTAAAGGGCAAAGTCCAAGATGTGAAGGGGAGAAATAGCAGGTTATTGATCAGACTCCTTGAGTCAAAACACTACCAGCTTAAAAAAAAAATGGCAAGGAAGCCTCACAGATAAAAGATGTTCATGTTAGCTGGTTTACTTTACTTACTTGACTTGTAAAATGCTTTGCTTCCCTCATATTTGTTGTGGTTATACAGCAAATATGAGGCAAACAAAGCAGTTTAGCTTCCAAGTGCTTCTCTAGTTTGGGTGTATTTAACTCCTGCCTCTCACTTACTTTTTCATTTTGCATTCCATTTATTGCAATTTTGTTACTGTAGCCTAAAATAGTTCCTGGTTTCTAAAAGTGCAGACCCATTAAATCAGTTGTTAACTGATTAGCCAACACTTAAGTAAATTCCACTGATGCAATGAGTTTTAGGTTTTAATAACATAACCATTCTGAATTTTGATATATCAGAATGAAATTTAGTATACACTTTTAATTCTAGGTTTTAAGTTCCACTGCCAACTTGATTTGTCACACTCATTTCAATGGGAGAGAGGGAGGAAAACATGGAGGACAATACAATGTGATATCTGCCTTGCAGACTGAGATGTCAGAATGCCAGTTGATATATATATTCAAGATGGATATATGTGCTGCAGTGGCAAGGAGTCAGTTTGACTGTGTAGCTCCTGAAGACTTTTTAAAATGGAAATTTTAGGCTTGTGCAAAAAAAAATAGGCATTTGGTAGTCTTGTGTGATTTTTTTTAAAAAAATCTTTTTTCTAACTTTTGCTGTCTACATTCTGGGCAACATCCTATGCTTAACTTTCAGCTCAGTTGCTTGAGGTGGCCAGGAAAACTATAAAATGCAACATTGCTATTATATATGTAATCAGCTTCAATGTACACACTGACTTAGAGGAAGGTGGACCACACGAGACAATAGTATCACACAGAAGGTTTGTCAGACTCAGCCTCTGACTTTGAGCCTGCATCCAGCAACCAGGAGCCACTGGAATCAAGGATTCCTGAGCCAGAACCTCAGGGACTGTAGAGCTCAAATAGAATCCTCCTGGGGGCGGGGGGGATATAAACTTGCTCCCATCTAACAAAGAAAACCATCACCACCATCTCAGCAGCATGGTGAATTTGGGAGACAGGGCTCACCTCCTTGAGTAGCTCCTTTAATGTCTGGATGAGACTCAGAGCAAATCCATCGTACCCCTGAAATGGAAATCATCCATTGTCCCAGGCTACCACAGTCAACATGCCCAGCAGGAGATCTTGCAAAGGGATTGGATGGCAACTTCTAGGCCATCCTTCTTGATGGGTCTTCATTCTCTTGCAAAAAGCAATCAGAACTTGGGCTGTATGAGGGCTCAATCTGCACCCAATGTTCAGTTCTTGTGTTAAAAAAAATGCTCCCGTTCCTGTAACCATTGTTTCATGCTAAGTGAACTGTGACATGACTGGATGTTGCTGCCATGTTTTTCCTACCTCTTTCTTCAAAAATCAGCACAGATGCACATGAAGATCATTTGGCCAGTGAGACAAGAAGGAACTTAGGGAGTACACAGTACCAATGCACCAGAAAGACAGAAGTTGCTCATAATCAGATCTTAAAGTCTGAGACTCCATAGATACAGTAGTTCTGAATTCAACCGCACAGACCATTGTTTTGGAGATTTGGAAGCTCTACTTGGTTTCATCCCTTTCTCTGGAAAAGAAACTTGATGGAGCATCTTGATTTTTACATGCCTCATTGAAAAAATATACCATTGGCAGTCAATAGGCAAGTCAGAAAATAAAAATTAAAAAAAAAACAACTTTGAACAATTTGTTGTTACATTAGGCACTAAAACAAAAAAGAAGCTTCCTGGTTTTCATGCTCATTTTTTGAATAGGTAGCAGACTTCCAATGCCTCTTAGCTGAAGGCACCACATACTGTTTGATCTCAAGAGCTGAGCAGAGTAAGGCCTAGTTGGTACTTGGAAGGAAGATCTTCAGAAAATTTCAGGTGCCATAGGCTACCTTCAAATGAAGGCATTGAAAACTTCCTCTGAATAAATCTTGACAGGAAAACCCTATGGTAGGGTCCCTATAAGTCAGAGTTGACTTGCAGGCACATAAAGATAAGAAAGTACAACTTCCACACACAATAAACCTGTACAGCTGATGATACTCCTTGACAATGGGCATTTTCTTAGACATTTTTTTTATTTTGCACTGATAGATACAAGTCCTCCATTCTGTCCACAGACCATATATATTTTCTGCATCTGAACTACATCTCTGTTATTGAGATTTCGGATTAATGCGCAAACAGGCTTTCAAATCTGCAAGAGCTCTGGTAAAACAAGAAAATTCACATAGGGTCTGAATTTTCAGATCAAACAAATAAATAACATGTCAGTAAGCAGCATGCTGAAACTGCTTCCCAGCTGACAGCCTGTGTACAATGCTTAAGGGGGAAAAAAAGACAACAATTTCTGTAAGGTTCATGCGTTCAGTGGATGCAGATTGCCTATTATCATTTTGAAATGCTGTGAAGAGCAAACTGAGATATAGCTCTGACAGTGGGTGGACTAATGGAATTTGGTGACTTTAAATAAAGTGTGTAAGTATTTTGTTATAATACTGTAATAGAAATTTTATTTGCCTGACAGGAGAAAAAGTGAGAAGAGAAAGGGGGAACTTTGTCATTGAAAAATAATGAAGTTATTTAAATACCAAGATCTTTTTGGGGAAAACATTTTATAAAATGTAAATTAGCATGGGTATATATAACCATGTCTAAGCTAAATTTATCTGGCAAGAGCTATGTGGGGGGATGGGAAGAGTGGTGTTGGTTTTCTATGGTCAACAGTGATAAAAAAAACACACAAAATGTTATTTATTTTCATTGCTTTGGAAGAGACACCTCCCACCAAATAACATTGAACCATATGCTGACATGCTTAGGCTCTGGTTTAGATCTTGCAGTGCTTATATATTCCTTGGGTTTGTATGTTGCTCTGTGTATAGCATTTTTAAATGAAATAAGTTGGTTGTCTCCTGATATGCTTGTGATAAAACCCATGTAAATGGATGAACCTAGAGAGGAAAAGATGCAAAATTATGACAGATGGGATTTTAAAATATTGATAGTAAAATGTACAGGCAATCCAATCATGTATCTCTTTATTGAAAAGTATATATCATCGGGTTAAATAGTAGTTACTCTCAAATAAGCATTACAACAAAGGAGGGCTACTGGGATCCTCCGCAAATCTTTGGATTACAACTATTGTCAGCCCTAACTAAAATAGTCAATGCTGAGGTATTGGGAGTTACAGCTCAAAAACATCTGGAGGGAAACAGTTTGTCTGACTTCTGGTGTATAAGTTTGAAGTTTTAACTCTTCAGAATATACACAGTATTTGCAGAAGTCAGGGCAGATGATTCAACAGAAGTTATTATCTAGGGCACTACCTTTCATTTCAGAATCTCTAGAATCTCTAATGTTTCTTATGCTATCTGATGGGAAACTGGCATTTTCCCTCCAATGTGTGATGCCAGTGACTGGTACGATATTTGTGCCTATTGTATACAATTGTTTCTTTCTTTCCTGGAAACTCTCCAGAGACTGGCAGATGATGGCTCATGGTCTGGGATTCATGCAGCTTTGTGTAGCACTGCTCTAGACAATGGATGGTTAGGTGAGCTACAATTCATATATTCACCTGTGGCACAAGCTAGCAATTTTTGGAGGGTCACATTCTCTTTACATTTACATTTCAAATTGAAGTAGGGGGAAAAGAAACCTGTAGACCTACCTATTAATTCTTTATTTCCCCTACTTCTATTCTCTCACCCGGATTGCAAGGAACTACTCACATCAGGTAAAGAAGAGGCAGAAAGCAAGAGCATGGAAAGCTGGTGAACTGGAGCTGTTGAGAGATGGTATTTCTACATTGCCATCTGCCAGTTGTTACAGGCTGAGTGCTAATGTGGGATATGTTTTGCCAAATTTAAGCTCCTGAAGCAGAAATACTAAGGAAATAAGTGTGTCTGTTTAGAGTATAAAGTACTAGCATATATACCCTGCATTGCCCAGGATTTTATTTTCTCATAGGTAATACTTGTTAGAAAGATTTGAGAACCTGTGTCTCTAATTTGACAAACTGTCTTGTTTAGTACCAGTAACTTTTCTCCATATTCCCCAATCCACTCTGTTTTCAGAGTTGTTAACACTGAGAGGTTGGGTTCCTGAGGGAATACATTGCCCTCGTCCTTGCTGCTAGGCCACATCTCCGTAGCAACTGGCCTATTCAAGACAGCCACAGTTGACTGAGGCCCAAGAGCTCTTTGGCTGAGAATTCTAAAGGCCCCTCTCTAAACAGCAAACCCCAAGATTCCATTGAATCTTCTCAGGCAGCCAATCATATGAGGTCTTTGCCTGACACAGACAAAAAACCTTTGACTTATATTAGATGATGTCTTTGCATTGGATAGCAAATTGTTAAGAGTGCAGGCTTACCAGCTAGTTCTGGGCATGAAGCCATTGAACTTAAAATAGAGAGATATGGTGAGAAAAGTTAGATAGAGAAATATTGAACAAATGATCAAGGTATAACAAAGAAACCAAAGAAGTATACTACATTGGTTACTTATATTTGATGGCTGATGCAATCTGATACTGTCATCTGTTGGTGAGCAGTCAGAACATGACTACTAACACTTCCAACCAGTTGGTGCTCAAATGGCCTTACACAAATCTCATTTCCCGTTGCAGGGGAAGATAATTGCTGGCATTAATAGAGATTGGTGAGAACTGTCTCTGACTGGATAGATGGAGGCTGGAGATAGAAATGAAAATCAGTTTTCAACATGGACATAGCTGTCTACTATAGCTCAGCTTTGATACCACTAATGTATTTCCTGTTTGGGAAATACCTTTAAAATGCTGTTTAGAAGGAGAATAAAAGAATCTGCTCTCCAATTATAAATAAAATGGGCTGTACTAACTATTAGGGATGGAACAAATCCAGGATTTTCTGAATCCAGATCTGAATCCCTGGAAGGTTCTGGGAATCCATGAATCTTGAATCTTTTGAATCCTTTTTTAAGAAAAGGGTTTAACAAGCAAGAGAAAGAAGGATAATCTTGGGCAAGACACACTCTCTCAGCCTTAACAAAAGCCTAGGCAAAGGCAAACCTTCCTCTGAAGAAATCTAGCTAGGACAATTGTCATAGTTTTGCCTCAGGATCTCCCCAGATTGAAAATGACATGAAGGTCCTTTCTACACAGGCAGGAAAATGTGCATTAATCCCACATTTTCCTACCTGTGTAAACAGGGCCACATGCTACAGTACAGAGATAATCCAGGTCAAAACTGGCTTTTCTTTACATAGCTCCTTCTGGCATTCTGGGGTTTGTAGTTTGATGATGCACCAGCACACTTTGGCAGAGAAGGCTGTGACACCTTGTAGAACCACAAACTCCAAAATTGTGTATGAAGGAGCTTTGCAAGGGAGCTGTGCAAAGGAATCTTTCAGCTGTCCTTGAAATCTCAAGAAGACTTTACCTTCCAGCCAATCAGGCCTTTGGTGGGCCCCGGAGGCATCAATTTTTCAAAACAATTTTTCCTTTCTGCTACATGTTGTTTGTCATGTGGCTCACGACAAACCATGACAGACATTTCACTTCTCATCCTATTCTAGCTATAGGTTTACAACCAGGCACTGGTCTTGTGGAAGGAGGTACACTGGCCTACATGTGGCAATCACTGAGATTGTATGACCTTACCCTCTGCCGCAGTACTTCTGATAGGCATCAGACCCACTGATCTCAGCATTTCTACATACCATTGATTTTCAGCACAGAAAATAGTGCTGAACTTAAATATGAAATGTTCAATTTAAATATCTTAGAATACAACCCCAGATGTAATTTGTGAAATTGTTAGCAAAGGCCATTATTACTCCAAGGGAAAAACTCACCTACTTGCCATCTTCCCTTGTGTGTCTGGTCTCCCAAATTTTCAGGCATCCTGGTCTCCAACAATCTATTTGGTTGGTGGATTTGAAAGATTCGGTTTGCCTATTTTAGCACAAGGATTTGGACTTGTGAATCTCGAATCCTTGCTGAGAATTCAAGGATTTGCGGATTTAGTTCATAGATAAATGCCTGTTATACATATAAAGGATGCTGCAATTGTTAGCTGGTCGAAATCTCGTACCCACCGTATCTGAACGGTTTGGACATGGAGCTGGGATGAGCTCTGAAACCAGGTAAGAAGTGAGGCAGCAACACAGAATGCAAAGTATGCAATACAATAAAACAAACAAAAGAGTTTCTTTGGTCAAAGGATCCTGCTGATAATCAGAACTGCATTCAGTCCAACCTACTAGCAGTAGTGATTGCGAACGATACCTTTATTCTTCAAGCTTCATGTTTTTATATTATTTTCTCGATTAGGAAAGCAGAATAAAACATACATCAGCAAGATTAATATTTCACTTACGACTACTTGTTATTTCTTATCTAACTCTTCCATCAGCTGTCTGGACGAACAGAGCAGCGTGTAACTATCTGTAACTATCATAGTGTTCACAAATAAGTCTACCACTGATGTAACAAATGTACTCCCGATTTCAGCAATATTAGTTTCATACAGGAGTTAACAAAACAGAGGTTATTCATATAATTGGTCAATAGAAGCAGTTAATCAATATTCTTGTTAATCATACTGATGAGAGGGCAATTGGGAATCTTCTAACATCCCTCATCTATATTTTAAGCCAACACAATGAGTTGCAATGCCTATGTGTTTAACACACAGGAGATATAAAAAGGCTTGTTTCCTTAAAAATATCCAGCTGCTTCTTAGTAAACATTTGCTGTGAAGGAATATGATGCCACAGGTGCGATGTTTTACATGAAATATAAAGGCAATGAAAAGCTGTGAACCTAAATGATGAAAAGTCTATGCTGTTCCTTAAGGGGATTGTTTAAATGCATATTTACTATTGTGCCCAGTTTAATAATAATAAAAAAAGCCTAAAAGAATACCTCTCATTCACCCATATTAAGGAAGCCTTCTATTTTTCCCATATTAAAAATCCTGAGGTCCCAATATTTAAGACAGTTTAAGTCTTTTCTTGATAAGTCAATTATACCCTTTGTCATGAGTTGAGAGCTCAGGCTACCAGAAGGTGATGAGAGAAATCTCCAAATAGATACGGATCAGTTGATAAATGGCAAAGAACTCACAGTCCTTTAGTCTTTCCTCTTCTAGGCCTTTTCACAAAAAGTAAAAATGTTTATTTTAAACATTGCAAGTGAACACTGCAATGAGAGATTAATAATACCCATTATGTATGTTTTTAAAAATAATTAGACTAATTGCAAGCAACTGATCTTATTTATCATTTAAAAAGTCTTTTAAGTCTGTTATTTCTCTAAATATTCCTATTCTACCTCAGTGATGAAATCTCAGGGCAGTATGCAATTAAAACAATACGATCAATTTAAAGCAATTCCAGATGAAAACAATAAAATAATTTAAATAGGATAATAGAATTTTAAACATATAATGAAGTTAAAATAGCAGAAATGGCCAAAACAGTTAAAGCTATTACATGTATGCTTAAAAAAATAGATTAGGTTCCCAAAGACTTTAATTAAAAAGTTATGTTTTAACTTGATGCCTAAAAGAAACCAGTGCTTTATGGCGTATTATGTAGCAAATAAGGACCGGACATTACTCAAACTGAAGCACTCAAACCAAAGCTAAGGCAAGATATAAAATGAAAAAAGTGGGAAATTGGGCGGGGGGGGGGATTAATCCTACAGTCCATCTTATGCTCATGCTAACCTGGGAGTAAATCACAGTACATTCAGTGGCACTTACTTCTGAGAAGCAGTGAGAGTTGGTAGGTCTCATGTCTGTGGAGTGATGAACCGTCATTAGCCTGAACATGGGTCATTTTGCTGCCCAACCCATGAAATGAAGAGACCACACAATAGGGCTTGGATTAAACACGGGCAATTTTATTAAACTATTGCCTGTTTAAACATGAACTTGAACTTAAACTTGGATTGTGAATAATGTGACATAAGTGGGGGGGGGACAATACAACAGGAGTTGTTGGGGCAAGGGGCCACCCCCAGACCTCTCCCCCAGCTTCCCTTGGGTGAAATACCGGTTGTGGCTTCAGCCAGTCCTTTTCTGGAAGGCAGGCCCAAATGCCCAGCCCACTTTGTCTCACAACCCCTGAAGTAAAGGCTGAAAACTGGGGGCCTGCCCCACAGATCAACTCCATCACTGTCTTCCCCCTGTGTCTGGCGACAAGATGAGAGGGCTCCATCATTGAGTACCTATGACACATCAAAGGGTGTCATAGGTACTCAATGAAGCCTTAAGACCCCTCCTTTACCTGCCATTGTGAACCTATCTAAAGCATCTATTTAAGACATCACCCTAAGCAGCCAATTGTCCAATCCCCTACACAGTGTAGGCAGAAAAAAAGAACCTAATGGGGGAAGAAATTCCTACCCAGCCCCAAAGTCACTAGGGCCAGCAAGCTTACACTGAAACCAAGGGCAGGAGAGTGAGTCATATTGAAGGCCAAAAGAGGCCAAGGAGGGGGCACTGTGGCCTAAAAAGGGGACTTGCTCTGCCCCCTCCCAGCCTACTTTGCGGACACCAGTCACACAATGAATGCATGGTCCTCCCATGTGGGAGGCCAGCAAAAGTGTCTGCCCTTCCCCAAGCTGCTGTGCGGCATGAGTGGGGGAAATGGATAGTCTGAACTTTCAAGTAACTCCAAGCTGCTGAACAGTGTAAGTGACATACAGTGTCCTGGGAATGTTATTGCAGCATCTGAGTCTTGGATAATCTTGGTTCTCATTTGCACCTGTGATGACTATGATTGTTACACTCTTTAATTATGGTGTTAAAATGTAGAACATCTCACTGCTTTTGTGAATAATGAAAAGGAAAGGGGGAAATGGAATTTGCAGGGGGTATGAATGATGTGTGTGATTAATAGCTATTTAGGAGAAAATTATTAACAGCATAAAATTATTTAAAAAGCACAATGTATGCAGGTGTGTGCCTTTTAACTATGTAGGATAAAATTAACACAAGCCATTAAATGGATTATTGATCCTCTAACTGCTGGTATGTGTGTGTGTTTATCTTCAAAACACCTGATTTGTGAATCATCTCTATCATTTGTATGATTGAACTCAAAACACAACCTCCATTTTCAACTGCCTCATAATGATGTCTTGACAAAAAGTGAAAACAGCTTTTTAAAATATTCACAAGGTAAAAGATGTTGGCAATTCTCAATAGAAGATCACAAATGAAAAAAAAGACTGAACTATATACAAGGAAAATAAATTTTCAAACTTAATTTCAATATTTTTACCATTATAATGGAAAATCTCTTTTTTTAAAAAAAAGTTATGCCTCTGTAAATAGAGTATTAAGAGATCAAAACATGGGACAATATTTGTATGGGATAAGAAGCCATCCAGGTTTAAAAATAATAACTGCACAACCTAGAAACATAGAATGGGGATTAGCCCCCCCCCTTTTTTTTCAGTCTTAAGTAGCTTGATTACTGGAGATGAAGTTTAAAGAATTTGAAGAAGATAAGAGGAACAAGATAAGGGAAACGACAAGAATCACTCCTTTTGTTATTGTGTGCCTTATCTTTGATAAAAAGAAGCATTGAAAATAAATATTCTAATATTAAAGTGGTTACCAGAGCAGTTCTTAAGAACTTGGATGAGATATAAATAGAAATTAATTCCAGACTGCTGGAATTTAGTCTTTAGTAATTTTGACATTAAGAGCCCGCGTAGTGTAGTGGTTTAAGCACTGGACTGCAACCATGAAGACTAGGGTTCAGTTCCCCACTCAGCCATGGAAACTCACTGGTTGATCTTGGACGCTTCACACCCACAGAGTCCCCAGAAAATCCTGTGATAGGGTCATATTAGGGTCATCATAAGCCATAAATGACTTGAAGATACACAACTGCAGCAACAATTTCACACTACAGTTTTGGGAATTAAATGAAAACTTGAAGTTATGAGAAGCAAACAACCATTACAGATTTTCAGCTTTCTTTCCAAGTACCGGGATGATTTGTAAGTAATAATTGGTGACAAAATGAGATATTTTAATTTAAAAATAATAAAAAGAAATACACCGCTAGGGAATTTCATTGTATTTAAGAATATTTTGGTAAGCTGAGCACACACACTCACTATGTTTGCGTGTTATTTGCTATCATATCATCATATTAAGTCTGTCAAGGAAAGAAAGGAAACGTGGAATGTTGTGGAGAAGAAAATAAGAAGTGTTAACTGGGAAAAAAGTTCTGTTGAATGCTTTTGGTGTAAAGAAATAATTGTTTTTGTAATAAATCAAAACAGTCTTACTTTAAAATACTTTTCTGTTGGTAAGTGGATGCAGCAAAAATGAACAGAATATTTCAAATTAGCCAGTTTTGATGCTGGGAATATGGTGAGCTGAATGTGGGATTTTATCAAATTTCCTGGAGTTGTCCTGAAGTAAAATAATATTCGATTCATATTGTAGGTGTAGTTGAGCAGACGATAAAGATTAAATTGAATGTAGATGTCTTATTAGTACTATTTAATATATAGCAGTTGTTGTGGATATAAATCAAGTATACGTGTTTGCAAGTCTTTTGATTGCTGCGAATGTTGTTTTGGCAAGAAGTTGAAGGAGTGCCAGAGTTCTGAATACTAAGGAATGCTTAAGATAATGGGATTTGCTTCAATGGAGAAATTGATGGAAATGATGTATAGAAGGAACGGGCGAACAATTCAATCTGAGTTGTCCTCATTGTTTATATGTTAGAATATAATGCCTAGGTTGGGTGGTTTAGGTAAATTTATTTTCATACACAGTATGTTGACCATATATGGCTGGAAGTACTTTGCATTTCTGGAGAATCTGGGTGAAAATATTGTTTTTTTTCCCCCTAGTTTGCATGTTTATAGCTGATGTTGTATCATGTGGATACATGTCCTATGGATAACATAGGATAAGAAAAAGAAATTGTATATTTTTATATGTCACTCACTGAAAACAATCTGGTGGCAAATACCTATGATGATCACTGAAAAAAAATGCACATACAACAGATAGTACCCAGTACACATAGCTACTCTGTACACAGCTGAGACTGAATAGTGTACAGCCATCTGAAAGTTTTGTAATGAATAAGAAATCACCATTTGGCAAGCTTCTCTTTATTCTGAGTAATCATAGGTTTCGCATGTGAAATAATTATTTGTTCTTGTACCATACAATTAGGACAATCCATACAATTTGCCAGTCTTTACCTTCAATGTTCTTTACCTTCACGATAGAATCAGTGTTGACAAACAAAGCCTAAGCTGTCATTATTTGGGAATAATTAGTAGACTGGGTGGCAAATTTCAAATGATTTCATAGTTACGAATTACCTAGACAGACTGCAGTAGAGAACTGATCATTATACAAACATGCTTAGCTGCAAGTTTTTGCTCCACTTGTCTTGCAGTATTGTGAAAAATCTCTGTGGATTATCTTGTTTTTCCAAGTGCCTGTTTGTGTAGACAAACATCAATTCTGAATTTAATGTTGATTTACCCTAAGAAACATCAAACAGACTACTTTGCTAGAGAGGTCATGCAATGAAACTGGAGATCGAGTAGTAAAACTGGATGCTATCAAGAAGAAGATAAACATAACTTTTGTTCCAGAACTTAATTTATTAAAAGAAGGTAACTGTGCACAGGTACCTAGAAGTAGTATCTTCTTCCTAAGAACTACTTCCATCTCAGATGTATGGTTACTCAGGGAATTCTAACTTTTAAAACAAGTGTCGCATCCAGGCATTGGGAATGCTGTGTTGTTAGATGCAAAATGCAAAAAAGCTCTCTGTATGTTCTAAATTTAAAATATTACCAATTGGAAAAGTGATGTTCCTGACGATAGTTCTATGTGTCCTGTGCGTTAGGAGGGATTTTAAATATCTAGGGAATATAAAATATATAAAACTAAAATAAACAGGCTTCCCTCCCCAAACCATTGAGATGCTCAAAATCAAAGTATGTCACCATACATACTTTCACAATCCCCAACTTTCCTTCATGTTAGCTATGTCACTCAGATGGTATAGGAGTGATTTCATTGCTACAGTTAAACTCTCCCTGAGAGACAGCCATCTTTGCTGATCTGCTAGACATTATCTAGACATTTGTCAGCTGGTGCTGTTACGCTGTTTCTGGAAGTCAACAATACTTGCTGATCTACTGGAAATTATTTGAGCATTTACTTTTAAGCTACTTTGAGTCCTATCTTCCTTTTACCTACAGGAAGCCCCCACCTTTTGACATCCCATTATCTGATGACTTGCTTTTTTGAAGATTCCAAATTCAGGACAAGTTCCATTAATTCAATAGGGGTTCTGCTCTTTCATCAGTTCTTCTTGCCTATAGAGGCTCTCCTGGAACTGCCTGAACATGCATGTGCTTGCAAAGTGAGTTGGGGGTCAGGAGAAGGCACTAAGCTGGCTGAGAGACTTTGCAAGCAGCATGTGCATGATCTGTCTCAAATGAGCCACTCTCTACAGTGTAGTAGATGGGTTCTGCTTTTCAACCAATTTTGTTTTCTGACAGTACTCTGGTCCTTAACCTGTCAGATAAGTGGAAGAAGCCTGTACTAGTATATTCCACCATGAGGTAGCATTTTCCTTATCCAATAAACTTCCTAAAAGTATGATGTTAAGCCTTCCTGGATTGAATCCACTGTGTTATCTCAGCAAAATCTTAAGGCAGAGATTGGTATATGGCAAAGAAGTAATTCAGCCTTTTGTTGTCTTGCTACGTGGCATTTACAACAAACATTACCACTACCTCTGAGAATGAGATTAACATTTCTTATTGTAGCTTTTACTTTTGGGTGGCACTGGGAGGATGCAATTTTAATTTTTCCTAATCCAATTTAAATGCAAATGTTAACCACTCACATGATGGCATGTGTACATAATTAAGTGTCATTATATACTACATGAATCATTCAAAAAGCTCTAGAGAGCTATTTTCCTGCATGTTTTTAATTGGGAAGCAGCCAAGCAGTTTGCATCTTATTTTGGCTTTTTGTATTTATGCTTACTTACTAAAGTCCTTTGAAATTACAGGTCAACGGATTATGGGACCACATATGAAAAGCTAAATGACAAAGTGGGCCTGAAGACCATTCTGAGCTACCTCTATGTGTGCCCAACTAATAAGCGTAAGGTAAGTGAAATCCCATGATTATTTTGAGCATGGCACAGTGTTTCCCTTGATTGGCTATGTGTTATTTCCGTATTTTTACCAGATGAGATTTATAGGGTTTTTTTCCCCCCAATTTAGTTTGTCCTGAACCTTTTCTTTAATAGTTAGTGCATCCTGATTCTTGCATTAATTTTTGATAAATACCTTTTTTCAAAAGTGTACATTTAATGAAGTCGAACTGTTCTGGGTGTTAATGTATGTTTCTATATGTTTGACTTGAGAATTTATCATTTTTAAAATTACATCGAAAATACATTCCAGCCACCTCATTTCTATGTTACATTTAGAATTTGATATAGCACAGATACTACACAGGACAGACATTACACAAGTGTAGTATAGTTTCTATTCTTCCACCCTGATGCTGTACATTGATTGCGCCAATCCCAATGTAGCTCAATATAGGTTTTAAGGGTAATCAAGATAAGTGTAGTCCTGTACATGTCTTCTCAGAATTAAGATACGTAACAGTTTTGTTTTAGTTCATTTTTTGATGAAAATTTACCCCAATTGAATTATTTCTTCTTGTTCAGCAGAGAGATAATGTGAGACTTTAAAAAAAAATCAATTACAGACAAAACTGACAGTCATGGACTTGTCTACTGAGGTCCATAGCTTTGTGTGCTTACTCTGAAAAATATGGGATTAGTTGTGCATTCAGCCATCTTTGTATTGCTGAATTAAGATTGCCACACACTCTCTCTCTTTTTCTCTTGTCCTGAAAAGTTCCTCATCTTTAGCAACTATGTGAAAGGCAGATACAAAAGGGTCATATGTTGTTTGACTGCATCTCCCAGTATTTCTCACCATGGACTATCCTGGATAGTGGTGTTGGTGCCTACAGAACAACATCTGGAGGGCCACTTGATTCCAATCTCTGATACTGAACAACTGCTTTTAATTTTTACTAACATTCCAAAGTGTCAAGAAAGGGAAGTTACTGTATTCAGATTGGTATAATTCAAATTTTTATTAAAAAAATGTGTTGACACAAACTTTGGAAAGTAGGTTGCTTCAGCTATATCAGAAAATAGACAAGAAGCCTGAAGTCATTTTTGTTCACCCTGAATGAAGGTGAACACATTGTTTGAAAAGGTTGGGGGTGGGGGAAGGCTCATTAAGATGTTAGAATGGCATCTATAGAGGCCAGATTGTATTTAAAGTTGTTTGCCTTTTAAGTATTCCCAATAGAAAACAGAAAAGGAATTTGACAAATCCTGCAGAGAAAATGCATCTCAAAGCCTGGAAGGTTTTAACCATATGAGCACCCCACAGAGCAACAATTTTCCAAGAATTTGTAATGGGGAAGTACTCACAAAAAGTGGATGGTTATTTTTTCCCCCTATCTTCCTATATATGTGAACAGGCTATTTTAGAAGAGAAGTTTGGACTAGGGACAAGTAATTTTCAAAACAGTTGAAAGTGGTTTAAGAGAAACTTCAGTATCTGTGGTGCAGGCTATGTGCAGTCCCTTCCACACAATTTTCTATATACATTTGTACATATAGATATTTCTATAACCTTTTACAGTATAGCTTTCTAGGATACTTGGAACACATTTCTTGTTTAACCTTATAAATATGGAGGAACAAATTTTCTTTCTACCACTAATGTTTTAAATCTCAGTTTCTTTCCATTCCATTTATGAAGAAATCTAGATATTCTGGTAAGTTCATATCACAGCAATCCTGAGAGAAATTATGCTCACTGATCTGTACTGAGTAAATTCAAGAACCTACATCTATTTCTCAGATTGGAGATGCCCATTTTGCCTTGTTCGAGTAAGTCTGTCTTAATATGGAATAAGTCTGTTATTTCTGGTTTCTCCTACCTTCAGTTTTTAAATGTTTCTGCTTCAGCTGTGGAGGTGAATGTTAATTTTGGTGAGATGTTATTTTAAAAATAATGAAATGAAAACTCTATCCTTCTTTAGTTATAAGCCACAATGGACTTCCCTCTAAGAATTGTTTTAGTGAGAGGAAACAGACATGAAGACAGGTACTATAAATGAATGAGGGAGTAAAAGCAATCATTTAGATAAGATAAGAGACCACAGAGCAGCAGCCATCCTTGTTTTCTCAAATGCAGCTGATGGTTATTCAGCAACCACGCAAGTAGCCAAGGAAGTGACGGAGACAGCTACATATGCTATCCTAGGAGTTGTGTTGTTGGAGATGGGTCTAAAAAACTAGTAACTTGTTGTGTGTATGCAAATGTTGTTGATGGTTCATGTATTGTGACTAATGATGTCACCAGTTCTGCGCTTGTAATGTCACTCTCATAACATTATGGGGGCCTTCTCTCTGATTCTTCACAAGATGTAATCCCTTGGTTTCAGGTTTTGTCCCTGAAATCTCAGGTTCTGGGATAGTCCTGATCTTGAAACCCTGTAAGGCAAATGGGTCCAGATTTTGGGTAGAACCTGATTAACTAAGGTATTATGGCAACTCAGCCACAGGATAAAGCAGCTGTGCAGGTGGCAAAATGCTATCAGCAGATTAAGGAGTTTCTACCATTCCTACTAGGTCATACATCTTGCATGTAGTTAATTATTCAACACATAATATGAAGGAGAGTTTTTCCAGGTGTCGCAGCACTTGGTTGCAAAGTAAAGATAGTAAATGACCAGATGATTAGCTCCTAGGCATGATAGAGTACCAGATTATTTGTAGTGTTGTACACAGTAAGAATGGAGTTGGCAACTGATTGTCTGGGGGGAACAGGTAACAGACAAGGAGCAAAAATAAAGCCAAAATTACAATCTTATAGTGGTTTCCCAACTCAAAGATGTTCTTCCAGAGGTAGTTAAATTAGTCAAAAGTCTCTTTTTTCCAAAAGAAAAAATAATCTTCTTCTGCCAGTGTATCTTACAGATTCTGAAACAACAATTTGTAGGCAGAACTATTCTGATAAAACATTCTGGAAGAACCGAAAAAGGGAGACCAGGGAAAAAGTGGGGTGATAGAGGAGTCAAGTTGCACTAGATCTAGAACTTTAGCTCAGGGACACAGCCACAATGCCAGCACAATGTTAGGCCAAAATTACAGTAATTTTCCTACATTGATAGGCTGGGAGGGCTTTGGGTTCAACATAGCTTCAAGTGGCCTGAAGAAAGCTTGCTTGTAGCTTGGCCATCATGTACAATTAGGACTGTACTCTTGGTTAATGATGAATAAAGATGTTCGTACATATGAAAATGGATTCATAGGGAAAGGCTTGGAGACATAGGTCCTTTCCGCAACTTGCCTGCGTCCGGCGGGGCCATGCAGGGATCACGCGAGCAGCTTCGTCTGTGAGGCTCTCGCGTCCTTGCTACTTCTGCTCCGCATGAGCTGCCTTGCCGGCCAGCAGGCAGCATGAGGGCTCTGCCTCTTCCTTCTGCAGCGCAGCCAAGTATTTTCCCAGGCTGGACTGAGGGAGGAAGAGCAAGGGCTGTGGCTCCAGAGCTCCGCACAAACGGTAGGTGCGCATGGGGCCCCGGAGCAATGTGTTATCATGCACCATTTTCAGCTAAAAGCTGAAAATGATATAGTGCATGATCAGCGCCTGCTGGCCCCGACAGTGTCGCGTGATTGTGAGGATGTCGTCTGAAATGCTCCTCACAATGGCGCGGTGCTCCAGAGGCCCTTTCACATGAGAAACGCCATGCAAAAAGGGCCATACGCTTATTGTTTTCGGAGTCATACTGGTTTTACACATTTTGTACATCTATCTATCAAAATCTGGTGCAAAAATCTAATACCTTCAATTCCCACAGGAGAAAAAAATCTGTTTGCAGTAAATTTTAATTGGCGATGCCATGATATTATAGGTCATAGCATGAACCCAAAGGCAAGGAAGCATCTCTTTCTTTTCAAAGTTTTTCAGTTCTTCAAAACATTAAATATAGTCCATCTATTTTACTCAGTACATAAAGAGATGAAAGTAAAGGCAACTGGCCTCCTGTCTCATTACAAACTAGTTAATATTTTATTTTTGCACTTGCTGATGCTTTTTGTTTGATTATTCTACTGTGCTGGGTCAGTATTCCCTATCAACTACTTAGTTAAGTGTACTAAGTATACTTAAGGAAGTAACCTCTTTTGACCTGACACCCCCACCACCCTCAAACCCTGGTGGCACAGTGGTTAAATGCTGGTACTGCGGCCACAACATTATGAGTTCAATCCTGCAGGCCTCCAGGTTGATTCAGCTTTCCATCCTTCTGTAGGTTTGTAAAATGAGGACCCAGCTTATTGCAGGAAGTTAGTGAAATACATGTAAACCGCTTAGGGAGTGCTTCACACTGATAAGCAGTATAGAAATGTAACTGCTATTGTTATTGATAACTTGAGGAAAACAGCATTCACTCATGCTCTGGTTTCTGACAGAATGAACCTCCTTCTTCCTGAGTAGCTGATGCTTGGTAAAGTAGGTTTTGGGGGTGTTATAATCATGAAACTAGTAGCAGAATCATGACTAAATAGCTATGGTGAGTATGAAATGGTTATAAATGGATAACTCGATATAGTTCTTCCGTATTCGCAATCACTGCTTAGTCACGATTGTGACACTGTTGCCACAATCGTACCCCCCACAACCTATTTTACTGGGCATCAGCTGCATGGAGACAAGAAAGATTATTTTGCTGTTGACAGAAGCAAGGGAAAATGGTTACTGTAAGTTTTGGAAGTCAGGCCAGGGGAGGTTATTTAATATATTTGACTAAAAAAGGAGAAATGAAGGGAGAGAAAAAGAAAACAAATCTGGCAGTACCTGTAGTGTGGCAGCATAAGTAGCTGATAGAGAATACATCCCTGGAGTTTTATTATTTTTTGTATTCTGTTAGTTGTTTTGAATGACTCTCTTTTGGAGAGGAAAAACTAGATATATGTTAGTGGTATGAATAAAATAAATAAAGGATAACCAGGAAAGAACTGTTTTTGAGGTTCTCTTATCACAGCTAATAGGCATGTCTAAGCTTCTTTTCCATTAAACTGTCTAATTCCTTTAAAAGCCAATTGGCATCACCTCATCTTGGGACAATGGATTACATAAATTAACTCTCTCTTGTGTGTAATGCTCTTTTTTGACTGACCAGAGTTTTATGTCCCTTTTGGTCTAATTGGCTAAATGTATTGTATGACATTATTACAAATATAAATGACTTAAAGAGCAATCTTGGAAATGACACCATAGCTTGGTTCAAGATTTAGCATAATTGTTAAATCATGTGAAAAACACTTGTTCCTGTAGTGGGATGTTAGCTACTAGTTTAGATGCAGTGTTTCAATTTGTTTGTTTGTTTGTTTGTTCGTTCGTTCATTCATTCATTCATTCATTCCTCTGTGAAGTAGGATGGTAAAATGTGACCAAGCGGGATATAACTTGTCCACCACAAGATTGCTGCTGGCCTATTTCGCTTGTATCAGGACTGCAAGTAAATCTGGTGTGGATTTTTGTCTCCCTGTCTGAAGTAAAGCCAGTTAAATGTTACAGTAAGATTATATATTCCAATTCTACTTTATTTAAGTCTGAATAAATAAATGTATTACGGCATCCTGTACTGCAGTTACAGATTCATAACCTAAAGTTATGAATCTGTAACTGCTCCATATTCAGTTATGTTACATATTAATGATCATGGCACTATTGCTACAATTGTAAATGCCTCCTGAATCTCACCTTAAAACTCCAGGGAGCTGCTCCAAGGAGGTCTGTTCTGCTTCTGATCAGGGCACAGCTGGATGATGTTCCTAGCCCCTTCCTACCAGTAAGCACGGCTGTGACTATCAAAAGCAGTACCCCATCACAATTTCACAATATGCCACAAATTGCTGGGGTCAGGGATGAAAACATCATCTTACTCTGCCCTGTCCACCAGCAGACCAGAGCTACATCTCTCAGAGTGGCTGCTGTCTGTTAAGTTAGGTTTGATGGGACTTGAACCAGAAGAAGAGTCAATATCACGTCACAATCCAAAAAGCACCTCTCACTCTGGCCTTTTCCACACGGGGTTTTTGAAACGGTGCAGTCCATCCTCCAAGGAGGAGGTCTGCACCTCGGACCCGACTGGGTTGGACCTATTTAAGGTAGATCCGTACCTCAGTCCGGTCCAGAACAACCCTAAGTGGTCCTCCAGCGTCCTTTTGAAAGACCTGATTTTTCCGGTCTTTCAAAAGTATGCAGCGCACCAGTGCGAGCCTGCTCCCTTATGCAGATTCGCAGGCTCACACCAGTGCGAGCCTGTGATCTCCCCGGGGGCGGGCTTTAGGCTGGCGAGCTTCAGCGGTTGGTAGAGACCCTCGACCAACCGGAAGTCACCATTTGGGATGCCGGAGGAGTGCGTATTGACGAGCACGCACTCTTCCAGAGTGCCATGGACCGGACCGGGGAAACGAAAGGTAGCAGGGCAGGGCGATTCTCTTGCCCGGTGTGGAAACGGCCTCTAAAGATGCAGTCCTATGCAGATTACTCAGAAGTAAGCCTCACTGTCCCCAAGATAAACAGTATAGGATTGCATTTTGTTTCCTTAGAATATGTGAAGTGTGGACAATGTTGCTTTCTTCCCTGCCATACCTACAACAAATGTTGCTAGTATGCTTACTGAGTAATATGAATGTCTTCATTTTGTTTTGAGTCAACTAAATCAGACTGATCTCATGGTAGCTAGTGAGAATTAGAATAATCAGACCTGGGATTATGTTAGGAAATCTTTCACAAATATAATGAGTTCTGTAGAAAAGAAACACAAGGAACAGCTCATAGATAAGCAGCCACATATTACAGTAAAACAACTTTTCAGAAATAAAGAACAAGCATACTCTCAGGATGCTCTGGAACTTCTAAGTTTTAAAAGCAACTTGTGTAGATTGTACTGAATTTCAACAATAAATAAGATGATAGTTTTTGTATTTTTTTCTTGAGATAAATTTAATATTTGAATAAAACACTCTTTGTGTCACAAAAAGCTAGTATTTGTATGGCAAGTACTATAAAAAGTAGGAAGCTGCAGTAAGAGGTCTGAGGATGTGGTTTTCCTTCCCTCAGGAAAGGAAATCCCATTGATAGTCCCAAATAGAGTGCTGAACAAATGAAATTTACAAATGGATTGACTTTATATTAATTGTCATCATGTTAATTCCAACTCATCATGACTCTGTGAATGAGAGAACACCAATTTACCCTGTTATCAACAGTCCTATTCAGGTCTTGCAAATTCATGGCTGTGGCTTTCTTGATTTGGTCTGTTGACCTGTAATAGGGCCTTCCTCTTTTCCTGCTGCTATTTACCTTATTGTTGTTATGTGCTTTCAAGAAATGACTTATGGTGATCCTAAGCTGAACCTGCCATAAGTTTTTCTTGACAGAATTTGTGCAGAGGGGGTTTGCCCTTGCCTTCCTCTGCAGGTGAGAAAGTGTAACTTGTCCCAGGTCACCCAGCAGGTTTCCATGCCTGGGCAGGGATTTCAACCCTAGTTAACCAGTGTCATAGTTCAACACTCAGACTACTACGTCATACTGGATCCCTGCATTTTCCATTATCAAGCATTATTGTTTTGTCTTGTGAGTCATACATTCTCATGATATGTTTAAAGTATGGCAGTTTCAGTTTAGTCATCTTGGCTTCTAAGGATAGTTTAGGCTTGATTTGCTCTTTTACCCATTTATTTGTCTTTTGGGCAGTCCATTGTGTCTGTAGAACTCTCCTCCAGCACCACATTTCTAATGAAATTGACTTACCATTGGTCTACCATTCAGCAATTGATTCAGTGGGACTACTCTAGCTAGGATTAACAATTGGATTAGGCCTGAAGAGAAAATCAGCTCTCAAGACAATGCTATGAAAGTCAAACTCCAGCTCAAAACCCAGAATTAGATGGATATAAGTTCCAGTTAAAGTTACTAGGCTCATATAGAATTGAGTCATTTTTGTAGTCTAGCTCAAAACAATGTGTCAACAATCACTGTGAGCTGAATATATTGTTGGTAAGGACATTGCTGGATACTTAGAAGAAATGGAGTCTTGGCTCATGGAGGGGAAAAAATGCTTATGCTAATTTATAGGCACATATGGAAATTTGAATTAATTGCTACAATTTGCATTTTCTATAAAAAAAAAACAAACTCCATAAATTTTCTGTTTCAGTAAATTTGCACACCACCCAAAACACACATCAGTTCAATTGATTTATTGAACTCATTTCTTCTCCACCTGGATGACCCACACCCTGCTCCAAAACTGATTTCTCTGCAATTACTGCAATCAATTAATTATTTCATCAGCCTCACAGTTCAATTAAAAAAATAAATAGACTGCACTTTGCCACTCTCTTGAGAGGTAGGAGTATGGGTAGATGGACTATTATGGATGGGATTCTTATCAACTGAGGTAATCACAAGTTGGTGATGGTCTTTTCTTTAAATTTATTTAAACCAGAGGCAGGCCAACAACTGAGCTATTGCAGCTTTTTGCTGCACTCTTTTCACTGAAAACTGAGTCTGCAAATACCTTTAAGAAGGAAAATAATGCAATTTCCATTTTCTTTTCTGGAGATGTTCTGACAAAAAGTGTCTTTCCATGCAGTTCATGGTAGGAAAGTGGAGTGGAAAAATCTTAGTTGCCCACTCAAAGAAGTGGTTTCACTGCACAGCTAATTAGAGGTGCTAGTCCTTGATTCTTCTTATGTATGCATGTATGTAAGTATGTATTTAATAAATCTCCTTTTATTCTGGAGTAGGCTACAAGGATCAGCTGAATTCTAACTTTAAATATTTAAAGACAGCTAAAATCCTCACATTAAAATGGTATAAAATCATTACAAAGCAAACAAAGTTAAAAAATGGAGCACCACTATAGGAAGCCTAAATGCAAGTAGTCAGCTTGTTTGTTTGGTAAATATTTATATCCTGCCCTATCTCCAGTGAAGAGGGTTCCAGAGGGTGGCAGCAGCTACTGAGAAGGCTCTCTCCCATGTCCTCACCAAACAAGCGTGTGATGGTGGTGGGACTGAGGAAAAAGTCGTTCCTTCTAAATCTTAAAATATTGGCGTGTTTCTATAAGGAAATATAATAGTCTGGACCTAAGCCTTTCCACCCTCTAGACAGAAGCCACCAAACAGATTCAGCAACCAGCCCCGAAGGCTTTGGGATGTGTCTCCCAAGTAACCACTAACAACATTCTTAATTGCAAGAGCTTTGATACAACACCAGTTGTTTCTCTGTAATCAGATCTCTACTAGTTCCACTATTCCCTGACTCTATGATTGTAATATTTATTCGACCAACACTCTCTAAGTAATATGATGCATCTAAATACATATAGATGTATTTGCAGAACTGTTTACCATGGTCCGTGAATGTCAATTTTATCTTTAATGATGTTATATCCCACCTTTTGTCTCTGCCATTTTTTTTAAATAGAACTTTAAAAGCACACACACACACACACACACGCACACACACACACATAACAGGATGTTCCAGACAATAAATGAATCTGTTGTTCCCAGAGGGTTTCTTTAAGACATACAGAAGAAAACATTATTTACAGTTTAAGCTGCTGATCAGTCTCTACTGGGGTTTTATTTGGGTAAATTACAGCATCTTCTTTTGGATCAATCTATAATAATTGAAAACAATAATCTAATAATACCAAGGGGTATAAACTTTGGAGATATAATAGCCACAGAAAACCTGTTTACTGGCAAATAACTTTCATCTCACTGAAATATAGTGCCACCTGTCCTGTGATTTATGACAGAGGAGAAAGGGAGGGGGAGGGGAGGGAAATCACAGTATGTCAATTCTGGCAAAGAATTCTGCCTGCTTGGTTATTTGTCAACAAGTTTCCAGAACGGAGAATCCCAGATGTCCAATAAATCTATTGTCTGGTCTGATCTTGTTACAACAGTCTGCTGTGAGTGGAGGAGAAAATGTATAGTTAGCACATCTGGAAAAAGCTTCAGGTTTGTAATGCAATTTTATGTTTTCTTAAAGGTACTAAAGTCACACTCCTTAACAAAGTTACTGGAAAGTAAACCCCATTAAACAAAGTAGTAACTTTTTGATCAGGTGGATGAAGATGATTTATTCACTTCTATCTTCTGTTTTATTTCTGAGAATCAGAACTCAAGTTGGCTTATTAAATATTGAAACTCACTTAAAAATACATCGGTTGTTTATTAGTGTGTGTCTTTAAGTCATTTCTGACTTATTGTAATCCTCAAGTGGACCTATCATGTGATTTCTTGGCAAGTTTTGTTCAGAGGGAGTTTGCCACTGCCTTCCTCTGACGCTGAGAGTGCTTGACATGCCCAAGGCCATCCAGCATGGCCAAGGAGGATTCAAATTCTGGTCTCCCAGAGTATTAGTCCAACACTCAAACCACTGCACAATGCTGGCTCTCTAAAAGAACATCAAACAAACAATCAAAAACAAAAAAAATATTGTTAAAATGAGATTAAACTAGCTATAGAAAAAATATTAAAAACAAATCAAACGAAAGGCAAACACCCCCCCCCCCAAACAGCTTACTATTAAAAGCCCTTGGAGTTAGTATCTAAAAACCAGTAGGAACATACGGAAATTCAACAAGGAGGGAGATGATCTAGCCTCCTTGAGAAGAGAGTTTCAAAGGCTGGGGACAGCCATTAAGAAGGTCCTCTTCTGTATTCCCTCTAGATATGCCCAAGAAGGTGTCAGGGCTGGAAGTGTAGAGCTCATTCAGACTCATATAGGAAGATAGAGATAGCCTAAACCGGAGATGTATAAGATGTTATAGGTGATAGCCAGTATTTTGAATTAGGGATGGGATGAATCCAGAATTTTCCGATTCCAAATCCGGATCCGGATCCCTGGAAGTTCTGGGAATCCACGAATCTCACGAATCTCGGATCTTTTGAATCCTTTTTTTATAAAAGAGCTTTAAAAGCAAGGGAAAGAAGGATAATCTTGGGCAAGACACACTCTCTCAGCCTTAGCAAAAGCCTAGGCAAAGACAAACCTCCATCTGAAGAAATCTGGCCAAGACAATTGTCCTAGTTTTGCCTCAGGATCTCCCCAGATTGAAAATGACATGAAGGCCCTTTCTACACAGGCAGGAAAATGTGGATTAATCCCACATTTTCCTACCTTGGTAAACAGGGCCACATACTACAGTAGAGAGCTAATCCAAATCTAAACTGGCTTTTCTTTGCATAGCTCCTTCTGGCATCCTGGGGTTTGTAGTTTGATGATGCACCAGCACACTTTCGCAGAGAAGGCTGTGATACCTTGTAAAACTCCAAACCCCAGAATTGTGTCTGAAAGAGGTTTGCAGGGGAGCTATACAAAGGAATGTTTCAGCTGTCCTTGAAATCTCAAGCCTGTAGCTTCCAATCAAGTACTGAACTTAAATATGAAATGTTCAATTTAAATATCTTAGAATACATGCCCAGATGTAATTTGTGAAATTGTTAGCAAAGGCCATTATTACCCCAAGGGAAAACCTCACCTACTTACTATCTTCCCTTCTATGTATGGTCTCCCAGGTTTTCAGGCATCCCGGTCTCCCTGGTTTTCAGGCATCCCGGTCTCCAACAATCTATTTAGTTGGTGGATTTGAAAGATTCCGTTTGCCTATTTTGGCACAGGGAGTCAGATTTGAGGATTTGAGGATTCAGTTGGCCCATCCCTACTTTGCCTGTTTCAGGAAGCAATAAAAAAAAAAAACAACCTTGGAATTTTACTTTTCATTCTGTGTAGGCTTTGATGTTAAAAGCTTTCCAGGTTGCCCTCTTAGGAGTGTATGGGATAGGTAAAATTCTAAAGTTCTGTGAAAGCAGTAAGGAGGAAGGTAGTTGGCTGACTTCAGGAAAAATTTTTGCTTGAGTTGAACAGCTGTTGGCTAATTTAGATGTTGAGGCCTCATAAATTGCACACTGTGTTCTTTCCAAGGAGCCAGTACATTTGTTCCTTGTACTTTCCGACACCATTGTATCTTTATATCTCCAGTTAATTAATGAAACTCCAGTTGATAGTATCTGCCAGCACTTTCATACTATTAATAGCACAGTGTCTTCTCATCAGATATTGATTATTTCCTGTGGGCCTGGGTTTTGTTTTCTCTTGTCTTGCATGCCTGCATTAAATTTTGGTTTTATATCTTCCAAACCTTTCATTTTTAATTGCTTTGCTGAACAATGTGTCTGTGAAGATGTCTTAATCCTTCAATCTTTTCTTTGTTCTGCTTTGAAGGCATGATTAATATGTCTAGTTTTGTACCTTGTAGGATTGTCACTTTGGCATATTTTCAAAATTAGGTGTTACTGACTGTTCTTGGATTATAGAATTGGGTTGTAACCAGAATTGGGAATGTGTAACTGGAAGTGGATTTCCTGACTTCCTTTACCACAATATTTCAGCCTCTAGAAGATGCTACACTCAGAGTACTGAATAAATTAAGTTGTTCTCTTATGAACAGTAGCAAGATTTCTCAAAAACTGGACAGTGTAGCCTTCTGTGAGGCCAGTTCTTTTATCCTTGGAACCTAGTTGAAAAAATGGAAGATGAATTTGCCTATAATAAAGCTGTATAACTTTGTGTAGAGTTGCAGTACTACAACACCACTCTTGGGATATTTGAAGATGATTAGAACCATTCAGTTTGTGGACTAAATATTGGTCAAGGTGCTGGAATAGTAGAGAGGAACAGGATGTTTCATGCATAATGGTAATAGAACTGAGAAAACAAGAAGATAGCTATTAATAGCTGAGAAGATTGTACCTGAGAAAATGTGGTGCTGTGGTGGTCCAAGAATTGCCATATAGAGAGGGTTGCAAGTAGGGATGGGACAAATTCAGAATTTTCCGAATCCGGATCCGAATGCCTGGAAAGTTCTGGGAATTCACAAATCTCACGAATCTCGAATCCTTCGAATCTTTTTTTAAAAAGAGTTGAATAAGCAACGGAAAGAAGGATAATCTTGGGCAAGACAGACTCTCTCAGCCTTAACAAAAGCCTAGGCAAAGGCAAACCTCCCTCTGAAGAAATCTGGCCAGGACAATTGTCATAGTTTTGCCTCAGGATCTCCCCAGATTGAAAATGACATGAAGGCCCTTTCTACACAAGCAGGAAAATGTGGATTAATCCCACATTTTCCTACCTGTGTAAACAGGACCACAAATTACAGTACAGAGATAATCCAGGTCAAAGCTAGCTTTTCTTTGCATAGCTCCTTTTGGCATCCTGGGGTTTGTATTTTGATGATGCGCCAGCACACTTTGGCAGAGAAGGCTGCGACACCTTGTAAAACTCCAAACCCCAGAATTGTGTATGAAAGAGCTTTGCAAGGGAGTGATGCAAAGAAATGTTCAGCTGTCCTTGAAATCTCAAGAAGACTGTACCTTCCAGTCAAGTCTCAAGTCCTGCAACAAGGAAGGCACTTAAAGCACACAAACAAACAAACAAACAGCCTCTAGTCCAATCTCAATTCTGTACCCTGCAGTCTCAAGAGCCAAGTCTCAAGTCCTGCAACAAAGAAAGCACTTAAACACACACACACACACACACACACACACACACACACACAAAGAAATCTCTAGTCCAATCAATTCTCTACCCTCAAGTCCTGCAAGGGACACTCAAGTCAGATTTCTAGGCCTGTCTCAACAATTCCCAATCCCTACCCTCCAGTGTCAAATCAAAAAAATAATACAGATTAATGCATGCTCAATAAATGATTCTGGAGGCAGCTACTGTTCACCTTGTTTGTTGTAGACAACACACACTCCTCCTATAGAATCAGCTAGAGTAGAATCCCATTCTTTCCCAGCTCAAGTTTTTTGGCATTCATTGTTTACCACAGACATGCTGCTGCAACACAACACCGAAAGTCTGTGTTCCTCCAGCTCTCCTTTGCAACCTTTCCAATGGCAATGCTGCTTATAAACTTGCAGCTGGACAGAGGAAAAAGAGGACAAGGGGTTGAGAAGCATAAAGAGACTTTCTAAAAGGGAGCTTCAAAACGGGATAACTGAAGTATTCATGTATTCAAGACACAGAAGCTAAGAGAGAAAGTGGCATAATGACAGTCCCAGAATTGACCAAAGAAAGCTGGTGAAGGGGAAAGTATGGCTGGCATGGCTTGCATAGAACCCCTGAAGCCCTTTTTGCAGTCTTTGGAACCCCCTGGGACATTCCCACAAGCTCCTAGGCCCCCACACAAACTCAGTTTTGCCCCCCTTACCCTCACCTCCCAATCCCTATCCCAAAATTACCTTGCAGAGGGAGGCAGCAGCAGGGAGAGGCAGCACTAAGGGCACAGGCAGCAGGAGGGAGAAATGTTGGGCTCCAGGACGTGCAAGGCTTTATGCCGGTCTGTCGGCCAATCACCCAGGCCCACATTGGGTGGGGAAACATATGAGGAGTAGGATCCCATCCTAGTCCTGAGTTTTCAGGCATCCTGGTCTCCCAGGTTTTCAGGCATCCTGGTCTCCAACAAACTGTTTGGCGGATTGGAAAGATTCCGTTTGCCTATTTTGGCACAGGGATTTGGATTCCTGAATCTTGAATCCCTGCCAAAGATTTGAGGATTCGAGGATTCGGTTGGCCCATCCCTAGTTGCAGGTTTTCTCGAAAACAAACTGGGATATCTGAGGTAGTCCTATATAAGGCTAGCTCAATCCTTGCAAGAGGAGATCTTGTAAGATCTTGGGGCCCCTGTGGCATTTCAGTTCTTTAAGGAAACCCTTCAAACCTATGGAAATCTCATGATGATGGACCAGCCATTGCAAGTGACATACCAGTCATTTCCCCAGCAAGTAGACTATATGGATTTCCACTAATTCCACCTCTGCCACTAAGTATGTTTTCCTCTATCCCCACTATAGCTATAAAATATGATGATTTTATTCATCCTTCCAGTGCCACCAAATGTGACAGTTTTCACTTATCTCCCCTTCTGCCACTGATGTTAGGACCTTCTCCTGTACTACCACTATGGCATAGAGTGTAGGGACCTTTTACAGGCTGTCACAATTCATGTGAAAACTTTATTCATGTTATTTCCCAACCAGACACCACCATCCTGTAACAACTGCTGTCACCACAGACACCATGTCTGAACTCAAGCTTTGAAATATGTAGTGTTCTTAGAGGCTCAAATTTGTAATACAAAAATAATGATTTGGTAAAGAAAAATTAAAGAAAACCTCACAGATTACTTATTTAATACATACAAATCCTAACTGATGCTAAGTCTAACACACATCTCTTTCCCCCTCTCTTTCTCTCTCTCTTTCTCACTCTCATTGATATCATACCTAACTCTAACTGTGACTTTATCACTTCAATTTTTTTCAATTTTAATGAACTAGGTTTAAAATTTATCTATTTTTTCTGAAGAAAAGTCTGTAGTCTTCTAATTCAAACTACTTCAGTGCGTATTTTATCTCCAGCTATGCTTCACATGAAAGAAATAAGTCTTTGAGTGAAAAATTGGAAATATACCGTCATATGGATTTGCTACAAATAAGATTATTTCCATATTAGCAGTTATTGTGTTTTGTACTTTAGAGAATATAAAGATTCCTAAAAACTTCAACACATTTTCATTCACAGAGGACAGTACATGGCTAAGTAGGAATTGAGTGTACATTCCAGTGTAGGATGGTTTTCAAAAATCTGTATCAGAAATAAGAGATATTCTTGTAAGGGCATCCCCTGAATTCTAAGTTCTAGTTATCTTCATACAATGATTCTTGTACATCTACTTTATACAGCCACTGGAATGGCCCTATGTTATGACTAAATCGGGTGAACTGCATTCTGTTATAATAACCAGAAATCAAAGCAAGAAGTAGTAATTTCTCATCCTCACAGAACATCTCAAGAGACATTTTTAGTGTAGCGCAATTTAATTATTTATTTAAAGCATCTATTTATTTACTTTCAGCTTGCCAGGGGCCATGAGGCAGTGTAGCACAGATAAATATTTTATTTAAAACATTATACATAATCAGGTAAAACATTCTTTAAAAACAAACTCCAATATTTTCTGTCTTTCTTTTAAATAGTTTTTAAAATATTTTTTAAATAGTATTTCAATAGTCTCTTAAATAGTTTTAAAAGCATGCACAGTTAAAACATCCAGAGCAGTGATGTTTCTGGGGTACGTGTATGAGAGAGGGCAGTGTTAACTTTTCACATTAAAAAGGCATGCATCACAATACTCCTTTATTGGAACGCATGTATTAAAATGTATGATAAGGTGCCCGATTGATTTCATAAACCTCCATGAAAACCGATCCTCTAAAAAATTGTTTTGTGTCTCCTTCTGGTTCAGGCAGCTTTGTTCTGAAAGGCCCATGCCCTCCACTCCATTTTGCAAAGCTGCGCATCTCTCCACAGCCTTCTCAAAATATAATCAAATTCAGTTAGGAAAAAAAAAACTTTTTACCTTAGCGTAGTATGTTGTACGACATTTGTTTATTTGCATTGATATTTGTGTTTTAATTATATCCCAGCTTTTAGCAATAGTAGCAGTAGCATGTGAATTTCTATACCACATATCAGCTAAATGCTCTCTAAGTGGTTTACAGTGTGTTAGCTAATTGCCCCTACAAGCAGGGTACTCATTTTACCAGCTTGCGGAAGCATGGAAGGTTGAGTCAACCTGGAGCCTGGCAGGATGGAACTCACAACATTGTGGTGGCAGTACAGGCACTGTGCCGCCAGGGTTCTGCTTTTCCTCAGAGCTGCATTGAAAGTGACTTTAAAAACTAAAGAAATATAAATAAAAACACAGATAAAAACATATTTTTAAAAAGTCTTTAAAATGCAATTAAACTGTCTGTGGGATTGAAAAGCAGTTACAAGATATCCATTAAAAGCAAAAGAATAGTACAGCGTAATGATAAAGCCCTTTCCTTGTAAAACAGTCAGTTTCTACAAGCTTGTTGGAATGACAAGATCATCATGTGTCAGCAGAGGAACACCAAGGAGAGAGCTAGACTAGCCTCCCTGGAAAAAGAGTTCCAAAGCATGGGAGCGGCCATGGATAAAGTTCTCTCTTATGTTCCCACCAAAATATACTTCTAGGGGTATTGAGATAAAGAAAAGGGCCTCCCCTGAAGATATCAGAGCTCAGATGCGGCTCATATGGAGGATACAGTCCATCAAATAGTGTAGCCCTGAATGTATAGGGATTTATAGGTTTTAGCCAGTACTTTGAATTCTGCTCAGAAATACACTAGTATAGCCAATGGAACTGTTGAAAGAAGGGAGTCATGTGCTCTCTGTAATGAACCCCAGTTAACAGTCTGGCTGCATCTTTTTGCACATCAGAATTCCAAACATTCTTCAAGGGCAGCCACACATAGCATGTAGCAATAATCCAAACAAGATGTAATTAAGGTGTATGTGGCCAGAACCGTCAGCTCTATAAATGGCCACAGTTAGCATACTATCTTTAATTGTGCAAATGCAACCACAAAAACCTGTCTTTCCAACCCAGGCCTTCAGAAGTAGTGTAACCCCATTCAGCAAAAAGCTGAGTCCCTATAATGCCTCATAATCTGTCTTCTGAATGACAAGGAACACTTACATCTTATTTGGACTACGCTTCAATAACATCATTCAGTGTTAAGGTCTTTCTGTGTTCACTGAAGGTCCAAACAAGCAAGAACTGCAATTCTTAAGTGGTATGATATATTGTGGCTACTTCTGACTTCACCACTGCCTGAGAACAGAATGTTGGTGACCTACTCATGGAAAGAATATTTTTTAAAAAATGAAAAATTGTTGGAAAACGTATTTTTCAACGGTTAATAAACCGTGATAAGAATAATCCTGGATTGACAAGAATGTTTGCAATTTGGGAGTTATTCTGCACAAAATTCACATGTGGTTCCCCCCCCCCCAGAAAACAGCATTTTCTGCGCAGGAGACATCATTTGCTGTGTGGAAAATAATATTTCAATGCAGAAATATTAATTCAAGTGGAGAAAATGCTGTTTTATGTGCAGAAAAATGCTGTCATTGGTAATTAATTCTACGCAAAATTTTAACAGGGTTGCTTTGCACAGAAAACAGTATTTTCTGTGCATGAACCGCTGTGGTTTTTAAAATCTGTCTCATAGCAGGAAGAAAATTGCTAAAATTACTCATTGCTACCTTTGAGAAGAAACTTAGCGAAGAATTACATCCTTATTCCTCCTGCAGTTTATGGTATGATATGCGGACTGCAGAGCTAATTGCAGCTAATTGTTTTGCAGGCTGAAGCTAATTGGTTTGAAGAGTCTTTCTTGTAGAAAATCATCTCCAGGTTTGTGAACCATACAACAGTCTTTATTCAATCTGGGATTCCAGACAGTAGATTGAAGTAGTTTGTGAAGCATTCAAACCCTCTGTTCCTTAGAGGAGGTTCTTACTAATTTCAATGATATAGGAGCAACAGAAGTCCATTCATTTTCAGGTTGTCAGGATAATATGAAAGACCTAGACAATGTACGAAAAGCTCATGTTGTGACTGCTACTCTCCCCATTGTTAATACTTGAGAAGGAGGCGTGAACGCTAAGGATAGGTTAAGTTCAACTCAGCTCAAACTGGCTAAAATAGAAACCTAGATCTTTCCTTAGATATTTGTGTGGCTAATTTCTGACTGAAGCCACATTCAAATTAGGCCTTTCATTAGAGCTCCCAAGTCAAACCTTAATCATCCTTCTATCCATCTACTTGCCATGCTGTACCCCACTAGTCATAAACTACTCCCTCTTGTTCTTCTGTCTCACTTACTTGACTGAAGCTGGCATTCCAGCAATCTCAGAAAGCAGGCCAAAAGTGCATGGCATGCTACTGTGGAGATTGGGAAAAGGCTGTGTGGCATGCGCTTAAGGTGCCATGGTTCCTGCTGCACTATTATGTAGCACATCAGGCCACAATTAGCTCCTGAGAAACATTTTTCCCCTTATGAGATTGACAATTTCCCCCCACACATTCTATCATGTGGAATCTCACCTTCTGATACTGACAATGAACTTTACTCTTTTCAAAATGACCACAATGTTTTGTTGTTGTTTTTAACTAAAAATAAGACTGTGAAAGTATGAGTTCAACATTCCAGCTAAAATGATGATTTCTACTTATCCTAAATGGAATAGTTCGAGTTTACTTGACAGAAATTAAATTTCTTTTCCTGTCCTTCCCTTTCCATATTAAGTATATTTTTCTATGGTTCTAACAAATCTATGTGGTTTGCTTTATAGATGCTGCTAGATCTCTAAAGTTCAAAATATTTATAAGTATGAGTGCAGTATTAAGACTTCAATATATTTTGTTTTATGATGGATGACACTGCATAGAGTAAACTATTGAAGCAAGAATCTCTGGCTGGTTAGAATGCTCTGCATCAGCTGAGACTTATAACCTTCGATGCTGTTCCAGAAACAAATGCAGTCAATAAAACCAATAGAGTTGCATCAGATTGTACAAAAGAGTGTTTGTCCTTTTACTTTTGAAAAACATATACTTGGTTTTTGTTTTTTTGGAACAACTGAAAGTCAAGGAACGTGAACCAATTTCTACAACTGTGAAGACAGAGGTATCTCGTTAAAAGTCAAGACTGGGGCACTTTCCGTAACTCACCTTTTTGCGGAGATGGGGTGCGGAGATTGCATGAGCAGCCTCTTCTGAGAGGCTCTCATGTTCTGGTTCCTTCAGCTCTGCAACTGCTGCCTGCTTGTGCGAGAGCCCCTCCTCTTCTTTCCGAAGTGCAGCGTGGGATTTTCCCAGGCTGCGCTGGAGCAGGAAGCATAAGTGCCGCAGCTCTGGGGATCCACACGCATGGCAAGTGCACGTGGGGCCCCGGAGTGATGCGCGATTGTGCACCATTTTCAGCTCATAGCTAAAAATGAAATAGTGCATGGTCGGCACCTGTCAGCCCCTGGAGCGTCGCACGACTGTGAGTGCCTCGTGTGGACTGCTCCTTGCAGTCGCGTGACACTCCAGGGGCCCTTTCGCATGCCAATGCCGTGCGAAAAGGGCCTGGGTGTGGCTTCCAGATGAGGCATCTATTGTGCAATTATTTTCTCTTATTTTTAGAATTTTAAAGGGGTTCATACTATTTCAGACAGGGTTTTTACTCTGGGGACACTCTGCTTTATTTGTGAAATTTTATGGAACATTTGGACAACAAGGTCTTCCATTCTGTGCATTCACATTGCTTCTCTATTTTGTCTTTCCATAAAACATCCATTAAGAAATAAAGATACTAGCTATACAAAGTATTTTATTGCTAGTATTGGGAAGCATCTGTCTAGAAGTAGCGACTGTCTTCTGCTAGTAACCTTCCCTTCCACACTCCTATATCGGCCTTTTTCCTTTCCAGAAATTTTTAAGAAAAGGAAAGAAAAGATCGTTAAGGAAGGAAACACAAAATCGGTTTAGTAGCACTAGAAGCCATCCATTTGGAAACACCCTTGGATTATGAGGAATAGTTAACGTTCAAAATAATTGAACTGCTTTCATTCTTTGTTTTTAGTAAATAATAGCCACTTTTTTTCTGACTTCAGCTACATTTTTGTCATCTTTTCTTGTGTGTGAAAAGATCCTTGTTCTAAGCTTATTAAAAGAACCCATTTTTACATACCGGTTCCCTATTATATCATGAATTGTGACTCCTTTAGTGAAGCCACACTTTGCTTTCTACAGGTGTGGGAAACTGTCTCTCTCTTTCTTTTTACTCCCTGTATTTTTTTTAAATTAAAACAAACTCTAAAGCTGAATGTATTTCCTCTGAGTGAGAGTCTTAATTCTTCTAGCCTGGAAATAGAAATACTTTCTAATGTTTAGAACTACAACCCCCACAGTTCCTAACCAGTGGTGATGCCAAATATTTTACTTTCCAACTGGGATGGTTGGAATTGTAAGCTAAAACATCTGGCAGGGGTGCAAAGATTTTCCACTTTTGAATTGGATAGTGTTATAGCAGGATTGGGAAAAACTTAAAGGTAAATACTTGAGGAAGCAGATCTCACATTAAGTTTTTCCCAGCTCTGCTGAAATTCTTTAGCTGGAAAAGATGGGGATTGAATCTGGTAACATGTTTAGAATACAGTATATTATTTCTTTCTTACTGAACTAAGACAAGGTCTCTATATTAAGAATGGTCCTATGAAGCATTATCAGTCCTTTGACTACTGGTGCTATACAGGTAGAAGTTAGCACACTGCAGAGACAGACAACAGTTTTCTTCTCATAGAGCTTTTATTTCATTGGGAAGCATTCAGAAACGACTTTGGGCTACTTACAGTATGAATTGGTACAGGCCATTTACCTTAGGATTGATGCTAGATTCTGCTTCTCATTCAGGCCTATCATAAAATGCATGACCAAACCTTCAGGATGAAAGTGTTCAGGTCTGAGGTAGCAGTGACTGTAGTGCTAGGGCAATGAGGCACCACTTTCTGAAAACCCCTAAAGCAAGTAATATGCAAAAATATGAGCCATTTACGTGGATTTACAATGTTCTCAATCTGTCTTATAGCAGAAGGTGTCATCTCAGCCTCATTTTAGGCCTATTTCACTCATTCTGAGAGTGTGCATCATTCATGTGCTCTCAGAATATCTCTGACATTTTCTGGAAGAATTAGCTCAGGAAGTCTAGTTGTTTTACCCTCAAGTGGTTTCTGAGCATGTAGGAATGACAGGAATATCCAAACTGAGTGATATGCAATCTATACAAACAGCATGGGCAGGAGCAGCAGGAGCAGAAGAGCAAAAGCATCCCATCGTGTCCTGATATATTTGGGGGAAATTGGACAACCCTACCATATTAACTTCCCATATTAACTCAGTTTTTGCCTCCCTTCCTCCCCGTGGGTCAGAGTCAGGAAGATGGCAGGTTTTCACCACACTAGGAATCTTTTCAGATTACACAGTTATAGCACTGTGCTTCCACTTTAACTGCCATGGTTCCATCCTATGAACTCCTGGGTTTTCTAGCATGATGGGGCACTGGAAGAGCTCTCATTTGCCATAAGCATCTTGGTTATGTAGAATACCAATATGGCCCTGAACTCTCCTCCCCCAACCAAAGCATCCATTGCCCCAGCCTCCATCAGTCTGCCCTCTGTTCCACTAGGACCTCCAGGCATCAGGTGTCACTGCCCTAAGGGAAAGTTGGGATGTGTTTTCTGATGTAGCTCAAATACACCTTAAATATTACAAGTACCTTTTCATACTACACAATTACAGCAGTATCATTTTGCTTTAACTGCCATGGATTCATCCTAAGAATCCTGGGGTTTGTATTTTAGTGTAATTTGGCTGAGAATTCTAAATGCCCTTTCCTAAACTGCAAATCCCAGGATTTTATAAGATTCTATAAGATACTACCATGACAGTTAAAATGGAATCATGGGGCTGCTAACTGTGTAGTGTGAAAGGGCTCAAGGTTAAGTGCATAAGAACAGACTCATGAAAAATGGAAGAGATGCTTCAGAGAAACAGCAAACTCTTCCTTGGTGAAGATGTAAAATCAAGAAGTATGGACCTAGAAATGACATATTGTTCATGTGGTCTTGGATATGAATTTTGGAAGAAAAGATCTCAAAATTGTGTTTTTCACCATTCCATGCCTATCTTAGTATAACCTCACATTCACTTTGTTGACACTGCTGACCTGGTTCAAATTCTCCAACTTTCCCATCCTGTTCCTATTCAATATGCTGTTTAGCCCACTACAAGTGCATTTTTCCCCCTATTGCTGATGCTCTCTCATCATTTTGTAGCATCAGGCCTTTGTCTTTGCTCTCATTTCAAGAACGTTACTGACATTTACAAATTCCTACAGGATGATTCAGTCAATTACCACCAAAGACACCCATTGTTCAGAGCAAACTGACCTTTACCCTTGGGCCCCAATTAAAATCCATTTCACTTTCTTCTGTAGCAGAGACTGTAATTGGAACCTTGGCCCTTTGCCAGGAACAACTACTCCTCCCCCCTCTTTTTATTTTTGAAAATGTAATATTGAGGACAAAATGTAAATTAGTTTGGACTAAGGAGAGGAGCTGTTGTATTTTTTAATGAAGATTTTTAATTAAACAAAAATTTTGCTTGTCAGCATAAATAAGTGTGGGAGGTGTTGCTGAAGAGGAAATAATTTTCAGAGTATACATGGTAATAGGGTTTATCTGCTCTCACCTTCTCTGCTTTACATGCCAGTGTCCCAATTATTCTATAACCTGACATTTGTTGATAATTGGAGAATAAAATCTGTGTAGCTGGCTCTGCAATGCCTGCTTTACTTTTTCTCACTAGTTCAGGTGTTAAAATATCCCAGAACCATGGGGATTTTGTCTTTATGGCTAGTAGATCTGTCAGGTTCTAGGAACCCTGAAGTGAGTCTCTTTTGATGCACAGGAATCAGAAGGAATACCCCATTCAGCCAAGTATGTAGATCAAAGCTTGGAAATGTTTCTTTTAGAGACTACAGCTCCCAAAATCTCCAGCTGGTTAGCTCACTGGGGATTCTGGCAGTTATAATAATATATCCAAGCTTTGTTGCAGGCATAGTATTGCATGTTTGGGCCACAACAATATTAGACAGGGACCTCTAGTAGGGATTCCTCAAAATACAGGATGGATGGTCCATTGGGCTCACTCACCTTGTTTTGATTTTGATCACATTCATGACTTTTCCTTTATTTGGCTTCTCTGATCTTCATTTGTCCGACATTCCTTTTGAGTAGGTGTTGATATTTGAACAGACATAAAACTGAACTATTGAAATCCAAAGGCCAGTTGCAAAATGTGCATAGTTGAAATATGAAATCTTGTTATATTGACACTTCCATTTCAGGGATGAAATTTATATTTCATAGCTGAAAGGTGTTTAAAAAAAACAAAACAAAAAACCCCCACTAAGAATCAACTTTCAGAACATCAGAAGTATAATTGCCAGACATTTTCAAGTTCAAGCAAGATTTATTAGTGCTGTTCATACAATTGTTATTGTCCACATATTCAACTGAATATGTAGATGAAAGCAGACAACATCCACAAGATATACATCATGTCAAAATATATTATTTTTAATTCCTTAACTTTAATTGAGTATTACATATGAATGAAGATATTTGTCATCCATGCACTCTTCCCCCCACCATGTCAGACCTAAAGAGTTACTGTTCCACATGGATAGGTAGTACCAATTTTATGAGAAGAAAAATGATATTGGTTAGAATTCTGTTGGTTAGTTACAGCTAGTGTAGACCTGCTGAATCAGTTATGAGTCCATATCTAGATAAATCTAACTTATTCAATGGTCTACTCTTGTAAGGACTAACAAGGGGATATCAGCTGTAAGCCCTTTCCGCGTGATGCACCCAACCCACATGGGGAGAGGAGAAGGACGAGGCCGGGATGATGCTTTTGCACAATGTCATCCTGGACCCATCCTTCTCGCATCCCTAGGCAGCGCAATCACACTGCAAATCATTGATGGGTTTTCCCCATCAATGACCAGTGATTGCGCCACCTTTCCACTGTGTGCCTGCACTTACCTTTGCTGCAGAGGTCCTGGAAGTATAATGTACTTGCTTCCTGCCCCAGCACAGCCTGGGACAGTACCTGGCTGTGCTGAAGCAGGAAGAGGCATGGTGATCGTGCTTCCTGGTTCCTGCAGGGAGCTGGTGCAGAGAGGAGCACTCCATTGTGCTCCTCTACCAGGAGAGCCACCATTGTCAGTGGACATCTCCTGGATGGAGGTAAATTGTGGAGAGGGCCCTAGTTTCTCTGTAAAGTGGAAATCGTATCTGCTTCTTTCTGTTCTTCCTTGACTATTCATCTTTTTTTTTTTTTTTTGGTGGGTGAAGCTGAAATACTAGCAAGGCTGGGAATAGCAAAATTTGTATAGTCTTCTTTTCTCCATCTTGTTACAATCTTTCACCAAAAAAAGTGGTAGTGTTTACCCACTTCATATGCATATTCAACCATAAAGATGTAGTGGTTGATCTTCTTCGGATAAATATCGTGTAGCCTAATAGGGGTTGGTGAGAATAAAATGAACTAATGGAAATTTAAGAAGAAAGAAAGTAGAAAAACTTAGAGTGTGCTCACTTTAATGTCTTGTACAGTGCAATCCTGTACATTATTGCTCGAAAGTAAGACCTACTGAGTTCAAAGGGTTTTAAAGAACTGAAGAAGGATCACTGAAAGAATGGGAGAAGGTGACAAGTTACCTGAATGGTTGTTGGGAAAGATTTGCAATGGTAGGATTGGAATAGTATGATTAGAAATAGTAGTGCAGAACTTTATCACATTAAATATCAATAGAAGTGTATGAATTGTATAAGTATAGTATTGATCAATTTTATATAACTCTTTTCCTTAATTTTATTAGATTTTGAATAAACTGAATTAGTCATACTATTGTTTAACTTTGAGCAAATGCATCTAACGTCCATTCTCTAGGGAGCTGGAAGTCTTCTTTGGTCCCTAATAGCCCTTGTTTCCTTTCTTTGTGTTTGCTTTTACAGTTGTTTTTGTTTAAGTAGCATGGTTCTCTTTTATCCTTGTTTTATATTTTTTATATTTTATATATTGTTTTATATTTTTTATCCTTGTTTTATATTTTTATCCTTGTTTTACATTTTAAATCGTATTTAATAAAAATATTTTTTTAAAACAAATACAGAGCAACTTCCTCCAAGCTGCTCCCTGTGAGCAATTGCTCATTAAAAGCATGCCATATATTTGCTCCCTTCTTTTTGGCTTGGTATTTCCATGGAAATTTATTTTGAGATAAATTTAAAAGCACTGGCAACAGAAAGGAAGAACACACTGAATCAAGAAAAGCTCTGTTCTTTGCCTGTGCTGGTGGTCTGTTGTGTGTTGACTTCATCTAATCTGTAGCAGCCAAACTGCAAAATAAAGAGACTGTATTGCTTAAAGTGGGGGGAAGTAAGCCCCATTGAGTTCAAAGGATTTTGCTCCCAAGTAAGTATACACTAGTTTGCAGAGCTGACCAAAAATAATTTTTAAGAACTGCAGTACAGGAGAAGATGAGACCTGAGATGCAATATAAAGCAGGCAGAGCAAAAAGGCCCACCAGTATAGCTGAGCAGGATTATGGAGCTGGGGAAGAAAGCATCTATGAAAAGAATAAAGGTGATCTGTTGAAAGGCAGATGTTATATAAGCATGTTACACCTTGGCTTGCCCCACCTTAATAAACCTTTCTTTTCAGCAACTCACCATCCTTCTTTTTATTCCTCTCGCTCCTCTCTTCCTAACTCCATTGTCCCACTCTCTTTCTTTCATATCTCAGGCATACAGAAAGTCAGGCACCTGATCGGGTGGGCTGTTAGGACACCCAGAATGGAAAACAACTTGTGCAGGGAGAAATTGGTGCCTCCTTGCTGAGTCTTCATATAATGAAACCACTTGTGCCACTGGGAATGTTGTATGAGCATATTGCAGCAGCTACAATCATCCCTCCACATTCTCTAGGATTAGGACTCAGGACTCCCACAAGAGTAGAAAAATAGAAAATTTATCAAAATGTATCTTTGGGATGGAGGCTGAGGCATGGTGGGAAAGTGGGCACCGAGGATCCAAACCAGGTCAGGAAAAGGGGTGGGTCAGCTTGGTGGTCCTATATTTCCTTTCTCACACCCGTCTCCTTCCTTGGGTGTAAGGGGCATCAAGAGAGGGTTTGTGGTGCTGAAAAATTCGATTTGCTGTTCTTAGAAGGCTGGGCAGTGACTGGTTGAGGAGGAGGAAGATCAGAGGCTGGTTTTTAAAGACCTGCACAACCTGATCAGGACTGCTGAGAGGAAATGTTCCCAACAAGAGAGGCACTTAAGGTTGAGGAACAAAGGTTAGAGAAACTTGCAAATCAAATCCATGACTGTTAAACCTACAAATGTGGAGGGCAAATTGTAGATCCTAGCTCTGGCAATTTAGCTACCATTACAAATTTCATAATCAGGATGGAATGTTTTGTTTCTCAACATTTCAGATTACCACGGCAGATCTTCAGTCAACTCCATTTTCTGATGTGTTCAGTGTTCAGAGGTGCTACATGGCAATGGAAGAGATGTCTGGTAATCTGCACCTCTGAGATTTCATTGCTGGCTTAACATGCCTTCTTTTAGCATTAGCTGGCTTCCTGTTAGTGAGTTATGGTGGTGACAGCACAACAGCAACAACAAAAAGCCCTCCAGTTTGGCACCCCCCCCCATCATTTCCATGTCAGTGGAGAACAGAGGGAATGACAAAGAAACATCTACCTTTTTTTCCTTATAGCTAAATGCATAGCAATGACATCATCTTCAATAAAGTGAGGATGGCTACAGGAGAAAGATCTTCTTAGCTGTGGTTTCCTGTTTATAGACTCCCTTTTTCAAGGAAGCTTACCTGGCATCCCTACTGTTAGACTTTATTCTACAGTCCTGTCAATACTATTGGTGCAAATACTACATAAAATGATGCAGCAAAGATTTTCAAATTAATTGGCAAAACTCAGTCCTGATCCAGAGCGGTACTTTTAAAATATACCTTTAAGTGAGATTCAGGGTTTATGCTTTTTTATTAAAAAATAAAAATGTCATTTTTCTTCTGTCTCTCTTCCCCTCCAAGCAATAGGGAAATTTTCTCTACTATTGAATACATTTCCCAAATTCTATTAGGCAAGATTTCATATTTCAAGGAGACAAGGAACATGGTGGGAGGGGTGAAACTGGGGGAGAGCTTCTATATGAAGATTTGTAATTTCCCTAGAGGAAAATGAAAATATCAACATATTTCTCTTTTTCTGGGAAGATCTAAGGGAAAGGCAATGAGTTAAAGGCATCCTTCAGGAATCGGTGAAGCCTTTCCATCATCAGAATCCAGCAGAGCCTGGTTTGTTTTTCATGATAAAAAGGGAAGTTTTATCCTCTGTGTAGTTGTGTCCTTTGATATTAGACATTGAAAGCAACAGCACCTGATTATTAAAGTTCCTGTAATGTGGAAGAAGATTCCCTCCCTCCACTACACAATAGCACAGGTAGTGTAGAGTAAGCAGAAAACATGAAGGCCCTCCCTTGTGACTGAAGGTGGTTAAAAACTACAGTTGGCCCTTTACATCTACTAGGGTTAAGGCACAGGACCCTTGCAAAAGTGGAAAAATTGCAAATATCAAAATATGTGTGTGTGTCTGTGGGAGGAGGGCTGAGGCACGATGGGAAGAACAGGCAGCTAGGGTCCAAACCATCTCAGGGCAAGGAGAGGGAAGTGAGGTTGGCATTGTGGTCCTCTACTTCTTCTCTTTTGCCCGTCTCCTTCCTTGCATGTGTGGGAAGGGCATCAGGAGAGGGTTTGTGGTCCTGAGAAATGAGGCTGTGAGCTATCCTTAGCTAGCCAGGCAGCTGCTGGTGGTGGTGGTGGTGGAGGAGGAGGAGGAAGAGGATTTTTAAAGGGCAGCCTGGCCTGATCAAAGCTGCTGAGAGGAAGGAAGCTCCTGAGGTGGGGTGGCAGGGGTTGCAAAAACTCACAAATAAATCTGTGAAAGTCAAGCCTGTACGTGTGGCGAGCTGACTGTATACGCATTCGCCATTCTCCAAAATCTATGATCAGCAGTGTGGACAGCACCCAGGATTCAATTAATTCTAAAACAATGGAATAGGATATGCTCCTCTCAGGACTGGAGTATACCACATCAAAATAAATCCATTCTCTGAGAACCTACATTTCAAAATATCCTTGTGAACCCAGCACAGAACATGAGCTTGAAAACACTTGTCTGGAAATATGTCCCAGTTACTTTAAGAAACAGTCTTAAAATACATCCATAGGACTGAAGGACAATTTCACCATTTCTCTTACTAGCTCGAGGCAGGGTACATAACTCCTTCCTTCCACACTTGGTCCTTGCAGAAACCTTGGGAGGTAAGCTGACAGAGTGTGGCCCAGTGAGTTTCCTGGCAAATTAGATATTTGAACTTGAATTTTCCAAACTTCGAACAGCCTAACCCACTGACTCCTAGGATTCATGACGGCTCCACTTTGAATTTAGTCCAGAATGTCAGTAACTCCTAAATGGTTATTAAGTTTTTTATGATCCCAACTGGCATACTGCTGAGAGAAAATAAGGCTCTATATTTTGAGATAACTTTTTTTTAAAAAAAAAGTTAGTTTTGATGTCATTAATTTAAATCATATTATGAATTGCTAATCCTGAGAGTGTAATAGTTTGTATAGTATTTTAGCTGAGAAGGGAATATTTTACAGAAAAAGAAATATATCAGTTATTTACTTCAAATGATCAGATACATATACAAAATCTTTCTGCCTTACAATTTGATGCACATAATGTAAAATCAGTCTAAATCAACAATAAGACCTATCAAATTAAGTGCTGAATAGCAAGTTCACCCTTATGCAATCCGGTTGATTCAATGGGTCTGTTTTAGCTGGGACAAGCAAATGAAGTCAGTTTATAATATGGCAAATAGCCTAGAGTGAAGAACTATCTCTTCAGAGAGAAGTAGGCAGAGTGAGAATTATGTATAATGAACATGGAGGCTTTACTAATTGCAGAATCTGAAGCACTCTTAATGCCCTGTCATCACATGAGCACTGTTTAAAGGGATCCTGTGAAGTAGCCAATATTTGTTAATGGAGAGGAGAGAGATGTATCCTGGCATTCTCTTTGCTGCTATGCTGTATATTTATAACAGAGGTGAGCAACTCAAATGCTGCACAACAGGAAAAGAAACTTGTGTTGACTGAAGCTGCAGCCTTTGCTGCATTTGAATGTTGCATAATTTCTTCTGTGCTAAAAGTTGTGCTTCTGGAAAACTTCCTGGTTTTCTGGGCAGGCTGCTCAGTTTTCATAGAAAAGCTGCACAGTTTCCTGTCATTGCAGGGGGAGAAGTCCTGACTGTTGAGAAGCAGCAAAATGAAGAATGATGTCATTGTTCTCAATAAGTGTCAGGAATGAGGATATTAAAATTTACCATCCCTACCACATGAATTGGTGGTGCTGGTAATCAGTGGGCCAGCCATGGGTGAGCCAACGTTGAATGGACCCAGGATACCTACGTACATTCATTCACCTCTATCCGTGTTTTCCATTCCTTTCCTTTCCTTTCCTTTCCTTTCCTTTCCTTTCCTTTCCTTTCCTTTCCTTTCCTTTCCTTTCCTTTCCTTTCCTTTCCTTTGCTTTCCTTTCCTTTCCTTTGCTTTGCTTTGCTTTCCTTTCCTTTCCTTTCCTTTCCTTTCCTTTCCCTCATGCATAGCCCATCTCCCTTGATCAGAATCACTTCATGTGCAGATTATTGATTTTTCTACCTCCTTGATCTCGGAGAGAGGTTTCAACATTAGTCCTATCAGAATGATTCTTGTTAACATTCCTGTTTGCCACTGTCCTACTGATAGCTAATTTTCTGGGGGAAGGTGAGGGTGGGTCACTCAGACCTCACAATGTGCATAGGGAGTGGTTGGGATCCAAATAAGGCCTGTGGGCCACACATTCCCCAGAAGTGTTTTAAAGCATGCAAAAAAAAAAAAAAAGATTTTAAAATAACTGCTAAGCTGTTTGGAAAGTCTGAATGCCAAGACTTTTTATCTAAGTGTCACAGAGTATATAATTCATCATATATTAGATCAGTAGACTGACTTTCATTACCCTAAGGTTAACTGCAAATTGTAATGAATATGTATGTTCTGTATACTAACAATGAAATCCCCTTTCTTCATGGTATTAAAATAATAATTGAATCAATATAACAGTGCTTACTAATTTGATTCCCTTTGAGGTGTTACCTTCCTAATCCTTCATAGACTGCTTCACCAAAGCAGACCACCCATAAAAGTTTGCTTCTTACAATACATTTAACGAGAAAGATCCAATACCCTTGTAGAAAATAAATGCAAATCTAATGATTATAAAGAGGACATTTGCACAATGCAGCTTTATCCTTTAGAATATTTGCAAATGAGTTATATTCATTTCTAAATCATTGGTTATAACTGTTTTGAAATTAAACACATTATACTCGTATGCTGTCTTAGAACATATAAGTTTTGTTTAGGAGTATTACAACAAAAGGACAAAAAAAAATGTATTACCAGAAGAGATCTCACTATAGCAGTGAATAAAGGCATTGATTTATTTATACACTTTGTTTTGGTGTATTCTTATTAACACAATGGCATGTCATGAGGAAAAAAGTGTTATTTGATAACTGGGGCCATCCACCTTCCTTTATAAACCTCTACAAGCATCTCTGTTCTGATCAGACTTACTATCCACCAAGGCAGTCATGTCAATATCCAACCTGTGTGGAGTACGTGATAATATGTAGTTTCCTTATTTGTAACCTGATCTTTCTGAAAGTGGATAAATGGCTTGACCTCTATTTAATCCATTTGTAGCATCTCTGCACCTTCTGCTCTTTCCATACATCTCTACTCATTCATTCATTTTCTTCTGTCTGCTCCAGAAAATGCATTCAAAGTCTGAGAGTCAACTGAGAGAAAACCTGTCTGCTTTCCTATTATTCTTGTGACCTTGAAAGATATACCTCAATTAGGTCTCCACAATAGGTAGAAGTAGGTCCTGCTGAAAAAAACAACAGCCACCAATCAAGACAGACTGCTCTGTGAGAGAAATATATCAGTCTTACAAGAAACTGAAAGGTTAATTCATGTATCAAGATACTTTTCATACTATATAATTATATTGCTATGATTCTACTTTAACTGCCATGGTTCACTGCTATGGAATCCTGGGATTTGGAGCTTGATGTTGTTGTGTACCTTCAAGTTATTTCTGACTTATTGCAACGCTCAGATGAATCTATTACGGGGTTTTCTGGAAGCTGAGAGTGTGTGATGTGTCCAAGGTCACCCAGTTGGTTTCCATAGCTGAGTGGGGAATCAAACCCTGGTTCCCAGGATTGTAGCCCAGCACTCAAATCATTACACCCCATTGGCTCTCATTTGTAGCTTAGGAAAAGGTTATTTGGAATTCCCAGCCAGATGGCTCCAGTGTCTCACCAAGCTGCAACCCACAGGTTTCTATGGGATACAGTCATTAAAAAGAAATCGTAGTGCTATAGCTGTTTAGTGTGAAAGAGAGCAAGAAGGGAGGAAAGAGTCTGTGGATTTGGAATGTTGTTGAGAGAAGAATTAACCATTAGAAGCAATTAAAATGTGTTGTAACCAAAATGGTTGAGATACTACTGAGACCTGGAATAGGTGGCCTAACTCTGTCAGATTGTGACACATTTGCCCTGGCTGAAGGAGCCCTAAGTAACCTTGCAGTCATGTATGATTGCAAGAAGCTTACTCTTCTACAGGTTATGAGCCAAGATGCATCCCAGAAAATCTCAGAGGCTTCAAGATATCTCAGTAAACGGTCCAAAACAATCTCAAAAATTTGTACCGGCCTGAAAGGTGTAAGTGCTGTAAGGAAATGCTTAGGAAGGATTACTGATTGATTTTAAGCTAAACTGGAATTTACAAAGGAAAGGAAGTAGAAATGAGCATGACCAGCAGCACTGGATTGAAGTTTTCAGAAAGTAAGCTGAAGTGGTATTATTGGAACCCTAGGGACAAATTTGGAAGCAGAAATAATGCTGGAATTTGTAATGGAGAGACTCCTAGGTGAGTTCCTCTGCAGATATGATGTTGTACAGGATAGTAATGACCAGGGATACTTTCACACTATATGATTATAGCATGAAAAAGTGACTCTAACTGTCATGGTCCCAACGAGTATAATCCTGAGGTTTGCAGTTTAAGGAGGGGCATTTAGAATTCTCAGCCAGAGAGCTGTGATATACCTATGGCAGTAACAATGGAAACATGGTGCTATTGTTCTGTAGTATAGAAAGGCCCTAGGATAGGAAACCCACATTTAAAAAATGCTTGTGAAGGAAAGAAAAAAAATGGTAAATTTCCAGTACAAGTAAAACAGATATTTGCATGAAATTTAAACAACAAAGCCATCCTTGCAGAAATTAAGACAAAGGACAAAAGTCACAACCAGTAAAAACAGGGGAAAATGGAGAGGATGGTTCAAACTGACACAGGGAAATTTTCCCTAAAGCTATGTCACATGCCCAGTGACAAAAGCTGCTTTACAGAGGTAGACTCAGTCAAAAAGGTGAAAGGCAGAAGCAGCATTATCACAGAAAGAACTAGACATTTTTTAAACAATGCAACAAGTTGCATGGAGATATGCTAGCTATATAAGTAAAAAAGTACTATATGTTCCTGGCTTAGAAGGATTACTTTTGTCAGTAAAACACCAGCAAGCAGTAGATTCACCATTACATTTCAGAGCTATGAATGTACAGTTCAGAAAGGGGCAAGAATGCTAACCAGAGAATTCACAGAGGAGCAGGAACATTGCTTAAGCACAGGCAAGCCTTGCTGAATGTGAGCTATGTGGCACTGATGTCTGAGATACAGGTACTACCCAGAAAGCATAACAGAACTACAGAGATAACAGGTGACAAAGGACTATAGCCTGCTCTATGATGTGATGTGACTGTTATATTAAAGTCAATGCCCAATTAAGCCAGACTGGAGCCTTAGAACCACTTTGTCTTGCACACAGTGAACTATGAGGGTTCCCACATCTGAAGAAAACAGACACATAGTGGCTTCTTTGGATATCTGCTCAAAGTACAAAGTCACATATCTCATGCAAATTAAGGTTGAAGTTCTTGAAAGCAACAGGACTGTGTGGCTCTGAGAAGCAGCAGCTTTCCAGGCAAGCCGTTCATGCAATGTACTGATGATGGAGAGCTCCTGGGGAGGAGGTTCTGAGAGTCAATGAAGCACAGCATCAAAAGAGAATATCATACATGCACTAGCAAAAAACCAGGATAAAGAATGGGACTGTAGCTAAGATCACTAAGTATATGTTGATTCCGGTTGGAAATAATACTTGGGGAAAACATTAAAAATAATCGAAAACCTTTTTTTTCCCCTTTTTCAAGAAAATGTATTTGCATTTCAATTTATCATATGAAAGCATAATTTTTTTAAAAAAGATTATATAATTGTATGTGCAATAGTTTCACCATTCATTACACTTACATTCCAGAATACTGTGAGAGAGTTCAGGGTGCATTGTTCTTGTGCATGTAGCACAGTGAACCTAACATTTATACTGAAGTCACTCTCATAACAACTTCTCCAGAGCTGTTGTCATCTGATGAGTCCTTCTAAGATGTGATTCAATTGAATCTTGAATGTCAGGGAACCCTGATGAGGAGAACCCCAAATTGCTGAGAATCTTTGCCGTTTGTGACTTATTCTCTACAAAATTCATGCATGATATTTTTGTGCACACTTTCTTACAACAAAAAGAGAATTGTAAAATGACTTGTGTTTTCCTTTGAGAACAAAATTAGTGTAGGATTACATCCTTATTTGTTGACAGACTATAAATTACAAGAACAATATTAAAGCAATAGTCACAGTTTTTCATTTCCAAAGCTGAGAAATCAGGGGAAACTCCATACAGACTAGTGCATGGATTAAACCGCAGTGCCAGGCATATCAAAGTGTTGGATTAAAAGGCATTAGTATACATGCTTGAAGAAATATGCAACAAATTACTAAATGGAGCAGTGGAGGGGATTCTTATTCTATGGGTGAATCATGAATCCACATACACACAAAATAAATAACAGAAACTATGAGTTTTGAAGAAGACCCAGAAAACAATGGCCTCAAACCCATTGATTAGTTTCAATTAGAGTAGACCCAATGAGTTAACATGTAGGTAAATCCTGTCAGTTCAGTGAGACTAGAAATAAGGTTCAGACCTGTATTTTTCCAAGAAGCAAGAAACAGAGATACTGAGGAAGATGAAACCTCAGAATATACAATGGAAGTCAGCATGTGGACAGTTGAAATCTAGGAACAAATGCAACTGCTTGCAGATGTTGAGATGAGCCATAGTGAGCCATGGAAGAATAAATAGGCAAACTTCTTGTTCCTCTCTCTTACAATGCTGGTTGAACCACTGGCCTGAGAGGACTTGACAGATGGAGAATACAAGACAGAGTCAAGTTCCTCCATGCAGCAGCAATCTCATCAAGAGGAGAATCTTGCCTGCCTCTCAAATCTCATGAATTAATTCCAGTTCATGGATGCCACATGAAAAAAGGAACAGAGCTTCTCTACCTTTAATACTTGTGCAGAAGATGGGGTTTCAGCAGGTGTTGCTTGTCTTCTCAGCTGAAATTCAGTAATCTACACAACCTTCCATAATTCCGTAATCTACACAACAACAACAACAAAAAATCTACACAACCTTTGTAGGTACAGAAGCTCAGTTCCTTATTTCACTGGCTACCCTGATTCCAGTGGAAGGTGTACAGTAAATGTGCAGCAGGAGCAAAAGAACAGAACTACTGCAACAGAATCTAGAAGTTCTAGAGTTCTAAACTCAATGAAGCCAGGGAATGCACAAACATTGCTGTCTCCTAAGTTAATCAACTAAGAGCCAACATCCTAGGACGTTAATTGTTTCTCTCTTGTGAAGGGGTCTTGATTTTGGCAGCAGCAACCAGATAAGATACACTGTTCTGGTGTAAGTTTGGAATGCTTGTAAGAGAAGAAATAACAGAAACACTTAAGACATTCTGTAACTCCAATGCCTTCTGCTAAGAAAGAAAGTTACTAGCTGTTTTTGGTCTCATATGTAGTTCACAGGGTTCACTCACCTCAAGATATTGATGTTTAGGGTGGAACTAAATCTGACATCAGACCTGTCTTAGCTTCTGAAATGTAGAATTTGAGATAATCACACAGCAAGCCCTTCACCACTTGCATTTGGCAGGTCAAGCCATACTCTTGTGTTTTCACTACACAAAGAAACTGGGAAAGTAATATAATGAACAAGGACCTTTGCTGCAATTGCCTTGAGGTTCTCAAATAACTTTCCAAAAAAGATAAGGAGTTATTCTTCACTTCCCTCTTTGAATCTGTAAAACTTCTTTGTTCAAGAATAATTCTGGCTGCTGCCACACTTACAAATTATTTTATTTTTATTATGTTGTATTAACATATCCATTTTAATTAACATTGCAAGTCACTCCAAGCAGTTCAAAGGCAGCACAAAAACTTTTTTAAAAAAGGTATATAAATGATCACACTGCATTTGTAGCTTTTTCCATGATAACATGGAGTATGAGTAGCAGACAATACTGTTTAATATTTTGTTGCCAAGGTACATCATCTCAGTTATTTCACTGTCTCTCCTTTGATCAAGGGACAATGTGTACATACAATGTATACAGACAGCATAAGACGCACAAATGTACACACAGCCTGAGCTGTCTTAGGCAACCCCATTAAATCAAGGTAGATAATGGGCCATTAATTCTCGCACCCCAAAAAAGCATGATTTCCTGTCTAAATCTGTGATAATTGTTAATTGTTCAGTATAATATTATACTTTTATTAAGATGTGAATAATTGAGTAGTTAACACCTAAAACCTTTTGCCTGAAGCAGCTGACATTGGTAGATCTGGCCCCACATATAAACACATATACACATGCAAGCATATTTGCAAGTTCATATTTGCAGGTCCCAGCATGTTGCCCCTTCTCCTGTACCTTTTGTTTGGTTGAAGAACAGCCGTAGCCACATATGCAGTGACAATTTTACAAAGTCTGAAACAAATTTGCTAGAGTATAGGAATACCAATTAACACAAATAGCATCTTTTTATTGTTAATATTTCACTATTTTATGAGATGGGTTTACAAGAGCTTCCCCTTCCTTCAAATAGGAGAGAGTTTCAGGAGAAGTTGCACTGAAAGTTATAAAGCAGTAGATATCATTGTTCTGCTAGCTGTGAACAGTGTACTTTTTCTTATTATTGGGATTATGCCTTTGACAGCCTGAAGGAAGCCTTATAGACACATCTATTGCACAGTATGTCTGTGGGCAAAATATAATGGCATAAATGAAAATTTTATAGATTTGGTATCTGAAGTGTAGATGCAATGGTTATAAGAATTGTTCATAGAATAGCCATGATTCACTTCCCTTGTAAGTTTACCTGTGTAAAAAATAGGATTATTACTGAATTAAAGAACATCTAAAATCAGTCAACCAACTAACTGAAGGAATCATGTGACCCTATGGATGTAGTTGGACTACAACTCCCAGCAATCCTCATGATGGAATAGGCTGGTTAGGGGTACTGTGGTCTGCAGTCCAACAGCCACATGATATTTAAGCCTGAATGAAATGATGCAGTCCTAGACAGTGTAAATTGTGAATATTTACTCGTCTGCTGTCAATTGTTTATTTATCACACTTTTAAACCACTGAATAACTAGAGCTTTCTGAGTAGTATACGAATTAAGAACACAGAATGCAACCATAAAATTTGTTAAAGATAATGCAATAGTGAAACAATATCAGGAAAGAATGAAGAACCTCACATCATTTAAAGCCAAATTAGAACCAGCAGCAAAGTAAGCACTAACTTTTAAAAGCAGCAATACAGTTATTTAAATGTCTCGGAGAATATGAAGGTCTTCAGAGGACACTGAGAAGGCAAACTTAGGCCATTTCCGCACTACACTCTTGTAGCGTAATTATTCCACTTTCAACATCCTATGGAATCCTGGCATTTGGACTTTAGGGAGGGGCTGACTGGCCCCTCCCTAAACTGCAAACTCTGGGATTCCGTAGGATGTTGAAAGTGGAATAATTACGCTACAAGAGTGTAGTGCGGAAATAGCTCCAGGTGAACTACTCTAGGGAAAAGATTTCATAGATATAGTGCCACCACTGAAAAGGCTCTCTATCTTGTAGGCCTCTATTTTATAGGCCCTTGTTTCATCTAGAAGAAGGTCTCAGATATGGCCTCAGGACCAGTAAATATTAAGTAGATCAACCATGGCAAATTACTGATAGATGCTGCTAGTATGATATGTTATCACTGAAATCCTAAACATTTTATTTTTCAGTATACTGATTTCTTTTTTTAAAAAAAAAATGTTCTACCAAATACACAATTTTCTGTCAAATATATGTTATATTGATTTATGATTGTTTGTGTGTCCTTTGCATTTCTTGACTTTTAAAATCGTTTATAAATCATGCTAGTTTTGTACAGAGCCACACATATGCAAACACACATACACACATCATGAAGACAAATGGCTTTGTTTGGATTTTCCGCCTTTTAAAAATTCATGGGTAACTCATACTAATTTCTTTGTGAAACTGCAAGATGTAAACAGAGAAAAACAAAGAGGAAAATAAATCTATTTTGTTGTGGGGGGTGGGGGAGGAATGGATTGACTATAAAGAGATGTAATTTTATACAGTCTTATACTATGGCCATTTCTGTACTACATTGTTATATTGCTATTATTCCACTTTCAACATCCTATGGAATCCTGAGGTTTGCAGTTTAGGGAGGGGCACTGAGAATTCTCAGCCAGAGAGCTCTTGGGCCTCAATAAACTACAAACCCCAGAATTCCACAGGAGGTTGAAAGTGGAATAACAGCACTATAACAGTGTAGTGAGGAAAGGCCCTATAATGTGCAATAGAGCAACCATTTTGAAAGAAAGGAGATAAATTGGTGAAAAGTGTGGTTGCTTAAAAAATGTTTTCTCGGCAGTTTACCCTCCCCCCCTCCCAAAAAAAAAAGGTATAGTAGGATACCTAAACAAAGGAAGACAGGCAGAAACATCCCATTTACCCCAACTCTCACAGAACCACCTGCAGATACTCTAGAGCACAGGTGTCAAACACAAGGCCCGCGGGCCAAATCTGGCCCACCAGGCCATTTCATGTGGCCCTTGCACCTTTGCTGCAGCAGTGGCACTCCCCTCGCCTGGCGAGCCTGGGGGCAGAAAGAGGCACACTTTGGATATACTGACCAATTCTATGTTACTTTACAGAGGTACAGGGACCATAAACTATGATGAAATAGTCCCCAAATGTCCAAGACAAATAAAGTTTATGCAGAGGGAAGACAGTTTAAAAACCAGTAATAATTGAATGCAGAGGCAATTATTTAATATGATAAAAGAGTAGATACATTTATATAGTCTTACAGATACGACTGGCCCTCTGAGGGCAGCCATAATGCTGATGCGGCCCAAGATGAAATTGAGTTTGACATCCCTGCTCTAGAGGGTATACTGTCCAGAAGGACTCTGAAAGAAAAAGGGCATTTGGCCTTCCTGTCACATGGCGCACGTGAGCGGTCGTTCGGAATAGCGCTGTGCAATTCCGAACCTCCACCTGCTGGTTCCAGCCGGTTCGAGAGCCATCTGAACCAGCTAGACATCCCCTCAGTAAGGCGGATGCGGAAAAGGTCTGAAGGGGATCCAGAAGTCCGGTGCTGAGCTCTCTCTGAAAGGAGAGAGCGGAGGCACTGTGAAGGATCATAGGACTGTGACGGAACCTCCAGGCTTGCCGCTTTAGCAGCACAAGCGCCGCCGTCGACTTTTAAATCAAGAAGACACAGGGAGACTACAACTAGCAAGCCGATCTGGATTACAATTATTTAAGATCGGAAGAAGTACAGACTTGCATTCGCTGAAAGTGAGCTGCATTCGCTGAAAATGAGCTGCTTTAGAAAGAGACCCTGAAGGCTGTGAGTTGGACTGAAAGGGCTGACAATTTAAAGCTACAGTAACCGGGTTGGTGAGTGCGAGGCTGGAATTTTCCTTTTCTTTTTTGCTATTTCTTTGGATATAATACAGTTTCTTTTACAAATAATTAAAGAGTTGACTTTTTTGGACTGGACTGGACTGGGATTAAGATTGGAAGGTAAAGATTTCAAGTACCTGGTTCAGCTATCTTGCTTAAAGAGACTTTATTTTTTTTTTTCCTTTTAGTTTTGCTTGGCAAAACAGAGAGACTTGTGGATTTGTATGCTGTCATAAATACATTCCTCTGGATTAATATTTCTTTTCGGAACTAACTTGGATTTGTGAATTGTTTTCTTGGTATTTTTGTTGGAAAATGTACTTTGGTGTGGTGGTTTGATGAAGAGGAATCTCTGTTTCTTTTAGTTCATCAAGGATTTTTGAAGCTAATTGTTGTCTTTGGCACCTGGATTTTGATTTTGGATCCTTTTCTTAGTGGACAATGGAATTAAATAGAAACTGATTTTAAAAGAAGTAACCTGGCTCTTAGCTACAAGTAGACCCACTAATGCCATGGGATTTACAGAGGTATTAGTTATTCTTACTTACAAGTAGACCCACTGATGCCTTGAGATTTACCCAGATGTACGTGGATCTTACATATGAGGAGACCTATTGATATCTTGGGATTTACCTTGGTGGAAGTGGCTCTTACCTATGAGTAGACTTACGGATGCCTTGGGATTTACCTATGTGTAAGTGGTTCTTTGTTACGAATAGACCTATTGATGCCATGGGATTTAACAAAGCGTAAGTTAGAAGCAACTAAAGAACTGAACTTTTGTTTTGGGACTTTTCATGAACATATGTTTTAGAACTTTATAGATTTTTACATTTAAGAACTTAAGAATTTTATGAACTTTTTATGAACCTTGGAATTGGACAAAATTAGGATACTACAAGACATTAACATTTACAGAATATTGGCTACAGGATTACAGACTGAGCTGAACTGTTCATGTGAAATTGAACTTTTCTGAAGATAAGAGGCTACTGGAACACCCACTCCCACGCAGAGAAGCGGCTGGATTTTATATTCAAGGTCTTGCTAGCTGTTTACTAAGTTGAGAGCAAGCTTCAAAAGCAAGCCTAGAAGAATTGGAAGGGGGGAGTTGGAGTGAACTGGAGTAAGCTTTGTTTTTAAAGGGAAGCTTTTGTACCAAAAACAATTCTTGTATATATATTTTGAGAAATAATTACTTTGAAGTATTTAAGCTATAATCTTCAGATTTATATATATGATTTTATTCATTTATTTATCTTTTGAAATTATATTCCTTTTGGATTAATTTAGAGTGCATATAATAAGGTATAGGCTGATATAGACAATATTGCTTTGTATGTTTTTGTGTTTTATTGTATATTTTTCTTAAGAGATTTAAGATGACTTTATAGAATTGACAAGTGCCAGGACAACAAAGATAAAGGTCAAGACTTTTGGAAGAAAAATTCTATTGTCAAGAAAGTACAAATGGAACCAAGAACAAGGAAGGGAACAGCGGCGGCAGCTGCAACAACGACTACCCAACCAGTAAGGAGAACATCAACAGAAATACCCCAGAAAGATTTAATGTTGCAGATGATGGAGGAACGTAAGAACATTAGAGAGGACATAAGACAGACAGAGAAAGACATCAGACGGGATTTAAAGGAGACAAGAAAAGAGATGAGAACAGATATGAAGCATGAAATCGATAAACTGGGGAAGAAATTTGAAACCTTAACTAAGGATGTTACAAAGATAAAGACTGAGACCAAAGAAATAAAGGAACAAGTTACACAAGTACAGACAGAAATGATTGAAGTAAAGGGGAAGCAACAAGAAGAGGAATTCCAGATAATGTTGCAAGAGTTACGATATCGAGAAAGATGGCTCAGATTTAGAGCCGTCCCTGAATCTAGAGGTGAAAATTTATATGAAAAAATGGTTCCGGCTTTGGAAGAATATCTTATGATGGAAGCTTGTATTGACAGAATGTTCAGAGTATCCTCTAGAATAGCGAGAGAAAGAAAATTACCAAGAGATATTATAATAACCTTCACTCGGACAGTTATCAGAGACAAAATATTACAGAGGAGCTATGAAGGAACATTTAAGATGGAAGATAAAGATGTAAGAATTTTTAAAGACATACCATATCAAATTCTCAAGAAGAGACAAGATTATAAACCTCTGGCCAATCTTTTGATGAAGTTACAGATCAATTACAGATGGGAGAAGACTGAAGGCATTTCTTTTATGTATAAACAGCAGAGATATAGGATAAACTCAGTTTTTAAAGCCAAAGAAATGATGGAAAGGTTGAAGAGAGATTTACAAAGACCTACAGCTGGAGAGAAAGATGAAGAACAGGAATCGTTGGAAGAAGAAAAAGGAAAAGAGGAACAAGAACAGATACAAGAAGAAGAGGTGGAAGAAGAAACAGTACAAGAACAAGAATTGGGAGAGGAAGGAGAGTTGGCGGCAGAAAATATACAGGATTAATTGGAAAATTAGGATAAATAATTTTAATATAAAACTGATAAAATGGGGCTAAAAATATACTCTTGGAAGATTAAAGGATTTAACTCTGAATATAAAAGAAGACAGATATTTCATCATTTGGAAAAACAAAAATTGGATATAATTTGTTTACAAGAGGTTCAAATAAGGACTCAAGATTTGAAATATGTCAAAAATCCGAAACTGGGTAGCTGCTTTGCAGCTACAATTGATCAGAAGAAAAGAGTATACGTCAATTCAAGATATGGTGCACAACAAAAATTTCAGGATAATAACGGGCGATATTTGGTGATAGAAGTAAATATGAAACAGGACAAGATATTAATAGTCAGAGTATATGCACCTAATGGAGCTAAAGGAGAATTCTTCCCCAAAATACACAATGAGATACAGAAATATGTACAAGAAACAGGAAACGCAAAAGTTATCGTTCTGGGGGACTTTAATGGAGTTATTAATCCAAAAGTGGACAGAACAGTACAGAAGTTAGTCTCCCGAAACAACGGTAAACTGCCTAAGAGTTTTTTTCCAAATGATGGGTGATTTAGATCTTTATGATACATGGAGATATAAAAATGGACAATTAGATGGATATACTTTTTTCTGAGACAGACATAAATCAATGTCTAGGATTGATATGATTTTGACATCTAAGGATTTGATGTTGAAAACAGTGGATATAGACATTCTTCCAAATTTATGTTTGGATCATAATCCGTTGCGAATGAAACTTAAGATTATAGACAGAGAGAGGACATGAAGATTGAATGAAGAGATATTCAAGAGGGAGAAGTACATTAAACAAGGAAAAATAGAATTAAATAATTATTTTAAGGAGAACATGACATCGGAATTACCAGTGAAAATAATTTGGGATGCAAGTAAAGCTGTGATGCGAGGAAACTTTATCAGATGGTCCGCGGAAATCAGGAAAGAGAGGAAACAGATTGAAGATTCGATTCTGGGGAAGATGAAAGAACTAGAGAAACAGATGAGGGAAAAACTGATGGACAACAAGATAAGACAACAGATGAAGGTTTGTCAAGCTGAATTAAATCAACTAAATTTGCAGGAAATAGAACAACAGATGCGAAGAGTGAGATATACTTTCTTTGAACAGGCAAATAAACCTTCTAAACTTTTAGCCAGTTTACTTCATAAAAGAAGTGTTAGAAATATTATTACGGAGATTAGAGTTGATGACGGGAAAACTACAAAACAGGAGGAGATAAAACAGACTTTTTGTAAATATTACATGAAGTTAATGAGTTTGATCTCCTCAACAAAAAAACAAAAAGAAATGGAAGAATATTTGGAAAAAATGAACAAAATGAGATTCACCGAGGACCAGAAATTGATTCTGAACAAACCCATATCGATGATGGAGACAGTTGAAGCTATTAGGAATTTGAAGAATGACAAATCTCCTGGACCAGACGGCTTTACTGCAAAATATTACAAAATAATGGAACATGAAGTTTCGATATCTTTGCAGAATACAATGAATGAGATAAGAAAGGAGGGAATACCCAACACCTGGAAGGAAACTAATGTGGCTCTAATACCAAAAGAAGGAAGAGACTTAACAGATGTCAAGAATTATAGACCAATTTCATTACTAAACACAGACTATAAAATTTCTGCTGCAATTCTGGCTGAAAGACTTAAAAAGGTTCTTCAAGAAAATATACATGAGGACCAGAATGGCTTCTTACCAAAGAGAATGATGCGAGACAATATTAGGACAGTGCTAAATATAATTGAGTATTATGAGAAACATAATGAAAGAAAATTGGCAGTGATATTTGTGGATGCAGAAAAGGCCTTTGATATGATTAATTGGTCATTCTTGAAGATTGTCATTAAACAGGCGCAAGCCAGAGACAAATTTATCTCTTGGATTGAAGCAATATACAGTCAACAACAGGCACGATTGATTATTAATGGAGAGAGAACAAAACAGATTGAATTGCATAGGAGAACAAGACAAGGTTGTCCCCTATCTCTCCTGTTATTTATTATGACATTGGAAATACTTAATAATGCCATAAGGGAAGATAAAGCAATAAGAGGACTTCAGATAAAGAAATATCAGTACAAACTTAAAGCATTTGCAGATGATTTGGTTTAGTTTCTGGATGATCCTCTTAGCAGTATTCAAAGGTTGATGGATATTGTTCAAGAATATGGAGAATTTTCTGGATTCAAGATAAACAAGGAAAAAACAGTGCTTATAACAAAAAACATGAGGGAGAAAGAAGAGAAGGAACTTGAGCATTTAACAGGTTTTAATAAAGGTCAAAAAGCAAAATATCTGGGTGTCTGGATTGCAAAAAGAAATAATGAACTATTTCAGAATAATTATGAAAAAAAATGGAAAGAGATAATCAAGGATTTGGAGAAATGGACTAGAATGCGACTATCTTTGATGGGGAGAGTGGCAGTCATAAAAATGAACATACTTCCAAAGATGAATTACCTTTTCCAAAATCTTCCTATTATTACAAATACTAAGCCTTTTATACAATGGAAGAGAGATTTAACTAAATTTATATGGCAAGGGAAAAAACCAAGAATAAAATGGAATATCATGACAGACTCAATAAGAAGAGGAGGGTTGGGTCTACCGGATTTACAGATATATTTCAAGGCAGCAGCATTTACATGGAAAAGACTGGATGAATCTTCAAAATACGAGAATGCTGACATTAGAGAGAGCTGATTTAAGGATGGGTTGGCATGCCTATATGTTCTATGGGAAAGCTGCGGTTGACAAAGACCTTGTTCATCATTTTGTAAGAAAATCACTACTTAAAATATGGACTGACTACAAGAATAAGAACATTAGGCAACTACCTACATGGGTCTCCCCTCAAGAAGCCTTCTTTGGAAGATGGTCTGATTCAGATAAGTGGCTGTGTTATGATGACATATTAGAAATGACAAATCTGAATCTTTTTAAGGTGAAATCAAGAGAAAAATTGAAATCAGAAGGAATAAAGTTAAACTGGTTCCCTTACAGACAGTTAACTGAGAGATTCCAGATGGATGTGAAAACTTATGGAATAGAACAAAAAGAGCAAGGAAGAATGTTGAAGTTACTGCGGGAAAACCCGCCTCATTTACTATCACATGTATACCAGGAGATTTTAAGTCAAGAAAGAGAAGATGAGACAGTCAAATCAGCAATGATATTGTGGGCTCAAAATCTCAGACATCCAATTCAATTAGAGCACTGGGAACAGAGCTGGCAATGGACACAAAAATTTACTGCAGCTCAGAACCTAAAAGAGAACTATTACAAGCTATTTCATAGATGGTACATGACACCAGAAAAATTAAAGAAGATATATAATACGGGAACAGGTCAGTGTTGGAAGTGTCAGGAGAATGTTGGAACACTATTTCATACGTGGTGGTCATGTCCTAAAGCTGAAAAATATTGGAATGATATACATAATATGATATGTAAAATATTGAGGGTTCAAATTGATAAGAAACCTGAACTGTACTTATTAAATATGACACATGTATTAGATGGAACTGTTACAAAGAAATATTGGCGAATAATGCTGTATATGATTACGACAGCCCGTATTGAATACGCAAGGCTATGGAAAACTGAGCAGATACCTACAATAGAGCAATGGTGGGCAACTTTAGTGAAAATCGGAATGCAGATATAGTCTCCCAGAGATTAAAAGGAAAATCAGATGATGACATTAACAAAGAATGGCAAATTGTTCTGGAAATAAGGTAGGGTGTTGACAGGTAATAATTCTTAATTCATGGTAGCATGAGTAGTTAGAAATAAAAATCTGTGGAATATCATGGAACATGTAAAGTAGGGTCGAAGAGCAGGGTCTATCTTGTATGTTAACAAATGCAATTCGATGCATAATGTTGATATGTCAATGAAATAACACTATTGAAATCCAGAGAGGAGTGGAAGATAGCGGTAATAGTTCGGTAAAATGTACAATGAGAAATGTTGTTTTCTACGATGTAATCACAATAAAATTAATTAAAAACAAAAAAGGGCATTTGGGTATGCTAGAGGGAATGTGGCTCATGGGGCATTGTAGGGAATTGGCCTTCACACAGTTGCCAAACTGGAAATAGGGACGGTGGATTTCTGTAATGTGGGAATCAGAAGAATTGGAAAGACATGTTACAGCTATGCATCATTTGAGTCTGGAGTGAGGAGAGAAAATGTTTTTACATAAGAAGTGGCACATCAGTTTAAAATATGGTTTCTCGGTTGTTCTCTTTTAAAAGGTGAGGAATAATCAAAAGTATTATACAATTGTTAATTGATATCCACTTAAAAAATAAAAGTGAGGGGCAGTATTTGCAATATAGAGACAAGAAGGTTTTTTTCCCCCTTGAGCAGCTACATGATTTATATAATATAGATATTTAGAAACAGATTGATCGACTGGGCCTGTTTAGCTTTCTTCTCTCTTCTCTTTGCACTATGACCCCACACATTTCATAGCGTTTTCTTAAGCTAGGAATCCTTACAGGTGGTTTGCCATTGTCTTCCTCTGAAATATTACGTACAGAGCCTGGTATTTCTGACAACAGCACACACTGTCAGTGTTACGTTTGAATAATTTCACTTGAAAGACTAAGAAATATTGGGGCAACAGTGTCACTTTAAGCAGGCTATGCTCATAAAGTCAGTGCACTTTTTTGAAAAATTGGCACTGTGAGGAACTGCAGAGACAGAACAAACAAAAGTTACAGCAACTAATGGGCAGCTGAAATATAAATAGAAAACCTTTTGATTATTACTAAATAGTCAATTCATGTGCTTATTTTTTAATAAAAACGAGGTGCATACTATAAAGCAGATTATATTATCCAATATATCTAAATTACAGCCATCATAAAGTACACTGCATAGATTCTTGTAAGAATTATATGGTTAGGAATCATACCACAGTATATATAATTTGGTGCATTATTGCTTTGTGAGAGTTATAATGTGACTGGCATCCTGAGATGGGAAAAACATTTCTTATAGTTTAAGGACTTTGCCAGGGATTAGACACAAAGATAGTTTATGAATAAATGAATTTTTTTAAAAAAGAAATCAGAATCATCATGAGAATAATGAGCAAATAATTCTCTTTAGGTGATCTCTCCCCCTCCCTCAAGCAGCATCCCCCATAGGATAGCTGCTTTGAAATTCTAAGCAGTCAGAAGGCTGTTAGTTGATTAAAATGCAAAACCTTTAAAAAGATAAATGTGTCTTGTTCCTTTGATGAATCCATCCCAAAATATCATAAAATGCTCCTCAGTATAATCCACTGATTTACCAGTACAACAGCATCCCTATAGGCCCCAATCCAGGACACTGAGAGCATCATGGAAAGAATGTTCCCTCTGTTGAGCTTGCCACCTGTATCCGACTATTGGAAAGAGGAAGAGCTTGTGGTATTTCAGTGTAGTGCCTGCCCCTTCTGTCTACTGTGGTAGATGGTGACACTTCTGTAAAATGGAAAGTGCCTGATGCAGGAGCAGGACAAGCACTCAGTGTATGTATTTTGTCCCCTCTCCACAATCCCTTTTGCTAATGTTGGCAGAACTGAATTCATTATTTGTGATATCAGAATGGTTGGCTTGTATTCAATGATGCCGTTGTACTAGCCAATGGCCTATCTGGCAGGGGTGTAGTTTCAAAATGAGTGCAAGAGTGGTATCTAGTACAAGCTTTTTTTGCCCAAGCATATGTGCAAGTGGTTCTGTAGTTGATGGTGCAGCTCGTTGTACAATATCATGCACAACTATGTCTGCTTTGCCCAGCTACTTGTGCAAAGATATAATCCAACACAGCTGTTGTTCAATCGGATTTATGTCAGGAAATACCTAGGAATTCATTAAACTAAACTTTCAAAATAGGCAGAAATTTAAAGGTGGCACAAATAAGTAAACAAAAACAAGATTTGTTAATGGAATGCAAATCTTTAAATTTGAGGACTATTAACCTTGCGCTTAATATAATCCAGCATTAACTATGAAACTAATCTGTCACTCACAGTCTGTTTGGCACTTTGTAGTACCTTCATATCAGGGAGGTGTGCCATTTGATGCCTGATAACTTACCAGACTATCATCCCTTTTGGTTTCTGGTATTCAATAAACCCCAAAATTCAACAAATAATCCTAGAAGCAGGCCATTATGGTCTATTGAATGATTTTTTGTTTCTTAAAACAACTTAGTTCTTACCAAGTCATGCCTTCCTCACTCTTTTAAAGAATCAGAATAATAGTCAGGTTTCCTGGGGCATATATCAGTGGCAGCTGGCGTCTCCCGTGTCGGTGGGGTAAGGAACCCCCTCCAGGTTTCTGTCTGAACTAAAAAATCCTTCTAAAGTGCTGAACCTGGTCCCCAAATTAGAGGAATTTGTTTCTCAGCTACATTATTGGACTATGAAAGTACTGTAAAATACACAGACATGGTACAGAATTTTTATGTGGGATATTAAACCCATGACTGATCTTTGTGTGTTTGGTATTTGTTTATTAAATTGAAGTCAGAAGTCCCCAAGAAAGGTTGGATCCATTCTTGGAGGAGAAGGAATACAGTCCATTGCCCACACTATGGTCCTAATGTCAGTGAGTTCTTCCTATGTCTCCTGTTTGCTCCAAGAAACCATGTCATTTGCGTTCCTGCAATAAATAGCTATAATAGTAGGACAAATTCAGACTCAGGCTATTTCTGCACTAGGCTGTTATAGTGGTATTATTCCACTTTCAACATCTTATGGAATCCTGGGGTTTGCAGTTTAGGGAGGGGCCCCTCCCTAAACTGCAAACCCCAGGAATCCATAGGATGTTGAAAGTGGAGTAATAGCACTAGAACAGTCTAGTGAGGAAATGGCCTCAGATTAGATTGGTAGCAAAGAATTAAATCTCTTCTCCCCACAACTTGCAGTCTGGATCAGGGTTGAATACCTGATTAATAAATAAACACACAAGGACTTTTAATATGCTTAACATGGCTTTGTATGGTATTAGCAAGGTGAAAAGTAAAAGCCAACTCTCTGTTTGTAAAATCATTCCTGAAGGCAATTCTTACCACAAGCTGTGAAGCAAATTAGGCTGTACAGGATTGTACCAGGATTGTAATATTTGAAGCATGTACACAATTTTTTTTTCATCTCATATATCTTGCAGAAGCATGTTTTGCAGCATGGCTCAGTGGCAAACACAAGACAGCTATAGAGTAGAATTTTAGCAGATAATACAAACTCATCAGTAATATGTGATCCTTAAATATCACACTGATGCTTTTTTTAAAATGTATGAGGTGATTTGGCACAGTTGCACACAGAAGCATGAGGGTGTAGATGATGGCAGTGCTTAGGACAAATACAGAAAGAATGAAATGTGTTGGTAACAGTCTATGTGTGTATGCATGTCGAAGTTGTCTGTCAACTTCTTCTGATCCCATGAATTTCATAGTTGTCTTTTTCTTTTCCCCTTTTTTACACAAGGAAAAAGGTGGTTTTGCCAGTTCAGAGGCGGTTTTGCCAGTTCCCTCCTCTGAAATATAGGCTACAGCACTTGGTGTTCATTAGTGTCTCCCATCCAAGTGCTAACCAGGGCTGACCCTACCTGGCTTCCAAGATCAGATGGGATCTGGTGCTTTTGGGGTATTTAGGCCTATAAATAACAATCCATGCCAGATGTTAATTACAGGACACTAAGAGGAAGGTCTCCAGCCTCTGCATTAGTCTCTGAAGGGATGGAACTGTTTCTCTTAACTCTGAAACTGTCAAGTGCTGAAACTGATGGAAGAGGGGTGATTTCAACCTCTGTAGACAATTAAAGATCAGAATCTTGCTCTCTACTCAGTGACCATTCAGTCTTCTGCATAGACACACGTTGCTGTAGATAGCCGTAGAAGAACTTCATTTTAACTTCTATAAAGAATTAACAGCAGGAGGCACAGGAAGCTCACAGGCACACAGATGAAGATGCCTTGTGCAGAGTTGGGTCTCACTAGCCCTCTGATTCATTCTTCTCTACCGCAAGGGTAGGCAACCTAGCACCCTTTAGATGTGTTGGCCTAGAATTCCTATAAAACCCAGCCAGCAGATTGAGTGATCAGTGATTACAGGAACTGTAGTCCCAAATGTTGGATCTCAGCAGTTTTTCTGTCTCTGATCACCAGTGAATGGCAGTGGCTCTTTAAATGGGAGTCTTTTGTAGATCTATATGGAAATTCTGAACCCAGAACCTTTTGGATGCAACACATGTACTTGCACACTGAACTGTAACCTAACCTTAACCATTTAATATTTAACCCTTGAAAGCCATAGCCTAGGGGAAAATAGCAAGCATTGTAATATACCCTATTTGCTGGCATATAAGAGTCACTTTTTTTCCTGAAAACTACTGTTTGAAAATGGGGTGCGTAGTGCATCTTGTACGCTGGCAAATAGTATTTGCCGCCATATAAATGAGGTATGTCTTATATGCTGGTGCGTCTTATATGCCGGCAAATACAGTAGATTTAAGAACGCATGGTGAAGTGTGGTTTCATGCCTACAGAGAATAAATCTAGTGTGGAATTTATCAAGTAGGTTATAGGAGATTTTTATATCACCCTTATGACCTTTTTTCAGAAGCATAACTTGCAGGGTTAGCATGAAAGCCAAATCCAGTGATTCAGCAGTATCTTTCACTCTTTTTGTGTTGTGATACCAGAGATCTAAATTGCTGCAAGACTTTTTCAAGGTTGCTGAGGAAGGAACCTCACCAGCTAACTAGTAAACACTGAGGGGACATTTTGTTCACAACTGCTGTCTGTGTTTGTCTCAGAATAGGCATATAAAAGCCAACCTTGTTGGATTATTCAGATCATAATGGGATGCAGATGATGATATGGTATCTAGTTTATCAAAGGCCCAATTAATTTCAGGGCTTGTAAGTTGAAACCAGTGCCATAAATGGTATAATTTAGAGTTCTATACCTGCAATTTTCCACTCGCAGACAATTGGAGGAGATAATGGTTTCATGGGGTTTGCCACCTACTTGGACACCTATTGTTTCCACAGAGCAATCAAGGGCCATTTTCTCCCATTAGTGAAAAAGAGTCCTTCTTATCTCTTTGATGGAATAGAGTGAAAATGGCTGAGTTCCTGCACAGTCGACAGGCTGCGCTCATTCCTCAATAGCTAATTGCTTCTTTCTTTAGAACATTGCCAAAGAAGGGAGGGGAGGATTAAATGACCAAGCTCTAGATCATCTCTGTTTAATCATTCCATTGTCAATTGTGAAAGCTTCCAAACAGCAAGCAAAATTAAATGTAGCTTGGCAAAGCAAAGTTGGCATGATCAGTATCAGTGGAAAGCATGCCACTTAACCGAGAGGCATATTGGGAAAAGAAGATGGCTTCAGCAAAATGTTTACAGCTTGAGATGTCTGTGAGAGATCTCCTTACAGTGACGGTTTCCCTGTGGCAAGCTGCAATTGTCCAATTTGTGGCATTGTGCTTGGGAGGTTTTTCTTCCACATCACTGCCAACTAACCTCTGAAAAAGGAGAAGGGCAATGTGATAAGCTAATTGCATAAAAGACTTGGTAGGAAGACGAATTTAAGGTTGTCTCCACATGTGCACCCGTTCTTTTTTCTCTTTTGTGTCCCCCTTCTCTACCTGTTAGAAAAGAAATATAGAATTGTTCTGATTGTCTGAAATGGAATTGGCTCAGTTTTATTACATGAATTTGAATCCAGAAATCTTATATTTTCAGATCTTGCACACAAAGCTTGTTGGAAGCATTTGCTGTTTTGTTATCTGCTAACTTGGATCTCACTCCTTGGTTTATGGATGAATTTTATAGTATGGCACTGGTTTATGCAACCTGCAGCTGGTTAATTGCCCCATGTCTGACAGCAAAGGGACTCATTCTGGCTCTTTCTTTCTTCCTTTTTTTCCAATGGAAGTGATGTTTGAGAAGTACTTGCTGAGAGAGGTACTCTGCTCTTTGCATGAAATTGTGCAGAGAACTCAACCAGCAAATAGAGGTGCTTATGGGACTCTCCCTATCCAAAATTGGAGGGTCTTATGATGATTTGGGGAGACTGTTAATTAATGATTGGCTTGTCAGCCATCCACATCGGTGAAGCAGTGAATCTACTCTGAATTTAATCCTAAAAGAACTATCCAATGTACTGATTCTAAGAGACTAGGATTCAGTACCTTGGATAGTTCTTTGAAGTTCAGACAAAAACTAAAGTAGATTAGTATCACAAAAAAAGGACACCACTGCAATTGACTTCATCATTTTTGCTGAGTAGTACTGATGTGTCACAACCTGCTTTTTTTCATTGTTTGCCACAACTTTTGATTCCTTCTGTTCATTTTTGTCTACTCACCATATTCAGGTTACAGCATACAGAAGCACTTATGCACTTGTGATTGAAACACGGTGCAAAAAGGAATATGTTTGTGGATATGTGTGTGATGCACAGAATGAAAGAATTCAAAGCTTCATGGCAAATGATAAGGGAACAGTATTAGCTTGGTAATGTGTTCCCCCCTCCCTCCCATCAATCAGGCAGATGCAGAATATAGGAAAGCCAGCAGAAATCACAGAATACAATGGATGCAAGGCTGAGATTATGCTAGTGGCCTAGGGAAATTTTATACAGTATGCAGGGTCTTGATTTGTTTCTGAAAATACAGGCGTAGATCTTTTAAAATGATACATTGATGCCATATGATCATCTAAACAAAACTACATTGTATGTAATTTTGCCAATGCAAACGACTCACTTAAAGTTGCTATATGCCCTAAATACAGCAAATGATAACAACTCCAGATCAGAAATTCTGATCAGGACCAGAACTCTTATAAATAGGTAGTTAATTTGTTGTCTTGAGAGAAAGAATATTTATTTGATAATTATTTTATTTAATTGTGTTTTTGTAATATATGTGTATATATAACAGAAAAGAAGATAGTACATAGTTTATTTTTTGCTTATATTAGGAATCATTTTTGAAACTGATACCCTTGGGAAGGTGTGGGTAATTCCACTGCTACTGAGTGTGTGTTATCTCAGTTGAGGGCAATAATATAAAAAGAGAATGGAACAAGATGTTTAATAAGTTAATTTTTTTATTTCTTCTGTCTCTTTTCGTTTTCTAGAAGGTTTATATCAATGCTTATCAGTCTTATGATGTAACCTCATCATGTGGGAAACCTATTTTAGATACTGTTAAATGTTTGTATGTTAATTGTTCAAATGTTTTGTACTTGTATTTGTTTTGTATTTTTTTTGTGTGTGTGTTACTTTCCTTTTTCTTTTTTTCTTTTTTTTTGATATATGTTTTGGTATGTGGATGATTTTTTCATTATTAGTTTCTGATTATTTTTTCCTGCTTTATTCCTGGTTTACTGTGGTTTTTTCAATAACAACAACAACACAACCTTTAAGAAATTCAGATCAAGAATCCAGTGGAAGAGTTTAAAACCCCTGTCCTCCTGTGGCACCGTAGCCCCAATTTGAAAATCGTCTGCCCCCATATACACGTGCCATTTTAAAAACAACAGCAGCACACAATATTCATTTACAACTATTTTCTCATCACATCTGTTTTGGCCTATAATGAGGATCAGGAGTATGACTCATGAGATCTCTCAGATATTTGATTGCATTTTTCCATCAGTGCTAGCCAGCCCTAGCTAGCATAGCCAATGAGAAGGAATACTTGTTGATACAATCTGAACGATTTCCACCCCAGTATAGATAGATAAAAGCAAATGGATGAAAGCATGAGAAGGATGAGAAAATGAAGAAACTAGAGAACAAAATGAATAACCTAGAGATAAACAGGTAAGTAACTATTGTGTTAGTGAAAGGGAATATCAAATTACTTAATGGGTAGTAATTTAATTAAAGTGGATATGAGTTAAGAATAAATCAAGATGAATTGACAAGTCTGTCTCTATAGGAAAAAAAAATAAAGGAATGCATAGCAGTTTCAAAACACATGGAATGGTAAAGTATCTTTATGATTTGATTCTAGAAAAGAATTTTCCCACTAGACTGATTCATGGCTGTGAGTCTGCTTGCCTTGCAGTGTATCATGAAGCAAGTCCTCTCTAAGGCAACATTCATAGTTCTCTGCTGATAAATCTCACTGAACTCAAACAAGGCTTGCCTCTGAATAGGTGTGCTTAGGATTAGACTCTTAGCTTGTTCTATAGACTGTCTTCACCAGCTGTTTTCTTTGCCCTAAGCCACACTTTGTAATCAAGTGCCTCCTGTTGTCCTTTTGCTTGTGACATAGACTAATCTGGATGATACTCAGTCATCCACTTGAGGAACTGAGTGCTGAGAATGCCAGGTCCCTGCACATGATGGAGCCAATCAATTTCATTTCTTTCTCAGCTATTCCATTCTATAAATGAATATAAAAGACTTTCATTAGATTGGTCTCTGTATGGATATTATAGGTGGGGCTCTGTGAGGTCACTGCACAAAATCCCAGAGTAGTTAGGAAGCTTGTATGCAGTGCGATTCTCAAAATATGCATTTCCATGGGGCAAGGGCTAGTAGTTTGTTGCTGAAAAATGAAGGGACAAAGAGTTTTGTAACATCTTCAAGAATTACAAGTATATCATAGAATCATAGAATCATAGAAATGTAGAGTTGGAAGAGACCACATGGGCCATCCAGTCCAACCCCCTGCCATGCAGAAACACCCTCAAAGCACTCCCGACAGATGGCCATCCAGCCTCTGCTTAAACACCTCCAAGGAAGGAGACTCCACTACACTCCGAGGCAGCATATTCCACTGCCGGACAGCCCTGATCGTCAGGAAGTTCTTCCTGAGGTTCAGGTGGAATCTCCTTTCCTGCAGCTTGAATCCATTGCTCCTTGTCCTGGTCTCTGGAGCGGCAGAAAAGAAGCCCTCTCTCTCCTCTACATGGCATCCCTTCAAATATTTAAACATGGCTATCATGTCCCCTCTTAACGTTCTCTTCTGCAGACTGAACATACCCAGCTCTCTAAGTCTGTCCTCATAGGGCATGTCTTCCAGGCCCCTCACCATTTTGGTCACCCTCCTCTGGACCTGCTCCAGCTTGACCATGTCCTTCTTGAATTGGGGTGCCCAGAACTGGACACAGTATTCAAGATGAGGTCTAACCAAAGCAGAGTAGAGTGGTACTAGAACCTCCCTTGATCTAGACACCGTACTCCTATTGATGCAGCCGAGAATTGCATTGGCTTTCTTGGCTGCCACATCACACTGCTGACTCATGTTCAGCTTGTGGTCTATTAGGACTCCTAGATCCCTTTCAGACGTACTGCCATCCAGCCACGTGTCCCCCATCCTATATTTCTGTATTCCATTTTTTCTACCTAAGTGTAGGACCTTACACTTCTCTCTGTTGAATTTCATTTTGTTAGCTTTTGCTCAGCTCTCCAATTTGACCAGGTCATTTTGAATTTTGATCCTGTCCTCTGGGGTATTAGCAACCCCTCCCAATTTGGTGTCATCTGCAAATTTGATGAGCATGCCCTCTATTCCTTCATCCAAGTCATTGATGAAAATATTGAACAGCACTGGGCCCAGGACAGAACCCTGTGGCACCCCGCTAGTCACTTCTCTCCAGGATGAAAAGCGGCCATTTGTGAGCACCCTTTGGGAATGGTCAGTCAACCAGTTACAGATCCACCTGACAGTAGCTCTGTCCAGCCCACATTTTACTAGCTTCTTTGCAAGAATGTCATGGGGAACTTTGTCAAAGGCCTTACTGAAATCGAGATATGCTACATCCACAGCATTCCCTTCATCTATCAAGCTAGTAACTCTATCATAGAAAGAGATAAGATTAGTCTGGCATGACTTATTTTTGAGAAATCCATGTTGACTTCTTGTGAGTACTGCGTTGCTTTCTAAATGATTAGAAACTGACTGCTTAATGATCTGCTCCAGGATCTTTCCGGGTACTGATGTCAGGCTGACTGGGCGATAATTATTTGGGTCCTCTTTTTTTCCCTTCTTGAAGATGGGGACAATATTTGCCCTCTTCCAGTCTGCTGGAACTTCTCCTGTCCTCCAAGATTTCTCAAAGATTATAGCAAGCGGTTCCGAAATGACCTCTGCCAGTTCTTTTAATATCCTAGGATGCAATTCATCTGGCCCTGGTGACTTGAATTCATCCAGTGTGGCCAGGTATTCTTGTACCACCTCTCTATCTATTATGTGCCGCATTTCCCCTGCTTCCTCACCTGCTCCCCAACCGCCAGGTTGAGCGCTTGTATCCTTCTGGGAAAAAACTGAGGCAAATAAGGTGTTAAGTAGTTCTGCCTTTTCTCTTCCCCCTGTTAGTAATTCGCCATCTTCTCTGCACAGTGACCCTATCGCCTCTTTCTTTTTCCTTTTGCTGCGGACATATTTAAAAAAGCCCTTTTTATTGTTTTTAATGTCTCTGGCCAGCCTAAGTTCGTTCTGTGCTTTAGCCTTTCTGACCTTCTCCCTACATCTCCTGGCTACTTGCTTAAATTCTTCTTTGGTGATTTCCCCCCTCTTCCATTTCCTGTACACAACCAGACTTCATTTCATCAGATACTTTGCCAGATTATGGCCAAGATCCTGTATGACACTGCATAACATAAAAGTTCTGCAGGTGGAACTGCATTATATCTCTTGTCTTAATCCCTGCTGCTGGAGTCACCACCACACTCTCTATGGACATTCAGTAGCTGGTAGAGAGTGAGGGAGGATCAAAGAAGCATCTGGCTAAGTCCCCATAGCCAGTTGCAGAGCAATGAGGTAATCTGGTAAGATACACTGTGGTTCCCTGGAGGTTTCACAGGATGATGCAATCATTCTATATCTGCTTATGGACAGAAAGGCAGATGCTATTCCATTCCTCCCTCCCAACCAGCCAATGAATGGCCATGGGGAGGTACTACAGCAGTTAAATGGTGATTCTGGAGACAGGAACTTTCAGATGTTGCAGAGAGTGGAAGAGAATACTAACTTCTGCAATGTTCACCCCTCCAAAAGCAGACACAAGGCAGACTTGTGCTTATATATGCCACTAATAGGGTTCAAGCCCATGGTGAATTACAGTTGTTGAATTACAGTGGTGTAGATCAGAGTTATGACATCACAACCCATTTTATATCATTGCAGAGGTTGGAATTCTCTACTAACCACACAGCAACCAAAGTTCCCCAGGAAAAATACCCATTTTCTCCACTGCAATCCCTTTGAAACATTCCCCTCCAACCTACAGAGGTACCTGTGGATAATACCATTGCTCTGAATCTGGCTATAGGAAAATAGCTGGACACTGGTCTGTCATTCCACTTCCCACTCTCTACCAACTGCGAAATGGCTTAGTTCAGGGGGCTACATCTAAGAAAAAGTGGGTTTGAGGGGGAGGTTGAGGGGGATACTATCGTAGCTCCATCTTGTATATATGTTTCATGTTCCAGGCTAATGACCAATTTTTTTTTTTTTGCTCAACAGAGTGAAAGATATTGAAAGAAAAATTGGGATTTAATTATGAAGTAGTAGCACATGGCTATTTATGAGGAACAGTTTGTGAAATTAAGACAAATCCTTTTTTCCATAATTGGCAGGGAGGGGGAATTGTTGGGAATGTTCAAGCTTGAATTTTGTTTTATTATACTGAAAATGCTTCTCATACCTGTAGGGATAGGGGAAAAAAAAGTTATGAAATTTGCAACTGCTACAGATAGTGAACACATCTGTTTTATGTTTTACCCAGAAGGTGTAAAAAAAAAAAAGCCCCACTTACTGGGCAGAAAGAGCTGGGCAAAGTGAAGATACTTGTAAGTCATGAATATGCAGGCTTCAGCTAGGACACCCCACAGAGAAGGAAGATATTTTCCAGTCATTCAAAGGCACATTGGTTTGTACTTCTGTGCTCAGTCAACTGAACAATGTATTATATCAAGCCCTAAAAGCTTCATTTAAATAGAACTTTGCATATGTGAGTGAAACTACATTAAGTTAATATGCCGTTTTGATCGCAGTCCAGATTTCGGAACAGAAGGAAGGTGATATTTCATCCATCACATCCTCAGTGTCTTTTCTTCAAATGAGGAACTCTGGCAGTGTTATGGGTATATTTTATTTTAAAATATTCTATTTTCCTTCACTGAATACTGTCACTTTCTTTATCATAAAACAGCGTTTCTCTAGATTGAGTGAGGGCCGCAAGATATCACCTAGTGAAGGATAAAAAGGGACTGGAAACTGAGGAAAATTGAATATTGTTTACAACAGCTTTGCTAGCTACTAGTCTATTTTGGGGTACAGTTCAAAGTGCTAGTTATGACTCAAATGGCTTGAGTCCATTTCTGCAGGAAGAATCTAACATCTGCCTGTGTGAGCCTGCCATGATTTCAAGATTTCAGTCCTATGACCTTCAGAGGTACATTTGGTGGACATTCTTGATGTCTACTCCTAGACCTTTGGGATGTCATTTCCAGAGACATTAGACTAGCCTCTTCACTGTTGTGCTTCTGCCAGTAGGAAAAAAAAGTTTTTAGGCAGGCAGATATTCAGTAATTAATTGGTTCTAAATGGAGTTACTGGCATTTTAGAAGTGTTTCATTAGATGTTTTAAATTAATGTGCAATTTAGTATTTCTTACTCGTCGTGCTTTATTGAGAGGTTCTAATAAGTTGGCAATTGCTTTGTGTCCCAACCCTTGTAGAAAGGCAGGGTATAAATAAATTAATTAATCAAAATAAAATAAACTACTACAGTCCAATAATGAATCTGACTCCATCAGTTTTCTTCCTATTTACTGTTTCATTAGTTCCTATTAAATCATAATAAAGAGTAGATTTATTTCATAAAAAACTGAGCCTGTACTTTTTATTCTCTACCAGTTTGTCTTGGGTACTGCACAGGACCAGGGATGTGGCATGTTCTCTGTGCGAGGTGCTCGCAGCCTGCCAAAGACTGATAAGTCTGGGGTGTGAACAGAATTTGGGGTTTAACAATGATAACTGTAGGGAAAGGGGTACAGAAAGTGAAAGTGAGGCCCAGAGATTTCAAGAAAAGTTATTCTAAACTTTTGAAGAATCTTTAGAATCTACAGATATGATAGATCTTCACAAAGAAATTATGGAACGAGGTAAACAAAAAACAAAAAACACACGCATGCAGAAGCACACACAGACACAGTTCAACAGACAGACTGACATACTTCCAAGCATATTCTCGTACAGTGGTTACCAACCTCTACAACCAGTGTACCACAATGTACCATGCCCAAAGCATGAACGAATTCCACTGATGTATGCAGTCTTCCAGTAACTTGGTACAGTACTGTTTCTAGTACTATGATAGGTCCTTCTACCTTTGCTTCCGAGAAAATTATAGCACTCAGTGTTTCTAATTTTATAGTCAATTAATTATAGCTGTAGTCTGAAGAAGAACCCAAAGTAGCTAAAAACATAAGTATATAATGGGGGAGCAAAGTGAAACTATTACCACAGCTCTTTTTAATGTGCCTCCCAAATCATTATGGCCCCTTCAAAAAACCTAGAAATGTTCTACAAGTCCAATACAAATGTCCCAAGTGATTAAGTGTGGCTTCCCACAGGGCATGATTCACTGTTGCAAATCACCTTTTTTTTTTCAGGGGCATAGTGAGGCACAGGTGTGAAAAATGGTGAGTGTGCCACCTATGAAAACCTCTGAGGTCCCCAAGGTGGGGACAGACCCAGTTCCTGGAAATTGCTCTCTCATTATCTACAATCTCACATATATATTAGTATGCATTCAGATAATGAGTACAGTCAGATTAGGAGGAAATAGCATACTTCCTAATACTCCCAAAGTCTGTACGGATTAATGGTGCTAAAATGACACTAGTGTGATGGGCACCTGCATTTCTACTGGAAGAGAATTCCATACCTGGATTGCTGCCACTGAGAAGGACCTGCTCTGACTTTAATTATCAGGGAGTTCAACTGGATAGAGTGTTGGAGCCATGATCAAAGGAACTGGCTCTCTGCGGTTAGCAAAGGCATCCTGAAGTGATCCTGTGCAAACTGAAATACACTCTGAAGTCAGTAATGCTACTTATGTCACCATTCCACAATGAGGAAAGGATATTAACAGGAACATCAGCTATGTTAAAGTTCCTTGGTACATTCTAAAATCCTTTGGATTCCATAGTTCTAGTTCTGTGGGAGTAGATCAACTCAACTGGATAGATAGTTCATTTAGTTGGATGGTAGTGCAATTAAGGATGCTACTCACAGTCTATTCAGACTTCACAAAGGAATGGTTATTGGTAACAACAAGGTCCCATTTGTTTCTTCCCCATCTCCTCCATCAGTCCAGTTACCATATTGTACCATATTGTTAATACAATATGCATTGTAACAATGATGCATTGAGACAGTTCCATGGTTTTTATGGTGACTAAAAATCCTGAGAGTTTGCCTAAATACCCTAAAAGTACCAGACCTTTCTGATCTTGAAGCTAAAAAGAGTCAGCCCTGGTTAGTACTTGAATGGGAGACCACAAATATACACAAGGTCCTGTCAGCTGTATTTCAAAGTAAAGCCATGGCAAAGTACCTCTAAGTATTCCTTGCCTAAGAAAAGCTATGAAAGTCATGGAGCTACCATAAATTGATAGTAACATACACACATAGAAACCTGGAAAGGTCTGAGACCCATCAGTATTATAAGGCTGCACAGCTGCTCTGTCAGTGTGTTGGAAACAACTCACCTACCGGGAATTCTTTGTTTACAGGTTGTGTACAGCTGGACTAAAATATTCCAGAATGAATGTTGAAGTTCATCAGGACCACTGTCCTGGGGTTCTCCAACACTGTACTGTGAATGGTCACTGCTTGCTCAGCCAGTGAGGTAACTAAACAGCAGAGAAGCATTTCTTTTCTTTTCTGTCACTCTGTCACTACTCCATATACAATGCAGTCTTTTGTACCTTGATCCAAAGCTTGGGATTTTCTTTGTGGCTAGAATAAGAATTGTTTAGGTCTTTCTTTAAAGTTGAAGCAGCTATTTTGAGCATGTACCACTGGAAGAGGAGTGAACAAAGTGTGACCTATGGTCTGCATGTGGCCCCTGGCCCCTACTTTTGTGGCCATTGAAGTCCTCTATCAGTCTTCCAAAGATCCCCACATTAAACCACAAATCGTTAAACCACACAGCGAGCCCCCAAACTTGTGAAAGCATGCCAAAAAATACTCGAACCCTATTCCAAAGGCATTACAGCACCCCATCACTTCCTGTTGCCATTTTGAGAGAGACTGCAGAGAAAAATGGAGGTATTTGGGTTTCTTGGTGGGGGGGGGGTTGTCCTGGTAGGGGGCCCAGAGGGAAATTGCCTCTTGGTTCCTATACAGTTGGCATGGGCATACCATGAAAGGAATATCTTTTTTAATTTTAACTTTTTTTTAAGGTAAGTGTCAGAGCTTCTCATATGTTTTGCATGCAGCTTACTCAGCCATGGGACATATGAAACTGGCTTTATACAAAATGTGGGCTTCCTCACTGTCTACTTTGACTGGCAACAGCTCTCCAAGAGTTTCACCATAAGCCTTTCCTAGTGCTATTATCTGAGATCTTTGAACTTAAAATCAGACCTTGGAAAAGCTGTCATATTGGATTACAGCTTCCCCAAATCCCAGCCCTAGACATGACTTCTGTGGCCCCCATAGAAATGCTGTTAGAGGGATTGTGGGAACTATAATCCAAAAAGTAACCTTTCCAAGCTATGCTGAAATGTAGCACTTGGGTTACAGAACTTAAACATGCAAAAGTTTTATCTTCTTTTCCAGAAGTTTCCTGAGGAAACATGTAAACGCTAAGCCAATTCTGAATTGAACCAAGGTGAGCTCACTGATTCAAATGAATCTGTCAGCTATATAGAAACTCAGACAACTGAAAGAAAACAACAACAACAACAACAACCAATATATGTGCCTTATTGTCACAAACTCTCTCCCCACTACCAAAGCATATTGTCGAAATTTATGTCAGTTTTTAAGTATTTACATTAAAGAATGTGAACGTTTTGAACCTGGTGATGTCTAATTGATCTTCTATCAGCCCATAAATAAAGCTAAATGGTGTAGAGCTTATCTATTAACAAAGAATTGATTATCACAGTAAATCCAGAGTTCTCAGAGGTAATATACATCTCTGTCCATGACATTTAGAGATGAGTTATATAGGTAAATAAATTATTCCCAGCAATGTCTGTAAATATCTGAATTCTGTGGCCTAAGATAGATATAACATTTTATTTGAAAGTTACTTTGTTGTATTTTCTGTCAAGGATATGAATTGCCATGGTTTTTAAAAATGTATTATCTTACAAAGCATGATGTCTGGAGTTCCTTTATCACTGCACATATATGAATCTGCAAGATCATGCATAGGACTGTACACTCTAATATAGTATACAGTTGGCCCTCCATATCCATGGATTCTGCATCCACTCAGTCAACCACAGCTTGAAAATATTTTTTTTAAAAAAAGTAAAATTTGATTTTGCCATTTTATATAAGGCGCTTCATTTTACTACATCGTGGTAGCTAATGGGACTTGAGTATCCACAAATTTTGGTATCCATGAGGGGTTCTGGAACCAACCCCTAGTGGATAATGTGGGCCCACTGTACTATCAACATACTAATCCCGCTCCTTTCCAACACTGTGTCCATCAACCTGTACAGATGTTGGGGGAAGTTCTGAAGGAGGAGCTTCTTGTATCTATGGAAGCTTTCCACTTGATTTTGAACACGGGAAAATCTACCCGTAGTACAGGGTTCTTCTTTCAGGGAATCAACCTTCATGTGTAGTGGAGTGATAAGGATAGGGACATTCCCCACCTTATTTGTCTGTGCTACACACATAGGAAATTCCTAAGTAGGATGAAATTCCTACGTAGGCCCCTGATGAATGGGCCTAGAGCACAAAACTAAAACAACACATTATCTGTACCTTATTAAACAGTTCCTTTTCCTAACAGAAGTAAAAATTTCCCTAGCAATTGAATTCATAGGAGTAGGTTATAGGGAAAGTCCTGTGAAAGAGAAGGATATTTGTTAAAAGTGTCAAGGAGATATTTCTAAGACAGCCAAAATTTTATTCTTGATTTTTAAAATACAAATTATGATCTTTTTATTTTTATTTTTTTTAAAAAACAAAACCTTATCCAATCATTTGTTCATTGCCGTTATGTGCATATACTCCCAGGTTGGTGAATATTTCAGGCAGCAGTTTTTCTTCTGTGGTGATTCTAATTCAACTCTAAGTATAACTATACTGGGATGATGTTCCAGTGTTGGTTTCATTACAAATTCCTGTAGATAAATCCCTCTTTTAAATCTTTTTAAATTTAATTCCTTTGAAATGTCACTCCTTATACCATGAGCAAGGAGGAGGAGAAGAAAAGAAATTTTGATTGTCTTTGCTGAAGATTCTGGTAGTGACTTCTCAAAAGATGACTGATTTCATGTCAATGTGTCTCAGCTGATATTATAGCTGTTTTCATATATATACTATATATACATGCACACATATATATGCCTAAATCCAAATAAAAGCAATATAATACGAGGAAAGTTACTTTAAAGATTTATTGTTTTCGTGAAATACATAAGTAAAATTCTGAACATCAGTCCTTTCAAAGATCTTGTAATATCTTGTTTTTCAGAAGTGTTAAGGTCATTGGTATTACAGCTGTTCTTCTATCTGGTACTGAAAGGGAGCCACATGTGAGATAAATTACAATTAGTTGACAAAAATGTATCTCCTCTTGTAGATTAAGAGTTGACTGAGGACACATGAAACAAGAAACAGTCTGCTAACTATACAGACATTAATAAATATTAACAATTTGTTTCAATATGTGTTTCACTGCATATTGCAATAGCCTATATCTTGCTGCATGTATAGTATAGTTGATTTAAATTATATGACAACTATTTCTTATTCATATGTACTGCGTAGTCAGGAAAAGATAATGTGTGCCTTGATGGCAATTGAGATCAGCTTTTTGTGAAATTGGGAAGTTATTTTAGAGTTCAGGATTTCACAATTTTGTCAATGAGGCAAATAAATTTTCATAATATCTTTGCTTGTTCAGGTCAGCCATGTTATATTATTGAATGTTATTATTACCCAACGATAAATACCTGAAAACAGTCCCAAGTATCTCAAAAAAATACTTCATTTTTTGGCAAAGGTATGTGATTCATTTAGATATCAAAATAATGAACATTAAAGTTCTAATTGTAGACTAAGCTGGTCCTTTCGCATACCCATTTGCCAATCAATATGTCTCAGAGCTAGGCTTACTTCAACAGCACATACTGAAACTGGAATGATACAGAGAAGATTAGCATGACCCCTGGGCAAGAATAACAGGCAAATTCATGAAATGTTCCATATTTTTGAGAGCCAGCATGGTGTAAAGGTTTGAGTGTTGGACTATGACTTTGGAGACCAGGGTTGGAATCTCTACTCAGCCGTGGAAACCTACTGGGTGACCTCAGGCAAGTCAGATGCTCTCCTCAGAGGAAAGCAAAGACAAATCTCCTATAAACTACTCTTGCCAAGAAAACCCTGTGATAGTTCACCCTAAGATTGCCAAATGTTGGAAACAACTTACAGACACACAGCAGCAATAATAATGTCTCAGAGCACATCTAACATGGGTGCACCATATATTTAGAAAGAATGCTGCTTCTCACCTTTGCATCCAGGGAAATTATACCTACTGCTTTGCATGGAAATAAGATGCAAGCAGATCACACTGACATGCCTACAGGGGAAAAGTGGCTTGGAGGTGGGTTGCCATATAAATTGTGGCTGTATGCATCCAAGGTCCTTATTTTCTATCAGTGCAGCCATGACTCTGCCCCAATAGCTGAAAAGGATTAGCTAGTTACCCTACTGAGTAAGAAGAGCAGGAATTTTTCGAGCATTCCGGACTGGTCTTATGGTGTTGCCATTTTTTGGCTTACATTTTACCAACTCAACGTGGGAAGGGAAATTTATGATGATTGCCTGGTTTGTTTTCTCACTGACTGCAGCGTGGCAGGTAATGAAGGCATACAAACAGCAGAGTTAGTTATCATTTTGATCACCTGGTGAGGGCTAGCAGAATCAACCTACACCTCAATGCCAATCAGCTCAAGGGGATATTGGAGGAGGCTCCCCTTGGACTCTGAAATCTTTGCTAGCTGAGGGAAAAAGCCACATACCCCCTTCCTTGTCTTCATGGTGGGCAAGTGATGAAAGGTAGCCCAGAAGGATTTCTCCTTTCATCTTGCAAAATCATTCTAATGCTCCTTTTTCTGTTTGTTTGCAGTTGGGAATGCTATGCTCATCACAATAAATGTAACTGTGGTTCAGCCTCTGTTATTAAATTATATTGAAATACACCAAACAAACATAAGACACCTTTGTTAATAGTTTAAGCCTTGGTTGACTATGTGAGCCCAGTATGCTTGGTGGGAGAGGGAGAGACAGAGAAAATAAAACAGAATGGTGTATTATTCTTACAGTGTTACACCTCCCTCTGGGCCACAGTTTGTGTTTGTTTCTATTGCATATCACCTTCCTTAAGCAAAATACACAATCAGCATGACAAACACTGCCAAACATTTTTTTTAAAAAAATTGTATTCTTAAATTTAAGGCCTTGTGCAGTATAATGTGTCAACCTCAAACAACCTAAGGATTTCTTTGTTTTCTCATTGTTTTTCTTGGCTCTTCCAAGGGGACTGATATCCCAGTGAGGTTCCCTGAGGTTCCCCTGAGGTACAGCTTTGTGTTGCTTCACAAATGGGATCTCACAAGAATGACCTGCTGCCCAAGCATGGAATAATGAGGGCAAATGCATAGAAGTGAGTTGAATAAGGGCCATGTTATTTAACCTAGGACCTTTATTTAACCTAGAACCTAGAATCTATCTAATTGTGTTGAATCTGGAAAGGAGCAAGAAGGGGAAGCAACCTAGTGCGGGTTGAGCTGAGGCAAGTATCAACCCTTGACTTCCTCCTCAGCCTCCCCCTGGATTAAACAGCTGAGCTTCAGTGTCAGTCCAATAGCTGGGTTGCTCCCTATCTGGCCATCTCCTGGATAGCAGACCAGAGGAATTCCCTCTAAAGTTTCAGGAAGGAAAATCCTCCAGGCCATCTCCAATGGTAGTCTCCTTCCCCACTGTGGATCCCAGGACCTACGAGGGAGTTCCAAAGTCCTGTCTTTCACCAAAAGGGTACAAAGGTGTTCACCTTAACTGCTACTTTTCTTCCACGCTACCTGCCAAGTAACCTTCTATTTAAGATAGCTGTCAAAGTCACACAGATAAATTGTGTAGTAAGAAAAAAAAAGTGAAGGACGTGGTAGGGCCTTAAATATTCTTTGACTCTCCCCTCCCACCCCCAGATCATGCTTACCATCTAGGCAAGATTGTACCTAATGTAAGAACACCTGGCCTTTCTCCACTGAAGGCCAGCAAAGGAGGTGCCTCCCTTGCAAGACCTTGCCCTGCGCAGGTCTGGAGCTGCATTATTTGGAAGCCTGTAAAGGGGTTCTTTTAAAATAAACAAAGAAGTTCCCAGTAGCCTGAAATCAGATTGTAATATTTTATGTATGTATTTATGTATGTATTATATTTGTATGCCGCCTTTCTCCCAAAATGGGACCCAAGGTGGCTTCCAACAATAAATTAGACCTTAAAAACATTTATAGCAATTAAAACATTAAAACATGTAAAATTATAAAAAGATATATTCAATTCAATTCAAAACAGTATCCAATTTTTAACACAATTTAATAAATAAATTCTCCAACTTATATAAAAACCTGCTTAAAAAGAAAAGTTTTAGTCTGCCAGCGGAAGGGCAACAGGGAGGGGGCCAGCCTAGCCTCCTATGGAAGGGCGTTCCACGGGGTGGGAGTGGCCACTGAGAAGGCTCTCTCCCATGTTCTCACCAGGTGAGCCTGGGACAGTGGTGGGACTGAGAGAAAGCCTTCCTCACCAGATCTTAAGGCTCTGGTAAGTTTGTACAGGGAGATACGGTCTTTCAAGCAGCCTTTCATGGCAACTTTGGAAGAGACTAAAGATTTGTTTGAGCTAGTCAGCAGCTGTTAACTGCCTAATCAGTACTAAACATATTATTAATAGCTGATCAAAAATCTAGTTGCCTATGGGGTTTTGATATTACCCAAATCCACTCCACTGGAGATTTTATACTCTCTCTCTCTCTCTCAGACACACACAAACACACAGAGGCATGCGCGCACGCACACACACACAGACACACATCACTTTAAGGTTATCATAAGTTGGAGTCGACACAAAGGCACATAACAATGACAAAACCTTCTGTTGTAGAACTCAGTGTGTCTTATTATGAGAAAGAAAAGACCCTTCCGGTTGCATGGCCGGCGCGAGTGGCAGCTCGGATTGAAGCTGCGCAATGGCGCGGCTCTGAGCAGCCACCCGCTGGACTCCAGCTGCCTCTTTTGCCACCACAGAGGCGGCAGAACACCCCTCCGGTACGAGGGGTGCGGAACGGGTCCGACGGGGACCCCAGAACCGGCATTTGCTCTGCCCGGTTGGGAGAGCGGAAAGCGCCAAGGGGGTCGAAGGACCAAGACGGAACCAGCAGGATCGCCGCCTGAGCGGCACAAGCGCCACCGTCAACTTTTAAAAGAAGACATCAAATAACATGTAAGAATTTAATAAGAGTCATTTAACCTGTTCTGGTCGCGATTCTGTCAATATCGCAGCAGTTCTGGCATGCAACGGTGGGCAGAAGCGAAAGAATGGAGGGGACCCTGAGCCTGAGTGAGTTCGTTATGGCTGGGAGTTTTTCTTAAAGGGGCGGCTGCAATTTTAAGAAAAGGCTAGCTGGGAGTGCTGCTTACTCACAAGGATCGAAGTTAATATTTTTTAAAGAATAAAGAAAGACTTATGAATCACAATTGGGACTTACAGTATAAGATGGCATATAATTGATCATGACTGATGGATTATAAATGAGTTATAATCTCCATTTGAACACTAAATTTTCTACAGTATAATACTTCGATATTTTGGCTGGACTGAGAAGATCTGGAATTTGATTTATGGATCAGGGGTTTGGATTTTGGATTTTGGAGGAATATTCTGGGATTGAAAGCTATTGAGCTGCACGTCTCCTTTTCTTTATTCCTGTGGAGTGACTCTTGTTTCTTGATTCTCTTGGATTGTTGAGACTATGAGACTGTGCTGAAGGTCATCTAACCCAAAACATCCTCATTCCCACGGATGGAGCAGCCTGGAACCTAAGCGACAATGAAAATGCAAGGAATCTTCTGAAATGAACTCCGGGCAGCTCCAAGAGGGGAGGAGGGAATATGAAGTGGATAAAGGCACAGGGTTCTGGATTTGAGAAGGGGCAATGTATTTCAGCAATGTCAAACAAGTTTACTATAAGTGATATATTGTCAGTAATATAAACAATGTGATGTCAGGGTTGAGACTGTGAAACGTGTGGTGGAAGAGACTTGATTGGAAGATCCTTCCTCCCATGGACTGAGCTGCTTGGAATTTAAGCGACAATGAAATTACAGATAATCTTTAGAAATGAATTTTGGGTGGCGAAGTCCAAGATGGGAGGGGGGAACGGGGAGATTGTGATGGAAGTTAGTCAGGTAAAGACCCTCACTCTCCTGGACGGAGCGGCTCGGAACTTAAGCGACTAGGAGCATACAGTAAAAATTCAGAAATAGACTCCGGACCGCAAAGTCCAGGAAGGGAGGGGGGAAAAGGAGCAGATAAAGTCACAGGATTCTATACCCTCTCTCTTGGGTGCAGTGCAGCTTGGAATATAAGCGACTTTAAGAGTACAGAGAATTTGCAAATGAATATCCGGGCAGCAGGGCACCAGATGAGAGAGGGGAACGGGAAGATGATGATTGATGGATTTTTATTTTGACATTGTTAATTAAGCTTGCAATTGATGATATATCGATATATTTCATGAATATGAACATTGTGATATTGCTGAATGGGAGAAGGGGTTTAAAAAGTACTTAGGAGAAACAAGACATTTTAGTATAATGGAATTTAGGGTAAGAAGATGGGGGACTGTTGCAGTAATAATTGCTTAGACTGCCAGATATACAATGACAGAAATAATTAAAAATTTTAAGATTTTGGACCGTAGGTAATGGAGAGTTAAATGAATATATATGTATGTGTGTGTGTGTGTGTGTGTGTGTGTGTGTGTGGAGAAAACAGAAGCTTCAAGAGAGTGATATGGAAATATTTTGCAACAGGACGATTTGAGTTAAGCAGAAGGGAGTGATGGTTGGGAACTGTCTAGCCAGAACGACTTTATTATGATTGTTAGGAGAAGGAAATGTGTGTTCGAACAGATGAGATAATCAATTTATTGTGATGCACTACTGTAACAAGTGGACTAAGCTGCGGGAAATGTTGACCAGAACAGCGTGGAAGAACAGAAGAAAATTCATGTAACAAGTACAAGTCAAATAATCCTTTTTTTATATTTGTGAAATTTAATAAAATTATATTTAAAAAAAAAAGAAAGAAAAGACATCACTTTTGCAGGAGTTTATTGGAAAGGGGCTTGGAAGGATACTGTCAGTGGGTTTTTGTTGAGAAAATCTGAGTTTTCGCACAAAATTTTATCCTGAAGAGGTGAAGTCAGAGCAATTTATTATAAAATGAAAGTGCTGGGACCTAGGCCTTTTCCGCATGGCATTTGCCGTGCGAAAGGGTGCCTGGAGCGTTGCGCAATTGTGAGGAGCGATCTGCACAACACACAATGGCATGACACTCCTGGGTCAGGCAGGCGCTGATCGTGCACCTTTTCATTTTCAGCTAGAAGCCAAAAATGGTGCACGATTGGACATTGATCCTGGGCCCTGTGCGCACTTACCTGGCATGCGGAGCCTCTGGAACCATGCCGGTTGTGCTTCCTGCCCCAGTGCAGCCTGGGAAGGTCCCAGGCTGCACAGTGGAAGGAAGAGGTGGGGCTCTACTGCGAGCAGGCAGCTCGTGTGAAGCCAAAGGACCCTGGACGTGAAAACCTATTGCCAGAGGCTGCTCATGCGATCCCCGCACCCCAGCACTGGAAAAAGGTAAGGTGCGGAAAGGGCCCTAGACTTGCCTGACAGCCTGTAGTATTGATTATAGGTATAAAAAGGTATCTAGTCAAATCCCAGTTCTGGGGAAGAGATGGCACATCGTCAACAAGAATTATTAAGTAGTATTGAGAGACAATAATAATTGGATAATCTATAGTTGCTTAATAATAAAAGTGGGAAAAATCTTCCACTAAATATTCAAGTTTGGAATTGTTTTTTGTTATATGTACCTGGACCTGTCCTGGTACTGAGCATATTTTGGAACTGATGTCGATGAACTGTAATACCAATGAAACTCTATATAGAACAGCATTTTGTTAAGAATTGATTTGTGCCTGTTCTGCTCTAGTGTCTTCTTTTACACATTGTGTTTAGCTTCAGAATGCTTGCTTCTTGAGCTGAAAAAGCATGAAATAAAGAGGAACACCGACAAAGCTGGTATCCAAAGTGGAACTGGATATAAGTGAAAATATCATATGTACTGTGTGTGTGTGTGTGCATTTGTGTCCGTGATTCCTCTTGGTTAATCCCAAATAGAGTTAATCCATAATCTGTGGTTGACTGATGAATCAACCATTGGAAAATCCCATTGATTCAATATGTCTACTCCAGTTATGACAAGATTTGGGCAAGTTACACTGTTGGTGTAGAAACAGAAATAGAGGTTTAGAAATAGGGGCTAGCATCAGTTAAAAGCCTTGGGCTAAGAAACCTAAATAGTTGTCCAGAAATGTAGGCAGCACATAGAGCACACTCACTGATATTTTCATATTGATTTTGAGCTCATTAGAAGAAACTTTTTGGCTGTCAAGCCAGTTCAGAGATATATTTTGTATTTTTATTATGGGTCCACAGATATATGGGTGGACATTGGAGATGATGGGTGAGCAGAGACTTTACTGCTTAGAAATTGTACAGATTAACTATAGTTTTTTAAAGCCCCAGATAGTTTTCAAATATCCAGTATCAATCATTATTTTTCTTCCTAAAAGGGGGGCTACATATAGAAGCTTGTGTATACTTATCTATCAGAGAGAGAGAGAATTTTACAGTTGATAGAGTAATAGATATGCACATCATAATTGGTACATGGATTTGATTTGATAAATCTGTGGTAATTTGTTCCTTTCTTCTGAAAATGGAGCAACAAACCACATGGGAATTTAAATAGTTTTTGAAGCCAGGGTGAGATAGCAGGAAACAGTTGTTATTATATAGTGATTACCACAGAATTATAAATGTTACAGTAAATGTAATTACATTGAATTGGAGCAGAACATGGTTATATGAGCCTATATATGAAATGGAAATGTCCTCTTGATATTTTTTTCTGTGCTTTAATAATCCAGCAGATTCTACAGTTAACTAAGAAATGTGTTGACAACAGAATTAAATGCAGCTTCTTTGAGTTTACTACTGATATTTTTTTACCAAGCAGATGTTTGTCTAAGTACTCAAAACTCAAGAGAGATGTTTAGAGATGAAATGCCTGTCATCTCAGATAAGTGTGATATTTGCTCCAACAGGCTTAGAGAGTTAACACATGATTTAAAAAATAAAAAATGTAATTATCAGAGAAAAAAATAGGAATCTGCTACTGAAACTTCTCCAACTGAATTTAATCATAAATTCAAGTCAGTTGAGTTCCTAAGTACCACAGAGCTTTTTCTTAAGCAGTAAACATACAACTTGCCTGCTTATATAATTTCATATTTTGGCTCCTTGTATATGCATATATATGTAAATGCACATACAGAGACAGACACGTAGGCATGTGGCAGCTTCTTTTCAATCAGGCTTTCCATGTATATGCAAAGACTTCTTGTAACAAGAGGGTAGGTTATATGGGTTTTTCTACCTGATTAGTGGCCTTCCTTGAACAAAGGTGCCCATCTTGTGATAATAACTGATGCCATCATTTGTGCCTGCATTGTTTTGATATTCACAGACTTACATGTACATAGGCACACACACACACTGCAGCTGTATAACATATAATTATAAATGCCTCCTCCTCCAATATTGGCTCAAAATATGGATCAACGCATGCTTGTTTGTCGCAAGGGAATCTTCCTTTCAACATGTACAGATGAATAGCTCTGATTTTTTTTTTGAATGCATTAATTTTCTTTCAAGATTTTTCCTTGTAGAACAAAACATGTTTTTTCTGACACAAAAATAGGCCCAAATCCTATTTTTGCTTTTGACTAGAGTACCCCTATCGAAATTATCAGATTTACTTATGTATTGGTGCACCATTAAGCAAAAGATTCAGTGGGTCTGCTCTAGGAATAGGAAGACTATTCAAAATATCCCAAAAATAGATTTCAAATGTGATAGCCTGTGCAGAAAACAGTATACTTTGTGCAGAAAACCATATTCTTGTCTACATAGAAAATGCTGCTTTTTCTGCAGAAAACGCAGTTTTCTTCAGAAAATAACCACATGTGAATCTGTGGAAAACCTGTCTCAAGCTTTCAATATTATCAAAAACTGCAGTTTTCAAAGACTAACTTGCAGCAAGAAGAAAATTCATAAAGTTACTTGGTTCCCCCTCCCCCTTTGATAAGAAGTTTAAAAAGAATTACACCTATACTTTCCTTGAGATGGGACTAACCAACAGAATTGTGGCCAAAGTGTACATTATGTTGGTATGGCTGCTGAAATATGTAAATTATAGGGTCATAGGAACTTGTTCAGAAAGTTTTGAACAGTTTGCTGTCTCCAGTACCATTTTAAGAAACAGTGTAGGTTAGCCAACTCCCCCCCCTTTTTTTTTTTTGGTAATGGCATCCCAATGATGGAACTTCCTCCCTAAGGAAGACATACTTTTTCCATCTATGCTCAACATGAAAATTCTTTTATATATGATGTATTTGAATGCTTTTAAACAACCTTTACTCTCTTTGGATGTTTAAAGAAACTTTGTTCTATTGGTAATTCAATTATTTTGAATTGTGACCGGTCTGATTTTTTTACAGTCACATTCCTGAGACTGGAAAGCCACTTAAAGAGCCTTGAGTTCAACAGCTCACATTTCTTAATTTTTCTGTGACATATTAGACTGTTAATATAATAAATAGCTGCAATACAGGGGTGTGGTAAGGGAAACTTTATTGTTAAGATCTTGTGGTGACTCGCAGCATAAGGATCTGTTATGCTAATGTGTATCATCATTTCAGTTGGCCATAGTGGTAGCAGGGGGATGGCTTGATAGCTTTATTTCCTGAGAAAGGTGCCTTTCCTTGCTATCCCATGTCCATGATTGCAGTGCCCAACTACTTTACTTTTGCTATCATACCACTACTTCCATTGCTAGCCATTCCTATGCTGGGTGTCATGCCCTGCTTCCAGAGCATGGACTCTGACTCAGAGTCTGAGATAGGGAGCATGCCAGGACCTGCTGTACAGAGAGAGGTTACTGTGCCAGAAACAGAACAGGGGATGGTGCCAGCTCCAACAGGGAGTCCTGCCTCCTCATATGTAGAAGAACACTTATTGAGACCCAGCTTCACAGAGCACAAGCAGCAAAGAGAGAGCCATTGTTGCTCTCCCAGGATTTATAACTGGCACAATCAATCAAGGCACAGCTGCACTAGGCTTTGTGTCTATTTAGCTGGCATCCTTCCCCTCCAGGAGTTGTTGGAGCTTATCTGACCTGCTGCCTTGCTGGATGCCTTGATGAATGCTTGGATTGACCTTGGACACTCCCTTGCAGTGAAACCCTGCTGGACTTTGTTTAAGTTTTACTTTATGTTTCTCTCTGTGCTTACTACCTGGAAGTAAGTAACAAGCTGGGAGTTATTCAGTTGTTTTAGTTGTTTTATCAGCTATGCCAGGACTGAGTACCTTTTCGCACTTTACCCTTTCGCAGTGCTGGGGTGCGGGGCTCGCGTAAGCAGCCTCCAGAGGAAGGCTCTCCCTTCCCTGCCTGTTCAGCTCCACAGCTGCTTCCTGGTCGCATGAGTGCCCCGCCTCTTCCTTTCTCAGTGCAGCCTGGGACCTTTGACAGCTTGCACTGGACAGGAAGCGTGACCAGCCCGGCCCCCAAGGCTCCGCACACCAGGTAAGTGTGTGCGGGGCCCCGGAGCGATGTGCGACCGCGCAGCATTTTCGGCTTCAAGCCGAAAATGAATAAATGCATGTGCGGTCCGCGTCAGGCCCTTGAGCGTCGTGCAAATGTGAGTGCATTCTGTGGACTGCTCCTCACATGTGCATGATGCTCAAGGGGCCCTTTCACATCAGAAATGCTGTGCGAAAAGGGCCTGAGATAGGACACTGGTGGAGTTATCTCAACTAGTGCTATCTTGACCTATGTATTCATCAGATAACAAAAGTCAGCTAGGATTTTGTTACTGCCTTGTATGACTCCAGCATTTACAGCCAGCATGGTGTAATGGTTTGAGTGTTGGACTAAGACCCTGGAGACCAGAGTCCAATTCCCCGGTCAGTTGTAGAAACCTACTGGCTGACCTTGGGCACATCACACACTTTCAGCCCCAGAAAACCTCATGATAGGTTTTCCTGAGGGCCAGCATAAGTTGGAAACAGCTTGAAGGCACACAACAACAACAACAACAACAACAACAACAACGTCTCCTGCCATTGAATACTGCTTAGAAGAAATGCATGTTTTGCATTTTTGGTCAGTGGAATAAGAATGGATTAATTCTGTAAAGAAAAAGGAGAGAACTGCGATTTCCAGCCTGTGGTTTCTATGTTTGTTGATACTTGCCATATCTGTCTTTGATAGACATGGGATGAGTAACTGTCACAACTAAGGTAGTCACATTTGCCCCCTGTGGGCCCAGGAGGGACACATATACGTTTTCATTCCACCATGCTCCAAATCACTGGAGTTCAAATCCTGGCACAGCCTTGGAAGGCCCACTGGGTGACCCTTGGCAAGTCATACTTTCTCAGCCTCAGAAGAAGACAACAGCAAACCCTCTTTGAACAAATCTTGCCAAAAAACCCTCATGACTGGTTTGCTTTTGTTGTTATTTTGTGCCTTCAAGTACTTTCTGACTTATGGCAACCCTTCCTCTGAGACTGAGAGTATGTGACTTGCTCAGAGTCACCCAGTGGGTTCCCATGACTGACTGGGGATTTGAACCTTAGGGTTCACTATAGGTTAGAAGCAACTTGAAGACACACAACAATAGCAAATTCTCTGAGCATCTGAACCCTTTTCATCCTAAAAATATTTAGCCTCGAAATGGTCAATATTATCCCATTTTAATTTCCCTCCCCCAATTTAGGGCTGTAAAAGGTTAAAAAAGAAGTGACCAGAAGACAGTGAAAATGATGTAGAGGGCACTATTGGCCATTTGGAGGCTGCATTTTGTGAAGAGGAATACTCGTGGGTGGGTTGGTGTTTGTCCTTAGGGATTCATACAAAAACAAACAAACAAAAACTTTTGGGTGGGACTGCATGTGCCATGCTACAGTGCATGTTATATTTAAGTTCTGTAGACTTATTACTCATTTCTACCCCCTGGAACTTCCACTTCCATTAAAGTTCCATAAATGTAGCACTGTTATCCTGTTAAGCACAACCATTTTTTGAAATAATAAATAAAAACCATGCTTCATGTTGCCATGGAATTGACTCCCAGCCTGACACGTCTTGTGTACAGGTCTGCACTGCCTGGGAGATTTCTGGATCATGCCAGGGCGCACACCCACAGTCCTGCTTCTATCTTCACCCCCCCCCCCCGGAATTGCAGACCTGTTTCACTATTGTCCCCCTTTGGCTTCCTCCTACTAGATTGATCTCTGTCCCCTACTTTCCTTAAACTCTGGCCCTTCTCAGCAATAAGAAAAAGCAGACTTTAATCCTAAAAGAAAGTGGTACTCTTGGTACTACAGTTGTAAAGGTAGTGTGTATAATTCCTTATGTAGAATGATACTCTGTGAGACTGCTTTTATAAAAACAGAAAGTTACATTTTATTGAAACACTGGCCCTTTCCACATGTGGGGGGGGGGGGAACGGGCGAAAACACCCTAAAACGGAGCTTACCAGCAGCCTGGTAAGTCCGTCGCCACGCGGAGGAGCGTGAACTCACTGCTCCGCAGTCCTCCGGCATCCCAGATGGCAGCTTCCGGTTGGTGGAGGCTCTCTACCAACCGGAGAAGCTGGCCAGCCGGAAGCCCACCCCCCGGCAGATCTGCAGGCATGCACTTGCGCGCGCCTGCAAATCCGCGTCGGAGCCAGGCGATGGAGCGGCACGGGGCTGCGCGCTCCGTGCTTTTTAAAAACCTCGAAAAAGAGGTTTTTAAAAAACACGCAGCGCGCCTAGTTCCTGGTGCTCCTGAGTGGATTCTGGTGTGGAACTACGAAAAGTAGTCCACGCCGGTCCATTCTACGGTGCAGAAGACCTCCGTGAGAGGTCGCTCTGCACCATTACAGAAGCCCGGTGTGGAAATGACCACTGTTATTGTAACTTGTTTATAACTCAATTTTTATAATACAGCACACCCTTTCTCTCTCTCTCTCTCTCTCTTTCTATGCTCAGCTCATTTACTGTCAATTTTTCACTCTGTTTCCCAGCTCTTTAACACAGTTCTTTCCTCTTTGCCCCTCACTGGACTCTTCTCCACACTAAGGCCTTTTCCGCACTAGCCTGTTATAGCGCGATGATTAGACTTTCAACATCCTATGGAATCCTGGGGTTTGCAGTTTCGGGAGGGGCCAGCTGGCCCCTCCCGAAACTGCAAATCCCAGGATTCCATAGGATGTTGAAAGTGGAATCATCGCGCTATAACAGGCTAGTGTGGAAAAGGCCTAACTCTCTCCTATGTCAGTTAAATTTCCATTTTTCCTGCCCCCTTGGTTTGCCCCTCCCTTGAGCTCCCCAGAGTTCCATTTTACCAACTGTGATGAACCTGAGGTGGGAGGGCTTGACAACAGAGCCTCCTTAGAGACTGAGAGTGTGAAAAAGTGATTGGTTGTTGAAGTGGAGCCTTGGATAACTCAGGGGAGGGGCTGGTGGAGAGAGGGGAATAACGGAATTTGACTGACTGTTCAGTTGATTGAAGTTCAGTTTAGAGTTTGGGAGATGTTTTAGGCTAGAATTGAAGAGAGCATTGAAGAGAGTGTTGGTGGAGAGAGAGCGAGAGAAGGATTGTGCTTAGTCACAAAATAAATTTTACCTTGACAGTGTGTTTAATAAAGATTTCTTTATATCTTTCTATAAAAGCAGCTTCAAGAGAGTGTCATTTCTCTGTACTGGATTATACATGCTACCATTATTATCATTAGTACCATTATTACTGTTTGTACCAATAGTACCACATTCATTGAAGAGATAAATCACTGCTTGTCCTTATATCTGAAAAGGGGGGGATTTAAGGGAAGCAAGTGGAGAGAGATAACCCTGGAAGGAGAAGCCAAGGGTGGGAGGGACAAGAGTGAGGAGGGTGCTGCATTCTCAGGAAAGGGGAATGGAAGCAGCCCTGGCTTGATCCAGAAATCTCCCAGGCTGTGCAGACATGGACAAAAAGAGGTGTCAGGCTGGGTGGAAAGAAACATCATGCCAACCAATCATATTTATTTATTTATTTATTTATTTATTTATTTATTTATGGATTTGGAAAGGCATTTATTGTCATGATACAAAGTAAAACATCAGACAAGTTGAGCAGGACATGCACTCAGCACAGCCCTGGGCTCTGGTTCCTGGGGGCCCAAGACCTGGGAATGATGAGCAACTGACCTTGTGGTGGTAATACTGGATCAGCGGTGTCAGTGCCCCCAGATGATGGTGGTGCCATTCTTGAAGTTGGTGAAGGAACACGTCATGCCTTGGCTCAGGGACTCCACAGCTGACTTCCACGTGGCAGCAAAGCCATGCACTAGCTGCATCACCTGGGCTTCCTCCATGTGCAGCCACTTCAGCTGGCCCTGCTCTGCCAGGGCCTCTGCCTCCTTCACAAAGGCAATCATACCCCCACAGCCGGGGGCCAGGATCTCCTCAATGAACTCCTGGAGCTGCCCCAGCAAAATCAGTGTCCGGTTGTGGGGGAAGGTCTGGTTGATGCTGACGATGGCCAAGGAGAACTCAGTGTAGCAATGGGTGATGTAATGGGGCCTTGTGTCCAAGAACTCCAGCTTTTGGGGGTCTGTATTCTGGATGCTCTGGATGTTCAGCTCCACGATGTGCTCAAAACGGAGACACAGCATCTCCAGCAGCGTGTCCCAATACCTTAATGGCCATGAGGGCAAAGGCAATTTTCCAGCGCCCATCGATGTTGGTGTTGAGGACTCGGAAGATGTGCTGGAACTTCTCTGGAATCATGAGAGACATGGCTGCGGTGGCTCCGTCTCGCTCCCTGGCTGTGGTCTTTACCGATCAATCCTTTTAAACTACTCCTGGTCACTCTGGAGGCTTGGTTACCAAGACCCTCCCTTCAGGTTTTGTCACAGGCACACTTTTAAACTGTTGGCAGTAGGTTTTCAAAATTAATTTCAATGACTTAGAGAAAATTCGAGCAGCTTTTAAAATTAGCCAGGTGGTGACATGAATGCTTTCTCTCATAGGACTCATGGAAATGTTGATTGTTCATTGGAGTTTAAAATCTCTGATGAATTACCAGCTTTAAGGCTGGAGGAGCCTGAGTTTCCTGTCAGAACAGATTTGCAAATGGAAGATGAATCATGACCCATAAACCAAACAGTAATCTAAAATTGGAGTCTGGGTCATAAATTATTTCCCTCAGTGGATTCTAAGGGGTACTAAAATAAAATAAACAAATAAAAACACAAATAAATACTTAACTAAATATTGCTACATTTGTTAAGATTGATGAGTTGATTTGATCTATAAAGTCCTTAATCCAGTTTAGTTACATGTAGTTCAATGGAAGTTAAGCCCTAATCTCATATTTATGTGCAGCTATAATCGTTCAGTAAAACTTATTTCCAAGTAAACATTGTGTTAGGTTGCTGGTTTTAACTCTGCATCTGGAAATGTGTTTACTTGGTATTTCTGGGTAAGTGTGCTTAGGAATGGGACAAAAGAAGATAACTCAAAAGTTGGTGACTTATTCTCAAAAAGTCAGTTGGAATGGTGACTACAATCCTGCATGAGATGTATTGTAAAGTTTCACATTGGCAGAACTATGTCTCCCCTCTCACCCCTGGAGCACCTGGGAGATGATGTCATTGTTCTGCCTCTTGCTATAGGGACCTAGTCAAACATTTCTCTGATGTCCTCTGGTCTTCATCTGCCAGTGAATGGTCATGGAGTGAGTCCCAGTGGCATTTTTAGTCATGACATGAGTTTTGTAGAAAATTCTGCCCTCTGCATCAACAACAACAAAAGACTGGAAATGGTGCAAGTTCAACTTAATAACAGTAGTCAGTAACAGGATGCCAGCCAATGTTTCCATGATTGTGAAAGTTGGTAGTGCTTTAGAGTATCAGCTTCAAATGGCAAAAAGATCCATAGCAGCTGTGCAGCCACAAGCCTGTCTATAATCTTGAAATGATGACAATGTCAATAGCAAAAACATCTGTACTACAATGATGCTGTAGTACCTGCAGTACCACATTGAGTAATGAGCACAATCCTCCACTATGTAAATTTTGCCTTTACATTTCTCAAATAGTGTATGTTGTTGTGAAACACTTCTTTCTTTCCTCTAAGGCGAGGGCCAGTTGGAAATATGTGGATTTCCAACTGTATATTTTGCCTGATTCTTTGCTCAGGTTGGGAGATGCAGGCTGAATAAACCTGTAAACAAACACATGAAAGAGCAATTTTTTTCACACATTCCTAAATCTAGGGAAAATGCCATATCTGTAACCTCCAACAGAAAGGACTGAAAATTCTATCCATTCATTCCAGCAGGTTTACTAGTACGGTTGGCCCTTCACATTGCCTCATTAAGGCTTCACAGATTTGATTATTTGTGGATTATGGGGGGTGGAGGTGGGACAGGAGGAGGCTGTGTGTGTGCCCATTTGCTCACTCAGTCACATGGATGAGAAGGGGGAGGGGATGGGGATTCTGTCATTCTCTCACTTGCATGGGCAGGAGGTGGAAGAGATGGGAAGGGAGGAAGGTGGGCATGTGCACTTGCTCACTCTTGCAGTCAGGAGGAGTGATGGGATGGGAGGAGGGGAGGCATATGCATTTGCTCAATCACTCACTCACGTGAGTAGGAGTGGGAAGGGGATAGGATGCTCCCCCATCTCATCCCTTTCCCCCTTGTCTGCACATAAGTAAGTAAGTGAATGAATGGCCGAGGGAATGCACACGCACAAATAATAATTCTGTGGCAGTTAAACTCGTACAAATATCTACATTTTTGGTGTTGATATGCCTGCAGTAGAGAACCAGTGTGGTGTAGAAACCAGGTTCAATTCTGCACTTGGCCATGGAAACCCACTGGGTAACCTTGGGTGCATCACACACTTTAAGCCCCCGAAAACCATGTGATAGGTTCACCTTACTTTGCCATAAGTCAGAAACAACTTGAAGGCATACAACAACAACAATGCCTGCAAGATTCCCATGGCTTTTGGGACTAGACTTTCTAGATATGCAAAGACTGTGTCAGCCAAGCTTTACAAAAGGAGAAAGTGCAATAGTAAGAGGCACACATCTATTCTTCCATGTCTGCAGGCACTGGCTGTATCCTGACACCTGAGAAGATTAGCTTTAGAAGCAGGAATTAACCTGCCATATCCAGATAACATTACCATACCTAAATAATGTTCTGGAAAGTGGATTGATACATCTGTGACCTACCTCCTCATAGCCAAAGTTACAGTAGCGCTGTATGTGCCAATGAGTTGTTTGTCTTCATTAACTTTCAGGCTTCTTCCTCTGAAAGCTCATGAATTTTGGTCAGATATATATCAGCCAGTCAGCAAGTCTAGGGGTGCCTCAGAAGAGGCAACTATTTCACATGCTGACTGGCTTCTATTCCACACTCTTATTCCAATACTTGAAAACTTTCAAAAGTTTTGAAATTTTCAAATCAATCAGTTTAAACATTGAGTTTCTTGAATTTGTCCTGTCTTCCTCAAATGTTACAAATGAGCACCATACTTTTCAGAAAAGCCTTGATTAGTTCATCGTTTATATGCTTTTAAGAAATGGAACATCATTCCATTATTAAGCACATGAAAAATTTAAAGTAGAGTCCTGTTATCGCTTTGCATTCAGTGCAATATTCCATTATTGTTACAGCTGACTGAATATCAGGAAAGAAAAATAAAAGCCTTCATCAAATAAATTATTCAATTAAAATACATACATGTTTGCTGAATAGTCTTTTCTTTGAATAGCAGGCAAGTAACTCTAATTATTGAAATTAACAATGCAGCTGATGAGGCTGGGAATAATATGAATAAAAGGAAGGAGATTGTATCTCTATTTGACAAAAATTGCTGGGGCTAGCTAGACACATGTTCTGGGTAGGACATAAATTAGTCCCAGCTGGATTTGGAAACACTGTTTGCATAACTGCTGTAACAATTCATCGTTTAGGAGGAGAAAAAAAGTCCAAATGAACTTTGAATGCAATGTTTTCAAATTTCAATTTTGATATTTTTTTTTTCAAATTCATCAGAATTTGTAATTGATGAGAGAAGTTTAGAAGTACATTGGCAACAACTGTTGAACGTTAAAAGAAATTGCCAGGGCAATGTAAGATTTAGCCCTTATCGTCAGGTTAGTATTTGCTTCCAGTAGGTCTGAACTTTCACCAGCACTACTGTTTGCTTCACTACTGATTTCTGAGGACAAAGATGAGAATTGTACTAAGTTGTGTGTTTTGGGACAGTTTGAATGAAGCTGATGAATGCAGTTATTGAAAATCCAGACATCTTTCCCTTCTATGGCAGGGATATCTCATTTCAATAACATATCACTCAAACTGCTATACATTATTCTAACTGGGATAATGGCAACATGTACTTCAGGCTCTTCTACAACAGAGGCCCTTTCTGCATGGCATTTGCCATGCGAAAGGGTGCCTGGAGCGTCGCACGATTGTGAGGAGTGATCTGCACAATGCACCCACAACTGCATGATGCTCCAGGGGCCAGCAGGCGCCAATCATATACCTTTTCATTTTCGGCTGGAAGCTGAAAATGGTGCACAATCGTGCATTGCTCCTGGGCCCCACGTGCACTTACCTGGTGCGTGCAGTCTCTGGAGCCGCAGCGGTTGCACTTCCTGCCCCAGCGCAGCCTGGGAAACTCCCAGGCTGCGCAGCAGAAGGAAGAGGCGGGGCTCTCGCATGAGCAGGCAGCTCGTGTGGACCTGAAGCACCAGGGAAGCGAGAGCCTCTCACTGGAGGCTGCTCGTGTGATCCCTGCGCCCCAGCGCCGAAAAAAGGTAAGGTGTGGAAAGGGCCAAAGATAGGAATGCTGGGAGGAAGGGTTTTGCTTTGTTGTGAAGCACATCACTCATATTTTATTTAAAGAATAATAGTATACAAATAAAGTGATTAACTAATTGCCCTGCAATCTCATGATGACATACACAGATAAAAGTTGTGTTATGCATGGGAAGTGATAATTTTGGGAGAATTTAAAATGATCGTATCTGGTTGACGGTGACTTAAATGGAATTGCAATTTTGAGACTTTTGCACATGTATTAGCACATAAAGTATATGCATTGTTGCTGTTCATTACAGTTTCACAGAAGATTGCCAGCCATGTACTGTAACCGTTATCCACATAGATTGCACTACATTAGTATTCCATATGGAAGTTGCGTAGTGCAACTCTGTCAGTTGATATTTGTGCTACTCTGAAGCGATGTAGGATCTTGGCCTTTGATTGTAAATGTAGTTTCCTTTTGTTTATATTTGAGGTTGCGTTCATTCCATTTTAATGCATATTTCCCATTTTTATTGTTGTGGTTAAACATATTGATAAATTCATTAATCAAACCATGCTTGATAGCAAGGAATCAAAAAGCAAGGTAGAAAAGTTTTATTTAAAAAAGTTGCAGAGCGATTACCCAACCACAAGTAAGTAATAAATAATCTGGCATCACAGGTCATCTTTCCATGTCTGGACCTACTCTTGGACACAGAGTAGAGGACAAAATGCCCAACTCAAACCTGTTTAAAATACCAACCACCAAGCCAAATGAAGACCATCAGATGTTTATTCTGGTTTGGCAGAGGCATCATCCACCCACACTCACATAACTTGGCAAGCAGCAAAAAACAGAAGGTTGATTGAGTTCTACATGAGGAGTGTTTGGCTTGGTTTGCAAAAGCTGGTAAGATGTGGAATCACTTATTTTCTTTGTTGAGGAAATGACTGATTTAGAATGCTCCAATTCTATTGGAGTTCAGCTCCAACACTACCTTGCTGTGTACCTGTGCAAATTTGTGCTTAATTAAAAACATTTGGCTTGCCTGGTTCTGTGGATTATATAATCTGGTCCCTTCACCATACTGTTGTGCAGTTTTAAACCAAAATTCTCCCTTTAAATCTTCTTCGTCTCTATTTAAAGACATTCAGATTTGTTGAATTTAACACAGGCCTGACATGTAACCTCATCTAGCAACATACAGTACGAGCAAAGAAGAGTTTTGTATAAGTACAGCAAGGTATCCTCACAATACCACTCATGAACATTACTTGATTTTCCTTCTGCCCTACTCTTTAGGAAATGACAGTCTGTGAGTCTATCTACCCCATCAGCCAATGGGCTTTAAATATTAGGAGTGTTTCTTTGTTTTACCTCAATGTCCATTGTGCTTGCAAAATGAAGAGCGTCCACCAGGAGAATGTCTTAATCTTATATATCTTGCATAAATTGCTGTCATCCAATCCCATTTTCTGACCTACCTATTGTCCCTGGCCCCTCACCTTGTAACCCTCATTCAATTAAAGCACTCAAATTCCATTTCTTTCATAATTACTCATGGGCTCTGTCACTCTGTTGACATAGCTACATGCTCCTTTTTATCATAAAATATTGTTTTTATCCAACTGTCAAAGAAATGGCAACTAAAGACAGCACACATTAATTACTTACTCTGATTATAGTCCTTTTGATACTGGCTTGTGGGATATGTTACATAAAATCAAATTACATTGTGTTATTCTGCTATTGTGTGAAGACCTGCAGCCGTCTGTTTGCAAAGCCAATGGAATTCTAAACACTGCAGTGCTAATTTTTCTGTGATTCATTTTTATGTGAGCCCACAGAATAGTATAACAGCTGTTCTCAACCACAGATAGACATTTTCAAGATACTTTCTTCCATATGTAGAACTTTTTGCTACTTTGGGCTTAAAGACAACTTAAGTATTTAGCTGTTTATGTTAATTAGATTAAAATTTTAATGCCAGTATGGCATATTCATTTATTTTCCTTTCCAGTAATCCTTTCTAGAATTAGAAATCAGTAATATTTCTGCCTATTTTTTTTCAGTTTATTATTTCCAATATATTTATTGCATTATTATTAAACCAAGAAGCTTTCCTGGAGTTCTCTTTCCGTTGAAATTCCACCATTTTATCTTTACAACACCTCTGTGAATTATGTTTAGCTGAAAGGTAATAATGGGCTCAAAGACAACCAGGAAGTTTCATGGTTGAGTGAATATTTGAAGCTGGGCCTCTGTGGCTCTAGATCCAACAATCTAAAACACTAGAATGTTGCATACTTACTTATTTACCTATATTCTGTTTTTTTCCACCTCTGGGACCCAAAGTGGCTTACAAAAGTTAAAACGGATACCTCCCATGCCATATCACTAAAACATTCAAAAATTAAAATAAGAGAAAACTGTCAATAGAATTAAAAGAAACAGAAAAGCAAACCCTGTTTTAAACAAATCAAAACAAATACAGACATATTATTAGAAGCCCTTTCCCCTTGAGCTTTTCCTCAACAGCCTGTCAAAGAAAAGAAAAGTAGTCTTTATCTGCTGTCAGAAGGACAACAAAGAGTTCACAATCTAGCTCCTCTAGGAAGGGATTTCCACAACCTGAGAGCAGGTACTGAGAAGGCTCTCTCCCATGTTTGCACTCAGTTTACCTGTGAGAGTGATTGGATGGAGAGAAGAGTTCAAACCCAGGCAAACTCATATGAGAGAATACTTTTCCTTCAGATAATCTGGATCTGAGCCATAGACGGCTTTATGGATCATTTATTTATTAATTTAATTCATGTATATCTCACCTTTCTTCCCAATAATGGAACTCAAGGCAGCTAGCAGCATATTTAAAGACAGTACAAATTAAAAACCGTATGAAGTCATTAATACAAGTATAAATATAAGAGTTATTTAAAAAGTGACTTAACAATTTACAAAGTTAATACATTAAACATTAAAAACATTAAAATTCATTAAAGCAATATATACAAACCATAAAAAATGGCACAATAAATTGTGTGGGGAAACAGACTGGTAGCCAGAGAAGCTGTAGTAGCTAAGAAGTTGTATGTTTCCTATAACTAGCTTTTGTCAGTAATGTAGCTTCAGCTCTTTGGACCACCTGAAGTTTCTAAATATTCATCAATGGCAGCTTCACACAGATAATTTTATAGTAACATTACATTTACATTTGCACCTTATAAATACATGCTATAGTCTTCTCTGCCTGGGTATTAGTGGCAATGTGTCATTATTTCTTCAACATTCCTACTGCATAAGAGCAACCAATATTGGGATCTGACTTTTAGAGTGTGTGTGGGGAAATGGATTTCATTTTGATTCATTTTTGTAACAATGTAGCAACATTGATTTTGTTTCCACATCCAGGATGGGTATAAATTGAAATCTTGAAAAATCAAATACTGGAGATTTGACCATTCAGGCCCAGAACTTTAAGTGTTTAACTCTTAAGAGCCTATTTTTGAATCCATATGCTAAATCATGTTAAGTGCTGAATTGGCCACCTTGGAACCCATATTGAGAGAAAGGCAAGAGACAAATTAAATAAATACATACATACATACATACAGTAGCTAATTTCTTTTCTTTTCCTAAGAGGTATTTCACTTTTAACACCTGTTTGACAGGGAGATACAAAATGGGTCTTCTCAATGCTAGAAATATATGTATTTCAATTTGCATTTACAAGTGGGTAAAGATTTTGTTTTCATTCACTTTTGAAAAAGAATTAAATTTATTCATATTTGGATTGACAAGTTAAACTGTAAGAGAAAATAAAACTGACAGATCTCACCATCTATAAGAATTTTACATCAAGGTCCATGGGATCAATATTAGATCACTCGGTTGCCTGGTTCAATCCAGTTTTAAAGCACTTGGTATATAAAAACAATTCCAGTTATTTCAAATTATACTCCACCGTGGATAAACTACTTGCAAATAAAGTTTGTCTAGATAAGAGTCATTTGGTAAAGAATGTGGACAAAGCCTCAGAAGTTCATGATTAATCACCTATCCAGATTAAAATGTAAACCAAGTCACCTTGGAAAAGGGTCTAAAATCTAAAACAATGATTGCGAGGGAGTAAGTTTCTATTTTTTTTTCTCCTTAATCACTTTGGCAACACATATTTTATTTCATTTGGTTTTAAATTCTCCAGATTTCCACCATTCATGAGGAGTTCTACATAGGTGTGTGGGCAAAGTAAGGTAAGAGTAGAAGAAACTTATTTATGTTAATAACCAGCATGACAGCTATATTGTTAGCTGACTGGAAGAAGAGGCTATGAAAGTAAAGTTCTCAAGAAGTCACATTTTCCACATATTCTCTACCATTAGGCAGCCCTTACCTGCTCTCTTGCCCAGACTATTTATTGGTATACACTGAGTCAGAATGAAAAGTGTAGATAAATCAAGATTCAGCCATCACCCCCAGTAAAGGTAATTATTCTTTGCCCTGGTTGTTGCCTAGAAGTGATCAAAATCCATTTACTCACAGCAAAAGTGGGTTGCCTTTACACACACTTAAAACATTTTGTTTAAGGCTTTTTCTTTTCCTTTTTTCCTTGGTGAAAAGTCAATAAAGTTGACACAAACTTGGTGCAACTAAACCAGATTTACCCATTTATCATTTGCTTCTCAAAATAAAAGAAACTGGTTCTGTTTTTCGTAAAAGTTGCACATGAACATGAGACAGAATTGGTAAGTTTCCAGCTGTTTCAGCAAATATGTTATTGACTATGAAGTTGGCAGGGATATCTTCTGAAAAACAAATAGGTTTTCCTTCTCTCTTCATGCTTTTTTGAGTTTTCTGTTATATCACCTATAGACATATTTTCTTTGTTTAAAGCGTTCAGTGTTAATCCTTGTATGGAACAAAACAGGTGAGATAACTGACTGGCAAAAGGAGATAAAAATCAATAGGCAATTTTAATAAACCACTGTCTCTGAATTAGTAAAATAAATCTTCATCAGCTTCCTTGTAATAAATCATGTGTTTATCTTAGCAATATAAAATTCCTTGGGTGGTCCTTCTTGTTTCTTTTTTCAGAAACAGGACTGACTGTGAAGCTTATTCTTCTTGAGCTTCTCTCTGTAGGGAGTCAAGACTAGTCTTCACTGGGGCAGATTTCACTTGGCATTTGCTATGATTATATTTTTACTGCTAGGAAGAGGAAGAGGTGCTTGTGATATTTTTCTCCCTCAGTTGCCAACGTAACTTGGCCATGGATGCTACTGAATCGAAAATTTTCATTTCCCGCTCTGCGTCAGGTAGCAAAATGTCTTATGCTTGTACTCTGAAGGGGGTTTTGCTGAAGCAGTGGCATCCCTTGATTTTCACTCCTTTTGCTACTCAGTCATCTAGACTGGCGTCCTACATCATATTGGTGGAATGTAACACTGCCCACATAGTTCCACTGCGTTAGAAATTGTTCTGTCCTCCATAGTATGTAGGTTCAAAGTAAGACAGTACTCCCCCATTGCCATTTAATGACCAGGGAAGGCCAGAAGGCACATAAGCAGTATCTAGGTGGCAACTTTGGAATCTACCACCTCTCCTTTGAGTTAAGTTTTGTTTTTTAAAAAATTAGTTCATTTTTTAGCTTCATGGCACAAAAAACGAAGTAATGTACTGGTGTGTCATCACATTAGAATGTGACTGTGCTAGTATGGCTTTCCAAAAAAAATAACAAAAACAAAAACCTGACCAATCAGGAGCTGTGGGGCAGGGAAAAACCAGAGAAAGGGACTGGCCAATGATACTATAGTGTGGAGGGAACACTGGTGCCAATAATGCTACTCGTTCTCTTAAGGCAAAGGATGCACTAGAGAGCATTCCTAACTTGACACCATCATGGAAATAGCCATGCTGGGATTATAACAGAACAACATGCTATTGAGGTATGGTGTGGAAAGGGCCTAAGGGAGCATATCCCTGGCCTTTGAAGCAGCCTTGCACTGCAGGGTGTGGAGAAGAGATGTTGCTGAAGGAGGTACTGGATACTTCTTGCACAACTAATTGAAAGGACGTATATACATGTAACCCCAGGATACTAGCCCTAGACTATTTTGTTCCATATATACTTCCTTATCCTGTACCTTGATTAAACTGGTAAATCTAGACACGATATGTTAGGGGTATAATTCTTTGATTACTTATTGTTACACTGAACAATGAACTATGTCAAAAGATGCTTCCCTGCTCAACAAGATTAGAATAATTTTTGCACAGTTTTGATGCTTTTCTTTTCATTGTAAGAACTCTTTTTTTCCAGAAGCATTGTGGATGGGGGTTGGCTAACAACATCAACAACCTTTGAGCAAGCAGCAATGCTTTTTCTCACTGGAATTTAAATTTTTGCAATGATTGATGGTTCTTTTATTATTATTATTATTGGTTTTCTGTATTTCAGACCCTATTTCTTAATGAGATGAATGTTTCTGATTTTTTAAAAATATTCCTATTGTGTATAGTCTGCATGTCTAGGCCACTGATGGAAACAACAACAATAACCTCCTGGTAGCAAGAGTAAATTCACTGACACCTACTTAAACATCTGTAAGTTTCCTACATTGTAGAATGTCAGGTAACCAGAGATGACAAATGACCAAATCAGGCCACAGTGTCTGGATGGACTACAAGTATCTAGAAACAAAGGATAAGTGGGTTAGGATGGAATTTGGAACCAAGTGAAGACAAGACATTAAGCAAAGTCCACAATTCCTGTATTCCAGAAAAGCTAGAACAAGATACTGTCACTGAAGTTGGTCTAGCAAGTGACAGTCAGTCTGGAAGCACAGAAGGGCTGCTGTGGCTTTTCGCATGCCAGTTGTGTTGCAAAATGGCCTCGGGAGCACTGTGGGATTGTGAGGACCATTCCACATGACGTCCTCGCAATCACACAACGCTCCTGAGGCCATTCTGTGGCAATCGCACAGCAACGAGCTGAAAATGATGTGCGATTGCGCATCCCTCCCATGCTTCATCCACACTTACCTTTTGTGCAGAGCCAGACGCATGGCCATCGTGCTTCCTCCCCCAGCGCAGCCTGGGAAAGTACGTGGCTGTGCTGAGGAAGGAAGGGGAGGAGCCCTCATGCTTCCTTCCGCCCAGCACGTTTCTGGTACAGAGGGGAAGCGGAGGGGATGTGAGTGCCTCTCAGAAGAGGTTTCTCACGTGATCCCCTCATGACGACATTAGAATGAGCTAAGGTGCGAAAAGGGCCTTTGATCAGAAATAGAGACTGAAGGAATGCAACAGACCAAAGCGCTGTATAGGAAAATGACTCTCTGAGATCATCTTTCTCATAGAAAGAGGTGAAATCTATTCTGTTGGGTTTATTTTCTGACTGAATGACTTATTGTTCCCTCTTCCAGCCAGAGGAATGTTTGAGAACTGGCACCTCAGCTGAAATGAGTTTGCTCTGAGACTTAAAACCTGCAGTATCCAGCCAGGAAATCTCAATGCATACTTTGAAAAACATGCTATCATGTCAGCTCAACATTATAATAAGACTTTTCATAAGATAAATCACATTTCCTCCAACTGGGATTGGTCAGCTTCTATTTTTTTAGAAGGACTATCTCCTTCCGTGAAAATCTCCTCATTCTTTGCAGATCATGTCCTGTGTGTACCATTGGTTTCTGAGGCAAAGTTGGCAGTAAGACATGAGCAGACTTCCTCTGTAGTCACCTACTCCATACATAGAATTCTTTGCCCCATGAGGCTAGACTAACAGCTCTTTTGATTCTCTGATTTAATGTTCTGTTTAGCATTAGTTTTGATGTTGTGTTCTTGCTCTTTGATGTTCCTTTTAGCTTGGTAATTGTGTATTAATGGTAGACTGTTGTAATTCTTTGTCTGTTTTATATTTTGCAAGCTAATTTGAGTGATTCTTTTCTGGAATGGAAATGTGGGGTATATTGATCACTTGTAGGTTTGCTTGACATTCTTCAGGAAGGTGTTATTTGATTCTATAGAGCTGTGAAGACTCTTTGAAGCAAGTTGAGACAGGGGGCAAACAAGACTTATTTCAACTTTGACTGCTTTCTAGAAAAGCTTAGCTCAAACTGTAATGCCAGTTTTGCCTACTATCCAAGTAAGATTTGAAAATGCTAAAACGTTACTTCGGTCTCAAAATGCTTGCAGTTATCAGACAAAATTATGATACCACAATACACTGACATCCATTTCCTTAGCACACAAAAACGATCTGATGTTTGGATTTCAATCAAGGCCATCTGTTCTTAGCTGAACCCTGTTCTATGAAGGGGCAGTTACAAAGATCTATCTGTTGCTTCCTTTAAAGACATCAATTTTGTGAAGTGCCTTCAATTTACAGAAGAACTAGCGACATGCATGTTATTTTGGAATAATATTGCTCACACTAATTGTCTTTTGTTAAAGAATCAGCAAAATTCTCTTGTTAATGTTTGGTATTATTTATGGCAACCATAAACTGTGAGCATTTATGGTCAGGGACAGAGGCAAAAGCACTCCATTTTTTATTTTTTGAATAGTCATGCCCAGAAAGCTATATTTGACTTTTTTTAAAATGTCATTCTGCACTATCCCTGCTTAATTGGGCATTCATTTAAACTCAGTTCCTACACTCAGAGTGGTGTGGTGAGAATGGGGGTTGAGTAATATGAATGAGCTGTACAGTATTTGCAATAAATCAACTACATGGTGACTTTTGCATGTGAAATTGAAATGTGATTAGCATTCATATTCCATTAGCTAATTTCACATAATTTCTTGTGATGGAGAAAAGACCAGTTTGTGCTGACTTCTGGGCACATCATCTTGTGTTTAGGTAACTGTTTAAAAAAAAAGAAAAAAGAAAAAAATGCATCATACAAATGAAAACATTTCCCTATTTGTTTGAATATTATCTAAACTGTAAATCAAGAATAGGCAACTTGATATCTTTCAAATGTCTTGAACTCTCATAAACGCCACCCATCAGTGGGCAGGGATTGTGGAAGTGGAATGCAGAACATCTGAACATTCAGGTGACTTGTTCCTCTGTAAACTAGTAGAATACTTACCACTGGTGGGACACAGAAATAGTATAGATGGGATGCAGGGTTTGTGTAACGGTCTCCAACTACTAACGGAAACATTGTCTTTTTTGATTTTAGTCCGAACAATACAACTGTTTGTTTAAATCTTTAATATGAACCATAGTTAATATTATAAATGGAAGTTATTTAATATTATATTTAATATTATAAATCAAATCCTTGCAAACATTTAAATGTGCATCTCTGAAAAAGTTAATCTTTTGTTTCTATCATAGTGGCACCCAGGTTCTTTGAGAGAGTAGTTGGTAGGACATAAGATGCACAAGGCTGAAAACCTCCACAGAACTACACTACACAGAACTCGTAGAAACTTTCCTAAATGTTCAGAAGGAGTCTTTCCTAGCCCTGACATGTGACATTTGCCTATAAATAAGACTAAGGCCTATGCTGAGATAAATACAGTAACAGGTTTATAGGAGTAACTAGTTAGATGCTTCAGGGAATGGACTTTTGCTCAGCTGTTTCATTGCCTTTTGTCCCCAGTTCCCACATGGCCAAGAAGGGGAATGTCCTGGGCCTCCATTGATATCTATCCAGACCATCTTAACTGACATCTGAAACAAGATGTAGGCGGGTAACTCTAACCTCATCACTTTTCTTCTCCTGTATGATTTTTAATGTCTTTGCCTGATGAATAAGCCAGTGTAGCTCCAAAACTTTGCATGATATATTTTGTGCTTTGTAGCTGGATCAATAAAGGCATCATTATTTTGTGGATGTTGGATTTTGTTGTTTTTTTGCTGCATGGTCAACATGGCTATCCTGAATATGTTTCGTGGATTTGAAGATAACAAATTTAGCCACAGCAGGGGAACCCTAAAAGAGAATGCAAAAGGACTACGACTTAACTCTTTGAGGTTTCTATCTCCAGCAAAGGTAAAATACAAAGGTTGTATTTTGCTGGATGGCCAACACAACTCCCCATGTGTCATCACATCTATCCCACCAGCAAATTGTTTTGATTGTTTGGAGCATTTACAGTCCACATTGTAACTAACAGTCAAGGCAGTTTATATAATTATAGTGATCCCTGAACATGGAAGTTCCGTTTGGCTCCCATGGGATATAGAAAAAACTTTGCCCATCTTTGATGAAAAGGAATATCACAACTATTACCATTGAGTAAATTTGGATCCAACAAAATGCTGCACAGTTCACAATTTTGTTCATGAAAAATTCATCCCTGCATAACTACACATTTTCAGCACAGGAAGTGTTTCTTTTTTGAGGTGGAGGAGAAAATCATGTTTCCACCAGGAGAAAAAAAAAAAGCTGTGCAAAGAATTCATTTGGAGAAGTCCCAAACAGTGAATGGTATTCAAAACTGTACCATTTTCTTCTGCTATGCAGAGAAGAGTGTCAAAATTATTCATTCTTGCTTCCAAGAACAGAATAAACAAAGATTTACATCCTCAGCTGGCACACACAGATAGCACTTGACCATTGGGAATTGATCTTATCTCACTCAAAGCTCTAATAGAGCTATCTTCTAGGAAATGTTACAATCTCTTTTAAAGCAAGAGCAGGCAACACATGGCCCATAAGTTACATGTACCCTCCCTTTGTATGCGTGTGTGTTTGTTTGCCATTCTTTTTTCAGGGTCCTTCTTTCTAAGACAGAACCCTCACTGCATTACATGGCAGTGTGTTTCGTAACAGTTGTAGGCCATGAGAAGCTTACAGCACCAAGCCAGATCAGTTGTCACTTTTGTGAATGCTTGCATGTGCAAAAGCATGCCACAGCTTGTATCCTAGGTGAACACAACTTGTGACAAGAATTCTCACAGTTTCAGTACAGCATTGACTGCTGCTCCCTTCTCAATGCCAAAGCCAACAGCTCTTGGGTGGTACAGATTGCTCTTGATTGTGTTTGTGGTTAAAAAGTCAAAGGGCTATTTTATCCTGTCCTATCAATCAGGCAAATGCTTGACTACATGGGCCTTTCTGCACTGCACTATAGTGCTGTTATTCCGCTTTCAAAATCCTATGGATTCCTGGGATCTGAAGTTTAGGGAGAGACCTATAGAATTCTCAGCCAGAGAGCTTTTTAGCCTCAGTAAACTATAAACTCCAAAATTCCAAAGGATATTGAAAGTGGAATAATAGCATTATAACAGTGTAGTGTGGAAAGGCCCTATGTATCCTTCCAGTCAGTCACTAAATGACTAATTTTACACATTATTATTGCATACCTTTTTCAGTCCAGTCCTATCAGCATGCTTTGTACATTTTTGTGAACCATCACCAAACTCTCTCTCTCTCTCTCTCTCTCTCTCTCACACACACACACACATACAAACCTATAGTCATCTCCCCCTGAAATTGCTCTTTTTCATGTTACCTTTTCGATGAATGGTGACATTCAATAATGACCAACAGGTTGTGGACACAACTTTGTGAGGAACAAAGAAGCATTGCTACTTCTAGTTGGGGATTTTTCCTCAAGTAATGCTCTGACATAGATTTATTTTATTTTTTAAAATGTATCATATTGTCAATTTTTATTATTATTTAGTAAAAAAAACCCTTACATTTTATTTAACATGGTCATTCTCACACCCTGTGTTAAACAAACTAAGAATCTCATTTGTGCCAGAATAGAAACAAATTAAAAATGATAATAAAAACCCACTTTCTTTCTACCATGGACCCCTTCAGCCAGCGAAATGTGTGTTTAACATATTTTATGTCATTTGATCTTTCACAGAGTTCATTTAAATCTTGCTGTACATAGACACTAATTCTCTTGCTAGGACAGTCAAGAGATTAAAACTTTAAACTTGCCTATTTAATAAAGGGCAGTGTTCTTTGTATTTAAGAGGCAGAAAAACCATCATAATCTACCAGCACTGACTTGGCCATAAATCTTGTGGAAGCATAATTCTACTTACTCTCTATTTATCAAGCAGAGGAAGAAATAGTACCCAGATATCGGCTTACTCAATTTTTCTTTGAGACTGTTTCATTGCACTGCATTATTATCATTCATGATGTTAAAGTAAGAGCAAAGCAGGAAGACATAATCTTAGCGATATACTGACCATGACTAGACTGCCAAAGGAGAAACTAATGCAGAACACTGTAATATACATAGGGGCTTTTCACACTATAGCACCATGATAAATTAAGTAAAACTAATAAGATTTCACCTTAAGTGACACATAGGCCCTTACCGCACGAGGCGAGTGAATCGCTCCGTGCCGTTACTTACCGGCTCTTCTTGGGTCCGAAGTAATGCAGACTTTCCCTTGAGCCCTTCCGCAGGGCTCCTCCATTAGTGCAGGGTGAACCAGAGCAGTGCGAGGTCTGTAGATCCGCACTGCTCCAGCTCAAAATGGTGGCTTCCTGTGGCTTCCGGCTCAAAATGGCGGCTTCCAGTGTCTTTGTGGGAGTGGACCAACCACTGACGCTGACCATGCCCACAGCCCGCCCTCCACTGATCACAGGCTCGCATTGGTGCTAGCCTGTGCATCTGCACAGGTAAGTAGTAATGCAATGGCGCGTTCCAGAAAATGTAAAGAACTGATTTTTCCGGTCTTTACTTAGCGCGGGGAGGACCACTTGGGGGCGAGTTGGATTGGACTGAGGTGCGGAACTAAGTTAAATAGTCCGCACCTAGTCCAATCCAAGGTGCGGACAACCTCCGTGCCAGGACGCCTTGGTCCGTTTTAACTGTCTGGTGCTGCACCGGAAAGGGCCATAGATCACTATTATTCTGCTTTAGCTGACATGGCTGCATCCTATGGAATCCTGGGATTTGTAGTCTAGTGAGACACTGGAAATATCTGGCTGAGAATCCTATATATATATCCCTTCCTTAGCTACAAATCTCAAGATTCCATAGGAAAGAACCATGGCAGTTAAAGTAGAATCATAATGCTATAATTATGCAATGTGGAAGGGCCCATAAAATCGCTGAAAGTCCAGTTCTGTACAAGTTGATTGATTTCCTCAAGGAATCTAGGACTCCTGAATGCATGTGTGAAAGAACTAGGATTATAGCAGTGGGAACATTACTCACCCATAAATTTGTGGAGCAAACTGTGTTAAAGGCTGAGAAACGTGGTTCTTCAGATGTGGTTGGGCTGCAACTACCATGCGTGGCTGCTAGTATATCTGTTGTTGAGACTTTCCAGCAGCATCTAGAGAGCCATCCATTCCCCACCCCTATTGCATGCACACAGAATGGTTTATGTGACCAGGATTCCTGGTTATTTGTACGCAGGGGAGCTGCACTGATGGTATCTGCTGCACATGCATAGAAAGTGTATGATTCTGCCTTTTATTTCTGTCTAACAATTTCCAGAGTTGCTTTCATCATTTTCTACTTACTAATAGGTTAAGAAACTCTTCCCCACCCTCTATCCGAGTATCATCTCCCCTGAAGCAAAGAGGCTGGATGCGTCACTTACTACATTAGAAAGTTAACATCAGAATGGTCAAACCTGGCTGGGGAATGCATGGACGGTGCCAAGATTATTAACAAGACATTTGCCCAGGGTGACAGAGAGTTCATTATCTGTAGAACATTGTGAGGATGGGTGAACTGATGGCAAGACAGCTGCTGAGTAGGATTTAACCCTTGGGGAATAAGGGATTTACACAGATGGGGAGATCCATAGCTGCAGGAATTTCTACTCCATTTATTTTTATTAAGCCTCATAAACACTGAATCGTATATCTGCATCCACTGGGACAGTAGTTCATAGACTTATATGGCTTATTATAAGATGTTCTCTCACAATATTCATCTCAAATGTCCTTGTTCTTAATAAGATCCCATTTGTCCTATCTATGTAGGCATGGATTGAAAACCTGTTGGTGTGCTGTGTCAGAATAATTGTGCTGGTGTAGGTGGTTATTTTAGGAGAGAAAAGGACATGGGCATGAGGCTGTGAAGGGGTAAGACATTGGAGAAATAGGCTGCTTGGAGCCAGCAGATTTTTGGCTGGTATTCTGTTATATACAGGCTGGTATCCTGTATAAGTCCACTTTATGCCTGGGATTGTCAATTTTATTTTATTTTTTTTATTTTTGGGGGGAGGTGCTGCAGAGGTAGGTATTCCTTTTGGTCTTCTGCAATGAACATAGCCCTCCTTGCACTTACCATTGAGGCAGCGAAGCATCCTGCCCATAGCCATTTCATGGCTGGTACAGCGGATGGGAGGGGGAGCAAGAGACGCTTCTGAACATGACTATTTCTGCATGACTGGGCTGTGCCACTTCTGTGACAGGATGGCGGTGGTTGGTACGTCGTGCTTCTGCATAACGTCGTTGTCAGCCTGCTGCCATCCCATCCGCAAGCATTGCACTCGTGCAGTTTTCACAAAACAGAAAAAAATCCATTTTGTGCCTGCAATCTCACGGCACTCCCATTGCTCTCCGCTGTGCAGAAGCCACGGAAGTACAATGGCCATACTTCTTTCCATAGTGCAGCAATGGAAAGTACCCGGCTGAGCTATGGAAGGAAGAGGTGGTGCCACTGTGCTCCCTTCTACATGGAGCAACCAGATGCAGAGGAGAGCATTACCGATACCCTCCCTTCTGGATCTGGGATTGCAGTGCGACAGTGCAGAAGAGCATCATAGTGTGGAAATGGCCTATGTCACAATAACCAGATGGAAATCTGCAGAAACCTCCAGAGGATCCCAGCAGATCTCAGTAAATGATTTAATCATTTTGTATCTGGCTAGGGGGACATAGCCAGATGCTTCTATGATCCTCTTCCCCAATGAATGGCTGTGGAAGGAATGGCTGCAATAATTCAGTAGCAAGTCTAGGGAGTGCTGAATGGCCAGCTACAGTGTAGTTCCACCTGAGGAACCACATGGGCTGTACAGGATTCTGGCCATAGGCTGCCTTTTATCATCACTACCCCATGATCCTAAAAATAACCCACCAACCTCATTTATCAATGGAATCCTGGCCCTAATCTCCCTACTTTTTTCCTCCTTAGCAGTGCCATGCACTAAATCTTCTTCTGAATTTATCCTGATTGTTAGGAAAGAATCAGTAGAATACTATTAAAAATGACATCATACATGGTGATTGAAAAGCACATATGTAGGGAATATAAGTTGTTCTTTGTAGTTTGGAACCAAAATGGGAGTCTTGTCTACACTTTGGACTATGATTGAATTATTTATTCCTTTATTTAATATCTCACTTTCTCCCAATATGGAACTCAAGGCAACTCTCAGCAAGATTTTTAAAAATACAGTTTTAAAAAAACTCAATTATAATAAAGTTAAAGAAATAAGCTATTGTATCTAGAACCACAGTAAATTAAAATATTCTGAAAGAAAAAAGAAAAAGAAAAAGTTCAGTACTTCACAATGCAGCATTTCCCATACAAGTAACTTCAGGCATTTTCCAGGCTTGTGATTTTGCATGGGCGTGACAATGCTGTTTGTATGTGTGTGCATGGGGGTGGGGGAGAGAGAAAGAAAGAGAGAAGGGAGTCTACCATACTTATCTTTGAACCTGCTGAATCTCTGTTCGGACTGCAGAAACTGGTTTGCAGAACATTACACAATGATACAGCTACTGGATGAAATAAATGGTCCCTCATGCCTCGACATATATGCTTACTAGTTTCATTAAGTTCCATAATAGTTACTGCCAAAAATATATATATTATACAGCAGGCCAGGTATGCATGTACCGTTACCTCTAGATTATCAATATATGCAAAATTTTGATACATGTGAACAAAGCCCAAACACACACATATTTTTCATAATTTGTTTCATTCATCTCAGAATGAGTATGGAGAACAAAACGAGAGAACTAACAAAGTGACAGATGTCACTCACGTTCCATTATACTCACTTTGGGGAGTGCTTCCTATCAATTAGCATGACAGTATATTATAGAGAAATTACTTTCTCGGCCAGTAGCCAGCAAATATGGTTCTGCTGAAGCAATAGCAAAATGCTTGATTGACTAATTTGCATCATTCAACTAAAGTCATTTTTTTTCTTCTATTCATATTTATAGTCATTGTGAGTACAGAACCTCAGTTTATGACTGAAGCAGAAAGTTTGTTTTCAAAACTTCCACATAGCCAGTCGAAGATTTCCCATATGGTTCAATTCTACAGAACTATTAATTAATTTATTTAAAAACATTTATACCTCACCCTTTAGCCAAAAAGGCTTTCAGATGACTCACTGCATAGGTAATTATAAGTCTTTGCTCTCTGGCTTACAATCCAAATAAGGTATGACACACAACGCAGAAAGGTTGGGGAAGGAGGGAGAGCAGGGTATTTCATTCACTGCTTGTAATGAAACAGCTGATGGAAATGGTTCAAATAGAATTCTGAAATGGATGCCAGTAGCTGATGGTTTAGACAGAAAGGCAGAGGTCTCTGCTGCTGGTTGCTCTCTTCTTGTAGGTTTACCATGTCTAAGCAGTCAGATGGTAAAATGCATTTTCCTATAATGTATAGGGCCTCAAACCATCTTCTTATTTCCTTTTGGGCTCTCAACTCAGCTGCAAGTTGCAGGGAAAATGCCCATGAGCAGCTGCAGGTGAAGCCCATTGTAATGGAGGTTTGCCTCCCGTGAATCTTCTTCCTCTAAAATCTTTAAATAATAAAGCATGGTGTAGTGGTTTGAGGATGGGACCATGGCCCAGGAGGTCAAGGTTTAATGCCCCACTTAGCCATGGAAATCCACTGGGTGGATTAAAGCACTTTACCTTGCTGGCCCTCATAGAGGGCCAAAGTATATTATGCACAAAGTTTATTTTTACATTTGTACATTTTTACTGGCATCAATGATTTTACTCCCTAATATTAACAACTGTGTATTTCATAATGGAGTTTACATATACTAGCTAAATGTTGCAGCCCTAATTTATCAGTAAGGAGAAGAAGAAATCATATATAGAGATTGAGGCTAATATTGAGTGTGATGTTTTCTCCTTGGATTATAACCCCCTGCCCCCCATGTTGCCTGAGAGTGAGGACTCATTACTGGATTCCTTGACAGATTTCCAGTTTGTAGATCCATGGTGATTTTGTTTGTAAGTGGATACAGAAACATGTTACCCTGGCATCCTAGCTGGTGTTGCTTCCATGTTCCATCCCACAATACAAAGTCTCTGCATCACATGAAAACTTTATTATTCTTTGAGAGAGATTATGCACTCTACTATTAATTTTCTTCCTGTACTAGTTGAGGTTTATGACAAATACAATCCATGCCTACTTGATGTGTGTTTTACTTGATTTTTGGCCAACTGACCATCTCTCTATGGCCCCTAATTCTGTTTTTAACAGCCTAACTTAACGTTTTTTTTTTTGTATGTGTAATATCTTTGTGTGTTCCTGTCTGCTGCAGACAGAAGTGGAAATGTAACATTTTTAAAAACCCTGATCTGGTCTTATCAAGAAATGTGTTATGGATTCTGCTATCTGTTGCAAAGAAAAAGTCTCCCATTCCCCACCCCATCCCAACATCATTGAATCATTCTGTGTTTATTATTTTCCAAATTGGCTGCTCCAAATCATATTTTGTTCAGAACTCTCTGATGACTTGTAAGATATCAATAAGAATAAGGGGAGAAGAGAAAAAAAAAGAATATAAAATGAATATAAGAAACAGTGTGATAAAATGATGGCAATGATGTCTTGGAATCTATGCAAAAGATATAATTTATCATCTGCAAGGAACTGATTGGAGGATAAGCCTGAAATAATAGGAGAAGTAAAATGTTATGGGAGATTAAGACTCCTTTCCACACCCTGTCTCATCCTGGCAGCATCCTGTGGGGATCCCAGCAGCAGCAGCTCAGCCTGGAGGGAAGTGTGACAGGAGTGCTCTCCTCCACACCAGCTGCCTCCACAATCCAGGAAGTGTGATGGTCCCTCCTCTTCTTTCCGCAGCACAGCTCGGTACTTTCTCAGGCTGCACTGGGGAAGGACGTGCAGCCATTGTGCTTCCAGACCCCTCCCCCCACACCAGGTAAGGGTGGGATGGTGATGCGATTGTGGGTCATTGATGGGGAAAACTCATCAATGATTTAATCTGTGATTGCACCACCTGGGGATGGAAGAAGGATGGAACCACAAGGACATCATGCGTAACTGTTGTCACAGTCCCATTCTTGTCCCGTCCCTATGGCAGGACAACAATGTCCTGCAGAAAGGGCCTAAGATCCATGTTACCCTGACTTCTGGGCATCCCCTGGGGGACATCTTGATTCGCTCCAAAAAGACAAAGACTAGGGGAATAGCGGAGCACTGGCCTTGGCAGAACAAAGGGTAGGGTAACCCAGCGAGATCTTCAACTCAATTTTTATGGTGTCGGACCAAACAAAAGCCAGCCAAACGTGTCAATAGTGAAGTTTATTAGCAAACATGCTCCCATGCACAAACATAGTCACTCATTCGCACATGCAAGGACTATCGAGAAGGGAAAGAGGTGAAAGTTTATAGAGGATTAGGTGAAGAGGTTGTAAGGGTGGTAATACTGCACCTGTCCAGAAGTCTTTGGTCTGGGAAGTGGCAAGAAAGAAGGAACTCAGTGAAGAGAGCTGGCTGAGGGGAGCACTTGACTAACAGAGTGCCGGTCTGCTAGCGTAGCGGGGGAGTTCTCCGAAGAGGGTATCGGAAAGGGGGACTACTTATAGGGCAGAACATACCTCAGGGGCAGATCCTTTCCCGGGAAGAACAATGGTTGAAACAGAAGGAGAATACCACACAATGGCAACTTGATGGCTTGCATGATTGTTTCATGTAAATGGATCTTGCCCTCATAGGATTTGCCGATGCAAGCATTGCTCAACAGGGGAAATCCCGGTAATCCACTCAACTTGGCTTTATGGCTGAGGACCTTTTGTCTGTGTGGATGTGCCTGCCTGAGGTCTCCTTGGGAAACGTGGCTGGGGATTTTCCTGGTCTTGACCTATGTCCAGTCGCTTGACCTAGTTTTCTGCACACCCACTCGGACAACCTCTCTGGCATAGCTGATATTTTTGATATTGATTTCATATCCCCCTGGGATGGGGTCTGCTAATGGGGGTAACATCCAGACCGGTAAATGATTACTACATAGTATGCCAAACATGACTGTAGTTGAGAAAAAGAAAGGTTGGATTATAGATGTGGCAGTCCCTGGGGACAATGAAAGGAGGAGAATTATGAAATGCTGAATGGAGATTCAGTGCCTCTGGGAAAACAGTGACTCTGAAATAGTGCTGGGAGCCATTTCAAATAAGCTTTTAAGATGCCTTGAGTTCCTTGGAAGGGGAATGGTAAGATACGACAGACTGACTGACTGACTGACTGACTGACTGACTGACTAATTGGTAAAACATCTGTATGAAATTGCTATAGATAGCATCACAACAGCAGAATTACAAGAAGTGATGCTACTTGAAAGATACCACATTATCGGATGATACCTCACTGATTCTTAGATTTTTAGAACTGGAATCATTGATTGGTCAAAACTCTAGTGAGTAATATCTGGAAACCCTGAAAGAATAGTAGTAGTAGTAGTAGTAGTAGTAGTAGTAGTAGTAGTAGTAATAATAATAATAATAAGCAACACCACCACTAGTATTTTTAGTGTTATTTTTGTTTTTATTTGGGTGCTACTCTCCTCTTATTCTTAGAACGAACAGATCCACTTAGCCAACTCCCCACTAGAAAGATCTTCTCTACTAAATGACAGAAACTGAATCTGAGTGCACGCTGATCTCAACCCCCTCCATTCAGACCTTGTTTTAGCAAGTGTGGAAGGGGAACTGTGCATATCAGCTGTATATTAGCAGCAAGGTTTGAAAGGAAGCCAGTGCATACTGTCTGTGTTAAGTACCAAGGTCATGTGGAGAGTTCTACTTGTGTTTAAGTCAATGCAAGTAATGCAAGTTTTCAAAACTTGCTGCTCAATACAGCAGATCTGAACTCAGAAAAAGAGCATGGGCCTTCCCTTGTTCAGGATGAAAGTCTAAAAAGAGCTCCATTCATAGCTGGACTGAGTGAACCCATTGAAAGGAGCATGTATGACTAAGTAAGGCTAAGAATGGGACTTGGAAAGATTATTTTTGGTCTATAGATCTCAGAATTACCTAACCCTCATGGCCAGTGGCTGTGCTGGCTCAAGGATTCTGGGACATATAGTCCAAATTTAACTTTTGCAAATTGAGGTCTGACGCCATTCCATTGTGTCTGTGGTAAACTGCAGCATTCTGTTAGATTAAAGGATATTTGGAACAGTTTATAGATTTCCTCTGCTTCAGCATTTCCAGCTATTAGAGTCCCTGCTGAGAAATTTCATGGCACTTGATATATATTCCAGCATGGTATAGTGGTTTGAGTGTTGGACTATGACCCTAGAGACCCAGGTTTGATTCCCCATTCCACCATAGAAACATACTTTCAGCACCCAGAAAACCCCAGGATAGTTTTGCCTTAGGATCACTGTAAGTCAGAAACAACTTGAAGGTACACAGGAACAACAATTCCTACAAATGTGCATGTGACACACACACTTGCACAACCACACACATACAGAAGGTAAAAGAGGTAGATTAATATGCAAATGACATAGTTAGGTGAGATTAATGGAGAGCTAATATACATTAATTTTCATTTGGTTTCGAGTAATGGAACTAACCATCTGTCAATTCATTTTTTTTAATACTATTTTTATGTAATTCACCATGATGAAACATTTCTGTTTAGTATACATGCCAATGGTTGTACATTTCATTTGTGGAGTTTTTAACAATCTAGAAGTCAGATATGTTGGATTTCTTCAATGTGCTGCATTACTGCAGAATGTACATGCACTCAATTTAGTATGGCCAGAATCTAAAGAACTGATATCTGTATGCAAGAGAGCAGAGCTCATGCATAGCCAGGGCTTAATGTTCTTGCCATAGTAGTTCCCACTGCCAAGAAGACAATCTGTTATTCATTCTGAAAAACAGTCATTTCTTTGCCAGTGAAAAGTGCTGCGATTCTGGCTGATTGCACATTTCTACCCTACATATGCATAGCACGCCTTTGGATCCTGCTCCATGTTTTTATTTTGCTAGTGGTATTTTACTGTTCCAGTCAGATTCCCATCTGAGCATTCCTTTATTTGGACCCGGAAGGCCCAATGAAATAATGAGAATGCTAGAGAGAAGCTGGTTCAAAGTAGAGAGGAAAAGTGCATGGAAACGTGGAAGGTAAGCAGAAAGGAGGGGAGATCCATTGTGTGCACAATGTCTCCAGTATTCATTATTAGACCCTCTCACCATTTTAGCATGGCTAGCCATTAACATCTTCCTTATCTGGATGATTTCTCTGGTCCAGACTGACTTTTAATCTGGCCCTGTGTCATCTTTATAAGAGGAGTGGGGGTAGAGGGGTGATATTTAAGTGACATTAACAATGCATAGTTGGGGAATGAGGAGAAGGACTATAATGAAAGACAAAAGCTGCTTTGTTGGTACCAGTGTTTTAAGGACTAACATGAACTATGTTCCATTCAGTCAGTCCATGGCTAACACGGGCCTCTCATAATGAAATCCAAATTAGTATGAAAGTTTGCATCTGTCAGAATCTGTTTCTCTGTATAGGAAAGACACTGCAAGTATTTGGGAAGTGGTTGAATGTGGCACAAGCTGTAGCCAATGCTGTCTTTAAATCCACCATGTAAGCACAACCAGCCAGCCCTTGAAATCGCAAATTAGATGTGTAGGGCTGACATGAAATCACACAGGGAGTTCTGAAGCATGAATGCAAGGTGTTTAACGCAAACTAAAAATTCTTTTTGATGTTGTTCTCATGACTTATAGTCTTCATAGCTTTGCTAAGAGGGTTTGGGCAGTTTCCTACTCTGTTCATCCTTCATTCGGTGCTCATGTGATAATTGTCAAAATAAATCATAGGGACATATTCCTTTTCTTTCTCAATTATCTTAGCACTCTTTAGATGAATGTCTCTTGGTTAGGTGCTGTAGAGTTGTGCTTTGTTTTTTCAGTAGGATCATACTTTCTTAAGCCTTGGATCCTTAAGAAAGAACTGGGAGCTTCAATAGGAACCAGGATATTTTTTCTTTAAATTTACATGAACTTAACATAATAATAAACTTCAGAGATTCTAATCAATATCAAGACTGTTACAGTTATCCACCTAATGAACATTTACTAACAAAAATAATGACTAAGATCCTTCACCAGGATTTGTAGCTATGAAAACAGACCTCTGTTGCTGCCAGCTGTATCTCCTGATGTGACCTCAAAAAACCTACCATTGGAACTAGGCAGTGCCACCAACACAGAGATTTCCAAGGCACTGGGGAGTGGGACAGTGAGTAGTCTTGCAGTTGTGAAGCTTTTCAACAGGCAGACAGAGGGATTCCTGTGCAGTTCTGTCATAATTGCTTTTCACAAAGTGCTTTACTTCTGGAAGAAGGCTGGACATTTCTTCACTCACCACCCTGCTGCCTAGTGCTTTGGAAATCCCCGGCTTCTAAGGTGGTTTTTTGAGGTGCTCTCAGTTGTTGCATTAGTGCAGTAACTGAAAACATTAATTGCAACGTTTGGTTCATGACATTGTGAATACTAACAGGGTGCTAGCATTTTGTAGCAACACTGATTTGAGCGAAGGGTATGAGGTAAGATGGACTGAATTAAAGAAATATTTGGAGAAGTTGTGATAAGCAAGATGTTTAGCTGCTGAATTCCTTTTTCACTGAGAAGGTCACCTTAGTTTTTGTCTCAGTTTATCTTTGCTGCACTTTGGTTAACTCTGCAAAGCTGTGGAGAGTGCCAGAAAGAATAAACTTTCACAAAATGATTTCCTAGAGATTTAGAGGTTTCACCTTTTAGTTTGTCTTCCCTCATCCTAAACTCCAGTCTTCATCTGCTTTATCTTTACAGATTATGTTGCTCACTGACCCAGAGATTGAGAGCAGTCTCCTGATCAGTTCTGATGAAGGAGCCACCTATCAAAAATACAGGCTGAACTTTTACATCCACAGCATGCTCTTCCACCCAAAGCAGGAGGACTGGATTCTAGCTTACAGTCAGGATCAGAAGGTTTGTGTGGGTACTTTTGTTTGTTAGAGGGCTGATGGTTGGAAATTCTGAGAACTGCTAATCTAAAAAAGTAACGGTAAGTGCTAGTAACATAGTAGTTCCCTCAGCCAAGGACCTGAAAGAACTGAGGTGTGTGTTTCCCAACTGGCTTCCCTTTCCCAGAAGTATATTTTTAAATATATAACTTGTCATGGAGCGAAACCAACATTAGTGCTAATTGGACCTCCTTCCAAGGGGAAAACATTACACAGAAGGGGAGTCACAGTGAAAACAATCCTCTCTCATGTCCTCCCACAGAGGAGCACCCCTCCAGACAGTCTTTGGGCAGTTGTATATATAGGGATAGACACTTCCTCAGGTATTAAGGATCCAAGCTGTTTAAGGCTTTGAATATCATCACCAGCACCTTGAATTCAGACTGGAATTGTATTGGTGGGCACTGTAATTCTCTTAAGACTTGTTTTATGTGATGTCCATAATGTATAGCCATCTTACTGCTGTGTTTTACAGAAGTTGTAGCTTCTGAATCATCTTCAAGGGCAACCCCATATAGAATGCATTGCAGTAGTCTCTTCTGAGTGTTACCAGTGCACAGACTACTATGGCTAGGTTGCTCCCTCAGAAGAAGTGTAAGCCATTCAGGACAGAGCCATTTCCTGGACCTGAGAACCACCTATCCCTTATCAGAATTCAACTACAGTTTAATGGCGCTCATCCATACCAATACAGCATCCAAGCGCCTACATAGTCCCAGTTACCTCTAACAACAAAGAGAAATAGAGCTTTTTATTTGCATATTGATGGCATCCGAACTCCAGAATTCTAATTAACTTACAGTATGGCTTCATATAGATATCACATACATGAGGCATCAGATGACATTCTGTGAGATCCCACACAGCTTAAGGACCATGGAGCTAAATAGGAATCTCCCACTGATGCTCTCTGGAACTGGCTCTGCAAATACAAGTAGAACCATTACAACACACTGCCTCTCACTCCCATCTGACAGAACCTATGCATTAGGACACCATGATCAATGACATTGAAATCTGCTGAGAGATCCAGGAGAATTAGTTAAGATAGCACTCCTCTCATCTTTCATTCATCAAACAGAGCAATTAAGTCTGTTTTAGCATCACATGCTGGCCTGAAACCAGACTGAAGTGGGTTCCAAAAATGTTTCCTAAAAAGATGTTCAAAACTGCCCACCCATCATGTACTCAAGCTTCTTGCCCAGAAAGGGGATATTGGTATTGTGTGTTTTCAAGTTGTTTCAGACTTATGGTGACCCTAGGTGAATCTATCATGAGGTTTTCTAGGGGCTGAAAATGCATGATGAACCCAAGGTCATCCAGTGGGTTTCTACTGCTGAATGGGGAACTGAACCCTGATCTCCAGGGTAGTAGTCCAGTGCTAAAGCAACTACACCACTATGATTCTCAAAGGGAATATTAATAAGGGTAAAGTGTTTCAAAAGGTACCTTGGGTTCAGGGAGGTTCTGTTTAAGAGAAGACACACTACTGCCTCCTTCAAAGCAGAAAGTACCTTACCCTGAGTGATTTTACTGCTATCTGGACCCACTTGATTAATCCACCTCTGCTAGATCCTATCAGCTAAGATAAGCAATGCTCAAAGTTATGTGATGGGACATACTGCTGAAGTGTTTTGTCCTCATCATCAGGCCTCAACAAATGAAACTGATCTCAAGGAAACTGACCAGATGGAACACTGATATTTCCTCAGACTCCATGATAAGTGGCACAAATTCTGAGCAAATACAAGATCTTTCTCCTTGAAGTATCTACAGATTGATTACAGCAGGTAGATGAGGATTCCACTCTTGTTATTCTCATGCCCTGCTTCCAGAACATGGACTCTGACTCAGAGTCTGAAAGAGAGGGCATGCCAGAGGCTGAGACGGGGGGCATGCCAGGACATGTTGTACAGGAAGAGGTTACAGTGTCACAAACAGAGCAGGGAGCAGTGACAGCTCCAGCAGAGAGTCCTGCCTCTTCAGACATAGAAGAGCACTTACCTGTACCCAGCTTTGCAGAGCATAGACAACCAGCAACAATTAATCAAGTCACAGGTGCGCTAGGCTTCAGACCTATATAGCTGACATCCTTTCTCTCCAGGAGCTGTCAGAGCTTATCTGACCTGCCAGCTATCTTGCTGAATACTCTGACTGACCTTGGACACTCCCTCGCCTTGGAACCCTGTTGGATTTTATTTATGACTTTGTGCTTACTGCCTGAAAATAAGTAATGAGCTAGGAGTTATTCAGTTTGTTTTGTTTGTTTTATCAGCTGTGCCCAGATTGCGATAGGACAGTTATCTCCAAGCCTGATCCCAATCAGTTCCCTACCATTTGGGATGTTGCTGGAGGGCCTGTTGAAGATGAAAATAATAGCATAATAAGATTTTATTTACTTCTTTTTGCCAACCTGTTTGCAGCATAACAGGAGTAATGAAGAGTTTTCAGTGATCTTCAGTCATACTCATTGTGTAATTGATGCCAACTGTGGCCTCCATTTACATTCACATTTATCACATAGTTTGCTCTTTCAGAGATTGGCCTCTAAATAAAGAAGATGAATAAGACAGAACACATAGTCACACTGTTTTTTCTTTGGTAGCTGCTTCTTGCATTTACTCACTGCTGTCCTGCTATATAAGCTAGTAAGCCTAGGGACTAAAGACTTGAAGCAGCACTTTCAGCTCCCTGTTACAATTGATTGAATTTTCCATATGTGATGGAGGAGTTGTGGAATAAATGAAGAATCAGTGTATACACTGAAATAAAAATGATATGCTTAAAGTAACTCTCAGCTGGAAACCAGTTGAGAGAGAGCAAAAGAGAGAGAATGAGAGATACAGACAGATGGATAGAAGTATACAGATATAACATAGGTGCTTACCACACTGTGCTGAGATCCTGCATCATCCCATCATGATCCCAGCTATGCCATTGCCAGGATGGGATTGGGACCCAAATGCTCCCCACTGCACCAGTCGACTGCTGGTGGATGGGTAGCATTCGGGACATGTGCCTTCCCTCCACACTACAACCAGTCTCTTGCTGGGCTATAATGAGGAAGGAAGTGCTTGATAGTGTTTCCGCCCTTCCCGCATGCCTGCAGCCAATAGCATTGTTGTGCAAAGGGAGACTGTTGCCAGATTTTTTTTACAATAATGATATATGGAACTATTATGATGGCTGGGGATGTGAAAGCAGCAGGACCACAATGGTGTTGTGCAATGACACACGTAGCAGATTGGCAACAACACGTCCCCATACTGGGATGGTGCTGCCATGTAATAAAGGCCATAGATTTAAGGACAAAGAAAGGCCAAGCTTATTGACAACATTTCACAAAATGGTGAGCTGCCATTTAAAAGAAACAATTCTGTAGCCAAAGTTACAGGGAAAATCTAACATAGTTTCTGAACAATAAAACCTTTGAAGGAATGTCTTAACAAGAGAAATCTTTTGTTTCGGCCTGGTCAAGAAGAAAACTAACTTCTGCTTATAGAACTTCAAGTTCATGTTCCCAGCCATTAAAGAACAACACTTTAACTCTGAGAATCTGTCCTGACTCTGGCGTCTAACTAATTAAGTGCTTTGCAGTAAAACCAGAATGTCCCTTTTCTTCTGTTTCTTAGAGATGGAAATAATTTTTGAAAATATTCAAAAAATGATAAAGAATGTGTTTCTGAAATGCTAGAAAACTCTGACAAAGAGAATAATGGACTAATAAGAATTTCTGCAACTTGGAGCTTACTCGGTATACAATTAGCATAGTTCTTCTTCTGCACAAATTCACATATTTCCACACATGAATTTTGTGCAGAATTAAGTCCTCAGCCACAGCATTTTCTGTGCTTAAGAGACAGCATTTGCTTCATATAAATAATATGCACAGAAATATTATTTCTTGCATGGATAATGGAACATAGAATCATAGAAATGTAGAGTTGGAAGAGACCACATGGGCCATCCAGTCCAACCCCCTGCCATGCAGGAACACCCTCAAAGCACTCCCGACAGACGGCCATCCAGCCTCTGCTTAAAAACCTCCAAAGAAGGAGACTCCACCACACTCCGAGGCAGCATATTCCGCTGCCGGACAGCCCTGACCGTCAGGAAGTTCTTCCTGAGGTTCAGGTGGAATCTCCTTTCCTGCAGCTTGAATCCGTTGCTCCTTGTTCTGGTCTCTGGAGCAGCAGAAAACAAGCCCTCTCCTTCCTCTACATGGCGTCCCTTCAAATATTTAAACATGGCTATCATGTCCCCTCTTAACGTTCTCTTCTGCAGACTAAACATACCCAGCTCTCTAAATCTATCCTCATAGGGCATGGCTTCCAGGCCTCTCACTATTTTGGTCGCCCTCCTCTGGATCTGCTCCAGCCTGACCATGTCCTTCTTGAATTGGGGTGCCCAGAACTGGACACAGTATTCAAGATGAGGTCTAACCAAAGCAGAGTAGAATGGTATCAGTACCTCTCTCGATCTAGACACCATACTCCTATTGATGCAGCCGAGAATTGCGTTGGCTTTTTTGGCTGCCGCATCACACTGCTGACTCATGTTCAGCTTGTGGTCTATTAAAACTCCTAGATCCCTTTCAGACGTACTGCCATCCAGCCACGTGTCCCCCATCCTATATTTCTGTATTCCATTTTTTCTACCTAAGTGTAGGACCTTACACTTCTCTCTCTTGAATTTCATTTTGTTAGCTTTGGCCCAGCTCTCCAATCTATCCAGGTCATTTTGAATTTTGATCCTGTCCTCTGGCGTATTAGCAACCCCTCCCAATTTGGTGTCATCTGCAAATTTGATGAGCATGCCCTCTATTCCTTCATCCAAGTCATTGATGAAAATATTGAACAGCACTGGTCCCAGGACAGAACCCTGTGGCACCCCGCTAGTCACTTCTCTCCAGGATGAAAAGCGGCCATTCGTGATCACCCTTTGGGTTCGGTCGGTCAACCAATTACAAATCCAACTATCAGTAGCCTTGTCCAGCCCGCATTTTACTAGCTTCTTTGCAAGAATGTCATGTGGAACTTTGTCAAAGGCCTTACTGAAATCGAGAAATGCTACATCCACAGCATTCCCTTCATCTATCAAGCTGGTAACTCTATCATAAAAAGGGATAAGATTAGTCTGGCATGACTTATTTTTGAGAAATCCATGTTGACTTCTCGTGATTACCGTGTTGCTTTCTAAGTGATTAGAAACTGACTGCTTAATGATCTGCTCCAGAATCTTTCCAGGTACTGATGTCAGGCTGACTGGGCGATAATTATTTGGGTCCTCTTTTTTCCCCTTCTTGAAGATGGGGACAACATTTGCCCTCTTCCAGTCTGCTGAAACTTCTCCTGTCCTCCAAGATTTCTCAAAGATTATAGCAAGCGGTTCCAAAATGACCTCTGCCAGTTCTTTTAATATCCTAGGATGCAATTCATCTGGCCCTGGAGACTTGAATTCATCCAGTGTGGCCAGGTATTCTTGTACCACCTCTCTACCTATTATGTGCCTCATTTCCCCTGCTTCCTCACCTGCTCCCCAACCGCCAGGTTGAGCGCTTGTATCCTTCTGGGAAAAAACTGAGGCAAAGAAGGTGTTAAGTAGTTCTGCCTTTTCTCTTCCCCCTGTTAGTAATTCGTTATCTTCTCTGCGCAGCGACCCTATCGTCTCCTTCTTTTTCCTTTTGCTACGGACATATTTAAAAAAGCCCTTTTTATTGTTTTTAATGTCTCTGGCCAGCCTAAGTTCGTTCTGTGCTTTAGCCTTTCTGACCTCCTCCCTACATCTCCTAGCTACTTGCTTAAATTCTTCTTTGGTGGTTTCACCCTTCTTCCATTTCCTGTACATGTTTCTCTTAACACTTAGCTCAGCTGAGAGTTCTTTAGTCAACCATTCTGGTTTCTTCAGATGCCTTCCATTTTTCCTCCTTATTGGCACAGTTTTAGACTGTGCCTTCAGTATCTCCCTTTTAAGGAACTCCCATGCCTCCTGAACTCCTTTCTCTTTCACTATTCTTGACCACTGAATTCCAGCCAGCAGCTCCCTAAGTTTACAGAAGTTCGCTTTTTTAAAATCTAAGGTGAGTGTCTGGCTACACTCATCTTCTCCTTCCCACTGAATGCCAAATTCCAATAGGGCATGGTCACTCCCCCCTAAAGATCCAACCACTTCTACCTCATTAACAAGGTCATCCCTATTGGCCAGGATCAGATCTAGAATATTTGATCCCCTTGTCGCCTCTTCCACCTTCTGGACCATGAAATTGTCTGCAAGACAAGCAAGAAACTTGCTGGACCTTGCTGTCTTGGCAGAATTTGACTGCCAACATATATCCGGGTAATTGAAATCCCCTATTATTACTGTATCTCTCCTTTTTGAATGTGCAGTCATTTGGTTGAGGAAGGCGTCATCAAGGTCCTCAGTCTGGGTTGGAGGTCTGTAGTAAACCCCCACCAGAACATCCCTGTTGTTTCTTGCTCCCTTAATTCTTACCCAGATGCTCTCGACCTCGCTTTCTGGGTTTAAGGCACGGATCTCTTCACAGGTGAAAACATCCTTGACAAACAAGGCTACTCCTCCTCCTTTCTTGTTTGGTCTATTTCTACAAAATAGGCTATACCCCTCTGTTTCTAAATTCCAATCCTGAGACTCATCCCACTAGGTCTCAGTGATGCCTATCAAATCGTATTTATTTTGTTGTACTAGGAGTTCAAGTTCATCTTGCTTGTTTCCCATACTCCGTGCATTAGTGTAGAGACACTTAAATCCCCGGGCCCTTCCTGCAAGTCCTGTACTACAGTTTCTACTCCTCCCACCAATGGCCGCTTGTACTACTTGTCCAATGTCATTTGGGCCTTTTCCCCCTGCGCTCACCGAGTCCTGGCCTTGAATAATATTGTCTCCCTCCCCAGCGGAACTTAGTTTAAAGACCTCTGAATCGTCCTTGCGAGATTGTTTGCAAAAACATTCCTGCCAAGTTTCGTGAGGTGCAGCCCGTCCCTTGCCAGAAGCCCACGTTCATGGAAATTCAGGCCGTGTTCCAAAAACCCAAACTGTTGCCGGCGGCACCATGTGCAGAGCCAGTTGTTGACCTCTGCTATTGCCCTTTCCCTACATGCGCCATATCCTTGAACAGGGAGGAGAGACGAAATAACCACCTGTGCACCAAGGTCCTTAAGCTTCGTCCCCTTAAGCTCGTAGTCCTTTGCAATGTGGTAAAAGCTGCTCCTCGCAGTGTTATTGGTTCCGACATGAACCAAAATGAGGGGCTTATGGTCAGTTGGCTTGACCAGCCTGGTTAGCCTCTCCGTTATGTGGTTGATCTTGGCCCCAGGAAAACAGCAGACCTCTCGATTGAGCTTGTCCGGTTTGCAAATTACCGTTTCAGTTCCTCTGAGCAAGGAGTCACCAACAACCAGAACTTGCCTCCTCTGAGGCTTCTCCAGGGCTCCTTGATGAGCATGTTCTTCTAGGACTGCCTGGGCTTTCTGTTGAGACTGGGAGCATTGATCTCGTTCCCGTTGCCGAAGTTGGATTCCTTCTCGTTGACATTCTGTTCCCTCCTCCTGGTGCTCCTCATCGTTCATAAGGCCAAGAACTTTGAAGCGATTGTGTAGGTTGAGAGTCTCTGCTACCTTCCTGGACCTTCTGCTCCTACGTGTGACATTCCTCCAAGCCTCCGTTTCCTGGCACAGTGTGTTGCCTTCCTGATCTGGCAGCTCCTCCGTGCATTCAGTCTTCTGGTATGTCTTCTCTGCCCTATCCAAAAACTCCTCCCCTTCCCTAATAAGATGAAGATTAGAAACTCGTGCCTCCAGCTGGCAAACCTTCTCCTCCAAGAAGGTCACCAGCTTGCACTTGCGCAGGTGTACCCGACAACCTCTTGTGGCAAGAAAAGGAACATCCCACAAGTGCTACAGGTGACCGCAGCAGCTCCCTCACCTTCCATCCTAGATACTACAGACAGTAGTACAGGAAGTAGTTCTAGAAAGAGTAACTGGGCTTTCTTTCTGAAATTCAGCTGTATAAGCTACATCTGCTCTACTGATTGCGAAGGGTTAAACTTGAAGGATTGAAGTAGAGGACTTGAACACGCGAGCCAAAGGCGCGCGCCATTGGGAGCTCCTAATAAGACTCCTCCGCCCTAGCTGGCTCCTCCCCCTCATTAGTCAGACCGTGTGCTCAGGGAGAGCACACGGCCAGCACAAGGAGGCTAAACAAAAACAAGCAAACAAACAGACAAACAAGCACTGCCCCACAAGCCTGTAAACACACCTGGTCTAGGATGTCTTCACAGACCCAGCTCCCCCTCTGCTCTCTCCTCTGGGGAATGTCATGCTGTTTTTTGTGTGAAATATCACATGGGAATTTTGCACACAGTAAGTCCAGAACTGTGCATAGGAGTGAGGGAGCAAGGTGGAGATTCTGCGCTTCCACTTTATAACTTACTAGCATATATACCCGGCACTGCCCAGGGCTTTTATTTTCTCATAGGTAATACTTGTTAGAAAGATTTGAGATCCTGTGTCTCTAATTCCCCAAACTGTCTTGTCCAGTACCTGTAACTTTTACTCATATTCCCCAATCCAATCTGTATTCAGAGTTATTAACATACACAGGTTGGGTTCCTGTGGGAATACAGTATCCTTCTCCTTGCTGCTAGGCCTCATCTCCATAGCAACCAGCCTATTCAAGACAGTCACGGTTGACTGAGGCCCAAGAGCTCTCTGGCTGAGAATTCTATAGGACCCTCCCTAAACTGCAAAACCCAGGATTCCATAGAATCTTCTTAGGCAGCCAATCATACAAGGCCGTCACCTGACACAGCCAGTCATATGAGGTCTTTGCCTGATACAGGCAAAGATAAACTTTGACTTTTATATATTAGATGACATGGGAATTCCATCAGGGTGTACTTGTATAACTCTCGATGATGACGATGAAAGGAATACTGCAAATTCAGCAGTCATTTGAGTGAGAATAACCACCTTTAGAATAGGTACATTTATATGTCAAGGTTGATGATGGAATTGTTCACCTGGCTGGGCTAGCATTTGGCAGAGAAAGGTATACAAGAAAAGAAAATGCAAGGGTTGCTCTTCAATCACAGTGGGAAATCTTAACAATTTGCTAATTTGATCATCTCTAATGTCCCAGTGTTTCCCATTAGAACCGCTCCTCATCATTAGCTTTTCAATGTCAAGTTGCTCATTTCCATTAACACTGTAACACGTAACACTTGTTATGCTGGAAAGAGTTAGTGCAGTTTCAATGTCCTCAACATAAACAGTGCCATATGCAATATGCTAAATGATGGCATGAATAATTTGGGTTTCTATCCTTTAACTACTTCAGGTACTCCATGAACTGAGATAGGGGCCTTCTGATTAATATATAAGATTTTTTGTTAATACATAATAATATTTATTATGAATAATATATTAAATTCTGATTAATATATAGCATCACACTGTCCATGTAGTAGCATCAACAAATAATTGATCATGAAGGGTGGATAGCGTTAATCTAAATGTGCATTTGACTGTGCAAAGTATGGGAAAATTAAAGAGATGCAAGTAGAGGGATAAATCCTCAACCATTTCCTCCTCCCTGTTAGGACAAAAACTTACCATAGTTTTCTTTCTATTGCAGGATAAAAAGTATATTTTTTCACAGCATTCCCTCTGTATTCTGACATTCTGAAGACATTCAGACATTCTGAACAATATTCAGACATTCTGAAGAAAGCCCCTCCTCTTCCTTCTGCAGTGCAGCCTGGGTGTTTCCCAGGTTGCACTGGGGCAGGAAGTGTGAGCAGAGGAGCCATTCTTTATGGGGGAAAAACATGTAGGAAGTTTTGTACACTTGGAAAAAAAATTCTCAGAAAATAGCTTCCCTCACTAGTGTTTTTCTCTGCAAAATAATTTTTATACAAAACTTCAAGTTAGTGAACATCAGGAGAAAATTATAGAAATCTTCCTGGTCTATTATTCTTACCAATAGATTCTCCTGACTGTTAGAAAACCCATTTTTAAACAGTTCTCATGAATTGAAGCTGGTCAAGATTCACCATACATGAATGAGAATGTCTGGGTCCAAGATCGATTATCCTTTTCACAACAAGATATCTACTTTTCCCAGTAGCACTAGTGAAGGATGTGTAGTGTGTGCAGAGAAGGGAAAGGGCCTCTAGGCATCATCACAGTCCTTAGACATTACAACACATACAACACATAAGCCCTTTCTGCAACTCACTGTTTTGCGGAGCTGGGGTGTGGGGATCATGCAAGCAGCTCTAGCGAGAGGCTCTCACGTCCCGGTTCCTTCAGCTCCACCGCTGCCGCCTGCTCGTGCAAGAGCCCCTCCTCTTCCTTCTGCAGTTTCCCAGGTTGCACTGGGGCAGGAAGCGTGAACGCCATGGCTCCGGAGCTCTACACACGCGGCAAGTGTGCATGGGGCCCCGGAGCGATGCGCGATCACACACCATTTTCAGCTTGCAGCCAAAAATAAAATAGTGCATGATCGGCACCTGCCAGGCCCTGGAGCATTGCACGATTGCGAGTGCGTCGTGTGGACTGCTCCTTGCAGTCGCGTGACACTCCAGGGGCCCTTTCACACGGCAAATGCCATGCGAAAAGGGCCATAGCATTGCCTAGGTCACTTTAAATCTAACCTTACTTATTTGCAAAATTGATTTTTTTTAAGAAAAATTAATTAGGGGAGGTCTTCCCATCACTGGTCTTAAGCAAAGTCAAGCTATTTTGTGAGATTTTTCATCCCCCCACCCCCAAACTGTTTAAAAAGTATGTATTTTCTTATGCTGTCTTGTCTTTTGTGTTCTTCAGCTTAGGTTTAGAAATAGATACAACTTTGGGAATGCATTTTTCTCATTTTTCTTTTAATTTGTACATAAACTACTATACAAACAAGGCCATAAAACATGCCCTCTGAAAGTATCTATCAGTCAGTTTCTTATTACACCTCACTAAACATTATGTTTTGGGACACATTTTAAAATAAATGAAAGACATAAACTAAATAGCAGTTGAGAACAGAAGAGCAGCCCATAATCTTTTTTTAAAAAAATGGAGAGGAAAAACAAGTAAATGAGTGAGCAGCAAACATTTGGTACTAGAAATCTAAATAAGAGTTTTCTGAGGGAAAACTGAAAACAAAAAGTCAGAATTAAATATTTTAATTTTGAAGGTTTTCCTCATAATAGGAGAAACTCATATTCCAGTGGAGATGTTGCAAGAGTTCGTGATCAATGGCCTGGAACTATTCTTCTGTTTAACACCTAGTAGCTATAGCTAGACAGATCCTTTGAAAAATTTGCTAGTATCTTTTTTAAACTCATCTTTTGCACTGATAATACTTTTAAATTAAATAACAGTTTTCTGTCCTTTCATGAAACCCCACATCTGCTACTTCAGGTGATGGCCCAACTTTGCCTGATGGTAGGGCCAGCCTTGACCACTCTTCTCACTATATTAGGCCTCACGTGATTTTGAGTTCTCAAAAGCATCTTTTGTGTCAGGTATAATGAGATTGGCTTCTGAGTTTTTATTTGGGGGAGGGGGTTAGTCTTGGAGGATGAATCTAACTGAGAATATCAGCTTGTAACAGAGTCTCCATGTGGAGAAGTAGTGTTTGAGTATGGGAGAATGGTGGTGGTGGGGAACAAGACGAGGCTATCTCCATTAGATCAGGCTTGCAAATATTTTAGGGTTGTCTAACTGACCACTATTGAAGTAGGTGAATCTTTGAGTTGATGCAGCACTGTTTGTATTCTTAACACATGCATCAGAGATTGGGGTGAAGTTAAAAGGCTTTCATAAATTCTTTGGAATCTGTGAGTGGGGGAAACATTTAAGACAATCATGCACATAAAACAAGAGTGTCACTGCAGTTAAGAAATGAGCCATATTTGAGAAAAGAGGATTGATTAGAGATACTTTTGCCTGAAGATGTTTAATGATTGCAAAGAATCCTACAGGAACACTGTAGGAAAACTAATTGCTGGGCTGTTAATCTCAGTACATGTTAAATTACTGTCTTCCTCTAGATTGATATCTGAAGGCTTTACCACTATCAGATGTCTCCATCAAGAATAAATAAACAAGAACCCAGTAGTCAGTGAAATGTATTGATGGCTTTTGTGCAGGTTGGCTGATTTCTTGGTACCATTTTAAGAACTTGGATTTTCCCAGCCTTCTGTTTGATTTTCTACTTTAATGAATCTTTAAATCACTGAGGAGCTGGCATTCGGAGGAACTGGCAGAAAAAGGAAGACTGTGGCAGTATAGGCGACATAACTTTGGATTTTTAAGTAGGTGAACAGAAGGATTCCAGAAAGGAATTTTCCCATTCTGTCCCTATAGGTACTTCTAATTCCTCAAGAGACTGTTTGCAAGTCATTCCCAGTAAACAATATAGGAAAGTATTGGTGGATACTGGAGGAGGACAAAGTCATTCAAAATTAGTCAGAATCCCATTATGCTAAGATATTTCTCAAGGAACGGATGTGGCTCTCTATGTGGGAAACTTTCTTAGGATCTAAGCCATAGTGTCTACAGAAGTATGATGCACTGATAGATTCTAGTTTTCCTTCGTTCACTTCTGAAAACATTATTTGTTACAACTGAAATGAAACGAAACAAATTTTCTTTATACCCTACTTCTTTTCCCCTCAAAACTGGGATGTCAGGTGGCTTAATTTTTTTTTTAAAAAAAGAACAATACAATTTAAATATACTAAAATTCATAATTAAAATATCATCAAATACTAATAACACTGATCTTTAAAGCATGCATTGTTGTTGTTTGTCCTCAAGTCATTTCTGAGCTATGGCAACCCTAAGTCAAAACTATCACAGGGTTTTCTTGGCAAAATTTGTTCAGGCAGGGTTGTCTTTGCCTTCTTCAGAGGCTGAAAGAATGTGACTTGTCCAAAGTCACCCAGTGAGTTTCTGTGGAACCTTGCTTTCCAGAGTCATAGTCCAATGCTCAAAACACTACACTAAGGCCATTTCCACACTACACTGTTATAGTGCTATTATTCCACTTTCAACATCCTATGGAATTCTGAGGTTTGTAGTTTACTGAGGCCAAAGAGCTCTCTGGCTGAGAATTCTCAATGACCCTCTCTAAACTACAGACCCCAGGGTGACTCTCTTTTTTAAGCTGACTCTCTTCCCTTTAAAATATATTAAAACTGATATAACATACAATTAAACATGTTACAAAGTAGTTCTAAAACTACAGTTAAGATAGAATAGTGCACTCTTAAATCTTTTTCCTTAAAAAAAAATCAGTTCTTAAAAGATTGTCATAATTTAAAAAAAAAATCAGAAAGACAGTAAAGAGGAGGCACTGTAGTGTTCCTAGGAAGGGATATCCAGAGCCTAGAGACAGATACGGAGAAGGACTTATTACACATCCCCACTAATTGCACTGGTTGAAAAGATGGGAGTTAAAGAACGCCTTCTTCTGAGTATCTTGGGGTCCCAGGCAGGCTTATAGGGGGAGATACAGTTTGCCAGATGTTCACTTGTTTGAAATTAAAAGAATAAAATGGATGCAAAATGCAATGTATTACAGTTTATATTAAATGAGAAAATGAAGGTCTAGTGAGACCTCAAAGATCAAATATCAATAAACCTGCATTCAGTCACAGTACTATAGCAGGATGAAATGTGGACTGCTGATAGTTACTAAAGTCCCTCATAATATCTCCCAAAATGTGAAAAGATCTCAGTAGCTTTTTCTGTTTCTGCCCTGCCCCCTAGCTGCCCAGCAAATATCAAGTATACTATTCTACTAGATGGGAACATGGTCCTCCATTGAAATTGATTGCGGACCTGCTATTTGATGGAGGTGGGGGAAGATCTGGGGAATGAGTTGAGAAGCCTTGGAGCCTGAAATATCCCAACTGCAAATATTCCTTTGAGAATCCAGGATGTTATGTTTCTAATACTATCCTAATTGGGAAAATCTTTCACTTCCATTTCCAGACATTTCTCAGATACTGTTTTGCTCTCTCCCCACCTTCTTACATCACCTATCAATACATTCTCCTATATAACAGCTGTGTGGCTTCTCACAGAGATCCTATTCATTTCAATAAAGCCAACACAGGAACAAATGTTATAGTGCCTTGTGCCTTTTGATTGAATGCCTTCACAAAAGAGACCACCTAGCATCTGCATGCAGTGCAGGTCGTGAATAGCATACGACATGTTAAATAATAGTGGTGTGGGATTTACAGACAGCCGTATGTCCTGCATGCCAAATGGAAAGCAGTTTAGATATACTGAAAATCTAGGCCATATGTATGTCAGTCCAAAAGAATTGCTTGAAATAGAAATCACCCCATAATACTGGAAGGAGAAGAAGAAAGTATTCCCTAGAGAACAAGAATATATAACCTTATGTTTTTATTCCATTTCTGCGCTGTATAAAATTTACTTTTGATACTTGAATAGAGTGGAAAAACATGAGGGTATCAAAACTGTCTCTCTGCCTAAAATTTCTAACTAAACTGCATCACTCCCCCCATACCCACATTTAGTAGTCAGAATTCCGTCTACCAGAGAATTATCACCCTTCAGATTGGAGGAAAGGGGAAAAATGAGCTTGCATGAACGGATCAATTGAAAAGGAAAATCTTCTAACAAAATGCACTTTCTCCTTTTCACAACACAACAGAACCTGTTGGAAAGAAAAATGGCTAGTGTCTTTCTCTGAGAGAACAAAAACTTGATCAACATCACCATTCCTTATTTCCAGTCCACCTGTTCTCTTCTAATCCATAATGGTACTACCCACATAGTGAACATCTGACAAAAGCTCCCAGTTTGAGAACATTATATTTCACTTGTCTGGTCTGTTATTTCACACTATATTTGTGATGCTTGACTTCTTACTAAATTTAACTTGACATACTATATTCTGTTTCGTAGCCAATCCATTCATATGTGCTTTGGGATCTTTCTTTTTAAAAAGCATAGAATTGCCTTGCGTACTGTTTACATTTTGTGATTGGGTTCTTATTATTTGTAATTCCCCATCATGGTCCCACAAAGAACATAATGGGAAGATTTACTGTCCAGTTGAATTGTGGGTAAAATGGCTATTGCTAAGTTTTGCCTTCCTAATATTAGTCCCATGACTACCGTTTAAAAATGTAAATAGAATCTAAAATATCTAGTTCCAGGTAAATTAAACTTAGGACCTAAATTCTTACGAACACACAGTCATAGGAATGTAAGAAAGACAAGATAAAGGCATTTTTTGGAAGCACCAATGATGTGAAGCATGCTCCAGGTGGGGTTATAGTGCCATTGAATGGTAAAGCACAGTTTGGAGATGGCCCTTGGTTCTTTGAAAGGTCTTTGTTCACTTGGACTAATTTACCCACTGCAGTCCTACTTAGAGAAATTTTACTCACGGACCAGTTACATTCAGATTTGGGTACTGCAGTGCTGTTTACATGGGGATGCCAATAAAGGTAGTTTGGAAATACAAGTGATACAAATCCAAAGACCAGTGGTGGATGGAGCAAGATGGTCAATGCATATTGCACTGATCTGACAGGTTACCAACACATTTCTGGTCTTAATTCAAAGTGCTGACATTCCTTTAAAATGTTCATTAACATTGATCATTGGTTGGCCCACTGGCCTGCTTTAATAAACATTAGGGCAGCAGATACACCAAAGATCCTTTCACACTGCATAACTGTAACACTATGATTACACTTTAACTGTCCTGGCTATGGAATCCTAAGAGCTGCAGTTTAGGGATAGATAATCAGAATGCTCAGCCAAAGCTCTAGTACCTCAACAGGATTCCATAGGATTTAGAAAAAGTGGAATAACAAAGTTATAATTATGTAGTATGAAAGAGCCCCAAGTGATTGATCTGCAGTTATTGATTTTTTTTCCTCCTGAAATGTCTGAACAGCTCTCACTTTTCCCATTCTTTGAGATAGATTTTTAAAATATTTTAATTTGGGCAGATATTTTATAAATATTTTAGCAGATTGTGATTCTTCATATCCATAGTTAAGGAGGGTAATACTTCCATCTCCCTGATGGAGAGTCAAGGCTGTGCCTGTATTGAACAGGACATGGAGGCTAATTGGAATAGAATGGAGGCAGCATTGTAAGACACAACCCATTTCTTTCTCTATCCCAGAGCATTTCTCTGGAGTAGCTGTCCATTCTACTCTATTCATAAAATGTGTAATATAGGGTTAATCAAGTACATATCATGTACAACCAAGTACATATTTGAGGGCTGGACCTCATAATTATCAGACAGGTCCCCCCCCCCACACACACACATACTTCATGCTGTAGCATTTATTGGGAATGAAAATGGTACCTTTGGTTGACTTAAATTTAATTGGGTACTGTCCAGGGCAGTGTTGGTAGCAGAAGAACTACGCCAGGGAGTATCCTGAGGCTTCTTTACATCCCTTCCACACCTGTGAAAGAACACGAAGAAAACTTGTTCTCCACTGCCACTGAAACCATAACAACAAATCAAAAAGAGCTCAAAGTTGAAGCTGCTCTAGAATGCTCAGCTGAAGAGAAGCAAGTTAGGCCACGCTGGGCTGGACTTTTTCCTTATTTGTATGTACAGTTGGCCCTCCATATTCACTAGAGTTAAGGGTGCAGGACTTTGAAAAAGTGGAATAATCACAAGTATCAAAATGTGTATGTGTGTCTGTGGGAAGAAGGCCAAGGCATGGTGACGAGAACAAGCACTCAGGGTCCAAACTAGGTTAGCAAAAAGAGAGAGAAAGGGGATGGGTTGACATGGTGACCCTATACTTCTCTTCCCTCAGCCATCTCCTTCCATTGGTGTATGGGGGCATTGATTTTGTGGGACTGAGAAATCCTTAGATTTTGTGGATAGAAATTCTTATCTACCAACAAGCTGTAGTGGGTAGAGGTGGAGGAGCAGGACCAGGGTCGGTTGCTTAAGGGCTGCATGGCATGATTGGAAATGCCAAGAAGGAACGTTCCCCTAGAAAAGAAGTGAGTGAGGTGTGGTTGGAGAAACTCACCACCCAGTTAGACCCATAAATGTGGGGGGCTGACTGTATTTATGTCCCACCTTTTCCTCAACCCTGGGACTCAAAGGGACTTATGAAATTGAAACAGGTGCAGCTCAAAGTACACAATTAAAAATATAAATAGATCTATGTGTGAGAGAGGATTTAGAATGTGTGCGCGTTGCATGGAAACAGCCTGTTGATTGCAAGATACTTTGAGAATATTTGATTGAAAGACAAGTCTTTAAAAAGTTCATCAGAATAAATAGTGATGGCATGCTAATCCAACCAACCTCACACAATCAACCAGTGTAAAAAGCTAAACAAAAAGTACTGTCCTTGTAGCCTGGCAATCTTCTCACATCTAAGGCTAGCCAGCCATGATAGCATGGGATGGTTGGGTGCCAGCTTGGCACTATTTTAAGGGGAGATGGGAAGGACAAGCACGGATCAGTCGGCAGACTAATCTGGTGCTCACAGCCAAGACAGAGGCCATTTCTGCACTACGCTGTTAGAGTGCTATTATTCCACTTTCAACCTCCTGTGCAATCTTGGAGTTTGCAGTTCAGGGAGGGGCATTTAGAATTCTCAGCCAGAGAGCTCTTTGGCCTCAGTAAACTACAAACTCCAGAATTCCACAGGATGTTGAAAGTGGAATAATAGCATTATTACAGTGTAGGGCAGAAATGACCAGAGTTACCCATGAAAGGCAGAAAGCGGATGATGTATACTTCTAGCATTACTTGAAGTTCACGGGCCTGCACAGAAGGACTGTCAACTTCTTGCCAACATGTTTACTGTTTTCTAATCTCTCTGGGTTCTGTAAGATAAAAAAGCTGTTACCCATTTGTCTCATAGACTGTTCCATGTCTTCTTTCCTGTTGAAAGGAGATGGAGCCACTGTTTTGTATTAATATTGCTGTGTTTTTTCTTGATACTTGGTGCTTTATTGATACTTTATACTTTTTCTTGATACTTGATATGATTCTCAAGTGACCTAGAGTAAATAAATAAATAAATAAATAGCAAATAAATAAAATGCAACATTTCTATGAGATCTCTGTTTCTCTCTTATACTGAGAAAGCGCCAGTTATGGGCAACTGTGGCAATTAGAAAATATGAGCTTTCTATAGGATGGATTAAGGGAGTCCCTGGAAGAAAAGGCAATGAACAATAAACTTCTGGAGGTTCCATGTCCATGATCTGTGGCTCCATGTCAGGTAAACATTAAAGGAGCTATCCAAAGTTCTGAACCTATTTTAAGCGAAGGGTTCAGTTCCTTCAATAACTCCTGTAAAGTTCAGAGTAAAACCTCAACCACCACTCTGACATGGAGCTAGGAGCTACCAATGGTTTCCAGTTTTCAGTATTGTGCTACACTGTCAATCTTAGCTCCTCTCTGATTAAGTCAAAGACATTTGAAAGTGCTTAACTTCATCTAGGTGATGGTCCAGCCCAGAGGGTTGTCAGACTTTGCTTTCGCTTTGACAAGTTTAAGTTCATTGTATGTTTCTGCACTGTAGCAGTGATCAATAACCTCCCACTACTCTTCTATTCCCTGCCTAATTGCAGTAGACACTTCGCTTGTCTCCCAACCAATAAATGAAAAGTCAAGAAAAATGTAACACCATTCCAGTACTTCACTGTCAACTTGATCCAACCTGGAAAACAAAAGACTCTGTATTATTTATGGGGCAATATTCAGGGTTTTGCTTTGTTTTGTTTTTGGTATGTGTGTGCAATATTGTAGTGTCTTTCAGGAACACTGATTAAGACACTGACAAGTTTTAAGTTTATCTTTCTAGCGTATGTATTTCTGAAACTTTTTCTTGACACAAACTAAGATGGTATCTCAGGCTTAGAGGATTTGCTCTGATGAAACTCAAAAACTGTAGTTGTACAGTTTTGACATTGTGACAAGTCTATCAATTAGCGTGCAGACAGTCGATTTTTTTCTTACCATTGCCCATCGCTCTTCTGCATTCTTTTTCTCAGGCTAAAGAGATTTTGAGATTTCTTCTGCTTTATCTTTTCTACGTAGCAGGTGTGACAAGTTAACATGTTGCTACCTGAGTTATTTCCTATTACAGCCTGGAATCCACTCTTAGAAGATTGTTTCACTGTAAGAGTATTCGCTGGATAAACAGTCTCTCATGAAGTTCACATATGCGATAGTCAATTCAATGAGAGTTATCCCCATCCTTGTTTATCTTGCCCCTACAGCTATCTTTTTTTGCTTTCAGTTATGGCTGTGAAGTTCAGAAAAACTATAATTACCAGCTTCCTACAGCTGAAGAGTCAGTAGGAAGTGCCCTCAGTCACAGCGGATGTCTGCATGAAATGGTTGTAGGTAGATTTGGAAGAGTAAATGGAACCAAAGATTGGTACAGTACCAACATGGACAGGATGCTTGGGGTAGTGGTCTTGCCATGATCTGTAAGAAAGAACCCCTTTCACACTACACAGTTATAACACTATGATTCCTCTTTAACTGCCATGGCAACATCCTGTGGAATCCTGGGACTTGCATTTTAGGGAGTGGAATTTAGAGTTCTCAGCCAAAGAGCTCGAGTGCCTCATTAGACTGAAAACCCCAGGATTCCACAGGATGCTGCTGTGGTAGTTGAGGTAGAATCATAGCACTGTAACGGTGTCATTTCAAAGCATCACAGGAGACCTCTCCAGGCAGACTTTCAGTCCCTGTATCTGCTGTTGGATAATGGAGACATATGTGATGGGGTGGGGAGGTACTGCTGCTGTACTGCAACCCTGCTGTCCATCAGCCCTCCCCCCGACTCTGCCGGGCAAGCAGATCAACACTGAATATTTCAGTACACATCATAATGGACTGCTATAGACCAGTGCATTATGATACTGTCAGCTTGTGTTATGAGAAGTCTCTTCTGTCTTGGCCATATCTTCCCGCACTATAATATCACAGCAAAACAAGCCACATCTAAGGCATCAATAAAAAATATTTATGAGCTATACATACCCAAGTTAACTAGAATTTTTCTGCATTTTGGATACTTGGTTGGATTTCTTTTTGAAAAAGTATGACGCATGAAAACAATGAGACGTGACGTAATTGTGTCTGTGCTTAGATTTACTGTCATACTGAAAAGATTCAAGAAAACTAAGCAAAAAGAAAATTGCTGACAGATGCTGGTATTTTTTTGTTTTGTTTTTTGTAGTTGTACAGTTCAGTGGAGTTTGGAAGAAGATGGCTACTTCTCCAGGAAATTGTAACACCGAACAGATTCTATTGGTAAGAGACAAGCAGTTTTGCATTCCATGGTTCACTAGCATTTTTTAGACTGTTCAGGTCTTTCTGAGAATAAGTGTCTTAATTTTACCACTGTAATCTGTACGCTACGATTCCTTGTGGTATGGATTCAAAATATTGTTTAAAATGTGTACCATATCTAGTCTCCATTATTAACTACAGTATGTGCAGTTCACTAGGTTTCAGTATTTATTCTTTAAAATTACATTTAGCCAATCTTTCTTTTCAGTGGTATGATTTTATATGTCTTCTAATTTTGTATCTATCAGTTATCAGTTCAAAGCCACACATTTATTCTATATATCTGTGTTTGTCTTATAGCTTTGCTATAAATTTATTTTCTCCCTACTTAACATCATGTCTCTCAGAAACCTCAAATGATAAGAGTCAAAGCTAGCTTTAAAATTGTTTTTTTTTTTAAAAGGCAGAATGATGAATCAAACACTGGAAAAAGTTTTTCTTTTCTTTTCTTTTTTTTAAATTCAGCTCTCAGAAACCCCAGACAATACACTGAGTGGTCAGGCTGATGGGGATTTTGAGAGATGTAGTCCAAAAAAAAGTATTTTTTCCCCAAGCTCTGGGCAGAATCCTATAGATCAGGCATTTAAATAAGGAAGCAGTTTGCTGCCAAGTTGCTAAAATCAAGCTTAATATATTTGGGGACATCCTGCACTGCTTAAGAACAAAGTCAAAGTGTCTTTAGAACAGAAAATTAAAAATTTTCTAGATGACTAGCAAGATCAAAGCTATATTTCCAAAATATCAGGCTTTATAGCTTAACTGCTATTGGACCCAGCCTGTTACCTTCACTTAATTATCCCCTAGGCATTTTGGGGCTTATGATTACATGTATGTCACTGGGTTGCTGTGGAGAAACTTGCATGTAACACCACTATGAAAGCCATTGTTCTATCCCTGCTGGGATTTTGGTCTTGTGCTGTGGTGTTTTGTTTTGTTTTTCTTGTAGATATATTCATCCAAATGTTGTTTCTCCACAATTTTCAGCTGCTTCCCTACTGCTCCCTGAGGTACCTACAGGACAGAAAAAAAATAAAATAAAGCAGTCTTTCAATGCCTCCCCTAAAGCTTAAAACACCCCACTTAGAGACAATTTGGCTGCCTATATGTGATAGACATTCTGTGCTTCCTGTCTCCTCTGTTTCATTAGGAATGAGTCATTAGCATGAAAGGAGTTTTTTTTTTTAAGGGCTTATCTTTGCATGCCTCCACCTGCAGCTATCAGACATTTGGAAGAGATTGTAATACCCCTTTAGGGGAGGGAATAGCAGTAGGAAAATGAGTAAATACAAAACTTCAGAAGAGAAAGGATTTAGGATCTTTCCATGAAGAGCTTTTTACAATTCTTTCTTCTAGATTGGAGACAAAAGGAATAAGCCTCCTTAGGAAATTAATGGTCTCATTATTAGGAACAGCCCTGTATGAGTTTGTTGTTGTTAACTGCCATCAAGTTTGCTTCACCTTGTGGTGGCCCTCTGTGTGAGAGACCTCCAGGTTATCCAGTTGCCAAGCTCAGTCTTACAAATTCAAGGCCATAGTTTCCTTGATTGAGTCTCTCTCCCTTAATGTGACTCTTTTTCTGCTGCCCTCAATCTTAAAAAACATTATTGTCTTTTCTAATGAGTCATGTCTTTTCATGGTACATTCAGGTACTTTATAATAATTTATACATAGGTGAACAGACAAAACCGCAAAATCTTCCTCCATGAAGCTTTCAGGAGAGCACTTGCCTGCCTGCATTTTGAGAGGCAGTGTTTATATGATATTACCCTGTTTGTTTGTTTTTTGTGGTTTTGCTATTTGGTGGGTGCTTGGCCTTCGTTTATTATTGTTCACCACTTTTGGCATCCTTTGGACATTAATAGAGTTAAATAAGTAAACACATTTAAATCACAAGACACATGCATACCTGTTTAGGTTGCATGCCTAAGTTTCATCGGGCAAGATGCTGTCTGTAGTTTGCCTGAGGCATGTCTGCATTCAGAAAGAAATTCTTGTGTCAGATCTGCTTTGGATGAACTCCAATCCACATCCTGAACACCTGCATCTGTACTGTGCCTTGGGCCTTTCTGTATCATCAGAGCCATAGAACTTGCCAGTGCTAATTCGTTCTGCCTTTCAAGGAGCATTTTCACCCTTGGATAATGGGTAGTGTCGGTAGAGCTTTTGTGTATATGAGCAGAGTAGAGGTGGACAGTCCACAACATGTAAAATTTCAGGCACTGTGCTGGAAGTACTTAGAAGTAACTGTTGTTTTGCTGCTGATGATTTTTTTTTATCTTGAATTTGTATTTGCCGTCAGGGATCTGTGGATTTTTTTAAAAAATCTGTATGAACTTCATTCATAAAAAGTTCTAGATATACAATGTACACTGTGAGCTGCTAGCTGCTAAAGAACTCAAATACCATGTTGAGAAATAGTGAAATAGACAGAGGGTGAAATCCTGTTGGTATCTTATTTATCCATATGTTCCCCTACAGAAAGGGTTGGATATTTTTGCTTGATGTGACTTGCACATGCATATGCAGATAGGAATCCTGTTCCGCAATGTTACAATTCACTATGATGTGGCATCGCACAACCAACTCTGTGTTTGTAAAGTAACTCTCTGTCTCCGTCACTTAGGAGCTTGGCATATAAGCTGGCACATATGATGTGAAAGTGGTTGTAGAAATGTGTATTTTAAGGAAAACCATACACAAAAATGTGCATAAATTTTCACATACGTGCACAGGCTTTGTAAAAATCATTTTGAAGGTGACGTGGAAATGATATCAACAAACTTGTGGGGAAAAGTAAATGTTAAAGAAAGTGAAACAGATTTATCCATTCCTACTGTCATCTTTATCACAGAGGGTTACATGATGCCAGACCACCTTTTAAACATGGCTTGAAAATATTTGTGGCTGAGAAATTATCCCAGAGATTTTGATGGAAAGATTTGTTCACTTAGAAAAAAGGAAAATCACCATAAGGCCAGATTACATAAACAAAAGAAGAAGTTATTTGCTTAGGGATTCAGAGAGGGTAGACAGTTTGTGGTCCAGATGGTGCTATACTATAAAAATGACAAATCCTGAATGTCATTATTCTTGTCAGGATGTTGAGTGCAGGAATATTTTATAAAAAGGGGGAGACAGGGAGATGGACAGGAAAGCAAATGGATATGAGGTCAGTGCAAGGAAATGGCAAATCTGAGGTGTGGAAGACCATACACAGAAGTGAATGTGGAATCAGTGGAACGTGTTTATGTGCATGAGAGTGTATGTATAAGACAGCATGATATGATCCTGTTTCCCAGGGCTAGGAATTCTTGCCAGCTATTGCAATACAAGAACCTTACACCATCAAAGAGAATTATCTATATTAACCATGGAAATATGTAAGAAATATTTATTTTGAACAAAATTATTCTGTTACATCTTTTCTGCAAATTTATCTCAAGGGTAGGACTGCTGGTGCAAATGGCTTCTTATTATCAAGTTCTCTTCTTCTCCTATATTGTAAAAATTACTTATTTTATCTCTTAATGCCAGTATAAGTTTCCAGTCTTCATGCTGCCATTGTTAAGATGAGGAAACAACATATAGCACACAAAAATTTGTGGAGACAGCCTAGTCAATGCTGTGAATAACCACCAAGGGATCCCATGGGACCGCTGTTTTCTGTGGCAGAAACAAAGGAAAATCTCAACAAACATGTAAGCAGTAAGTTGTCCAGCATCTGTAGTGACTAAGAAATAATACAAGGAAACTTTGATAGCTGGAACTTAATTGATTATTATTCTTTTAAAGGAAATCACATACACACAAACACACACTGGATCACCAGTATTACAAATGACGAATATATGTAAGTGTGAGCAGGGTGGGTTTTTTCAATTAAAATTTGTTTTTCTTATTTGAAAGCCTTTAGACATCATGGGTAAATTAGAAGTTTAAAACCTGCTTTTAAAAACTTGGTCACACGTGATGAATTTGACCTCTATGTGTTGGGAAGGAATCAACTGAGATGGTATTGGTTATGGTTGCAAAAACTTGTCCTTATCAGTAATTCAAAACTTCTAAATTCCATGGCCATTTGCAGGAGGCTGATGTAGAACTTGCCAATCAAAGTGCCACATCTAGGAAAATCATCTAGTTGAGATGACACAGATGCCATGACGGAAAACTGGAATAGCACAGGAAAAGAAATAATTAAAAATAGATCCGTTTCATAGCTTATCCATACACCAAGCATGTACTTGCTGGCAGCTTTTCTAGAGCTGGGTGGGATGGGAAGTTAATGAAGCATTTTTATTGTCAAATGGATTTTGGATTTGGAAGAAAGTCTGGGTCAAGGTTAGAGTCTTGGGGTAAGGCTGCTGTTCCAGTTTTATGCCTTTGAGGAATAAGCTTCTCTGAGTGGATTTGGAATAGATGGACCACTGCCATATGGAGGGGGATGAATGGTGCTTCTAGGTGCCAGACTGCCTGAACAACAAAATGTTTGAATTCTCTATAATTAAAAGATGCCTTTGCCAACACAACTGAAGGGGACTTTATACCTAAATGAACCAAGGCAGCAATCCAGGCCTAAGGCATCTTGTGTGAACAAGCCAGAAATGTTTGTGCAATAACTCTGCTTTCTGATGTGACCAGAGAAGCATATGCTCCATTTGGCATTTTGCTCTCTATCAGGACCCCAAAGTTATTGCACTGGAATTTAATGAAAACTTGTGTGTGTGTTTGTGTGTGTGTGTGTGTGTGTGAAAAACTCCTGTAGTGTTTTTGTCTTTAGGAACTATATCCTGTTTCTAGTCTAATTAATATTTTGAAGCTCTTACCAAATGTTTTTCTATATTGTTTTCAAATCAAGTTCCATTCATTTATAAGAATGGGGATAATCCAAAAACATCAGTCAATAATAAGTTTATGGTCTTCCTCCAGCTTTTTCCACAAACTGTCAAACCTATGGATATAAATCATGAAATGAATGACTTCATCATGCACCATTGCTCCTTGGTCTCGATCTAGTACAGGAAAAAGAATGTTAAGGGAAAGGAATTCCTTGCTGCCATTCCTAGCAGTGGACATGAATGTAATTTGAGCACCCAAGAATCTCAGCTGAGCAAGCATGGATGAACTTGTCAGTTTCTCTTTCACCCACTTTCAAATGTTTAAAACCCATTCATGAAGAAAATAATGATTTTTGGTCAATTTTTTTGAAAACGTAACTGAAACTAAATTCTCAATTGTCTGCACTGGCCAAACTCAATAAGTGCAGGTGTTTCCAGCATTGATAATCTTGTAACCATCATCATATAGATGTTAAAAATGAGAAGGCTCCCTGGGGGTGGGAGAGAAACAGAGAGAGAATGAGAGTGAGAAACAGAGAAAGAGAGAAGTGGCCATTTTAATCTAAAGACACAAGTAGAAATATAAATAACTTTTCATACTTACCTGATAAGTGGGGTTGTTATTTTTTTCCCAAATTTTTCATTACATTTCAATTTTTTTTTGCATTTTTGAAAAAAAATCATTTGATGTAAAAAATCTTGGTTTTGTGCAAAAAAAGTTTTTTGTGCGAAAAAGGTATGTTATATAAAATGCTTATTCAAAAAGTTTATTAATTTCCTGAATTTTATAAAAAATTGTATACGAATACAAAATTCTATACAATATTCAGTAAATGAATAAACATGGTGCAAAGAAAATTATTGGACTCATTGGATGATTATGGACACATATGGGGGAAATGAGTGAATAACTTTTCATGCCAGAGTGAAGTGCCATGAAATAGCACTTTCTTCTTTTGCTAGTTTGTTACTAAAGTGATCTCTAAGATACTGGGAAACCATTAAAACTATCAGAAGAGGGGAAAAAAAATAGTAAATAGGGCTGTAAGGGGGATGCTTTGGCCTTCTGTTTTATATTGTATTTTCAACCTTTAATAAACTATTCAGAACCAAGATACTGCTATTCTATACTTTGAGAGAAATCATCATATTTGAAACAAGAAGAATAGGTTTAGTCCCTTTCCACGGCACCCTCCCATCCCATCATGGGGACAGGAGAAGGACAGGACTGCAACAACACTTCTGCACGACATCGTCATAGTCCCCCTCCTGTCCCGTCCCCAAGTGGTGTGATCGTGGGTTAAATCATTGGCAGGTTTTCCTCATCAGTGAGACGTGATCACTCTACCATCCCGCACTTACCTGTCTGTGGAAAGGCAGGAAGCATGATTCCTGTCCCAGCACAGCCTGGGAAAGTACCCGGCTACGCTACAGAAGGAAGTGGTGTATCCATTGTGCTCCTTTTCCCAGGGAGCCAGTCCTATGCAGACGGCTGCACTGCCATCATGCTCTCTTCCCAGCAGAGCCACTGCGGGGACCACCACCTGACACCAGTGCGAGAAGGTAAGCTGCGTAAAGGGGCCTTAGTTTCTTGATTTATAATTACATTGGTTTTTGGACTACTGAGACTCAATGAAGATGGACCCCCCCCCCAAGGTAATACTTCCACTAATTGAATTACAAGCCATTATCATGTGAGCAGCAGTACTACTTTGATGTTGTTATGACAAGGAAAAAGTGTTAGAAAATGTATATTTGACAATCATGTCAGTGAAAAGCCTACAGACAAACAAGTTCTCCTTCTGAACAGTTATGGGCAGTTAGCCTGCTGATGAGATGGCCTATGAAAAGAGTATGGGGATGGTGTCTAGATGACTGCTGGGGTGGCAATTTTTTTATTTTTGTGAAGCAGAAATTCCTAATGTGCTCTTGACTTCCAAAAGCTTACTGCCCCTCTCTTTTGTTCATTGTTCAGTTTCTGGGGACCTGCACTATAATCAGCACAGCCTCATGATATTTTGGATATTGCCATTCCAAATCAGGCAGACAGCTAACAGCTCCTACTCTGTATACTCTTACAAACAGAAATGGATGGGTACAAATTATGATGAATGACAAAAGCATATACTTAACTTTCTCAAAAAATAAACTTCAATAAACATGAAACAACCCGCAGTAGAAGTAGATAGCAGTTCATTAAATCCAAATAAGTAGATTCTGAGTAATTCAGGTCATTTCAGTGTGAATGATTACATAAGGTATCTCTGGACCTCTCTCAAAAGTGTGCATTTTCCCACGACTTGGAATCTGCCCACCCCACAACAACCTACCAGAGGCCGTACTGCTATCATTTTCAAAATGCATCATCAAACACATTGATTTCCACTGCTGCTGTTTTGCACCAAGCTTTACTGGCAACTATTGACGGTCTTTATGGTGTAAACAAGTGCTCGGACACCCTTCAGTACCACGATTCCTGCAGACTAGCAGAGCAGAGCATTTCTTTCTAAAAAGAAGTGACTGAAGGGCAAAGATGGCTTTTTTCATCACTACTGAATTTTTGGCAATGTGCCACTATCAGCAGGGGCAAACGAGGGGAGTGAGTGCTACTAAAGTGGCTGTGGATCTGTGTGGCCCACAGGGATAATAACATTAAAAGCATGCGCTGGGATATACCAGGTTCTGTTTTCAACTCACCCATTTAATCACTGAGGCCCATCCTTATCCATAGGAAGATAATAATTTTGGCCTACTTGGCAGTTTGCTGTTAGAATTACTGACAGTAATATATATGAATTGGCTTCAGCTCTTCAGTAAAAGTGCTGTATAAGTACTCAGTATCTTGTTGCTGCTATTATTTTAAATAAAAATAGATCCGCATACCAGAATTTAGCATACATACCAGGAATTGTTGGAAGATTTAATTAGCACAGCTAATGTATGAAACAATTTCAAGCTCTATTTAAACACTGACCTCTAACATTGCTGAATGCAATGAAGTAAGTTAAATACCTTGGCTCATTATGGAACAAAGCATTTTTTTTTAGTAATTCTAAACCAGAAAGCTAAGTGTTGGATGTTAAGAACAATGTTTCCAAAATTTTCTTTATTTTGAGATTGTCCATTTCTGTTTATACAGCCACACATCCCACACAGGGGTGAAACTTTCAAAACCAAACAGAATGCTTCTTAAAACATAATGTGTCCTCCTTGATTATCTGTAGGATGTTAATCTTTCACCTTTCAGGTCCTCCATATTAAGCCTAAAATAGTTATAACAATGACCATGATATTATCATGACATTTATCCATATGTAAATTTTAAAAATCTTAGTCCTAGCACTGCTTAGGGATGAAATGTGCCTTTTATTGATTTTAACTTTAAGTGAATAATTGCCTTTCTGAAAAATGGTTGTAATGATGAAATACCAGGTGTGGATGTTCTTTATTGCCTGTTTGATTATATGTCTTTACAGCAAAGAAAAGCTTGACTCCTTAACACTTCTCTTCCATCGCAGTCATGAGTTATAGACTTTTTTCACACTCAAAAAAATAAATATAATAGATAGAAGACTCTGCCTGACAAGGTCTTTATTGAATTTCCTGGGCAAAGCAAATACGTGATATCAAAAAGAGAGTTTGGATTTAGAGAAATTCAGTTGCTGAAGTGATGGAAAGAAGAAGACTGGAAAGGAAAAACAGATCTGCTTAGAAACAAAGACTGCTGTTTTGATTGGAAAGAGAGGGCTAAAAGAACAAATAGATTTAACCTGACCATTATGTTACACTAGAGATTAAAAAGAAGTGTCACTCTAAATATTAGGAGTGCAGTTTAGAAATAGGCTGATTAGACCAACAGTGGGAAAGAAAACTCCTATTAGTTTTAAGGTAAGAGCTTGATAAATTTGAACAGTAGTACATGAAGATTTTTAATGGGGCCTACTGAGAGTGTGAAAGGTATCCTGCAGACAGTGGCTTGGGCTTAGGGTTGCTTTTTTCCAGGAATAACTGTGTTAACGCAATATGTTTTATTTACTGTAGCCAAGCAGAACAGAACAGGCTATGATGGGTAATTATGTGCAGGGCTTACTTCTGTACTCTGTTGTGAAGCCTAAAATATTATTTTTCTTCAAGGGTCTCTTGTGCTTAGAAACCTGGGAGCTCTGTTCTGAAACCTAAAATATTATTTTTCTTGAAGGGTCTTTTGTGCTTGAAAACCTCGGACTCATGGAAATCAAACTCCAGGTTCAAATGAAGCTTAATAGAGCCAGACTTTAATTTTGTGCTTTTTGGCTTACAAATAGTCACTGTAAAAACACATGCCAACCAGATCTCAAATCAGCACCATCTAATGTTAACAGTCTTTCTCTTTTTAATATCACCCAGTCTTTCAACCATATCATACAAGATACATAAAAATATATCTTTATATCTGGCAATGCCAAAACACTTCTTTGTTTTGCATCTTGAAGAAGCTTCATTTTCACTCTAGGTTTTTTCTCTTGCCAAGAAAACTACAAAATATCTTTCTGCCATTATTGAAAGGTAAGTCATTAACTATTATTGCAATCATCTGGAACAAAAATAACATTTTTTTAGTAACAGATTCATTTTGATAACTGATATTCTATTGTCACCTTCTCCGCCCTAAAGAAGGACAGCTTTTTCTGAGAAACAGGCAAATGACCAGACGTTTCTTGGTTCAAAGGCTAAATGCCAGATTTATTGAGTGCAAAAGTATAAAAGTAAAAAAAAATGAGTCTGCTGCAGCAGGGTGCCGGAGGCCCGGGAACAAAGGCCAGAGGCGGGGCAAGGCCTTTTTATCCAGGCAAACAGTACACACACCCACTGCGGCATTTTTCAACCAACCATTGACCCCTTGTACCATATTAGGTAATGCCCAGAGGAGGCGCTTCAGGTGAGGTAGAGCCATGAGTCAGCAGATGGGAGCGGGGGGGCTAGAACTTCTATGTACGTGACTACCTCCTGGCTCATATTGGAGATAGTCCTTCTTTTATTCACAGTTTTCCCCCCTCACATAGAAGGACTAGCCCATCCCGTACCCTTGAACTAAGAGTTGAGTCTCTTTGACAACATCAACTTTTCGAGGCAGTTCAGTGGACCCTTTGTTAAGTAGTGAATTGCAGAAAATTGGTACACATTGTATTAAACAACAGAAACATAGAGCTATACAGGTAAACAAAATAAAAATGACAAAGACACCTTTCACCCATCCAAGATTCGGTAGCCAGTTAGTGAACCATGACCACCACTCTTCATTTCTCGGGGAATAGGTTTTACGGATGTCACCAACCACCTTGTGTAACTTGTTCACATCTTCTTCAATGTATCCAGACTCATTGATGTAGTGGCAGCAGGTGGTGTTTAACCAAAAACATAACCCTCCTTCTTTGCTAAGTAGGTAATCCAGGGCCAATTTATGCTGGGCTAATACACCTGCAAGCGAGTCTGCAGGGCGTTTATTCCATGTGCTGTGGTATTGGCCAGGATTTCCAGCTGAGCAGAGAATCTCCGAATTTGGCGTATATTTAAAACAACTCCCACACTGGGGAATACGATAGCTCCCAATCTTTCCCCTTCTGACAAGTAAGTGTTATCACGATCATACCCATAACTTTCGTCATATGCTCTTTTCTTCACTCGGTGCCATCCGAATTGTCTGTCCCAGGCTTCAATAGGCTGTTGGAGGGGGTAGAACCGAATTCCCCCCATTGAGAGAGAACCAATAGTACAAGTTCCTTTCCAGACTGGGGGAAGGGCTTTGCCCGCCCAATGGCCGCAAAGCCAGTATATCCCGGAGGGCAGGCCATAAGTCCACTGACCAATATGCAAGCTGGCTTCTTCTTGGAGTTTAATGAATGGAGAATGGCCCCTACGGTTCCCATATAATTCGATGAAAGCATCATTACAACTAAAAGGGAAGCTGATATTGGGGTACCTTCCCGGGCAGGCCTGCCGAAATTCAGGGAGTTCAAACGTTATATTACAGTTGGGATAATCTCCTAAAGAGATTCTCGGCAAGGGGATTCTCCGGGTGCGACCTCCCTGCATAACAGCATAGTACCCTTCACGAGAGGTGTTCCATCGATGCACGCACAAGGGGGCCAATGGTGGATCCCCTCGTCGGCTCAAAATGAACTGGCCGGGATCCTTTAAAGGGTCTGCACTGACCTGGGAGGTTCCGTATACTGTAGTTCTATTCCAGCCAGTAAGATTCAGAGTGTCTACAGGTACGACAGGCCATCCCTGTAAGTGAGAGGAAGGGCCATACGTACAAACCCAACATTTGGTGACATTTGCCACTTGTGAAATATTATGAACCAGTTGATGGAAAATGTTCTCATGCCAACTAGCCTGAGTGCTCTCAGGCAAGTAGGTAATCAACAATACAAGGAACAGGCACTTCATAATAGCAAGATATCAAAACACAGTGTATATAAAGACTATAAGTCGGTGCAATCAGTGCAATTCGTTCTAAAACTATTGTCAGTGTAATCAGGCCTAAACTACTACAGTGGTTAACAGACACAGTTCGAAATCTAATACTGAGATCTCAGGTCAGCCTCCGGAGTGACTCTGAGAAATAAAGTCTCTGAAGGATCAAAAATTTGGCGCGTCTCTCCGAAACAGCAGCTTGAGTCCGTCGCTGGCGTCCTCTTGGGTCACCCTCCACCTTCTGGGTTCCGGTACCTTCTTAACTCTGGAATGATGAATCCAAGGTTTGTGGCCCTGGACCTTGACAGCGGTATCAGTAGTCAGCAGCACCTGGGCAGGTTTGGTCCACGCCGGGGACAAGGGTCGTCTTCCCCAAATCTTTACGACCACCCAATCACCAGGCTGAATGTGATGCACCGGACCATCAAGGCTGAAAGGACGTTCCTGTAAGGACAAAAAGCGAACAGAAGCCAGAACTGCACCCAGAGAACGTACATACTTTTGTAACACTGCATCTCCTATCTCAACCTCCCCCCTCAGGCTTCCCGGACAGAATTGGCTAGGCCAAGGACGGCCGAATACTCTCTCAAAAGGGGAGAGTTTCAGAGGACCTTTTGAAGTGATTCTAGCCTTAGTGAGGGCCAGAGGCAACGCCTTAACCCAGGGTAAGTCAGTCTCTAGGGAAATCTTAGTCAGGTGAGTCTTAAGCGTAGAGTTCATCCGTTCCACTATCCCGCTTGCTTGGGGATGGTAGGGGGAGTGGAATTTCCAGGTGACGTTGAGTGTCTTCATCAGTTTCTGCAGGATTTGTGAAGTAAAATGGGGTCCCTGGTCAGAATCAAGTCCACAAGGTAGAGACCAGCGAGGTAAGACAGACTCCAATAGGTGTTTCACAACTTCTCTTGCCTTGCAGGTCCTACATGGAAAGGCCTCAACCCGCTCAGGGGCCAACGCTCGCTGTCCTGCAGAGATGTCATGGCCCAAAAAACGGATCTTAGGCTGGATTAACTGGGCCTTTTTCTCGGAGGCTCGGTATCCTCGTTCCAGCAGGAAAGTCAGGAGTGAAATAGTCTCTTCTTCACAGGCGAGTTGGGTCTCGGTTGCCAAGAGCAGGTCGTCCACATATTGGAGCAGAATAGTGTTCTGTTCCCGAGGCCAGTCTCGGAGATCTCGGGCTAGCGCTTGACCAAAGAGAACTGAAGAGTTCTTGAAACCCTGTGGCAAGCGAGTCCACAGGGCTCTTTGGACATTTCCGCCGTCATCCAAGGGGTAAGAGAAGGCAAATATTTTCTGGCTTTCAGGGTGAAGTGGGATGCAAAAGAATGCATCTTTTAGCCTGAGGGTTTGCAACTGGAGCCAGCTGGACTGTTTCACGTTGGGGATTGAAAGGAAGGGCTGAAGGATTAGGAAAAGAATTCCCGCCGCCTCTTCCCCTATTCTTCTGAGGACATTGGGCTCGCCAGTGCCCAAACTGTTTGCAGTAAGCACATTGTGATTTCCCCAACCTTTCTCTTCCCATTTGTCCTCCTCTTCCCGTTCCGCCATGAGCCATCCCTCTTCCACGTCCCCCAGGTCCCTGGCCAACAGCTGGCTGTGCTTGTTGCATTGATACAGCCATCATCCGAGCCTTTTGTTTCTGCTTTTCTTCATCTCGTCTCACATAGACCTTCTGGGCTACCCTTAACAGTTCACCTATATCCCTTGCATTCCAATCCTCTATTTTCTGCAACTTATTTCTGATGTCAGGCCAAGTCCTAGTAACAAAGTGGAATACAAGGAGACTCTGTCCATATTCACCATTCACGTCTAGCCCAGAGTATTTCATTGCCCGTTCCTTCAATCTCTGGAGGAAGGCAGAAGGTGACTCATCCTTTTCCTGTTGAATGTCAAAAGCCTTGTGGGGGTTCTGAGAGCGGGGAACTGAACATTTAATTCCAGCAATAATCAGAGCTTTCAGATCTTCCATTTTCTGCCTATCCGCCTCTGCCCTGTTGTCCCAACGTGGATCTTGGCTGGGGTATTTCTGTTCTGCAGGGACAGATCCATCAGTACCTGGAGGATGGGCCTTCTCCCACTCCAACATAGCTGCTTTCCTAATCATAATCATCTCTTCCCCAGAGAACAGAATGTTGAGAATGGCCATCAACTCCTTCCAGGTATAGATGGAGGGCCCCAGAAATTGCTGAAATTGCTCTGCCACTCCAACAGGGTCTTCAATAAGAGACTTCATTGTCTTTTTAAATTCCCTAACCTCCAAGCTGGACAGGGGGTGATCAACATAACTAATTCCGCCCCTGCCATCTGGGACTTCTCTCAAGGGGTACACAGGCACCAAAGGGTGACTAAGCATCATCTGGCGGTCATTGCTGGCTACATTTTTCGGATTGGTGGCCACATCTGCCGGTTTGGCGCTTATTTTATCCAGTGGAAGGCGTTCCTGATCTTTTAAAAGCTGAAGCAATTCCTTCTGGAGCGGTCTATAAATCACTGAGTCACAAGGGGGCGCAGTAAGACCAGCGGAAGAGGATGGCTGAGCTACTGGCTGTAAAATAGCTGTACTTGAGCCCCCCCCGGCCCCGCCTTCTTCTAAATCTGAATTTACAGGAGGAGGAGGAGTGTAATTAGCCACCTCACCAGCCAGGAGGCTTGCCTCGGCAGCTGGCTGCGGATAGGGCGGAGGGGGTAGATGATCTAAAGGATCCCATCCCCCTCGCTTTAGCTTTTGTAGTTGAGAAGCTTCAGAGGCTGTTGCTGGGGAAAGAATTTGGGCAATAGCCATCATAGCCTTTGAACTGTCCGGGAGGCGATGTGTGGGGGGGTCAGGAAACCCAAAAGAGGAATTTTTAAAAACTCTCATGTATTGTTCCTCAACAGTTTTCCCAGATGAATCTAACCAATTAATCCAAGCTTGCAATGCTAGCTTATCAAATGTTCCATTTGTGTCCCACTTAGGCATTCCAGGAACTCTATATTGAGGCCAGATTTCCGTGCAATACTGGACCATTTGCTTTTTAGACAATCCCTCCCCCACATCTTTCCAATTCTGCAACACACACCTCAAGGGAGTAAGAGGGGAACCTGGCCCCATGTTTTTCTCCCTAACATGCTGTCTCTTAGAATTCTTTAAACCCATCTCTACTACTACAAATTGAAAACAAAACACACAGGGAATGCAAATTCACAGGCGATTAACAGACAATTAACACGTTAATTGGCAGACAGAAGAAACAGCGTCTGCCTCACTCTTTCTTGGCCATCTCAAAACACCCCCCTCCCAAGCACACACACAAGCATACCACAAAGCTGTATCAGGGAATTCCAAACTGAACTCAGGCCCAAAGGCGGCTACCTAAGGGCAGTCTCTGTACTTATGAGACTTACCAGGGAGAGAGAAAGGCTGGTTGCATCACCGTAGTTTCCCAGGCCTCAACCCTAGAATTTCAGAGCTCTTGAATCAGGAAGCATGTCCTTGTCCTTCCCTCTGATCAAAATGTACCGCAATTTTTTTATCACGTCTCAAATGGACGCCGGCGCCGGATAAACAAACCGCTGCTCGCCACCAAGATCAGACGGTTTTCAAAGGTTTGCCTTTCCCGTCTAGCCGCCTGGGCAGGAGGACTGATCAGGGCGGGATTCTCAACTCCTGCCCGCTTCTCTGCAGGGCCCCACGATGGGCGCCATAAAACTGTCACCTTCTCCGCCCTAAAGAAGGACAGCTTTTTCTGAGAAACAGGCAAATGACCAGACGTTTCTTGGTTCAAAGGCTAAATGCCAGATTTATTGAGTGCAAAAGTATAAAAGTAAAAAAAAATGAGTCTGCTGCAGCAGGGTGCCGGAGGCCCGGGAACAAAGGCCAGAGGCGGGGCAAGGCCTTTTTATCCAGGCAAACAGTACACACACCCACTGCGGCATTTTTCAACCAACCATTGACCCCTTGTACCATATTAGGTAATGCCCAGAGGAGGCGCTTCAGGTGAGGTAGAGCCATGAGTCAGCAGATGGGAGCGGGGGGGCTAGAACTTCTATGTACGTGACTACCTCCTGGCTCATATTGGAGATAGTCCTTCTTTTATTCACACTATTCAGTAAAGACAACTTCAATTTATACTACCTTTTGAACTTGATATCTTGCCATGATATTTTTGCATAGTTGTGTTGAAATAGTTTTGTGTTCTGAGACCCAGAAAAGAAACAAGGCACATTGTCATGGTCTTGTTCATAAAAACTCTTCTCTCTCTGTTCAACTTAAAGCCTGCTAAAGTTCCAAAGTCAGCCATCACTTTAAGAAGAGCTTCAACACCTTTTAATGGATCTTGTAAAAAAAAAAAATCACAATATCATCTGCAAATACTCTCAGTTTTTAAACTTGTTTCTTGATGGAAATACCTTTTATTTTGTCTTCCTGTTGAAAAGCTCTGTTTAGTACTTCCAGAATTAATATAAAAGTAAGGGGGACATGGAACATACCTGTCTAGTCCCTTTTTATATATCACCAAAAGTTCTTTCTCCATTAACTAATACCTGTGCCCTTTGTTTTGATTAAATAACCACAATCCATTTTAAAAATTTTGGGCCAAAGTTCATTTTGTTAAGAAGATCAATTATGAACCTCCAAGAAACATTATCAAAAGCTTTTTCAACATCCAGAAAGTTTATAACCACTTGTTTTTCATTATGTTTCTCCAGATATCCCCCCTGCAAAAAATGTTAAATATCTTGTACTGTCTCTCAGCTGACTTTTAGGTAAAATTCCAGCTTGATTTTCATGTATCACTGAATTTAAAAATCTCTTCAGTCTCTCAGCTAAAATCAAAGTAAAAATGTTGTAATTGGTATTCAAAAAAGATATCGGTCTATAGTTCTTTAGATCTTTAAGAATCAATGTTATATTTGCACTAGTCTAATTCTCAGGAACCCTACAGAGTCATTTATCAAACTGATAAAATATTGCAATGGTAAACTTAATTGATCTTCCAGTGGCTTGTGGTAAGATGCCTGTAATCCATCTGGGCCAGGTGCCTTCCCAAGTTTTATGTTATTAATTGCCTCCACTATTTCTGCAACTGTAATTCTTGCATTTAGACTCAATCATTGTGCATCTGATATCATCAGCAGTTTTTTAAAGTCTAGATAAAATTATATACTTTCAGGTTTAACATTTTGTTCCTTGTAAAGTGATGAAAAAACATTATGAAAACTTCCTTAATTTTGTCAATATCAGAAGTAACATGTTTCCCATTTCTGATTTCTGAAAACATTTTCCTTTCCTTTTCCTTAATATATAGGACAACCATCTCCCTGATTTATTAGCAAACTCAGTGTTTTTGATGGGTGTACGTTATCCTGATTTCTATTTCATATATCATAGACATCAAGACTCATTTCTGTAACATCTTCAGTTCTTTCAATAATATTGAGCTTTTCGGATTTTTTAAAATAGTTCCTCGTCTTTTTTCTTAAGTTTATTCAAGATTTGCTCTTGTGGTCTTTGTTTCTCTTTTTCAATTGAGTGTGTCATTATCACTGCTCTGAATGTGTCCTGGACAACTCCAATGTCTGTGCCTTTATTCAAATTTTCCTAAAAATAATTTTTCAATGTCTCTTTCACTTTAATCAGAATTTTCATTTTTTTTAAAAAAAAATTTCATTTTTGAATAGCTCTCCATTCAGCTTCCAATTAAATTTTCTTTCTCTTGAACAATAATAGTGTTAGGTTATGATCTGAAAATAGCATTGGCAGCATCTTCATGTCTTTTAATTCCTTAACAAGGAATCTTTGATCTTTAAGTCAAAAACATCAATTCTGGAAAAAGATGTGTGCATTTCAGAATAAAAAGAATAGTCTCTTGCAGACCTGTACAGAATTCTCTGTACTTGTATTAATTTTCCATTTTCCATCCACATTTTCCATTTATTCAGGAAAAAAAAAAGGGTTATCTGTCAGGAACTGAATTCACACAAACAAATAGTACAGTGCCTAAACACTATTTATTTGGAGTGAGATACATCGTACAAGACTTCAGTGAGAGGACTAAAGCTCAAAAGCAATAGCAAGTACTTAAGATTCCCATCCTTCTCCCTCCCTCTTTCAAGAGACTTTGAAGCAGTGAGAGCCTAGCAGAGCTTATAAGTGCATTCATAGCTTTTGTTTACCTAACGATCTCTGGTTCCTAGTCTTTGGTTGCAGGCAAGCTACTACCTTACGCTGGACTACACATCCCATTACTATAATATGGAGGGCATCCTGACATCTTGCCCATCCCGAAAAAAAAATGCAAGGAAACAATATGCAGTGCTTGAAGTGCAGAAATGAAAGAGGGTTAGTATTGAGTAGAACCAACAGTAAATTTCAAACAGTAAAATATAATATTAGTAGTTATGCAAGTAAAAGTGTGGACGATGATTTATGTATTGATGTGGAGGTGTTGTTGAGACTGGCGTCATTCGGTGAAGAAGTCTGCAAAGGGGCCGGCTTGAGCAAGCTGCAATGAAAAACAGGGTGGATAAGTTGATAGGTTGCAGGCAAAGAAAGTGCAAAACTGACATCATTAATGGCCCATTTGACTGGGAAAGGACCAATGTATTTAGGGGAGAGTTTTTTGGAGGTCCCATCAAAGGTTAGGTGTTTTGTGGAGAGGTAGACAAGGTCCCCTGGTTTGTAGTTAGGGTTAGATTGCCTTTTCCTATTGGCAAAGTGTTTGTGGGAGGCTTTAGAAGTTTCAAGGGCAGAATGGACTGCTTTCCAGTTCTCTGAGATTTTGTGAGCCCAACTGGTGACAGATGGGGGAACATTGGTGGTGTCTGTGTTGGGAAAAGGGGGAAAACACTTTGGTTCAGTGCCATGAACCACTTCAAACCACTAGTATGTTTTAGTAAGCCCCGGGTCTAGTCAATTTGGAGATTGTGTTGTTTTAGCCAATCGTACCCGAGAACTATGTGGAATCCAATTTTATTTAGTACTAGGAATTTCAGTCACCCTTGGACTTTCCCTACGTGAATAGGTATGGGTCTGGTCCTTTCCCAAATGGGGCCTCCCACCATAGGCGAGCTGTCCATTTGTGATGATTTGACAGCCTTCTTAAGGGGTTCAAATGCTACTCCAAGTTCTTTGGCCACTATGGGGTTCGGTAAGCTAGTGGTACAGCCTGAATCAACCAGGGCCTGGTACATTCTTAACTTCCCATCTGTTCCTTGTAAAGTCACTTTAACATATACATGATGAGTTTTAGCTGTACTTACATTTGCAGATTAGTCTGGGTCCCACTTGTCACTGTCCGAGTCGGAGGTAGACAAGGGACTGTCCTCGCCATCGCAAGCCTGAGCGGAGGTTCCACCACCTGGGCGTTCGGTCTGCGGCTTTAGGGTGTCATTTTTATGGGATGCGGGCTTGGTGGAAGTGGTCACGGGCTTTTCTTCTGTGGCTTTCTTTTGGCTCTGGCAATCACTGGCGATGTGGCCCCTCTTCCTGCACAAGAAGCAGGTCCATTTGTATAGTCATTTTTTCCTTTCTTCACTGCTTAGGAAGGTGGACTTTCGGGATCCCGGGGTTCGGCGACCACTTTCTTGGGCTTGTCTTTGGAGAATCTGACACTTTCCAGGATACTTTCTACTTCGCCGGCCAGTTTCATCCATCCCAACAGGCTAGCTGGGTTTCCTTGCAAAAGGCAATGGTCCAGAATAGTGGGGTTTAACCCATCTTGGAAAAATTGCTTGAGTATGTCATCTCTCCAATCCAGGACCTTGGTCACTAGTTTTCTGAACTGGTGTCTGGCTTGTTCTTGAATGAAGGGGTCTTCAAACCTCTCTCAGAGGTGGTGCATGAACATCTGGAGATTGGCTGTTTCCTCAGCTTGTGAGTCAAACAAACTGGCAACCCACTCCGCTGCTTTGCCTTTGAGGTGTTGGCTCAGGTATCGCACTCTGGCGGCATCATCGCTGAAGCTGTTTATGTAGTCAGCCATAGAGTTGGAAGCCATATTGAGGAAATAAATCAGGGTTGCCTCATCTCCATCATACGTAACCTTCATCTCTCGAAAAGGTCTAGGCCCCACTTGAGGTGCCAGTCCCCCAGGAGGTGCCAGGGCTGTGGCTACGCAGGCTGCTGCTGCAAGCACTTGCTGCTGGGCATGCCCAAGCTGAGGTAGTAGGATTCTCCAGTCAGCTAGCTGAGCTCTCAACTTGGATATCTCTTCTTATAATTCCACTTCTTCTCTGGTTAAAAGCTGCTCCATCAGGTTGGTTTCGCTGATAGAAGCATCCCATCTCGTAGCATGGCGGCGTTGTCTGTGAGCCATGTCAGGTCACTCTCCCGAGGCCCAAGTTTGGCCTGTGTGATAATGGGGCTTCCTATTATCTAGACTTGGCTGAAGGGGGATGCTTCCCTCTTCAGGTAAACCAAGGGTTAATGAGGTGTTGGGATTAGATTACATTTTTATTGTGGGTCAGCCTCACAGGTCACAGGGGCAGAATGGCCCAATCAAGGGAAGAGAGGTGAGCATCTTTGAGATGCTTCGAGATGCTTCAAAGGAGGAGTTATAAAAATCCTTGAGAGGCCATGTGACAGAGAGACAACAAAGGAACCTCCTGGAGATGGGATCTGTGCCAGTAGTAGGCTGCAGGCCTAGGCCTCGCCTCCTGGTCTCATTCCTTTCCTAGACCATTTAAGCCTGTGAACCCAAATGTGAGTAACTAGAATAAGGTAGTTAGTCGCGTTAGGGCTTTTTATTATTTTGCAGGTTGGCTGATCTTAAGTATGTATCTGTTGTTATAACTACTTGTAACTTAAGCGTACCTGGGAGGGGGGAGCCTCTCATGTGTATTATTGTCTTGTTTACTTGCATACCTTAAAATAAATGCTTTTCTGTAAAACCTCTGTTTCCTCTCCATTCCCACGCCATTCTTCGGCACACACTTAGATAGAACTTCTCTCACTCGGAGGAGCGAAAGGAAAGGTCCTTAAGTATAGAGACTGGCAATTCACTGACAAGGTCCCACTGTCCTGTTCAGTTACAAGTATATTCAGAATTCAGTGGGTGGTGGCAGCATGCGAAATTAGTGAATGCTGGGGAATTTCCTGCTCCTTTTCAAGGGTAGAAGTCAGGCTTTGGGGGGGGGCTGGAAGTAAACTCAGTATGACAGCCTGTAATTGGAGTAGTCACAGGAACTGAGGGTTGCGCTTTGGCTCACACATCTGGGGGCTAGCTGGGGTCCAGTGCGTTTCTCTTGGCTCATGCATTGCCTGGATTTTCGGTAGCTCCGCCATCCGCTCCCTCTTCCAGTGGTTCTTCTTCAGATGTTTGATACATGTTGGAGAATTTTGAACTTGAGTCCTCTCACTCTGTCAGGAACTGAATTCACACACACAAATAGTACAGTGCATAAACACTATTTATTTGGAGTGAGATACATCGTACGAGACTTCAGTGAGAAGACTAAAGTTCAAAAGCAATAACAAGTACTTAATTTTCCCATCCTTCCCCCTCTCTCTTTCAAGAGACCTTGAAGTAGTGAGAGCTTTGCATAGCTTATCACTGCATTCCTAGCTTTTGTTTACCTAATGGTCTCTGATTCCTAGTCTTTGGTTGTAAGCAAGCTGCTACCTTACGCTGGACTACACATCCCATTACTACAATATGGAGGGCATCCTGACATTATCTGTCAATTTAATTTGCCCCCACCCCCCAAAAAATAAATTTATTAATGGTTAAGTCCAAAATTTTTTGGAATAACGTTTCCAAAAAAGTTGCTTGATTTTCTGTTGGTGCAGATAAACCAATCACCAAGACATTGGCCATTTCCTCACTACACTGTTGTCGTGCTGTTATTCCACTTTCAATATCCTACGGAGTTCTGGGGTTTGTAGTTTATTGAGGTCGAAGAGCTCCCTCCATAAACTGCAAACCCCAAGATTGTATAGGATATTGAAAGTGCAATAATAGCACTATACCACTGTAGATTCTGTTCATGCAGTTGAATTTTTACTCCAATTTCACAGCCTTCTGAATTCTCAAAAATATTTTCCAGTGCTAAGTTTGCTTTAGCATATATCATTACCCCTCTTTTCTTGTTTATAGAGGAAGTAAATTCTTTTTCTAATTTGGAGTTTTTCAAATATTTGACATCTTGGTTTCTAATATCAATTCTTTGCTGTTCTTAATTGCTGTATCTCTGAAATTAGTTCTTCCCTCATCTTCTTCATTCCTGCCATCAGAAGTTGATTTGCATCCATTTCCCTGGCTTGAGCTGCACAATCTCTCCTCTGTGCTTATGATGCTGTTTAAACTTGCTTTGGATGCTTAGCTGCATCTCTTTCTTTTAATATATTTGACAGGTAACAGCCAAGAAATATTTATTTAAAAATTCTGTATTTTTCCCACTTTTGTCAGTGCAGCATTCAGTAACTGTATCACTCTGCCTCTTCTACTCTGTTTAAGGAAGGTTAACAGTACATTGAGTTAAAATAAGTTCACTTCCTGTTATTGTCCAAGACAATTTGACCTTGACTCAACTCATATCAATTTCCATGGTAAGTACATTTTTTCTTTTCACTTATTAATATTTAACTTTGGAATCAAATGAATATGCAAAATGGTAGCTTTAAAAAGTACACTGTCTCTTTAAAAATAGTCCTCCTTGCTGCTGATGCTTTGTCAGACCTTGCTACTCACTGGCAAAGTTAGGAACTTTATTTTTGTCTTTACATAGTTAGAATAAAAGCAAAATCACTTCTGTAGCATTGTAGAATAAAGATGGGTGAACTAATTCATTCCGTCTTTGTGGAACATTTTCTTTGATTGTTTATTTGAAATCTACCTTAAAAAATTGGCAGCATGGAGGTACGTTGCTGATGCAATAACGTTAAGGAAATGTGGTTAACCAAGGTCTCTGCCAAACCAACTAACATCTGTGGGAGCTGCTGCCCCCTGCCTGGTGAGTGAATCAGACCCCAAAATATGACCTGTGTGGGTTACAAAAGTTCCCTGTTTCCAAGGAACTAAATTTAGCCAGTCTTCATGGATTTAGACTGTCTCCAACCACCTTAAATACATTTCAAATGGGAGGCTTTCCTATGAGTATCCATTAACCTCCATTCTCTGACCAGAAGTCGAAACAGGTCATCATTTTAAAATGAAGTTTTAGCAGTTTATTCTAGGTTTTATTGTGAATATCATTTTATTATGAGAAAACAATTTTATGTGGGGCAATTACTAAAGAAATCAAGGGAAATCAGGAGGTCATTTCTGTGGAAAAAGTCCTGGGTTGTCACTCAGCTAATTGCAACTGTATGTCAGACAAATCTGAACCCTTACTTGTCTGTGTGAGTGAACCCATAAGGAGGCATGGCAGACACAATGAAGTACTTCTCACGTACTTCTCACGTGTTAAGAGACACTTTTTCTTACATATCTCTGGGCTCAACTATGGTATTAAAATGATGGCATTGGTTCTAGAATTGATTTCAGCTGTATCAGCTGAGTCATAGCACAAACACAGTCCTGAGCAAAATTCATTTTCTTTGCTTCTTTTTTCTCTTGGAAAAATAAAAGTCTTTTCACAAACAAACAAAATTGTATGTGTCTGGATGCTATTTCCTTACTTCCTAAGAGAAATAGCAGTGATGTATTTAAGTCTTTTACTCCATGTCTCAAGTCAAGTCTGAAGTCTGGAAGCCAACTTTATACCTCAGCCAAACTTCCAGAATTATTGGATAGCGAGAAATAAATTCAGTTTTAACAATTTAAGCAGAGTCTGCTTTCCACATTTGCAATTTTGCCATCTGCAGCTTTGGAAGTGGGGAATAGGATCCTATCTTACTCCCTATTACTGAAGATTCAAAAGATTTATAAGGAAGGATCCTTCCTCCTCAAGCCTGTTGCCTAACACATTTGCTGTTCACCTCTGAGAAATGCACCCTGCACTCTGGGGGTGAGTCTTGTCTTTTGGACAGGGCTACTGTCACGTGGATCTGTAACTGGTTGACTGACCGTTCCCAATGGCTGCTTTTCATCCTGGAGAGAAGTGACTAGTGGGGTGCCACAGGGTTCTGTCCTGGGCCCAGTGCTGTTCAATATCTTCATCAATGACTTGGATGAAGGAATAGAGGGCATGCTCATCAAATTTGCAGATGACACCAAATTGGGAGGGGTTGCTAATACGCCAGAGGACAGGATCAAAATTCAAAATGACCTGGACAGATTGGAGAGCTGGGCCAAGGCTAACAAAATGAAATTCAACAGAGAGAAATGTAAGGTCCTACACTTAGATAGAAAAAATGGAATACAGAAATATAGGATGGGGGACACGTGGCTGGATAGCAGTATGTGTGAAAGGGATCTAGGAGTCTTAATAGACCACAAGCTGAACATGAGTCAGCAGTGTGATGCGGCAGCCAAGAAAGGCAATGCAATTCTCGGCTGCATCAATAGAAGTATGGTATCTAGATCGAGGGAGGTACTGATGCCACTCCAGTCTGCTTTGGTTAGACCTCATCTTGAATACTGTGTCCAGTTCTGGGCACCCCAATTCAAGAAGGACATGGTCAAGCTGGAGCAAGTCCACAGGAGGGCAACCAAAATGGTGAGGGGCCTGGAAGCCATGCCCTATGAGGATAGACTTAGAGAGCTGGGTATGTTTAGTCTGCAGAAGAGAAGGTTAAGAGGGGACATGATAGCCATGTTTAAATATATGAACGGATGCCATGTAGAGAAGGGAGTGGGCTTGTTTTCTGCTGCTCCAGGGACCAGGACAAGGAGCAATGGATTCAAGCTGCAGGAAAGGAGATTCCACCTGAACCTCAGGAAGAACTTCCTGACGGTCAGGGCTGTCCGGCAGTGGAATATGCTGCCTCAGAGTGTAGTGGAGTCTCCTTCTTTGGAGGTTTTTAAGCAGAGGCTGGATGACCATCTGTCGGGAGTGCTTTGAGGGTATTCCTGCATGGCAGGGGGTTGGACTGGATGGCCCGTGTGGTCTCTTCCAACTCTACATTTCTATGATTCTATGATTCTATGATTTTTGCTCTTAGGAAACATTTTAGAAGGCTCCTCCAATATGCAGCAGGGACAGGCTGCTGAGCAGACCTCAAGCCTGCCTCAAGCCCATTGCCTAACCTGTTTGCCGTTCCCCTCTGAGAAATTAACCAACACTTAGGGCTTCAGAGAGATTGTCATGTGACTAGTAGGCAAAAAGATATGGAGGCGTTGGCCAAAGTCATATAATTTCTGGATGAAGGCGTTATGTTACTCAACCAAGGGCATCAAGTCTGTCATTAAAAATATACAAGTCTTGAGTTGAGTCGAGTCAGTGCGTTGTTTGTGGCCAAGTCAAGTCCAAGTCAAGTCACTGAAGTGACTTAAGTCCAACTTGAGTCCGATTCTATTGACTCGAGTCTGCATCACTGAGAAATAGTGACTTTCGGAGTATGTTTGTAGCCTGTGAGTTTGAATGGAAATACCTGATGCAGCACAAGGAAAAAAAAGAATTATGGCCATTTCCGCACTAGGTTGTTATAGTGCTATTATTCCACTTTCAACATCCTATGGAATCCTGGGGTTTGCAGAGGCCCCTCCCTAAACTGCAAACCCCAGGATTGCATAGGATGTTGAAAGTAGAATAATAGCACTATACCAGTCTAGTGTGGAAATGGCCTATGTGGTGTATCTCTCTCTGTGTGTGGTGGACATGCAAGTCTGTGATTAAGGGAAGCAAAGAGGTGGTCAGAAGTCTGTAGGAAGCAAAGAGAGCCTAAAAATGTATTGATTGAAACAAATCAGCTATACCTTGGGTTTCCAGGCTGCAAGTAAGGTTTAATTGTCCTAAACTGAAGTGCTGTATTCTGCTTGCTGTCATGTTTTATTCTGCTAGGGATGTTTTGGAGATAACACAGAATGCTCTCCCTCACAGCTGGAGCTCAGACTAGATGGGTTATAGCAGCTTGCTCTCAAGATTCTACTTCTGTGATTCAGATGTAAAGCCTCCTAGTTCTGCACATCAGACTTGTTTCTCTTGACATATTCTTCCAGCAATAAAGGCAGAAATGGAAATGAATATGTTTTTGAAACTAGTCTTCATTACACTCTCATACAAAATAAAGTAGTGGTTGCATTGTTTTTGCTGGGCCACAGCATACATTCTTTTAAGTTTTGAAGCCATTGCAGTGACTTAAAAGATTTGAAGGCAATTAAAATTTCAGAAAGCAACTTTGTAACAGAAGCTTTTGAGGAGTCTTACATATTTCATGACATAACCACTTTCAGCAAAGGCAGCCAGAAACATTGGTTCACTATTCCCCCTAGAATGACTCTGTCTTACCATTTCTTCCCTAAAGTGGCTAACTCTCCCACCATTTGCTTGAAAATTCATCCAAACAATTCCCTAAATGCATAACAGCTACAACTAAAACATACAGTAGATGTCACTGAGAGAGCCTGCTTTCATTGTTGGATAGATACCTGGAGGTACTTTGGTATGTAGCCATAATAATGACCTGCAGTAAAAAAAAAAAAAAAGGTGAAGGATAAATTAAACCTATGTTGAAATAATAAACCACACACAAAGAATTGCAGACACAGGTCATGAAGTTTTAGTGAATGAATAGAATTTCACATGTATCAAATAACTGTGATCTTGTTCATAAGAATTAAATGCTACCAATCTTGATTTTATTATGTCGTTATGAGTAATGTGAATGATAGATTTTGGTTAATAAAAAAAAATTAACCCTGCTCGCTATTATAATGATTTCAGATTAAATAAATTCTGCATTGGTTATATTTGCAGGCAGGCAAATATGTTTCATTACTGCTGGCAGGTAGAAAACAACTAAAAATGAATAGCAGAGCCAAGGAAAATGTGAGCAATCTAGCTTGGAAACCATAACAGAAAGTTTTAATATTTCAAAGGTCACACTAGCCTTTTATTCAAGAATCACTCTTCTAAGCTATATTTTTTTAATGGAAGCATCTGTCTTTAAGAACTTATATAACAAAAAAACTATAGTTGGTTGTAGGGCAATGTCAGTCTTTAAATGGTCTCTCTGATTATCATGTCACAAATTAAAAACCCAATTTTCCAAAACAATTGAAGGTAGGGCAAAACACTGCTCTAGATGGCACAGTCGCACAGAGATGTAAATATTAATAGATTTTGATCTCACTGGCAAGACCAAATAATTTTACTGTTTTTCATACCACAGTGAAAGATGCATAGGAATTATTGTCAGGTCAGGATTTATTCTGCAAAACACACACAGATATGCCAGTTTTTAAGACATAAAAAAAATGAAAAGAAACTTGTTTTCTGCACAAAAAAATAAAAAAAAATCAAATTCTCCACCACAAAACAAAACAAACAAACAAAAAACACGATGCCATTTTTCACATAGAGACCCCCCCCCCCCCAGAATACTGTGTCCAGTTCTGGGTACCACGGTTCAGGAAGGACATTCACAAGCTGGAACAGGTCCATGGAAACCATACCCTATGAGGTTTTATGTTTAGCCTGGAGAAGAGAAGGTTAATATGGAAGTAAAGTGGTAGAACAAGGAAATAGAGCTGTTATCTCCCCCCTGCCCCTCCACACTAGGTTCTGGCAGTTGTGTCCACCAATAGTATGTCATACAGGAACTACACAAAAGACCTCTAGTTCCCCCTGGTGGTTTCTGCTTCATGGTACAGGAATTAATGAATTCAGCTGAGCAGGGAGCTTTGCACAGGCAGGATACGGCTATTCCTTCAAAAGAGGAAGTGACTGGTTTATGTTCATGGATCTTTGTATCATTTCCTGCTTTTGAGAATTTGCAGTCAGAAGCTCCTGCAAAAGATGGTCCAGTGCTTTAAAGTAAATCTAGAAATGCAGAATGAAAAACCAGTGCATAGAGTGTAGAGTGTCATTTTTGTAATTTGTCCATGTCATGAATTTTATTACCCATGTCTTCCACAGCAGATCATAGTGTGCACTTTGCACTGGGGTTCCACTGAGTGTGCTAACTAGGCACAGTGAAGATGGGGTGGGGGACACTCACAAGTTCACTCAGTCTTTTGTAGGCAGCTAATGGAGTGAAACCAGATGAGCTTCTGTGTGTAACAGTGTTCTTTGCCTTCAGAGCATTCTATGGGTCAAAAAGACACATGTGGCCTAGACTAGCTTGTTTCCCAGTTTTCTCCTGGCTATTGCATTTTCTGTTGAATATAGCTTATTAACTTTAGGACTTCACTAGTAACTTTAACGTGTTCTTCAAGCAGGTGTGTGTAGCTCCCAGGGAAGGCTATAAAACACTTATCTGCAGCAAGATTTCTCCTAGTCCAACAGAAAAGAAGGAGGAGGAATTTAGTTGGGCAATACAATACAAAGGGAATTCAGTTGGCCCTCCACATTTGCAGGTTTAACTTTCACAGATTTGATTATTTGCAGGTTGCATTGACACCTGCCCTCCCACCTCTGGCTTTTCTTTTCTGGGGGGAACCTCTGATCAGGCAGCATAATCCTTTACAAAATCACCGTAATTCATTGTGGTTGATGATAAGAGCTGTTTGGTTGTGAGATGTATGAGTGAAATGTGATGGACATATGACTGAAAAGTGGTGGACTCTCCTCTAAAAAGTTTTAAAGCAGAGTTTGGATGGTCACTTTTCATGAACACTATAGCTGTGGATTCCTGTGTTGGTGGGGGATTGATTACATGATTATTTCAATTGTACAGTGTTGTGATTTTGTTACTCTGTGATTCTAACTTGGCAATAGCACATATCATGGCCTTTGGATAAATTGTAATTGTTCAGTCTGATTTATGATACAGGATTATTTTGGCCATTTCCACACGCGGCAAGGGAATCACTCCCTGCCGCTACTCACCGGATCTTCTTTGGGTGCTGTCCAGTCCGGGGTGAGGAGGAACAGTGCATGATCATAGATCCGCACTGCTCCGGCATCCAAAATGGTGGCTTCCAGTTGGTCGTGGGTCTCAACCAACTGCTGAAGCTCACCAACCTAAAGCCTGCCCTCTGCAGATCACAGGCTCACATTGGTGCGAGCCTGCGAATCTGCATTGGAGAGCAGGCACGCAATGGCGCGCACCGGCATTTTGAAATACCTGAAAAATCAGGTTTTTCAAAAACACGATTGAGGACCACTTGGGGTCGCTCCGGAGCCGACTGAGGTGCGGATCTACGGTAAGTAGTCCGGACCCAGTCCGCTCCAAGGTGCAGATGTCCTCCGTGGAGACGCACTGCAACATTTTATTTACCTCGTGTGGAAATGGCCTTTGATGCTAAAACGTTGGACACTTTTACATACTGTTCTGAGATCGATTGAAAGGAAGAGTGCAAGTGTAAAAAAAAGAGAGGGAGAGAGAGAGAAAGAGAGACTACTTATCTATTTATTAATTTTGTAAAGCAGCTTCATGAATTCCCATTACCTATTTTTATACCTGTGGCTGGATTTGCACAACTAATTGTTTTGACTGAATAGTGACACTATGTGGACATCTTGCATCAGAAATGAACAAAGAGCTGAACTTGATTGTAGGTTAAGATTTTCACCTACAATCTTAAGATTTTCGTTTACTGGAAGGCCTTTTACTTTATTTATTTATTTCCTTTATTTTCTTCAGAACTGCAACTCAAGGCAGTTTGCAGTTAAAGCAAGTATAATATAGCTGGAAAGATACAAAGGTCAAAATTAAAAAAGAATTAAACTGTTCGCAAGAACACTTTAAAGCATATACTTAAAAGGAATGAAAAGCAGTTTAAAACAGTTCAGGTTTGCTCTGCGTTTACTCATGTTGCTCTATCTGTTATTTTAAATGTTACTGTTTTAATGTAAGTTTCATCATGATTTTATCTCACTGGTTTGTGTGTGAGGAGGCATACATGCTCAGTTGTCTCTATTTTAATAATGAGTTACAAATATTTTTAATTGATTACTTAGTAGGAAGTATGCAAATTGCTGTGGTTTGAGGTCTGCAGACATTCCATTTGTACTATATACATATTTATCTGGATTATGTGACTGAGGAAGAAATTAAGAGTATACCAGTGTATAGCAAAAGTCTTCTTTTGACTCTTAAGATCTTTCTTCTTTAAGTTAGGAGAGGATTTATTAACCAAGGTCTTTTGCATATGATGGAAAGAATGCTTTGCTCTCTTCTACCGGAAAGGATTCCCTTTATTTCATAACCTGGCACATTACTGGCTTGCCAGATCTGAATACAGATCACGTCCTCCTCTGTCATGGTTCTTTATTTCTTCAGTGCTTTTCTGTTATCTGCATCAGGACATTATGGGACTTTACACCATTTATTAAGTAACACCATCAGCTGTTCTAAAAAGAGACAAAATGCCACTAGAAAGATAAACCATGACATTTCAAAGTCTTTGAAAAGGGAAACCTCTAAAAAGACAGGATTCAGTTTATGTTTTGTGATTCCAGTTTTATTTAAGAGATATAACTTGCATGTAAATTGATTATTACTCCGTAGTTCCACTGTCATTTTCTATTTCCCTCCTATTTAGCCACAGAATAATATTAAAATATTGGGCCAAATTCATTACTAATCTAACAACTTTTGCTTGAATGCTGAATGTTATATTCAGTTTTATCTTGCTATGTTTAGAAAATGAACCATATTCTGGTTCCGTATATAAACTGGTTTTACTATGTATTAGAGTAATTTTACAAGTCTGTATTCATGGGCTTTTCAGAGCCTACATATGAAGTGAAAACTCTTTTCAGCTTCTTTATAGAACATTTATAAGCATGGAAGAGAAGATTACAATGACTGGTTCTAATCCCAGCATATGTCTGTTCACTTTGGAGTGTGAAACAAACTTACACACATTCTCTTGTAATATGATAGGGAGCTCTGCATTTAGTCGGGAAAGAGATTTCTAACCTTAGGCATGTACATTTATTCTGTGTGGTAGAAAAATTGAAAAGTGCTAAGTCATAAATCATTCACTTTTATATCATCTGGGATGGCACAGATTGTAGCCCATACATCCCAATGAAAGGGAAGGGAAATGAACAAACCAGTTCACCTTCCCCACTTCCCACACACCTTGTATGTCCACACTGTGATTATTACTATGTTTTGGCTAATTTTATTGTTTGTGAGCCAACTTGGGCCCAGCAGAAGAAGAAGGGTGGCATATAAATGCAATAAATAAATAAATTTGTGTTGTTTTCCAAAACTTCTTGCAAGAGACTATTGAAGCTTCTTGAAAAAGAAAACAACCCTTTTGGTGAACAATTTCATTTATCACATCACAAGACTTAAGCGTTTTTAATGACCATGATCCTACATCATAGCCATAGTTACCAATGGATAAATAAGTATCATCTCTCAAGCTGACTCTCAAACCATCCTTAACAACCAGCAGTCACACAAAGGCCTGTTCTTCCTGTCATCAAGGTGCTGCAGAATGAGGCATCCAGCCCCTTCCCACTGGTGGCCTGTGACAGGGGTCCTGCTTCTGATTGTTGCACAGCAAATCACTGGCAAGAGGGGGATGGAAATGTCATTCTGCAATGCTGCACTCACCAGCAGAACAGACCTCCATCACTCAGTGCACCTGCTGGCTGCTGAAGTAGACTTGGAGGGACATTTGTGATCATGGCCATAGTCTGATAACCATAAACACGAATAGCAAGTAGTTGCGGAGGAATGTCTGACTTATGTTCTCATTAGGATGTCAGTCCTTATTTTTAATGTAGTTTTTATAGTTTCAGTACAAGTCACTCATTTATTCAGTGGGACACTGAATGATAAGACAAGATGGATTATCAACAATCCTGCTTGAAGTAAAGTCTGATAGAGATGGAAGAATCTATCTTTTTGCTTTCTCACACATCCTTTTTTTTTTTTTAACTAGGTCCTTTTCCTCCTGTTTTCAATGAGATGACACATAGGAGGAGGGGGAAGCTCTAAATTTATGGAGATAGATATACATAGTATTCTATCTGGATACATTATCAAATCTGTCTCATATTTCTGATATTTTAAACAACATCGATTTCTTTTTGTAATATTTATGGGAACATCTGTGAATTTTGTAAGGTCCATATAAGGAGCCCCTCCACCGCCTCACAAATTTCACATCCATCCCTAGTTGACAATTTGGACAAAAATACCAAGGAAATAAGCTAAAATAATTTTGGAAAATACCACCACCATCAATTAGTTTAACATATAAAGGTTATAGCTGGATCTTATGACAAAGCAAATATGTTGTCCAAAATGACATCAAGCAAACCCTCTAAGAATTGACACCGGAACCAAATAGAATTCCTTAAAGAGAGATTCCCCACATCTTAAGTTGTTAATGCTTATGGATAACTTGAGTGAGTTTCTCAGACAACATTATAGTTTCTTTTCTGGAAATACCATGAATTCCATCTAGTGTCACAAATTCATCTTCTTACAATAATAGAGGTTTGGGATACAGTCCAACAGTGTGCTCACATTAGTACTTCATACACTAAAGCTTATTGGGTGATGTTTCCTCCAGAAACTGTGCTCACTGACGTTCTAAGCCCTTGTTTTAACAGATCCTGAAGGTTCAGTGTGAAGAACCAATGGAGGAAAATTAGCAATTGAAACCAACAGCACCTTATTTTATTTATTGCTTAATTATTTTTATGGTTTAGAAACTATCTTTCTGCTTAGAAAGTATCCAAGCCAGTAAACAATAAAAATACAACCACAAACCCTAAATGAAATGATCAGAAGGATATAGCAAATTACGAAGAATATGGCAGTGAAATGAGACAATTTAAAGTAGAACATCTGACCATAAAAATGCTAAAAAGCCATGGAGACGAGAATGGTTTATGCCTGCTATTTCAAGCTACATTTAAAAAGAGGTCTGATGAACCACTCTAGAAGGTTTATTCATAATAAAATTGCTGTCCCTGAAAAGACCCTGCTTTCAGCACTTCCTAATATTCCATCTTCAAATATAAAAATGGAACTGATCACAGTATATAGGGAAGCTCATATTACTCCAAGTGCAGTGGCCAAGATGTTTAGGACATGATAGGTTATACAAGGATATCCATTCCAACTTACACCTTAATAATATTAAAGGGCTTGCACTTAAGCAAGAGCTGCCTTCATATATTCAGGACTTGGCATCCCACATCTCTAGTCATTTGTCTAAAGTCTCCCTTGGATTGAGGCTACTACATAGAATAGAGAACCTCAGTTTCCATCAGAGATGGAGATTATGGCTGCCCCTAGTCATTTTCTGGTTCGTTGCTTATACCATCCCAGCACCCCAAGTGTACTTTAAAACACCTGGTAGTGTGCAGTATTTCCTTTTAGTAGATATATTTTCACAGTTTTGCAGTGAAAAATGCCACTTCTTTCATTAAATGAACATGTATTTAGGGAAGGGAAGAGTGGCACTAATATATGAGAAAAGGCACAGCATCTTCAGGTGCTGGATGAAATGGAAAAAAATTCAGCACATGGAAGCCTAGTCAGTGAATCAGATTGATTGGTCACATAATTAATGTGCTGCATATTAAAAACTGGATTTGAATAAAATCTGCCTGGTGCCAAATGCTTCAAATCACTTTCCAAACAGTAAATGGCTTGTCTGTACTGTTTGTTTAAGAGAAATGTCTACCATCATCATTAATATCCTTAGAATATAACTTGCATTTGTATGCTGTAACATGTGCTTTAATGGGTGTATTAAATAATGGTATAAAAGCAAGGTGATTAATTAAATTAAAACCTCTGAATCAGTCCCAAGCCCTTACTGGTTCATAAATCAATGGTATTCTGAAATTTAAAAAGAATACCTTTTAAAAATTGCATGTAAAATATTTTACAGTGCTTCTTATGGCCTCTAGTGACAACTGGGATTGTAAATCTTCACTTTCTGTTGTTCTTGTATGCAAGAATGGGAAAAAAAGTGTATAATGTAGGAGAGGTTTTACATTTTTCGGTCATTTTTTCCCCATTACAGGACTTCCTTTTGCAAAAAAAAAAAAACTTCAGAAATGTTTTTAATATAAAATACAAGAAACAATCTTTTGTGCAAACACATTGTTTGACCCCTAAATGTGTGTGTGTCTGTGGGGAGTCTATCTGAAAACCTCAGTATATTTTGTACATTTTATTCAATTTTTTTCCAAAAATGTGGATAATGTCATGGTGTTTGGTATTTTTCCCCAACAGAGAATTTCAGCACATCAAGACATCCTTTTCTTAGGGATGATGAAAAAATTTGAGAATGTTTACAGCTCTGTACATTTGTCAGGCTGGTCCCATTCCTTTAATGATTATGTTCTAGCAAAACAGAACAATAAATAATGCTCTTATGCATTAGCAAAACAGAATGGTCAAAAGGTAAGCCAGGATGGGAAAAATATGGTCCAGATGTTGGACTGCAACTCTCAGAGCCCTAGTGAATATGTCTAATGATGAGGAATGCTGGGAATTGTAGTGGGATGGGGATTTTCAGCAGGAGGCAACATTTTGCTCGCTCTAAGGTTGAATTATATTAATCAAGGCTTATTGTTCCCTTCAATGTTTTGAGTATGCTTCCTCTGGCAGTTGTACAAGTCTTTGCCTCTTCTTTTTCTGCATCTGTAATAAGGTTGGGCTATTATCTTACCCCACCTTAGAACAAGTCCTGTGACACACAACAAAAGCAACAGAAATGAATGTTTTGATCAGTCACATAAACAGCCAAACCATGGTCTAGTCATCACAAATGGGATTCACTCTCAGAAGATCTTACCTTCCATGCTCCAATTCCATCTGTCTGTTTCTGGTGCAAGTGTACAATAGTTTGCTGTCAGGTCTGGAGTCTCCCGAATTTGGACGTCACAACAAAAAACTGGAACACGTGAAGGAGAGATGGGGAGAAGGAAATATGTGAACCTGAATTAAGGTCTTGACAGTCAACACCTGGAAACAGATTGAGTGTGTCGGTTGTATCACTTGTTGGTCTGAACTTCTATGACAGGCATACCCATAATGACTGTTGTTTGATACATGTGTTGCCAGATCCTTCTTCTTCCAACTCATGTGTCTGTATCTCACAGCAGGCTGTCCTCCTAGAGGAATAGAGGCAAGGATTGAAGAGGAAAATTTCCCTGGCCATTTCTGCCCTACACTGTTTTAGTGCTATTATTCCACTTTCAACATCCTGTGGAATTCTGCAGTTTGTGGTTTACTGAGGCCAAAGAGCTCTCGGGTTGTGAATTCTAAATGTCCCTCCCTGAACTGCAAACCTCAGGATTCCACAGGTTGTTGAAAGTGGAATAATAGCACTATAATAGTATAGTGCGGAAATGGGCCCTGTAACCAGAATAAATTCTGCAGTCTTTCATTGTTGGGAATTAGTTAGGGAATTACTTCTTGATCGTAGAAAATTGATTGAGAGTGCACACACTCTAAAAAGGTATGTATAACACATGGGAGAAGAATTAGGGTTTTGATATTGCAGTAGTAGACATACAGCATTATGGCTGTTGGGAAGATGTTTTACTTCCTTGTAGGCTACTGACATTGTTATCATTATTCTAGAGATGTTTTGCTATAAGTTGAATAAATTTCTTTTGCAAACAAAATTATCTTCATAGCAAAGAGGAATTCTTCTAATGCAAATACTGACAACAGATAATTATTCAAAAGCTCCTGGGATTTTCTCCCCCACAGAACACCTAAATTTAGTTAGACTTTGGCAAATATAGACTGCTGTCTACATTAATCATTTTGTATTCACTTCACTAGTAAGAAATGATGATTGGTATTTTTTCTTCCACATGAAATACTGCTGATATGTTAGGGCCTTCCAGATGTATATGTTTGGACAAAGTTAAGTAACTGGAAGGATAAAGCATTTTTTCTTTAATCACAATTTATATTTTTTTAAAAAAATATTAATGAATTGTAGAAAAAATATTGTGCCTTCTCTATTAAAAGTAAAGCAAGGAGAGAGTGTTTCATATATCATGCACTTTTGGCCATTTTAAATCCACATTTTAGTACAAGATTGTAGTCCATGTTAGCATGCTTGAGTCTTACCTATGGAAAAGAAGAGACGTATAACATATATGATGATTCCAAGTATGGGGTTGTCACATAAATCTGGTTAATATGAATGGAAAGCAGGGGCAGTCAAGTTGCATTTCAGAAACGTAGAATCATCATTGATGTATGTGGAAGGAAGTCAAGATCACAGCCAGTGTGGTGTAGTGGTTTGAGAGTTGGACTATGACCTGGAGACCAGGGTTTGATTCCCCACTTGGCCATGAAACCCACGGGGTGACTTTGGGCATGTCACACACTCCCAGCCACAGAAAACCCCATGATAGGTTCACATTAGGGTCACCATAAGTTGAAAACAACTTGAGGGCACACAACAACAACAATTTACAGGACCAGAGACTATGGGCTGGTATAATCAAATACCTTCAATTATACGCAACACTTCTTTAAAGCTCAAGAAGGCCATTCTGTATTCTGTATTCTCTCTCTCTCTCTCTTTCACACACACACACACACACACTCCTGGGAAATTCCTGCAATTTCTTTTCTATATACTTTGGCTTATTGGAAATAAATAAATAGCTAATATAAGATGCTTATGAAGCAGAAATGTCAGGAAGAGACAGCTGCCTTTTTTTCCTTCCCCTGTTCATGCTGAGAAATGGGACAAAGGAGGCTTTTGGGAGACGTGGCCTTAAGCTTTTCCAGGTACCCTGAGGAAGCAGATCCCAATGGAGATGGCTTTCTTGCTCTTAGTTTCTCCCATATAGTTGGAAAGGTAAAGGCTAAGTGAAGCCTCAGGAAGCCGTACTGCCACAAGGCAGGAGTGGAGGGGGCCGTAGATGTAGCTGGCAATGTTTGTGGAGTACCAACAGTGCCCGAAAACTCTGCTTTTGAGCACTTTCCTTTTTGCACATTTTACTTAATTCCAGCTTAGTGTGCTAGCTTCGTTCTCCTCCCTCCGTTCTCAAAGCAACCAAGCAGGGGAGAAAAAGACTTTCTGGCTTGCCTGCAATGCTCATAAATGGGTAAGGGGAGCCCATAGTTAGCAAATCCATCTGTTCTAAATTTGTGGCCCTGGTTGGCTCCATGGGGCTGGATTGGGACTGAATCTGGGAGTGAGACGGGTCTCTTCTGCAGCTCTTTATGACTGCCAGTGTTCATGACAATGACCCTGCTGATCATCTGTGACATCCTTTACATTGTTTGAAATCCTATTGCTGAAAGTTATGCTGCATGAATTACTGGGTGGCATATTTACTGCTTGGGCCAACTCCAGGTAGTTGCCAGCAGCCAATGAGTTTAAACCAAATTGTTTGAACTAATTGGCTGCCTCTGTCTGCACCAGAGCTGGCTATAGTTTCCCCTCTGGTCCAGGCAGAGGGTTTTTAACCTGAGCTCCCCTCAGCCAGAGCTCAGTTTACTTCAGAGCATTGTCCCTCTCACCTCCCCCTGGCAGGCACAATTTGAAGCCCAGGCAGTAGGCTGGTTCTTCTCTAGTTTGTCACAACTTGGTGGGTGGTGGCATGGGTCCTGGATCTGGGATATCAGTTGCTGAAAGCCTTTGGGCCACAGAAATTCAGAGATGTTAGGAATGTAGGGTAGGAAGCGAGTGTGCACAGTGTGGTATATGTGCACACTCACTGCACTCCTTGGTGATCAGGTGGCTCTCACACTTGACAATAAATTGGTTCCACCTTTGGCAGAGTACTGGCTCATAGGTCAACATGTGGGTTGGCTGATGCCTGGATCCAGACCCATGCACATGTCAACCCTGTCACATCTGTATAAAGCTGTGGCCAATTTTTTCCCAAGCTTGGTGAGTGTGTGGTTTTTCTTTTCCTGCGCTCAGCCCTGAGTACACAATGACCACAATATTTTCCCTACAGAATTGTTTAAGTAGATGTAGAATCACCCACTGAAAGTTATTTCATTAAGTATTTTATACTAATTGTGCATCATGGTGAGTATATTGTATTTTTTCTAATTCTATGACCACATTAGTATATCTTATTTCCAAACCATTCCTATTTCTCTTATTCATTTTATATTTGAAGAAATAACCTGCTGGAAAAATTAGTGGAAAAACCATTTTTGATTTAGTACAATGAATGAAAAAATACTTTTCATTAAGAATTTTAGTTATTCAAATTGACCAAGACTGTAGTCCTTTACCTACCTGCATGGAAATAAGTTCTATATAACTTAATTGGACTAACTTCTTTTTATGTAAGATATAGGTATATGTTTCTGTATTGATACTCAAGAAGATGCACAAATAAAAAAAATGGCAGGCAGATGAAATGAGGAAGTAAGACTTGGGCAAAGGTGCCCAGAAATCATAAAGTTAACACATTTTCGAGTTTTGTAAGGATGGGCAAATAGTTGATATGAATTATGTTGTGGCTTAGACAGAAGTGAGTAAACAAATGTTTTATGATATTTTTTAGTGCATGATACTTTTAACCTAAAGTGTGAAATATATCAGGTCACATGAAGAAAGAACATGTTAACAAACTATGCATGCCCAGGAGAGTGGACAAATGTGTTTGTCCTCAAACGTACAAGTTACATGACCTAGAGAATGAGAATTTTTATAATAAACTAGGTATCAGGTGTCAAGAATACAAGCTATAGAAGTATGTTGGTTACATTAGGCATGGTTCCTTCCATCTGACAGGTACTACTGTTGTTAAATCTCTTGTAAGGTAGGACTTACCTGTTTTATTTTCTAATACAATGTATCTTAGTTAAACTATTTATTTATTCGATCCTCCTGATGATCTTAATAAACTGTACTTGAACTGTTTTTAGTAGCAACCGTGCTCTTGATTTTCAGAGGGGAGCTGAATCAATTCTGAGCTCAGGATTGTTTGGTTAACAAGCCATGGAAAAACACAGTTGAGACTTACTTGAAATAGTTTGAGACAATTAAAACAATTATAACTGGAGTACTAAATCATTACTTTTTCAAATGTAGTTTACTAATGCACTGTGTAAAATTTCAACAAGTAGAGCTCAGCGTAATTGCACCTATTTTATTTCTTCATAATAGAACTACAGCTTTAGTTTCCTTTTTCTCAGGTCTAGAATGGGTACCAGTAAAGAGCCAGACATAGTCCACTTGGAGGCAAAAACAGCGGATGGCCGTAAGTTCATTTCCTTCTTGTAATTGTAATTGTTGCAGTTTTACCGTATTTGTAAGTACATACTTTGGCATGCAAAGCTTATCCAGATGTAATGAGCAATAATAGTGCATATTTCTGTTTGGGTTTGGTCCAAACCCCTTCCCAAGGAAGTAGCATTTCAGAAGGATGTTCTAGAACCAAAGTCATTTTGTTTGTTTTGGTTTTTAAAAATGAAGTACGAAAGAGTTGCAAGTCATGTAAGATGTGTTAGAGGAAAGCATAAAACAGAACAGCCAACAAGTATAAAATACTTTCTTCCTGTGGACTGCTTCATTTGATTGGTCCTTTCCTAAAGATGTTGCAGAACAGTGTAAACTTCAAGGTCTGAATCATGGTTTTATTTTGCACAAGCTAGCTTGCAAACTTTGAGAGAGCTGTGTGAAGTAGCAGAATGTTATAATTTTGATTGATAGCATTTCTTGCTCGCAGAGGCCTTCCTTCCTAAGCTTTCCAAAGAGTTACAAGTAAATATCTCTTGGCCTTACTTGTAAAAGACCATCTAATGCTTATAACTGTGCTATCAGGGCTGCAACTTTCCACACATTTACTTGGCAGGTGCTGAACTCAGCAGAGCCCACTTCTGAATATACATCGATAGACACAGGCTGTTTGTTACTCGGTGCTGAGGTTTTAGCCAAGTTGTGGGGATCTGACAGTTTCTGAATCTTCTTTGACACCAATAATTTTTATAGAGAAACAAAAACTTGTCATTGACTATCCAAGGGACAGAATCTAATAGACAAATCCAAGCTCTACATGTGTGGACAGAGGGTTAAAATATATACGTACAGGCAAGGCTGACATTTTATTTTGAAAGACTTGTTCTTCTGGAAAATTCTGAGTATGTCTGCTAAAAGGATTTAGAAAAGGGTTAAATCATTCTGGAGAGAAGAGGTAGGAAAAGGCAGAATGAACAATTATTGTCAATAACAGACAACAGCATAATGCCATAAGCTTCATAAGGATATCGAGTCCAGCTTTTAAATAAGCTGGATAAACAATTTGCACAGTATATATTTGTAGCACCCAGTATCTGTTTAAATAACATTTACTATGAATTGTTGCAATGTATAATTTTAATCCTAATATTAACACTTTTGCAAAGCCCTGAAGGGTGTTTGATCAACCGTATGCTAGGAAAATAAATAACTGAAATGCACATTCATATTTAATAGCTTCTCTTGAAGCCTGAAGCCCATTTTGACCAAAAATAAATAAAACGAAACTATGAGTGAGAAAGTGGTGACAATTTTGCATTTCCCATTGGATGGTACTCCTATGAAGCTTATCTCATCCTTCCATTTGCCTGGCTTTGTGTCCCCTGTGTATCACTGTGAATTTAAAACTGTACCAGTAAAAAAAAGTTTGAGAAGAAACAATCTTAAAAGTTTCTAAAGAAAAAAAGTCAAATATTTGCTTCTTTCAAGTCACATAAATGTGGATAAGAGTGAGTCACCCCAAATTCAATTAAGGGGTTAGGGCGGATAAACAAACCATACCTCACTATATCCCCAGGTGGACATGGAGCTAACTTGAACCCCCAAACACAAGGTAGGGAGGTACAAAAGAGACGGAAAGAAAGAAAGACACATACATACACACAACTTTGGCCAAAGGATTCATCCAAGTAATTAAGGAAGGATGATTTATTCTTTCAGGCTTCCCTTCTTATACTGTTTTTATGTTTATATTAAAGAATGCTTACAGAAATAAAAGATTCATGCAATAGCATTAGCAGAGTCACAGCTTGTACATGTGTTACAATTTATCTGACCCTTAAGTGCCCAAGTCTGTGTGACCCTGGGTCATCCTTGAAGACATCTGTGACATTTCAGGAGTCCTTTGCTTGTACATACTGATCACTGACATGTACTAGGCAGGACAAACAATTCTAAAGCAAAGTTGTTTGATGAACCCTGAGTGTCTAAAATGCCCATTAATATCACAGTTAATGATTATCAAGTATTGATTCTATAGCAAGTTACAGCACCAAATTTCAAGCCTAACAAAGGTACTACTTGTTAACAAGGTAAAGGCTGGAAATAGAATTCCCATATCTATTTTGTATTCTTTGACAGAAGCATCCTGATCGGTGCTGCAGTTGTTTTTTAGTTCCTTATGGCCAAAATATCTGGAAGTCATGCTTTATCAGCCCCTGAGCCAGAAAGCCTTTTGAAAATGAGATTGTCAGTCCTCAAGAATGCCTTAGTCTACTTATGCCAGTAAAGTACTGTACCCAGATTCCAGCAGTCACTGAGCCAATTCTCCCAGGTCCAGAGCTCCCCCTCTGCACCAAATGGGAAAAAAGAATCTTACCAGAACTGATCACTGGTCTACAGTTTTTGGTCCTTGGGGGCTACATCACATGTTCTTTCACAAAACGACCTATCCTGGAATCTTCCAGAAGTATGCATAATCTCTCTATTCCCAATAGTTTTCCCTAGCATGGAACAGAGTCTTCAAGGGAGACTGTGTGCTGAAAAAAAAAAAAGTATAGAAAAGCTTCATGCAAGCTGTAAACCCTGAGCAGCTGTTATTGTGTAAACACTTCTCTCAGTATCTCAAGTTCCTCAAGAGTGTCCAGTTTTGACCTACTGACAGAGAAAGCCTTGTACTAGTAATCATGCACAGAAGAGAGTTTTGTCTGGGGTGATCTCTCCCTGCATACTAGGCAAAGGGGATCCAAAGAGTTCAGTTTGACACAGAAGGTAATACAAAATCATACAACATGGAAGCATGACATCAGCTGGTCCTATGTGACAGAACATGGAGCCATGCTACCCAAAGCTTATTTTTGTGCATCCTGATGCCCATTACTGGGGAAAAAAAGTGGCCCAAAATGAGAGATGCTGCTCTTGCAAGCCAATGTCTGTCATAAACGAAATAAAGTTGGTTTGGATGGGTAACGTCTGTGATTTCAGGAGTTAACTTAATCAGTGGCAAATGAGAAAAACTCACCAGAACAAGCAAGGAATGTGTTTTCAGTGGCTTTGCTACTGGATTTAGGGGTCCCTGCAAAACGATCTTCAGGGTCCACATACAGGTCACACATCACTTGTTACCCATTCCTGTTCTATATGGAAGGAAACAGAGAATGATATACTGTGAACCTGCCATTTTTAGCTAAGGACTGGACCGAATATTTCCTGTGCCCTGTGTGTAGAATGATCCCAAAATACAGTGCTAGTATACAGAGACATCGTTATAATGAAAAGACAGGGTATGGGTTGTGGTTAGCAGTCTTGGCCACTGCTTCTGGAATTAAAAATGTGGATGATTTGCTTATCATGTCCTTTAGAAGTTCTACAACAGAAAGGGATTACTGATACCCACTTCAAAGTTGGGCTGAGTTTTTGACAACATAAACTCAACAATCCTCCCCATCTTAAATACACAACTTAAAAATAAATCTTAGTGAATCCAATGGAAAATGCGTAAAGTTGTGTGCTAAGATGTTCCTTCTTGTAGTTTCTTTTCTTTTTTTAGGGGATAGGAATCATCATAGAGTCCACAGTGACACCTCCTTTGCTAGTTAAGAACCAGTCTGTTTCTAGTGTTACCGTTACAATCAAAACAGCAGCTGTTGTTGGAGATGTGAGCACTGGAGATGAAAAGCATAACATCTCAATTACTGATGGGAAGGAGAACATCTGTGCTAGAGATGGAACAAAATTAATTCTAGAGCTCTGCAATGGAATATATTAATTGACATGAATTAAGTGTAAGTGATGAGGTGCTTCCTGTGTAACTGGGTAAATAAAGATTCCACATGGATCGAATACCAAGAGAACTGTTGTTAAATGCTTCCCCTACAAACCTCTTCAAGAAAAAGAAATAATTACTGTGAAAGGAACTTTGAACATTTTGACAGTATTTATACATCCTTCCATACTATCCACTTTCCTCTGACTCAACAGCATCCTGTAACCTTAAAGAATTCCTTCTCATCTCTCTGCCAAATCAAGAATGATAACTTTTGCAAAATGGAATAGTGCTGGGCTTTTGGGGCAGCTGAATATGTCTTTTTTCTCCATTCCAAACTACCAGTGTCACACAAATCACTGAGGGCAGACAAACACTTTCTTTTCAGGCACTGCTTACTTTTCTGCCATCTTCTTAGACATCCACTCAAAACCCTGCCTTTTTAAAGCACAGTTCTTCATATATATATACATTTGCAGTATTGATGCAGCCTTGGAAATGGCTATGAGAGACAGAGCTGGCTGATTGCTTAATATCTTTTTTCTGTGCATAAGAAAATTGTGACTAATTTTGTCAATGATCTTTACATCACATTGAGAAGGTCATGATGAAGCAGGAATCATGGTTCTGCTCAGCATGAGCGTTTTGAGGATGATTGCAGTGGGAATCAACTAGGTTGAAAATATTTGTTACTTCTATGATGGTCAACCAACCATTTGTTTGGAATTTTATTTACCCATGCTAGATTGCTGAGCTTTGAGTAGGGAGTGGCAATGTTGAAGCTGAAACTCTAATATTACAGCCGTGTCTCAAATCATAATTTGTTTTACCAGAGTCAATGGTATAATTCTGTTTCTCTAGGAGAAGGGGTGTGTGGCTATTAACTTCTAAAAACAACTTTCTCGTATTCTCCCACTCCCATTCAATGTTTGGGTGGTTTGGGATTATGTTAGACTGCTCTGTATTCCATCTACTGTAGTCTAGTCTGTCAGTGCAGCACTCCCAGTAAGTATGAACAGTGCATAGACCTACAAACAAAGAGAGAAAAGTACATTGCATAACCCTGGGTCACAAAAGGCCAAACTGCATGGTGTGTTATTCATGTTTTTCTAAAAAAAATGGACTGGAACTGACAAGAAAAGGTAACTGTGGGGTCCCATGCTATTTCCTACTGAAAAATTTCTCCCTTTCTGGCTGCTTTTGTCTCAGTGGTACCGTTCAGAGTACCTGCACCTCTCAGGGCAAGCAGGAGGAGGAGCTGTGATCCTATGCACAATTCTATAGGAGTAAGCTTTCTTGAACATAGCAAGATACATTTGGAATAGAAATGTATATGCATAGATTGCTTCTTATGTGTGAGATGGTATGCCTTCCACCCAATCCGTAGGGAGTGGACCACCATCGCCCCCTGTGTCCATGGTTTACCAAAAGGTTTACCAAAAGGTTTTGGTTTACCAAAATGAAGAATTATACTCCACAGTGGTTTAGTGATCCCAAATCATTACATAAGCCAAATATCCAGTCTTCCCAGTGTTTGTTCAGTCACAGGGTCAGGATGGTGATTGAACCATCTATGCTTTTCCCTGTAGGACTAGAAGTCTAAGTTGCACCAGGATTGTCTACGTGAGGATGGGTAGGCATGGGAAGGATCAGGCTTCTCCCTGTTCTCCAGCCTCCGTGTGGTCAAGCCCAGTAGGGAGGATGAGTCTTTGTAGAGTCAGGCTTTATGGAATCATTTACCACAGCTAAAGGAACAGAACAGGGGCTTTTGGCTGCTTGCTAGGGCTGGGTGATCCAATTCTCTTCTTGACTAGACATCAGAATCTTTCCAGGTATGGTAGTCATAGGTCCCTTCTGGTACAGAGAAGAATCTTCCCTGCTCTTTAGAACTTTTCTAGAGGGCGATGGAGCTACACAAGCTGGTTAGGAGCCAAACTCTTGAAAAGAGCTTGCTGAAGAACTCTTCTTTGACCTCCCCCTCTTCCTGAGAGAGCTTTTATCTTCTGAGTAGGTTGCTGACTCTTCCTTATGTCTCTATCATTGTCTACTTCCAAGCCAGCCTTTCAAGGGTTGGGCAAGTCCAGTATACTCTGATTGCTTCCTCCCTTTCTTAGCTAGAGCCTCAGCTGTTTTACCTGTGTTGCTTCATCCCCTGCTGAGTATGTAGCATTTCCTTGTTGCCAGGTGATTGATCAGCTGCACAGTTTCCAGCAATTCTTCTCGTCATTCTTCTCATCAGGAGCCTTCCCAGTTTGACAGAAGCACAGGATGATAGTATGGTGGTCCCTGATACTGTCTCACAGGCAGTTGTATTATTTCATTTGAATGTATCCATGGGTTTCATCAAAGCTTCTATCAACGACAGTCAAAGCATGGATCAACATGCAGACATGGTGTATATGCAATGGAGAAGTCTCTGCATCTCTCTCACACATTAGAGTAGACAGAAATACTGGAAATGTGACCATTTAGCTATAATATGAAGCAGCACAGTTTGATGTGAGCTGGAGGGCAAGAGTAAAACTAGAAGTTAAGCAGAATAGGGCCTTCCTTTGTCCAAACATAGCATGTCACAGCCAGTATGTCACAACATAGAAAAGAGTTTGCAGGACTGAGACCATAATGAATCATTTCTATTAATCACTGAACCCAAAGGGGTCTAAACTTTATGAAATAGAATGCTATTCCATTCACATGGAGTCTGTGCATTTTTACCTGGGAAAACAATGCTACAATGAACCATTTTCTTTACTCAATCAGTTTACACAGTTTGGTAAGAAGAGTGTACGTTTTCAAACCTAATTTCTCTTCCATTTCCTTTTCCCTTACTGTTCTCTTTCTTTCCATCAGAACGTAGCCTCCAGGAATCCACTGTGATGGTCTAACTATGTATGTTTTGTGCTTCTAAAATATTCATATTCTTCACTATTGCCACTGGAAATCATTGTCTAATTTATACAACTACTAGTTCCTGAAAGGAAAAAAGAAAGGGCAGGACTAGATTAGAATGGGCAGCATCTAGACTCAGATAGAATGAAGGAACTGAATATCTACTGGAAACATAGGCCATTTCTGCACTAGCCTGTTATAGCACTATTATTCCACTTTCAACATCCTATGGAATCCTGGGGTTTGCAGAGGCCCCTCCCTAAACTGCAAACCCTAGGATTCTGTAGAATGTTGAAAGTGGAAGAATAGCACTATAACAGGCTAGTGTAGAAATGGACATACTTTGTAAATCACTCATGTATATAAGGTATACCTATTCCACCTTGTTGTTAACTCCCATCAAGTTAATTTCAACTTATGGTGACCCTATGAATGAAAGATCTCCAAGACACTCTATCATCATCAGCCCTGATCAGGTCATGCGGACTCAGGGACCTGGCTTCGTTGATTGAATATATGCATCTGTAATGTGGTCTTTCTCTTTTCGTATTGAAGCCTACCTTACCAAGCATTATTTTCTTTTTCTAATGAGTCGTGTCTTCTCATGATTTGTCCAAAATACAACTGCTACAGTTTAGACATCTTGACTTCTAGGGAAAGTTCAGGCTTGATTTGCTCTAGAACCCATTCATTTGTCTTTTTAACAGTCTACACTATCCATAGAATTCTTCCCCAGCACCACGTCTCAAATAAATTGATTTTCTTCCTGTCAGCTTTCTTCACTGTTGAGCTTTCATAACCATATATAGAAATTGGAAATATGATGGCACAGACAATTCCAACTTTAGTATTCAGTAATATAACTATAAAATAACACTTCAGGATCTTGTCTAGTTCCTTCATAGCTGCCCTTCCAAGTCCTAGTCGTCTTTTGATTTTTCAGCTTCAGTTTCCATTCTCATTAATGACTGAGCCAATGCATGGGAAAAAAAGTTATGTAAATAATCTATGGTCATTATTTTTGTTTATTTTTGCACTTTCTTCAGTAACCATTCCAAGCTTTTGCTATCTTTTGCTAGTAATATGGTAACATCTGCATATCTTAAATTGTTGATGTTCCTTCCTCCAATTTTCATGCCACCTTCCATTTCTCTGAATTGGTTACTATAGTAGTTCTCTTTGTCCCTGCACACAAGTCACTGAACAGTTGCATTCATGGTTCTGACTATTTCTGTCACTTTTTACTTTTGTTCTTGTCTCTCCTTAACTACTTGAAGAGTTTCGTCTGTCATCCATTGTGGCTTATCTTTCCTTTTTTCTGCAGATAGTATCTTTTCATATACCTCATTGACAATGTCTCTGGCTTCAATCCAGAGTTCTTCTGGCTTCCAGTCAATTAGGGCTTAATAGATCAAATCTATTTTTCACATTATCTTTTTAAAGCCTATGAGGATGCTCTTCAGGTTGTATTTTGGCATGATAGTCTTCTTCTCCAGCTTTAACATACTTTTTGATGTTAGGAGTTTGTAGTCTGTGCCACAATCTACCCCTGGTCTTGTTTTTGCAGAGAGAATCGAGCTTCTACATTTTCTACTTCCAATTTTGTTGTCTATTTGATTTCTATATTGGCTATCAGGTGATGTCCATGTATACAGTCGCCTCTTTGGTTGCTTGAAAAATTTGTTTGTGATGAACAAACTATTGCCTTGCAAAATTCAGTCGGTTAGTCTCCTGCTTCATTTCTTGATCATAAGCCAAATTTTCCTGCAATCTTTGATTCTACTCTGTTTTCTGACCTATGACCTATGATTTACGAGTCCTGTTTTGGTGGTGATCAATTTCCTCCAGGGCTCCAGCATAGAATCTTTCAGTTTCTTTTTCTTCTGCCTCTGTAGTTGGAACATAAGCTTTGATTATGATTATATTGAAGTCCTACTGACATTATTCAATCAGATTTTGCATTAGATCCTTTGACTGCTTTTGCTGCATGTCTCCTCACTATTAATTCCACTCCAGCCTTCTTAAATTTGTGCAGCTTTAGACTTTCTTTTGCCTCTGAGCTGTATCCCAGTAGGTCGTTGAGTATCATCCAGTGTGGAATTTTCATCTTCTGGCACTGTCTCATTTCATTTTGGATTGTCTCATGACATAGTTTTTGTGGTAAAATTTATTCAGAAGATTTGCTGTGCCTCTTTCTGTGCAGCACTAGCAAGAGTTAGGTATGGTTTGACTGCCATTGTCTCTGAGATATCCTCCACCAATGTCACTGCCCACTACTGCTGCCACTAAGTATGTTTTCTGGCTCCTCAGCAAAAGCCTGTCTGACATGGGAGACCTACCAGTAGCACTGTTGCTGTCGGCATAGCCTCTTGCCTTACTGGAACATGCAATTCCACCACCACAGCCATTGGCCTCTAAACCTTGCAAAACAGTTAAGCAGCTACCAATATTTTGGCCTAATTTAGCCAAAGATGGGTATCAGTTTGTCCACTATTTACTTATATCCTTTAACTGATTTTTAAAAAAGACTTATGACCATGGTCAAAGTTTTAAGGCTTGGCTCTGGAAAGAAAGGAAATGTGCACAGTAAATTTCAATCTGGATTCTTTTTTGAAGGAACATCAGAATAACTTTGCAGGAAGCAAGCGTAGGTTTAGTGGTCTAAGTACAATGCCGTTTGATTGTAGAATGTATCTTGTCTTTCGTATACTTTCCTGCCTCCCCATCCATGTCCCATATGTCTGTTCTGGAGCAGATACATTTCAGCCCCAATGGTTTAAAGTAGGTTAGGAATGGTGAGGAAGGAAGGGAAATTTTCCTAGTTCCTCATTTTCTTCTATACTGTCTAATCTTCATTAAGGTCATTAATTTATTATGCAAATTTAAATTTGTGATTTAATGAAGTGCATTAAGAGCTAAAGTTTTTTTTTTTTTTTTTTTGTGGCATGCATGTGTGATTTCAGATGCACAGTACATCACCTGCAGGATGCAGAACTGCTCTGAAGCTGTGAGAAGTAAACCTTTCCCAGGATACATTGACTCTGACTCCCTCATTGTCCAGGATGATTATGTGTTTGTTCAGGTCTGGAACAGCTTTTTCACTGATTGATTGCAAATCAGTTGTCTTCTTTTCCTGAATTTTAATCTCCCTCCCCCTCCCCACACCTGCAACAAACCTGCTCAAGTGACTGCTACATTTCAGTGCCACAAAACCAAGCATTGCTCCCATTGGGATGCTAATTGTTTCCTTCTGCCTGTACCTCAAGTACCTTATCAACACAGGGGTCATGGGGGATTTTGCCTGAGTGTGCATGATGTGTACAGAAAAAATCTTCCTTGCCAATCAGTGCACCTCATCTTATATTCTAGGTGTATCCTCCCATCTCACCAGGTTTTTAAGTTTGTATGCTAGGATCTGATACCATAGTCTCAACAGACCAATCAAGCTTTTTTCTATTAGTTTGAAATAAGGAGAAGAAGAGAGTGAGGAAGAGAAATGGAAATGGAGTACTTGGGAGGAGTAATCAGGCATGATTGTCATGCATGGGCTATGATTATTGCAAAAAGGATGGCGATGAGATATATTCAGCTGAGCTGTGTTCCAGGTGAAAGCAGAGAATATATCTGAATGGCTGCGGGTTTCATTATCCTCCTGCTGCTGCCCATTTTGTAACAAAGAAGAAGGAAATAAAGTGCAAGCAGAGCGGAGATGAGCTGTAAATTGTCTGGCTTCAAACTATTTCATGAGGCTCTGAGGCTTCTGGCTTGTTTCAGTGCATACTTTCCAGGCTGGGCTCTGTGTGGTCCTGATTTTGAAACTGGGATTATACCTTCTGTTTTAGATTTGGTCCCAGACTGTGATATCCATGCTTCTCCCAATAAAGGAAGTAGAAGCTGGCCTAGTAACCGACCCTCATAATATCTGTACAACCATCTAGAACTTTTTCAAAACCCCTTGAGTGTTGAACAATAACTTAGTGGCAGAGTGTGTGCCTTGCATGCTAAAAGTCAAGGGTTAAATCCTCATCTAGGCCCAGAACAGGGCCCTACTCCTAGATGAACCAAATGTCCTGGCATAACAAATGCAATGTCCTGTATTTCTATGTTACCTTATTGCCACCTTTATTGTATGAAAAATGAACAAGATGGTGAACTTCCCATTCCTAATTAAAAGAAGAAGAAAGAAGATATGTAGCATGTTAATAAAATATGTAAAACAAATCATTGTAAAAATTATTTGTTCCTTGATGGTCAGATCTTTAGTTTGTGTGTATGTGTGTGAAGGTAAGATTATATATTAGGCAGCATCATGTAGTACTTTGAGTGTTGGACTAGGACACTTGGAGAGCAGAGTTTGAATCCCCACTTCACCATGGAAACTTGAGGACCTTGAGGGACCTCTCAGCCTCAGAGGGAGGCAAAGGCAAACTTCTTCTGAACAAATCTTGGCTGGAAAATCCCCTGATAGTTTGCTTTAGGGTCATTATAAGTTGGAAACAACTTGAAGGTGGAGAACAAATACACACACACACACATTTGTGTGTGTGTTTGTGTGTATGTATGCATATGCTTGTGTGTGTGTGTGTGTGTATGTGTGTGTGTGTATGTATTGTTCTCCACCTTCAAGTTGTGTATATATATTTGTATATATATAATGCACTGCGTATAACATGCTATATTGTTACTGTAAAATGCATTAACTGCTTACTTTTTTAAAAAATGAAATAATACAATCTCAGCTGCTTGCTGAGAGGTAAAAGGGATGGTGCCAGAGTTTTTCCTCATTTTTGCAAAAAATCGTTGTCAGCCCAAAAATGAATTTTTACACAAATGTTGTATTTATCTAAAATACATATTTTGCTCAGAGTTTTGTTTTTGCCCAAATATTGAAAAAAAAAATCCTGAAATGCAAAGAAAAAAAAAAGGGGAAAAAGGGGGGGGGGGCAAAAACGGGTATGATTTTCCCCAGTGAGGAAAATTTTATTTGGAATTTTATATTCTTGTGTGTGAAAGTGAAATAAGCAAACATTTACAATCCTTATTGAGATTTATTATACATGGGTACCACTTATCAACTGAGAAAGACTGATTTAAAATACCAAATTAAAATAAAGACCAAAATACATGTGATTCTTGCACTGATTTGTATTAAGCAAAACAACAGAACAAGTGGTTGTTGCAACAGATTAGCAAATAAGCAGTATTGTTATAGTTAGCATTATGAAGATGCTCTAGTTCATTAACCTCTCACAACAGCCATTTCTTTTATTCTGTTTAATGCAGGTTTAATGCAAACTCATATTCAGTTTGATCTTTGGGAGATGAAGGAGAATAGATTCCCTTGTGTGTTTGGACTTAGCTTTTTTCTATAGTGCAGGAGGTATTTTCATGTTTGCCAGGTGCTGAAAACATTGCTCGTCCTGGCACATGCAACAATCCATGCTAAACAAGTGGAGCACTCTGTAAAATTCAGAGCACTTAGCAGCACTTAATAGATCTGGCCAACACTTTATGGCCCTGTATTTGGGGAGGAAAGTTTTTCTGACATTGACTAGAACATGAAGCTTCTGTCATTATCCTCTTAAACCCCAATCGTTAGCTATAAAAAGCAAGCGCCATTGACTTAAGTATCGCAATTGTGGCATGCTTAGCTGAGGATTCAGAAGGCAGCATCCAAGCGTTAGTATTTGTAGGTTTCCCTGTGCCCTTTTGTCTTTCTGTACAAACAATCTGAATAGCTTAGGCCACTTAACACTGTCAGTTTCCATTGCTGACAACCAGAATGATGGCTATTTTGTCTCTTGCTGTAACTGCAGTACCATTTTTTGTGCTGTCACTGGCATATTCCACTTTCCAGCATGCCTGCTATTTTCTCCATGCCATAAAAAAATGAAACAGCGATAATAATAACCTTGATAATAAAAGAAAACAATGTTATATATTGCAGCTGACATCAGGAGGCCGGCCTCATTACTACGTGTCCTATCGGAGAAATGCGTTTGCACAGATGAAGTTTCCCAAATACGCCTTACCAAAGGTAAGCTATTATGCCCACAAAATTTATACAGGTACTTTCAGATTACATTCAGATTAGACCTTGTAGCTTCTGAGCAGCTGCTTCAGAAAAGGCTTAATTAACACACACACTTAGTTTCTTTTCAAGAAAATGTTCAGAGCACAAGGGGAAAAACCCTCAATAAGGTCAATATTGCAGTTGCCCAAGGACATCAGTTCAAACACCAGATTGATTTTTAAGTCAGTCATTTTCCTCATTAATGATGTTTAGGGTTTTCTATTATTAAAATGTTTTATCTCCCCTCGTCCTCACTCCCCCATGCTGGTAGCATCCACATTTTGTTTTGTTAATGAAATTTAATGGGAATTAAAGGGAAAAAATGTGTTGGTATGCCTGCCTCAGATCTTCCATAATTAAGAACTATCAAGAATAAGAAACAGACCTTGAAAGGATATTACTGTCTTTTGGTTCTAAGCCTTTTAAGAAAAACAAGTAAAATATGTTGGGAGAAAGAAGCAAATTTCACTTACAAGTGATCAAGTTTTATGAACTGAAATAATTTTTAAGTAGAAAAAAAGAGGGTCAAGGAAATCATTGTTCAGCAGTTCTGTTTCCCCTGCAGTTTCATTGTACCATGATTCAGAAATATCTATGAAACTGCTTGCCAAATTCAAGGTTCTGCAAAATTCAGATATGTAATAACCTGAAGCCAATTAATGCAGTCATTGTAACACTGAGACATCTGGCCATGGTAATATCAGCAACCTTGATTCCACCTGTTTAGGATTAGAAGCTGAACATTTAGCCCTTATATAGAAGGTTCCTTTCTAATATGTTTAAAAATATGCTAAGCCTTTACCTTTTGAAAATCTACACTCTTGTTTTTAATATTTGAAATTCCCAGATCCAGCCAAATGATTTCAGAATGTCATTACCTCTTCAGGTGATGCTAACATAAGACTGATACCTTAGAGGTTCAAAATGCTATGAGGGCATTTATCCTGTCAAATCACATCATTGTTAGCCACGTGCTTATTTGTGAGAGATGTTTAAAAAGTCATCAAAACCTTTTCCATCCAGATATTGTAATGGATGTACTAAAGGTCACTTGGAAATGCCAAATGGCAGCATTCTTGGGCCATTCAGGATAAAGGTTATTTGCAATCAGATGGTCAGGTTTTCCAAAAAATGCTTAGTCTTCATCTGCCCATCTTCTCTAAGTTCAATGATGAATTCAAGCAGGTCACTTATTTATTGACTTGATTCCTATTAACAGCAAAGAAATAGCTGACTGGAATGTAAATATCAATTTTGCAAGGTCTGGACTTCTTTAGTTATCTTGTAGTAGTTGTACGAGCATAAGTAACCTATAGGATTCTGATCTCTGAAAGCAGAGTCCATGTACTTTGTTCCCTGAGACATGAAAATAATCTTTCCTGTGCTGCACCATCAGTCTAGTTGGACAAGCAGGCCTGAGGGACCCTGGTTAACCTTTGGCTTCCGGCTTGGCTTCTCGCTCAAAGCACCCTATCCACACTCTGGACTCCTACTCTGAAATCCTAAGACCTCACTCCCTGTCTCTGTACCTGATGGACACAAAGACATGCCAGTGCTAAAAGCAGCTGACATTTTTTGACTAAGGATCGTGCAATGGGAGAAGAGCATGGAAGAGGAAAGTGTCAAGGAGCAGGTGTAAAAAGAAAGAATGGCCAAGATCTCACATTGCCAAGCCTAATGTGGAAGTTCTGCAGGCAGCCAACTCAACTAAAGCTCCCCACTCCTCAACTCCTGGACACGGAGTTTTGCTGTACTAGCTGCCTTGAATGTCCATCTCAAGGCAGACGGAAAGCACAGGAGGGGATCAAAGAACTTTCTGGCTAACTGCCATTGCCAGATTCAGATCAGTAACATCTTCTGCCAAGATGCAATGGCAGTCACTTCTCCAATCCCCCATGCTTTCCATCAGACACAGAATGGAAACTCAGAGGGGGCTATCACAGCAAAATTGAGTTCTTGGAGGGGCTTTGGTTGTTGCAGAAAGTAGAAGAGTATGCCAAACTCCTCAATGCCCCCCTCATAAGACATATACAAGTATAGTGTGACCTTATGCTAACAGGCTGCTGGCCACACACTGCTCACACTTATATAAGACTGAAGTTAAGTTTGAAGAAGAAGAGAGGTGACATCAATGTTCACGATATCTTAACAGCTGCAAATGCCAGCACTGGTGTGGGGACATGACCTCAGCTCCTTATTGTCAAGGGAGTAATCACTCTCATCTCATGTTGGGATGGAGAACATGCTGGGAGGTGATATCTGTTGCTCCTTCTACCATCATTACTTGTCTGATCCATAGAGACCTGTTCCCAATTCTTTTCATATCCTGTATTGCCTCAAGCTGACATGAAACTGAGCTTGTAGGCAGGAAATAGCACTTTGAGAGTATTAGCTGCACTTAGTTGAAAACACAGGAGAGAATTACTTTGTGGTGCACAGTAGCTGTGAAGAAAACATCCAGGAGCTGTTGCAACCAGTTCTGGTTCTATAGATTTTCCTCCATCACCAGGTACAGATTACTTGTCTCAACTGTAAAGAATATATCTTATTTATTTCCTTTGGAAAAATATTTATATTTCACCTTTTATCACAAGATTTCTAAGTGGCTTCTCAGCTCCTAATACAAGGGGTATACTGATGAGAGAAGATATGTCTTCTATATACTCACAACCAATAGTGAATAACTTTGGGCTCACATCCTCTCCTAATGCTTGTTCCTGTCATGCAGGATTCATGGGCTAAGAAAGCTTTAGAAGTGTCATTCCTGGCTCTTTTCTTAGATTGGTTTGACTCTACCTTGGATATTGGAATATCAGCCTGCAAAAAATGCAAGGGATGGGTAGAAGAGAAGGAAGCAATAAACAACATCTTCCTCATATGATAAGAACATGCTATCTTACTTTTCTCATCTACCCGAGGCTACATCTTGACAGCCTCAGGATTTCTTTCCAGTTGTTGGGTAGAACATTTATTAGCTGACTTAATTCCTGGTAGAAAGAACTCATATTAAATATTTCCTAAGCAGCTTCCTCTGATGTAGCATGCCACTTTCCTTAACAAGACCCAAGGGTCCCTCTCTGTCACCCAGCACAAGAAACAGATGTTGTTGAATTCACCTACAGGGTGATATTTAAGGCAACAAGGTGCTTCATTACAATCTCACAACATCTTCAAAGGATGAGCAGCTAAATCTGTATGCACAGAGCTACAGTGGAAAAGGCGTGTTGAGGATGCTGTTATCAAAGCAGGTGGCTGCCTTTATTAAAAATGAACAAAGCACAGCACAGTCAAAAGGAAATGAAACAAGCAAGGTCCTTTATGACTAGAGCATCTTTAATCTCTTTCAGCTCAATTACTTTGCCCAAATAAAATCAATGGTGTAAAGAGTTCTTAGAGACCATAGCAAGTTGTGGAAGTGAGGGGTGGAATTTTGGGACCCAGACAAAGCAGCTTGATCACTGGATTCCTTACCTTTGAGGTGGTTGCACTGAGAATTACTGGCATCAGGTTTCAACATTAACAAATTTAAATGCTGAAGTGACTCATAGATATCATAAAGGTTATCATACAGGTTTAGATTCAGAGCTTCAATAGATGATTTTTCATTATTGTTATTCATTTTGTGCACAGCTTGGCAAAGTTGCTTTTTGGACCACAACTCCCAGAATGCCTCAGTCACTACCAAAGAATGATTTTTGTTAGTTTGATTTTGTAAATGTACATTTGAACTAATAGCAATTGGCTTACGGACAGGCACATTTGGCCTCTAGTATATTGGCACAGGAGTGTATGCCTATCACTTCCCAAATTACTATGACTATTTGAGAAAGCCAGCAAATGGATAGATTTGATCTGTTAATTTGCTGTCAAGGCTTACTGTCATGACAAATAAGATAAGCAGTACAAATTAAGTTCCGTAAAGTATTTTCTTTTAAATGAACAGCAACTAAAAAAGGGTAAAACCAGTGACCATGTAGATCAGCATAAATGCTTCAAGATTATAACATTTATCTCAGTTTTTGTCAATGTCTACCTGTAGCCTTTGTCAAAGTTGGTCCTTTGATAATTAAGCTTGGGTTGTTACCATCTAAGAAGTACACAATTTTGCATTGAACTCTAGAGGTAGGTAAGTAAATAAGCAAATTAGGTCAAAGGAAATGTGGATAGAAAATTGGCATCAATACTAACTTCTCTTTTATATGTTGGGGCATGAACTTTCTTCTAGCGAACCTGAATTTCTTCACCCTTAATATCTATAGACATCTGTTAAATATTACAGACATTTTTAAACTATACTAGTTTCTGCATTAATACAACAACAATGGTCATAGGGATAAGAGGAATTTTTTAAAGCCTTGGCTTTGCTTCTTTCAGTCTGAAGAAAAAAATATCTTAACTCTCCCTGTATAACTATCATGCTAGTTCTCTTTTATAAGTATGAACCTAAGAAGAGTGGGTCAGACCAAAGGAATATCTAGTCCAACAGTGACCAAGCAGATATGTATGAGAGTCCCATAAGCAAGACATGAGTGCAGTATCCCTCTTCCACTTAGGAACTTTGAAATCACACATTGAAATCTAAAATTTGATCATTTGTCTACAGATGATGTGAGAAATAGTTTCTTTCTTTTACATATTTTTAAAAGAACAGAAATTATGCATTGTTTACAGGATCCCTCAGCCCAAAACAGATATAGTTAACTCTGTGGAGCACTGACACACACAATTTCATGTCAACTCCTCTCTCCCTTTGTTGCCACTCATGTACATTCAGCCTCATTGGGTAGTGCTGCTTTTCCAGCCTCTATCTTGTGCTGTATCTCTTACACTTGACCTTTGTTATCCTACTGGAATCATTTGTATAGCTGATTCTTATAGCTATAGGGCTGTTTCTGGATTCTTACAGATTCTTATGTTCAGAAAACTAATAACTTTTCATCAGTGAGCAGTTAGAACAACCAAACCTAGCATCAATGGGATAAAGGAAAATAGTTTGTTGAAATTATTTGACATTATCTCCAGTGGATATCATAAATCAGATATTGCATTTCTGCTATGAAATTTGGCAAAAGGGCAAGCCCCCCTGATCAGCTGAGAGAAGGGCATTCATTTCATGCTGGCAAGTTAGAAAGCATTGACCTTTAGCCTCTGCAGTCACCCAGTCACATTCCTGGCCATCACATTCCTCTTTCTTTCTCTCTTTGGAAAGGCATAAAAGCCAGCCAGATGGATGCCATCTTAATGCTGATTATCTTGCAGAACTGTAGACTGGGGAATTTTAAAGGTTTGTGTTGCGGTGGTTTTGTAGGCAGGTGTATAGGAAAGGTGTCATAGACAGTGTCAGAAGGGTATTTGCTAATTGGAAGAGAACTTTCTCTTCATTTCTTTCAAATGGCAAGAGGTGCAGTTATTTCTCTTAGAAGAAAAAGGACGATGGCAATAGAGCTTCCCTCCCCATCTCTCTGTATTTAGCTTCTCCATGTCAGTGGGAAGATTGTTTCATGATATGATTTACCCAGCAGAAATAACAGGCAAATGACTGAATCTGACAGAAAGAATCAGGGCTGCATTATGTAGTGCATCTGAGTGGTATTTGTTTCACATGACAAGTTTCTTGACAATTCCTGAGCCTGGTAATCTATAGAGGGAATAAAGAATAGGGAAGGATGGCAGAATACCAATGGCAACTTAGGGTGTCCAAGAATAGACATCAAGAATTCCTCCCTCTCACTGCTGAAACACACCAAATGGGAGGGGGGTAGAATCCACCCCCTTTTTTCTCTAGACCATGAGCACTGAACCGTCATACCTGTGAGGCCATCTCCTCCTCCTCCTTTCATCACAGTCTTGAAAATTTGTGTAAGTGGATAGCTGTGTTGAAACTTGCAGACTGGCTATTCCTAAGCCAAACAAGGGCATTAGTTCAATCCGAACATGAGTATGAATCAGAAGCTGTCAATGAAAAGGAACAGGGGTGGGGTTGGGGGGTTAAGGGCCAGTATTCTAAACACAGATGCCTTGGCTAAGGGCTGCTTAGAAGCAAGAACCTCTGGCCTGAAAATGCTGCATCCTCTTTAATCCTGTAAATGAAGAAGCTTGACTAGGTTTGACCAGTGAGTATCTCTGACAAGAGTCTGAGAGGATTTCCCCACACATTTCCAAAGGGGAGCTTGGGAGAATAACAGTTTTAGACTACAGCTTCCAGAATCTTCCACACTGTTGCCTGGGGATTCTGGGATTTGTAGTCTAAAAATGTATGTATAAGTGCCTTTAAGTCACCTGTTGACTTATAGTGACTCCATGAATTTCGTTGGGTTTTCTTAGGCAAAGAATACTCAGAGGTAGTTTGCCAGTTCCTTTCTCTGAAATATATCCTACAGCACCTGATATACATTAATGTTCCCGTTGAAGTACTAACTAAGGCAGATCCTGTTTAGCTTCAATGATCAGGCAGGATCTGGTGCCTTTAGGGTACAACCTGTGTGGTGTAGTGATTTGAGTGTGGACTAGGATGTTGGAGACTAGGATTCAAATACCCACTCAGCCATAGAAACTCACTGAGTGACCTTGGGCAAGTCACATTGACCCAGCCTCAGAGGAAGGCAATGACAAATCTCCTCTGAACAAGTCTTGCAAAGAAAACCCCATGATAGGTGTGCCTTAGGGTTGTGGTAAGTTGGAAACAACTTGAAGAGACATGCCAATAACAACAACAAGCTCCAGTTCAAATAATATGTGGAGGTGAAGGAGACAAAGCCTCACTGTCATCTTTGGCCTTGTCAACTCCGTTCCCAGCCTTCCCATATGGACATTGAAAGTCAGAAGCAGGATTGAGACTGAAGATCTGAAGGAGGATTGCTTCTGTGTTTGACTGAACGTGCTTAGAGTACTTCATGATGTTTCCAGGTCTCATGGCATTTTCTATGTGTACTTAACTGAATGCACTAATCACATTTCCAACCTTCGGCTCAATAAGCAAAGGTTACAGGGTGTCACTTTTTGGAGTTAGAAGATTCAGACACAGAGGAGTCAGATTTCCAGAAAATTATGGCTCCTGAAGACAGTGGCCTCTCCAAGTCTGAAGAGTTGGGGGCTGAGGCAGTTGGGGAGCCTACTTCCTAGCAGCAGGTGGCACACCCTGAGGATGCATTACCAACCTTTGAAGATTGTCAAAGAGATAAGGAAAGATAACACAGATCCCAGAAGCTGTTAAATAGGAGACACTGGCCCTTTCTGCATCCTACCTTTTCTCGGCGCTGGGGTGCGGTGCTCGTGTGAGCAGCCTCTTGTGAGAGGCTTTCGCATCCAGGTCTCTTCAGCTCCGCATGAGCTTCCTGCTCATGCAAGAGCCCCGCCTCTTCCTTTCACAGTGCAACTTGGGACCTTCCCAGGCTGCACTGAGACAGGAAGCGCAACTGGCCCGGCTCCCGAGGCTCCGCACACAAGGTAAGTGCGCGCGGGACCTGGGAGCAATGCACAACCATGCACCATTTTTGGCTTAAAGCTGAAAATGAAAAAGTGCACGAGCGGTGCCTACCCGGCCCTGGAGCGTCATGCAAATGTGAATGCGTCATGTGGACCGCTTCTCACATTTGCACAACGCTCGAGGGGCCCTTTCGCATGGAAAATGCCATGCGAAAAGGGTAACTGACTCATTAGGCATCTGGTGCTAAAGTCCCAGAAACCCCGTGTTTATTTGTAGTTTGCAATGCTTCTGGCAGTACTCTTTAGAAGTTAGTGTTTTCTTGATCTTAGACTGGCTATGATTGACGATTTTGTTTTACTCTTTGCTGGCTTTATTTATCTGGGTTGCTGACTTACTGTAACAACTTCTGGACCAGCTGACAACCACTCTCTTGCTTCTCCCTTCATCTTGCTGGATAACGTGTGATTGAGCTGGATTGGATAAACTACTGCAAGGCTCTTGTACTCCAGCCACCTGACTCCTGGGTCACTTGCTGACTGGAACATAGGAGACAGTGGAGGAGAATGTTGGAGAACAGCTGAAAGATTCAGTCTTGCTCCCCCCACCATCATACATTTTATGAATGCATAGCACAACATTTCTGTCAGGGCCTTTGGATATTACTAAATGTAGGTAAATACCCTTGTGGGCTTCTGTTCTTCAGATCAAGTCATTTTCTTTTTTTTATTGCTCTCTAGGAAGACTTGAATTCTGTATTGTTAGTAATAATTTATTTTCCAATTCTTTGGCTACAGATTGCACCACCAATAACATAATTACATATCTACCAGAAAAATGAAATAATGACACCTATACAGAAATGCAGATATCTGCTAATTAGAAATAGAGATGGTGGATTTATTTTCTGGAAGACACACAAAAAAAGGGCAGGTTAGAGGTTTCACTTCCAGGAACCTTTATGAGCTGCAATATGATAAATAATGAAAAATAATACTGTAGAAGTATCATTAGCAATGTATAGCATAGTTTCAAATGACAGTGAAGTTGTTCAGACTGGCAGTTTTCCCTCATTGGTAAAGAACTTTAAAACAAAACACATTAAGGGGACCTCACACTCATCCTAACAAAGCAGAACATACAGATGCCATAGCTATCTGCTATTTGAATTCAACATACATGCTACATTTCCCTATATATCTAGGTTTAAGCTGGAAACTTTTTAATGTGACGCCTATAGGGATAAATACTTGGTGCGTTGAGTTGCCTATGTCTCTGGATGGTTCCTTCCTCACTCATTTCTATCATGCATACCTAGTGATTACTAATTGTAGAATTTTCTCATACTCTTGAAGGACAAAAAAAGAATTAATATTCTACATTCCCTCTAACAAACGCACTCATCTTCTATTGCTACTGTACAATACTATCACCAGTGTAAATGTTCACTTAATGTGTCCTCAATTCATTATTGCTCTGCATATATTTGCAGAAGAGAGAATGTATAAAATATGCATGTGCACACACAAAGTAGATTGGCTTTGCTTTTTGATTAGACTCTGTAATGACACTCTGCCTTGCTCCATGAGGATTACCCTGTCTTGCCCTTGGAGAAGAAGCAAGTGAGATGGCCGACAGTGATAGTTCCCTCTGCTTTCTCTTCCAGGACATGCATGTTATCAGCACAGATGAGAATCAGGTGTTTGCTGCAGTTCAGGAATGGAATCAGAATGATACCTACAACCTTTACATCTCTGATACTCGAGGAGTCTACTTTACCCTGGCCTTGGAAAATGTCAAGAGCAGCCGAGACTTAGAAGGCAATGTGATGATAGACCTCTATGAGGTATGTGACAATAGCGCATATTTTCATCCTCATGCTTGTTTATTTATTTGATTTGGTTTGTATCCCATCTTTCCCAGAAAATATACTTGAGGTAGCTTGTTCATGTGGATATATGAATATACCCAGCTTAAGCTAGGATGTCATTGATCTGGACATTGATTTGTGAGTGCTAAATGTCTCCTCTTTGTGCTAAAGATGGGCGTACTATGCCAAAGCTACGTTCACCTTCAGTGCCTGCCTGTCCATGTCTTCAATGTGCAGTGATGCTGATTTTGATTTGGAAAGACCTAAATAGTTTGGGCTCAACCACCCCTTCTTGAAATCTCTAAGAGTCAAAATACACACTGCATGAAATGCACAGCATTCAACGTTTTGTTTGCAGATAGGCATTGGGGGTGGGGCTGCTGATCAAACTTAGGCTCACTGCATATGCATGGGGAACATAATTCTGTCCCCAGCCATTTCTCTGTCAAATTGCCTACATTGGATTTTTGAGCACTTTTTAAACCCCTCATAAAAGGAAGGGAAAATTTAAGTGGAAACAGTAATAGCAAAGTATTTCAAACTTGTCCATAGTGAACCACATCCAGGCCTTTTTTGCGTGGCATTCTCCATGCAAAAGGGCCTCTGGAGTGTCACACAATTGCGAGGAGCTGTCCACATGATGTCCTCACAATTGCACAAAGCTGCCGGAACCGGCAGGTGCCGATTGTGCACTATTTCATTTTCAGCTTCTAGCCAAAAATGGTGCACGATCGCGCATCGCTCCAGGGCCCTGCGCGCGCTTACCATGTATGCGGAGCCTCCAGAGCCGTGGTGCTCACACTTCCTGCCCCAGCACAGCCTGGGAAGATCCCAGGCTGCACTGCGGAAGGAAGAAGAGGAGCCCTCATGCTGCCTTCTTGCTAGCAGGCAGCGGCTGCGGAGGCGAAGCAGCGGGGACGCGAGAGCTTCTTACAAGAGGCTGCTTGTGCGATCCCCACACCCCAGTGCTGTGAAAAGGTAAGGTGCGAAAAGGGCCCCAGATCGGGTCTTCACACACCTACTTGAAAATAGAATGAGAAATATTTACTGCAGAGTATATTTTTAACATGTTTAGTATAACCCAGAGACTGAACAAGAGTATTTTCCCATCAATATGATCTCAGTGCCAAGAGAGGACAGTTCTGATAGACAGATTCTTGTTCTTAATTTCTCCTCTACAATTCATAGAACTTCTTCACTATATAACGGCTGGGGAATCTCAGGCCTTATGGCTGAATCCAGCCTCCTTGAAGGCCTGCTAAGACTCCTTGGCCAGCTACATACCCTTCTTCCGATACTGGTTGCTTAATGGTTCTGTGATTTTTTACAACTTTTTCCCCATTATAAAAGAATGAAAAGTGTGTGTTAAAGAATCAGCAAATCACAAGGCTGAACAACTTTCAATGTACTCTATAATCACTTGTTTAAAGGTTCACTTTGAATGGATACGCTATTCTGACAGCTGTTTTAACAGGATATTGATATCCAAATAAAAAGTAACTCTTCCACTTCCATGATTCCTGAAGGCTCAAGCACAGCACAGATGATCCAGAAACTGCTGGCTTCTAGGGTGGCAAATGTAGGGCGAAAGGTGTACATACTGCCCAGAGATCATCAACCATTAGGAGCTGTAGTCGTTATATTTATTTACATCTCACCTTTCTCTTGAGATTCAAAGTGGCTTGCAACAAATACATCATTAAACATTCACAAAATACAAAAGTTGAAAAGAGACTAAACCATAAAAAAAAATTAAAACCAAATTAAAACATGCACCATTAAACATGCATGCACACACATACCAGCAGAAGAAATAACAAGACCCAGCATATTGTTTAGGTGAGGCAGGGCTTATACAATCAATCATCAAATGCCTATCAAAACAGAAAAGTCTTAACTTATCTGTGAAAAGAAAGTAAGGAGGGTACAAGTCTGACTTCTCTGGGGAGGGAGTTCCCACCAAATGCACCTGTGAGGGTGGTGAGACAGAGAGAAGGTCCTCTCCAGCAAATTTCAAAGCACAGGCAGATTCGTAATGGAAAAAAATAGACTTTCTATTTACCTGGACCTGATCCATAAAGGACTTTATAGGTGAAGAACAGCACTTTGATTTGTGCCTGGAAGACGACTGACAGCTGGTGGAGCTGTTGCAACAAGAGAGTTGTGTGCTTCCTGCAGCCAACCCCAGTTAACAATCTGGCTGCAGGTCTTTGAACTAGTTGAAGTTTTCAAACATTGGCTTCCCAGAAGAGCTCAAGAGGATTGCATTCCTCACTGCATCCTCCAGAAAACATTTTTTTTGCCTGATATCCTCCTAAACACCCTCTAGGGTGTGTTGGGATATTTTTCTTTTTTTTCCTTCCTCTCCATGGGCCACTTTAGTCTCTTTGGCGTCCTTTTGTATACCCAGAAGTGACCCAGACATCAGGGAAGGCCTCCATGAGGCCTAGAATGGCCCAGACAAAAATGGCCCTGTCACCATCAGAGGGCATTTTGGAACATATGGAAACAAACAAAAAACCTAAATAATAGTAAAAAAACAACATTACAATTGACTTGTGGTCACAAAACTAGCATTTGGATCCTTGTGATACCCACAGACTGTATTTTTCCCAACCCTTATGTAGAATAATTATGGACATATGAAGCTACCATCCTATCTAATACTGTTCAAGTTATCATGCCCAGTATTTTGTACTATGAGTGGCAGCATCTCTCCAGGATTTTAGCAACATAGCCTGTTGCACATTGTGTTATGATCATTTCAACTTGACATGTTAGGAATGAAATGAAGTAATTCCTGTATGCAAAGGATATTCTCTACATTTGAAGTATGCCTCCACTTATCAGGGAAGTCTAGTTTCTGTACTCTTGGGGAACATTCTCTTCTTTTGATAATGGTGGCTAGAGTATAATTTTTTTCACAAAGTAGTTGCAGCATCATTTGGCAGAAAGTGATTTTCAATGACTACGATCACACATCCTGGTTTGCCTGCAAAATCCAGAAGGTGATGAGACACTGAAATGTGAACTATATCTTTCCTTTACAAAAAGGTAATAGACAGATTAGGTTATTTTTTTGGTATGTGTAAGTTTTGCTTGTGTTAATTCATAAATCTGTCCCATCCTATTTCTGTATCAATCTGTGGGTTACAAAACACACAAATATTTGCATAAGTAATATGTATGAAATGTACATTTCTTATTTTGCCCCACATGTGCATTTTTGTATGCACACTATCTCGAAGCAGCCATTTTAGGAACTTTTTTGTTCCCCTGAGCCGAGAATGATATCACAATACCAAGTTTAAATTTGTTTACTCAGCCAGAAAATGAAAAACAGGTCAGTTCACTTAAAAATGTAGACAGAATATATCCTTAAGCATCCCTACTTGCAGATGGAAAACACGTTTCTCTTTCATGGGAAGTGAGGTTATGGGCAAATGTTTGACCAAACTTGGATTAGGACCCCCAGAAGCCAGATAAAAATGTCTCAGGGGAGGGATAAAGTCTACTGGTCTGCATTTGGCCATTCCTGCCATGTAGCAAAATGCAGCGGAGTTGCTGAATTCTTTCCATAAAGAGGTCTCCCTATGCTATCTAACATGAATTTGAATGACACCGGGTGGATTAACTTTGACATTGACACTTGACTTTGAGCATCTTTAACTGGCAAGCATCTTGATACAACGATGCAGATGCAGAGACACTGAATGGCCCATGTTTAGAACCAGACAAGATTGTGGGGGAGTGGGCATGCCATATCCTGATCAAACTGAGGGGGATTTCTTTTAACGCAATACATTAATCCCCCTATTACTTTGGCAGACTGTTGAAAAGGCTGTTGCCTCACATTACCATCAGGCTGAGGAGTGGATTCACTGCATTATGTAAAGGTGTCCTACATCCCAAGAGGGGGAAGAATTGAACAAAAAGCTTTTGCATTATTAGACTGACAGTTCATAGCAGTCTGGATTGAAATTGATGTGATCAGACTGGTCATGTCGTATCTGCTGATTGCCTAGATAGAAAGTATATTGGCTGACACCAAGGCTGGCACAAAACGTTCCCTTCAGTCTGATTGTTCTGGCTAGGAATAAGCCGAAAGCCATCCTGTGCAAATCTCCCAGTAGTATTATGATGAAGCATGAGAGGCTCAGAGGTAAATGGAGATCAGGAACAGAAGACAGTGGGGAGGGGAAATCTGTTGAAGAAGAAACAGGTGGAAATTAGGTGGTCATGGTGATAGTCAGTGGGGGAAGAATGAAAGCCAGCAGTAGTAGTAATACAGTAATACAGGTTAGTAGTAATACAGTAGTAATACAGATGTGTTAGTAGTAGTACAGGTGTGGTTACATGCTCATTTTTTTTAAACAAACATTTTGTGCCTCTGCACCAGTGGTGGAAAAACATTTCAACCTCCAGATGTTCTTGGACTGCAGTTCACTTGCTGTGCTAGTAATTCAGAATATAAATGAATAAAATGTATTTGTCAGGGTTGGCAGGATTTGGCTCCTCTGAGCATGAGCAGAGTGCTATCTGTGAAGCAAGGCTTTGCCACAGTAGAGAGTCCCAGAGAAGCAGAAAAAATTCCAGAGGCTCATTAGTTAGGCTTAGAGTACTGATTTATTGCCGCACTCTAAGATAAGACTTAGCAAAAACAGGCTTGCTTTCTAGCAATTAGACAAAGAGGAAAAACAGAAGATAACAGAGAAAAATCGGGCAGCATCTCCCCTTACAAACAGTATACTGCTAATAGCATGGCAGCTTCAGCTAGGGCAGCTAACTGGCAGCTGGTCAAGGTAAACACCTACCTTGTCACCCTGAAACATGTGGGGTGACCCAATCAGTGCTCTGGCACGTGGCTTTCTCTAATACACAAGACATAGCCATAACAATCCTGCTGGTCTTGCACCTGGCTGTCTGGCCACACTGCCTCTTCTCTCTGCCGTCCACTCATAGGAAGACTTTGCCTGCCCGGCAACAACCTTGACAAAAGGTTGCAATACAATACCTACAAAAGAAGTGATGTAATCAAAACAGAATAACTTTAAAACCGGGGTGAGCAATTGCAGCCAAGGAGGGGAGTCTGTATATGGGACCCTTCACAGGTAACACAGATATTTTTCCCTCACCTCCCACCCCAGTGGCTGAAAGTCCACTTCTGGATTTGAAGAATCTTTTTTCCCTGTCAATCAATGCAGGGGTACATTCTAGGACAGGCAGTTTATTTTGGGAGAGAAGGGGCAGAAAAGGGAAGTTCTATGGAGTCTGGAGGGGTAGAAGGCTACAAAAACAGTCCAGTGGAGTACATGTGGCCCTATGGTCTCACTTTTCCCAATTGACTTTACTTCAAAGGAATTAATGCAGATAAAGTAGGATAAAAACTTCTGGAGAATTCCTCTTACCCAGCCATTGGACAGCCACACTGGTAATTCTTTGTTTTGAGGTTTTCGATATTTGGTATTTGGCCATACTCCTCTGAATTCTTTTTTTGTTTTGTTTTGTTTTGTTTTGCAGGGGGCAGGGGCTATTATGATTGTCTTGTTTTATAATTAGTCTGCCTTCTGCCAGTGTAGGGCTGGGGTAAGCTACTGCATCATTCCAGGCATGTCAAAAACAGCAGCCACTGAGCTACTTGCCTACTTGCTTTCATTTGAAAGTTCTCTGTGCCTACCAGTCTACCCCATGAGCTACTGGTGAATAAAAGTTTTTTTAAAAAAGCTGATGATCTTTCAGTACAATGTTTGGTGTAGTTTTATTCTTTGTGGCAAACACTCTTCACCATATTCAAGTCTCTGAACATGACCACATCCTATGTATTTTAGTTCTCTCTCTCTCTCTCTTTCTCTCTCTCTCTCTGTGACTTTAAGTCATCTATCAGCTTATGATGGCCACATTAATTTCCTAGAGTCTTTCTAGGCCAGAAATACTCAGAGGTGGTTTTGCCAATTCCTTCCTCTGAAATATAGCCTATAGCACCTAGTACTCGTTGGCAGTCTTCCATCCAAGTACTAACCAGGGCTGACCCTCCTTAGCTTCCAAGATCAGACTAGATCTGTTTCCTATTGTGTATTTAGGCCCTTTGTATTCTAGTTACAGAAGGGAAAGTCTCAGAGTCTCAATTTTGTTCAGTATCTTTAAATCCTACCTGATTTTTTTTCCTGGCCTTGGTTTATGTTGTATTGCAACACTTTCTTTTCCGTCTTCTCTCATTGAAATGTGTATCCTTTTTAATTTATTTTCCCTGATGTGCACATTTTTTCCACACTGACCAAAGGATGTGTGTGTGTATTTCTTCACGGGTACATATTTTGAAATGTACACATTGACCAAGGTTCAGGCCTCAATTTACTCTGGTGGAAAATTCTGTTCCATCAGTGTATTTGTGATATTGTTGGAGGAAGAGAGAGACAGCTTCCTTGTTACCACTTTGTTCCCAGTGTTCAAGAGTAGCCAGGAAGCTTGTAGGCATGGCTCTGGTTTTCTGTCCACTGAACAGGAATAGGGCAACTCCTGTCCTACCCCCCTTCACCTGCCCCTAATATAAGAGTTCAGTGCTTCACTGGGCGCTTGAGGGTAGCACGATGCTGTCCCCAGTCACTAGCTGTGAGAATAGAATAACATCTGAAACCCTCCAGTTGTTCTTTTGTGTCAGGGCCAATGTCTTTGTGTGGGGAGGTATAGGAAAACTCTGTCAAAGAATGTATACCAGTACAAATGACAGTTACAACAGCATAGGTCACCAGTGGGATCCTGGTTGTAGTTTTGCATGTAGCTGAAGTGATGCATAGACCTAACAAAATTCATGAGCTGAGATGCATTTCTTCTCTCAAGGAGTCTCTGAGGTGCAAAATGTGTACTTTCAACCAGAGTGGCAAGTTCAACAAAATTATTTTTCATCTCTAATACTGGTTGCCAGACCTAATTACATCAATGGCTGATAACTAAATGTTCTGAGAGTGTAGTTTTCAGATCCCATAATGGCAAATACTACCTTATGAACCATAGAATCTTATAACAGGATAGGCATTAGGACAGTTTCTGTAATCTATCTCATGGGTGCAAATTACAGGTTAACAGTTTATATGGAGCTATTCTATATTCTTTGCAATGATGAAGCTGAATAGCTGTGTCTGATGAAGCTGAACCCTCTTTACATTTGTGGAACTTAGTTTAGTTCCATGAAAACATCTTGTCTTCTTCTTTTTTAAAAAAAAAATCAAATATTCTGTGGGGAAAAATAAAATATGTGAAGCATGCCACCTATTGCTAATTTACTTTCACCTTTGCATTTTAAGACTGATTATAAAATACAAATCGTTAGGATTTTTGCCAGCTATGTGGTGTGTGCTGGTCTGTAATATCACTGTGTGATCTAATTGAAGTGAATATGGATACTATAGACCTGTGTACAAATGATGTCTCAAAATTCTCTGCCCTATTGGTGAGCAGAAGAATAATTTCTGGACCTCTAACAACAACCTGATACACACAAATTTAATAGGTGAAGCTTTCCCGTCACTTACCCAAACGCTCAAAAAAGCACAACTCCCACCTATTACACAGTAAAATGGTGCAGCATCATGACCAATACAATAAGAACACTCAGACAGCTCCAAGTATTTCTCTTTGTAGGGAGGCAGGGCAAAACTGGAGAAGGGATTTGGGTGTGTGTATACATCCCACTTCTATGCCCTGAGCTGCCTTGTAGGTTTGTGCATTTAGCATGAAGATCAGGAAAAGGTTTAGTAAGTGTTTTTGGTTGAATGCGCTCACAAATCTCATATGATCTGATAAGGCAGATTCCCAATTGTGAGAGCTCTGTAAATGTATCTTGCAGAACATGCTTACAAAAGTCTTTCAAGATCTTCTTGTTAAATACACAAACATGTTTAAGGTAGCTGGATGTGGGGGAAGGTGTTTCAAATGAGACATTTGTACACCCCATGTACCTCCCCCCTCTCCTCATGTGTTATCATGTGTACAGGGGCTGAGGCTGTTAGATCTAGACTTTTTTTTTCCCCAAAAGAATTAGAAATTAGCTGAACTGCCTAGTTTCAGAAATGCCTAGTTTCTTTCTTAGGAGATCAGAGGAAGAATAAGATTGCTGCCTCATTGTTGTGTGGGGAAAAACCAACTGGTGGCCATATTTCTAATCCTATGATCTCCAAGGAACTATATCAGTTCCTATGCAACTCAGAAATAACTGGAAGATCACTTCCAGTTTGGAAAAAAAGTCCATTTTGGGGAAGAAATAGTTTGATTTTTTGTTTTTTCACTAAAGCAAGACAGTTTCACACTTTGCTCTAAAAGAAAATCACTGCTCCTGGAGGTTGTCAGGAATGGTTGAGCTAAAGAATTATTTGAAGATAGATTAACAGTGGTTTGGTGAAGCCCAAGGTCCACTAAATCAACCTGAGGGAGCTGCATGATGCCTATAGGTTATATGATTCCCACTCCTCGGCTAGAAGCTTCTGACTATATTGTGCTTTGCCTTGTCTGTGCTCTGTGTGTGTGCATATGTGTATGTGTGTGCGCGCATGTATATGTACAAGCAATTGCTCTTTCTAACAGCTCCCCAAACAACAGAATGATGTCATAGGCAATAAATCTTGTAAATATACATGTGTATTTGTTCCTCAAGACTGATAAATCAGTAAAAGGAACTTGTTATGGTCCCACCAGCCTTCACTGACATCTCTACCTATGTCCAGGACCAACTACCAGAAATGGTTGACCATGGACATGCTTCAAATACAAATTATAGGAACTCGTGGATCCCACCAAGTTATACTTCAAAAACAGAAATCTTTACAAACATTGCAAGTGTTCTTTCTCTCCACTGCCTGCCAGTTGTGTTAAGAATGGAATTATCCTCATTTTCAGCTTCTATTCATGTTCTTGCTTGAATTGATAGTTAACAATGTAAGCTGTAAACTCAGGTAACTCCCCCTACCACTAAAATATATTGTGGTTGGATGCCAATTAAATCATAATAGCTGAAAAGAGAGTGGCCTCCTGGGTTACATTTTGTATCACTTCTTGCATGACTCTGCCAAGAAGACTATGCAAGATGCAGGAACCAGAAGCAGTCCTCTGAAAGACAAAAAGTCCCTCCCTCTTCCTCCCTCATCCCACTCCAAGACAGCAGTTGGCACAGTGACAGTTTGCCTCATGCTGTTTTAGATATTGTGTTATTGATTTTCACCAGATGGAGAAAGCCAAGTTTGTTTGACAAAGCAAAGCTGTTTTTCATGTTGCTTCTTGTGTCCAGTTCAGTTTTATTTAGAGCTGAACCAATTGTCCCTTTTAAAATTCACAGAGAATCTTTGTGTCTCTTCATTAATTTGGATTTTAAGCACAGGAGAGCTGATGGTGATATAACTATTTCTCCAGAAACAAGTGAGAGGCCGTGATGAGATTGTGGCAACTGGATGGTTGGAGAGATAAAGAGGGCAAGGATGACGTGTTTTTGAGGATAGTTCTATCTGTAGCTTTTACATATAATAACTGTAAGAAACTTTTGTGTTCAAAGGCATTGTTGCTCAGGAGGGGATGGGAATTGAGCAATAGTTGTATTGCTTTTGTTCCTTGCTTGTGTGTGTACCATTGTGTAAAATAGTATGGTAGACACCATGGTTCTTTGGACTTCTCTAGCAGTGGTGTTCTCATAGATATGCAAACTCTATAAAGTAAGAAAGGTAGCTTTTTAAAAAAAGAAAACCACTCATTTTGTTTCCCATAAACATTCTTTAGATTTTTATCCCCCCAAAAGGAACTTTTCCATTTGCTTTCCCTTGTACTCAAGTAAGGGCTTTCTTGAACTTTTTGGTTCTTCATCTAAGTTCCTGTTACCTGACCCTCCTCCTAAACAGATGAAGTTGATAGGTGCTTGAAACAGGGTCTTTTATGTAGCGGCACCCTCATGATGAAAGTGTCTCCACAGGGAAGTACCATCCTCTTTTTTCTTCTTTAGATGACTGGTGGAAATAAGCATTTAATGGCCAATGCTTCCTTTTATTATTGTTAATTCCTACTTTTATTTACACATTTTTGTAGTACATGGTTGTTTGTTTATTCACTTCTATTTGGACACCTCCTCAAATGCTCCTCTTCTCTGTGAGCAAAGAAGTAATCAAAAATATTCTAAATAAATAAATTGTAACTTTCCTTTTTATGGATAAGGTCTGTCCTCATAGGTAATATCCTAGAAGTTGTACTCTGTAATAAAGTTTTTTACCCATTACTTTCTCTGCAAGCTCTATCCTACAATATCAGAACTTTGAATCCATGATGGTGTTTCCTGTTAGTCTTTACCAGCCCAAGGGAAATAAGAAATACTTTGATGCATATTTCACCATAGAGTCTGCTACTGTATATACACATTATACCCCATGTCCCAAAGTTGGGTTTAACAGGGAGCAGTGCACACACAATCTGTGTCAAATTTATTTGTTTTTCAGTCATGTCAATTTTTCCTAGGTAGCAGGCATAAAGGGAATGTTCTTGGCTAACAAGAAGATTGACAACCAAGTGAAAACTTTCATCACCTACAATAAAGGGAGAGACTGGCATTTGCTGCAGGCCCCAGACACAGATCTGAGAGAAAACCCAGTTCATTGCCTCCTGGTAAGTTCTGTTTGTGGGAAAGAAGTGTGTGTGGGGGGGTGGGGGCGCTTTTTCAATTGGTACAGTGACTTTGCCTATTAAAAATGAATGCATCTTTCACTGGAGTGTTGTTCACATAGTACACAACTTTATTAGGGAAGCTTTGGAAAGGAATGGTAAGGAAATCCATTTTTCCCCATGTTTTGGCATACTAGTGAATCTTCCTACCCTATTGCAATACATTTTTGGAAATATTTGCTGGCCTTCGTGCCATTATAAATCAGAACACTAGGTGAGGATAGTGAGCTATTTATGGAGGCAAAGGAAAGACAAATGGGATAATGTGACATATAGAAGTCTCAGGGTTTTTCTGTCATTGGATGAAAAGGTTGAATTTTTACCAGGTTGAATTATTCACACTATGCAGATTTATGAAAATTTGTACCATATAAATTTGTGTCTTCCATTCCCATAATCCTCAGAGAGGATTTGTAGGGCCTGTGCTTAAAATGGAAGTAAATAATTGGAAGTCCATGAAACTTTATTTGAAAATTGTATGTCTGTGTCTTCTTTCTCCACACACGCACATACACTAACTCACTTACTTTTGGACACACTGAACTATTTTCCTGCAGGTACAACCTTTTTCACACACATTGACTTTAAGATCTACAAGGGAGGATTATTTTCTCCATCCATTTTCTCCATTCTGCCAACATCACAGGAGCACTTGGTGAGGACACATTCTCCTGATCGCATTCTTGGTGGCCACTTCCAACTTATGGAATTCTCTCCCATGGGAGTCTCACTTGCCCCCCGTCTGCTCACTTTTGACTAAAGGACAAAGATCTTTGGCTATTAAGTTACTGTGGCAGAAATGAAGTGTGCTTAAATGTGTTTTGAACGGTTTAAATCTATGTTTAAATCTGTTTTACACTGTTTAATTTTGTATGCATGTGTGTGTTTAACTTTTTAACTTTTTATCAGATGGATTTTAACTCTATTTTGCTTTTATTTGGTTTAATTTGTGGTAACTTGCATTGAGTCTCATACTAGGAAGAAGGCAAAGATATAAATAAATAAATAAATAAATAAATAAATCAGAATTTCCTACACTTCTGGTTCCCTCTTGACAAATGCATTTGCAAATAGGCACTATGAGAGCGCTTCCCTAGGATGATAATCTCAATTTTCTCCATGTGTACCAAAATACTTTTGGTCTATGCTGGTTGCAAATACTGATGACCTGAGCAAACACACTAAGATTACTTTGTACAATAGGCTGATTTTGAAGAAAGGATATAAATAGGAATGTTTGAAAAGGTCTTGGTTATAAATGTAGACAGAAGAAGAAGAAGTACCATGACACCCTTTCTGCATGAATAAGGTGAATTCTGATGTTTCAGCCTAGCAAAACTTCCCTCCTACAGAGGCTTCTCCCTTTCTTATCTGGTACTCCCTTGCTGGTCTGCAAAACTTCAAAACATATCTTCTTTTGTCACCTTATAGAGATGTATCTGCCATCTTGTGGTTTTAAAGGGTACTCATGACAGAAAGGATAGCCTTTGAATTCTTCTTGTTCCTTTTGCTTACCACATACCATCTCATTTAAAACCCATATTGGAGTGTGGGTTGGTAACAGTCTGTGATCTCCAGTTCTCTTGTGCTCTCTTTTCTACATAGAATATGTAAAATAAGTTAAAAATAAAGAAAAAAATTACTCTGTCTTCCTGCTTCTGTTTCCCCTTCCTCCACCATGCATACAAGTCATCAGACTTCATAGGAATCTTAAATTGTATGTGAAGGTTAAGATCTGTACGATAATCCCTGTAGCCTTTAAAGAGAAGGAAGGTGGGTAAAACATGCCAGGAGAAGCTCACTAGTTTGTATTGTACGAGTTCAAGACTATTAATGGAGAATTGCATTAACATTTGTTCCATATTTTCATTTGTTGAGTGCTGGAGACACAAAATACAAAATAAGTGTATGACCATATAATTTGAATGTATAAAAATTCAAAGAGAAGGAATACAGGAGAGAGAGAGAGAGAGAGAGAGAGAACAGATTGCAGAGTAGATCAAATTATATCTGTTTCCTAATGATTTCAACATGCTACAGGGTAGTTTGTATGACTTTGGTTTTTATGGAAAATGTTCCCCAGCTTGTCTTTCATAACAGATAATATGAATGCACACAGACTCCTTTTTCCACTTTGCAAATGTGCTTCAGCTCCATTCTGTTTGCTTCTTGTTATCCCCACCTGGATTGCTGCAGAGTATCACCCTTCTAAGGCTGTCAGTTGCTGTAATGGTGTCAGGTGTATTGTGCTTGCCTCATGACATGCCCATTCATTCACTTCTGTCCTTCTTTGCCATTTGTCACATCAGCAAGACTGCATCTCCTACCTCCTAGCACTGCTATCACATTCACCTTCTGAGAGCACATGCCGTCATGATTTTCAAGGGTGATGTCTTCCACGACAGGTTGAAATGCTGGAGAACAGGATGAACTATATTACTCTCTGGGGCTCACCTTGGATTGGGCAGCAGGTGAATGGATCAGCCAATATAAAGCTCACTGGCATTTAACAATAATCTGCTTTCCAGCAGTTTTGCAAGTATTCATTAGCTGAATAAATAGCAGGAGGCGATGCATCCTTGGGAGCTCTTTCCCATGTGGAATTGCTGAGATTATGTTGATCTTTGAGGGATTATGCTAGCTTTAAGAGACTGTTACAACCCCAGGATGTGTGAGCGAGGAGAAGATGTCCTTGTTTTATTATTTGGTTTAACACCCCCACTTCTCCTTCCCACATACTGTCATCATCCACTCAAAGAGATGTTCGAGACTATAGTCGGCTATTTACAACTCCTCTGTGTAATGTAGTATTTAAGATCAATAGCCCTGTGTTTGGAAGACATCCAGAGTGTTGTAGATATTTGAGTGTTGGACTATGACTTTAGAGACCAGGGTTCAGATCCCTGCTCAGCCATGGAAACCCACCTTGGGCAAGTCATACTTTCCCAGCCTCATTGGAAGATAAAAAGAAACCACCTCTGAACAAATCTTGCCAAGGAAACCCCATGATAGGTTCCCCTTACAGTTGCTGTTAAATCATAAACAACTGTTTCTGAAAGCACACAACAACAACAAGCCCTATGTCTATCTCTGTGAATTTTCAACTGTAAACATATTTTGATAAACAGGGTCAGTTCATGTCATCAGGCATAGGAAGACAGTTGCATTAGGCTGTGTATTTAGAGGGCAACCCAATCTTCCACCAGCCATCTCTACCCTCCCTGGCATCCTGGCAGCAGTCTGTCTTTTTGCTAGCCAGGGTGGGTTGGCTGTCAGTGTTCATTCCTTTGTCTCTACATACTGTAGGCAGTGCATTTGAAAAAAGAGGAGTTAGCTGACTATGTAAGTAAGGAGAGAAGCCGCTAGCTTGGGCCAAGTGGAATTGGAAGGCATTCATTGGACACAAAATTACTTTGTTTACTCAGCTCTGTTGCCATCCTGCTTCTTCATTTGTTTGAGCAAGTAGCAAACAAGCACCTGGTAGTATGCTAAGTAAGCAGTAATGACATATTGGATGCCAAAGCTAGGTGTGTCATGCCTTGCTTTGCACACACACACACACACACCCAAAAAATTAAGCCTTCTGCCTTTTGGTGGGGCGGAAGATCCAGCCTGGCTAACTTCTGTATATAGAACTAGTGTATTTACCCAGCATTGCCCGGGATTTTATTTTCTCACAGGTAACACTTACCTTACCTTACCTTACCTTACCTTACCTTACCTTACCTTACCTTACCTTAGGGATTAGATGTAGTTGAAATACACAGATTTGAGATCCTGTGTCTGTAATTCCTAAACTGCCTTGTCCGGTATCTGTAACTTTTCCCCATAGTCTCCAATCCAATCTGTATTCAGAGTTGTTAACATAACAGAGGTTTGGTTTCTGAGGGAGTACTCTGCCCTTCTTCTTCCTGCTAGACCTCATCTCCATAGCAACCGGCCTGAGGCCCAAGAGCTCCCTTGCTGAGAATTCTAAAGGCCGCTCCCTGATCTTCCAACCCCAGGATTCCATAGAATCTTCACAGCCAGCCAATCATAGGATGTTTTGTCGCCTCACACAGCCAATCCTATCAGGTCTTCGCCTGCTTGATACGGACAAACAGACAAATGCACAAACATTGACTTCTATATAGCAGATAGGATATAGCAGATAGGAGTGCCATCTTGTCCTCCACCTCAGGAAGCAAAAGCTCTTAGTCCATTCCTGATAAAACCTGGTAGTTGTACAAGGTTAAGCTGAGACTAAATGCTTCTTCTAATTTGAAACCTATGTATAATTTTAAAGTAATATCTAATGTTAGTCAAATCAAAGGGTCTTTGCTCTTGTGCTAACACACCACTCATCTAAGTCACTAGTCACATGTAAATTGTTAAAGCTGGGGTGGAAATCATGAAGCTCTATAGATATTGTTGGACTTCAGTTCTGAGCAGCTCTTGCTTGCATAGTCAGTAGTGAGGGAGTTGTCATTCAGCTACATTTTGGAGGGCTGCATGATTCCTATCCCTCCTTTAAATGGCTAAGAAGCCTTTTTTTAAAAAAGTTTATGTCTATAGACTGGAGGGACATTTCCAGATTACTGTTTTCTGCCAAAGATCTGATTGACCTAGTAGGTACACACACACACCCTGGCTGCACGTATACATTGACAAATGCTGCTTAAGGCTATTCATCCATCCATCCATCCATCCATCCATCCATTCATCCATCCATTCATCCATTCATTCAGTTTATACCCCACCTTTCTCCTGGGGTAAGACCCAAGTATAAAAAGTTAACTAAAAACTAATTTTACAAAATGTAAGAAAATCAATGACAATGACAATAAAGGCACATGGTTAAAATATTTTAAAATTCGTTTAAATCAATTAAAAATATATAAAATAAAAACAGAGCATACCACTTTTTACATACCATACTTTCATATAATAAGTTGCATGTACTTAAAATTACAGTATATTATATAGTTGTGAATCAAGTTTCACTTACTTCAACTGGGCTAAAGCAGGAATGGTTCCTGATACATTGAATCCATTATTAAGACTGCCAGGCTGAGTGACATCATTTCAGCTGCTTCAGCCGTGTTGTTGTTGTTGTAGTAGTGATGGTGGTTTTTGATGTTATTCCATTTATATCCTACTTTTTCCTCAATATTGGAGTTCAAGATGTATGCCAAAGGAATGCGTACAGGTAGAAATCTTCCTTGTTGGTTGCTATGGGATCTGAATCAGCTGCCCTGACTGGTGCAATTCTATTCTTAATCGTCTAATTTGGTAGACACTGGTAGCCTTGTTATTAGATATGTATGAAATTTCTTTTTCTTTTGTTTTCAAGCCCTATTGTTCACTTCATCTCCACCTGAAGGTTTCAGAAAACCCATACACTTCAGGCAACATTGCCAGTCGGGATACAGCTCCTGGCATCATTGTGGCCTCTGGTAAGAAATATTTCCCCCACACACATACATGTACATGTATATAGGTGTTTATAATTATGCACTGCTTTTTTTAAAAAAAAACTCACTATGAAAACTCAAACTGATGTGATTCAGTGAACAGGCCAACTAGAACGTTCCTGATTCAAATATCCTGCATGAAGGGCTTGAGCCAAGCTACTGTCTGTCACCTTTTATCTCTCTGCTGCCAGTGATAACAGTGCTGATGTTCCAAAGCAGCACTGTTGCAAGTTATAACACATGTGAAGGTCTCATATTAGAAATTGCTGTAATTACTTGTTATTACTCAAGACTAAAGCAGCCAACCATAAGCTTTAAAAAAAACATAAATATTAAAGACAATTGAATGTGGATTTTTGAGTGAATGTTCTTTTTCCCCCTTCAAGATGTCATTTCATTTAACAGTGTTTTTCTTACAGGTAATATTGGAACAGAGTTGTCAGATCATGATATCAGTATGTTTGTTTCATCTGATGCTGGCAACACTTGGAGACAAGTGAGTACCTAAGGCAAACAGTGGGGGCAAAGTAATATAAAATGACTTTTCAATGGCACTTGTATAAAGAAATAGATAAAGATAAAGAAGTAGAAAATCAGCAGCATGGGGTAGGGCTGTGTATTAGCCCCTAATCTTATTTGGGATCTAGTCTGGTGATTCAGATGATGTCTAGTCTGGTGATTCAGATGATGTCCTGATATATTCCAGATTGATCTGGACCTGACCCAGAGTCTGGATCCAGATTGTAAATTGGGAATCTGGATTGCTGTCTCTTGTACCGATTTCTATTGGGAAATCTAAATGGCAATACCTTTTCTCTTTCTTAACATATCTGGATGAAATCTGAAGACATTTCAGGATGTAAATTTTGCATTAGTTTTTCAGCATAGAACACAAATATCTTCAGCAGTTTTTATGATGTTTAGCTTAAATTTTTCTCTCTTTTTGTAACCTTTAGCGTTCTCTTGCTTTCATGGAAAACTATTTTTTTTTAAAACTATCATGTGTCTATGGAGAGAAAAAAAATCTTTTGTTTAATAGTACAATAGAACAACAAATGGGATATCTTTTCCAGAGTACACTAATAGAGAATTGGTTTCCAAACTATATTTTCAAATGGTCTTGGAAGGGAACAACTGAAGTGATGTCCGGTGGTGCCTATGCATTGTTTCTGCTTTACCAGACAGAAGAGGTTATGTCTTTTTTGACTTATGAATTTATCCAGACTTGCCAGATGACTCAGTTACTAAATCTCTGAATGAAGATGTAGCATCCAGAATAATATGCTGAAGGAAGAATGCAGAATAATTGTAAAAAGAAGAAAGTCCCAAACAAAAAAAAGGGCAACATGCTTCTGATAGTAAAAGTTGTAGTGGATTTTTTTTTTAAAAAAAATGATCCCATTGACACATACCCAGTACACACATTTCACTTCACTCCTTAAGTGGCAGTCCTCCCTGTCAAAGCTAGGTGCTTATATGTTGTCACCAAAATAGTTTTAAAGATTTCAACCTAAGAAATTAGCCCTCTAATGTCTGACAAATTGTACATGCATATCTCACATTAAAATGAACTTAAAAAAAATGAGGGGGTCACACACACACACACACACGCACACACACATGCCAGCTGCTCCAGAAAAAGGGATGAAGGAACAAATTATCCCTAAGCAAACAACAAGCAGTTCACACACATGCATGCGTAGCTCTCAACAGTCTACTCAAAAGGAATTCTTCCTAATATCTTTTTCTGCTTAGTCATATGCAAAGACTATAAGCTGAGTAAGGGAGAAGGTGCAAAACTGGGCAATTTATCAGTTTGATGACATCACACACAAACCATGCTGTAGTTGGAATGGTCAGAAAATTTGAATTGGCATGGATTGGAAGTTGGTGGTGTCATTGCAATATTAATCCCACTCATATCATAGCACAGACTGATGTGGGACATTTTCCGGGTGTTTATTTCCCCATGCTGAAACATTCATTACTCCATAGCAATCAGGGAAATTCTGGAATGCTTTGGAGCAGCACAATACACTCTACAACATATTCAGAGTAATGTGACGTGATGTAGACCCATTCTAGTTTGCACTCTAGAATTTGGGCTTTGGTCAAGCAATGTGCTAAAACCTAATGTAAATCGTATTTCTATGGACATTTACATTTCCTGTTGAATAGTAAGATAAAAGTCCTTGCATTTGGGGCTGGACACATTAACTCAATATAAGCTGAGTGTTGGTTTATATTCTCCTTGTGATAACAGTGTGTGAATTACAGTGTGAACCCTTTTGGATATCAGACTCGTTCCAAAACTTTTTGGTCATCATTTTACAGTTCTAGAATTGATACCAAATCATTCTCTCTCTTAGGCTGTTGTGTTTCATTACTCATTACATTTGAGTAACTGTCCAGCTCTGGTAATTTCTATTACAACGGATCGTTCTGCTGTCTTCAGGAAATTCTTTCTCACCTTTACAGTTCCTATTAGAGTCCTCCATTAACTTTTAGTGGAATCAGTTCTATCACGTGAGGTCTGATTAAGTTCCTTATTTCTCAAATGGCCAAAATCAAGTCTAGAAGTTACAATGAATATTGTTCTGAACATTGTAGCTTAAAGAAGACGTAGATTCTTCGTGAACCCACTGTGTTTGTTTAACTCAAATAGCAGTTGCACTGCAGTGCATTTGGTAATTTGAAATCTCTGTCCTCTTGACATCATAATATAATCGCAAATCATTTCATTTCTATCCTGATATTTCTATGTTTGAGCCATTTCTTTATATATAAATAAATATATATAAATGAAATCATGAAAATGGAATTTTTTTTCCTTTTATTTGGTTATGCATGGTAATGAAGATTGCAAGCATTCAAGTGAGCAACCTCTTCTGAATGCCCATGAGCATGATCGGTAGCCCTTCACTTCTTGAACATCTTTTAGAACTTTGTGTTCATTTGCTTGGAATATGCGCTAAGTAGAGCTTGAAAAAGCTTCTGTTCTTGGACTACAGCTCCATCAATCGGCAGAGCCACTGGTGATACCAGTTAGGGGATTCTAGAGTTGTGGACTGCAACAAGGAACTTTTCCAGATCGTGACACTGAATCTCAACTCCTTTGGGGTGAACTCAGGGATCCCCCATAAAAACATGATATTCATTGGACCTGGGATGAAATTATATATCAGCAACCATTTTCTACCAAGATTTTGCCAAGAATTGAGTCCCTCTTTTCTAAATGTTGTAACTGAATTCGGTATCTTCTGAAAGCCAGACTAGATTTTGATTCTTGTCTAATATGAAATGTTGTGTAACTGTTGTCTTAACAGTAAATAATGAGTTAAATCTTGTCATTATCTATTATATTATTATTACTTATAGCACATAAAATCCTTATCTTATTGCTACTTTTTCATCATTTATAATCATCTGTTTTAAGCACTATGCAGTCTAGCTGCTTAAAGAAATGTTTCCTCTATTCTACTTAAATTCATTGCCTTTCTGTTTCTCTTGTTGATCCTTGCTCCCATTCTTATTATTTTATGAGAACAGGAAAATGTCATTCATTATTTACATGCTATTACTCATGGTGAAATATCCTTATTAACTTGTAATGAAAGTTATACTAACCTCACCCCCTGGTTATCAGAACCTTCAGAAAATACTGCATATTCCAGCACCATACAAAGCTGCCAGTAAAATTGCTGCACATGTAAAGTTACATCTAAAATGCCACATAAAAATAGAAGGTAAGATTAACAGGGTAACACGGAGTATTTCTAATCAGAAGGATGCCTTATTGCATTCAGTAGGACTTATTCTCAACAAAGTGTTTTAGAAATCCTGGGGACACTTACTTGAGAGTAATTCTTACTGAATTCAATGGGATGTTGTAATGGATTCATCTACTTCTCCCCCTCCCCCTTTCAAAAATCTGTCTTGAAAAAGGACATGTTGAGACAGCAACACCCTCTCATGGCTTAGGTTGTCTATATACCTGTGTAAGCACTGGGAGGCTCATTGGTCAGTGTGAATTTCCCTCCTGGAGCTGGCCAGTTCCTTGAAGAATGGCTTTGTGGAAAAGAATTTCCCTTTCTTTCTTTCTTTCTTTCTTTCTTTCTTTCTTTCTTTCTTTCTTTCTCTCTCTCTCTCTCTTTTTTCGCCCTCCCTCCCTCATATGGACAGGAAGGAGGCAAGGCCAGCCTCAAAGTATGCCAGGGAAGTCCAGGGATTTGCTGAATTAGTTGGTTGTTTCATTTGAAAAACAACTATTTCTTCGTATCACTTGTGCTCCATTGTGCTCCATTGCTTGATAAATGTAATTCCACTGCAAATTGGAATTGGTTCAACTTTCTTGCCTATCATTGATATATTGGACACACTGACCTCATTGCAGAAGAGTTAAAAGTCCTTCTCTGGGAGCTCCAGGAAAAGACTTTATCCTTCACCATATGTGTATGAGCCTAATGTCCCACATATCAAGGACATAGGAGTTATTAAAGCATGAGTTATGGTAGCACCATCTTTGTGAAATAGACAAGGGGTGTTTTGCAACTTATTTAATTTATTCATGTATATCCTGCCTTTTCCCCAACGATGGAACTCAAGGTCGTTTACAATATACTAAAACCAAGACATATTACAAACTGTATGAAAGTATCAGTTAAAAAGTGTTAGTATAAATTACTTAAAAGACAATTGAAAAATTTATGAAGTTAAAACCATTAGGATTCATTAAAAGATTATGCAAACCACAAACAGCACAGCACACCATGAAAAGCCCATCCCAGTAAACATAAGGATGTTTTGATTTGCTAGTGAAAGGAAAGCAATAAAGGGAACTATCCCAGCCTTCCTAGGGAAGGATTTCCACAGTCTGAGAGCAGCAACCAGGAAAGCCTTAATCTGTGTTCCTGCTAACAAGTGTGAAGCTAACTTGTCTTACTTTGGAAAGCTGGGAATGCAGTCAGACTGATTTGTCACAGATATACTTCCAAGAACTCATACAGTGTTAAAGCTAGGGATGGGATCTAGAATTTTCCAAATCTGGATCCGAATCCCTGGAAGGTTTTGGGAATCCACGAATCTCATGAATCTCGAATCTTTCGAATCCTTTTTTTAAAAAAGGGTTTAAAAAGCAAGGGAAAGGAGGATAATCTTGGGCAAGACACACTCTCTCAGCCTTAGCAAAAGCCTAGGCAAAGACAAACCTCCATCTGAAGAAATCTGGCCAAGACAATTGTCCTAGTTTTGCTTCAGGATCTCCCCAGATTGAAAATGACATGAAGGCCCTTTCTACGCAGGCAGGAAAATGTGGATTAATCCCATGTTTTCCTGCCTGTGTAAACAGGGCCACATACTACAGTACGGAGATAATCCAGGTCAAAACTGGATTTTCTTTGCATAGCTTCTTATGGCATCCTGGGGTTTGTAGTTTGATGATGCACCAGCACACTTTGGCAGAGAAGGCTGTGACACCTCGTAAAACTACAAACCCCAGAATTGTGTCTGAAAGAGGTTTGCAAGGGAGCTATGCAAAGGAATCTTTCAGCTGTCCTTGAAATCTCAAGAAGACTATAGCTTCCAGTCAAGTCTCAAGTCCTGCAACAAGGAAAGCACTTTAAAAAATAGCAACACCAGCCTCTAGTCCTGTCTCGATGCTGCACCCTGCAGTCTCAAGTCAAGTCTCAAGTCCTGCAACAAGGCATTTAAAAAACAACAACAACCTCTAGTCCAGTCTCAATTCTCTACCCTCAAGTCCAGTCTCAAGTCCTGCAAGGGACTTTCAAGCCAAATCTCTAATCCAGTCTCAATAATTCCCATTCCCTACACCCCAGTCTAAAGTCAAAGGAACAGGGATTATTACCTTACAGAGGGAGGTAGCCCAAGCGGGCACAGGCAGCAGCTCTGGGCACAAGCAACCTCCGGCGTGCATGCACAGCTTTATGCTGTGATTTTCGTGTGCCCAGGGGGCCACTGGCCAATTAGGCCTTTGGTGGGCCCTGGAGGCGCCAATTTATAAAAACAATTTTTCCTTTCTGCTACATGTGGTTTGTCATGTGGCTCATGAGAAACCATGACAGACATTTCATTTCTCATCCTATTCTAGCTATAGATTTACAACCAGGCACTGGTCTTGTGGAAGGATGTACACTGGCCTACATGTGGCAATCACTGGATGAGATTGTGTGACCTTGCCCTCTGCCCCACTACTTCTGATAGGCGTCAGACCCGCTGACCCTAGGATTTCTACATGGCATTGATTTTCAGCACAGAAGATAGTGCTGAACTTAAATATGAAATGTTTAATTTGAATATATTAGAATACAACCCTAGGTGTGATTTCTGAAATTGTTAGCAAAGGCCATTATTACTCCAAGGGAAAAACTCATCTAGTTGCCATCTCTCCTTGTGTGTCCAGTCTCCCAGGTTTTCAGGCATCCTGGTCTCCAACAAACTATTTGGTTGGTGGATTTGAAGGATCTGGTTTGCCTATTTTGGTGCAGGGATTTGCGAATCTTGAATCCTTGCGAGTATTCGAGAATTCAGTTGGCCCATCCCTAGTTAAAGCATACATTCACATGTACTGACAGTGATATCAGTTCTTCAAGGGCCAGTCATTTTTGTAGCAGAATAGGGAAGTATGAAGAACTCTGGAAGAATTACAGTGTTTTCAGAATTTTTTTAAAAAAGTAATAATGAGATAAGGGGACAATGGTGGGGCAAGGATGTACTTCAAGGAGGGGCAAAGTATGGGCATTGCCTCTTCAATAAAAATTCTGCCCCTCCTCCGTGAAATATTCCTGCAGTCCCCAAATTTCTAGTATTGGGGTAAGTTAAGACAAAGGACAAGAAAAAGTTATCAAGGTGATGTGAACACAGCAAAAATTTGCTGTCTGGTTCAGCTGACAATTTGGTGACTGAAGCAAAACACCTTGGGGGGGGGGCAGCTTCTCTGCCCCCGCCCCAAGTTCAGTGCTGGCTAAGTGGCTCTGCAGTGCTTCTGGCTGTTGGTGGGGTTGGAGACACAAGAAAATAGCAGAGAATATCCTAGAATTGGGACAGTTACATCCTTATCGTCACCTTTATTTGTAACCTGCTTTTTTTTCTCAAAATTGGGTCCCAAGGTGGCTTCATTTATTCAAATTCAACACATTTTCTCCTCATCTCCTCCAAATGTACATACATTTTTGTAAATCTTTGAATGATTTTTTTTAACCTTCCAGGACATTTTTTTTTTTTTTGTAAAAAGAATATCAGGAAGTTTTGTGTGCATGTACACAGACATGCAAACCATATTACTTTTTAAACAAACAGATGGGGTTTTGTCAAGAAACAACACTTTTGTGGATTTTTTTTTTCTTACCATTGCTGCTGTTGACAAAAAGTGCTCCCATGCTGGGACAAAATATCTCACATTAGTTGAGAGCTCTGGCATGCTGTCTCAGTATATCAAGACATCCTTTTCATCAAGGATGGGGAAATGTGTGAGAATATTCTTTGCGTTGCTATCCTGGAAGCAATCAGCCAGCCAGCCAGCCAGTCACGAAGACTAAGGATTCCATGGTGGAATGTTTTGTTGCAGATCACATTTATGTCTACCTAATCCAATCCAACTTCCATAAGGACTGACGGAAAATTCTTAGGGAAAGTTCAGGAGTGGTCTATGGATTATAAAACCTCTTGCACATGTTGCCTGCAAAGCATGTGGATTGTGTGTTCTATTGTCCAGTTTTCATAAATATTTATCCATGCAGAGAAATGATTACATTTAATTGGCCCAAATAAGCAACATGCCTTTTTTGGAAGATGTTAACATTTCATTAAAATCCAGGAGAAATGTGCTTCATGAGTGTAAACAGCATTTAAAAACCTTATGTTTGCTTTCCAGAGGTAAATGACCACAACTTCTAACATGAGATCCAATGGGATACAATGGTTTTGTGGACTGATTTAGAAGTGAGGTAGAGATGTAGGTGACCTTCAATTTATGCACAATATGACCTTAAATTTATGCACAAAAGGAACCTGGGCAGTATTGGGCCAGCCCAGCATCCCACAAACTGAGATGTAGCCAATTTGGGATCTCTATATAGCTAAAGACCATGAGCTTCAGGGTCTGAATCAGGCTCTGTCCGTCACCCTATCTTGTCCATATGTTACATTAGACCAGACATGAAGAACTTAGGGTCTCCGAGATGTTTGTACTGCAGAACTCCCACATTTTTTGTGGGAATCAAACTCTTTCAATTGGTCATGGTTTTTTCATTTGATGGGTGCTGTAGGCCTAAGGTTTCCAACCCCTGTGTCACATATATCAGAGTCAGTAAGAATGGCAAGAGAGGCACATTTCATTTCCTTAAAACTCTTGGATTTGCAGAGACTCTGGACACTATAATACATGCAAAATATATCAGGGTGCTTAAGTATCGTTTGTAGTATTGAGTTCTTAAGCATGGTTGACATGACGTGCCAGAGTACATAAGAATGGTGGGCATTATGGACACAGATTATCATAAAGTTTTCAGGCTATGTTAATGACCTACATGTAGTCTGAAAATTGCACATGATGCCTACAACTTCACATAAATTCAATAAGTGGTAAATAGTTAGTGGGAGTACATGGCAATGTAACCTCCAATAACTAATTACACCAGAGCACAATGAAACGGGAGTAGCAGTAACTGTTTTGAAAGGCTTGACACTGGGTTGATTTCAATGTATTAAGAACCCCAACCTCATCTTAATCGGTCTCATCTTGAGACAATTAAGAACCTCAACCCCAACCGTCTTGACATTTTAGATCATGTTGCTAATAAGCACAAGAGGTTGAAAATAGGCAAGATAAAAATAATTAAAGAGTCAATCTATAAACACTGTACTCTGACACAGTTCCTTAGAGTTTAACTAGAGTTCAGCAGGATGAATCTTCTGGAATAAGGTATTGCTGCATTAGAGTTTTAAAATATCTGTTTATCAAGAAAAGAACTCATGAGAAAAACAGATTTCAATTTGTCTTGAAACTAGAAATGATAATTTCCAAACAAATGTTTTGTTCTCACCATACTTTGTTTGTTTCCCTGCCTGTGAAGTTAATTGCATATCCATTACACTGAGTACAAGCATTTAATGAGCTTTGACAATTGGGTAATAAGATGGACGACACAATGCATGGTTGTTGCACATCACTAAATATGCTTTCAGTAAGTAGTTGGCATTTAATTAATATGCAATAACTATCCTCATAAAGTAGATTCAAGTACATACTTAAGTGGAATTAACAAACCAAAGAGTAAGTACTGGAGTGATACTTACTTTGTCTTTTGTACATAAAACGTTGAGGATCACTGCGTGTCCACTTGACTCTAAGTATATATTTAAATGTGTTTATGGGTACTAATTAAAAATCCACCACAACACAGGCAGATTTCCAGGTCACACATCCCATGGTGCCTGGCTCTGTTGATTTTTCAGAGTCAGGCATTTAGGAGTTCCTAACTCTGGAGAGTTATGCAGAGCAATTGTCCAGATCAGCAAGTGGACTTCCAACGGTGAATTTTCTATTTCTGGTGATATCACTGGAGGTAGCTTTCTGACTTCAACTCATGGTAGGTCTAGCCCTGTTTGGTTTCAAAAAACAAAGACAAGCACCACACAATCAACTGAAAGTTTTGCCCACATTTTTAATACTTTCAGCAATTTTGTCTAGTGACTACAGCTAGCACATTTGAAATATAATTTGTGGAAGAAAGGAAGTTTAGGCCTCTTGCATAACCGCCTCAAAAAAGTATTTTTACCAGATTCATTTCATGATTAGGTATGGGTAAAGAAGGGTATTTGCTTTGCTTTCAGCTCAAAAATGAGGCATAATTTCATCCTGTTTTGTTTTTTTTATTTTGTGCCTGTAGTACCTCTCCTAACCAATAAAACAACATTTTGAATGATCTCAGCTCTGTGGATATGCTTTTCATGTGGATGTATATTTTGATCCAAGTGGGAAATCCACTGGATTGCAGTGAAGCTTGATTTGACTAGATAACAAGGTTCCCATCCCCTTTTGTATAATAATATATTTGTTGTTGTTATGTGGCTTCAAGTCAAGTCTAAATTATGTTGACCCAAACATGAGGTGTTTATTTATTCAGGTGTTTGACACTGCCTTCCTCTTAGGCTAAGAAAGTATGATTTGCCCAAGGTCACACAGTAGGTTTCTATGGCTGATTGTAATTTGAAACCTGGATTTGAGCCTTGATCTCCAGGACTACCAGTCCAACACTCAAAGCACTACACCTGGCTGGGTCTCCTTTTTAATATATAGTATGTGAAAAAGAAATCAGTCACCATCTGGTCACAGAATTGTTTCCCACCCTTAGCGGAGTTAAATGTTGTCTCTTTTTGTATGTTTCTGCAGATCTTTGAAGAAGAGCACAGCGTTCTTTATCTGGATCAAGGTGGGGTTTTGGTTGCCATGAAACATACATCTCTGCCTATCAGACATCTCTGGTAATTACTGTGACTTCTCTGATCTCATTAGTCACAGAGTCCTTCATTATGTATTACACGCCACCAGCAGTTGGGCCATGACTAAATATTTTAACTAAGTGCCAGGATATGCCAATTAAGAAACTTACACGCTTCCTCTCTTGATCACACTAAAGCAATGACTGCAGTTTCACACATAAGATCTGCAACAGAAGAAACTCTTGAATGTCCATATTTAATTTGGGTTAGAATGAAGCAGTCGCGTTGTTTTATTTGATGGCTTATTGAATTAAAAATGAAAAAGCAATGTATGTTCCTTGTTTGACTCATTCTTAAGTTGAGACAGAATTTCCACATGCATTTTAGTTTCTGGAGGCTGGATCCATCAGTTGCTATCCATCATGCTGGCTATATATTATTTCCAGTGTGAAAGGCAGGAAGCTTCTCAGTATCCAATCCTGGGGTACATGGTGTGTATCCTAAATGTGGATTTCCCATAGGCATTTATCTGCCCACTCTGAAACAGAATGAACAGGTAACAGGTAGGCCTTTGATGTAGGGATGGAAAGAATATTTGAAAAGATTAAAAAAAAATGATGAGAAATAAATTTTTTGAGTTTCAAAAAACCCTGACAAGAAGAATCCTGGACTGACAAGAATCTTTGCAGTTTTGGACACTCTGCTCAAAATTTGCACGTGGTTGTTTTGTGCAGGAAACATCACTTTCTGCACAAGAAATTGCATTTTCTGTGTGAAAATAATATTTCAATGAAGAAATACTAATTCCTGTTCTGAAGATGTTGTTTGCTGCACAGAAAAAGAAACCCTGTAATTGGGAATTTGTTCATCGTAAAATTTGCACATAGTTGATTTGCATAGAAAACAGCATTTTTCTTTGTAGAAAATAGCATTTTCTGTACAGGAATTATTCTTCTTCATCATCATCGTTGTTGTTGTTGTTGTTATTATTATTTCTGATTAGAAATATTATTTTCCACACAGATGGGGGAATCTGTGGGTGCCTAATGCACCATGGGCCCCATGAACAAGGCATTCTGTTAGCCACATTATTTCCATCCCTGCTCTACTGCATACAAGCCACTCTCAGCACTTATACAGCTTTTGCCAGAGCTATACTGATATTTGATCTCTTTTTTGAAGTCACACTTCTGGATTAATTATCCTATGTTCCACAGCGTATGTCTTTCCCATAACTAACTAAAATGTCTTACAGTTGCAGCTGAATGAGCAATAAGATTAATCCTTTTACACTGTAAAACTTACTTGTATGGTTAGTTTCATCCAGTAAATGTGAAACTGGAACAGGACAATGTGCCTGCAAAGGAGTCTTTTATTTTGCCACTGGTATGCAAAGAAGTGGATTTCAGATGCTCTTATTGTTTATGGCCCATGCTTTATTCTTGATTGATCCAGTCCTTTTTTATTATTAACTAGTGTATTTACCCGGCGTTGCCTGGGATTGTATTATCTCATACGTAATACTTGTTAGAAATACCTTAGGAATTACCTTACCTTACCTTAGGAGTTAGATGCAATACACAGATTTGAGATCCTGTGTCTGTAATTCTCCAAACTGTCTTGTCCAGTACCTGTAACTTTTCCCCGTAGTCCCCAGTCCAATCTATATTCAGAGTTATTAAGACACAGGGTTTGGTTTCCTGGGGGAATACACTGCCCTCCTTCTTGCTGGTAAGCCTTGTCTCCATAGCAACTGGCCTGAGCTCTCTGGCTAAGAATTCTAAAGGTCCCTCCCTGAACTGCCAACTCCAGGATTCCATAGAATCTTCACAGCCAGCCAACCATATGAAGTCTTCTTGCCACACTCAGCCAATCATATGAGGTCTTTGCCTGCCTGACGCAGACAAACAGACAAACTCACAGACAAAGATTGACTTTTAGCTAGGAGGACCAGTCATCTGGTTCAGTAAATGAACGCTTCCTGTTTATTGTCAGTAAATGACCATGGGAGGCATAATGCTTCCATGGGACATTTAATATATGTCCTTAGAACACAAATATTAACAGCATTGATTTGGGAAACCTTGTGCCTTTTTCTCTCCTCTGTTGGTACTTAGATGTTTAAGGGACTAAAACTTTGCAGTTTCTTTGAGAAGTCATACTGAGTTCAGAGTTCTTGGATATGGGCCATGATCTTCATCGATGCTGTTTCCAGAAAAGATGTCCCAATTGGTTTTGCATTTGTTTTCTCTACCAGGTTAAGTTTTGATGAAGGAAGGTCCTGGAGCAAGTACAGTTTCACTTCTATCCCGCTTTTTGTTGATGGAGTCCTGGGGGAACCTGGAGAAGAGACTTTGATAATGACGTACGTAGAAAATATTACGTAGGTAATCTGTAGTATTGAATAAATGTGATGGGAACCATTCCTTGTTTAGTATATCAAGCTTAATAGTAAGATAATATCTCTTAAGAGAAAGACCATTCAGTGCTATTGATGTTGTTGCCTTTGCAGCTAATCATCATCATCATCATCATTATCATCATCCTGCCTTTTTCCGAGACCAGATTAAAATAGATTGTCCCCCGCTCCAGATCCTATGCACAGATATTTGGCTTTTTAACAAAGGTTGCATATCTATCTATTGAGTAAACTAGTATTTGTTTCCGTAATATTGACTGTTCTTATCTGGAACATGTCACTTTGCTTGACAACTTATATTTGGAACTTATGTCACTTTGCTTGACAATGAGCACTTAATGTTTGATCAAATGTTTAATTTGTTTACGTTCATGCAGTCACATCATGTTGTGTCTTAAATTATCAAACGAATTAGTATCAGCTCAATCAAAAATGCACTTTAATTTTAAGTAAACCACAACGCTTTGATAGATTTAGTCAGTAGATTAATCAAATGTTGATTCATTTGATTAAATGAAAACATTGATTAACTGTTAGGACAAATTTTAACTGGAAGGCAAAGGATAAATTGTTCACTTCCTGGCTTGTTTGCTTGTTTATTAAATCTATTTGGCTCTAGTTACAATGGTTGAGGATTTATTTTTTCCAAAAAAAAAAAGGGGGGGGGAGGGAGGAATAACATATTTCCTTTTATATGTCAAAATTGACAAAATATTTTGTAAAATTAATTTGTATGTAATTTGAGAATCTGACACTCACATTTCTTTACATTTTAACTAATTGATTTAATCAAACTCAGATAGTAAACCAATTGTAAAATCTTTACTTGATAGATAATCTTAGTTGAAAGTGATTGCTTTCATTTTAAAGGAATTCTTCCATAGTAATATTCAATTACTATTTATCACAAGATTTATGAATCAGACTACTAGACGTTTTTGGCAAATAATGGAGGATTGAAGAAAATACTTTGGACAAAAACCTTATTACATTTTACGCATAAATGTCCACAAGCATCAATACATAAAACCTGATGGATGATGAAATCTAAAGCATCACATACGTAGCAAATACTATTCCCAAACATGTTATGGAACATTAGTAATCAAGCGTCTTAAGGTTTTAAAGGCCAGAAAATTCCTAGTGCCATTGCCATATTTGGACTTGAGGGTCTTGACAGCAGAAACATTTTTATACTTCTTGTTGAACTGAGAGAAAATGCATACCTTGTCTTGAGCATTTGCACATCTGTAAAGCTTAAATGGTGTTTCTGATAAATAAAGCGTCCATGAAAATATGTGCGTATTTTTAAATGTCAGTAGCTAAAAAGTGTGTAATTGAAGAAAATACACAGCAACATGATTTAGTCAATGTGGAAAAGCTGCATAAGTAAGGTAAATTGGGCAAAAAGGCAGAAAATAGTAAAATGTGTTAAAGTAACTTCCATGAATTTCAGTGCAGAAAGAGACCAAATGGAGTCAAATTTCAAGAAAGGATATTCAGACTAAACATTAGTAATTTAACAAGTAGAAAAGTACTTTAGAATGTGATAGACCTTCCTTCATTAGAAGCTTTTAAACAGCTTGGATGGAAAGATTTAACTATTCCATCTCAAGAGACTGGATGATGAAATTGCTGGACTTGGCAGAGATGGACAAAATGACTATCTTGATCAAAGAAGGATCGCTGACCAGATTAAGTCAGATTGGGGCACGTTGACTGCATATATGAGAGACCATTGAGAGAAAGCTTCAATTTTAGGTTTTGAATGTTAGTGATTTGTAATTAACAACAGAGGTATATACAAATCTTATAACACTGAGAAAGTGTATTTACTATTACATTTTATAACCATCAATTAGGAGGCTGGAAATCATGTGCCTACCTTATTAGCTCCATTTTTATATTAGTCTGATTTTTGCCTTTCTTTCCTAGATTAGGTTATTCTTTGGCAGTGTTGTTTGTTTAGTGTTACGTATTCCTCTAGGTGTTGTTTTATGTATCTAAAATTGTATCTAAAATCTAAAATTATGTATCTATAATACAAAAATATTATATTAAAAAACAGGTTGGATGGATGTATTTCAGGCATGCTTCAGTTGTAGATTTCTGCACTGGCAGAATATGATTGTTAAGGTTCCTTCCAACTCTGCAATTCTATGATTCTGTGCAGATCACAGACTACTTCAATATCCTAAATTATATTCCACTGTTTTGTGCAGAGTTTTTGGGCATTTCAGTCATCGCTCGGAGTGGCAACTGGTAAAAGTAGACTACAAGTCCATTTTTGACAGACGGTGTGCTGAAGATGACTACCGGCCATGGCAGCTTCATAGCCAGGTAAAGTTTTGAGATGTAGATTTGTACAAAGCCACAGATTTCCTAATTATGTATTGTGGATTGCAGCTAATGAAGACTTTTGATGGAAGGTGGGACTTTAATTGGCAAGAGAATGGTACCAAACTCGTTTACTTGTCTGCCAGTTCATGAATTTGTCCCCCTCTCCTTTTTAAAGGGAAGGATAGTGCATCTATCAGAATGGTTTACTTAGAGTATAAAGCAAAAGCCAATATGAAACAGCTACAAAAGCCAAGAGAAGGGCTGGCACAGTCCTGCTGGCTTCAGTGCAATCTCCAAGCAACTCCTTTATTTAAAATATATAGAGAATGGGATTAGCAGATCATCACTTAATAGTTTCCTCTCATTCAACCATTTTGAGGCCAGCTTTCTTCTCCTATTTATTGCTGTCCATAGGCTGGGATTCTTTGAAGCTGAAGATATTACAGGTCAGTCTTTAATAAAATAACCATTATCCATGACTCAGTTCTGGATGGACAGCCTGAAATTATAGATATTATGGAGACCTGGATGGCTAAAGCTTGATGCTGTCAGCTTGTCCCAGCTTTGTTCACCTAAGTATTCAGTACAACATCAGCCCAGACTGGGGAGCCAGGGGGAGGAGTTGCTGTTGGATTCGAAGAATTCTGTTACTCTCACAAGGAAGCCCATCCATTTTAGCACTGACTTTGAGGATTTGTATCTAGTATTGGGCCATAGAGACAAAATGGGAATGCTGCTGGTATACCGTCCACCTTGTTGCCCAGCAGCCTCCCTGCCTGAACTGGCTGAAGTGATCTCGGAGATCATGTTGGATTCATTCTGAGATTCTCCTGACAGGACCTGCTCAGGACTTCATGACTACCATGGTAACCGTGGGGTCAGTGGTGGAGCTTAGAGTGTGTGGGGGGGAGGGGGGGCAGGGCTATGGTGTGTGGGGGCATGGCTGTGGGGCATGTCCAGGGCATGCGGGATGTGGCCACGGGATGTGGGGGCATGGCTACGAGCCCGGATGTCCCCAAAACATTGCGGCCTGGCGTGAAGTGCCCCCCGCCCCCGTTCCTACGCCATTGGTGGGAGTGCCTCAGTACATCTTTGGTCTGACGTATGTAGTAGGATGTACCTTAAACTTAGTTTTTGCTGTTGGATGCATGGAGGACAGTTTTAGAGGTGTGTACAACAACCCTGTAGTCATGGTCAGATCATTTCCTTGTGTTACTGCCCTGGCTAGTCCGAGCTTTGGGGATATTAAAAGATATCCTTTTGATATCACAATTCGGCTTCACTTCTCTATTCCCCTTCACGTGCTTGCGAGGCCACCGGACAAGCACGCAAACAAGTTCGGCCGTTAATTGCCGTAATATTCAAACAACAATACAGGCAGGCCAGAAATAGCTGACTCACTGCTTTAGGAGACCTCCAGGCAAGTACTCTAATTAGGTATGCACGCAACCTACAAAAGAGCCTCTACCCCGTGCTGGCAGCTTGATGGGTAAACTATGCAATACCCAAGTACTCTGCATTTGCATACTGCCTACTCTATTGAGAACTGCTGAGATAACTCAATCATTCAGATTCTGACCTTTCGGAGGCTTTGTCTCCAACTCCAAATCTATTGTTGCCAAGTACGGCATAGCCTGCAGTCACATTCTCCTTATAAAAACCCTTGATTCCGAGACCTTCCTCGGATCGCTTCCGAGTTTCATCCCGCCTTGCTGCCGCTTTGCTTGGCGAGCCTCCCCTCAGCTCCACGTGCTGAGCTACATCGCACCCCAACCTCGCTCTCTATTTTTGCGGGCTTCAGGACAGGTGAAGTTATCACCCAAACCAGCAATTCCTCTAAAAATCCCTCTATACCACTCCAACCTTTATTTTCTTTAGTTATCTTGTGTGAATGTGTCACATACACGGTTTTGCTTGTGTTTAATAAAACATCATTTATTGTTTCAACTTTTGTGTGCTCCTTGACTCGACCCAACCCCATAGACATAGGGTTCAAGATCTCGCTACGTTACTCTGCCTCTCGTAACGCTAAGCAGTGCTCTGAGCTAATTTTCCCCACCTTTAGTTGAGCACATTTTGGTATCCCTCCCGGGACCCCCAGTACACAGGGTAACACCTTGTGCAGTTTGATTTGGCAGTAGCAGACCTTCCCTGCAGAGGTGGGAGACTAATTAGGATGGTCCAGCCACAGTGACATATATCATCTGAAGAATTCCTGAATGCTCTGGGGAATTTTCTGACAGACAGAGCTGGTGATTCTGTTGAGGCCTCAGTCTGATTATGATATAGTAAAATAGAACAGGCTATTGATTTAGTCACTCCTAAGTGTTGTAGAGCCTGTAATTCACCTTGATTTATAGAGCCATATGAAATGAAACAGGCTGGAGGAAGACTATCTTGCAAGCGGAGTAGGCCACAGAGCGAATACAACTGAAAACTGCCAAAGATCTTGCATTGTGCTGACTATGCTGCAGTGATGATGGCAAGAACTTACTATGCCTCCTCCATTCTATCTTATCTCTCTATCCAGCAGAGCTTTTCCAATTGGTGAAGAGCTAGTTGGGTTCAGCTGCAGAAAAGCAAGGATCAGAAACCTCAGTTGCCTGCAGTGAAAAATTTGCCAGATACTTTGAGCAGCAAGTTGTCCATATGCATTCAGAACTTGATGCCACAGTTATTACAGAGTGTGGGGAAATGTCCAGTGAACCATTTGGTCAATTTTCTTGGGATCAGTTTCAGTTGTTACAACCTGATGATGTGGACAAGATGCCTGAATCGGTCCATCCCTTGCTCATCTTGGCTCTTAATATCTAGCAGACATTGATTGATTCAGTGGGTCGAAGGAGTGGTAAATGCCTCACTACGTCAGGGTGAAATGCCTGTTCCCTTGAAGGAGGCTGTAGGGCATCCTCTCCTGACAAGGACTTTCCTAGACCTAGAAGTAGGTGATAACTACCACCCTATCACTGATATTCTGTATCTGGGCAAGATGCTTGAATGTGTGGTAGCTGTGCAGCTTCAGATATTCTTGGAGGAAACAGATTATCTAGACCCACTTCAGTCTGGTTTCAGGCCAAGGTACGGTACCAAGTCTTGGTTGCTCTAACTGGTGACCTACGCTGGGGGAAAAGACAGGGGAATGCTATCCTGTTGATCCTCCTGGATCTGTCAATGGCTTTTGATATCATTGATCATGGTTATCTTGCTGGACTTGTTTTGGTGAATGGGAGTAGGAAGCACTTTTTTATAGTGGTCCGGCCTCTATCTGCAAGGTTGGTTTGAGAGACTGGCATTGGGAGATTCCTGCTCAGCCCCATGGCCTTTGTGTTATGGAGTGCCACAGGGTTCAATCTTGACTCCCATGCTGTTTAACATCAATATGAAGCTACTGGGAAAAGTCATTAGGAGTTCTGGGATTGGGATTGGGTCATTATCCTGACAACACTTAGCTCTACTTCTCATTGTCATCAGAATCAGCTGGGGCTGTGGAGGTGCTAGTTCAATGTCTGGCTGTTGTAATGGGCTGGATTAGGGTTAGTAAACTGAAGCTGAATCCCGATAAGATGAAGGTTTTAGGGATTGATGGTTCTTGGAGCAGGACGTGAGGAGATTGCTTGTCCTGGATGGGGTTGTACTCCCCCTGGTGTATGTTGTCTATGAATGCTCCTAGATCCATCTTTGTCCTTATCACTGAAGGGGGGACATAAATATTATAATAGATAATAAATAAATGAGATATCTTGGTGAGTATCCTGAAGCACTGCTAGCAGATGGGTATTTAGCCAGTAGACTCTTCACAACCATCCAGTGAGAGATGATACAGAAAGGAAGCTACCAAAGGGCTCAGACACATAGATCACATCTATGGGTTGTACAGCTTTGGTGGCATGGAATTGAGAGGCCCTTTTCAGCTCACTTCTTGGTGAACAAATACAGATGGGAAAGCAGTTGAAGCCAGAGCAGAATCATGGAAGGTTGACAGCAGAATTTATACCCTGATTTCTCTGAGAGGATACCCAGAACAATTGTTAACTGGATTCAATTGTTAACTGGATTCTAAGTTATTTGCTTATTGGACATTACTACATTGTTAAATTACTACATCTCACCCTGACTTATATTTTGTGTATTGGACAGGAGGATAAATCAAGAATTTAACAGTGAACCTCACTTTGTGCCTTATTTGCATATGTATATTGCTTGGCCTAAAGGAGTCTTTGCTTTCTTCAGTTGTAATCTTTGTGGAGCTCAAGAAAAATGTGGTTACATTCTCTGAATGTAATAATTGAAGCTCCAAGCACATTTTTTTAAAACACTGCTATAGGAATAAAATTGATTATTGTAATACAGAGAGGGTTCTCCTCCTCCTCTACCTAGGGAGAAGCATGCATCATGGGAGCAAAAAGGATCTACAAGAAACGCAAGTCAGAAAAGAAATGCATGCAGGGCAAGTATGCTGGTGCCATGGCATCTGAACCGTGTGTTTGTACAGAGGCAGACTTTGACTGGTGAGTAGAGCTTGAAAAATATTCTTTGAAGAGGTTTTTTTTTCTTGTACAGTTCTGGTTGGGCACATGGATTCCTTCTTCATCCTAGAAAATCTCCACCCTCCCACCAAAAAAAAAGTCTGCAGAATGGATATTTGGGTCTCCTCTTTCTTTCTTTAAACCAATAGTGAGGAACTAGTTCTCTAGATATTTTTGATGTTAACTCCTAGAGACCCAGAAGGATAAGGAATTATGAGATCCATCTAGTGTGGAGTCCAAAAAATCTGGTGGGTCAACACTTCCCCACTCCTACTCTAAATTAGCATTATTCCACACATTATTATACATTCATCCACATTTCTACATTTGCAAGTGACTGGAGATCCTCTTACTGCCAACTTTTAGCACCCAGACTGGGGGAAAAAATGTATCAGGAGCTGGGAAAGTTTATACTGACTTTGAAATAGAGAGGGAATATCTTGGCAAGGCTTTCAGAGGATTTCATTAGGAAATGTCATGGGGAGAGGAAATTGGAGGAAAGGTTTGGAAACACTGGGAACATATATTTGGAGAAGAAACTGAACGAACAACTGAGGATCTTGAATTTAATAGCTTTTGGTGTAGTGACATTAATTTCTTTATTTAATGCTTTTATAACTTGTTATTCAGCCAAAAAGTCTTCCCAAGGTGCTTCCAGATCAGTAAAACCAGTACAATCCCTGCCCCCAGGGTTACAATATAAAATAGTTAGTGCTTCTTCCAAGACATTAAGGTCAGCATTAAAAAATATGTTATAATAATGAATGTGTGAGTCATTTATGTGCTAAAAGGCAATGTTGTTTTTGTTACAATAGACTAACAGAGCTTCCCCTAGAAATGGTATGAAATGGTAGAAATTGTGTGAAACTTTCCTTCTAATGTAGATTAAATATTGCCCCATAAATACAGTATTTATTGGCTGAAGCGTATAATGTTCACACCAATTGCACCCGCACAGGAGTTGTGTCAACACCTAAATGAATGTCACACGGTACACCATATGTGAATATCATATGTGCATGCTTTGATTCCTTCCATGAAATGATGTCTTTCCTTTAGACCATGTTATTATGCATATGTTTGCTTTCATAAGATAAATATGCAAAAAATGTATCTTGATATGATAGTATATAATATTGCATCAAAATAGAAGCAAAGTGACTGAACACATGGCTGTGTCGAAATTGAGTCTTTTTTTTTTTCATCAACATGCAGGATACATTTGTGCATCAGTAAAACACCATACAAAAATAATCATGATCCCATCATAGATAGTCTTTCATCAAGACTGCCTTGCTACCATAATCTGTTATCATATTGGAAGTGGTAGTGTGCCTTCACATCTTTTTTGATGTCTTCTTAATGCCCTGTCATGTGGTTTTCTTAGCAAGATTTGTTCCAAGAAGGCTTGCCACTGCCGTCCTCTGAGGCTGAGAGGCTGTGACTTGCCCAAGGTCAACAGTGGGTTCCGTGGCTGACCCTGGTCTCCCAGAATCCCAGGTCAACACTCAAACCCACTGAGAAGGAGAAGCAAACAATGAAAATGAATGACAAGCTACATGTGACACAATTCTGGAATTAATCTTAGAGAAATTTGACTAGACTCCAGGAAGAGTGCAAGGCAGAAAAACATGAAGCAGAGGATAATGATAACTGAATAAATCTGTTTCCCTTTGTCTTGCATTTGACTTTCAACAAACCTCAAATCTCAAGTTTTCATTTCTTTACAGTATATGAAGAAATTCTCAGCTTTTGCTCAATTCTTATTAAAAATGAATTAAAGAAAATTGTTATTAATTTGTCAAATTCTGCAAGTACAGTTGTTCCTAGTATGTAGGGTCTGCTTTCCAGTTTACTCTTAAGGATGAGAAAACTGTCAGAAGAAGAGAGATGTCCATCCTAAATTTGGCATCACCAACATGGCTGAATGCACAGGGATTCAGATCCAGACTTTATAAAATAAGAAGCCAAAGCCCCTTGGTTGGATGGGAGAATCTGTCAATTTTATTTTTTCCCATGTTTGAGGTCAAATTCATCCCATGCCTCTTAAGAAAACATATATGAATGCTGTGAAGGTCTATCACCAAATAAGTGCTGATAAAATTTTCACTCACCACTACCAGGAGAGGGGAGAAAGAGAAGAATTACCATCCCTAGTAATACTGAGTTTCTGCTGCAGCCTTTACTAATCTCATGTCTTCAGACTAGGCGTCAATGCTACAGAGATTTAATTTGCATGCATTGCTCATGTCTCACTACCAGGGGGCAATAGTGTTTCAGGAATGATTATCACAGTGGAAATGGTATCTAGCCCTAAGGACAATACTTCCTAGCAACTGCCTAGAAACCAAATTGTATTTATTTGAGCAGTAAATGGATTACATGGTGACACATGTGTTATTAAAGCATTTATTTACCTGGCTTTCCGTCTTTTTCACCACAGCATGAATAGTATCACTCCAGTGGCAGGTGGAGGTTTTTATTCTATACAGAGAGAGAGAAAAAAATCTAGGCAAATAATAACAGCAATAATAATAGCAGAAGCTGTGATCATTCTTTTTGAATGCTAGATTAAATCTGATATGAATAGCTTGTTTTGCAAAAGCACTGGGAATTAATACCTTAGATTTCTGTTTGGTTATTGAAGAGACTTCCACAGCTGGAAGGTCACCTCATAGTTTGCTAAGGAGGTCCCTTGGAAACGTTTTCTCAAAGGTGGAAGAAGGGACTTGAGGTTTTCTTTTTGAAAAATAAAATGTGAGACAAAACAAAACTGTCCTATTTACCCATTCCTAATTCCAACCTTAACAGACTGATGCTGTGTCCCATGATGCAGATATCTTTTTTGAGACCAATACAGAACTAGCATCTCAAAATTGCCACTTATGAAATAATTCTTTGGTTTCCTTAAACCACATAAAAACTAATTTACATCAGAAAGAAAATTACACACTGGATACTGTTACATGTGTCAGTCTTGATGAGGTAAACTTGTGTATCTGTTTAATTCTCATATTTTTTTTTATCTGAATTTATTGTTTACTGTATTTTGTGTTTTACATATGTATGATGCTTTGATGATGTGGATACAAAACAGATCAAAAAAGTTTGAAATAAATACAATTCAAGTTCACAACCAAACAACCAGAGTGTACTGCTGTGCAAATTGGGGTCACTGTAATCAAAGTGTCATCTGTATTGGTCATAGATTTATGCAAGGCTTTTTTGAAATGGCATCTAAACACAAAATGTACAGTTCCAAAGTGAGTATTTCAAAAAGAACAACTGTACAGTTCAGAAATTCAAGTCATACAAGAGCTGCATTATGTTAGCTGATAAAATTTGACTGATAACAACATCGAAAGTGAAGTCTAGAACCTGAAAGCCTGTTCTAGCATGCTCATTTTTCCTCAATGCCAAAAAATACCCCCTAGAGACTCCATTGCTGTACTCCCCAGAGTGCTTTTCTGTTCTGCAAAAATGAAGGAACTCAAACACGGAACTCCTTTCCTAACTATTGCTATCCCTGCTATGATAAGGAGTATGGTAGCAGAAAATATCCAGTATATTGTTTTTAACAGGGACCTTATTGGAAAGTAGTCAATCATAGAATATAATCATAGAACATAGTTTGTTACATATCATAGCACAACAGCTAATATGGAATCTGGTGGGAGGGGACCCCAAACTCTCTTTGAAGCTAACTGGAGATTTTGCTAAACATTCTGTTTACTAAGAAGGGCTTGAACTGATGACTCTGGGCCTGTATATTGTGTATGACCCGATTTTTTTTAAAAGCATTCTTCACTGCAGATAAATTTAATATAGAGACAGCTTGCTCTAAATTTATTCTGTGAGAGTAATCAGAATGAAGGTTTGTTAGAGTTTGTTATGAGATAGTTATGGTTATGAGAACTCCAATGTGAAGGAAGGTGTATTATCAAATCAGCAGCATTCTCCTCCATATGAAGACAGCCCCCCCCCCCAGTCCAAAAGATGGAGCCTTGTGATGTCTTAATGAAAAGTTGGGAGGTGGCCTGGAATGACTTCTGATTGTGGACATAGGCATGAAGGAAATCTGAATAAACAAGTCCAGAATCTGAGTAAAGCCAAACTAACCAAGTCATATGACAATCCAGAGTCAGGGGCAAGGGGAAGTAAATCATTATTCTGCAGCTGGCAAGTAGCAAAATGTGCCTGATAGCTGTGATAGATGCTGCTGCTGTGATTGAGGAGCAACTGTTTGTGCATGGGGCCCAGTGAGTAAGCAAATCAGCCTGCAAATATCCCGTGCACTGGAAAGTCAAACAGAGACAGAGTTACCTCAGCCAGCTCATGAGGGAGAGAGAACCAGCAATTATGCAGAGGAGTTGCAGCCAGCTGTGCCCATCAGCCCTCAATCATGCAGAAAGCTGAAACGGGCTGCTTAGAGGGAGGCTGCAAGGACTAGGCTGAGGAAACAGTAACAAGCAGCACCTGCTCACAGTGGCCATTTAAGTCTGCCGGCGTGGCTGCTGCTTGCTTGCAACAAATTATTAGCCAGCCCTTACGACTTTCATGTCTCCTGCTCCCTGAAACCCTCTGGACAGATCTTTGCCTCCTGAACCTTTGGACTGGACCTTGACCTGGCTCAACTTGTGTTTTCCTGGTGTTTGGTACATTCGGACTCTGAAAGTATTCTTGACCTCCCTCCTCTCTTGCTGGTTGAGGCACGGCAGGGAGAGATTCCTGACAGTAGCTGCAGCAGTTGCCACCATTCCCACTAGAACTTGCATTCTATATGTGCTTATACAATCAACATAAGTTGTTGTTGTTGTTGATGGGGCTTCTTGAAGACTCATTTCTAGCCCTCTGGCCCCAGGGCTGTGAACTGCTGCTACCTGGACTTGACAACAACAAACTTCACAAGTAATGACACAGGTGCTCTGGTCCCTAACATCCTTCAGATTGCATGTACATGCACCATCATATTCATCCCCTACTGTTTCTCTGTTTTTATGTTTGTTTATCTGTTTTTTTGGTACAGTGATGTCGCACAAGCTCAATACGCATACAAACGTGTTTCAGCTGTTTCAATTGGAAATAGGTGAACAGAGTGAATTTAAAACCACTTCACATAAATGCCAGTTTTTCTACTGTTTCAATCCTCTCTCATCCTATGGTAGATCTCCTCACCTGGGAAAGCTCTGCAATTACCTGAGCCTTCAGCTGGCAACTTGAGACCTGGCAATCCTATGCATAGTATGAGGTATAGGATAGTGAACATTACAATGTTGAAAGGGAGGAGGTGTCAGTTGGGGGCTAATATGATTTCTCTTTCTCAGAGATTCAGGGGAATTGAATAAATAAGTAGGTAAAATCCCTTAAAGGATGATTTTTTTCGTAGCAAGTGTGTGTGCATGTGTGGAGGAATTAGAAGTAAAAAGTGAGAAGATGATGATATGAGGAAGATGTCATCGTAGTTATGGATCAGAACCTCAGACTGAAATGGGAAACCCAAACTGAAAATCACAAGCACCTTGTAAGTGTAAACAATAGGGCTCAATGCCTTTTTAGACCATTAAAAATGTCCCCAGCAATATGAGAGTGAAGGGAGTCTCCTGAAAGTCTTAGCAATAGCTGCAATCCAATGCATACTTATCCTGGAGTCATTACCCTGAACATACCAGGACTTACTGCTGAGTGAGCATGTTTTAGGTTGTCCAGTAAATCACTCTTCATGGTAAAAATAAGTTCTGCAGGCTTGTAAACTCCTAGAATCACAGAGTTGGAAGAGACCCCAGGGACCGTCCAGTCCAACCCCCTGCTATGCAGGAACACACATCAAAGCATTCGCAACAGATGACCATCCAGCTTGGGCTTAAAAACCTCCAAAGAAGGAGACTCCACCACACTCTAAGGCAGCATATTCTACTTCCAGACAGCTCTGACCATCAGGAAGTTCTTTGTGAGGTTCAGGTGGAATCTCCTTTCCTGCAGCTTGAATCCATTGCTCCTTGTCCTAGTCTCTGGAGCAGTGGAAAACAAGCCCTCTCCCTCCTCGACATGACATCCCTTCAAATATTTAAACATGGCTATCATGTCCCCTCTTAACCTTCTCTTCTGCAGATAAAACATATCCAGCTCCCTAAGAGGTTCCTCATAGGGCATGGCTTCCAGACCCTTCACCATTTTGGTCACTGTCCTCTCGACACACTCCAGCTTGTCGATATCCTTCTTGAATTGAGGTGCCCAGAACTGGACACAGTATTCCAAATGAGGCCTAACTAATGCAGAATAGAGTGGTACCATTACCTCCCTCGATCTAGACACCATACTCCTATTGATGCAACCAAGAATTGTGTTGGCTTTCTTGGCTGCTGCATCACACTCCTGACTCATGTTCAGCTTGTGCTCCAGGGAGACTCCTAGATCTCTTTCACATGTGCTGCGATCCAGCCAGGTGTCCCTGATCCTATATTTGTGCATTCCATTTTTTCTGCCTAAGTGTAGGACCTTACATTTCTCTCTATTGAAATTCATTTTGTTAGCTTTGGCCCAGCTCTCTAATCTGTCAAGGTCATTTTGAAATTTGATCCTCTCGTCTGGGTTATTAGCAACCCCTCCCAATTTGGTGTCATTTGCAGATTTGAGCAGCATGCCCTCTACTCCTTCATCCAAGTCATTGATGAAGCTATTGAATAGAACTGGGCCCAGGACAGAACCCTGTGCCACCCCACTAGTCACTTCTCTCCAGGATGAAAAGCAGCCATTGGTGAGCACCCTTTGGGTTCGATCAGTCAACCAATTACAAATCCACCTAACAGTAGCCCTGTCCAGCCTGCATTTACTAGCTTCTTTGCAAGAATGTCATGGGGAACTTTGTCAAAGGCCTTACTGAGGTCAAGATACGCTACGTCTACAGCATTCCCTTCATTGATCAAGCTTGTAACCCTATCATAAAAAGAGATAAGATTAGTCTGGCATGACTTATTTCTGAGAAATCCATGTTGGCATTGCTTTCTAAGTAATTGCAAAGTGACTGTTTAATGATCTGCTCTGGGCTCTTTCCTGGTATTGATGTCAGGCTGAGCGGACGATAATTATTTGGGTCCTCTTTTTTCCCTTTCTTGAAGATAGCAACAACATTGGTCCTCCTCCAGTCTGCTGGGACTTCTCTTGTTCTTCAAGAGTTCTCAGAGACTATTGCAAGTGGTTCAGAAATGACTTCTGCCAGTCCTTTTAATATCTTTGGATGTAGTTCATCTGGCCCTGGAAACTTGAATTCATCTAATTTAGCCAGATATTCTTGTACTACTTCTGCACTTATTCTGTGCTGCATCCCCCCCCCTTCTTCACCTGCTCCCCAACTCCCAGGCTGAGTACTTCTATCCTTTTGGGAGAAAACTGAGGCAAAGAAGGTGTTGAGTAGTTCTACCTTCTCTCTTCCCCCTTGTTAATAATTTGCCATCTTCTCCACGCAGTGATCCTATGATTTCCTTGTTTTTCCTTTTGCTGTGGACATATCTGAAAAAGCCCTTTTTATTGTTTTTAATGTCTCTGGCAAGCCTGAGTTCATTCTGCGCTTTAGCTTTTCTGACCTTCTCCCTACATCTCCTGGCTATTTGCTTGAATTCCTCTTTGGTGGTTTCACCATTCTTCCATTTCCTGTACATGTTTCTTTTAACACTTAGCTCAGCTGAGAGTTCTTTCGTCAACCATTCTGGTTTCTTTAGATACCTGCTATTTTTCCTCCTTATTGGCACAGTTTTCAATTGTGCCTTCAGTATCTCACTTTTAAGAAACTCCCATCTGTCATGAACTCCTTTCTTTTATAGTATTCTTGACCATGGGATTTCAGCAAGTAACTCCCTAAGTTTACAGAAATCAGCTTTCTTAAAGTTTAGGACGTGTGTTTGGGTACACTTGGCTTCTCCTTCCCACTGAATGACAAACTCCAAAAGAGCATGGTCACTCCCCCCTAAGGATGCTGTCATCTCCACCTCATCAACAAGGTCATCCCTGTTGGTCAGGATCAGATCTAAAATAGCCGATCCCCTTGTTTCCTCTTCTACCTTCTGAACCATGAAATTGTCTGCAAGGCAAATGAGGAACCTGTTGGACCTTGTGGTCTTGGCAGAATTCGACTGCCAAGAAGAATCAGGATAATTGAAATCTCCCGTTACTATTGCATTTCTCTTTTTTGAATATGTGGTCATCTGCTCCAGGAAGATGTCATCCAGGAAAGTGTCATCCAAGTCCTCAGGCTGGCCTGGAGGCCTGTAGGAAACCCCCACAATCACATCCCTATTGTTTCTCGCTCCCTTAATTCTTACCCAGATGCTCTCGACTTGGCTTCCCAGATTTAAGTCATGGGTCTCTTCATAGGTGAAAACATCGTTGACATATAAGGCTCCTCCTCCTCCTTTCTTGTTTGGTCTATTTCTGTGAAATAGGCTATACCCCCCTATGCCAACATTCCAATCATGAGATTCATCCCACTAGATTTCAGTGATGCCTACTAAATCATATTTATTTTGTTGTATTAATAATACATAATAACTGATAATAACTGTGATGACCTGTTGCTTGCCTATCTATCATGCTTCAACTTCTGCTCCTTTTACTCAGACCTTTTTTTTTTTTTGAGATGTGGCTAAAGTGAGGGAGAAAGAAAGAAAGACTGTAAGTGTGAGCTGCGCAAAAGACCAAGGTTTAAAAAAATCTTTAAAAAGCTAGCCTGCTTCTTCTGCTTCCCTCCACTCTACTCAAGTGAAAGAAAGAGATATCACTGCCAGAAAAGAGAAAGAGAACATCAGACAAGTGCATCAGAGGCAGGGACATCTACCGGGCTGTCTGATGCAATCAGTGGCACACAGCATGGACCTGGACTGGCTGAATTGGTGTGGGCAGTGTGAGAGAATGTAGAACAGTAGTGGGCAAAGTGCAGCCTCCATCAGCATTTTTGTAGCCCCCAAATGCCTTCTAGTCTGAGGAGAGATGTTTTTCTGAATCAGGAAGTGACTTCTTCTAACCTCCTGTATCAAAAAAGACCCCTCCTGGGCTTAAAATGGCCAAGGCAGGCCTAAAAACATGGCAAAAAATACATCTCAAGTCCACTAGATGACATTTGGAAGTAAAATAATTAATTTTGTTTGCAGGGGCTGCAGGACAGCTGCAGGTCTCCCGGAGGCTAATTCCTCCCCACCCCCCAGCACACTCCACAGTTCCCCAGCTCTGGTTAAGAGTATGTGAAGGGAGCAGACTACACTTTTCTGGTAACATCTTAAAAACAATAATCCAGTGAGATACTTTCTGGGACTGCACTAACAGTAACAAGTAAAGACATGATGGATGATGACAATAGTGAATACTAAAACTAGTTCTTTTAAAAAGTGACCTTGTAAGCACTGATCTACGTCTATACAGTCATCTTAAATTTTCTGCAGAACCTTTGAAAGGTCGGTTAAGAGATTTGTTTGTTGAACATGAAGTGATTCTGTGCAAAGACAATCTGTATTTTAGAGGCCTGGAGGTACTGTTCTTTTCCATTCTAAAACAGATGTGTAAACTAAGGTCTTTTAAATAAGACGTGAGTATTATTTACCTTGCCTGTATCCAGCTGAAATCAAAGTACATGCTACATGCAAAGTGTATGGGATGGTAGATACTTTAGGACTATGTGAAAGAAGGAAAACATTTCCAGTAGACCACCAGGATTGGAATTAGGGTGAGAGAAGAATGTCTTCACCTTTCCCCTGTTATGAAATCATACAACCCCTGTGATACAACTCCGCTCTCCATTGGATTAAACCTAGAATGAATGATTTAAACCCAGAAAAAATGATGAGTTGGAATGGTAAAGTCTTTCTTCTCTTTATTGCTTGTGTGCTCTTAATTGCCCTAGCTGGAAAGGGCTTTTCCTTAATTACAAGGATCCTCAGGTAACCATTATGCTCATGAATAAGTAATGTTTAACTGGGGCCTCAACTTGCTGCAAAATGTATGTCGTAAATACCAATTGCAAGGCCAGATGCCTGCCTCTGAAGCTGTCATGCTCAGTTCCCCTAACTCCCATATTCGGATTTCAGCAGGCAAGTTCATCCTTGGCTGCTCCCGTTGATGTTAATGCTTGTTGATTGCTAGGCAGCCTGTTGTGCCTACAGGTAGGCAGCAATTTGTCGTTATCATCAGTGCTTCATGTGCATCAGAGAGGAGACAAGAAATTCATTAGATTATGAGACTGCAAGGTGAAAGAGAGGTACTAATATCTCTCCAGTGGGATGCAAAGGAGCTGATTGTGTCATTTCTCAGCATGGGTGTCTGTGTGTGTGTGGATGTGTGGATGCATGCCAATAACCAGACAAGGAGACTGCTTAAAGTTTAAAGTGCTGCAGTCAGAACTCTGTTAAACAGAGAGCTAGTTCAACATAGCCATCTGTCTCAAACCTAGATCTGCCCAAATTGCAGACCTATCCCAATCAAATGGGGATAAATGTTGGGTGTTTAGTTTGAGGAAGAAAAGGAGTTCAACTGAAAAAACATATTTAATAATGCATCAATCTTTATTGGGGAGGTCAGGCCTTGTGGCTTAGCACTCAAGTTCTAGAAAGTATTTTAAAAAATTAACATCTGACTATAACAAGGAATGTTGCCTTGTGAGTCTTGTAATAGCCATAAGTGAGACAAGCAATGAATATGATAATCCATGCCCTCCCTGAGTTCTAAGAGACAGCTCACTTGCTCAAATTTACTTCAACTTTGACTGTATGTGCATCAGAGCTTGCCTAAAGGAGTTCCTCACTAGCAAAAGGGGGAAAAAAACCCAGTCCCCACCTCCATCCACACACATTAGACAAAGCTGAAATCACAAGAAGCAATGCCATCTTATAGTAGCATGTGCTCACAAGCATATATGCTCATAAAGTATTCACATATAGGCCCTTTCCACATCCTACCTTTTCACAGTGGCGTCTGGTGGGGATCCTGGTTTTGGCACTACCAGGAGGGAGTGCGACGGGTTGCTCCCCTCTGCACTGGCTGGCTCCACGATGAAGGAAGCACAATGCCCTCACCTCTTCCTTCTACAGCGCAGCTGGGTACTTTCCCAGGCTGCACTGGGGCAGGAAGCACAGCCATTGCGTTTCCAGACCTTCCACAGACCAGGTAAGTCCAGGATGGTGGCGTGATTGTGGGTCACTGATGTGGAAAATTCATCAATGATTTAATCCATAATTGCACCACCAGGGCCGGGAGAAGGATGGCACACACATGATGACATCATGCAGAACCATTGTTGTGGTTGCGTCCTTCTCCCATCCCCATGGTGAGTTGGGAGGGTGGTGCGGAAAGGGCCATATACTGCGAGTGTTGATACTTGTAAATATTGCTGCAGGGAACCTGTTTCCTTAGCCAAAGGCCATAGTTTATGCCCATCACTTTTAGTGTATTCTAGCCAAATAAAACATAAATGATATATGAAGGTCATTGGAAGAGTTGATGACATTTATTAAAGTGGGAGGCAGTAGGAAAAGAGGAAGGCCACATTATAGTTAGATTGATTGAATAAAGGAAACCATGGTCCTGGGTTTGCAAGACCTGAGTAGGGCTGTTGATGATTTAGACCTCTTAGAGGTTCCTTATCTGTAGAGTTTCCACAAGTCCAAACCAGCTTGACGCAAATAACAATAAAATATATGAAGTGCTCTGAACTTTGTGTCTGGCATCAATGACACAAGTCAGTCCCGGAATATGTGAAGAAATACTAAGGAAGAAAGTATTTCTGAATACACACAAAGGGCTTTTCTCTCACTCATAGTCATCTCTTGAGCATTTGGATTGAGCTAGGGCTTACAAGACAAAAAGTGCCACTGTTGCTACTGTTCTTTTAAAATATTAAGTACTCCTTTCTTGCATTGAGAAATATCACCTAAAATCTCTCATCTAGAAAGAAAAGGGGTAAGTAGCATAGAAATTCAAACTAATATTGTTAGATTAAATCATATGTTGTATTTATTTTCCTTTATATTTTTGTCTCTTTGTTTTTCACTTGATTATTGAACCTGTTCTGAGAATGCAGTCTTACTGCTTTTTAATTATATCAGTACATGACAGCTCAGCATACAAGCATTCTAGTTTGTTGACAATCAGATTACAGGGGAAAGAAGCCTCATTCATATATAAATATTTGTTTTTCTCTGGGAAATGAAAATGAGTGTTGCCATTTGTTGAATGATGATTTCAATAGCCTTTGTGCTGTCCCTCCACTAAGAATGCTTATAAAATTAATTTGCATCATTTGGGATAACTAAGCATCTGTTTGCAAAGCAATTAACCAACTTTCCTCATTGACATGTTACACAAAAGGCCTAAGAGAAGCATACAGACTGAAGAGGGAAATGAAAATGCTGGATTTTCAAAATTCACTGGTGCCTTGTCTCTCCCCTACAGCAGCAGATTATTGGTTTCCAGTGGCAATGAATGGAGCAAGTCCTGAGGGAGTTCTCAACTCAGTTGTGGTGCATACGTTTCATGTGCATTAGGTCCTAGGTTCATTCCTTGGTATTTCCAATAAAGCAATATTAAATAGCATGGCTAGGAAAGATTGTAAGAGAACAGTAACAATGCAGACTAGAGTGTTTTGTGCTAGCCCAATGAATGATCAGATTTCATATAAATAAAGATCACAGCTTATAAATTAGCTATCTTAATTACTTCCCCCAGAAACCCCAGCCAAAATCTTCTCTGACTATGCTAGCTGGAAGACTCTGGGAGTTTAGTCTAAACTTTTTATATAGCTTACTATGTTTCCAATTGTCTATAATTATATGTTATATACCTCCCAACCACGACATGCCAACACAGAGAGGTGAAGGGCACAGAAAGAAGCAAGAGGCCTGACCTGTGTGAAAGATGGGAAGACAGAAACATACTCACTCTACATTGACCTGTTCATTCACTGCATACTGAAGAGTAGCTTTGTTTTTCTTCTGAGAAGTGAATCTAGCTCACATGTTGCATACTTATTGACAGAACATAAATAAGGCCCTTTCCGCACCTTACCTTCTTCCGGTGCTGGGGTGCGGGGATCGCGCAAGCAGCCTCTTGTGAGAGGCTCTCGCGTCTGGGGTCCTTCAGCTCTGCATGAGCTGCCTGCTCACGCGAGAGCCCCACCTCTTCCTTCCGCAGCACAGCCTGGGAGTTTCCCAGGCTGTGCTGGGGCAGGAAGCGTGACCAGCGCAGCTCCGGAGGCTCCACATGCCAGGTAAGTGCACACGGGGCCCAGGAGCAAGTGTGATCGTGCACCATTTTGGCTTCTAGCCGAAAATGAAAAGGTGCACGATCGGCGCCTGCCACCCCCTGGAGCGTCGCGCAATTGTGAGTGCGTCGTGCAGATCGCTCCTCACAATTGCGCGACACTCCAGGCCCTCTTTCGCATGGAAAATGCCATGCGAAAAGGGTCTAAGACAAGATGGATAGGACAATACTGACTAGATGTCAAAATAAGTCCACAAGGCACTAAATATGTATATTGTGTCATTAGAATATGGATCTAGACCTACACGGTGCAAAGCACTGCAGGGAGGACCTGTGTTTGCTGGCCTTAAATGGAAGGGAGGCCAGTGCTGATGACATCAAGTGCAGTGCACCATGACACCAAGCATATTGAGGGTTGAATTAGGGGATTTATTAGCTGTGTCTGTTCCTTTTGAATTAGCTGTGTTCACTTCTTTTTGGGTGATGCTTTGACCCACCTTCCTCCTCCAGTGTAAGCTTTGTTTGTGACTTTGGGGCTGGGTAGGAACTTTTGCACCTTTTTCCTGGTGATAGTGGGTGCATATAGTGGAGAAGGTAGTTTGGGGGGAGAGAAATAAGAGTTATGGTGAATAACTTGGCATTCTTTTGCTAAACGGGAAGTCTTGGTACTGCCTCTTTAGGCCCTGGGACCCTGGGGTGGGGTGGCAAAGGAGATTACCCATGGAGCTGGCCTGTGGAACTTTGCCCTTACTTAAGTCCTGTGAATTGGGAGTGGGGTTCCTTGAGTATACCTTCCAGTAGATAGCCAGATGGGGAGCAACTCAGTCAGCTATTATCTTGCTCTTAGGTGTTAGGTGGTTCACCCAGGGAAAGGCTGAGAAGGAATTCATGGAGTGATACCTAGCCTCAGCTAATCTCATGCTAGCTTGTTCCTCCCTCTTGTGCCTTTCCAAGTTCAACTCAGTTTAAATAGATCCTAGGGTTAAATAAAGTGGCTTTTTTCAACCCAGTTCTCTGTGTCCGATCTCGTTATTCCACGGTTGGTCCACAATTCACTATACATAGGTGTAAATAGAGTATGCAGTTATATCAGTTTCATACCATTTAAATTCCCATGGCTCCATCCTAAGGAACAGTAGGACGTGTAGTGTACCAAGAGTTCCCTAAGGTACTTATCCAAACTAGAGCTCCCAAAATATCTGGAAAGCCTGTCTATACAATGAAATTTAACTGATTTAATCCTCAATTCTTCTTTTTTCAAGGTATCTTGTAAGTACCTTATCAAAAGTAACTCACTAACTACCTCAGTTGTATAGTGCAAATGTATCTTACATGTTTCCAATATGGTGTTTGGTTTGCATATTATTGAAATGTTCCTTTCTTCTTCTTCTTCAAAACTAGTGACTATGGATTTGAGCGTCACAGCAATGGCCGGTGTTTGCCTGCATTTTGGTACAACCCATCAACTTTGTCAAAAGACTGCAGTCTTGGTCAGAGTTATCTCAATAGCACAGGGTGAGTGGTCAGAGTTACTAGAACCAGCTCATGAACATATGTATGGGTATAAATATTTATTAAATTCTTCAACAACAGTTCTGTTTATTGGGTCAAAGATCTTCTTAAATGGTAATGTTCAAAACGCAAAAGCACATATAAGCATGTTGACTCATAAAAAATACCATAATCCATAGTAGAGATTTTTTTAAAGGGCCCAAAATATCAACAAAAATGATGACATTTTTAGTTCTGCAGAATTCTATATGAGGCTAGATGTTTTTAAAAATGGGATGAGAGCACATGGAAGTTAGTTGATGTTCAAGCTACTGAGTCTACATCTAGTCATTCTTAAAATGAAATCATTGAGGAATACCAGACAATTAAATGGAGGCTAGGCAGATTCCAATTTTCACCCAAGGTTATTTCTATGACCTTTGGAATAAATAAACTTAAACTGGTCAAACCTTCATTTTTGAAAATGTAAAATTTAGGTGCTACCCATCTTTAGATGAAATTTTGTTACTTTGTGTTGGGAAGGAGATCTTAGGATTTATGAGAGTGGAATAAACTTTGAAAAATTCCACTCAAATTGTCCAAGAAATTTCTAAATGCCTTCAAATGGCCTTTGAAAGTAAAAATAAAGAATGCCTGGAAAATGTTCAGTCAAATAAAAGTTAAAAAGGAAACATTTTCACTGTTCCAAAATGCCATAACATCTTCTAGCGAGTATAGAAGGCATTTTGACAACATTTGGCAGCTTCCTGACTTTCAGGGGTCAAACAGTATTTTAACAATATTTTAGGAAACTTTTTCATCTTTTTTTGTTTTGTCCAAAATGTCTTGGAGGGGATTTCCACAATGTTTGGGGCAACCCTGGGCCAATTTAGGTCCACAAGAGGATTTTTAAAAAATCAGGAAGTGAATCAGAAGTGACTTATGCTCACTTCCTATTATTAAAAAAAACAAAAACAATGTCCTCTCCTGGGCTTCAAATGGCCCAGGAAGGCCCAAAAATATAGTGAAAATACACCCGTGTTCCCTGGGGGCATTTGGGGGCAAAAGTTGGTTTTCTTCCCACAGCAGCAGGTAAGATGGCCTCTTACCCTTCCACAGTTGTCCACCTCAGGGCTCTAGCCTGTAGGTGTTTTAATTACTTCTAGGTACATTGTGTAATAAGGTATCCAGCACCTTCTTCTCTAGTCCCTGCTATTGTGCAACCATAGCCTGACAGTGCTAAAGTAAACCCACATAGAAGGAGTATGATATGCCAGCAGTATACTGAAAATGTGAGAGGACAAAGCCTGCTTCTTTTTTCTCGACTGTCCCTTTGCAGACAGATAGTGCCTGTCTCATTTCCTCATGATGGAGATAAACCCCGGTGGTGTCAGATTCACTGAAAGTAGAAGCTGAGATTGCCTTGAATTATGTTAAGTGGAGAAATCAGAATTAAGTCCCCTAACAAAGCTTACCAGTTTATTTATAGAATCTGGGCTTATGCTACTCCTAGCTTGGTACTTTCAAGCATTGTGGCTACTTTCCTGAAACTCATCAGTTTTGGCTGGATGATGATTCTCTTGATGAAAACTGCTTGACAGGTGCAAGTGGTGAACTGGGAAAGGAGAACATCACCTGAAATTAGCCAATTGCAACTGTTTCTTACACTGTCATGTCTGTTTCCACTTTTCAACAGGTATAGGAAGGTTGTATCTAATAACTGCACAGATGGTGTGCGTGAGCAGTACACAGCCAAGCCTCAGCAGTGTCCTGGCAAGGCCCCAAGAGGGCTTCGAGTTGTCACTTCAGATGGCACATTGACATCGGAACAAGGGCACAATGTTACCTTTCTGGTGCAGCTGGAAGAGGTATGCTCTATTTCACGCTTTCCTCACTGGGGCCTTTTGAGTCTGAATTGCTTAGAACGAAATGGATAGAACTGAATATTAATTAACCAATTCTGTTGAATTGCTTCGTAGTTTGATAAATCTGAGCTATGTATTAGACATATCCCTTCGAACAAATATGGCCTGATTCATGTCTTCGTGGCCTGAAAATTTTGCCCTCTCTGACTCCTTGGCAAGTATACAAGATAGTCAGGCTACCTGGGCTAGTACTGCAAAGCAAATGAGAGATCGGTGTTGCAGTGGTTAAATGCCTGTACTGCAGCCACAAGGTTGTAAGTTTGATCCTGCTGGGCTCCAGGTTGACTCAGTCTTCCATCCTTCTGCAGGTTGGTAAAATGAGTACCCAGCTTGTTGATGGTAATTAGCTAACACATTGTAAACCATTTAGAGAGCACTTAGCTGATAAGCGGTATAGAAATGCACATGCTATTGCTATTGCTATAGAAGGTGTGAGGAGTGCAGGTGTCTGAAATAATGCATTCAACAATCATTATTTGCTACTTATGCAAGGTATGACAAAGATGTCTGTATTATCTAACAAATATGGTGTGTCTACCTGCCCAACTACTTCAGACAACCGTATTTCGTTTGATGATGTAAAAGTCAACACTAGGAGGGAAAGCACAGAGAATTCTTTCATGAGCACCTAGCCTATGAAAGAATAGTGCAGAATTGATGTGCCTGTTATATACATAGTTTGAACTCCTCATAAGTGGATAACCTCAAGTTGCAAGTATCCTAGATAGTTTTATAGAATATGCGTTTACAAGACAGTGAGAAAGGAATGAAAATGTAGAAAGTTCACTATCTAGAGGAAAATCTCACCCCTCAATCAAAATCTTTTCATCTACTGAAGCAAAAGATCTACAAAATTAACTGCACCATCTGATAATTTGTGCCAAGATATGGATAAGTTTTCCTGACATTTTGCTTAAGCCAAATCCGATCCAAATTTCCTCCAAAGACTAAAGAAGAAATCATATTCTTTCAAATTAAGTGTTCTGGAAGCCAGTTAAACATGAACACTGCTCGTGTCCATTGCATTTGTCTCTGTAAAATTTCTGTAAAATATGTAGATTTCTTGGGTCCAGGTAATCAGCAATACTCCTGTATTTCTCCCACTCCCAAGTTCCCTGTGAATTTTATCCTGTTAATTTTGCCACATTTACCCTGCTAATTTTCAAGTTTCTTGGAATATCATAGTATCTTGTAGAAATACGGACATAGAAATTAATGTACATTTTGAATTTCCCCTTAAAATCACTAACACTGTAATTTTGTACACCTCACCATGCAGTGCATCCCACTGAACAATATGCAGTGTTTTGTTTTTGTTTTGTTTTTTCTGTCAAAGCCTATCATGGCTTGCATTTTGAAACAACCATTGAAAGGCATAAGTCTGTGTGCAGACAATGACGCTTTCAGTAGGTCTTATTATTAATATCTTTATATTGTTATCAGTTATTAGGGGAAAAAGATTTGCAAAGATGGTGCTGAGAAGGCAATGAGCATATCCAGAAATCTTATCCAAATTATATTCCTAAAAGTACCTGAAAGCAAAATAGATAATTTCAGTAGCTCAGATGGTGACAGAGACAGGCCACCTCTTCAGCTGAACAGAACCAACCTAGTTGGCAGTGGGAGCTGAATACCAGCTGCTGTTTCAGAGGAGAGAATTTGCAAACTACCTCTGAGTATTCCTTGCCTAAGGAAACCCTATGAAATTCATGGGGTCACCAGAAGTTGACAGGCGACTTAAAGGCACATACACACACAGCAGCTGTTATCTTTCAAGAATTTTTTTCCTGTGCACATTTGCACCTATCTCTAAATCATGTTCCAAGTGACAGACACATAAAGAATAGGGAGGAGAAGTCCAGGGTCAGACTAGCAGTGGCCCTTCTGGCAGTCACTTTATTTGCCGAGTCTCCCAATGGACTGACCACTTTGGTGAGCACTTTTCAATAGAGTTTTGTCCTTTTTACCCAAATCACAAGCTGTCCTACCATATTTTCCTTCTTCTACTCAGCCTCTACCTGCACACATGGCCGCTCAGATGCAAATGTCTAACATCTGGGTATCACTAGTTCAAGTTGCAGTCAGCCAAAAATTTATTTCTTACATTTTATTATCTATGGACTTTTTGTTCTGTATGAAGAGAGCTGACAAATGAAATCAATCAGTTTTCTTGGCCTGAACTTGAGTGCTGAGCAAGAAGAAGTAAAACAAACTTTTAAGCATAGGGAATGGAATCTTTTGTTGGAAACCAATGAGAATTAAGTATGGATGTAAAACCTTGTTCTGTCTCATTCATCCATTGAGAACTGTGCTCGGTTTTCTGTTCCCCTGCATGATGTCAAAATCATTCTCACTGAAAACAAGCTTTTCCCTTTTGCGAGAATCAATTTTGTGCATGTTGCATGAACTATGAAGATTGCCTAAATTGTGCAAACTGCATAACTAAATATCAATAGTATTTGCTGTGTTGCATAGAATTTAAAAATTAGATGCATCAGGTGGGTTGTGTGCATCTTTTTGATCACCATATCAATCCTGCTGTGCCAGTTGTTTGAGTGTACCTGGCTTCATAAAGGGGAAAACAGAGATATTTTGTTAAAAATTTAGGGAACCCTTGATATATATAAATTTCTCACACCATTTTCATAGTGGTAGAGAAAAACCTTTTGGGGGATTGTTGAACTATTGTTGAGAATAGGTAGGTACTTCAGTCAGATATTTTTCACAATACTATATTTAGTGATATTCTCTACTGCAAAGTGTTGCTAGCTATTTAGGTACTGTGGTCATGTCTGATATTATGTCCAAGTGAAAGTCTCCTTGTGTAGCATTGGATTTCATTCCGTGATCTCCAAAGGTTTGTTTAGGAGTACATTAGAGGTGAGGAGGGGAAATAACCTTTTTATCTTTTTTTTGTTTGAACTAGGAACTTTTAAATTCCCTAAGTGTTAAGTTTCAAGGACAATGTCCAGCTGTATATTTTGATTTTTATTTGTTTGTGTGTATGTGTGAATGTGTGTTGCCTAATGGAGATGAAGTGCAAGTTATTCAGGCTGTAATCTTATAATTTACTCATTTCTTTGAGTAAGTTGCACTGAACTCAGTGCAACTTCACATTTAAGATGTACATAGGACAGCACAGTTACGCACAATCACTGTGCATGTGTGCATAGAAACACACACACATACATATCCTGCCCTCCATCTAACAGAAATTTTGTCCATAAGAAATACTCTATAAATGCCTCCAACACTGGGTCTTTGGCATGGCAAGAGAGATTGGGTTAATCTGCATAAAGACTACATAAAGCAGATTGTTGAGAATTCCATTCTGGAAGACAACTGAGGAGAAGCAACATCTGCCTGCCACAAAGGCTAATTAAAACTCAATTTTAAACATCTGCATGGCTAAAGTGATAACAAGTCATTGCATAATTGAAGAGTTCCAAATTAAATGAGAGGCTTGGGACTCAATTTTTAAAACTTTGAGTTGCATCTCATTGTTTGATTTACATATAAAACCCAGCACTTTATAGAACAAATTCATGCTTGCGGCCCCTTGGGTGAGCTTGAAATTGGATGTTTGAAGGTGTCGTCCTCATTAGAATGATTAAAATTAGCAGCCTTCTCTTCAACAGCAAAATAGTATGAACAGCATATAAGTAATCAACATATAATAATCTGTAAACAGGTCAGGCTGTTCTTTCTGAATACCTAAGTGTGAAAAAAACAGGAAGGCTGTAAGAGAAATTCATGTGTAAAATGCAGCTAGACATGCATGACCTACCTTTCCTATATATCTGTAAAGCAAACCTTAGAAAAATAGTCCTCACCCACCACTACTCTGCCAAATCCTGCAAGAAAAATGACACAGTGTGACAATGAAACAGAATTTATTCCTGCTCCCTGGTGAAATAAGACTGAGATAATATCCTTTGCAACTAGGCTACTCCTTTTCCCTGTTCCTGTTCTTCCTGACCTATTCAGCATAAATCTGGCAAAGAAGCCTCCATTTTTTGAAAGATTTATATCTGCATACCTGCTGGTGCCAGATGTGTAACTTGTGGGAGGGTAGTCAAAACTGCTAGATGTATTACAGAATTACTTGCACATTTTTAATGCAGTGTTTTATTTGAGAGTTTTATTTACATTTTACCAAAGCACCAAAAATCAGAAGACAACATTTGATATTTCTGGTACAAATAATTAAAACCGGTTTTTGGTTCAACATACTGATCTTGAAGGCCCTGAGAAATTGCCATAACTCTTCTCTGTCTGTAGCACTTTCTACTGTTGTAATACGCATTCAGCTTTAATGGGTTCTAGAATGGGATCTGTTTACTTATAATGGTATGAGTGGTCATTTTCCCCTGTTGTGAAAACTGTGCATTATCAGTTCTAGCTGCCATCATCGCTAAAAAAACCCAGCATCTTATGTCTGCTGGTGTTTTCTCTTCCTGCTTGGAAAAGGTGAGGGCATATGAGAGTAACAAAGGAGAAGGAGTTCTCAGTGGCTATTCGCAGAATGTGGAACTCCCTTCTTAGAGAGGCCAGGATGACCCTGTCCTTGCCCTCCTTCCATCAGCAGGTCAACCTTTTTGTGCTGTTAAACTTTTACAGACCAACTAGAGTTGGGCTTTTAATGCTATGTGGCGCTGTTTTGTTTGTATATAGTGTTTTATTTCATTTTAATATTTTTAATGTTTAATTTTTTAACTTCAAACATTGTTGAATTGTTTTTTTATATCTTACAGTGGTTTTGTCCAAAGTTGTCTTTCCTTTACTTTCTTGAGATGTTGAGGGCAATAGGAGTACACTGATGTCCACTACTGTTATGGCCATTTCTGCACTATACTGTTATGGTGCTTTTATTCCACTTTCAAAATGTCGTGGAATTCTGGGGTTTGTAGTTTACTGAGGCCAAAGAGCTCCCTGGTCAAGAATTCTAAATGTCCCTCCCTAAACTGCAAATCCCAGAATTCCATAGGATGTTGAAAGTGGAATAATAGCACTATGACAGTGTAGTGTGGAAATGGCCTATGTTTCCTTTGTCCTGTTCCTCCTAAAATGCTCCTGGATTAATGGTTTTTGAGGAAATTTTCTACCACTGAACCATGGCCCAGTATCAACTGTCTAGAAAATATTTGAAGATTGTTTGATGTCATGGTAGAGCATCTGATGCAGAGTGTGGGCACAAATTATTCAGTTCAAATGCTACACAAATGTATTTAGGATTGTTGTCTTGATGTGTTAATATCAAAATCAATGAAAGAAATATCTTCCTTTCACTACCTTATGGTTTGACCTTATTGTTTAGTAGAGTCAGAAAACCATTCAGTCTAACATTACATGTATGACAATGATGAGTGATGTATGTGGGGAGAAGGTAACAGATATTGATCTATCTTTTGAGATTTCCCATTCAAAGGAAATCCGTATAATAAGTATTAGTTATATATACCACTTGATCATTTATATTTACCAGGCTTCATCTTATGCAGGTTTGTATCAGTATTTTCTAGGACACTTGCATAATCTTGAAACCGTTTGGAGTTTTTGAAGTCTGTGGTATGAGCAGAACTGACTTCTCTGTGTAATAGATTGCATATTATCGTTAGTGTCTGTTTCCAAAAAATCAAAAGTATGAAGAGAACAATGTAGGTCAACTTTCAGTACACATAGAAAAGGAAGACTTTGGGGGGTTGCTTTCCCCTCTTTTGCTTTTCCTCTTCTCATCACAAATCCAGAAAATACCTGTGTCATTGGTCACATGCTATCTCATTTGCTTACATGTTCTTTGGTCTCCGAAGCCAAAATGTTTAAAATGTCATCTTTTTAAACACAGCCTTTTCATAAAATTGTTACAGCCTGAACTGTACTGAATGGGAGAGAAAGCATTTTCAGTTCAAATGATTTTACTGAAAAGGAACTGGAAAAGCTAACCAAGTCATCTTCTCAAAGAAACTTTGAGAGTGGCAGCTGTAGGTCTTCTCTAATTAGAGTGGAAGAGGACATCATTCTTGGCAGGAAGCCTTGATGAGAATCAGAAGGCCACTTCCTGCTGGGCTGAGGATTTTTTTTTTTGGTGGCAAATGTAGATTCAGCATATTCTTTGGCCTACCAGAATTTGTAAAAGGTGATGCTTAGAAAGATACATTCATATTAGAATAGATACAACATCCATCTTTTTCTATGTCCTCTTCATATTACATTTAAGGCTGTAATCTTATAATACCTACCTGAGAGTAAGGAGCACTGAACTCATAGGGGCTTACTTCTGAGTAGTCATATGTAGGATTGTGCTGTACAAATAGATTATTTCAAACTCTATGCTAGTTTCTTCTCCATACATTTAAAAAGTCACATTCAGTTGCACAAGATAAAAATGTGTATAACATCTTGCTTGAAATACCCTCCTGCGATATTTTTTTTCCCTCAGAGTTAGGTTGCCCATGGCCACTGGCCATTCTTACAGTCCCTTCCAATCCTTTAAATTTGTTTTCTTTTCCTTTCCTTCATTTTTCCCTTTAAATTTCTGGCTGGCCTGCCAAGTTTTGGCACTGCAACAGTATCTACACAAAAAGAACCCTCCTCAGAACAAACATTTCTACCGCAGAACAAGGCAGAGATTGCATTTTAAATTGCGAATGATAACTAAGGGTTGGCACTGGGTAGTGGGTGCAACCCCAAGTAGATAAAGGATGTCAGTGCAATCTGCCCAGAAATTCAATTTCTGACTTCAAATAGTTGTCCTAAATTTTCAGATTTAACTGAACCTTCATTGTCAACAGGTGATGCTTTTTTCTTGAGAAAAAGCCTTTTGAAGACTGGAATAATTTCCCCTTTTTAAAATCTTTTCACCCCTTTTCTTTTGTCTATTCATTGAGGGGTGTATGTGGCTTAAATCCTACCATCTTTATTTATCAGAGGCATGTCTAGGATGGGGCAAGTAAGTGTAGGTTCTCATTTGTAAATCATTCCAAAGTAATAAATACTCAAATAATTCCTAATTTTATACAAGTTCAATTATTCATAAGTTTTTCTCCTTATTTCTCTCATTTAGGGAGATATTCAAAGATCAATAATCCGTGTGGATTTTGGAGACGGAAGTGCCGTGTCGTATGCCAATCTCAGCTCAACAGAAGATGGAATCAAACACATCTACCAAAATGTGGGGATTTTCCGAGTAACAGCACAGGTGGAAAACAGCCTGGGGGCTGACAGTGCTGTCCTGTACTTGCATGTAAATTGTATGTTATTACTGTTGGTATATGAAATATTTTTAAAATTTCTCTTTTTTAGGGTTGAGTTTCTGTAGGTTGCCAAATCTTGCTGACAGGCAAAGTGGTTAATTTTTTTTTCTGAAGTTGATTGTATGAGAAAAATGGGTTCCCACAACTGAGCTTCTCTAGCTTAGTACTACTCTACTTTGACAATTTAAGGGAAAAGGAAATAGGAATATTAGTTTGATATATTTACAGCCTGCTTCTGTCCCCCTCTGAGTAGCCACATATTAAAGTAGATTCCAAGTCCAACACATCTGAACAGGAACTCAAATTTTGTTTGCACAAAGAATTGTCTGTGTGTATGTATATATGTGTGTGTGTGCAAAATACTTTGCACAAAATTCTGCTCTGCACATTTTTTTTTTCAGGAAGCCCTTTTTTTGCATAATGGAAAATTCACAAGAAGTTCACAGATATACAAAATCTTGCAGGAGTTGACTGTTTCTTAGATATGATATTGTCGTACGTTGATAGACCCATTCCTGTTGAACATCAGAAAATTTAAGTGTGTTTTTTGCATCACAGATATCCTTTACGTGTACCTGACACATTATAAAGCGAGAAACAGAGCTGATCACATGAAATCCTATTGTGTGTGTCCTACCTGAGCATGTTATATATGTGGGAGCTGCGTGTTTCCATTCCTCCCTCTACCACCATCCTCCTGCTCCCACACATTGCAAAGAACATGTAATATGAATTATGACCTACCTGGAAACTCAAAGCCATCCCCACTGTTGCACAACATGAGCCAATTTTCTTAAACAGCATATAGGAATAACCCCATTCCGTCCATTGCCTCCAGCTTATTTGGTTAGTTGTTTAAAATAAGTACTTATGACACCTTTACCATTAAAAAAAATGTGTATCTTTTCAAAGCAACCAGACAGAAGAATTCAGAGGCAGCAGCAGACAATTCTCTTTTGCCAGTCAGTTGGCACACATATGGGTGAGAATCTACATGACAGAGCATAACGTAAGAGTTCCACAAGCTGAAGCTTCCCTGTTGCCACCTCCAAGGGCCCATTCACACTAAAGAATTATAGCACTATTATTCCACTGTAGCTGCCATGGTTCTGTTTCAGTGAATTCTGGAAGCGGCAGTTTAGGAAGGAGTATTTAGACTTCTTAGCTAGAGAACTAAGATGGCTCACCAACCCCCGGGATTCCATTCCACCTTAACATTTAAAGTGGAATAAGAGCGATATAACTGTGTAGCATGAATGGGTCCCAGAATTCAGTGTTGCACTACTGTAACCCCATGGCCATTGTATTGCTACTAGAAGCAGGAAGGAAATCCAGAGGAGACCAAGGACATCTTCTTCTGAGATTCAGTGAGCCTCCCTGGAGGATTCTGAAGGATGTCACCAGTCTTCCTCTGGCTATGGAGCTGTAGCCAGATGCTTCTTTGATCTCGTACACTCTCTGCTAGCAATAAAACAGACATGGAGAGGGTGGTATCAACCTGCAAGGATGAGTCTTGCTGAGGAAAGAAGTTTTGTCCTTGTGGAAGGTGGAAAAGAATACCAATCTCTGCAAATGATCCCCCCCCCCCCAAAAAAAAGACACACACAGACATAAGGTTGACTTACATCTGCATAGGTCACTAACAGGATGCCAGCCGTTATGTAGAGTCCTGCTGGCACACTACACTTGCAGTTGCATTTTTTTCAGAGTCACATATTGGTGCTGAGGCAAGGCAGATAAAATGTTCCACCACTGGTAAACCTATTTCTCCTGTGGCTTACTTCTTCACAGCTGTGTTATTTGCCTGTGTTATTTGTAACCTTTGTCCTCCTACCACCACCAAATGTTTACAGTCCTCCCTCCACATTGATGAGTTTGACCTTCACAAATTTGATTATTCCACTTGTCTCCCTCTGATTCTCCTCCTCCCATTCACTTGTCTGTTGCTCAGGTGAGTGGAAGGAAGGCATGCGCACACATGGGGAAAAGGCAAGAGAATGGGAGGGAGAGAATGAGGAGGAGACACATGCCTACCTTCTCTGCACGTGGGGCTGCCACTCCCGTTTGCTTGCCTTTTGCCTAGTTATGTGGAATGAAGGCATGTGCACCTGGAGAAAAGGCAAGAGAAGGGGAGAGGGAGAGTATGGGGGAGGCATGTGCGTGCCTTCTCTGTGTCTGGAGCTGCCCCTCCCATTAGCTTCCTTTTTGCCTGGGTGTGTGGAAGATAGGCATGAATGCTTGGGGAAAAAGCAAAGGAATGGGGTGAGGGAAGGCATGCGTGTGCCTTCTCTGCACACAGGCTGCCCCTCCCATTTACTTGCCTTTTGCCTGAGCATAGAGAAGGAAGAAAGCATGCCTGGGCAAAAGGCAAGAGAATGGGAGGGGAAGAATGGGAAACGGGTGCGTGCATGCCTTCTTGATGTACAGGGCTGCCTCCTCCCATTTGCTTGCTTTTTGCCCTGGCATATGGAAGGAAGGCACATGCAACCAGAGAAAACTCAAGAGATTGGGAGGGAGAGAATGAGACGGGGAGTCCCGGAAGGAAATGGGAGGACAAATGCTCACTCAGGCAGGGGGGAGCTATTCATGATTTTTGTCTTTTGTGAGAGTTCTGCTCCCCAACCCTCAAGAATGTGAAGGGGCCACTGTAGTTACACTGTAGAAAGCTCAGGGCTCTCGTCTACCCCCAAATCAGAAGGCAGACTCAGGGAAGGAAGAGGAAAAATTTTGTCTGAGAAATTTTACTGAGTGAAAATGGAGAGGATCCACTCCCCTCCTAATCCCATTCCTCGGAAAGAAGGTAAAAATTGTGCTACAACAACATTTTCTCCTATCATTGTTGGAAAGAATAAGAATTTTTTTCTTTGCATTAAGTGAATGCAAAAACCTGTCTGTGGCCACTCCTACTGATAAGAGTCCAGTAGTGCTTAGGATGGACAGGAGACCCTACTGCCTCCGTGCATAGAATTTCAATCTTATACTTATCCATGGAATTTATATATCCTCCTTTTATAATTGCTCTAACAAAATAGTGTGTGGGTTTAATAATTACATGAAAGCAGTTTACACCAATAATGGGAAATAGTAACCAGCCAAACAACCAAAATAATAAATCCATAGAGGAATAAACCGAGAAAATAAAATTGCATTCTCTGCCTCTTATTCATTCCCATCTTTATGGAAATAGCAGAGAAACAACAGCAAGGCCTTGTTTGTAAAGGTCACTGGAAACTAACAGAGAAATGCTAATATCCCCAGGGAGGTTTGAAGGGTCTTAGATAACAGGGCCATGCAGTCTTCTGCAGTTTGATAGGAAATGATTCCACGGGGGCCCATCACCATAGTGTGCCACTGCGTTTGCAAGCTAATGAGGTCACTTGATAGAAGAGCGGTTTGCTTGGGGAGGGCACAGGCTACAATGAAAAAGTCATTGTTTAGGTCACTCCTCTCTTGTAAAGGGTTCCCCCTACCATATAGAATTTGATCAGCCCAGTGTAATACTGGAACAGAATGTAAAAAGAGAAACGGCTTCCTGGCAATCCCAGGAGGATCATAAATGTTACAACTTGTGGTGTTTTTTTTAATGTTTCCAGAAATCAGTTCTCAAGCAGCATTCATACTTGTAAATTCCACAATGTATGCCATGGGAACTATGTAAGCCACAGTTATTGCAGGGCTACAGATTCCATTAAGCCCAGCTAATTTAGGTAGTAGTGAGGAGTTGCAGTTCAGTGACATCTTGAGGACTGCACAATTCCCATTCCTGCACTTGGGTGTAGTTTGAGAAGTGCAGGTGCCATTGCTGTGGGTCCTGGGATGGGAAATAATCTACATTTTTCTTCTATGCCTTTTAGTACAGAAGGTGGTAGCGAGTGCCCAACATGGCTTCTTCATACGATCAAGATATGTTTCAGAAGTCAAAAAATGTCTGTGGCCCTTATACATATATTTTAAAATACATATATTTTAAATTTAGGAATACACAGGTTAACTGGAAATAAATAAAATTCTAACAATCAGTCACTGTTTTAGTAAAATAAATAAAATAAAATCTAGACTTGGGTGTGAACTGTGTCACCCTCCTGCTCTTGTTGAACTTTGGTTTCCAGCAGTTCCTCATCGTTGTCTATGCTGGATAGGGCTGCTGAGAGCTGCAGTCCAAGAATTATGTCTGGAGTTCTGCAGCTTAGAGAAGAGAGCAAACATTCCACTCTGGCTCTGCTAGAAATTTGTTTTCTCCCATCTCCAGATGCAACTTACATATGCAAGGATAATGTTTAGTTACAACTTCAGGTGTTGCCAAAAGGATTTGGGCCTTCATGGCATAAGGAAGCAGTCCGGAACTTGAAATTATTCCCTGTTTTGGACTAAAACATCCTAAGGCCCTTTCCGCATGTGTGTATGGGGGGGGAACGCCCGAAAACGGAGCTTACTGGCTTTGTTTTCTGGCCGGCCGAGTCCGTCGCCACGAGGAGCAGTGCGAGTTCACTGCTCCGTAGTCCTCTGATGTCCCAAATGGCGGCTTCTGGTTGGTGGAGGCTCTCCACCAACCGGAGAAGCTCGCCAACCGAAAGCCCGCCCCCGGAAGATCTGCAGGCACGCACTTGCACGTGCCTGCAAATCTGCTCTGGAGCCGGGCAACAGAGCTACACGGCTTCGCTCGCTCCATGCTTTTTAAAAACCTCAAAAAAGAGGTTTTTAAAAACCATGCTGCGTGACCAATTCTAGTCATGCAGAACCGGACTGAGGTGTGGATCTACAGGAAGTAGTCCACCCCTGTCCACTCTACGGTGCAGAAGACCTCTGTTGGAGGTCACTCTGCACCATTTTAAATTCCCAGTGCGGAAATGGCCATAGTCAGACCATTTATCCATCTAGCTAGATACTGTCTGGTTTACAATTCAAACCATCGATCTGTTTAGCTAAATATCCTCTCCTGACTAGCTGAGGCTTTCCAGTGCGGAAGTCTTTCGCATCAGTTGCTACATCCAGCAATGATGAGAAGTGGGACTGGGAATACTACCCGTGCCTAGCATAGACAATTTTCCATGTCTCCTCTCCCATGGTGCCTTTGCTCCAGGAAGCTCCATGTCATACCTGCCTCCTTCTCTTCCTGCAGGTGCAGGTATTCCAGTTACTGTTCTACTGTGTTGCTCATTTTCTTGCTTCTTGTTTATATTCTGGAGAATTGGAGAGGGGAGGAGTAGGTATTGGCCAGTGGCCCTGCTTGGCTGGTGGCCCAGGAGAATAACTACTTTTGGACTTATCTGTTTTCACCCCAGGTTGTGAGACTTGTGTTTTCTTCCAGCAATGAAATCCGTGGTTATTTTTACGCATTCTTTCTAATCTGTGCCTTTATTTGTGTTTTTTACCTAATTATAAATGCCCTGTCCTGACACTAAGATATGTCTTTTTCCCAAAAATGTTACACCATCCAAATTTTAAAATATACAGATTGCTTCTATTCAATTTAGGGTCAGAAACATCCTGTAAGCCTTGTTGTTGTGTGAATGCTCGTTGTAAGGTTCACTCTTGAGATGTCTGAAAATGTTACTTTCATCAAGACTATTAAGTCTAACAAAATTTCTGTCCATCCATATCAAAAATGCCAACAGATGTGTTGATCTACATCAGGGCAGAGCTGCCTGCAGCTGTGTACCCAGCTGCTGCTGTTCCTGTTGTTTTTCATGGTCCTTGACCCCTCACAATTCTTCAGACTAAAAAGGGTAAACTCCCTCTCCTGGAATTCTCCAACAAAGCTTTACTGTCTAAATATATTGCAGGCTCCTCCCTTTTAGGTGCAATTTTATGCAATTTTAGCATGTTAAAAAAAATGGATAAGTAGACACGGTGTAAAATTCTGTACAGAGGAACCTAAAGAACCCTTTGTAGACCTTTACACAAGATCTAAAAGGCAGCTGAGTGGACAGGGATTGTTGGTGCTGAGCTCATTATGTGCAAGCTCCTCCTTGAAGTATGACTACTGACTGGTTGCGTAAAGAACAATGGCAGTTACAAATGTGTAAGCTAGTATTACACATTCAAAACTGTTTGGTATTCACAATATGTTCCCTTAGTCCCTATGTATTCCCTATGTATTCTCTTGTTCAGGGGTTATGTAAGGACTGTGAAAGTCCTCCAATCTCAATCTACCAGTGACAAGCCACGGCAGTCAAAGAGGATTCATTCCTCCTGTCAATCAGGAAGCAGAAAATTGATGTTTCCAGCCCCCTGCCCCCGCAGACAAGCAGTCTCTGGTGTGAGAGGGAATTGTGATGGGATCTCACCTCTGCCTGATGCAATGGAGATCACTCGTGGAAAAGAATAGAAACATCCGTCATCTGCTTCCGAAGCGACAGGGGAATGAACCCTCATTGATCACCGAGGTTGCTAACCAGTAACTGGGAGTGTCTGTGGTGGTGATGGGGAATCGGCCCAAGAGTCACTTAGTAGCTGTGTAACTATGGTGGTTATGCATTTGTAAGTGCCCAAATGGATTCTGGACAGTATATGTAAATAAATTCCATCAATCTGAATAGGTTCTTGTGGAAGCAAAAATTATTTTCTTAGGTTAGCAGGAAAATATTTAAATAATAATGTGCAAAAGATTGTTAAATGCCATAAAAAAAAAAGTGATGTAGACTTTTCTTGCTATTTGTGTCATGTAGATAGAAGTACAACACCACCTGCTGTTCCAAAGCTGCATTTTTAAAACTGCTTTTTTTCCTCCTTCCAGTACCTTGATTGCAGTAGTTAATCAGAATTCTCTACTTTAGGTCTGGAATCTGATTGGTTAGTCACAGAGGAGACCCGTGGAGTAATTTATGAATGGTGACACATATCTAAAGCCCATAGGATTAAATGAGGCTATTCTAGTTGGGGCTGCTAATGGGATTTAAACACAGCAATAACCACTTTGGGAAACAATAGAACTCTTAAAAACGAATATATGTTGTTTGCATGCTTTCTGAATCTATTGAAACAGCATTCTTGATAGCACTGGGATGTAATTCCTCATTCCTTCTTTGTGAAGGAGTTTTAGCAGTTTTCTTCCCAAGGTGAGAAAGTCTTTGAAAATCAGTTTTCACTTATTTTCAATTCTGATCTTATTTTGCCTCAGATTCATACATGGTGTTTTACATAAAACAGTATCTTCTCCACGGGAAATAGGAAGCTGCACCCAAAAACAATGTTTCCTGCTCAAGAAATATTATTTTGTGCACAAAACACATGCACATTTTGCACAGAATAAGTCTCAAACTGTGAGGATCCTTCTCACCAGGGTTTCTTGAAACTCAAAAAGTGTATTTTTTGACAATTTTTCAAATATTTTTGAACATTCTCTCCACCCCTACACAGCAGACAGAACATATTTGTCTCAGGGAAAACTATATGACTAAGTTTGCTTTGCCTTTAATTTGGACTGAATGAAAAATTCCAGAAGTTCAGATATTTTGGCTGTATTCTCACTTATTTGAGAAGAAGCTCAAGTGAGAAGATATTCTCACTTATTTGAGAAGAAGCTCAACTCAAGGTGGGACCTAGTAGGCATTCATAGGTTTGTGATTCTTTAAATAATACTTGATTGGATTCCAAACTTGTAGCAGATTATATGATGGGGTGTAGGCAGGAATTTCCTCAGTTCTATTAATGCAGCATGAAAAATGTTTTATGTCACATGAACAGTTTTCACATTCAGATGTCAACTTTGATTTTGTGAATTTATGATAGGAAGCCTAATCCACCGACCAATTTCCAAAATTTTGAATAGGCCAATGTTTTACAGCTTGAGCATTATTCACATTAAGCTTTTGGCAGAAGAAAATAACATGAATATAAGAAACGTTACCAGATTATTGTTTCTGGTTTGATGGAACTCATGATTTACAAGAAAATATATAGTGTCCCTTTATCTCAGCTGCCATGGATTTTCTTGAAAAATACCGGTTAATGGGAATCAATTAAATTCAAAGCAGATAGTCTGTGGTTATGTACTGCATATTCTAATGCCAATAAGCACTAATATTGGTAAATCTAGGGAAAAACTAGCCAGTATCCATAAATTGTTTATTTCAGAGGTGGGCAAAGTTGGGCCTTTCTAGATGTGGCAGGATTAGCATTCTCATTAGTCCTAACCAGCATAGGCTATGAGAAAGAACACTAAGAGCTACAGTGCTTCAACATCTGGAGGGGTGTTCTTCCAGCTTCCTGATTTATTTATATGCTTGTTCAGATAAAAACAGATAGGTTCAGATACAAACAAATAAAAACAGGTAGAAATGAAAAACAGAGCAAATATTAAAATACCACAATACAAACAAATAATATTAAAACATTTTGATGTGATTTTTTTTCCCCATTGGGATCAGACAGGTAAAGGAAAGGGTTCACATGTATGCTTTAGTCCCAGCTGAGGGGAGGATGACTGTTACTGTTAAATTTTGAAAAACCTTGTGGGCTTCTTGATAATGTATTTATCATAGGTGGATTATCATCCATGAACACAAGAAGTATAATATCTCATGCTCTAGGACACTGTGCTTTCATCTGTGGTATATATGAGCATTTTTAAATTGTGTTATAATACACTTGGGAATGCTTATGTTCACGGAAACCAAGGGCTATGATACTATTCTGCCACTGAAAATGTAACCTATGGAGGAAATTCTGAAACACTGCATAGAATCAGTGAGACACCCCAGGGTCCATTCAGTCCAAGTCTCTGCCCTGGGAAGCAGCCATCTAACTGTTTGGAAGCCTGAGTTCCTTCTAAATTTTAGCCCTCTTGACCTTCTTCAATACAAATATTGGCTCAGAGGCGTACGGACGGGGGAGCAATGAGGGCAGTGCGCCCCAGTCAGCAATTTTTGGGGGGCAACCCATGTGATGTTGCCACACCTCTGCATGCCGTGGCCATGGCCCTGCATAATGTGGCCAGGCCCCTGCTCCTTTACCGGCCCCCACCCTCCCCTTACCTACACTCCAAGCTATGCAGCTGTATTGGCTACTTCTTCCTTGTTGATTTGTCTCCTTTTAAAAAAAATAGTTTAACACATGACCCTTCTCAGTCCATTGAAAAAGTTCCTTATGTATCCACTCTGGTTTTTTTAGATGCCTCCAACTTTTCGTTCTTACTTGAATTGTTTGTGATCGTGCCATCAATATCTCACTTTTTAAAAAAATCTCACCCATCATAAACTCCCTTTTCATTGAGACCGTTTCTTCATGACGATGCTCTCCTGCAGTGTCCCATCACAGTCCTGGCAGCACCTCTGCCAGGATGGAGCATGTCCCCAACACACCCCTCCACACCCAACTGGCTGCCTGTGGAATGGAGTGCAAGTGACACACTCCTTCTGCACTGCAGCTGCCCTTCTTCCCCTTCTTCAGCCCTTCTGCATAGCTGACGGTGACAGAATTCTCAAGCAATTTGGGGTCATTGATGGAGTTTTTCCATCAATATACCCCGTGATCATGCTGGCTGGGGACACAAGAAGAGCAGGACCATGACAACATCATGCAGAAGTATAGTTATGGTCCCACTCCTGTTGCATCCCCATGGTGGAAGGCTGCAATCCTGCAGAAAGGACCTGAGTGTTTCTGACCATATTGGAATTGGGTTTCTTAGTGTTCAGTGTGCATGTCCATCTCTACTAGCTTTTCCTTTTCTCTGAATAGTGAATTTCAGGAGGACATGGTCACTTCCACCCAAGTTTTGCAACAGTTCCACATTGTCATCAGTAGGAAACAATCAGGGCCAAGGTAGGCTCAGTCTTCAGGAAATGATATTTTCAGTGAGGCCAGTAAGGAATGTATTGGCCCTTACATTGTCAAGTTTCATTTCCAGCTGCTATCAGGGTAACTTATATCTCCCATTACTGCTATATATCTCCTTTTTTGAATGCTTTTCCTTTTAAAAAAATTATTTAAATTCAAAAGGTGTCTTAGTTACATACAATAATGTTCCAGTGTAACAAAGGCAGGAAAATAAAAATGAAAGGGAGGGAAAATAGCCACATTAGTCATAAGCTTGTATAAAAACTGACCACGTGTCCAAATATAAGACCACTGGTAAATTTAATCTAGACACAATTCTTTCAAATGTTGCAAGCATTGTTAGATTTTTCACTCCATTGGCTCTCAAGTGGAGAAAAATTATATTTCCAGTTACAAAGCCTTAATCTTTTAGCAGCCAAAGGGGCATGAAAAATCCACTTCCATTGGCCATTTGTTAACTTCCAGGAAACAAATAAATAATTCAAAAGGATATTCATGTCCCTGAATATCAAGGAACTTTCTAAAACCACATTTACTTGTACAATTACTTCCTCCCAGAATGTCACTACTGTAGGACAACTCCAGAACATATGCATTAAGGAAGCATTAGCAGTCTTACATCTCAAGCAGTTCACTGATTTAGATACCCTTTCTTGAATAGATGTTGTGGCAACTACTATGTCCAAAACAACCATTTCTGCTGTATAAAACATAGTCAGAGATCTGTAGACATACTAGTTATAGATGTAAAAACTGATGGCCAATGATTAGACAGAACTGGATATTCCAATATTCCAATTCTTTATTCCATTTTTGATGTAAACATGTATGTCATATTTATTTACAGATTCCATAAATTTGTATGTATGTGTATGTATGTATGTATGTATGGATAGATAGATAGATAGATAGATAGATAGATAGATAGATAGATAGCGTTTGTTTGGATACTTGATTGGCCTCAATTGATGCCTCTAAGATTAAGGGAACCTTGGATGCACTTAAAGCTGTAGGGCACAATCTGGATTGTAACAAATGTTTCAGCTGTAAATATTGCCATTTAGCTGATAGAAGTAGTTTAAATTGCTCCTGCAAAACTGAAAAAAAGGCAAAAGCTCAATGTCAATATCAAGAATGTGATTTAAATTAACCCTTTTTGAATGTTTGATAATTTGTTCAAAGAAAGCATCAACCAGCTCTTCACTCTAGTTTGGAGATCTGTAGCAGAACCCACAACAATGTCTCAGTTGCTTCCCTCTCCTATAATTATTATCCAAATGTTCTCACTCTGCCATCCATGCTCCAAGCCATGTGTTTCCTTACAGATGTACATATCTTTTATATATAATGCTGCTGCTCTTTCTTCCTATATGGTCTATTATTTTTGAATGGATTCTGTTTCTCAGTTACAACTTTCCAGTTATGGCCCTCATCCTATCATATTTCAGTAATGCCTGTTAAATCATATTTGCCTTCCTGTGCTAAGAGTTCAAGTTTACCTTGTTTATTCCCCTTGCTCTTAGTGTAAAGCATTCATGAATCTTGAAATCTACTTTTGTATCCTCTGAAACCTTTCACCACTCACCCAAAGCCCCTCAGCCATTCCATTTTTTAAAAATGGCATGATTCTCAGGCAATTTTTTCCCCCAACCACACAGAAATTCCCCAAACATATGAAAATAAACAAAAATACTCCAGTCCCACAAGCAGTCTAGGGTCCCATACCATGTGCAATGTCTCCATTTTCCTTTGAAGACTCTCTCAAAATGGTGACAGAAAGTGGTACAGCATCACTTCCTGTTGCCATTTTGAGCGGGACTGCAGAGGAAAATGGTGGTGCTCTGAATTCCTTTGGGAGGTCACAGTCCGAAGAGGTGTTGGGGGTGGAAAACTGGCTTCTGGCTTCCAGTTGCCCACCCCTGCTACTGAGACATCTAAAATGATGGGTCATTCCCTCCAGCTGCTTTCTGTTGTTCCTTCCTGCCAATTTGAAGAGTTTTGATTTCTTCTACTTCACAGTATTGTTTCACTTTATTTTACCTCTTTACTTTTAAAATAAATGATAATAAATGAAAAGCAGAAGGCAGTACAAAGAAGCATAAATGAATTCCCCCCAGGCATTGTAAATTATGTGTGCATAAGAAATAAGAGGCAAGATGTGTGGAGCAATTAAATAGGTGCTTTGGAACAGATTCTTTCCTAAAATAGATACTTCATAGTTGGCTTAGAGAATCTTCCCAACAATGTAGTGATATAAAGGTTACATTGCTCACCTTGAGTCAAGGTGATGGTTCAACTAGACATCATGCTCTACTCTGATTGGCACCAACTATGTGAGGTCTCATGCTCTCATGTCCAGTTTAATAACTTGTTGCCAGGAAACTGAATTTTGAGACCTTCTGAAATCAAAGTGTGTGTTCTGTCATCATGCTGTGGACGGTTGTGATGAGAGCAGTATGTGCTTGGAAAAGTAAATGTATTATCCCTGACATATATGTTTTGTTCATCACAATTAGGCATTCTTTGCTTATATTAGCTGCCTATAAAATTCATTCTTATGAACAGAATATTCACACATGGCACCTTAGATATTATGGAAGATCATGCCCCTTTTCCCTGCACTGAGTTTGTCATTCTTCTAGGAAAACATAACATTCCCAAGCTTCCTTGATTTCCCACCCTAATCATAGACTGTGCTTAAGCACATCATCACCAGACTGCCCTGTATTTGTACAGTTGTGATATGTTTTTGTCCTGAAAGATTTCAAGCAAGGATTCCAAGGTTATAAGGTGAAGCCATTGATGTGACCTGAAAAATTAAAAATGAAACCACATTTTCACTGCTTGCAGCTCAGTCTGAGGATGTGCATATTGTTCATGAGTGTTCTGTGCATGACAGTGTACCTGTAGGAAAGTTATTTCTCTGTCTGCATCTTTGCTATAGAATATTGAGTATAATGATCTTCTTTGTATATTCCAAGTGCATAAACCAAGAAGTTCAGGTTGGCTATGACTTTTTTATGTGAATACAGCATGGCATATGTATGAACATAATGGGATGAAATATATGTGGGAGCCACAGAAAGTCCAAAATGAAAATCATTTATACTCTAATTCTATGGGATTTTTTTTAGAAAATTCAGCAATAAATACAATAAGAATGGATGGGCTTGCTGCCAAAGGTGAAATAAGATTTTGTAAGAAGTAACTCCTGGTCCTGACTGAAACTCAGGAGAAGGAGACTACAGAATTAGAATATTAATGAGCAAAACTCATATACACATTTTCCCCTTATTTTTTTCTTATTTCTAGGCCCTTTGGAACACGTTCATTTATCACTGCCATTTGTAACAACAAAGAACAAAGAAGTTAATGCCACAGCAGTGCTGTGGCCCAGTCAAGTTGGAACTCTGACTTACATCTGGTGGTTTGGAAACAACACTGAGGTTTGTATTTTGTGCAGCAAAATGAGTTGTTAAATCATGATATAATAACATTATCATGGGGGTTGTGAATTCTCTAAAGGAACAGAGTCTAGGACCCTGAAAATCACAGAGAGCAATTCTCAGCACTTTTATGTTGCAAATCAGCTTTTTTACAAGCTTGCTTAACTGCCACTGTTTAGGCCTCATTTGCATCTTATGCAAATCACTAATCCCCCATTGGACACGGCTGAAGAGATCAAACTGAGAAAACTGCACAGTGACAGATTATCAAAGATTCCAAGATTCAAATCCCCCCATTTCCTTATGTAAAATGCAGATTCCCCCCCCCAACCAAAGCTTATGTGACAGACCTGAAGTTCAGACGTAAAGTTTTGAGTTTGGTTGATGATCTCTCTGCAGTGCTGTAGGGCTCGAAGCTGTATTTTTTCATCTGCAGGACTAATAAAAAGAAATGTTTGCCAACAGTCCTAACACCTACTCTTTTATAATACTAAACCTATATGAAGCTCTCATTTGTGCTATAAAGCTGCAAGAATGCCTCATTACCACACACTAGAAGTGAAATGACATGCAGTACATTTCCCTGCCTACGGACACTATTTAGCATAAAAGTATCCCAAAATAACCCACTATCTGCTTTCTCCTTTCCCTAATTTTTTGTGTTGGAAAAATCATAAGCAGTGCTTGATAAAGTGTTCTTTCTGTTTGTGGCTATACTCCTCTAAAACACATTTAAATTTCAGTGAGGAGTGAGAACTGACTGTGGTATGACTGAAGGTGTCTTCATGTATCAAGAGCTCATTTTAGAGGTTACACAGACCTACAGAGTGCCTTACTTAGATTATTTGCATGTAAACCTCCTCTTGGCAAGTGAATGATGGGAAGGGTATCCCTAGGCATTGCTATCTCTATATAATAACCATATGTGTAGTGATGATCATGGCCCAAAGTAGCTGTGATCCTACCATGGCATGATGGAGTGTGAATCTCCACTGAACATACCAGCACACCCTTAATCCCTATGTGCAACTGACTTTTCTGTTGCTATAATTTGCCTCCACAACCACTCAGTAGATGGTAGTGGGTGGAAGTGCCCAGGCAGCAGGCAGCTAGTTTTCTGCATCTAGAAACAAAAGGACAATGTCATCTCCTAAGTCTCTTGAAGGTTTGGGAGGATGATACCTTTATGCTCCTTGCTGCAGAGATAGCAATAGGAGATTTATTCTAGCAGATGACAAGTTGGCTGTGGAGTAAGATAGCATAACTACAGCATCCTCTTTGAGATATGCCATTGTGCATGATGGCACTGAAGAACACCCACTGGCCATTTCCGCACGGGATAAGTAAAACAGTGCAGTGCGTCCTCCACGGAGGACGTCTGCACCTTGGAGCAGACTGGGTCTGGACTACTTATCATAGATCTACACCTCAGTCCACTCCAGAACAACCCCAAGTGGTCCTCCAGCATGTTTTTGAAAGACCTGATTTTTTCGGTCTTTCAAAATGCCGGCGCGCACCATTGCGTGCCTGCTCTCTGATGCAGATTCACAGGCTCGCACCAATGCAAGCCTGCAATCTGCGGAGGGCGGGCATTAGGCTGGCGAGCTTCAGCAGTTGGTCGAAACCCATGACCAACCGGAAGCCGCCATTTTGGACACCGGAACAGTGCGGATCTACGACCACGCACTGCTCCTCCTCACCCCGGACCAGACCGGACCGGACCAACAGAAGATCCGGTGAGTAGCGGCAGGGAGCGATTCCCTCACCACGTGCGGAATGGCCACTAAGTAACAACTTACATTGGTGTCTACTGCTGGCATAATCATATCATAATGACAACAATGCAATACCTGGGTGATCAGACTGCATGGCTAATGTTAGATACTGTGTTCCATATTTGTTTGTCAGCCAATTGTTTTGTATAGATAAGAATTTCCTAGTATCAGTGAGGATATATTGATTAAACATCACTTCTTATCTCCTTGAAACATATTTTTTTTGGCTTTTACATCAATATCCAATTAATCTTAGCCTTATTAACTAAACACTCCCTTAGAAGTGATCTGTTAAACTGTTTGTTGATGTTTAAGAATGGCACAACTGGGAGGAACACTGAAGTCACTTTACTCCTATAAGTGCTATTTTTAAATCAAAACATGTTGATTGGTGATAAGTATTGGGCTACTTTATTATGAATCTATTAACAATGAATAATGATTTTTTTTTACTTTATTATGAACATATGGCATGTTTTTAATGTAATGTTTGTTATGCTGTAGTATTTGTGGAAAAAAATAGATCACAGTTAGATTTCTATTTTGAGCCTTTGCAGAAATGGTATTGCATGTATCTTCAGAACTTCCCAGTTATGTATTGCATTTATCAGAATGCCAGAACTCTCTGTTTCAAGAGTGGGGGCACTACAGAAAAGTTTCCCCAAGGTGCTGAGTTATGTTAAGCTGTTCCCATATGATGCTCCCTTTTGAAAGGTTCAGTGGAAGATTTCACTGATGCTTACAGCTGGACATATTGTATCTAAGATAGGGAAAGTATACTTTCCCAGATCAAAATGGGTAATCATCCTGAGAAGTATTTGCCCACACCTGTAAACTAATTTTCTTTAGTCATTTTGAATTCAGTCCTCCTCTGCTGTTCATCTTCTTTCTGCTTTGTACTCATCATAGTCTAGATCAGCAGTTCTTAATGTCATAACATTTCTTTAAGCCTTTGCAGACCCCCTGTGAGGACACCTGTGGACCACAGATTGAGAACCACTGGTCTACATTATGTGTACTCTTTTCTGATGGTTTTCTGATACTCTGCCATTAAATACTCCATTGATTTTTCATTCTATTGTTCATTCCATGCTGGCTAGTCAGGATGCCATATTTTACCTCCAGCAGCAGAGATAGTATGTCTCTCACTAACAGTTGCCCTGCTTGTGGACTTCCCATAGTTAGATAGCATTGGTGGAGAATGCAAGTGTAGGCAGGTCTTTGTTCTAAAATGGCACAGTTATTTTTTTATGTTCTTATAGTGTTTTTGAAGAATTGGGTGGAGAAAATATTTTCAGTAAATAGTGCCTCTTTTGCCCCTTCTCCAGGCTGCCCATACAGAGCATCTTTATTTCAGGTGTATTTTCATTAACAGAGGAAGAACTGACTTTTTGTGCAGTTAAATATAAAGCAAGCAATATCATTAAGTACCTACCTTATTTCCTTTCTTGTGCTTTACAGCCATTGATTACTCTAGAAGGGAGCATCACATTTACATTCTCTGCAGAAGGAATGAACACCATCACAGTGCAGGTTTCTGCAGGAAATACCATTCTGCAGGACACCAAAACGATTGCAGTGTATGGTGAGCCCTCTCTTGTTCACTGTTATTGATTCATTCCTCAGACTAGTCTTTCCATCTGCTCCTCATCAAATTCAAACCAGAGACACAGAAGATAAAACACCATGTAAAATAGGTTGTGTGTCAGCAACACTAACCTAGAACAAGGGGCACTGCTGAACTATTGTGTGTACTATGGAGGTGATGGAACTGAGACAAAGAATGTGTTCCTGATATTTGTCAGCATGGATGTTCTATCACTTTATGATTTTTAGCCCTGAGGAAGCCCTTGGTTCTGGGTCACTCTTCACTCTAGGCGCTCCTAATTTATATCCTTAATTTCAGCAAATCCTCCATGTTAATACCAAAGCCTAATGTTATTCCTCTGTAGGTCGATATGTTCAGTTTGTGATATTTAGAAAAATGGAATAGCTGTCTCAGTACAGAGTGAGCCTAGATGTATTTAAAAATAGAAACATCCTATGTAGTATGAACACTTGGGGTCAGAGTTTATCTTAGTGGCATCCAACTGAATACCTAGCTAAATTGCAGAAGATTAAAAACAGGGGAAAATTGGATGGCCATATATGAAAAATGTAGGAAAATATTTTCTGCCAAAGTGTGCTTAGCAGCTGCGTTTCCTCATTCAATGTTCTCAAGGTTCATTTGGGGTAAGGTGTGTGTAGAAGAGAATCTGACTGGAATATGTAAATATAATACTCAGAGCTACACCAAACTGTTATCTAATACAGTTAGATATCTAATTCTCTTGCCAGGTATAAGTTGCTACCTGAGTGTAACACTTCTCATCAGTGCCTATCTTCAGTTCCTCAGCTCCCCTCACCCCACTGTTCAGCACTGCTGTAATTGCTAGGATGGCTGCTCTCATTGGTGTGTGTGTGTGTCTTCGAGTGTTTCATTTGCATCATTTCAGAAGACAAGCATTCTAATTGCTGCATAAGATGCCTCCATTTGGAGATAATATTGGAGGGGGAGAAATTAGAGCAACTAATGCAAATAGGATTTTTATTTCACTGAAAGCACAGTCAGTAGGTTGGTCCATAGATGCCTAACACATAAAGAGCTGATTGACAACAAGGCGTCAGACTTATCCAATTAAGAGTTTGCTCTGGGTCAGTGCAAGGTTGAATTTGATTTTAATTAGAAGCATGCACACAGAAAACACTTAAGACAGTGTACCATAACACTGGTTATTGTTTGTGTTTGGAGACTTAACTGGCGTCATTGTCAAAATGTGGGGAGGGCGAAGGCAGCTGTAGTTAAAGCCATATAAAGACAAGCAGGCAAGCATACTATCACCAAGGCTTGGTGAGGAGGGTCTCTCTTTTTGGCCAAGATTGTGGTCAGTTGCAAGGATTAAAATCTTAAAGGCACTGTGGTAATTTTTTTTTTCAGATGAATCATTTCCCATGTTTAATATGCAGTCTTGGTAAAAACAGACAGACGTACAGACAGATGAGAACCACTGTATACTCACTGATCACATGAAAAGATCTTACATTAAGCTCTATTGAAAGCATGATGTCAACAGTCAGTATATTTATTGCAGGTGAATAGCTGTCTTTCCAGTTTGGGGAAGGTCCTGATTGCCCAATCATGCACTGTTTTGATGCTTGCACCTGAAACCTTAGTGTATGTTGTGTGTTTACGGTGTATACAGTGATGGTGGTGATGTATGAAACATTAGGTTCTAGATTCCCCCCAACACACAATTTAAAAAAACAAACTTCTCTGCCACGCATGATTAGTAATTTTGATTAAAAATTTGGTACATCCAATTCTAAGCAGTTATTTAGCAGCACAGCATGTTAGAAGATCAGAATGTTAATCAAGCTGTGTTACCTAATACACATATTGATTAGAAGGCTGAACACATTTTAGACATTCAGTATCAGGTCTTAGACATTTTCACACATTATAGCCCTGTCATTCTTTTCTTCCTAGAGCACTTTCGATCTTTAAGATTATCCTTCTCCCCAAATCTGGATGAATACAATCCAGACATTCCTGAATGGAGGCGGGACATCAGTCGAGTCATCAAGACAGCTCTAGTTGAGGTAAGCAGGAAACCAAATTATCACTTCTAAATTATACGTTTCTGTCTCCTCTGAATAGCCAGTTTGGAAGCTGGTATTGTAAGGCACTCTTCCATGAGCCAAGTTGAGATACAGGAAGGAACTGAATGAACTTTCCTGTGATTTTGCCAAGTTACTGCAAGAAATGGCCTGTAGTTTAATTTGGGGGGGGGGGGGACACTTTTTAAATATTCTCACAGTTCCTTTCTTTGTTCTGCATGCTAGTTATGTTTCTGATATCTCATATTACTGCCTAGATATTTCTCATTTGCAAGATGTTAAATATGTGATTTTTAAATTTTATTTTATTTATAGGCAGATAGAAACTGTTTAAATGTATAAATGGGTGTCTTCATCTCCTTTTCCCCTCAGTTTATGCTGCCTCAATCTAGCATTTTATCCATGTCTGTGGTAACATTCAACCAGTAGCAGCCAAGGTTTCTGGGTCACTGCAGCCTGCCCCGTGCCTGAGTTGTGATAATGCAGTTCATTAATCACTGCTGCTATGTTCGTTTAGTAGTGGAATATAACACTAAAATGGACATGCCTTGTCCATATTTTCTGTATAGAGTAGGTGTTCCAGAACACAAATCAAGGGAGTCAAGAGACCATTGTGCAAATGACATTCTTGGTAAAGTAATTTAGAGGTCCGTGGTACTAACATAGTCCTGTCAAATTTGTTGAGACTGATGTAGTGCTTTTGAAGATAGAACAGAGTGTGATTCAATATGTTTCAAGTAGTCACATTCCAAATTGTTTTGCAGAATTTGCCTCCATCTTTGCAATACATAAATGCCTTGTCTTTCCCTTAATTTGAGTAATATTAATAAATAGCATGGAAACATCAACATTTAGGCCGCAAATAATATCTAAAATATAGAGTGTCATGGATCTGTGATAAATCTCTGTGGCAAAACTGATGAGGGCACTCCAAATGTAAATGAATCTATGATATTTTCACATAGGATCTTTCTCAAAAGAAAATCTTTTCCTTAAAATGGACCCACCAACAGGCCTGTGTCAGCTTTTGTTAAACGGTGGGCAAAAAGGCTTTGAAAGCTTCTAGCTCCCATATGGGCTCAATAAAAATGTGTGCATTCAAAGACATACAGGGGTCCATCCCACAAAAAATACATACCCTTACATGCATGAGGTATATGTTTCTATCTTTGGAGGATCCTGTCTTTCTTAATTATATCATAACCATCATACTCACCATGTTGGGTTAAAAGAAGTGCATTTCATCTGTCTCCTTTCTGCTCCTTATAATGACAGTTGGGCAATGGAAAAAGCATGTATAGCATGTCTGGGAAGGCTCATGTTAGGTTTCTTGTCAACACTGAAGTTCCACACAGGCATCCAGCTGAATCTTGAACAAAATTTGTACTCTCTGATAGAGTAAATCCACTGAATCAATGGGAACTTGGCCTGTCAACATTTGTATGAGTTCCTTTTATTCAAGAGGTCTATTTAAGTTGGGACCACCATTGGATTTAAGTCTTAATTTCCTAACTAGTTGGGCCAACTTGACACAAACATCAAAACAGGATTGCTTGGTGGCTTCCCAAAATTTGTCCCTCAGGTTTTGAAATTTCACTGTCCTGGAGTAACTAATCTCTGTTGAGATGCCACCAAAGGTGAGCTTTAAGCTTGTCATTCCATCTGTACCACCTTCCTCACTTCGAAAGTATCACTGTATACAGTGCAATTGTCCATGCGTTAATTCATTTGCTTTGTCAGGGCCATCAGCATAAATGATAGTACTTATTAAAATAATGTTGTTTTTTTTCTAAGTGGAAGACGCAGCAGTTAAAATAATTTTGTACTACAGAACTTCAATTTAGGAAAAAACATTGAGAGTTCACCTTTCTTCTTCAGATTGGTTGACTCTCTACAATGAGAAGTATGCCATTTGCACAGTAGTGTTCACATCAGTTAAACTAGTCCTCCCCATTTAATAAAACTTTAACTCATCCAGATCAAGTAGCCATTTACCCCTTTTTGTAAGAGAGGTTGTTTCCTTAGTCTGAGGAATCTGTGAAAAGACTGTGATTTTTCTTTCCCTGAAGGTATGCTTTTCCAGACTTTTTTAGCCAGAGAGGCTTTATTGTTTACTAACAGTTTTTCTTCCTACATTTTAGGCAACAGGTATTTCCAGCAAGCATATCTTGGTAGCAATCCTGCCAGGTTTACCTACATCAGCTGAGCTCTTTATTTTGCCTTACAATGATGCAACTGGGGGAGACAGACAAACAGCAGAAGATCTCCTGCAGGTATCTATTCCTTTTCTTTTGTGATATTGGGAGAAAATGCATTTTATCTACACTGAAATCAAATGCTGGCAAAAGCTGACAATTTCAAGCAGAAAGTGAAAGTAACACACATTTCATAGGAACATTTTTTTTTCATTTGTAGAACTGTTCACCTGCGTGATAAACTTCAACAGCTGGAGATATTAAGGTTCAGGTCTGCTTCTGAGTTAGACAAGATTGTATTTGACATGTATACTAACAAGCAGAATTTATTTTATAGGAGCATGGGAATGACCTAAAACAGTGGTTCTAATATTTTACCACTGTGACCTCCTTTACATCCATATGAGGACATTGCACTCCTCTGCTCCACATCATGCCTCCCCCATGTCCTATCCTATACCTTTTTTCCCTCTCTTTCTCACAGGCTCCTCATGCCATACCCGCCCCCCTCTTAACACTGAATTCTCATGCTCTCCATCTACTCTTTTCACTCCCCCCTCATCTGAGAAACTGTCTCACAGTTGCTAAGAGGTATGCACCTGCTGTCTCAATGACAAAATGCTTGGTGAAGCTAAGCCGGAAAATTAGTTTTAAAATGGGAACTGATTTTTGCTATGTCTGAGTTGGAGGCAGGCATAACAGTGGAAAATGCTTTGTATGATTCTTTTGCAGAGACCAGTCAGTCCTCAATGGCTCACACATGTACACTCACAGGCTTGCTCTTCTTTTTCATGTTTGCTATACTTGCACGATGACTTTTCTTCCACCCCTCTTGAACAATTGTACCCCTCTCATTTCTATTGAGAAATGAAGCCAGTCTGTTGGGTACCTTCTTGTACATTTCCATACAACTAAATCAAAATTTAGGTGTGTGCAACTGGGTTGGCAGGAAGTCAACCTTTCCCTTAACAGACCCTTCTCCCCCTTGAAGATACTGCACAGGAGACTGGGAAATTGTCAAATGTGGTGAGCTGTGGTACAGGGGAAAATCTCTGAAAATTTAAAGGATATACGTTGTGTGAATAGAGCCCTCCTAGTCACAGAAGGGAGATTTTGGATGCAATCCATTCTCTTGTAAAATGAAGATCAGCTGTACATTGAATTTAAAAGTCCAGTTAACTGGAAGAAGCTCATGTCAAGATGATAAGTGAATGACTTGTGGACAGAAACTCAGGAAATTTTCTGAGAATCCCTCACTATGTACTATCCAGTTGCATTCCTCCTAAATGAAACTGGATGAAAAAGCACATTTGAAATATTTTCAAGTTGACCCAGCAGTTCATGCAGGGATTCTAAGGGGCACTATAAATGTTTTTTACAGAGGCACTAAGTAAAATCTGTTTTAGAAATCACTGCTTGGAAATACATGCATGGGCTCGTTGGCATTTTCTAAAACCTCCAAATTTAACTAATTCTCTGTGGATACGGTCATTATTTTCCCTCAGTATTTCCAGTTATCAGTGCTGTTGGATTTAAAACTATTGTATTTAGCAAGCAGATACTTTAATTTATTAAGGCCCTTTCTTCAGCTTACCTTTTTGCGGTGGTGTCTGGTGGGGATCCTGGCAGCAGCTTTGCTAGGAAGGGAGCGTGATGGGCAGACTCCCCTCTACACCAACTGGCTCCCTGCTGAAGGAAGCGCAGTGGCCTCACTACTACTTTCTGCAGGGCAGCCGGGTACTTTCCCAGGATGTGCTGAGGCAGGAAGCAAAGCCATCACACTTCTGGGACTTCCTCAGGACAGGTGAGTGCAGAATGGTAGGGTGCTCAGGGGTTATTGACGGGGAAAACCTTCAATGATATAACCTGTGATTGCACTGCCTGGGGACGAGAGAAGGATGAGACCATGATGACATCATGTAGAAGTGTTGTCACAGTCCCATCCCTCTCTTGTCTCCATGGTGGAATGGGAGAGTGCTGAGGAAAGGGCCTAAGTTGACCCATCCCTCAAATGAAGAGCAAAATTAATCACTAAGAATTAGCTGATAAGAGTTTTTTTTTCTCATGAAGTTGAAAATTGTTTTTAAAAAACAACATTTGAAAGTATTCAAAATGTATAAATGCAAGTCTGAATTCTGTCATTTCCTCAAATTTAATCTGTTCTTTGGCTATATTTCAGTATGTGCAAGCTTTATTTTACACCCCAGTGACAAAGCCAAAATCACCCTTGGTTTGTGGCTTATATTTAGTTTGTCCTTTTCACTTTTATGTTGCTTTGCAAACAACTTATCTTGTACATTTTCTTCCCATACTAATAACAAGAAGGAATGAAGATTTACCTCCATGCAGACCCCTTCCCCCCAGCACAAATAGGAAATAAAGTCAATACATAGAATTTCAGATTTACAGCTGAACCAACTCACCCTCAGCACTTGGCTGTTTATTGAATTCCACAGATTATTATATAGATATTCTCCCTCTGTATTTCCAGGCACTCTGTGATCATAAAGTATTAGAGCTCTAGCACATTGTCGTCAGAAGCGTTTGGAAGAAAACAAGAGGAGTATAGCTTCAAAGAGGGACCACAGTATCTTGACCCATGTGCTTCCCAATGGGAGAAGATTATAATTCCTGTGTTTCAGGAATTAATTAATTATTTATGGCTAGCCATCTCCTAAAATATCATTTTGGCCTGGCAAGATGCAAAGACATGCATACATTTTAGTCTGTAAAGGAAAACTATAGTCACACCTCCTTCCACAATTTTCTCCTTGATACTGCATTTGTTCTTTACACTGACATTTTGATGCTTGCTCTGATTCCCAGTGACAGAAGCAAATTTTCTTGACATCTTCCACAATTAATGTCACTCAGGAAATGTAGTACGACATAGGAAGCCACTATTAAACTGCACATTTAAAAAAAATGTTAAATTTTCATTTAAATGGTGTCAGTGAGGTAGACACCAAGCAGCAGCTGGTGGACATGTTCCTTTACTTTCACAATGGCATTTGTGTTCTTTCTGGTAGATGCTTTGGAGTTTTCCATTAATCAATTTGAAAATGTAAGTTACAATTTAAGTTCAAGAAATATTTATGCTTTTACAGATATGTTTGCTGTACACAGGAATTCAATTGAGTATGTATTGCGCGCGCGCACACACACACACACACACACACAACTCTTGTGTTTTTCAAAACTTTTCCACCTCAGCTTGTAGGTAATACAGGAACTCATGATGGATTAAAAAATGTGAAAGCTGGGATTTTCCTGGTGTGTCTAATTGTTAAGGGTTATACCATCATCTTCATCTCAAAAAAGTATCTACTTTGACTAGGTGGAGTATATTCTCCATACTAGTATTTAGGCCAGCCCAAACATTTCCCAAACAGGCCAACACTCTTCTGTTTTCCACTAGGTTCAGGGTCTACTGCCAGTACCGTATGTAAAGCAAACACACTAAGGGAAAACACCCACTCATTTTGTCTTTCTTTATCTATCTTTGAACTTTAGGGCATGTGGTACCAGAGTGTAGCAGGGTTTCAGGCAGTACTAGAATTCCCAAGTGAGTTCTAAAGGTCTTGGTTCCAGCAAAAGAACCACTCATGTACCACTCACTAGATCAGAGGCCTTCCAGCTCAGGATGCAGTCTGCTCTGTCTCCTATAATTTGTTGTATTGGAATCAGCACTCTCTGTGGTCATCAAAATCTACTTCTAACTATCTTAGGTTGCACTGTTGTACACCAGAGTATGTGGACAGTAACAAGTATGTAAAACATGTGGCTTCTAGGCTACATGTAACCCCCAATTCCATTTCTGTGACCCTAACCAGTTTTTCCCAAATTACAAAAGTCTCTGGCAAAATGCAAAGAATTACCTTTAAAAAAAGCATTCCCAATTATTTTAAATGTCCTTTAAAATGTAAGGGTCAGATTTACTTTCAAATCTTGTAACAGAGTTGTGAGTTGTAGAGGGGAATTGGCATCAGACCTGTTGCAATTTACTTCCAAGGACAGACATTCATATAATTGTTCTATTAAACTCAGAGAAAGTCTAGAAGAGCAAGGAGACACATCTTATCTGTATATTTCTGAGGACACACATGATTTATTAGCTGTGAATTAATTAGCATGCATTCAGTATTCACTGTGTTGACCTGCTGGCACACAGTATTTCCACACCTCTAATTAACACATATCCATATAGAGTCACAACAAGAAGAATTCTTTATGCAAAATATTGAAGACTGGAAGATATGCCAATTATAAAAGAATGGCAGGGGGAGTACAACAGGTAGTGAAGGTAGTATTATGCATGTAAAAGAAGGAAGTCAGAGAATAAAATGACTTGGTGGAACAACAGTTCATCCTTACTGAGACTGGAAAAAACACAAATCATAGAACAACAGACATGCTTAATGTATTAAAATTTCAATATTTATTTTAGACAAACCAGGTAACTAAATAAAACTGCTTCAGATCATGCAAGTAACTTTGCTAACTCAGATCCTCATTTACTGAAAAAGAATAGTTCTGCTGCAACATGCCATGGTATGTGTATGAAGAAGACCAGCCATTTTTATCAAAGGGTGTCACAAGATAGCAAAAGAGGCATAAAAGAAGCCCTCCACCTTTCAGTGTCCTGTCATCTGATGGCTCGCTCTTTCAACACTTTCAAATTAAGGACAAGTTCCATTAATTCAATGGGGTTCTGCTCTTTCATAATTTCTTCTTGCCTATAGGGGCTTCCTTGGAACTGCTTGCCTGCCTGTGCTGCTTGCAAAATGGGCTGAGGGGGGGGAAGGCAGTAAGCCAGCTTAGAGACTTTGCAAGCAGCATGTGCGGTTGGTAATAAGTGAGCCACTATAAGTCTTTCATGTTTCCTACAGTATACTGCATGGGCTCTGCTTTTCGACCCATTCTGTTTTCTGACAGTGCTGACAGTGCTTTGATCCCTAATCTTTCAGATAAGTGGGAGAAGCCCGTAGAAGCTTTGCACATATGCCTAGGGGATAGGTATGGCCTATACAGGACACCATACAGGATGCTGATACTTAGCAGATCTGTGCTCGCACTAAGAATATGTTGTTGTTATTGTTACTATATCTGGTGTCAGGTCAACTTTGACATGATGGTGAACCTGTGGATGAGAGAGCTCCAAGAAATCCCCTTATTAACAGCACTGGTCAAGTCTGGAAAACTTAGGGTTTTGACTTCTTTACTGAGTCAATCCATCTGTAATGCTGTCTTTCTCTTCTCCTACTTCCTGCAGCTTTTCCTGGCATTATTGTGTTTCCCTGTAAGTCATATTTTCCCATAGTACGCTCCAAATATGATAGCTACAGTTTTGTCATTTTGTAATCTGGGGACAATTCAGGCAATATTTGCTCTGGGACTTATTTATTTGTCTTTTCAGAGGCCTGTAAAACTTTCCTTCAGCACATTTTTGAATGCACTGATTTCCCCCCCTGTCAGCTGTCTTCAATGTCCAGCTTTCTTCATGGTCCAGATATAAATAGATATATATCAGTTTCACATATATACCTTCCTAAGTACATCTTGTTTCCATGTCTGTCAGGGAATTTAAAAGGTAAAATGATTTTTTTCACAAAACATACCTTTGTGTATTTCCACAAATATATGCATTTTATGCCAAAATACATTTCCCCAAACATGTGCATTTCACTCCAAAAGTATGTATTTTATAGTCTACCCTAAAATACATATACTTGTATCAATGTGAGAACATTTTTTTAGCTGACACTGTATTGTTAAATTCAGAGGAGTTGAAAAGTCTGAAGGATAGCTGTTTTCTAGTGCTTGCGTTTGTTAGGGATTTGTGAATCAGATCAGTGTACTTAGATATGTTAACCAAACACACTCATCAAGTGACTCCGGCTTGCACGTTTGAATTAGCTGCTTCGTTACAACAGTTGACTGCCTCACACATAGCAGCTCTTGGCACAAAATGCTCGAATGAACTGTGAAAATGGCTGTTGCTGCAAGCAGAAGATATCAGATAGTGTACAATGCTGTATTGTATTTGTCTGTTTGTACCTTAACCTTTTCCCAGAGCTGGGAATCAAAGAGGGCTCCATTGGTTTGCACTTGTTTTGTTTACAGTGTCTGATATATGTTGGGTGAAGTCCTATTAGTGACATACGTATGCATATGACTTGTTTTGGATGTTGCAGTCTGGGAGTGAGTGTGGGAAAGCATCCCAGTTGCAGTTCTGAAGCCAGAAAAGGGTAACAAGGTCATTGTACCAGACCTCTAAGACAACTTCATTTCTCTTCCCTTACCCACTGTGGTACTGCTTGGTTACCTCCCTCTCTCCAATACACAGTCAATAAATGACTGCATTGGTATCTTCCTGGTCTTGACAGTTGCTGGGGTGTATGTGAGGTGCAAGGAGCTATGCATGTGTATACAGTCTATACACTCCAATGTAGAATTTCAAGTATTACTTTCCGACCATCTGATCGATATATTCTGGTGAGCTCTTCCAGTTCAATGGACTGGGAATGGTAGATTAAAATAACACAGCTGGCATGCTTCATACACCTCTGAACCACTTTTCAGATTCAGTTACTACTGTCTCTGTTGCCTCTTGTTCTGAAATAACCATGAATGAGTGGAAGACTTGCTACTCTCTAGCAATGTGGTTTCTATAGTTTATGGCACGACAGTGATAATGAATCTTTGAATTACTTTTGATTGGTAGGAAGCTCTAGGGACGAGTGATTTTGCTATGAGCCAGAGTACTGAAAACTTTTTAAAGTTAATATTTCATTTAATAAGACTATTTTGTTAAGGTCCACTTAGGAGCTAAGGGGAAGGAGAAGGAAGTGATGGAGAATGGATTGATTAATTGGATGATTGTTTTTTCACAACAGCTAGCTTTCAGACTTTATGGCCTCATCATCCTGGGAGACATTGTTTTGCTTTTGAACAATTAGAAGTTGCAGTTAACTGAGCTCAGAGCTCTCAGGTGGCTCTTATCTGATGCCATCGTTGATATTTCTTCTGAAAACATTTCCATACATATTTCTGTTTATAGCCTTACGTTGTAGAAGGATGAAAGTTGTAAAAATGTGGCCTTCATGTGATTATACATGTAAAGCATCATAGATTTTTGGCTGTCCAGTGTTCATACCATTGCATTGGCCAATTTCCACAGCCCACTGCAAAACAACTTTTTTTGGTAAGTGATCCTTTCACTCTTGTTTCAAGATCCCCCCTCCCTATATGTGTACCGAACTATGGGTTACATTTAAGCGTTACTAACAAAAAGTGGGGAGGGGAACAATCCAGGTGCAATGATACATGCAAACACACCAATATTGTTTTGTAATGTTGTATCATGAACATCCTGATTAGTTACACGGAGGTTAAAAAAGTATAATGAATTGAAGGAAATAATAACTGCATCAAACTAGACATGTTTCTGTTCAATAATTAATTTTGTAAATTTGTAAAACTTCCTAGTTAAGTGTAGCAAAAGTTGGTAGGGCAGTGCCTATAAGGAAGTGTGAGTTGATTTGGTTCACTTCAAAATGTGTTCAGAAATAAAAGGCACAGATCATAATACAGTGCACTTTGAAACTGATTATGTCTTTGATTTTTACACTGAACTTTGCAGTTCAAAGATACATATTTTATGGACTCAGCTGAATACAAATGCATAGAGTTTAAATTCAAATTGTGAGGGTTTAAGAAAATGCAGAAAACTAGACGCATATGAAACTGATAAGAACTGCAAACAGACTTTTGAATCAATCCCTAAGTTAAATATGGAATGTAGGACAGAAAGAATTAGAGGAGGACTAAAGGCATAGAATGGGACAAATTGTCTCACCCACAGTTGGTGTGCATGTATGACATGAAAATAAATCTACAAAAGAGGGACAGAGCAGCGCAACAGACTGGTAATTTTAGCACATCTTGAGCATCCTTCATGACAGAACGATACACTAAAATAATCTTTTCTGATACACAAGGACAAGCAGCTTTCAGTTTCCACTAGAGGGCAGTATGATACCTACACACAGAGACACATAATTGTGTACGAATTCAGACTCTCTTATACCTACATACTACCATCTTCTTTCATACCCTTGTTATGCTGGATTGGAATACTGTGATAAAATAAAAGATTCCCATTGAAATCTGAGACTTAATGTTTCAAAAGTGATATAGATATTTTATTTCAGTGTCTATTAAAATATCCCATGTATACAAAAGATAAGACATGGATAAAATGGGGGAGGGCTGCTTTTTCTGTACATGTGTTTATTCATTGTTGGAATGTATATGTCACCTCTCTGCCTTATTAACATTTAGGATGTCTTATGTTCATTCAGTTCAGTAGGGTTTACGAATGTTTGCTAAATAAAACCATATTATGTCATAAAATATACTCGAATCTATTGATGCGGTCACCAGAAAGTTCTATAATGGCAGTACCTGTAATCAGCAGTATAAAAGGATTGCCCCTTTAACCTTCACTTGCTGTTTGGCATTTTGATGTTCCAGTTTAGCATGGAAGACTAATATGGCTGCCCTGATTTCCTGTAGGCCTCATTTCCTATTTCATCAAGCTAGATAAAAATGCATCTATGTGTGTTAGGACTGAGTAACATGATTGCCAATCGTACAAGTCTGCTTGTGTGCATAGTTGAAAAATTTTCCTTATAAAAGAGATCCATACTAGTTTCTTGCCAACAATACTGAAAAGGAATTTTTTCCCCATTAAAGTTCAGCATTATTAATAGACAATTCAAAATAGTGGAATAGAAACATCAATTTCCAATGATATTGCTATACCAAACCAGCTTTAAGGTAGACATACTCCAATGGGAAATTGTTGTGGAAACCTAGTGAAACAAATGGGAATTGAATCAGAACACAACTCAAATGTCATGGAATACATTTTGTTTCATTTCAATGAGACTTTAGAAAGATACCCTCCATAGAGTACAAACAGTGTTCTATCTCAGTCAGACCTATTACAGTACAAGGTCTCTGAGGAAATGCTTTGGGGGGGGCATATTACTTGAATTATAACAAGTGTTTTTACCGAAAACAAGAAATGAGAGCAGAGACTAAGCAGATTTTGTTTCCCCGTTGGCCAGCTATATAGCACAAATATGAGAATATAATAAACCATAATTCTTGCCAGTTTGGCCCCAGATGTTTTGCTGCCTGAAGCTCAGCTTTACCCTGTTAGGGACACCTTGTTAAAATGGCCTGCTTTGGTGCCTCCTCTCATATTTCAATACTCAGTGCATAAAACCTCAATATTATAGTTCTAGTCTTTGCAAAATACTACTCCTGGTTAAGTTATAATCTATCTGCAAAATAAAATAAAGTGGGCAGCATTTTCGAGAATATTAATATTTTCTGTATGACAGCCCTATTTCAAAAGGAGCTTGCTTAGTTAGGAAAGGGGAGTTTGTTTAACCCAGATTGGGTCCCTTCTCCAGGCTGCTCATTCAGGAACCTGTCTTTAGTGGCATGTCACACCCCTTTAAACCCCTTCCTGATTTTAGTAATTATAACCCTAAGGTGACATTAATCCTGGTGGGAAAAAAACCCCATGTGATTTATGTTCAGATTGGTAATGGTGTGATGAGTTAAGCCATTTAAATAAAAGGTTTTTCAGACCAAGATATAGAATAACAAAACAACATAGGCTCATTGACTACCAGGAAGATTAAACATCTAGCATGTAACTGGGTCCATAAGCCTTTTAATTTAGCAGCTCAGTTGGAATCAAAGTAACAGTTTTTCCCTGAACTCTTTACTCAGTATATCACTACACTCTAAGCTCCCACCTGTTTCCATCTGACTCTATAGACTCTATCTATAACCTATCTCTGTTTCCAACCAACCATTTGACAGCTGAACAGTGAAACTTTTCTTTTATATTCTTTCCCTCTCAGTCCCTCCATTTTTTTTAACATTCCAAGAGAGGTGATCGGCACTCTCCAGTTCAGCCAGGGAGGCTTAGATTTAACCCCAGAGGAGGTAATCATAGCCCTTGTTTTAAACTCCTGAATTTAGGAGTTTCAGTAGGAGAGAGAGATATGTTCATGCTCAATTCAGGTTGCTGATGTGTGAAGAGACAAAAATAATCTATACCCAACCAAAACTACACCAAGCCATAAATTCAGTTCATTTTTTCTTATTGCAAATTAAAACCCCAGTTCTTTATTTTCACAAATTATTTGTTGTTATTATGCATTATATGTTCACTGATGAGAAAATGCTAGACAAATAATGGCTTGTGTTACAAAAATGTTTTTTCCCTCACATTATATCTAATTTTGCAGATGAAGCAGATAAAGTCTATGAAGCTATGTGGAGGACCAAAACTAATTCAGAAAGCTAATTATTTTCACAGGGGAGTCTCTTGACAACTCTAAATTAGGTGCTTTGGAATGCTGGAAACTCTCATATTCAGCATTATCAGTCTAATCTATGAAGCAAAAAGAACAATATAGTGACTTTATCTGGAATACATATGGGCAGTATGATCCAATATAAATGTTACATTACTCTGATTCACTACCATAAGAATGCAAGAAATAATAACATTAAAAGTACGTTCTTGCATACAGCTGTTAATTTCCTATTTTAATTTTAAATTTAAATTTAAATTTAAATTTCAACCTACTTGGACAGCCTTCTGGGAATGGCTTTAGGGAGGACACAATTCCCTTATTGCCCCACCCCCACCCCTGACTCCCAGTCTGCTTCTGAGCATAATTCACACTATTATAATTCACACTATTGGTTATGACCTGTAAAGGTCTTTATGGCTGAGGTTCAGGTTTTCTGAAGGACCATGTTCTATCATTAGATTCTGTCTGCTTTTTGAGATCTCAGGAACCCATCTCTCTGTCCCAACACCCCCATAAATACATCTGGTGGGAGTATAGGACAGGGCCTTCTCAGTGGTGGCTAGAAAAGTTACAATTCCACCTCTTTGGTATCTTATACAGGCAGGGGGAAGACTTTCTGGTTGTTTGTTTGTTTTGGTACACCTTTGAAGATGGTCGCTCAAGGGGAATTGGCCCTATATAATGTGCTATATTATCTATTTATTGATTTATTTTTAGTGGTTATATTTTTAACTGGCTTTTATGCTATTGATAGTTTAATTTTATATGAGGTGAATCTTTTAGCTATGTTAACTCTTAGGCCCCGTAGCACCCTCTCGTCCTGCCATGGGGATAGGAGAAAGACGGAACTATGATGATGCTTCTGCAGGAGGTGCAATCACAGGTTAAATCATTGACAAGTTTTCCCTATCAATGATCTGCAATTGTGCCACCATCCTGCACTTACCTGTCCTGTAAAAGGGCAGGAAGTGTGATGGTGATGCTTCCTGCCCCAGCTCAGCCTGGGAAAGTACCTGGCTGCACTGCAGAAGGAAGCAGGATGTCCATTGTGCTCCCTTCTGCAGAGAACCAGTCCTGTGCGGACTGAAGCGCTGCCATTGAACTCTCTTCACCACCAGACACCATCACAAGAAGGTAAGCTGCGGAAAGAGACTCATAAATTTTCTTGTAGCTTCCTGGGAAAAGGGGAGAAAATTAACAACAACAACAGCAACAGTTGTTCTGTACAATCCAGCGAAATGAATGGGACACTTATAGGGTTCATACACATTGCAGTGAGACTTGAATGAAAGAACCAGTGGTTTGTGTAGAAAGTTGGTGTCATGACATTTTCAGTCACCATGCTCTAGTCTCAAACTGAGTCTTTCTTCCTCCCTTTTGTACCTTTCATATCTCCACTCTTCCTAAATCTCTCATAGATTTTATCTTTCATTCACTGGCAATGTGTGATCTGAATGAGGGGTGGGCATGTCACTCGTGCGTGCACCCATGCACACTGCTTGGAGCACACCATTTTGTGAGTGTGCTCCAAGTGAGTGAAATCCATATTTTTGATATTCATCATGATTTATCTATATATTGCCATGTCCAGAAAAATACAGAAGGAAGCGGAGTGTCCATCATGCTTCCTTCCACAGGTAGCTGATCCCATGCGAAGGGGAGCACTCCCATCACGCCCCCTTCCTGGCAGAGCCACTGCCAGGATCACCACTGGAGCATGACAGGACAAGGTAGGGTGCCGAAGGGTGGGGGGGAGAGATTAGTCTGTCATGACTTGTTTTTGAGAAATCCATTTTGATTTTAAGTGATCGTGGCATTCTTTCTAAGTGCTTGCAGACTGTCTGTTTAATGATTTGCTTTAGAATATTTCCTGGTACTGATGTCAGACTGAGTGGGTGGTAATTGTTTGGATCCTCTTTTTTCCTCATTTTAAAGATATGGACATTTGCCCTCCTCCAGTCTGCTGGTACTTCACTGTTTTCCAGGAATTCTCAAACATTATTGCCATTGGTCTGGGATGATTTCTGCCAGTCCTTTTAGCACTCTTGGTTGTAGTTAATCTGGCCCTGGAGATTTGAATTCACTTAGGGCCTTTCTGCACTACGCAGTTATAGTGATATTGTTCCACTTTCAACATCCTATGGAACTGGTGTTTCTAGTTTACTGAGGCTGAAGTGCTGTCTGGGTGAAAATTCTAAATGCCCCTCCCTAAACTGCAAACCCAAGGATTCCATAGGATGTTGAGAGTGTATAATAAACTATAATTGTGTAGTGCGGAAAGGCCCTTACAGTAGTCAGGTATTTCTCTACTACCTGTTTACCTATTCTGTGCTGCATTTCCCCTATTGCATTATTTGCTCCATTCTGCCTAGGTTGAGCACTTGTTTACTCTTTGGGAGAAGACCTAGGCAAAGAAGGTGTTGAGTAGTTTTGCCTTTTATCTGTCCCCTGTTAGCATTTTGCAATCTTTTCCACACAATGGCGCTACCATTTCCTTGTTCTTCCTTTTGCTATAGACATAATCAAAACAGCTCTTTTTATTGTTTTCAACCTCTCTAGCAAGCCTGAGCTGGTTCTGCAATTTAGCTTTTCTAACTTTTTCCTATATGTACTGGATATCCATTTGAACTCCTCTTTGGTGATTTCCCCCTTTTCCCATTTTCCTTTTAAACATTAGCTCAGTTGAAAGTTCTTTTCCATTTCTTGTACGTGCCCCTTTTAAATCTTAACTCAGTTGAAAGTTCTTTAGAAATCCATCTTGGATTTTTTAGATACTTCTCATCTTTCCTCCTCAATGGACTGTTTGAAATTGTGCCTTCAATATCTTGATTCTTCAGTGCTAAGCATTGTTGTTCCCCCAAACACCCCTCTCAATAGCTTATGCATGAGTCCAAGAATCATTTTCTCTTGTAGAGCTTCATAATAGTTCCTGGGCAATGGCTTAGTAAGGACATCTGCAATCATGACTTCTGCTGGGCAGTTTTCCAGCTTAATAAGCCCTTGTTCATATGCATCATTTATAAGATAACACTGTGGCCCTTTCTGCATGACGTCGATGTCTTGTTTCTGTCACAGGATGGCAGCGGTCAGCAGGTTGCGCTTCCACATGACATCACTGCCGTCCCACTGGCATCCTGTTGCGAAGCGCACACGCAGTTTTAGCAAAACAGAAAAAATCCATTTTGTGTCTGCGATCACGTGGTGCTCCTGTCACTTCTGGCCATGTGGAAGCTGCAGAAGCGCATTGGCGATGCTTTCTTCCGTAGCACAGCAATGGAAAAAGCCTGGCTGTGCTGCGGAAGGAAGACATGGCGCAATTGTGTTCTCTGCCGCATGGACTGAGTGAGTGCAGAGGGGAGCATTGTTGACGCGCGCTCTTCTGGCCCCGGAACTGCAGCAAGATGACATGGAAGAGCATTGTCATGCAGAAATGGCCTTTGTTTCAACATGGCTAAACTAAGGACAGATCTTCTCTGTCTGAGAGATCTTTATACATCCTTGTTTGTCTTCATATATATCTCTGTTGGCATTGTCTCTTCTCAAGAAGTATCTTATTCAGTTTATCATTCCATGCTCTGGCAGCTCGTTTTAACCCATAAATTCTCTCTTGAAGTTTGCATACAAGATGTTTCTTATTTTTGTCTTCAATGCCTGGATGTTGTTACATATAAAATAACTTTTATTACCCTATGTAAAAAAATAATATTTATCTCTAAATGCTCAACATTCATCTTTCTTGTTGTTGCAATGCTTAAGAGTGTTCTTATTGCAGGGTGTTTCACAACTGATGCAAAAGTCTGATAATAATCCTCGCTAAACAATTGTGAATAAGCTTTGGCATCTAGTCTGGCTTTCTGTCTCTGAATTTCTCCTGTATCATGTTTGATCTTGAAAATGCACTTACATACTACAACATTCTTTCCTTCTGGACATTCTGTAAGTGTCCAAGTTTTGTTCTTCTGTAGAGACGCAACTTCTTTTTTCTGCAATTTTTCTCCATTTATCTATTTAATTTGTAGGCATCTTATCTAACTGAACCCATGTGGTATCATTCCGGTATTTTTTTCCAATCTTTTCCAATCTTTCAATCTTGCAAGGTAGGAAAGATGTGTGGGTGGTTTTCCATTATTAGATCTGTTTGAGCATCTGAGTTGCACCTCTGTGTCCCGTTCATGTGAATTAAGTGCTTTGACTGTCTAATTGGTGAGCTTCAGTGTCACACTAGGCTCTTCTTGCTGTTAATCTGGAACCAGGGTTTGCATCTAGCATTTTTTCTGTGCCTTGACTCTCATTCTTATCAAAGTACACTGCTCTGACTATGAAAAACTTTTCTTTATGTGGACATAGGTTTCTATAGCCTTTACATCATGGAGACATATCCCACAAATATGCCCACTTTTGTTTTATGGACAAGTTTGGGTCTTTTCTCTTTGAGGATATATACATAAGCTTTGGTCCCAAACATTCTCAGATGTCCCACATTTGTTCTCTCTCCATTCCATAACCCATAAAGTATAGCCTTTTTGGCTGTAGTTAGTAGTCTGTCTTTCAGATAGATTGCTATTGTAATTTCCCCTTCTCAAAATCTTGTTGGCAGTCCTCTATTTAGAATCACGCACCTTGCCATTTATATTAGAGTGTATTTTTTTTCTTTCTGTTACTCCATTCTGTTCTGGAGTATATGGAATAATTGTGTCATATCTAATGTCTTGCCTTCTTAGGAGGTTCTCTATTAAGCTTCCCATGAATTCATCTCCATTATCTGTTCTGAGTATTTGTAGATCTGGGTTAAATTTACTTCTCACTGCTGCCCCATTATCTTGTAGCTCTTCTAGCACTTGGCTCTTTTCTTGGATCAAAATAGGTGAACACGTATCTGCTGTAATCAATAAAGGTCAGCAAATATCTGTTTTTGTTTTCATGGGTCCACAGACAGCATTGTGAATTAACTCTAGAATGCACTGTGTTTCCTTCTATTCTGCTTGCAAAGTGGGGCTCTGGTCCTTTTTGCCTTCACACAGCAAGGAATATGACTTTGTTTCATCATGGCAATCTGTCACCTATAGGTTGCTAGGTAAAGTTACCTTAATGAGCTCACTTATGGCATTGATAGCTTGATGTCTGTCGTTATGTACCACAATCTAAGACAGTTTTCATGCTTTCATTGTTTGATAGTCATTGCACATTTCTTCCTTCAATCAACAGTGTACAGATTGTTAGCAGCAGTTGCTTGCATGTCTCACCATAATTTAGTCTTTCCCTTTAAAATTAACTTCACAGTCTTTCTGTGTTAGGGCTTTAACGGATATTAGATTGGACCCCAAGTCTGACACATATAAGACATTGCTAAGAGTTATTTGTTTCATGCTGCCCAATGAGGGTTTTGCAGAAGAGTTCCCATTCTGTTAGATTTAATTCTTGTTCCTGTTCCATATATATGATCTTTAATGCTTTCATCCAGTTCATCTGTGAAAAAGATCAGTTTTGATACATATGGGATGTTGCCCCCTGTTCAAATTCCAAATATTCACATTTCTATTTGAGTGTGTGGCTTACAAAGCCATCCTTCCAACTCCAAAAGGCTCTCCATAAAAATTGTTATCAATATCTTATTTGTGTATTTCTCTCACTGCAGTCTGCTTGGCTTGGCTTGGTCATATTCCATGCATCCCTTTCTAAGTCTTGAGCTTTTGTTCTCAAAGTAATTATGTTGTAAGTGTCCTATTATACTACATGAAAAGCATTTAGCACCTGAAAATGACTTCCTATAGTGAAATTTGAAGTGCATTTTGGCTCTTAAAGGAGAAGCTGCAGAGGCAATGTCTGCCTTTTTCTAAGATTTAGCGTTTTCCTCTGCTATCAATTTCACTACATCCAGTTGTAATTTCTCTGATTGAGCTTTTAGAGCTGTCACCAAATTCTCAAAGTTTTTCAACAGTCCTTTGAAAATGCATGCAATGATCAATTCTTCTTTCAACTTCCACATAATATTCTTTAATTCATCCATAACTTCCTTCAAATTTGCCAAATGTTTTTGAACCGTTTCATGAGGTTCTATTAATACAGAAATTAATTGCTTTAGCAGTGAAAGATGCTGATTGGCATTTCATTTCTTGTGCAAGTTTTTAGGATATCTAACATTGATTTGGCATTTTTCCCGTTTGGAACATAGCTATATGTCTCCTCAGTAAAAGTGCTGGCTATGAGACAAAAAGTATCAAGGTCCCCAGTCTCCCAAGCTGGGACTCTTTCTGTTTCCATTGGCCTGTGCTCTTTGCAGACAGCCAGGAGCTGAGTTCTTGCTAATGCAAGTTCCATTCAGCAAATCCATATTGAGAAAATTCTCCCTGTAAGTTTGGGAATTGTCAGCTCACTATTCCAGGAGGTTGCCATGTTTGTTCTCACATGTGGCCTTGTTCTTCAATTGATCTTAATCTTTTCACAGATCTTTTAAAAACAAAAGTATGGTGTCTATGAACCTGATACAGTGTGTGTGTGTGTGTGTGTGTGTGTGTGTGCATGCAGCATTTAGAGATCCTGGCACTTTTTCGCACGGCATTTCTGAAGCGAAAGGGCCCCTTGAGCGGTCCATACGACGCACTCACATTTGCACAACGCTCAAGGGCCTGATGTGGACCGTGCATGCATTTTTTCATTTTCGGCTCAAAGCTGAAAATGCTGTGCAGTTGCACATCGCTCCGGGGCCCCACGCGAACTTCCTGGCGTGCAGAGCCTCGGGAGCTGGACCGGTTATGTGTCCTCTCCTAGTGCAGCCTGGGAGATCCCAGGCTGCACTGTGAACAGAAGAGGCGGGGTGCTCGCGCGACCAGGAAGCAGCTGCGGAGCCGAAGTAGGAGGGATGTGACAGCCTTCCTTCCAAGGCTTCCTGCGCGAGCCGTGCAGCCCAGCACCAGGAAAAGGTAAGGTGCAAAAAGGGCCCTTGAGTAAGGAGCAAAGACACCAGTGGCTTGGAGACTTTATTATAGGAACTCCATTCTAATATAGAAAGGTTATTCAGGATGCTAATCTAATCTAGGAAAGAGATGAGAGCGCACTGGTAGGAAGAGAAGGGGTTGGAAAGCATCTCTAAAAGTATCAATTTACATCGCAGAGCAGTCAGTCTCGGTAGACAAGAAAGGACCACAGCTTGAGTCACTTGAAATATCTAATCCTATTTCTACTGCCCACTCTGAGGCATTCTTGACTCTTCAGTGCTAAGCATTGTCACACTTCTAACAAACTACACATTTTTAGAGGCATTCACTTTAGGTAAAGCTGTCTGTTGGATCTTTCCAGAGAGATGAATGTAGAATAGAAAGGAAGTCAGAATTATGCTGTAGGTTTCTTTTCATTTTTTTAAATGAAAACAGTTTGTACTTTTTGTACTCTTCAAAAAATGCATTTATTTTTGTCCTTACTATTCTAGCCATGTAAATTGGAAGCCACAGATCATACTTTGTGTGCAATGACCTCCAATTTCTTTATTAGTCCTTGAGTGCAGATCATATCACTATGGCTGCCATCCAAGACACCATTTCGTGTTTTGTTGATGCGCATCCAAGCTGGTGTTTCAGCCAGGGAACCATAACAGGCCACCTGTCCTTCTTGTAGATTTGGCACTTTTTGTACACAGAATTGATGTTATGGAACATTACTTGTCATGACTGTAAGTTCCCTGCTGGACTGTTGTCATTGTATTTTTTTTTATACATTTTGCAGTCAAAGTGACGGCATAAACCTTAAACATTCAGGCAGTTATCAAAAGCAGGATAGCAATACTCTAGACGACTAGCCTAGGCACTAGTCAGAAGCAAAATAATGTCTTCATTAATATTGCATGTACCTTTTATGGACCAATAATAATTATTTTTGATTGTATGGAAATGTTCTTTATGGGTTTTTACATCTGCATGTATATTTTTATAATAGGTCTTTGAGCCTTACAGTGCTTTATTTCAGAATTATCACCATAGGTAGAAAATGCCTGCTGTTTGAAAAACATGAAAATTACAGAAAATTTCATCTGAATCTGGCTTAAGTTATAATATCAAAGACTTAAATAACAAGCGACCGAGCTGTAGAGAAGTTTATCTTAAAAAAGCCCTAACTGCTTTTCCTTTGTCTTTGTAACTATAACTAAATTGTTTGGGGGAAAAAACCAGCCTTGTCTAAGACAGCTTCAGGTTAAGAATAGCTTTCAATTATATATACCAAAGAAACGGGGTAATGTACAGTATGAGCTCTTAGCAAGAGTATGGCTGCTGATAACAAAATGTTTGCTATGCACTACCGTGTCCTTCACTTTCTTCTGAAGAAGACACCAAAACATATCTGTGTGCTGATCAGACTTAGTTGGTCTGGAACTTGATCATCTGTTTGTGTGTTCACTAATGGCTTAAGATTCCTTAAAGATACTGATGCATTACTACTGAACTCAGTTGTTCTTACTGGTGTCAGCATTCATTTCTAGCTCATTTGTTTGTTTGTTTTTTCACTACTTATAAGATGGCCACATGCATCAGTATCTTTTTTTTTTCAGACAAAAGGAATTGTTCTCTGAAAATGTAGAAGCAGTTTGGGTGCCATCATTTTTCTGAGGAACAGAAAGCTCCATACCTGCTGCAATCTTGACAATGAGCAACTCCTCAGCTGATGTTGTCTGCATATCTAAGAATACACATTTTCATTGCTAAGATGTATTTAACATCATCTCTAGTTTGTCCCTGAATGTATACTTCTCTGCCACTCTGTTTCTGTTTTTAATATGCACTTGGCCATAGTGATTGACTCTGTTTTATAATAGCAGATTGTGGTATCTTCTGTTATTTGTCACCATGGGAATGTTAAGCTAAGATTGGGAGGTATAATAAATGAAGAATTACAAGTAATTTTGAAAAAAAAATAGAGGGATGGAAGGGAGAAAACAGGCACTCTCTTGAGGTGATAGGCTCTATGCCAGACATATAGAATGGCCATTTATAGACATCATCACTGTTATTTAAAATACATTGTTGGGTAAGAAATGTGCTGTTCTTTGAGCTACAAAAATTTTCAACTTGAAAACTGATTTTCTAATTATTATTGAGCCAGGATTAGTGCTTGAAAGCAATCCTGCATATGAAGCACAGGAGCCAAATGTATTTCTAAAATTCATTAAAGATAATAAAAAGATGACAAATCTCTTACATTAAAGAAAGTCAGATAATGTATTCCCATCTGAGTAGCATTACAGATTTAAAACTAAATCAACAAAATTTGAAAGAGTGAAGATGGCTGTAAAAGGATGAGAATATCTTCATTTTTCCACCTAATAATTTCTTATTAACCTTTGAAGGCTTATTTGAAACAAATTATATTAGGTGATTACATCATGTGGCGAATCTGTTCATGCAAATAGATTTTACATAGATCTCAACCACAAAAGGATAGTACTGGCTTCAATTCAGTTTTTGGTAAAAAAAAATGGGAGAAAGATCATGTGAATTTATCTTTTTCTTTATGTCAATGAGTGTGTGGTTCATGGAATATTAAAAAGAATGAAAGAAGAGTGTCGTTTCTTTAAAGGAGACCATCCTGGTTGTTCAAACGGTGATAGAAGCTTTATGTGTATGCATGAGGCAACTGGCAAAGAGATTTAAAGCTGCCATTAATTTTGTCTGACTACTGTTTAGTATATCCTAGAAAAAATATATGGCTTTGCTTAGGCTAAAAACCTTGCTCCTTTTTCTCACCTTTTTCTCTTTTGTATTCTCTCCTTCCACCCTTTCATCCATACAGCCTATGCCAGCTTTGCTTTTAGACGTTTAGAAACATCTCACTTATTCCTTCTTAGTTCTTTTTTCTCTTTTCTCTTGCTTTTACTCTTCTTTCTATCACTCTCAATACATAATGACTCATTTTACTTTCTTTCTCATCTCTTTCTCCCTCTTCCCTTTCTCCCAGTTCTTATTCAAAATTTCCATTTCCTAACTCTCTCTCAGGGTTGCTAAATTCTTGTTGTCTAAATCCAGGCAACCATATTAGCTTACTATGCAAATTATTTTCTCCTGCAAATCATGCAGTAAGTCATGAAAGAGTCAAGTGGTAGCCTCACTCCATACATTAATTTACCATTTAGAAATACTCATTGCAAAATTATTTTATAGAGGAAAAACAAAAGGTTGGATTTTATTAGCTTCTTTGCATATAACACACAACTGTAGCTGTAGGTTTTTTGTACATCTTGAGATAATGACAATGATGATAATGATGATTATAATTAACTTTATTTATACCTCACCCTTCCCCTAGGAGCGATGTTTTTTCTTTAGTACTTTTTCTCCTCATAGAATAGGAATATATTTCATGACTGCAGGATATGCAAATAATAAACAGGTACAACTATACACATCTACTCAGAGGAAAATGCCATTGAGTTCAGTGGGACTTACTCCTGGGGTAAGTGATAGGACTGATTGCATCCTGAAGCACAGTCTCACTAAAAGGATCTTAAATCCAACCAGTTCAAACACGTGCATTAATCTCTCATACCAATGCAAGCAAAATGCAAAATACAAGCAACAATTTAAGAAAGATAAGACAAGAAGCAACCTTTACCGTGGGAATGGAGAAAATGTGGCCTGTTGGGTCAAATTGTGGGCCCAAGCTCATATTGGTGACCCTCCCTCACGTTATTTTCAAATTATTTTCAAGCAAAATCCCAAACAAAATGTTAACCTCTCTCCAACAAACCCAGAAGTCACAATCAGAAATTCTATCCGGTCACAACTTCCAGTTAATTTTCAGCCCCAGGTGGGGATGTGCAACTTCCAATGGGTGCTTGGGAGCCAAAACTGACCCCTGCGCTCACTGTGATTGCCCACATGAGCTTTATCTTAAACCTTGTTTGCTGTTCTAGCATTCATAACAAAGGAATGTCACTTAACTGATTAATAGCATTACTGTTTACGGTATCAGTGACCCACACTGCGTCGATGCAGTGAAGACAGTGATGTTCTTTCTCTCTCTCTCTCTTAAACATTTTTAAGGCCTGGAAATTTTGTCCCATTTAGACTTGTGACTTCATTTATTCACTAAATACACTGAAAGACAGTAGTAGGATCTTTAGTGGAGTCAATGTGCACCAGGTAGCATGAGCAGAATCCTGGTGAAAGTCTGCCAACTACATAGTATAGCAACTGTACATTCCCTACTTGTTTTTACCACAGTAGTTTTTTTTTTAAATTCCACCCTCTACCTTCCTTCTTTCTTCTGCTCATTCCGAATTTCTCTTTCCTCTTGTAACAGGCAATACAAATTCTCATTAATTCATATTCACATTTTCTCACACAAATATACATATTTGAAGTTAAGAAAAAAAAAGGGTTCACCAGGTAGTTTCATTGTGCAAAAGTAAGACAAGTTTTGCTGCAATTTGGAAAAAAGCTGAAAGTGAAGGTTTAAGCTGGAAGTAGAGGTTTAAATGTCAAAGCTTACCTCGAAATGAGCTGCTGGCGTTTGGACTGTATTTCGATGCTTTCTGCTGTTGAAGAGACCTGTACTTTTGAGGAAACCTCTTACTTCCAAGGGAACATGTTCATTTCTCATGAGTCTGGTATCTGCCACTGAATAACTGAACATGGTACAGCAGGTTGCAGACATTTTTCACACTCATACCAATGAGAGTTAATTAATGTATTGTAAAAAACAATTATACAAATTTGGTTGTCCAGAGATGAACAACACTGCCAGTTTTCCAAGTCTCTCCTTCATATGTACACCAAATTTCAAGTGTCACAGGCTCAGAGCTATGGTTGAAATAGAAAGACAAATACACACAGCCATACTCACTTATCATATAATATTGGGACTTCATACATAAATAGGCTGAGACTATATTATGCTTGCCCCATGAAATATGGATGGACAGAAAAATTCAAGGACTTTGTATAGGCCTTCAATTTATTGTTGTAGCTTCTTCAACTTTTTGTAACAGCCTCATTTCCAACTGGCAGCTTACATTGTTGGAGAAAAGATCTCTATTCACAGAGAATCCACAGATACAAACTTGCCAGAAGAAGGATATATATCACAGCCAGAATTGGCTCTACCATCGAACAGACTTAGGAATCTGTCTGAGGTAACTGATTTGGGCTGCCATGAAAAGAGCAATAGAGCGTTAGCTAGCTACAGTATTTAATTTATTTTTATTACCAAAGGGAGGGAGACTTGTCAGTTGCTCAAATTAGCTAACCAGCTGGGTACTATTCACTTCAGTTCAGGAAGAGAGAATATTTGCATTTCAGTCAGCAAAATGTTTTGGACTGTTTTGACAAGACTCAACTGCACTGAGTTGTTTTTTTTTTTAACACGCTTTTCTTTGCAGAATCTAGTAATTATTGCTGCCTAGCACCGGACATTCGTCTTGACCTTTGCAGTAATCCTCAGATTATTTTATAACTGATTTTTCTTTCTTTATTCCAGATTTCAGAAATTTTGGCCCAGAAATTGAACCAAAATTCCATCCAATTTGACTTAAAACCTGGGGTTAGAATCTTTGTCCATGCTGCCCATTTAACAGCAGGTTGGTACTGATTGCTTAATTTTTCATCTCATGTTGCTTGCACAGTTTATTGTCAAGTCTTCATGCAGTGCTGTAGAAATGTCCTGTTTTTAAAATACCTGGAATGCTATCAATTTCTATTAGGCCATTTCCACAAAACATCGCTATCCTGTGATGGGGATACATTGCTGCCGCTTCACGAGTTGTGCTTTCACTCAATGTCATCATGGTTCCACTGCCAATGTGTCCCCACCCGTTGTGATCATGGTATATTCCATTACCAGAAAAAATCCAGTAATGACCCTCAATCGTGTGACACCCTCATCGCTAGCAGCCATGCGGAAATGGCAGAAGTGTGATCTATGTGCCTCCTTCCCCAGTGCAGCACAGGAAGTGGCCGGCTGCACTGTGGAAGGAGAGAGCATGTCCTTCATGCTACCTTCCACACAGGCAGCTGGCCTGGTGTGGAAGGGAGCGTTTCAGTCACACTTCAATCCCAGCAGTGGCACTACCAGGATCACAGTGGGATGGCAACAGAAAATGGTAATGTCTGGAAAGGGCCTTACACTGTTTTGAGAGTAGTTCAATAGAATCAATGCCAGAGTTACAGTGCAATGTTAAATGGGGCTACTTGATATAAGCCACCTTAGATTGAATTATGCTTACTCCCAATATGTGTGCATGGAACTGCAGCCTCTGCAAAACAAAAATGGCATCCTTTTCTGTTCTCTGTTATGAATAGACAATTGCCTCCAAAGAAGATGTAGGTCTGTCTTCCTTTCTTCCTTGCAGCTGCCCAGAAAATTACGTGGCTTGACTCATTATTCCTTTTTGGCTTGCAGTTGGCTTATTGTTTTTTCATTTGTCATTTCATTCAGTAATTTTAGCAATTTTCTTCCTTCTGCAAGAAAGTGTTTGACTAATGCAGGGGAAAACACTCCCTGTGCATTTTTCAAAGACTATTGGAAATTGAGAACTTATTCTGTGAAAAATTCACAGAGGGATTTTTTATTTTTTTTATATTGATTGATTGATTGATTGATTGATTGATTGATTGATTGATGGTGCAGAGAACAGCATTTCCTGTGAGGGAAACAGCATGCATGATTTTTTTTTCTCAGAGTAAGTTAATAATCTGCAAAGATTCTTGTCAGTCCAGCATTCTCCTTGCCACGGTCTCCCAGCACCCCAGAAAACATGCTCTTTTGACCACTTTTCCAAATATTTGTAAATATTCTTTCCATCCCTACACAATAGTCTTTAAGTTGTTCAAAGATTCTGTTGTTTTCATTGCAAGACACTAGCATGTCCATGTTTGGAATACATTTATGTGTGTAGTTTTTTTCCTTGGTTGGTGAGAGATTGTTTCTAAGCCAAGAAGCCTATACAATTTCAGAGTCTCCATAATGTACCCACTCAGAGGAGATTTTAGTTCTTATTCCTTCAAAACTGCCATAAAAATTCCCTGCCTCCATAGTGCAACTCCCCCCACTATCTACAGGTATTGTAACTATTTTATAGATAGATGGATGGATGGATAAATAGATAGTAACTTTATAGAAAACATCAGCTGAGAATCAAAGCTGAAGTATCAGTAAGAAAAGCATGCTATTTCTATGACATGCTGTCTATATCTCTAAGAAAATACTCCAATGTGTTCTTTTCACTGCAGGGAATTTTTCTCAGCTTGCAGCCTCAGACTAGTTTATTCAGCAGGAACACTGTACCTATTTTCTGATTGGTTTGTTCTTTCTCACACTGATAAAGTCTGATTGGAAATATGAAGGCTGCAAGTAGATTAGATCAGGGAGAGCAAATGAGGAATGCGTGAAAGATTCCAGTGTGAGGAAAATTTTTATTGATTTCCCCATTCCACAGTACTGTCCTACTAGTCTGGTTCGTGCTGTTTAATGGTGGTTGCCTCTGCAGATAATGCTATTTTTAGTTTGTGAGCACTGGTATATGATTATATTTGCACATGAAGCATACCGTGAATCCTAAATGCCATTTGGATTTGACTAATTTGTCTCAACGAAATTGACAATAAATTTCCAAAGCGATAATCAGCTTTGGCTCGTGCCAAGTCTGGGTGGCAACACCTATGTTTTACTTGCAAGGACACAAATTTCATCAATGAAATATGAGTTATGCTGCCAGTGTCCTGAAGCAATGATCTTTCAGGAAGCTGGAGCATAAATGTCTTAAACTGGAAGAAGGAAATCTGCCCAATTCTGAATTTAGGCACTTTAACCTTCAATGAGAATATGAAAGTGTTGATATTTTTTTCCCCTTCATTTCCCATTCCTTGCAAGCTAATTAGTAAAACTTCTGAATATCACAGAGTGAGGACAGGTCAGATGAACCTCATTTGCAGGATTATAGTATTTATATTTGATATGATGCTGCAAAATTGATGCCAGTTTTTTCAGGATACCTTTGAAAATCCACCAACAGAAACCCATTTATGTCATTTCTAAGTCTAATATTTTAGATAATTAGATAAAGTGTGCAAAATCTATTTTAAATGCCATTAGTTAGATCCATGTTCTTTAAAGTTTTGTGTAGAAAGTCTGCCGTTTCTGATATCTGTTTAACTCCCTTTGACTTCCATAGGACGTATGTGTGAAAAACTGGAGGACTACCTCACCTGCTTTTCAGTTTTTGACTGCTAATGATATCCATGGCAGCAACATTTGTTAATAATTCTCTTTCCTATCAAAACTATATTTTCAAGATTCCCATTGCTACAATGGCTGCAACAGCATCCAATGAGCTGTTTGTGAAACATGGACTTTCAACTCTCATCAAAATGATATATTAAATAAATAAATGAGATAGTGACAAGTGAGAAAACAAGGTAGTTGGCATTTCAGTGCAGACTGACCAAATTTGTCCATTTTGAGCCTCAGCATGAATTGGAATGCTCTTGATTGTGTATGTTACATTTGTACATAATGAGCAACTGCCGTTAGCTGACAGTGGCTATAGAAGCCTTGCTGCTGAAATCAGAAGCTCGTGTACGTAACATTAAGATTCAGTTTTACATTACATGCAGACCAGTCCATAGGATGTTTCCCTAGTATTTCTTATGGAGACTGAATCAGTCAGATATCGAAGGAAACAAAAGCAATCTTTTATTATGTCTTGATTTGATGCTACAATAATTTTATGGGTCTTGAAACTTCCAGCCTGCCTATCCTAAAGCCATTTAGCACATACTAGCCAGATACTATTCACTGGCAAAACATTTTTTTACCTCATATATATTATTCATTGTCTCATATTTTATCTATTAAAAGAAGTCAAAAACTCTTCTTCATAAAATCTATTAATCATTGGCAGAGTTAGGTCCTGATGACACTCATAATCCTATATACTAGTAGGAGGAGGAGGAGGAGGAAGAGGAAAGTCCCTCTCCATAATTATCCCTAGTGACAATGCAGCATGCGCAATGGGCATGGCATCTAGATTGAAAGCTAAAGGCAAGAACAGCCTGATGAGAAGGAAAAGAACAACGTATTCCTGGAGGAAGGAATGGCTGGCAGACTGAAACACTGGACATAAACATTCCATACTGCAATATTTTGTTGCAGATACCACTTATAGCTTTCCTGTTTCCTGTTTGGTTTCCTGTCTCCCTTTGTACTTGAATTTTCCCCTTCCCTTAATTCCATACTACGTACTCTTTATGTTTACTGCACAGTTGGCTGACCTAGACCTTACAAGTGGCCCTTAGGTCTACTATTCTGGGGCTTGCAGGCCCTTTCCATACTTTTGAACAGATGAACTTCCTTCGGGCTACCTAAGTTTACTCTTTTCCATAAAAGATTTCATTTGATTCAAATTTGTTTCAAATTTCCATTTATTTCAAAGGCTAAGTGAATGGGTTTCATTCACAGAGTTAGAGGTGTAAATCTTTGCATTGTTCATTGGTGCAGGTAAAGACAAATAATTTCATATTATTCTTTCTGTAGTTCTCTGTATAGTTTTCTCCTGACCGCTGCACTTTGAGGGTAATTATTCAACATAGAAATCCTTGTATTTTGTTTGTTTGTTTTCTGCATAATAACTCAAGGTGCAAAAACACCTGTGTTTCCTGCACAGGAAACATGTTTTTGTGGAAGAAACACATTTTGTGCATAAAAAAGCATGGCTTTTTAAAAAGGAACATCCTGTGTAATTTTTGCTGAGAAAACACACATTTTTGTGTAGAATAGTTTTCCCAGAGACTTTACAAACCATGAAGAACCACTGTTCTATCCTTGATTAATTTTAAAAGCACCAGGAAAGCCATTTTTCTGCAGAGAAATGAATACTCCTTCCTTCCTTCCTTTCACTATATAGAGTGACTTGCCCGTTTTTGGCAAATTCTAATACCATAATCAGGCATTCTGTAATGACTGACATTGCTACCTTTTTCCAGTATTTGGCTAACACTGTGTTGGCAGCAATCAAGAGATGTATAATTACAAGTATGAGCAATAATTACACTAGATGTTAAAGAAATACAAATTAGGATCAAATCCCACTATTTTAGTCAAAATACAATCAGAATAAATTCAGTTCCTCAAAGGTAGGCATTTAACAGTGTTAACAATCTACCTATGAAGTACACATCTCCTGCTGTTTCTACAAAGATCTCTTTCGAGTCCATATCTGATCTCCAGATTTGGAAAAAAAAGTTTCTGCAAAGAGTTCTAGACATTTTTAAAAAAATTCCTTTAGAGAGTATGAAGAATGAGTCACTGTTTAAAGCATTTCCTAAGCCAGATTTACTAATAGCTTCTCTTGGGATCATGGCTATATCCAATTAGCAGCACAGCAAATATCTGCATGCCCTCTTTCTAAATCTGTGAAAACTATAGGAGGTGAGAAAAAATGCTGCATAGTTTCTTTTGCTACTAAATTAAAAGTGTCCTCTAAATAGGCAACTGCCACTTTCAAGTGGACAAAGTTCTTTGTAAAAAATGCAATCAAGAAGCATACAAAATTAAGGTTTTGGATGTCTCACTTCTCTAAATTACCCAGAATGGCTAGGGATTTTCAGTGTGCAGGCATTCAACTCTACTTAAACTTCACTCCCAGAACCCATTAAGATTCTTGAGCTACATATTTAAGATTACCTGTGTATACATTTACCAAGTATAAAACACTGTTATTCAACAGTGCTTATTCAACAGCAGGGCTATCAAGAAAATTCATATCTCCAGAATCGGAAATATAAATCTTGGGGTTGTAATGTTCACCTCAAAAACAAGGTGTGTATTGTGACCTCTATATGCTTTCGTGCCTTGAGATTTTAATGTGAGTTTGAAAATATAAGTTTTGTCTCCAGTGAGCTGCACCTGAATTCCTTCTTATTCTGTTTCCTCTTCCTGACTTGCTGTCTGAGCTTCGTTTTCATACAACACATATATAGCACTATGATTTCAGTTTAACAGCCGTGGTTCCATCCTGTATAATCCTGAGATTTGCAGTTTAGGGAGGGATGATGAAATCCTCATCCAGAGAACTCTAGTGCTTTATTAAACTACAAACCTCAAGATTTCATGGCAAGTTGCCATGACAGTTAAAACAGAATCACAGCACTATAGTTGTGCATTTTGAATGTACTATAGGTCTCTAGTGACAGCATCAGAAAATTCTACGAAGGAAGGAAGGGGCCTTCAAAATGTCAGTCACCCTTGGGAAAAGAATGCTACATTTCTTAGCTATGACTCAGATAGTGTGGGCTGGTGCACAAGAAGCCTAGGAGGAGGAGCCTTCCTTGTTTTGTTTCTCTTCATTTCTGCCACGGATATCAGAGTGGTAAAATGAAGGTACTTGAATTATGATGTTAGGATGGAGGAGGAGGAGGAGGAGGAGGCTTCAAGGGTGTCATGAGAGTAAGCCAAGTCCAGGTTTTTCATTCATTTCCAAACAACCGACCAACCCACTGAGAATGGTAGAAATCCCACCCAAATAAATATTAAGTGGAAAATGTGAACTATTTATAAATGAAATAAATATCTTTGTGCTCAGCCAAAATACCTGTAGAGTTTCCCAAAATTAGAAATGGATATTTTCCATTGTGCTGAGAAGAATCGATGTGCTTGGACAGTATCTGATCCTCCCATCAGAAATGCAGTGTGGTTTGACTTGAAGGCACATGAGTAGCTTTGTTTAGTTCACTGTTGGTTGCTGCTATACTTTGGTTTGGTAAATGCCCTTGTACTGTAGTATGTGTCCTACAGCATTGTTTCACAGGCTATCTGATGCGGTGTGTGTGTGTGGGGGGGTCAGTTTTTTTTCTTTTAATGTGCCAGGGACTGGTACCATATTTGTGCCCATTGACTGCAAATCTTTCTTTTCCCCCCAAAAAAAACTCCTTATGGGCTGGGAGCCAATGGCTTGTGGACTGCCATAGTCCAGGGACAACCACTTGGAGTACGCTGTCCTTCAGTAATAGATATTTGGAATTAGTCCACCGCTTTTCTGGAAAAGCCAGTCTTGCCTCAGGCGCTGTTTAGCATCTTCTGCATATGTCCACATATCTCTCTGCATATTGCTGTGTTCTGGATCTTGGACCTGTGCAAATACAAACCCTAAACCAGGGTTGACCATGCACAACACACAACATGCATCCCTTGCTTTTCTTTGAGATCCTGTGTCCTGCATCCATCAGAATTACTGCTGTGTTACTGAATATGGTAATGTGTCAACAGCAAAAGTGCATATTTCTTCAAGAACAAGATGCACTAGGAATAATAGTGCTCTCCAAAACAAAGCATGTACTGCCTGCATACTTTTTTAAAAAATGCAGCTTTGATTGCTGCCAGTTAAATACAGAATTTCAGTGGTACAGGAGCATTTTTAAAACAAAAGACCATCCTGGTGCTGGCCAGATTTGAAACTCAGCAGAACAGGTGCAGTAGGATACAGCCCCTGTGGGAATGCATCTTCAAACTCTGGAGGTTACATACCCCAGCTCTGCAGCCTCAGAGCAGTGATCATTCTACAAGTCCTATAAGTATGTGCAATTGAGTCTGTAGTGCTTCCATCTATTTGTCCTTAAATAAGAGGTTCCCAAATGGAGGCCCAAGAATAAATGAGTCTGCATGAGCTTGGTTGCCTGAGAACAAAGCATCTATGTCGGAATGGGTATCTAAATCAAAGTCACAAGACCTATAATCTTGTATGTATGCTGCCTTATTAGAATATTTGGGACCTGATGCTCTAAACTTTGTCTAATTTTTTACAGCCCCACTTATAGATGTCACGCCTAGCCACAGTGGTTCAGCTATGCTGATGCTGCTGTCCGTGGTATTTGTGGGATTGGCAGTATTTGTAATCTACAAATTCAAAAGGTAGGCTGCCTTCCTTCTTTTCTTACTGTTCTTCTGTCAGGTATGAAAGCAAAATGCAAGAAGAACCTTAGGTACACACCAACAATGGTTTCTGTTAATGTTTTAGGAAGATTCCGGGCATTAATGTTTATGCACAGATGCAGAATGAGAAAGATCAAGAGATGGTCAGTCCAGGCAGTCAAACTGAAAGCATGCCTAATGTCCCTCAAAGGGAGATGATGACCCCAGAGCAACTAGTAGATGAGAAGTTGGAGACCCGGCCCATAGGTAAATAAATTACAGCAGCCAACAATTGGTCAAAGTCTGCCTTCTGATTGGCTAAATCTATTCTGAGTCTCCCAACCTCCTCTGCTAAAACACTCACTCTTCCCACTGTTCAGTTAATCTCTCTAGATTGCTCTAAACTAATTCCAATATCTTTCCTCTTTCTGTTCTGCTTTAGTGAATAAGAAAATTGACAGTGCCGTTGTCTTCACTATAATCTCCCTTGCCCCCTGTCTCTTTCTTTTTCTCTCTTTCCTTGTGAGTACACACTTGTATGAACATTATATATTGAGTAAAAGGTTTTATAGCTTCTTCTTTGTACTTTCAGCCATGAAATTCAGTTGTAATGATAAAACTGGTCAAAGTGCAAAATCTTCCTGCCATGCTATCAGATTTTTTTGTAAAAACAAAAACACTATTTCTATTGCATAATATCTATCTATCTATCTATCTATCTATCTATCTATCTATCTATCATCTATCTATCTATAGTATTGATTTATTTCTATTTCCCCTTCTAAGGAAAGCTCATATACTGGACATGATCAATTTTTAAATATATATAACAGCTGGATAAACAAAATATAGTAAAATAGCATCAGATAAATGTTATCCTTCCAGAACATCATCTCACAGGCAGTCATTGTCTTATGTTCTATGTACATTGTAGTTAACAACTAATCTTGCAAAGGACACATGGAGACTTTTTGTTTTATTTTCTGCCATCTGCCTCCAGTGTAATCAGCTGGAAGAAATGGAAAAGAAAAACAACAACAAATGTGTGTACAAATAGTCGGAGGAGATGAAGATGCCTGAAGAAAAATCCTAATTATTTTGGTGCCACAAAATAGTATTGTGTGGCTTAGGTTTAAGACGACAGACCACCAGCCAGTTTCTTAATAGCAATCCTCAATTAACTCAGTTGTTTTTGGCAGGATATGAGTGGAATTTCATCAAAGACAAGAGCCTGGGGATTGCAGTCGAGACAGAAAGTGAAAAACTTTATGTGTATGTAAAGATTTGTATGAAATGGTGATTTTCATCAGATCTTAAATTATTGTAGGCCACATATTAGCATGTGAGCAATAAGCAGACTCCAAACTTGCCATGTATTTGCATCTGATAAAAAATCTGGGGATGCCAGAACATGATAAAGTTCTCACCAGCTGAGAACATGATACAGACAGATGGGATCTCTGTTTCATTGATAGGCTCATATGAACCTACCTAGTACTGAATCACACCATACTCTTCAATTTAGAAGAGTATGTAATCTTTTTAGGCAGTAGCCATCCTGAGTCTTTGGGAGAGGTCTTTGTCAGTGTTCCCCTTTTAAAAATCAAGTAGAGGTACCTGGGATTGAACCTGGTATTTTCTGCACTAAAAGAATTTGCTTGGACATGAAGGTCTTTTTTGCAAGACGATGCTCTTGTGCATCATCCTGTCGCAATCCTGGCAATGCCTCTGCCGGGATGGGAGCATGTCCCCAGTGCTCCCCTCCACACCTGACCAGCTGCCTGTGGAAGGGAGCATGAGGGACACACCTCTTCCTTCTGTATTGCAGCTGGCCTTCTTCCCATGGTGCAGTGGGGAAGGATGCTCATGACTGTGCTTCTGGTCCTTTTGCATGGCTGTCTATGATGGAAGGCTCATGCAGTAAGGGGTCATTGACAGAGTTTTTCCATCAATGATGTACCCTGTGATCGTGCCAGCTGGGAATGCGAGAAGGGAAGGACCATGACAATGTCATGTGGAAGCATCATGCTCCTCTTCTGGCCATTTCCGGCTGGCCCCTCCCTAAACTGCAAACCCCAAGATTCGATAGGATGTTGAAAGTGGAATAATAGCGCTATAACAGTCTAGTGCAGAAATGGCCTATGTCCCCATGCTGGGAAGATGCTGTCCTGCAGAATGGGCTTAAGTAACAGCCTTTATGCTTTGCGGCTAAGTGCACCATTTTTCACATTTCCACATTCATCACCTGCAGGCTTATTTTTTAAATCATGTTGCTCCTCACTAAATACTGAATTCATCCCTATTCATTGTGAATGAATATTGAATACCTCCTTCTTGAATATTGTATGTTTTTCTTGATTGAGGTTCCTGGTTTTGCTTTTCCTTTCTGCTATACAGACCATTGCAAGATATACTCTGATTTAGACTTACAGTTGGACTCAGTCCACAGTCACTTTGAAAAAGGATGGAAAGCAGAGTTTTTATTGATTTTTTTACCTTTTTGATTCCTCTGTGCAATTCACCTTTCTTTAATTGCCTGAGAAGAAATCTAGGAAATGAGATTTTATCCTCAGGGTCAAATGAGAACAGCATACATTTGAAGAATGAATGGTTGGCAAAACTGTATCCATTTGCTTCAAATGTTTTCAATGTTCCCCTAAATTTTCACATCATCAACTGGGGAGTCCTATGTCTCCAGCCAAAAATCACTGACCTAGACTACCTCTGTAAGAGTTTGCAAAATTTAAATGTAATATTTTGCCTCAAACAGAGATAAAAATTAGATGACTTCTGATTTTTTTTTCAGTCAACAATTCTGTTGAACAAATGGAAATGCCATAGATTTGAAATCTTGGTTGCCTGAGTGTGTTTTTAATTTTTTTTAAAAAAATATTGTCCTTTGCAAAGTTTATTTCTATACTTGTTTGGAATATTGCTGATCCATTCCAATATAAAGGTATGCAACTGATGGGTTTAATTTTTAATTTTTTAAATGAAATTCAATAAAATGCAATAAAATTTACAAAAATTCAATCAAATTCATGAAAAGTGAAACAGAGTACTGGCAATGTTAAATTATGTAAGTATATGAAAATCTTCTCTATATTACTACCTGCACATTTTTAAAAAACAATCATAGTAACAAGTCCTTCCCTAAATTATTCAATACGTTGGTGGAGAATAACTGCAATGGCTAGATTTAAATGGTAAATCCCATCATTGTCATTGACCTTACGTCAATCTGAGGCGCTTTTACACTACACAAATATAGCATTGTGATTCCATTTTAACTGCCATGACTAAATCCTATGGATTTTTGGAATTTATAGTTTGGTGAGCCTATAGAACTCTCTGGCTGAGAATTCTAAATTGGAAATGCTAGTATTCCATAGGATGGAACCATGGTGGTTAAAGTGCTGTAATTCTATGGTGTGATAGGGCCCTTACATATTCAAGATACATATACTGTAACTAACAGTGTACTATATATGAATATCTCCATGATATAAAATGACAGTGTGGCCTATGTTTATTTACTACTTACTGTTTAATAGCAAATATACTGCTGAGTAGAAAGCTAAACCTTTCCTGCTGGACTGGCCATACCCCATTTCTCTCTGAATGAAAAGGAAAGAGAGCCAGTAATCCTAGGGTTGCCAGTTTTAAACTGAGTGAAATCTAAACTTGTTAATACACAATGGTAATTGAGCATTCCATACTGCTTTAAGCCTGTGCAGAGAAAGATTAGTCTGCTATTCAGTTTCTCAAATTTTAGCTTGCTGTTTAAAGCACATGATTGAGGCAAAAAAAAAAAAAAAAAATGGCAATTTTAGTGCATCCCATCACATTGCTGCAAAAGAAGAATCCAAAATTTTATATATTTATATATTATGTTTATATATTATTTGGCCATAGCAAGATAACTGGTTAAGCCTTTTTAAAAAAAGTTTTAAAAAGTAACACATTTTCTAATTTCTGGTCTTGGTGGGTTGTAAATAACACCAAGAGTACTTATCAGGACTCAAAGAACTCTGTAGTGGTGGTTCAAATCATTTTCTCCAAACATATCACTGAACCATAATCAATATGTATGCTTGTGTTTGGAGAAAAAAATACATTTCTTTGGCAGGTTTGAGGGTAAAATATTTTGATGGAGCTATAGAAATTTTGTTTATATGATTTGGCTTGAACTTTAGAATTATATTCCAGATATCATATGGAACATAATATTCTTATTCATTCTGTAAATTAGGGTAGGCAACTGTGGGAAGCAAAGGGACCATGTTAGCCCCCTAGGAGACCTTGGAGGGCTTCATCTACTCCACTGTACCCCTAACAAAATTTATTTTTGCACCAAAATGCCCCCATATACCCACTAGGCATGTATTACAAAAAGTTTGTTCCAAGCATGAAAAGGGATGGAGGGCATCGGAACACCTCCCACTTTGGCTAGAGAGCACTGGAGGGAAACAATGGAAAAATGCTACAAATGGTAATTTTCCAGAGTGGCACTGACAACTCCTGAGATACATAACATATCTTAACTGAAGTAAAATGGATAACTGTATTACTACAACATCAACAATTAATGTCATCCTCGGTTCCCCATTTAATTTTGCCAGTTGTGTTTTGCTCATCATTTTTACAGTCAAGTGCATCAGTAATATAGGTGCTCTCTTGATCTGCTTTAAAACACTGGAAGCAGGTCATGGAATTACATATCACCTCCCCAACAGCCAGTCCCTCATCTTCTTTAAATATGAAGTCCATGTTATATCAGGATATTTAGCAGTCTACCACTAGCATTGATATTTATAAAAGCCCCCTACTTAACTGTGAAAGACAGTGTGTCATGGTAATTTGAGTGGTGGACTAGGACTTTAAATGAGGGAAAGGAATAAGATAAGGAAATGAGAAAATTGTAAATGGAACTGTTTCCACTGTCTTCGTGGCACCGGAAGTATGACATCTTCAAATCTGTAAAAGAAATAGCAGCAGGAGTATCTCTCCCCTCACTCTGTCACACACATATACACACTCATATATGTACAATGTGCTACATGTCAACAATAAATAGTGTTGGGGAAAGAAAAGCACTTGGAATGTGATCACACAAAGCATTGAATCACAAGAGACTGTACAAAAGAAATGAATAAAAGAAGAATGGCAAGAAATGTGAATACAGTTAGATCAGGAGTTGAAGGCTAAGCAAGGGCTATGATTCAAAAGGATGCCCCATGTAACAAAAGCAAGTACCTGGTGAGCAGAAATGGAGGAACTAAAGGAAAAGTAGAGCAAAAGAAGGACAAGGCTCAAAGGACAAAAGTGGTAGCAAGAAAAAAAGAAGCTATGTCCACTAGAGAACAAAGATCACACAAGCAAAGCATTAAAGCCCCGTGAAAGTGAGCATTTGGTTGCGTTCTATCACTCTCTCAGCAAACTCAAGCCACATGACTTCTGTTGTATTCCAATATCAAAATCTCCAGGTTTGTCCCCATATATTGCTTGAAAGGTGACATCTCTCAGCCTTGGAACTCCCTTGGTAAAGCAGATTTGGATTTCTTTGCCCTCTTCAACCAAATTGTGGAAGATCTGCAAAGCCACATTATAGAAGGATCAAAGTAGATGTTAAGAGGAACGCGTATTCCCTAAGATTAACCTTTTTTTCCTCATACATTTTTTTTTCAGAAATATGTGCCTTTAAAATTAGTCTGGTTTGTTTAGCTTTCAATGACCAATCCCAAGACAAAACATGCTAAATATTAGATAAGTATGTTTTCACGTGCTATGACAAAGAGGCGTCTTCTACCACTTGGTGGAGCATTTCTGAAAAAGAGAACCTTGGTAAATGTATTGTTTAGCTGAACCCAAGTCAAGTTAGTACAGAGATAGAACACTCTCCTAAGGAAGTGAAGTCTCAAATAGATGATAAGGAGTCAGAGCTGCTTGCAATTGGGAAGGGTACGAAACTTATCAATTCTTTAAAGCATGTTTTTGCTAACCAAATGCATGTAAATCTATGCTCCTTTATTAATCATTTTCTCTTGACTCCTTGCCTCTCTCCTTGCACTTGTGGAATATGCAAGAATTATGCTTTTCATTCCTCTAACTGTTTCTAGCTGGGATTGTTTGTAGGGTTGCCAGATTTCCAAAGACCAATTCTTGTACACAAGAGGCTATTGGGAGGAAAATTTCCTGGACATCCTGGACACCAACCAACGAGCGTGACCAGACAGCCAAGGACTGCCCAGGGTCCAGAACCAGACAGTGCATAGACTGTTGCCCTGCTGATGAGCATGCTGGCGGTCAGGTGTATGAGGAGCGCTCGTCAAGCGCAGGTGCGCCGGGTGGCTGGCCCGCTGATTAGTAGACTGGCAGTCAGCTAAGTGGAAGGGGCGGGGACCCGGGCTGCTGTCTACCTGAGGGAAAGGCCAAAGCTTCCGTCTTGGGGAAATGAGTGGGCAGTTTGCAGCCCTTTCAGAGCTGCCAGTCACAAGACTTGACTATCAACCTTGTCCTGGACGCTGGACAAAGCTGGCAGTTCTTATACTGTCCAAGTCAATCATGGATATCTGGCAACCCTATTTTAAATCTATCCCTTGGCTTAATCTGAGCCATACTCAGCCTGAAAGTGGTTTGCAACGCCGGGCTCAGCCTTAGTCAATGTGTGCGTGTTTATGCTTCAAAAAAATTGCCTGTGAGGGTTATCTTTCTCTCTCTACTGTTATCAGAACCAATCCCAGTATGTCCGGGATTCGAGTGTTTGTTTAACGTAGAATAGTATGTGGATTTCTACTAACACGGAAGATCTAGTTTCTGAACTTGAGTTGAAACAGACCCAAATGGATTCTAGCAGCTTCTGTTAGTGCTAGTGTAATCGTTATTTTATATGAGGACTTGCTTGTTTTCGCACATGCTGCATGACCACCCTTAAGGGCCTCTTGCGACCAGATTAGGTGAAATAGAAATGTCAAATAAATAAATAGGATTTGGAGCCTATACATGCTGCATATAGTTAATCTGGTTTTCAGCTGTTTACAAAATGCAAATAGATTTTCTATCTATCTATTCTGTCATGTTTCTCTGGACTGGTTGAAAATCTGTGGGGAAAAATTTGAGAGAGGGAAATTCAGAAAAAATCCTTAATACTGATTTCTCTTGCATGACAACTACCAATTATGTATGCAAGTGTTTGTAGGCAACAAAACCTGTCATGCTTCTGTGATAGAACAATATATATTTGAAGTATCCAGGGTCTGTATAATGGTAAATATTAAAGAAATGGCAGCGCAAATTCAATGGGCCAGACATATTTTCTTGTAGACATTCCTGGCCTATTTCTAAATTAAGTAGAATTCGTGGTGAATTCTGCTAAAGGGTTACAGTTACTACTAGGATTAGGCTTAGAAATCATGGATTTTAGAACAGAAGAACTTTCATGTGGAGTTTGAGACTATTCCTCTCTCTGTACAAATTAACCACTAGACATAAAATGGGATTCAGTGTGCGTTTGGCACATGGCATGTCTTTGTTCTTTGGGCAAAGACAGGTGCCTCTTCAGGTTGTCAGAATTCAGACAGCTTGTATTTTATTTCAAAATCAATTAAAAGCATCACATATTTTCTCAGAGGAACACAACTGCCCCAGTTCCTCTTTTCATTCACCTCCTGATCCATAGCTTGACAGATTAAAATATAGTGATTAGCACAGGAACAGGGAGTTATGAAGTTATGGGGTACCTCTGAAATGAAAAGACTTGAGGTGCATATGGTGTAGTTGTGAGGAAAAATTACATCCCACATGGCAAGATATTGAGATTTTTTCCTATTTCCTTAGTAACAGTTTGGACTAACTCCCCTTTGTTATTCTCTCTCTGTTTCTCTCTCTCTTTATTTCTCTGCCATAGGAAGTATTTCCACAGTTGCTGAGCCTCAAAGCACAAAAGAAATTCCCACTTGTATAAATGTTTGAAACAAGGACACCGATCCATCTTTATCCCCTTTACCCTTAAATATATATATATGTATAAAAGAAAGAAACCGACTGCTTTTGGACTTTTTGATTCTTCTGATGACAAAAGGGTTTTTAGCTTTAAGCCTGTGCATGTGGATGTCATTTGGATAACATATTTGGAACTGCAGTGTACAGGTACTCTATTTTAATGAGGTAAAAGGAAAGGGATAAAAAAAACAATCTTCCTCTTAATCCTCTTCTTTCTTGTTTTCTAATCAACGTTTAATTTGTAGATTATTCCTACTGATATAGGCCAAGAATGTGCATGGGGAATTTTGGGGAGGGCATGAGGTGGGGTAAAGGTTCTTGACTTTTTCAGTATAATTTTTATGCTTTTAGCACTGCAGGATTGTAGGTGGATTTGCCACCAAAACCTACATTCTTAAAATACACCCAAAACCTGTACTCAAATTTAAAAGCATCACAATGTTCTCTTGGGTGTTGTTGTCCTGCCTTTTACTTGTTTGTTACTCTCCTTTGTCTAGAATTACTGCTCTAACTTCTTCAGAAACAGAATAAGTTCCCCAAAGCAGCTCAGGTTCCTTTCATAATATTATACGGAGGTACAACCCATCTATCTGGTACAATGAAGAAATAGTTCCCTTCACAGATATACAACCAGCCATATGGGTAAACACTTCACTACTTTATGTCTGCCCTTTGAAACACCACCTGTATGAAAGAATTCATTGTCTTGTATTTTGAGGGACCTTTTTAAGGGAGGAAACTGATATTCTTCAGCTGCACTTAGTAATCATATCAATTGCTTCAAGCTTTTTTGACAGCATTCAAATTATTCTGTTCTGACAATAATATTTAAGTTTGATGAAAGTAGATTGAGAGAAGTATCATTTTATTTATGCATATTTTTCCATTGTTCCTTCTGGCCCATGGAGGCCCATGGTGGGGTAGTATGAAAGTTCTTCTCACTTTCTAGCCCCTTAACATTAAATCTGCTGTCCCTCCTAGTCATTACCATATGGAAAGCCAATGTAGAGAACACTAGCCATAATTGCCATAATGCTGAAACATTTCAGGGATGTGGCTGATCTGAAGAGAATCCTAAAGGTTGCCCTCTATTTTTTTCCCCACCCAAAACAATGAATTTTTGTCTCGATCTAGTAAACCTCCAAGAAAATAGGGACCTTTGAAATAATTTATATCCTAATCTTTAGAATTCCTCTGCACCTTTTGCTACAAGATTTGGCATCACTTATGTCTATAGTTGTTGTACTCAAGATGATGGGAAATTAGTCTGGTCACTGTATAGTCAACCTCACAGTTCTAATAGGCCATGGAAATCCAATATTAGTCAAGTTATTTTTATAGGTCAATTTGAATGTTTTTTTTTCTTATAGCGTTGGACCGACAGCTAATTTTAAAATGACTTTTTGATGTAATTTTTTTCCCTCTTGGTTGGTTACAAATGTAGTGTAATGTATAATTGCTATTGTTTATTGCTTTTACAGTCATATTTATTAAACAGATTCTGTCTCTAAAGGAATATATGGATGTTTCTGTTGCTCATTTATCTCATTGTGCTTGGGTGCAATTTCAGACTTTTTAAATCTTGAGACTTACCTGACGTATGGCATAATACTGAGGCAAATAATAACTGAATCTTAGTTTAAATTACTTAGCTTAAATTACTACAATTGAAATCAATGGGCCCGTTAATAATTTGTTTATGGTCTACTGACCACAAGTGAAATAGATGGGTCTTAAAATGCTTAACTAAACTCTACCCTTAATGATCAAGCACAAGTTTCTATAAATAAGAAGACTTGTTCAAGCATTAAACTGAACATACAAGGAGTGGATGTGTGCTAGCCCAACTCTTTCTTTCATCACTCCCCATGTTTGGAAAGTGGCAATGTGAAGAGAAGAGCCTTCTGTACATGTTGAAGCTTTCCCTGTGATCTAGGATACTATTTTTTCAGGGTTCCATATATCACATAGGGAACTGTTAGATGTAGCATTTTTACATGTAGCATTTAGATGGGGTGAGCAACAGATGGGGTGGGACTAGAACACCCCCATTCCTTTGCAGCAATAGTTGAAGTAGATCCTGAATACCTGAATATAGCTATATGTTACCCTGTATTCTGGGGATCCCGTGAGGGACACCAAAATGTGCTCAACAATAGGTGGGGAAGATTAGCTCTGAGCACTACTTTAGCGTTATGAGAGGCAGTGTAAGTTAGCGGAATCTTGTAACCCAGTGTTTACGGGGTCAGGCCAAGTCAAGAAGTAGACCGGTTTGAAAATAATGAATGATCTTTATTAAAGGCAGGCACACAATGTAAGCAACACGCACACAGATAACCAAGGAAAATAAAGGTGTGAGTAAGATAGTGGGATTTTTAGAGGGATAGTTGGTTCGGGTGATACGAAACCTGTCCTGAAGTCCGGAAGGAGAAGAAGATGGAGAGCGAGGCTGGGGTTCGATGTATCTCAGCACGTGGAGCTGAGGGGAAGCTCGCCAAGCGATGCGGCAGCAAGGCAGTCTGGAACTCAGGAGCGATCCAAGGAAGCGCTCAAAGTCAGGGGTTTTTATAAGGAGAATTGTGACCGCAGGCTAGGTCGGACTTTGGGAAAACAATAGATTTGGAGCTGGAGACAAAGCCTCCAAAAGGTCAGAATTTGAATGATTGAGTTACAGCCAAATCATCAATAGGATAGCCGGTATGCAAACGCGGAGTACTTGAGCATTGTATAGTCAGATCATCAAGCTGCCAGCGCGGGGCAGAGGATCTTTTGAAAGTTGCTTGGATACCTAATGGAGGTACTTGCCTTGAGGTCTCCTAAAGCGGGGAATCGGTTGTTTCTGGCCTGCCTGTATTGTTTCGGAATATTACAGCGATAATCGGCCAAGCCTGTATGCGTGCTTGTCCAGGGGCCTCGCAAGCACGTGGAAGGGATATGTGAAGCCCAATTATTGATATCAAGAGATATCTTTTTATATCCCCAAAGCTCGGGCTAGCCAGGGCAGTAACACATATGCCATTTTAGAAATCAAATCCTCTTCATCATTTCAAGTTAGTCTTCTTGATAAAGGCAATCTTTTGATGCATTTAGTGCTGCAATCTGCTAGTTTGTGTATTCACTCAGCTAGATAGATCAAGTACTCATGGACTGAAGATAATGTTCTGTTTGAGATCAGTAGCTCTTTTCAACAGAACACTGACTTACTTCACAAAAAAATCTCCACAAATTTCCATCCTACACTTTTATAGTGCTATTATTCCACTTTGAACATCCTATGGAATTCTGGGGTTTGTAGTTTACTGAGGCCAAAGAGCTCTCTTGCTGAGAATTCTAAATGCCCTTCCCTAAACTGCAAACCCCAGAATCCATAGGATTTTGAAAGTAGAATAATAGAACTACAGCAGTGTAGTGCAGAAATGGCCTTAGTAACTACCAATTATATTCCCTTTATTAACTGACCGCGCTTAAATATAAAGTCAATTATTATTTTGGAGAGGTTGTGTAATAATGGGTGATTTTCATTAACCTAACACTTAGTGGATAAATGCATGTTCTGTAAAAGTAAAATTTCTGTTTCTTGATGACTGTGCCCTGGAATAGCTTGGCATGGAACCAAGGGAGACAATCCTCAAGTTAATGCTGAACGGTACTGCTTGAGACCTAGTGTGACATATGACTAATTGAAACAATGCTGTCGAGTTTAATGTATATGTAACTGGGAAAGTGCCAGGGCCTTCTACTCCAGTCCTATTTGATTTCAAAATTTCTCTAAAATGAAGAAACAAGTAAAAAGAAGGTTGAAAGGTAAAACCCAAAGGGTTAAATCTCTCTATGTTGCTTAGGTCCTACTTAGAACCACAGCAGTGGAGGTTCATTGAGAACATATCCCACAGATCAGGAACTGAAGATTTAAAAAAGAGTCTTTTCACACTCCTAACAAGCTGTGCAAAAGAAGCTATTAGAGATTAAAAACCTTCCTTCAAAAACTGGAAATCTTGCCCAAACCCAATGAATTTAAACGAACACTAATATGTGCTAAGAAAATACAGCCAAGAAAAAAAATGGTGAGGGAAAGGTAATTTGAGGATAATTTCACCAGCAGTATCAAGAATAACATTTGAATACATGAGGAGCAAGATATCAGTCAAGAAGCCTACCAGCTAAAGTGAAATGAAAGGAATTCTGATGAAGGATAATACTATGGCAAAAAATGAATTCTTATCATCTGTCTTTACTTCTATAGTCAGGTGTGGCCATGCTCCAAGTGGTGGAAGTCCTCAGCACTCCATCTGGGGCACCTGTGGTGGGATTCACTACATCCAATATTTGTAGCAAACAGTTGGAGAAACTAGAAATGATGTGATACCCACTTCCAGTTGCATTTCGAGGGATGTTGTTTTGCAGCCCCTCCAAAACAAAACAAAAACAAAAAACCCTGCATTTTGAAATATTTTATGCCAGACGGGGGGTCTGGCACTCAAAAGTCCTGTGTTGGGGCAACAAAACTGCAGAGTTACTATGACTTGGGAGGGGTATTGTGCTTTATCACAAAACGGCCATAAATGGCCCACAAACTGAATGATTCCCATACCTAAGGACAATATCCATGACTGAACTGGGGGTGAATTGGCTGAGAAGAGGGTTCCCTTATGTTTGCAAAACCCCACAGAGAAGAATAGAAGCAGTAACGAGACTGCCACAAGATCTGTGATCCCTCCAAATTATTGGTCTGTGTAAAAATGCACTTTTTTCCCTCACAGAGGAGATGTCAAAAATGCCTCCAACACAGAAAATAAATTTTGTTCAGAAAATGCTGTTTCTTGTGTGGCAAACTTGCTTTCTCTGGAGAAAAACAAGAATATTTTTGCACAAAATAAGACTTCTCAAATGTGTATAGTGATTGTGAACTACACAGAAATCATTGTGTTCTGGTCTAGCAGGGAAAATACCAAAAACATTATTCTTTCTTGTCTGTGAGGATGAGAACACAAAGGTTTGCAATTCCAACCTGAGATATTGGTCATTCCACACTATACTATTATAATGCAATTATTTCACTGTCAACATCCTATGGAATTCTGGGGTTTGTAATTTACTGAGGCCAAAGAGCTCTCTGGATGAGAATTCTAAATGCCCCTCCCTAAACTGGAAACCCCAGGATTCCATGGGATGCTGAAAGTGGAATAATAGCACTATAACTGTGCAGTGCAGAAATGGCCACTGTTTTCAGAAGGGGAGAGTAAGGAGCTGAGGCAAACAGTACTGAAAATAGAAAAAGTACAAAATCCCATTGGCAAATTACAAAGAAACAAACCTTGAGGTTCAGGTAATACCCACTTAAGAGTTATTAATAACTCAAATGTAAAATTGTATATATTTTCTACCTAAGATGCATATCTGTTCTTGAGATTCACCTCTATTCCAGAGGGCTGCAGAGGCCAGTGTAAGACTAATTCTTAAAACAGAATCCAGAAGAAATCCAGGAAACTATAGGCCAATTAGCTTAATAGTTGCTTCATATAAATTTGTATAAAGATGCATTAAGGTTAAGCTTGTCAAGCGTACACAAGTAATCCTTCTTGAGAAAGACTCATCGTGGCTTTTGGAAAAGTAACATCACTAGTCTTCTTCAATGCTTGGAAAGTGTCAATAGACACATGAGCAAGAGTGATCCAGTAGACATTGTCTCCTTGGACTTTGAGAAAAGTATAGAGTGTCACAGCAAAAACTCTTGAACAAGCATAGTAGTAATGGGACAGGCACAGAAGTCCTCCCATGGACTTAAAAACTGGATTTAGGAACATAAAGTAGAGAGCAGGAATAAATCATTTCAATTCTCATCATGGAGACACCGGCACAGTGGATTTCCTCAGAGATCACTACTGAGACCAACACTTTTTGACTTGTTCATAAAGAATTTGTACTTGGAGTAAGTAGTTTGCTGGTAACGCTAAATTATTTAAGACAGTAAGAAGAAAAACAGATTATGAAGCCCTCCAAATCTAGAAGAATGTCAGATCTTGAGTTTTTGTTATTGAAGTTGGTACTTTCTTGGCCACAATAGTGATGCTACCTGTGTCAGGAGTCAATGAAAGGCACAATGAAGGCCACAGTGAAAAGAAAAAGAACACCCAGTACCCACCCTTGGGCCTCAAAATAGACTGTTTTTCTCTGTTTCGGAAGGTAACTTCAGGTGATGTATTTTTGCACCTCCCCTTTTGCTGAGCTATTCTCAGAGATTAACCATGTATCAATTTCCCCTGAAAAGGGGTAATCGGTTTCCAAATTTCTTAGTGCTTTAGCTTTCTTAATTTCACTTCTGCTTTGTAAATTTCATTCTCATTAGCAATTTTGCTTCAGTTGGGTCTCTTCATGAATACATGACATGCTGCTTAAGAAAGGTGTCAGACAATATCTTTTTTTGGGGCATACACTAATTTGAGGAAGTACTAAATGACAGGCTGAACATATATTCCATCAATTTCATGTATATGAATAAAGAGAATATGGCACAAAAGAAGGCCATTTGTAAAAGGAACACTTCTTTTTTTTTTTCCTCCACAGAAATCAAACTATAAATGTTGGGATATTTTGCTGGACAGACACAACCTGTCTATATTCTAAGGATGTTTATTATAGCCATGAAGCAATACAAAAAGGTTGGCTATCAAAGAAGTCCATATTTACCATTTGGCTAAGCAAAATAGAATTGAGTGCAATAATCTAATAGTTTTCTGCATGAAAGCTGAGTTAATTTTGTTCTCCATTAAACAAATTATGAGTTCCTCCATGTTTGATGTGTGGCTATTTCCAGTTAGAGATGTAGCTCTTCATTATTTTTCTTCTCTAAGGAAGCAATGAGTGATTTTAGCAATTTTCCTCCCACTGCAAAAAAATCTTTAAAACCACACATTCTTAAAACCTATTAACAATTTGAGACTCATTCTGTGTAAAATTCTCATATGATTGTTTTCTGCAGAAAACTGTATTCCATTCCTTATGTACACGGCAATGAATCCAGCTCTTCATTGGGATCAAATTTAGCCACAATTATGGATGCAAACCATGATTCCTGCAAGGCCTAATTTAGGAGACAGCACCCATAATGGGCATTTAATGTGTATGCAGGTTAATAAAGATGTTCACAATGAAGCAGGGCAGACACTTTGACTTCATCTGCTTTGCTGTGAGTTCAGTTCGAAAGGTGTATGTTCATGATGGCCATGTAAATATAGGCACAAATGTTCAATTTGTGGAGGAAACCACCCCTTCAGTTTTTCTACCAAAAATAAATAGAGAGGTTTTTGGAAAAGATCAGCAACACTATGAGAAGGGAGGAGAAGTTGTTTCAGGTCAAACTTTTATAAAAGAGCTCCAGCCCAATTCATCTAACTAAGTGTGGTATCCTAGAAGGCAGTGAGTGTATATAGATTTATATTCCACTTGTATTATTCTATAAGGGACTCAGTAAATGATCACATCCCTAGTGAGCAAATGCACAGTTGAATACACTTCTCTTGATTATGCTCTGCATATGGTTAGAATCAGTGAAATAGGGACTGAGGTGGCAAAATGCAATATCAAATCAACCTTTTCATCTTCTTCCGATGCAGCTTTGTTAGTGTTCTTTTTTGTTATATTGTATAAATGAATTAAAAGTACCTGCTAGAAGGAGATTCGTTGAGAGGGGTATTAGAATTTCAGGATGTGCACCTTGTGGAAAACCATGTCCTTCTTAAAGTTAAATATTCCAAGCTAGTTCAACTAAACAAAAGCATAAATGTTAATCTGCTGTGCTCTGAGACAGAATTTTGCATAATAAAAATACCAAAAGCTTATGCTGCATAAGAGATAGTCATGGGAAAGGAATACTTTTTGCTCATGCAGACAAACCACTTTTAGACAAATTCCAGTTTTGGGAGGTGGCATTCCAATTTCTACAAAACTTGTGTTCAACCACTCACAATGTTTTCATTAAAAGAGTTTGCTGTTATATTATTTCTTTTTCAGCTGTCAGTCACCAGTACAACTGAGGCAATGTGTTGATTAGTGGCCATAGGATTGGACAGGAAGGGGAAACCTGCATGGCCATTACTAGAATTATTCCTTGCGTTGCTTTTTGAAAAAAGAATGGATCCCTCTGTCCCTCTTCCCAAAACAAAACAACAGATTCCACTTGCGTGGAAATGATTTGGGTATACCAAAGACAAAGAGAGCCAGCGTGGTGTACTGGTTTGAGCACTGGGCTACAATCCTGGCTTGGCCATGGAAACTCACTGGGTGATTTGCGGTATGTCAGGATGGGTTGCACTTGCAGTGCTGGAGAAGAGGTAAGATTATATTTGCTTCATCAGATACCACACTAAACAGCTCTGCTGCCAATCAGAATTAAACATTTAATAAAGTGGCATTTAGTTTATCCATACATTTTGGGGTTTGTCTCTTGATTCTGGCTGTGCTGCCAATTACTGCACAGAAAAAGTTGCTTTCTATGCAAAGCTATGTGAAAGTTCTCATCAGTCCAGGATTCTTCTGATTATGGTTCCTGACATTCAAAAAACATGTTTTTCAACATTTTTTTTTAAATCTCTGAACATTCTTTCTATCCCTATTTCTAGTGTTGGAAAAACAAAACAAACAACAAGCATCTTTCCTGGCTTGTAGAATAGACTTGCTTAGCATGACAACAAGGTGGGTGGATGGTCTCTCTCTTTATGATGCTATATTTGATACTGTGGTAAGTACAAACGTCGGTGAAGGATAACTGGTAAAGGATAATACATAATACATGGAGCTCCAGAATGCAAGCTTTCCAAGAGCTCCCCTGCTTCCTTGTAGAAAAATCAGAATGAAAGATCTTTTCAGGAATGAAAATGCAGAAGTGAGGGCTTAAACTGTGTAAAAAGATGGTGTAAGAATTTTGAAGGTTTTACAAAGATGCTTGTCCATTTAGCAGTGGGGTCTCAAAGGAGACTTCCAGAGGGTTGATTTGAACATGTTTAGAAACATCTTTATTATCAGGAAACTTGCCAAATCAGGGTTCCTATGTGAAGGTATAATACTATGATCAGCAAGACATACATAGAATTCCCTTTCAGACCTGAATGATGAACATGTGAAAATCTAAAGAGGACCACAGCATGTTCAGACATGAGGGTCGGGCTTGTGTGTATGCATCTCACTGGCCACACTTTAAGCCATACTGTAAGCCATAATTCCTATATGGAGTTACTAGCAAACTCTGAGAGAAAAGGAAACATAACACAACAAAAGAAAAACTTGACATACTCCATTGTCCAATGGGGGGTTGGATTAAAGGGCCCTTGCAGCCCTATCCAGTTCTTAAGATTCTAAGATGCTATGTATTCTTAATTTCTATGTTGAATCCATATACATTCTTAAATTATTGTTCAGGTACAATTAAGGGTGGAGTCCAAGGTTTTCAGAAAGATGCTTTATGTATCCACAAGAAACATGCTTTTTTTATTTCAAATGAGTATAGTTCATGGCTGAGAAAATGGTGCCATGTTAGTTGTAGAGTACTCATTATGCATAATACCATAGTTGATTTTATATACAGCAAACATGGAAGCCAGTGGCCACTTTTCTAATCATCTATTCTTCTTAACAAGAGGTGTGCAAAATGTGGCCACGTGTGCTCCCCATGACAATTTTTGTAGCCCCTGGGAGATCAACTTTTCATTTTTCTGGAGAAGGTGTGTCTCTGAGGGAAGAAACAAAATTTTTGAGAATATGATCAGCAAAGCTTCTGATTTTGCTAGCTAAATATCTTCTAGATCTTATCTTCTCTCTTCCATTTGCACTATCTTACCTAAAGACCTATAAGCCTTGTCAGAGGGAAAGAATGAATGGGTCCTTTTCATACTATATGCCCATATTTAGGCCCTTTTCACATGTTGGGGGGGGGGAATGGTGTAGAGCGACCTCTCACGGAGGTCATCTACACTGTAGAGTGGACTGGCATGGACTACTTTTCGTAGTTTCACACCAGAATCCACTCAGGAGCGGCCGGAACTAGCCGGGCTGCGTGTTTTTTAAAAACCTCTTTTTAGAGGTTTTTAAAAAGCACGGAGCGCACAGCCCCATGCCGCTCCATCGCCCGGCTCTAAAGTGGATCTGCAGGCGCGCGCAAGTGCGTGCCTGCAGATCTGCCGGGGGCGGGCTTCCGGCTGGTGACCTTCTCTGGTTGACGGAGAGCTTCCAGCAACCGGAAGCTGCCATCTGCGATGCCAGAGGAGTGTGGAGCAGCGAGCTCGCGCTGCTCCACATGGCAACGGACTTACCCGGCTGGAGGTAAGCTCCGTTTTTGGGCGTTTTCGCCCGTTTCCCCCCCGACATGTGAAAAGGGCCTTAGTTGTCATTTTAAGCATGCTCCAGCAGAGTTCTGTCCTGGAGGTTCTGAAAGATCAATGTGACTGAATTCAGGTGAAATAATTTGAGCTCAAAAGAAATCACTGTCATTGCTTCTGCTTATTATCATTTCTTTTCTATGATTACTTTGAAGATGATTGTTCTCATGTGGGCCAACTAACTGCAGACAAGAATGGTAAACTATGAATCACTGAGACAGAAATTCTGCAGGTTTTTTACCACTTCCCTGTAGATGAAAAATACATAGCTAACATTCATACACAATATTGTTATATCACTTTGGGGCATGATGTTAGATTAATTTGGGACTAGATGGAATTTTAATTATTTGGAATGGGGCTAGTGGCCTAAATCAATTGCACTCTTATCAGATGCATACAGGAGGATCAAGAGCATAAGCCGTTCATTTCTGAATTTATACCAGAGCACCTTGATCAAGTTAGTTGTCTTCATCCACCTTTTCCTTTTATATTCTTGAGAATATTTATATTCCTGGGACTCCTGAATGGAAGAGGTGGGCATCTCTATATCAGTTTAATCTTTGAGATAAAATTTATGCTGTCAAATATTTTAATTTATGTTATTTTATATAAAAAAGTATATATGTGTGCCTTTGGCCAAGATGTCTGATTCATTAAGTCAGCTAGACAGAAGCTTCTCCAAACATAGATTTACAATATTATCAAAAGACTTTGGATGGTCCATGCTGAACAGAGATGGAACTCTCTCCAAACCCGTTGGTGATTTATTACTCTCCAGTGAGTACAAACAATTTGCATGATAAATATTCAAAGTGCAGTCTCCATTGATAGGGTACTTGAAAATAAAACTAAGTGCTGATAGACAGATAGCATAGCACTCAAAAAGTGAAGATTAAATTAAGTAGCAATTTGGACTGGAAATAAGAAATGAGTAAAAGATCCATATGGAAGATGTATTTTAGGAAAGGGAAATAAATATTGTCTCTGATGCCAGAATTTAACCTAAGAATGATTTATATGACATTATAAACATGGCCATCAGAAAAATGTCCAGAGCTGGGCTAGATAAAACTGACTCTGTGCTCAATAAAATTCAACCGCTGTATCCAAGATGTCTAATAAGATTTTAGATATGATGAATGTGTGACAGAATGTAATGGGAATTTAAAGCAGAAACTGGCTTTGTCAAGATTAGAGATAACAGGACAAGTAAACCATTTTAAAGAACTTGCTGAAAAATGGTTCAAAGAGATCATGACATCAGTTCAGAATCTAACAAGTACACACAAACATGCACAGGAAATATCTGATAATTCAAAGGTAATGGACATTTTATGGCAGGATTTGTAAAAGGCTGAGCATAGAATTAAGATTATTGAATTAAAATCAGAGGAAACACAGATTAAGCTAAGAGGTTCCAGAAGAGCTGATTAACTTAAAACAGACAATTTTAAAAGCTTTGGTGGGCCTTATAAGCAGCCATGATGAAGAATTTGACAAAAAGATTGAAGCAATAAATAAGCTAAACTCTTCTTATGCACAGAGAAAAAAACTTCCAAGAGATGTGATAATTTATGTCACACATAAAAGCATCAGAGATGAAATACTGAGTGCACAATTTAAGAAAAGAGTTAAAATAAAGAAAATTTAAAATAAAAAGAATTTAAGAAAAGAGTTAAAATAAAGAGAATGAAATAATTTATGTTTAAAGAAATGCCTAAAGGAATGCTGAAAAATATAGAGAGCATAAATTTTTGGTGGAGGCTCTCAGAAAAAAATATATAACTTTTTTCAGGATTGTCACAGAAGATCTGATAGCCACTTATACAAGTGAGAAATATAAGATAAGCTCTTTGGAGAGAGTGAAAGATCTGTTCAAAATGTTGAAGGAAAAGATTCCAGAAAGAGACATTTAAATGGTTGAGAAGTTGTTAAGATGAAATAATAATAACAATATAATAAGATATCATAATTTACAAAAACTATAATTGATCTGAAAATAATTAAATGAAATATAAATGAGTCCATTTGCCCCAGACAAGGAATAGAATGAAAAGAATGAAAATTATTTGAAATTATTTAAAAAGAATGAAATTATTTGTCATCAAGAGATTCATATAAGAAAAAGAGACTGAAGACTTTTGCAGAATAGAAACATGGGCCTAGAGTTTGTGTCTGCAAACAAGAACAAAAGAAATGGAACAGTCTTTTACATAAACCAAACATTGCAATCTAGATTGATTTTTGAAGTTTGATAATATGGATGTGTAATTGTAGAAATCAACTGGAATGGTAAGATAATGCATTTAATGGGTATTTAGGGCCCTAATAATGCAAAATCAACATTTTAGTACAATTTGGTCAGAGAGACATCTAAAATAGACCTACAAAATCTGATTTCCATGGGCAATTGGAACAGGGTTGGTGATCCTAATAAATGTTCCAATAAAGGTATTACGGAAGATCAAGGGTGACTCTCTAGAATCTTCCTTAAATGTACTAAGTACCTTGGATCAATAGATGGTTGGAAATATTTACAGCCAAACTCTAGAGACCATTTTTTTTCCTAGATAGCTATGAAAATTTTCTAGAATAGATATGTTCTGGATTTCTAAAAATATGGTTAACTTAGTAAACAGTATTTTAACCCCCCCCCCCTAGAAAATTTCAGATCATAATCAGGTTAGATGGAGACTTAATGAATATTTATTTCTGATGACACAAATATTAGAACAATGTAAACAAGAACTGAGGGAAAAAAATTTGAGCTGAACTTAAGGAAGGATAAAGGTAATTTGGGATGTAAGCATAGCTAACATGATAGGACAATTTATAAAATATGGTTCCAGAATGAAAAAAAAGAAAGAGAAACTAGAAAGAGGAAGTTGATGGACAGAACACAGGATTCGGAAGGAAAAAATATAATAAACAATTTGATAAAAGGACTCAACAAAACATTAAGTTATTCTAACAACAATTATTATTGTTCCAAGAAATGGATTCCAAACTACCATACCTTAAGCAAAATAACTTTAAATTTACAAATAAACCTGGGAAGTGGTTTTCCTGTAAGTTGAGAGGGGAAAAGATAAAGAAAAATGTTACAAAGATCAGGAAGGAAGACCAGTTTGTGGTGGATCATTTGAAAATAATAAACATCTTTGAGAAATATTACAGAGACTTAGATGTGAGGAACAATGATAAAATATTAGACATGTAAGATGGATAACCTCCAATTGGACAGATTACGCTTGGGGGAAAAAAGGTAAAGTTTGAATTGGGCTGTGATAATTATGGAATAATTATGGAATTTATTAAACAATTAAAAATATTAAATATGGAAAAGCAGCAGACCCAGATGGAGTATTTGCAGCATATGTAAGATGAACTACTTCAACCATTAAGAACAGTGTGTGATGAGTTATTATAAAAAAGAGTGGATGCCAGATTTTTGGGGAAATGGCTACATTACTCCAATATTCATAAAGAAATACAAATGAAATGTTTTCAGAAATAGAACTATCCCACTACTAAATAATGACATAGTAATGAGAATAATGAGATATTTGCTATCATCTTGGGAAACAGATTGAGAAAACATGTTTCTTAGAGTATCCATCAGGATCAATTTTTCTTTTTCTTTTTCTTTTTTTTTTTTTTTTTTTGCCAAAAAGACAACTGAGGAATAATGTAAGAACAGTTCTTAACATTACTAAATTTTTGAACATTTGATAATATTTCTTGGAATTAGTATCTTCAAGTATTGGAGAGAGTGGGCTTTGGTGAAAATATTATCTGTAAAATAAAGACAATCTACTCAGTTCAAAAGGCCCAGATTTTAGTAAATGGCAATGCAACAAGATCAACTGACATAAAAAGGGGGGCAAGACAAGGTTGTCTCTTCTAATGTTTATTGCTTTATTTTGGCACAGGAGACCCTATTGAGAGATAACAGTTAAGACCACAGAATCTATGTGATAAGAATGAAAAAAAAGAACAGTACACACTGAGAACTTATGGAAATAAACTTGTGATAAGGCCTGTTTTATACAGCTGAAGGAATGGATATTGCTTAGAGATGTGAGACTCTTCAAATTTGAAGGTCATAATTTAAATATTGTGTGACATGTTTGATATGATAAATGTAAGCCTCATATTGAACTAAAAATTGTTGTATTGGAAAGACTCTCCTATAAGTTTGGTATTAATATAAGCATGGCAGGCCACATGGCCAGCTCATCTTCCCCTTCCTGGGGGGCCATGCAACCTCTGCTGTTACCAGGCTGTACATCTCCATATGTTGATAGGGTCTAAATAATGGCAAAAAATAATAATAATTGGCAGAAAAGTTTAATTGGCATAATATATAAATTATACACCCTTATGGCTGGAAAGGCCATGTGGAAAGGGACACTGGCTGGGAATAAGAGATGACCACAGCATGGCCAGGTCATAAAGCCTGACTTAATGGCTCAGAGCTAATCTTATCAACTGCCAACCACAGAAAACAAGAAGATGCCCAGGTGCAGAGGCAAGGACCCCTGCCATGTGCATATCCTACCGAAGCATGGTCCAGAAACCCCCACTCGGCCAAGACATTGAAACAATAATCCATTCCAGATCCCTTTTGTTTATTCTGCCAAAAGCAATTAATTTACACCCCTTCAGGGATGGAAATAGAGTATAGAAGTTCTTGGTTTTAAAAAGTCAGATGCAGTCAGATGAAGTGTAAGGTCCTACACTTAGGTAGAAAAAATGGAATGCAGAAATATAGGATGGGGGACACGTGGCTGGATGGCAGTACGTGTGAAAGGAATCTAGGAGTCCTAATAGACCACAAGCTGAACATGAGTCAGCAGTGTGATGCGGCAGCCAAGAAAGCCAATGCAATTCTGGGCTGCATCAATAGGAGTATGGTGTCTAGATCGAGGGAGGTACTGGTACCACTCTACTCTGCTTTGGTTAGACCTCATCTTGAATACTGTGTCCAGTTCTGGGCACCCCAATTCAAGAAGGACATGGTCAAGCTGGAGCAGGTCCAGAGGAGGGCGACCAAAATGGTGAAGGGCCTGGAAGCCATGCCCTATGAGGATAGACTTAGAGAGCTGGGTATGTTCAGTCTGCAGAAGAGAAGGTTAAGAGGGGACATGATAGCCATGTTTAAATATTTGAAGGGATGCCATGTAGAGGAGGGAGTGGGCTTGTTTTCTGCTGCTCCAGAGACCAGGACAAGGAGCAATGGATTCAAGCTGCAGGAAAGGAGATTCCACCTGAACCTCAGGAAGAACTTCCTGACAGTCAGGGCTGTCTGGCAGTGGAACATGCTGCCTCAGAGTGTGGTGGAGTCTCCTTCTTTGGAGGTTTTTAAGCAGAGGCTGGATGGCCATCTGTCGGGAGTGCTTTGAGGGTGTTCCTGCGTGGCAGGGGGTTGGACTGGATGGCCCGTGTGGTCTGTTCCAACTCTACATTTCTATGATTCTATGAAATGCTGGGTCCCTATATGTTGCTCTGAATCCTGACCTGGTCTGCCCTTAAACACAAGTCTAAGCCACATATCAACTTCTTCACTACTCTTCTGGACTGGTAATTATAACCCAAACCCTCAGCCTCTCTATCTGTAATTTTTCCTCTCTTTATCCTTCAGTTAGCTCTTTTGTGACTGTGTGACTGTGTGTATCTTCTGTGCATTCATTAGTGAATTCCCCTCAATAAAACACATTTTTAGCTTACTTTTGAATCTCTGGATGGTTCTTTTCCTGTGTGAGCCCGTAAACATTGGTAGAAAGGTCTTGCTAAGTTGGTCCCCACTCATTAGCATTCTGAGTTTGAGCTAGTTAATTCCCCACCTTTGCAAGGAGGTACTGGCATTGCAGGGTGGCCTGCATGGCACCTATATTTTGGGGTAACAGTGCTGCGTGGGGAATGGCTCCATCATGTCAGCCAATGAATTTGAACCATTGGTTTAAATTCATTGGCTGCCTCCTTTTCCAGGCCAGAGCTGTGGAAATTTTCCCTCTGCTCTAAAAAAATAGGTATTTAGTCAGGTATCTGGCCAATGAGTGCTCACATCTTGAAGCATTATCCCACCATCCCTCTCTTAGTTTCTGTTCTTGAATTGTTGCAAGTTTGTTCCTCTGTCACAACTCATGGGGCAGTTGGCATGGGTCAGGGATCTGGGATGCTGTTACCAGTGTGCCAGGGCAAGGTAAATATGGCACCCCCCCCTTTTTGTAACTATAGGAGTAGTGTTCAACTGGTTCCCCACCAGTCGTGATATGGGTTCTGACTTTGGGCCAGTTGGCTGGGCTCATTGGTTCAACAGGTGGTTTGGCCAATGCCTGGATCCAGAGCCATGCACATGCCAACCTTCTTAACAGTGGTAACCACATAAAGCTGTGGCCTTTTATCATTAAATTGCTGCTCTGGTAGTTCTTTTGAGTGTCACATCTTGCCCATGAGCTTGCAAAACTCTGGATAAATCTTGCCAAGGAAACTCTATTGTAGGAACATAATGAGTCACAGATGTTTTAAAGGCACATAACAACAAATGTGACATTACATTCTTTATCTCAGTTTTTCCTTAACTCCAGGAAGGGAATCATGTGGTTCTTGCAAAGTCATTGGACTGCAGATTACTATTGTCTTTACTGAGTAGGTATGATGGAAATTCCTTGGCATTCTCAACATTGATATACTATAAGTTTGCAGATACATGTCTGTTTGTAATTCAATAAACATCAGGGCAAGTGACCTCCTTCACCCAAGTATCTCTTATAGGTTGCCACTTTAAGAGGGGAAAAAAACCCTCCACCCTCTCTCCCCTGCAAAAAAAAAAAGTTAAAAAAAAACAGATAAGAAATGCAACTGGAGATTACATAATGGTAGAGCCAAAATAGCCTTTGCTTCTAACTCTGCTTGAATTTCACTAAGAAGTCGTGGCCTTTTTTCTCATTACCTTGCCCTAAGTGCCTCAGTTTTTGCTGTAATGCATCATGACTTCAGTTCAATGATCCCAAGGCGTATTGTTCAATTATATGTATGTAAGCACAGTATACATGTAACCCTGCTCTCTCTTGCCTAATACAAAATAAATGTAGCTATTTTGACCTGATAAATATTGCAGTGTATGATTCTTCCATTCTCACTTATCTTCAGACACTCACAAGCACATGCAAGACACTTCTATCAACTAAAGGGAGATCAGTTTTGTCGGCTTCTTTGTACATTTGCCAGATTAGGAAAGCAGAACCAATTACATTGTCCCCTGAAAATACAGTTTTTGACATAGTGTATCATGCGAGATAGCAGGGCAATTTGGGCAGAAGGATGCAATTTTTAAAAAGGGATTCTGCTTCAGACAAGCAAATAAGAAACAGACATCAAATGATTATTTTATTTCATTATTTTAGCTTTGGAATTAAATTCTGTTCCTTTTTTAATATTCCTGAAAATCATTTGTGAGAAGAGGTGACAGAAAAGTTAGAAGTTGAAGTGTAGACTTTTTTTTTAAAACTAGATGATGCATGAAATGGCATTACCTTTCAGCCTACAAATGGAGCTCTACAGCTATCTTCAGATACTTGGTGGCAGGATTAAAAGGCCTTTTCTCCAGCCTTTGACTTTGGCATCTTTGAAAGTCTTTTGGCTTTTATGCTGGACAGAAAATTGTACAGTTAAGAGGTACATTTTCTTCCAGTGCAAGGTTCCCTGAGGAGATTTGTACAGTTTCAAACCTTGCCTGCCAAGAAATCAAGAGGTTCTATTTTTCACTGGGAAAGTGAGCTAAAAGGACAAGGTGTCAGCAAAGGATACAGAGAGAGGATATTTAGTAAATATGCTAAGAATGTGGCAGGATGATTTGGATGTGATTTGGCCTCACTTCTAACATATTTTTCTTTAGTCACCTGCCACACAGGGGTTATATCTAGCTTGGAAAAGTTATCTTTTGGGCTACACATTCCTGCAGATAACATGACTACTTTTTCAAACACTTATTATAATTTCACTTTCCTGTTTAATTTGTTAAGTGAACAGTAGATGCTGGGGCTCTCAACTGAAATTTCTACTTCTATTGGAACAATTAATTAGTTTGACTATATTTAAATGTTGCAAAATCTTGATGAATGTGTCTTTCTAAGGATCCTTAAGAAAGATAGTTTCCTGTGTGAGAGATAGCCTTGCTTTTAAAAGCTACCACTCTTTATCAGAAGTGAAGGTCACCATTAATTTGATATTTTACCTTTTTTTTCATTATGTTATGTACTATTTCCTAATACAGTGTTCACCGGCATGGCTCAAAAGTTAATTATCTTCCCAGCTTATAAGTATTGTAGGAAATCCACCTTAAAACCACACAATAGCATCAGTTTTCAATGGAAAACAAAACTAATTTCAACTCAACCCTTATGTAGCAGGTTTGGATATTTCAGATCTTCACAGTCACATTTTACTGCACAATCTGCACAAAAGTAGACTTGCAGGCACTCTATAACATAGTTACCCAAAGAGTTGTAGGGATATAATTCTTCGCTAAGTTTCTTCTTCAAGGCAGCAATAGGTAATTCCAGCAATTTTCTTCCTACTGTGAGAAAGTCTCTTCCCCCTGTGAGAAAACCATCCAGTTTCTGAAGGGTAATCACAATTCAGGTCTTATTCTGCAAAAAGGGGAAAAAATATAGTTCTTTTGCACAGAAATCAGCATTTTCTGCACATGAAGCAGTCTCTAGTGCATGAAAAAATAGTATTTCAGTGAAGAAATATTAAATCCTGCATAGAAAATGCTGCTCTTTACACAGAAAATGCTATAACTGGAGATTTGTTCTGTGTAAAATTTGCACATGGTTGATTCGCATAGAAAAGAGCATTTCTGTGCAGAAAACAGTATTTTCTGCAAAAGAATTAATATGCTTGCATTGAAATATTTCCACACAGAAAAAGCTGTCTCTTGTACAGAAAATACTGATTTCTTCAGAAAACTGCCACAAGCAAATTTTACAAAGAATAAGTCCTAAAATGTGAAGATTGTCATCTGTCCAGAATTCTTCTCATCACGGTTTCTCTACACTCAAAAACATGTTTTTCAAACATTTTTCCTTTTTTCCTTTCTTTCTTTCAAATATTCTTTCCAGTCCTACAACAGTTCCCCCCTGTTTCAGGCACTTACATGTACGATTGTCCCAAGACATCTATTGTGTGTGTGTTTGCACAATTTCTGTTGGAGTACTTCTCTGTCTTGGCCAACACAGTGGAAATGCTAAAATCCAACACTGTGTTGACAGAGCATATGTTCCACAAGTATATTTATTGTGAAGCTACTTCCTTTATCCATCTGCTTCTCCCAGTGCACAACAGTTGGGGCCGTCAGGCACAGCTCCATCTCTCCACCAGCTGTTCAGTTGAAGGGTGTGCCTGGACTCTTTCTGACTGCTCTTCAGCACCAATAGAAGAAGAAGGAGTCTCTGGCTCCAGTGTGAGGCTGTTCCTTCTTCCTTTGGTAGTCAAAAGCAGCTGGAACAAGGACAGATACATTAGTCTCGTTTCAGAGGGTAAAAATACTTACATTTTCAATAGGTTCCAGAAAAACAAGTATACCTTAAATGCTTCTGTTAACCCTAATGCTGTTTAATCACAAAGGGCCTTTCTGCACTACACTGTTATAGTGTTATTATTCCACTTTGAACATCCTATGGAATTCTGGCATTTGTAGTTTACTGAGGCCAAAGACCTCTCTGGCTGAGAATTCTAAAAGCCCTTCTTTAAACTGTAAAACTCAGGATTCCATAGGATTTTGAAATTGGAATAATAGCACTATAACAGTGTAGTGAGGAAAGGCCCAAAGGTCCAAGCTAATAAAAAATGTACTGGAATTTAGTGGGGTCAGAAAAATATCCCAGAATTCTTTCCATGCACATTTTTAAAATAAAATCTGGGTGCATGCAACTTAAAAAAAAAATGAAGGAAAAAAGTGTTAAACAATTCCATTCAGACTCAAAGCTATGAAACTATGGCCCTTTTCACACCCTACCTTTTTATGAGGATGGCTGTGGGGATCCCGGCAGTGGCTTTGCTGGGAGGAAGCACAACAGAAGCGCTTGTTGTGGAAGGGAGTGTGATTGCCTCTTCCTTTCACAGCACAGCTGGGTACCTTCCCAGGCTGCGCTGGGGCAGGAAGTGCAGCCATTGCGCTTCCTGGGCTTCTGCAGGACAGGTAAGTTTGTGATGGTGGCGTGACTGCATGCCATTGACGGGGAAATCTTGTCAATGATTTAATCCGTGATTGTGCTGCCTGGAGATGGGAGAAGGATGGGACTGCAATGATGTCATGCAGAAGTGTCATTGTGGTCCTATCGTGTCCCCATGGCAGGTTGGGAGGGTGGTGTGGAAAGGGCCTGTGTTTATGTCTTTGTAGCCTTCCCAACAAAGACACCTTTTTAAATTTCATGACTATCCTTGTTTTCATCCTACCTATTTCTGTAATGATGGGAAAACTGATAAATAGCACAAGCTTAATTTATCAATCCTGTAATGCTATTTACACTGGCCTGCAAGTTAATGCCACCAAACACAGAAGAATTTACTCATGAGTAAACACATATAGTATTGTGTTGTGTAGTCTGCAATCTCTCACAAATAATGAAATAATGAAAAGCTTAAAACAAATGTTACACACACACACACACACACACACACACACACGATAAACTTAAAAATAGACTTAAGAGCTTACTCCCTGCTGCCACCAATTGGAACAAGGAATATTTACAAAGATATTACAGTGAGTATAAACCTCAAACAACTACAGCAGGTCCTAAGGAAATATTTACTCTTAAAGTATGTATAGTCTGTATAGAAGTGGGCAATGTCCCACTGAGGGGAAGTCTGAGGCCTGTGCATGTCCACTGCTGGACCATGAAAGATCACAGCTGTTCCAAACACTGCTTGTTTCTCATTTGATTGCTTTGCTAAGAAAGGCTAAGGATTATGGAGGTCAATTCCACTCTGCCCCCCCCCCCCCGGTACAACATGATTCAGGTCGAGGAAGGTCCTCTTTCAAAACCAGAAGTAACTAGAAACTATTTCCAGTTTCAGAACAAAAAATCCTCCAGGGCCTATAAAATCTCAGGGGTGACTAAATTAAAGGAAAGTACCCATCCATTACCCCTAAAGGTTATGGGCCCTTTTTCAGTTTTGATAAAAGTATGGCAGGTGAGAGAAGGAGGTACATTGGGGCCCTGAGGTGTCCACATGCAGCCCATGCTTTGCTCACTCCTGATATGTGATACCACAAAATATCAATTGATGATACCTGAAATACTAAAATTGCTGCTACTAAGCAAGTCTGTTCTGTGCCATATATACTCAGGAGAATTATAGAGTTTAACATGTCTATAACATATATGTCCAGTCCTCCTTCCAGTGAGCTCATAGGTTTTTGGTTGCACTTTATATGCACACAACAACCTTCTGGGGAAAGCTGACTCATGGGCCCCTTCCACATGATGACAGTGTCCCAGCATAGAGATGCGTAAGAGGAGTGGGACCATGACAATGCTTCTGCCTGATATTGTGTGGTGGTCCCGCCCTTCTTGCATTGCCAGCTGGTGCAATTACAGGGTACATCATTGATGGAGTTTCTCCATCAATGACCCCTGATAGCACAATGTTCCTGTCCTTCTCAGCCATAAGGAAAGGCAGGAAGTGCAATAGAGGCACTTCCTTCCCCAGCCTAAGATAGGAAAAAGCCCAGCTGCATTGCGGAAGGCAGATGCATGCCACTTGCACTTTCTTCCACAGGGAGCTGGTTGGGTGCAGAGGGGAGCATTACCATTATGCTCCCTTCCTGCCAAAGGTGCTGCTGGGATTGTGACCAGAGGACAATGGGATCAGGTAAGGTGTGGAAATGGCCATGATCTTCTAGCAGTTTTATGACAGGCTGGGGACTAGAACTTGGAATTCAAAAAGCCCAGTCCAATATTTTAGACACTATGTATACTAGGCCATGTATTCTCAGATTTCATGAAGAAAGTTAGAACTAAAAAGTAACAAATGATGTGGGTTTTTAATACTTCTCAAGAATCATGGTTGACCATTAAATATTATTCCTGTTCCATTCATCAGAGAAGAGAAATGCTCTAACCCCCTAATGTACTAGCATTATCTTGGTACAGTGGGTGCCTCATCCCATAGTGGCAGGGTGAGGTCTACCATTACTCCTCATTTGAACCACTGACACCTACATGGCTGGTTATCTGTCTCTACAGTGTGGTATAGTGTTTTGAGCATTGGATTATGATCTTGGAGACCAGGATTCAGTTCCCTACTTGGCCATGGAAACCCACTGGCTGACCTTGGGCTTATCATACACTCTCAGCTCCAGAAAACCCCATGGTAGGTTCACTTAGTGTTGCCATAAGTGGGAAATGACTTGAAGGAACACAGCAACAACACTATTATCCTGCTTTTGAGCTTCCCAAAAGCATCTGGTTGACCACCGCAATTAACAGTACCTTAGACTTGATAGGCCTTCCATTTGATTCAGCTGGGTTCACCTATGGATTCTACTTTAGACCAGAAATCTGGAGCATGTGGCCCTCTAGAGATTTTTAGACTGCATCATGCCCCAGCATTACTTTTACTTGCTCCAGTTGATGGGAGTTGCAGTTCAACATTTGGAGAGCAACACATTCCCCATATTCTGTATATTGTACTTCTATGAATTTCTGTACTGCTGAACTTGCTGTTGTGGATTTGAATAGCATCATAATTTATGACAGTATGAGGTCCATATAAGCCAAAGCGTACTATACACTGTTAGAAATGAATAAATACATAGTTTCAAGAATCATAGCTAATTAATTGTGGTCTTGTTTCATTGTTTAAACTATCTTAAATATCCCTCTTTATATACTTTCCAAATTCCTTTCTATAAATAGAAGGCAGGAAGAATACAATTTAACAGGACTGAAGTCAAACTATTCCTCCCTTCCCCAGTTACTCTCTGTGAAAAAAAGTAGGAGAGATGGCGATGAATCTGTGGGCCTTTCTGCCCTACACTGTTACAGTGCTGTCATTCCACTTTCAACATCCTATGGACTCCTGGGACTTGCAGTTTAGGGAGGGGCACTCAGAATTCTCTGCAAGAGATCTCTTTGGCCTCAGTAAACTATAAATCCCAGAATTCCACAGGATGTTGAAAGTGGAATAACAGCACTATAACAGTGTAGTGTGGAAAGGCCCTGTGTTTGGCATATTTAAACCCTCAAGTTCATGACTGTATGGATCACCTTGAAAGTGAAACAAGTGATAGCAAAGTGGTGGGATTTGAAGGAAAATCATGAAGAGAAGAGGAGGAGCTACTCTGAGGATGCATGGGTTAGATAAGAAGAGGACAAAAGGCACAATAAATGCTCCAAAGGACTTACACTAGAGTACACTTTTTACACTAAAGTGAGAGTTTTCATTTGTAATAATAATGTGACATGAAACACAGCACAGTTTTTCATATATGTTTCATGTCCTACAGGTGTAGAGGCTTCTGTTATATTTCTTTATTAATGTCATGTTATTTCTTAACGAAATACAGGGTGATTCTGGAATCATGTTTTACAAACTCAGTCAGGCTGGCATATCTACATGCAATTTCAGCAGTGATTGATGCTCTACTTAGCAATAATGACACAATCTACACTTTGTTGGGATAAGAAAGTCCACAAGTTTTTATTGGTTACAGCTATAGAGGCTTGGCTCCAGCCTGGGTCTGGATACAGGCATCAGTTGACCTGCCTGACAATCAGGGGGACAAATCACCCAGCCCCCATGCTGATTATGGAAACAAACTCACCTAGCCTACCTGCTAGGTATAGCTTTAGGAATCACAGACTTGGGATTCCACATAGGTGCAACCCACTGCATGGTTCCCCTGCCACCTCAGAGTGGGGCAGACCACATGCCCCTGAGCTGGGCATGACTCTAGTAGCCCACACCCCCTAAAGTCCCATTACAGGACCCCCAACTGGGTCTTGTAGGCACCCATGCCTTGCTTACCCCCAACAGGATCTGGACCCCATGGAAAAATCATCAGAAGAGGTGGGAACCATTTTCCGGTCTCCCACCAAACTTTGTGAAGCTGCAATCAAGACCACATCTCATGACATATTGCATATACGAAAGGTCAGCTCCTGTATCAGAGGAAAAGCATGACTATCCAATAAATGTCAACTCCACTTCTCCACATATACATTTTTTGAAGCATGTTCTTAAATCACAATGTAATATTATCATTAACAATTAAACATTACAAACTCAGTCTCAGTTATGCTCTGAGGTTCCAGAAGAATAATGTGGGGATGGTAGGTATTTTCTGGAATTTAACATTTTTCTTATTTCAAGTTGATTGTACACATAAACTGTCAGACATTTTAATTACCATTACAGATACCTACAGGCTTCAGCTGGAAGTGAGCCAGCATTGAATTGTATCACTAATTACATTTCCCTGACTATTTTCTTCACCTGAAGCCCCATAAGAAGATTGTGTTTGTCAAATGTCTTTCAGCCAAATAACCACTTATTTAATTTCAAATTGAATATCTTATTCAGAGTTGGAAATTATCCTTCATCCACGGGGAGTGGCAGCAGACTGTTATTGCAGTGTCATTTGGGAAATACATCCATTTCTTCCTGTTAGTAAGAAATAATATTCCATTAAATAAGAGTTTTGAAATGAATTCAATGCTTATTACACAAAAGACTGACCTTGTGTATTTATCCTGGTAACACAAAATCATGAACTGTACCAGCCGCAATATAAGTGAAAGTCAGACAGCAGACCTAAGAATAGTCAAAGGACATATTTAGGAAAACCAATGGGAACTACTTGCAAGCTAACATTATTAAGACTGGGCTGAAAGTCTATTTTAGGCTGCCGGAGCAAAGCAGCTCTACTTGTTTTAACTTTTAAAAGACAAAATATGAACTCCCCCCCCCTTCACCATCCACTATGTGGCAACAAACCTAGCTCCCGAATAGACAGAAATAGGTAAGCAATTACACTCTTGGTGAGAAACCATTGTGTTACCATGCCATATGCTTCCACTCCATGATATGATTGGTAATGGACATTATTTAATTGGCATAGATTGGCCCTTTCCACACGAGGAAAGTGAATCGCTCTGTGCCGTTACTTACCGGGTCTTCTGGGTCCGAAGTAATGCGGACTTTCCCTTAAGCCCTTCTGCAGGGCTCCTCCATTACTCCAGGGCGAATCGGAGCAGTGCGAGGTCTTTAGATCCACACTGCTCTGGCTGAAAATGGCAGCTTCCTGATTCTTCATGGGTCTGGACCAATCGCTGACACTGGCCACACCCACAGCCCGCTCTCTGCTGATCACAGGCTCGCATTGGTGCGAGCCTGTGCATCTGCACTAGTCAGCAGGAATGCAATGGCGGACTCCAGAAGATTGAAAGACCGGATTTTTCCGGTCTTCACGTAGCACGCTGGAGGACCACTTCAGGGTGTTTTGGATCGGACTAAGGTGCGGAACTAAGGTAAGTAGTCCAGACCTAGTCTGATCCAAGGTGTGGACGACCTCTGTGCCAGGTCGTCCTCTTGGCCCGTTTTAACTTCCTGGTGCGGAAAGGGCCATAGTATAAATCATAAATTGGTATGACTGAAAAGCAATGCTGATAATGAAGACTAGCTGAACACATGCAAAAGTAGGTCAGGTGAGACCTTGAGGCAAGGCCAGATCATACGTTCAAGGGATCAGTCAGGAAGCTCTGGTGCTGATGAACTTGTGATAATTCCCTCAACAACTCAACCTTCAAGCACAATAGCACACAGCATTGCCTCAACAGAGCAACTGATGGTCATCAACCTGTTCATCAACCTGTTCCTGCTGAAATTCCTCTTGTTTCCTCACCTGCCCAGAAGCTATTACAATTCCCATAAATGCTTTGTCACCTAATGCTAAGACCATGAACCCATTACAGACCCCATTGTTTGCTCTGCCAGAGAGCCATTAACACCTTCCTCTGCTGGGCAGAAAAGGGTATTTAAATCCTGGCTCCTAGCCAGGCAGTCTGTAGTACACTGAATATAGGCCATCATTCTGCTGCCCAGATTCCTGTTCTTGTCTTACCCTCGCACCCCTAGTCTGATCCACATTGCTTCTTCTCTTCTCCTCAAGATAGGTAAAATATTACCCATTTCATCCCAACTCCTCACTTAATTTTTTTGTCCTTTCTTCCAGTTAGCCTTGTATGGTTGTGAGACTGCGTGAATATTATGCATGTCTGTCATTTATCCCCAGTAAAACATTCATTTAATCTCCAAGTGGTGTCCTTGCATTAGTACCACTATACAAAGATGAAAAGATCTTGTAAGGTCCTTCCTACAGGCTTCCCTTTGTGAGCTATAACTCCCCAACATTCCATGGAGGGACTGGCACCACAGGTAGACCTCTGAGTCACTCACCTTTTGGGTAGTGTGTGTGTGTGTGTGTGTGTGTGTGTGTGTGTGTTTTCAAATATCTCTGTGTCTTATTCACACAAGACATGTTTAAACTGATGAATTTCCATTTTAGTTGCGGAAGTGGAGGTTACACATTTACACAATGAAATAAATAAGGCAGACATCATACAGATTTGTCCAGTTCATAGTTTGGGGTGTGGAAGTGTTCCCTGAAGTGTTAATATTGAATTCCATTGAACTAATTCACTCTTGTCCTGTACAGAAGTTCCACCAGTCTGAGGAATGGAGGCCAATCGACGGGGATTGGGTTACATCTCAGTGCTTTAGCACCAAGGCATGAAAATGAAAGGGGAGAAACCTGAGAGCCTTATAATCCAGTTCTACCTCTTCCTTTCTTTCTTTAATGCTGACACAGTGTGAGGGAACACCAAGCAGTGAGTCTTCAACTTCAGTGAGCCAGGCCACTTGGTTGAGGCAAGGCATCAGTCTAGGAGAATGAAATGATGGAGAACATCAGTGGTGATGGCAACAAACACTGGTGGTGGTAAGAAGTAGTCACAGCAAGCAGAAGAGGCCTCATCAAGATGGAATTTGCAATGGTACTGTTTCTGGACTCTGCAGATAGTGCAAATAGATGGGGAGGCTTGGGAGCGAAATCCTCTTGCTCTGCTTTGCTGTGGGTCCATTTCTTTTCTTTTGCAGGGGAGAATTCCAGAAGAGGAAGGATCCTTAGGCCTCCATGATGCTTTTTTTTTTTTAGTCATATTAGGAAAGCATTCTGGGAGGCTCTCCTAATGTTGTTGTTGTTGTTTTTGTTGTTGTTTTCCTAGACTGAAACTATCTCATAGCAAGGCCTAACTTGTCCTGTTGTCAGATCTAAAACTGGATTGAAATGGGTCTAGACAATCCATCTCATCCAGGGGTTCCTGGAATTTGGAGGTCACCACATGCTCCAGTGCCTTGGCTACAAATGGAATATTGGAAATTGACTGAGAATTCTCCAATAACATGGGATGCAGGGAGGGCTTTTACGTGCAGTAGTTTTACAACTGCGTCCTTTAGGCATGGTGGAACTCTGCCCTGTTTTAGTGAGGCTTTGCCTAATCTCTTTGCCCCTCAGCCTGTCCCCCTCTGGTTGTTTATTTTGTTTTGTTTTGATAAGCCAGGATCTAATACATATTGTTTCTTCTTCCTCTCCAATAACCCTGTCTACATTCTCAAGCTGCACAAATTGAAAAGTAGGGATGGGCCAACTGAATCTGTGAATCCTTGAATCCTCCGAGATTTGCAGATCCCAATCCAGCCCCCCAAATAGGCAAGTGGAATCTTTCGAATCTACTGCCAATCAAGCCTGCAGCGGCATGTAGGGCAGGTGATTGTTGTGTCCCTGCATGCCCCAGGGCCTGAGCTCACATGATCTTGCAGCGGCGGGCCAGGAGGAGAGCGGTCAGCATGAGATTGCGCTCTGCCCATCTTCCCCCACCCCACCCTGGGCACGATCATGCTGAAACCGGAATGTGGAGGGAAAATTCATTCTTCCCAGGCCTGCCAAAGGTGTGATTGTGTGGCAGGCCCCTGGGTGCACAAAAAATGTGGCATAAAGCCACACACGCACATGCCTGAGGCTGCCTGTTCTCCCTCGTGTTGCCTGTTCTCCCTGGTGCTGCCTATGCCCTTTTGCTGCCTGTGCCTGCTGGGCTGCCTGAGCTCCCTCGTGCTGCCTGTGCCCACTGGGCTGCCTGTGTTCCCTTGTGCTGCCTGTGCCGGCTGGGCTGCCTGTGCCCACCGGGCTGCCTGTGCCCACTTGTGCTGCCTGCCCCTGTGGCTGCCTCCCTCTGCAAGGTAATAATAATCTCTACTCTTTTGACTTGAGACTGGAGGGTAGGGATTGGGAATTACTGAGACTGGACCAGAGGCTTGACTTGAATGTCCTTTGCAGGACTTGAGACTGGACTTGAGGATAGAGAATTGACTGGACTAAAGGTCTGTTTTTTGTTTTTTTGTTTGTTTTTTAAGTGCCTTCCTTGTTGCAAGACTTGAGACTTGTCAAATTCTGCTTCAAAAACACTTTTCAGTACGCGCTTTCTTTTCCTTGCTTTTAAAACCCTTTTTTTTTAAAAAAAAGGATTCGAAAGATTCGAGATTTGTGAGATTCGTGGATTCTGAGAACCTTCTAGGGATTTCGATCCAGATTTGGAAAATTCTGGATAAGTCCCATCCCTATTGAAAAGTATCCATTACCACTAGACAAGTGAGGGTCAAAGTCGCATGCACAAAATACGTACTGAGTATAGCATCCAAGGCAGAGCAGTTCTGAGCAATTTTATCTGCACAGTTTTCAGGAAATTGTTCACAGTGGATTGTTCAATGGTTCAAATCAGTGGTTATTAACCTTTTCTTTACCATGGACTCCCTTGAAATATCTTGTGTTGCCACAAACTACCTAAGAACTGTTGGTCTAAATTCTCCTTGTGTGGACCTGTGTGTAAAAGACTCCTGGCAAGAAAAGGCAATGGTGGCAGCATTGTTTTTCTTGCCTATATTTCCCTGCAAAAGACCCTTAAGTAGGCTTATCAAATCTCATTACATGCCAACCATTCAGGAAGCTGGTGACTGTTTGATTACCATCTATAAACTAAATCAACATTGCCTTTCTAATAATTTCTGTCAAGCAGGACAGAAATAAAAAGTATCATGAAATTAAAGGTCTGGGCCTATTTGTTATTTTCTTCCTCTTGAAAAGTTCATTTGTAATTTAGTAAGTTCTATTAGTGTTTATGACTGTGGGGAAAGAGTGGGTGGAGGTGGAATAATCCTTCCCATTAAACAAAAACCATTGATGTGTTTTCTAAATGAATTCCAAATCAATTTAAGTTATTAGAGACAGTTAAGAAAAATAATTAGGATATTAAAATCCATTGGGCATTTCCAATCACTGTTTTATTGCACCTCTGAATACTTTCCAGAGAACAATAATGACACAGCTGCATTAAAATGTAATATTTGTCCCTTAGTATGAAGGAATTTACTCATGGAAAGATGATTGATAGCCTATGTTAAAAATGGAAACAGACTGATTTGTCGCAAACATAACTAGGGATGGAGAGTCATTGGTAAAAGATACATACTGAACATATCAAGGGGAAAGATCACAACTAAGTGTTTCATAGACATTTAATATGTGAACAGATCAGCACAGGGAGGGTATTGGTAATCAGGCATCTCATTGATGACCCTGCTTCTTACTTGTAGGTATTCCACATCCTGTCTACACAGGGAATGTTCACATGCATCCCAGTGCTCATAGGATCTGATTGAATAAGCTATATCATGAAAAAGTAAAGGTACATATGCAAGCTCAAGTGCACTTAGATATACCCATGCTGGGCCCTATTTAGAATCTTCTTTATTTCAAGGAGTTCAGAGCCAGCAACCATGACAGGTTAAAAATACCAATAGGCAGATTAAAATGGGCCTTATCAGGAAGCATATACTACAGGGACAGAGAACAATGGCAATATATTGGAAAACAAAGGTATAACTGCTATGTGACCTGGCTTGCATCATTCTGAGATCCCATAATATAAGGTGGAATATGAATATTTTAATAGATAGATAGATAGATAGATAGATAGATAGATAGATAGACAGACAGACAGACAGACAGACAGATAGATAGAGTAGGCAGTCCATCTTACTTGTGGTAGAAGAAACTATCCTGTCAACAGGACTGAAATAAAATTCAACTGACAGTCCAGTCAGCTTCTGTAAAGCGCCTGTGGAAACAGGCAGAGATGCCATCTTGTCCTTCACCTCAGATGTCAAAATGTCTTGGCTGGGCACTGAACCATGATTGCCAACCACAATTCCAACATGTTCATTGTAAACAGACCAGCTCAGAGCTTGTGAGCTTTGCGAGAAAAAGAGATAGCTTCATATGACAATTCATTTTTCAGTAATAATTGCTCATTTTCCTTTGGTGGAGAGATTACTTTGTGAGACACTATTTCAATTTTGGTGAGAAGTCACTGTACACATATCCAAATAAAAATGGATTTAATTTGAAAGCCATGTTATCTGCTAAGTTCCTTTTCATTTATAATGCCAGCTCTCCCTAATCAACATGGTAACCTGTATATTTTATGATTTCTGTGGCTTACAAGAAAATAAGCTAATAAGATGTAGTCCCAGAGAATGACAATTTTGTAGTTCTTTTTTTCCCACTTTGAAATGCCCGATCTCCACATTTTCTCTATCAGTGACCATCTAGCATTATGGAGAACGAAGTGCTCAATGTTCATTAACTATAACATCAAATGATTCCTAATATATTTGAATGTTCATATTGTGGTAAGAGCATTATACCTTTTCTAAACCAAAGAAAAAGATTGGAGATTCTGCATAAGGCAAAATTGTTTCTAAACAGCATAAAGGGGAAAGTAGTATGTTTGACAATGTGAGAGTCACATAATCCATGTATTACACTCTGATGGCTTGAGAGGAAGGGAATGCAGGCTGTCCAATTACGGCAGGTTCATTAGGACACACACCTGTGTGGTTGCATGCCTGCATAATAGAAGAAATTCAGTAACAATAGAGCCATAGAATGTGCTCCTCCATCTGAATATACGATGGATCCCCTAAAAACCTCCAAGCTATCTCTTCGCTGGTCTTCACTGACCAAGATCATTTGCTGGCCACCATATTTGTGATCTTTAATGGAATTGCTAAGTTCAACATCTCAAAAGTTTCTGTTTCCTGAGAGATACACAGAAAGAAAGTTTTATCAGACTGGAGCCCAAATTTCCAACTGGTACAAGATACTGCTTCCAGGTACAATTGACAAAGGTCATACGACACTACTTATGAAAGAGTATGATGGTGCTGAAGACAAAGGGCTGGTGCTAACCTACAAGGTCCTAAATGGCTTTTGGTACAGGAATCTGAAGGAATATCTTTAGCTCTATCAGTTTGTATTTGCTCTTAGATGAAGGGAGGTGGAGCACTGTCTCATCTCACCATTAGGGGATGTCCTAACACTCAAGTGGTATTGTCAGATAGGATTTTCTCTATGGTGACATCCCAGCTTTGGACTGCCCTCCCATAAAGGTATCAACTGCATCAGCTTTGTTAATATTTAAACACCAAGCCAAGCTCCACTTGTTTCCTTGTGCATTTCTGAGTATGGTAGGTCCCCCATAACGGCATAACCAATATCCATAGTTTCAGTTACCCATGATACGTGCTAGGGCTGTGGCTGCCAGTGCTGGCCAAAGTCCTTGCTCTGTGATGCCAGCCAACAGAGGTGCATGGTGGGGCACAGCTGGGCTTCCTGTGCCTCTCTTGGCTGAAGAAGAGCTAGATGCAGTAGAGAAAGGCACATAAGCCTGGCCTGGTTTCCCCCACTCCCTCTCCATCAGTGAAGAGACAAATGTGGCAGAGAAAGGCATCCAATGCCTGACGTTGCTCCCCCTCCCCATGTTTCTCTCTACTGAGGAAGAGAAGGATATTCCTTCTTTGGTGGAAAGAGGCATGTGAAGCCCAAACGACCCTCCTGTGCTTCTTTCTGCCACAGATGAAACTGGCATTCCTTCCTTAGCAAAAAGGGGCATGGGTCTCCTTGCCTCTCTCTCCACTGAGGAAAAGATGGACCAGGTAGAGAGAACCCTGACAAGGCTCCCCACCCCCCATTATCTATATTTTTTGCCATGTGTGTTAAGTCCTGGAATGTTCTTCTGTTGCTATGGGGGACCTAGTGTAGTTAACAGCCACTGCAATTTGTACAGTTGGAGCTACTGTTGATTATTGATTCATTCTGCTGTTTGTTTGTTTGTTTTGTTTTGTTACCAGTTGTTTTAGTATTATTGTTATACAGCATTGGCTTTCTGTAGGAGCTTAACAAAACTAATAAAAAAAATCAAGATAAATGAAAAACTCAGGTACTTCAAAAAAATCGAATATTTTAAAGCCAGGCTTCTTTCATTTGTGGTATTCAAGTAAGGGCATTGCTCTGTTTCCACCATTGTTCTCCTATGTATATAATAGATGCCATGGGTAAGAAGGTCTGAAGCAGGTGTAGACAAAGTCCAGTAACTTGACGTTTCTAGAGGGAAAAGGCACCTTCTGGATAAGAAACACCTTGGGGAGGCATCTGTTGAAACTGTCCTCCAAACACTCCCATGAAGTCATTCTGGCCTTTGATGTGGCCTTTGGTCTATCTGGGGCATATGTGACACCTAGACCTTGAGAAGGTTCCAACAGTTGTCTAAAGATAAGACCTTGATTAATGTAGATTTTCTTCTCTGATGTGATAATCAATTATCTGCATTTTATTCATAATGAGGAGGAGGCTATGAGCATAGAGCAGGCTATTACTTCAGGCCTTCTCCCCAAGTAGATGAACAACATAGTAGAGCCAATGGGATATGGTGATGGCAGTGGAGCCAGTACCTCTTCCCTTTGCAAAGTATTAAACACATGTGGAAATACAGTCAGCCCTCAACGTTTGTGGGTTTAACTTTCATGAATTTGATTATTTGCAAGTTTTTCCAAGCCCTGCCTCCCTACCTTAGGGACTTCTTTTCTGGTGGAACCTTCCTTTTTGGCAGCTCTAATTAGGCCATGTAGCCATTTAAAAACCTGACTTGGGTCTTCCTCATCCTCCACCAGCCCCTGGCTGGCCACCTAAGAATGGCTTGCAGCTTAGTTTCTCAGCACCACAAACCCTCTCCCGATGCCCCCAACACCCAAGGAAGGAAATGAGTGAGAGGGAGGAAGTATAAGGTCCCCATGCTCTTTCCTTCTCCTTTCTTTGACCTAGTTTGAACCCTGGGTGCCTGTTTTCCTCACCATGCTTCAGCCCCCTTCCTAAAGACACACACGAAACATTTTGATATTTGCATTTTTTCCCACTTTTGCAGGGGTCCTGCATTCCTAACCATAGTGAATGTGGACGGCCAGCTGTATTGCCCAAATAGCGGTATAGGTCTTCCTATTTCTGCAGTGCTGAACTGATAGAACTAATGACACCATGTCAAAAATCAGAACCTGACAAACTTAGATGCAGCATTTATATTGTTTTTATTTTAGCCCATTTTTTGCTATTTTGGTCAGTTTTGTTATTTGCTTTCACTTTCACTTAGCACTCCCCCCCCCGCCACAACCCAATTATCAGAACAATGTGTAGGGAACATCTCACTTGGGCCCTTTCCACACAATGAGAAAGGAAATGGGCGAAAATGGAACTCACCAGTTTTCTTGATCGTCTGGGCGAGTCCGTCGGGACGAGGAGCAGTGCGAGCTCGTCGCTCCGCACTGCTCTGGCGTCCAAAATGGCGGCTTCTGGTTGGTGGAGGCTCTCCACCAACTGGAGAAGCTCGCCAGCCTAAAGCCTGCCCCCAGCAGATCTGCAGGCATGCACTTGTGCGCGCCTGCAAATCTGCAGCGGAGTGCAGTGACGGAGCGACACGGAGTCGTGCGCTCCGTGCTTTTTAAAAACCTCTTAAAAGAGGTTTTTAAAAAGCACATGGCGCGACCAGTTCCAGTCGCTCCGAACCAGACTGAGGTATGGAATTACAAAAAGTAGTCCACCCCAGTCCACTCCATGGTGCAGAAGACCTCCGTCAGAGGTCGCTCTGCCCCGTTTTAATAGCCCGGTGCAGAAATGGCCATAGTTTCTCAAAGGCTGAATTTCTTCTATTTCTTCTCTTCAGAATATGAATATAATTCTGATTGGTCTTGAGCGTTCTACCTTGCAGAATTGGACAGTTCCTATGAAAAAACAGACTTTGAATCTGAGATCAGTTGCACAAATTTACAGTGATGTATTTAAGTATTCTATTCCAGGTCTCAAGGTAACTCTCAAGTCTCTACCTTCAAGTCTCAAGTTGAGTCTCAAGTCCTTGCAAGATATTTTCTAGTCAAATCTCAAGTCAAGTCTCAAATCTGAGAGGCAACTTTGACAACAACAACAACAACAACAATGGTGGGGTGTATTGGGGGAGGTCAATGGACTTTACAAGTGTCTGCAGCTTCAGAATTGGGGAATAGGATATATCTTGCTCCCCATTCCTCAAACTGGAAGCTTTTATGTCAATGGGCATAATTGAGTCTGAAGCTTCAAGTGAGGAATAGGATCCTTCTTACTCCCCATTACTGAAGATTCAAAAACTTTAGAAAGAAGGTGCCTTCCACCTTGAGCCTGTTGCCTAATACATTTGCTATTCCCTTCTGAGAAACATGCCCTGTTGTCTGGGGGAGATTCTTGCCTTCTGTTATTAGGAAAAGTTTTAAAAGTCTCCTACAATATACAGAGGGAACAGGCTGCTGAGCAGACGTCAACTCTTCCACGAGCCTGTTGCCTAAAATGTTTGATGTTCCCCTCCAAGAAATGCACCCACACTTTGGGCTTGAGATTGTAATGTGACCAGTAGGCAACGACAGACTGTTCACAGTCATAAAGTTTCTGGATGAACGGGTCACGTTACTAAACCAAGGGCAGCAAGACAGTCACTTAAAATATACAAGTCACAAGTTGAGTCAAGTCAGTGCGTCATTTACCGATGAGTTCAAGTTGAGTCACTAAAGTGACTTAAGTCCAACTTGAGTCTGAGTCAGTTGACTTGAGTCTACATCACTGCAAATTTCTGTGTGCTTTCTCCTCTAACTAAAGGCAAAACTCTTCTAGTTGTCACGGCTCCAACTTCAACATAATGAAATTTAGATGTGGAGAAAAAACACCTCCAAATTCAACACTGATCTATCTTCACATTGCCATTCTCTTTCTGTACTTGTAAAAGAGTAATTACAGAAGTTGTATTTCAAATTCTGAAAGTTTTGTTTTTCCTTCTACTAGATCTGACTTCACAATAGTTCTGTTTTTTATTTAAGAAAAAGTTTCCATTCTCACAAGCCATTGCATAATTCCATGCTAGCCTGCTTCATTTACATTGAATATTAACTTTATACAGAATAGCGCTAATTAATCCTGCATAAATGTAATTTGCTTGCTGGGTAACTCCATAGCATGAAAATTAACATGGCAATAGGAATCTAGGCTATCAGATCCAATTTTTTTTTTAGTCCAGTAGGCAGAGTGCTCAATGAATTTAATTATATTGCCTCTCAATCTCCTATGCTGAAGAACCACCTTTAACCTTGTTTTTCTTTTCTTTTCTTTGATGAGCACTATCCTTCTGTACATCTGCCTTTTCACTCTGCTAAGCGTGCAACTCATTCCACTTGAGTCCTAATCATTACTAACAGTCAACAATTAAGGACCGTCCTAGCAAGGTCATTGCACCCCAAGTTAACACTGAAAGTAGCTAGCATTCTCTAAGAATGAAGTTGTTGCAGTTCTTAATAATCATAATACAGCTGTGTATATGCACACACACACACACAGCAGCTGTAAGTAAAGATTAATGAATCTAACATGCTAACATAATCCCAGTGATGTATTTAAGTCTTTTACTCCAAGTCTCAAGTCAAGTCTCAAGTCTCTACCTTCGAGTTTCAAGTCAAGTCTCAGGTCCTGGAAGATACTTTCAAGTCAAGTATCAAGTCAAGTCTTAAGTCTGGAAGCCAACTTTATATCCCAACCAAAATTTCAGAATTATTGGATAGAATGAAATAAAGTCAGTTTTAACAATTTAAGCAGAGTCGGCATTCTACATTTGCAATTTTGCCATCTGCAGCTTCAGAAGTGGGAAATAGGATCCTATCTTACCCCCCATTACTGAAGATTCAAAAACTTTAGAAAGAAGGATCCTTCCTCCCAAAGCTCGTTGCCTAACACATTTACTTTTCCCCTCTGAGAAATGCACCCTGCACTCTGAGGGTGAGTCTTGTCATTTGCTCTTAGGAAACATTTTAGAGGGCTCTTCTGATATGCAGCAGGGACAGGCTGCTAAGCAGATCTCAAGTCTACTTTAAGCTCATTGCCTAACCTGTTTGCTGTTCCTCTCTGAGAAATGCACCCACACTTTGGGCTTGAGACAGATTGTCATGTGACTAGTAGGCAAAAAGAGATGGAGGCATTGTTCAAAGTTGTAAGGTTTCTGGATGAATGCGTTACGTTAACTGAACCAAGGGTATCAAGTCAGTCATTAAAAATATACAAGTCTCAAGTTGAATTGAGTCAGTGCATCATTTATAGCTGAGTCAAGTTGCAGTTGAGTCACTGAAGCAACTTAAGTCCAACTTGAGTCTATCAACTTGAGTCTACATCACTGCATAATCCTATCATCAATTTATTCTGAAAAAGAATAAAAATCTAGAGACAATGATAGACAATGATAGAGGGAGCAACACCTGGCTTCTAGGTGGCAGAAATTCTGCTTTAACTCACATTCTCTCCCTGCTCCCAGCATTGGATGATAACGTGTCTAATTTGGTTCAAGTTAAAATGTTTGCCATTTCTTTTTTTTCCTGCAACTGGAGTGATACAGAATGGAGACCCTGGAATTTCATCACGAATATTTGTCACATAGGACAAGGCTGGGCATGGTGGCTCAGGATGTCAATGGAAATTGTTGGTGGAGGATACAGGGTGTTGGTGGATTTATGTCACTGGGGAGGGAAAAGGAGCCAAGAAAGAAGTGAGCCTAAATAGAGGGGCCTATTGCTCCAGAGATGGCATGTATAGAATTGGGTCCCACATTTTTTAAAAATCATAGACTTTGAACGTATACTTGAGCATAGCTTCTTTTTATGAACAAAACCTACAAATTTATTCATTATCAATATGCAGAAGTCAATAAATATGACTTTAAATGAAACGTCAGACTGATTTACCGTCAAACAGAATGTTATTAAGTTACATAGACGGTGGCTGAATGTATCCTGGTCACATCAATGTTATCATACTGCTAAGATTGCTACTCTAAGGCCCTTTTCACATGTGTGTGGGGGGGAACGGGTGAAAACGCCCAAAAACGGAGCTTACCTGAAACTGGGTAAGTCCGTCGCCACGTGGAGCAGCGCGAGCTCGCAGCTCTGCAGTCCTCCGGCATCCCAAATGGCGGCTTCCGGTTGGTGGAGGCTCTCCACCAACCGGAGAAGCTCGCCAGCTGGAAGCCCGCCCCCGGCAGATCTGCAGGCACGCACTTGCGCGCGCCTGCAAATCCACTTCGGAGCCGGGCGACGGAGCGGTGCAGGGCTGCGCGCTCCGTGCTTTTTAAAAACCTCGAAAAAGAGGTTTTTAAAAAACACGCAGCACAGCTAGTTCCAGCCGCTCCTGAGTGGATTCTGGTGTGGAACTACAAAAAGCAGTCCACTCCAGTCCACTCTATGGTGTAGAAGACCTCCGTGAGAGGTTCCTCTGCACTCCACTCCAGTCCACTCTATGGTGTAGAAGCCCGGTATGGAAATGGCCTAAGATTGCACACATGAATTGCATTCTACATATCATATTTACTTGACAATAATGATGGGGGGTGTTGGTGTGCTGTTTTGTAATACACCCACCAGCACACTGCATTTTAATGTGATTTCTGGCAGCAGATCTGGGTTGTCTTGTCCATATTATTCTAACAACCATCTCTAAAAGCTAGAAAATACTAGAGAGCATTTCTGTACAAATAGTGGAGTGTGTTCCCATCAACGTGGACATACTTTTTTGGGGGGGACAGAAGTTGCTGTTTAGTGGGATATTTTGGTGGGATATGTTCAATATTTTGTTATGGCCACCTACACTTACGATGCTCTGTGTTTACTTTGGTCATTTTCTCATTTCAGGAAAAATACAAAACAACTATTCCTTGCCCTAGTAAAATCATTTTTTTGGATACAGACTGAATGAAAGGAAATACAGGTTCCCATATCTGAAGTAATTCCTTCATGTAAAGGCTACCTCTACTGTTTGCTTGGACTATTAGGTCTAAATCATATTGTTATCCTCGCTAGGATAGATTCCTTGAGAAAACTTGTTAGTTTTATGTAAGTTCCATGGATTCCATGGGTCTAATCTAGTTGGAGCTAACAGTATAGGCTTCAGTATTCTATATTAGAATCAACAAAATTCTATACAGATTTTTAGTGTCCAGCATGCTGAATCCTGCTAATAGTACCTGTCACACAAAACTTTGTTTTTTTTGTCCGGGAATAACCAAATATATTTAACTCCTACCTCTACAGGGCAAGTAAAGGCAATTTTAGTGTGGAAGATGACACGGATGTCAGCACAGGTATTAATACCTGTCTTACTTTAATGTTCCATGCTATTGAGAATCATCTGCCCCAACCTACTGCTTCAAAATGATATAGAAAATGTTGTTATAAGAAGGCTGATTATAGCACAGCTGGAAGTCCAGGTCCATGCAATCCTCATATACCTCTTAGATGTAGCATCAAACCAAAAGCATTCTGAGCAATTTGCTTGGATTCACTTAATGAAGTTCTTGTTTGCGGACACACAAAAGAATAAAGTTAAAGGCAAGGTATATGCAGGGAAAAGGAAAGGAGCAGTACAAAGAGGGCTGGTAACTCCTGGTTTGATTTGGAAAAATAACATTTCCAAAAGACCATAGCACAGCAGTATGTGAACACACGAATGCATATTAGAAAGAAAATATGGTAGCTTTTAAGTACAGAGGGAGTTCTGGAGCATTTTCTCTTTTTTTCTGCATTTATATTTCTCCATAACTATAACAGCAGATTTTTACACTGTATGGTAACCATCATGCAGTTAATTGATCCCAGTAATTGCCAGGTTTTGTAATGGTGCAAGCCTCCAGAGTGAAATACTTTGGTATAATCATCAACATAAAATAGCTAGAGGTGTTCTTTTAAGACTTACAGCAATTTCTGAGTTTATTTAATAGTTGGAGAGAGGGTGTCACTAACTATCATCTGGATGACTTCCACAACTATATATATATTGCTAAAAAGCCTAGAAAAGCAAATGCCAAAATATCTATCACTCACTGGATGATTCTGTAGAAGTGACTTCTGAGTTCCCTTGAAAGTAAGCTTTATAAAAATCAAAGGGATTTAAGTTCAGGCAATATGTTAAGATTGAGTGGTCTTGGAATGAGAGATAGTATGCATCTGAAAATCTGGGAACAACATTTGCTCTTATATATTTCCTGTGGACTTCGCATAGGCTTTGGTGTCTTTCCAGTATGCTTCTTATGTTACTTTCTTATGACATGAATACCTATCTAACACTGAGGGTACATTTTTTCCCCATTTTTTGGACTGCCCCTCTGAAAATATGATTCCACAATTAAAAAAAAAACATAAATATGAGGATACAATAACTCCTAAGGCTTCTCTTCAGGTTTAAGCTGCATCAACAGAGATTCAGGTCCCTGTCATTTCTTTGGACTTCATTTCAGTGAAATTCCTTGGAGTAACATTAGAGGAGAGTAATGGTTTTCAGGTACAGTGAATCTGTCATCTTAAAGCTCAGACTCTGTTACCATGCTATAACCCCTACTCCATGACATGATTGGCAATGAATATTATTTGATTGGCACTGAATATAAATTATACATTTATGGCTGAAAAGCCATGCTGGCAAAAAGGACTGGCTGAACATGTGCAAAAATAGGTGGAGAAGACCTCTAGACATGGCCAAGTCATAACTTCATTGAGGATTAGTCAGAGAAGATGAGCCTCTCAATAACCCAAACCTAGAAGACAATAGCCACCAAAACTCCCAGAAAAATCAAGAATGGCCAACACCCTATAATATATTTCTTGATGAATTTCCCCCTTTTGTTTCCTCACCTGCCCGGATATTAAGAAGCTATCACAATTCCCATCAGTGCTTTGTCACCTAATTCTAAGACCACTGGCCAGCTCCAGAACCCTTTGTTTGCTCTGCCATTGACACCTTTCCCTTCTGAGCAGGAAAAGGATATTTAAACCTTGGCTCCAAGCGAGGCAGTCCATTGTACACTGGATGTAGGCCATGGCTCTGCTACTCAGATTCCCATCTTGTGCCACCCTTGGGCCCCTACTCTGAACCACGTCATTTTGTCTCTTCTTTTCAGTATAGGTGAATATTGCCCACTTTGCCCCAACTCCTTGCTATCTAAGTTTCTTTCCTTTGGTTAGGCTTGTGTGGTTGTGAGACTGCTTGAATCTTGCATGTTTTATGATTTTTCCCCCAATAAAAATATTATTTTAACTTCCAACTGGATTCCTGCACTAGTATCAGTATATACAGGTGAAAAGATTCCAGAAGTTACCCCACTCTCACAGGCCTCCCTTTTCAGCTAATAATTCCCTATCTTTCCATGGAGGCATTGGCATTGTGGATGGACCCCTGAGTCACCCATCTTTTGGCGTAACAACTCCTGCTTTCTCTCTTCCTTCATGTAAGAGAAACTCTGGAGTATATAAGAGAATACCAGTAGGGTTCTTGTATTCTGATCTCTCAAATCCAAGCAAATTATTTGCTCATTATAGAAATCATAGGTTCCATTGGTTAAAGGCTGATCAGCCCACACCCTAATACTAATTTCCATTCAAAACCACTCCTTTAACCATTGACGTACAAATAGGAAACAAAGACTTTGGCCATTTCTGCACGACACTGTTATAGTGCTATTATTCCACTTTCAACAGCTTGTGGAATTCTGTGGTTTGGAGTTCACTGAGGCCAGAGAGTCTTTGGCCGAGAATTCTAAAGGCCCCTCCCTAAATTGCACATCCCAGGAGTCCATAGGATGTTGAAAGTGGAATAACAGCACTATAAACAGTGTAGTGTGGAAATGGCCTGTATTTCCTTCAATACAGAGTGTGTAAGCAAGCAAGTCAAGAAGGAGTACAAGAAAAGAAATAGCTACTTTTAAGTAGTTACCCATATCATAACTGCAAAACAATTTTAGACTTAGAGACTTCTACAGACACTCAAGGGACACACATGCTTTGTTCAAGCCAGTAAACAATAACAAGTGTTGCAAATACCTATTTCAGAGTAGGGTAGGTTTCTAGGCCTAGATAACTGAAGCATGCCCTCGAAGGAAAGAGTTGCAAACAAATTCTGAGCTGAGTGAAAGAAAATACAGTCAGCCCTTCAGATCTGCAGGTTTGATTTTTACAAATTTGATTATTTGCCAGTTTGAAGCTCCAAGGTCCTCCCCCCCTGCCCTTTGGCTGGTACCACCATTCCTTTCCTAGACCCTCAGATCGGAAAAACTCCACCATCACTCATTTACTTGCTCAGACAGGTAGGTGGTGGTGGGGGGATAGGACAGAGAGAGCAGGAGGAGGAAGGGCACATGTATTCTTTTGCACACTCATTCACTCATGCAGGCAGCGGAAGGGGATGGGACAGGGGAATGGAAGGAGGGAATGTGCATACATATATTCCCTCACTCAGTCATTCAGATGGGAGGGGAAAAGATATTTGTGGGTTTTTTCCCACAAATATCTTTGTTACCCCTAACTCTTGCAAAAGGGTACAGCCCACTGTAGATCTATGTTTATTCAACATGCTGGGAGGAGCTGTTGAGGCTCGCTCTTCTGTTTGGCTATTCATGCCGGCTCAACAAGAGTTTCTGGAGGTAGCTGCTGTTTACCTGTTGTAGGCAGTCACACGCAGTTACAGTAGAATCAGCCAGAGTCAAAATCCTTCTCTTTCACAGCCCAAGATTTATTTCCTTTTCCACATTCAGGAAAAAGATTGCAGAAGCTGTCTAAGCATACCTCTGGGTGAATTTTATAGATCCCTGATTGCATGGAGGCTTCTGCCCACTCTATTAATTTAGCACTTGCATGTTCAGATGAATTTCTGAATAGCGCTGGACCCAAATAATAATAAAAAATAGTATGTCAAGGAAAATAACCATTGGCCATTTCCAGACTGGGCTTCTGTAATGGTGCAAAGCGACCTCTCACAGAGGTCTTCTACACCGTAGAGTGGACTGCCGTGGACTACTTTGTGTAGTTCCACACCAGAATCCACTCAGGAGAGGCTGGAACTAGCCGTGCTGTGTGTTTTTTAAAAACCTCTTTTTCGAGGTTTTTAAAAAGCACAGAGCGCGCAGCCCCGTGCCGCTCTGTCGCCCGGCTACGACGTGTGCTTGCAGATCGGCCGGGGGCGGGCTTCCAGCTGGCGAGCTTCTCTGGTTGGTGGAGAGCCTCCACCAACCGGAAGCCGCCATTTGGGACGCCAGAGGACTGCGGAGCAGCGAGCTCGCGCTGCTCCGCGTGGCGACGGACTTACCCGGCCTCAGGTAAGCTCCGTTTTTGGGTATTTTTGCCCGTTTCTCCCCCACACATGTGGAAAGGGCCACTGAGAGAGAGAGATCTATGGCCCTTTCCACACGAGGCGAGGGAATCGCTCCATGCTGTTACTCACCGCTTCTTCTGGGGTCCGAAGCAACGCAGACTGTCCCTGAAGCCCTTCTGCAGGGCTCCTCCTTGGTCCAGGGTGAATTGGAGCAGTGCGAGGTCTGTAGATCTACACTTCTCCGGCTTCCAAAATGATGGCTTCCAGCTTCCAAAATGGCGGCTTCTGGTTGGTCGTGGGTCCTGACCAACCGCTGAAGCTTGCCACGCCTAAAGCCTGCACTCCGCAGATGGCAGGCTCGCATTGGTGCGAGCCTGCGAATCTGCACAAGAGAGCAGGAACGCAATGGTGCGTTCCAGGAAAATAAAGACTTGTTTTTCCCAGTCTTTCAAAAACATGCTGGAAGACCACTTGGGGTTGTCTTGGAGCAGACTGAGGTGCGGATCTCTGGTAAGTAGTCCACTCCTAGTCCACTCCAAGGTGCAGATGACCTCCGTGCGAGGACGCAGTGCCCTGTTCTAATTGCCTGGTATGGAAAGGGCCTAAGAAAGGGGAAAACAGAGGAAGAGAGCAGGTCAAAAATGGAGAATGAGAAGTTACAGCCTTGGGACAAGGTATTTCTATTTATCCTCACTCAGTTTCCAAATCCTATCCTAATTGTGAGTTGCACTCAAGTTTTATTCAGTTATAGCTGAGTTGAGTTATAACTTAGAGCTGAACATTCAGCAGAAAAACAAGTGAAATCCAGCAGTCTCTTAGATAACTTTATTTTCTTTTCCAAAATCACTTTGTTAGTATGTGATTAGAATATTGCTTCTTTTCACAAACTGCATTTGCTAACAATGCCATTCAAATATATGTTGCAATTTTAAAAGGCATTAAGGTTTTAAAACTGATTTAAAAGTCTTATTTCCCCCATTCTGCTGCTCTTTGAAGTTATTTTAATCTTGTCTCAGCCTTGTTATTCCCTGTGCCACCAACTGATCCCTATGAGCCCCCCTCCATTTTTGGACTCATCTAATTTGCCTTATTTCTGAGTCGTTACGATATTCTCAAGACACCACTTTATAAATTCCTCTTGTTGAATTCTTCATTAAATTCTAATTTTTGCTATGTAGTTCTGCCTTTTTAAGCTTCTGAAATCTACAGTAATTATACATATCTATCTTACAACAGTACATATTGACTTCTGAATATGAAAGGAGAAGGCAATGAGAAAAATGTGTAAGGTAGCAATAAGTGTGAGATCTTTAGCACACTTCTGTGTGACATTCTGCAGTCCAAAGCATCATTTAGGCCTATTTCAATATTTTTATATGCTATTAAGATTAGTTAGACTGTTAATCAAGAGGGACTTCCTCTGATTTCAGCAGCCTAACATGAAACATATTTGGCTTCCTCAGATCCATTATTTATAGCAAAGATCTGAAGTGCTAAGGAAGAAAGGTACAATATTGTTGCTGGGTTTGCTTCAAGGTTTGGCAAGAACTTGATTGCTTTCCAGAAAGCATTAGAACTAATTTTAATCAAAGGAGAAGAAGTCATTTATGAGAACTTGCAATACTTATCCCTAATTTTAACTGCTTTCAGTGTGGATAAATACTGAGGTTGAGTCTATTGAATTCATTTATTTGCACAACTGCTGTTGTTCATTGAGAGATCTTATGCTTACAGGTAAAATTCCCAGGCTGAATCCTTGAAATCCTTGTCTGAAACCCTGGAAAAGCTGCCCATCAATGTCAGAAATAGACTAAGGCCCTTTTTACAGCTTACCTTCTTGTAGCAGCATCTGGTGGTGATCCTGGCAGTGGCTCTGCTGGGAAGAGTGCACAATGGAAGCATTCCCCTCTGCACAAGACCGGTTTCCTGTGGAAGGGAATGCAATGGACATGCTGCTTCCTTCTGCAGTACAGCTGGGTACTTTCTGAGGCTGCGCTTGGACAGGAAGTGCCACCATCACACTTCCTGCCCTTCCTCAGGACTGGAAGTACAGGATGGTGGTGCAATTGTGTGTCATTGATGGGGAAAATCTGTCAATGATTTAACCTGCGATTGTGCCGCCTGGGGACAGGTTGTCGCAGTCCCATCCTTCCCCATCCTCATGGCGGGATGGGAGGGTGCTGCAGAGGGCCTAGGGGTCTGATCCATGTTCTTTCAAGGAGCCTCTTACTCTTCTTGAGCCTGATATCTGCAACACATTGACTTAACATTGTTTTTCTGCCTAAAGATAGAATGTAAATAACTAAAACTAAGTTATTCACTTTTAAAAACAACACTGGGCTAAATTTCATGGTCTTGGAACTACAGGACCAAAAGAAATACAATAAATGCACATAAACAGAAATTTCTATTGTTACAGAATACTATGTGCCATCTCAAATCCCATCTTCGGGAAAATATGAATCGTTCTTTTTTAAAGGCCTTATTCCTTGAGCCAAAGTAGCCATTACTTTAAATATGCCATTTGTAGTTATATCTTAAATATTCTCAAGTAAGTGACAGCTAGGATAAATGGCCAAGATCCAAATTCTACCTTGACAGCCACCAGCCTCACCAAGTGATGGAAGTCTGTTTGGCTGGCAACCAAAGCTTAGCATGATGATGTTTCCAGTGCCCTCTCATTAGTTATCTGCAGCGGAATGAATTGTTGCAACAGGGCTCCTGCTTCCAATTCTCATATTACAGATTGTTGTAGGAATGTCACTATTGTGGTGGCAAAATCAGGGTCACATGTTTGTGAATACATAGAATAAGTCAAAAGCAAGCAGTTAATGGATCCATAGGCCTAGGCTACAAATCTGTAACTTCAATACAACCAATGTATTTAATACTTCATTCTTTGTTGTGGTCCTGCTTTGGGATACTGCTCCCTTGCCACCAGCTTGCAATTCATCTTGCAAAGTAGTGGTCTAATTCAGATAAGGACCACAGAGTGGGAAAATGGTTAAGGCCCCATCTTTACATGCTACTGTATCAGCATCAATCAGTAATTATAAAAAGACGGACCTGCTCACTTCATTTATGAAGTAATGTCTGTTTTGGCCCTTACTAAGGCCCTTTTCACGTGTGTGTGTGGGGGGAACGGTGTAGAGCGACCTCTCACGGAGGTCGTCTACACCATAGAGTGGACTGGCGTGGACTACTTTTAGTAGTTTCACACCAGAAGCCACTCAGGAGCGGCCAGAACTAGCCGGGCTGCGTGTTTTTTAAAAATCTCTTTTTAGAAGTTTTTAAAAAGCACGGAGCGCGCAGCCCCGTGCCGCTCCGTCGCCCGGCTCTAAAGGGGATCTGCAGGCGCGCGCAAGTGCGCGCCTGCAGATCTGCAGGGGGCGGGCTTCTGGCTGGCGAGCTTCTCCGGTCGGTGGAGAGCCTCCACCAATCGGAAGCTGCCATCTGCGACGCCGGAGGAGTGTGGAGCAGTGAGCTCGCGCTGCTCCATGCGGCGACGGACTTACCCGGCTGGAGGTAAGCTCCGTTTTTGGGCGTTTTCGCCCGTTTCCCCCCGACATGTGAAAAGGGCCTAAAAGAAACAAATGCAAGCTGCTATCTGGTAATAACGAAGCATGCTTGTGGTGAATATGCATTTCATTGAGGATAGGAAAAAAAGAAAATTGCCTGTTGGGACAGAAATTATTAGTCGAAGGTTATGAGATCCAGCCATCTTTAATTTCAACAGTTCAGTGCTTCTAAAACTCTTTTCAGTTGACTTCATTTTGTTTTGGCCCTGGATGTACCATTATTCTGATGAGGGCAATCTGCCTTCAGAAAGGACTGTCATGGGAAGAGACCCCATAATGACAAAAATAAGAGCTATTTTATTATTATAGCAATGTTTTAAATGCTCATTTAAATCAAGAACTTCTGCTTCAGCTAGTTTGATATCTCTTGGCAAAGAACTTCATTCTGGTGAGTCATCAGCAAGACTGTGAATAGGCCATCAGGGAGAAGTCTGTGCTATCCAGGCCTGACAGCAATTACAGAAAAGCTCTCTTCACTTCTATGGGTATTAGAACAGGGCTAGGCCAGAAAAATCAGCTGCAGCAGAGGCAACTAAATTAGCTTGGGACAGAAGTAGTGGGGCTATTCTGTTCTGGCAGCAACACCCAGCTTAGATATTTATTGTCTGTCTTTCTTAAAGAGGAAAAGATAGTGACAAAGAAAGGAGGAGGAGGATCAGCTTCTGCTATAAAAAAGAGAGAGAGAGAGAGAGAGAGAGTAGAAATTAAAATTAGGTTCCTTGCTGAAAGTTCCAGGTAAAGTTGGCTTCAAGGTTTTAAAACGTTGAACAACTGCTTTGTACCATTTCACACAAATCATGTTATATTTCAAAGGAATTGTCTCCTTTTGCTCCTTGGTTCTGCCAGTAATAGCTATTGAAAGTTTCCTGCACAGGCTTCTGCAGTCATGCCGCCTCAGCATGCTGGGTTTCTCAAATTTCATGCTGCTCTATGAGGTATTTTGACTTATTTCTCCCACATTTCATTTCATTGGCATATTCCAAAAGTTCCCAGATATCAGAAGGCAAGGTGGCATAAACATCAAATCGCTGGGGAAATGTTTTATCAGCACCTGCTTCCCTGCTGTCTTTTAACTTCTCCAGCAGTAGGGGCTGTTTTAAATTACACAGTTATAAGCACTGTGATTCCATTTTAACTGCTGTGGCTATATCCTGTGGAATCCTGAGGATCTGTAGTTTGGTGAAGCAGTTGAGCTCTCTGGTTGAGAATTCTAAGTAGCCTTCCCTAAACTTCAAATCCATGATTGCATGAGATCAATGGTGGCAGTTAAAATGGAATCATAGTGTATATACTTCCATAACTATATAGTATGAAAGGCCCTAAGAGAAAAATCTGGACCTAGGTTTAATTGTGCTAGATGAGGACTAGCTCTCTTTTAGTGAGAGCTACTTGGAGTGCTGTTGAGACCACACCTGTGTTTATAACAGTCACAGTGCAGAATGTGGATGCCCAAATGCTACAGGGATGGCACACTCATCCTGAAGTGAAATAATATGTGCTATCAACTACAGAGGGGAACACCATAGTACTAGTAATCGTGTGGCTTTGATGTGTCTGTCTGTCTGTCTGTCCGTCTGTCTGTCTGTCCGTCTGTCCGTCCGTCCGTCCGTCCATCCATCCATCCATCCATCCATCCATCCATCCATCTATCCCTCCTATCTACCTACCAGTGATTCTCATATTTTTTACCTCATGATCCCCTTTACATCTGCATGAGAATGTTGTGCCCCTCTCCACATCGTGCTCCTCCATGTCCTCTCTCACAGTCCGCTGTGCTGCATGCACCCTTCATTTTCATTAAAAGTTCTCATACTCTCTGCCTCCTCTCTTCAGTTCCCTCTCTCTCACCTGAAACTGCCTCATGGCTGCTAAGGGACATGTGCCTGCTGCACCGATGACAGGAAGTTCAGTGAAACTGAATGGGAAAAGCATAAAAAAGAGGCAGACAATTTTTGCTATGTCTAAGGTTGGAGGAAGGCATAAAAAGGCACAGGGAAAGACACTTTATGCCTCTCTTTTTCAGAAACCAGTCAGTCCTCAACGATGTACACAGACACAGGCTTGCCCCCTCCTTTTTTTTTTTACATTTGCTGTACATGTAGGCTGACTTTTCTTGCACCATGCTTGAGCAACTATTGCTCCCTCCTTAGGGTCCTGCCTCTCAGTTTGAGAGCCACTGATACACACAGAGACACACACAGTTATACATCCTTTGAGAAATAAGACAAATTCTTGGCAGTGTTCAAGTGTATCAAGATACAGATGCTTAGTTTTTCATTTCTTCCAAATTCTTCAGGATTTCAGGAGAAAGAACTTTGATTATTTACAATAACAGCTTCAGGATAAATCCACAAGGGCAATCTGTTTTATTTTACTTCATTTGTGGCTTATTAGGAAATCAACATGATTATGGTGGTTTCAATTATAAACCTATTAGGTGGATAATTGACAATGCAAGTGCATTCATGTTACATTTCATTTGTTTCAACTATACAACAGGAACAACTGGTGTGGTGTGTTTTAGGCAAGCAGAGCTGCTAATCAAAGCATAAATGGCTAATTAGGTGCCTTTGTTTGCTTTCCTGGATTGAAATAAAATTGTGTTTAGTATGCATTCAGACCAGCCAATATTTGCTTGGCACCTCTTTTTCCCTCTCAACTGTAGTGTTTCTCAACTCTAGGAGGAACTTGTTTTAATATAAAGATACTCATACAATAAAGAGTCAGCATGGTTATAGTGGCTTGAGTGTTGGACTAAGACTCTGGGAGATCAGGGTTCGGATCCCCACTTGGTCAAGGAAACCCATTGGCTGACCTTGGGCAAGTCATGCTCTCGCAGCCTCAGAGGAAGGCCATGGCAAACTTCCTCTGAACAAAATCCTGTCATAGGTTCACCTTAGGATTGCCATAAGTCAGAAACAGCTTGAAGGCACTCAACAACACAACTTGTACAAAGATTATTGTGAAATAATTGTTGTTATAAGTGAAAAAGCACTCGTTTTTTAATAAAAACTCCAGTATGTTTGTTCTTTCTTTATCGGAGAGATTAATATATACAGCCAAAAGGAATTACTAGAACATGGAGCAATGGTATCGAACTTCAGGAAAAGAAATTCCATCTAAACATTAGGAAGAATTTCCTGACAGTAAGAGCAGTTTGACAGTGGAATACACTGACCCAGCGTGTGGTGGAGTCTTCTTCTTTGGAGGTTTTTAAACAGAAGCTGGATGGCCATTTGCTAGGGGTGTGTGTTCCTGCATGGCAGGGGGTTGGACTCAATGATCTGTGTGGTTTCTTCCAACTCTACAATTCTATGATTGTATGAATAAAATGATACACAGCTAGTTAAATAATGTAAGTAAGATGAATTGATCTTCAGGGAGACAGTAGCAACCAGATGTATTAAACAGCATTTCTTGATGTTCAGTATTTTCATCAGTTCCACCCTGATAAAGAAGTGAACAGTATATTTCACATTTCTGTGAGTTATGCATTAAAAGTGGGATGCATTGAGAGAATGACAAATTAAATGGCTGTTCGAAAATCCGCCTCATTTACTTGCCCAAATGTATCAAGAAATACTACGTCAGGAGAGGCAAGAAGAAACAGTAAAGGCAACAATGATTTCATGGGCACAAAATATCGGACATTCAATACAATTAGAGTCTTGGGAGCAGAGCTGGAAAAAAACACAGAAATTTACAGTAGCACAGAATTTGAAAGAGAACTATTACAAGCTATTTCATAGATGGTACATGACACCAGATAAATTAAAAAAGATTTATAATACAGGTACTGGACAATGTTGGAAATGTCAGAATGAGGTCGGTACGATATATCATATGTGGTGGACATGTCCTAAAGCTAAGAAATATTGGACTGAAATACATAACAAAATATGTGCGTTAATGAAAGTACAGTTTGCTAAGTTACAAGAATTGTATTTGTTAAATATGACTGATGTATTAGAAGGTACTGGTATAAAGAAGTATTGGAGAATATTACTGTACATGATAACAACAGCTCGTATTGAATATGCAAAGATGTGGAAAACTCAGCAAATACTCACATTAGAACAATGGTGGGGTGCACTGATTGAAAACAAAAATGCTGCTATGGTCTCTCAGAGATTAAAAGGGAAATCAGACGAAGAGATACAAAAAGAATGGCAAATTGTAACGGGTAATTGCTGGGTACCATCAGATGGAAATCTGTGATTCATGATTTAAGATAAATTATGAGGGGGCTACAGGATATATCTCATGAAGCGGGAATATGGAGATGGAAATGCAAGAATCAACAAGTAATAATAGCACTAAAATGTAGTACAATATTTTAAGCGTGTTAAGAAATATTGATAATGAAATCTAGATCACTGTGGAAGACCAGAAATATTTCATATAAGTTGACAGTTATAATTGTTTGTTTTATATCTGAATTTGAATAAAATGATTAAATAAAAAAAAGAGAGAATGGCAATGATAAATGAAATGTTATGAGCGTGTTGCAACCTAAGTTAAACTCCCTGAAGGGAGATTCTAGACATGCATAAGAAATGGAGCTCATATTCTACATTAGCTACCTGGTTACTTTAGTATAACTGAGTAATACATTCTGGCCCAGCCCGACACACTCACCTTAAGAACCAGAAGCCATACCAGCTTAAGGAGGTCTGTTCAGCTGCTGACTGAGGTGCAGGAAAGGTGACATTTCCAGCCCCCTCCCACAAGCTAGTGAGTCTACAACAAGGAATTGTGATGAGGACTGTTTCTGATTTTTGCAGTCTTGCTCACTGGTAGAAGGGAGCAGGAAATGTCCAGTTGGCAGCTGAACAGAACACTTATGCATAATGTGGCTGCTGGTTGTTCAGGTGGGCACAAGGGAGCATTTACATAGTCTCACAGTAAGACTACATATTCTTTCTGAACACAAAGCAGTGAAAGATCCATTAACCCTAGAGTATGAATTGGTAACCACAATACAGAATGTCAGGCTTGAAACCCCTTTGCTCTGGAATGAACACTGACTGTTGTCTGAAGTATAATATTTTCTTGATAACGTAGCTCAAAAGAAGCTAGTAAACCTTAGTTCTCCCTCTCCCTCGGACTCACCCAAATGTTCTGCAACTTCATCATCCACAAGACAGGATGGAAAAAAATAATAATTGGAGAGGTCTTTCTAGCTCTTAGGAGGATAAATTTTAATGTACAAACACCTGGATTATGAGTCTGGGACAACACTGGACTACTTGGAGAGTGCAAGAACATTCAGAATCACTGGAATAGATTAGCAGACGCATCATCTCAGGAATGTAAAATGGGAAGTGTGAAATGGAAATGGCTGGAATCCTGTTGGGCAGTTACGAATGCATAACTACATCTTGGGTATGTGAGACATCATGAAGCACACTGCCCTTCTCCCAAGGCAGGTTTTCAATGTAAAAGCAAATGACTGGCTTTTTAAAAATGATAATAATAAGTCAGTATATGGTTGCTTACATTACAGTGTATAAATGTCGCTTTATAATTGTATAATAATGCTATATCACAGTAGCATGGAGAAGTAGACCAGATTTCTATATTGTACAGAGAGGTTACATGTATCATTCAAAGAAACAAAATTATGGCCATTCCACAGAACACATGTTTTTGTTTTAGATCTTTTTATTTTAAAAAAAATATTACCAAAACTGGCATTTCAACTGTACATTATACTGACTTACAAATATTCCAAAGATTACAAAAAATTCTATAAACAAAACCAAACTGTTATCAGATAGTACATCAAAACCATTAGTTTCTTATCCAGTTTTTCCAATTCTTTATAACTGTCTATTACAATTATTAACTATCTTAAAAAATATACTCATATTCTCATATTTCGTATTCATACCTACAGAGTCATTTCCTTCCTCCTATAGATTTTTATGTAATATACAATATAGATGTTGCTAAAGTGCCCTTATAACTAATCTCCTATTCCATATTTCTATCTTCTTGGGTTTTCTCTAAAAAGAAACAAACAAACAAACAAACAAACCTACTTCCCTTATTCACTTTCCTTGTGCATGTTGAGTATTCCCTAGATCGTAATTTCCAACTATAATTGAGTCCTATATTTTTCCTCCTTGAACTCTATCTATTAAAATTTCTTTGATTCTATTTTATTATATTCTAATTTGTATTTCTAAGCCCAGATCAGCAAGTTCGTCATTATTATTTTAGTTTAACTTAAGAAGTCGCTTCTTTTATAATACCTATATTATTCATCATCCCCTAAATTTTTATTATTGCTAACAATCATACTGTTAATATTCATTCTTCAATACCTTTTATAGCTAGGTTTCCCCACTTAGCTTTAAATATTGTAGTAATTGGTTCCCAGTCTTTATAGAATTGTTCCAGTGTATTTTTGTGCATAATCATTGTCAGTTTATCCATTTCTATTATATCGTATATTTTAATTAACCAGTTCTCTAACTCCGGTGTATCTCCATGTTTCCATTTGCCTGCATAAACCATTCTTGCTGCTACTATCATATGTGTTAATAGTTTACGTTGTGGTCTATTTTGCGATGATTTTGTTTCTTGGTATATATTCAATAAGTATATCTCAGGCTTCATTGAAAACTCTAGTTGCATAATTTTTGTTATATTACTATGAATTTGTGCCCAAAACTTTCTTGCTTTGGGGCAGGTCCACCATAAATGATATAAAGTTCCTTTTGAGTTGCATTTCCAACATTCATTTTTATTTGTTTTGGTCATTTTCGCTATTTGGGCTGGGGTATAATACCACCTATATAAAATCTTATAATAGTTCTCCTTTAGCGGCACATTTTTCAATATTGTACAAGGTATCCTCCAAGAGCTTTCCCAACTTTCAAATTCTATTGGGCGACCTATATTCCGTGCCCATTGTATCATATTTTCCTTGACGGTCTCTCTCTCTCTAGTTCTAGATTCAATATGATGTTATATGTCTTTGCTATAAAATGCTCAGTTCTTGGTTTCATCCGTTTATCGAAATCATTTTCTTTTATTTGTATTCCTATTATTTTTTGATCCATCCTAAATTTTTCTGCCAGTTGCCTTTGTAGTAACCAGTGAGTAGAAAGTCCACTTTCAATTAATTCTTCTTTACTTTTTAACGTAATTTTATGCCGTCTTTATACGTTATCCAATCTTTTAGTTTTGGTTTTTCTCTCCTATAGAAAGCCTCATGTGGCGATACCCATAACGGTAATTTTGGATACAGTTTATTCTTATATATCATCCAGATTCGTAATAGAGACTTTCTAATGAAGTGATTGTTGAATTGTCTATTTATTTTGGCCTTCTCATACCACAGGTATGCGTGCCATCTGAAAGGTAGGTCTGCTCCTTCTAATGTTAATGTCCTTTCATTGTCTAGCTTCATCCATGTTGTTAACCATTCAATGCAACAGGCATGGTAATATAGTTTTAAGTCCGACATACCTAATCCACCCCTTTCTTTAAGGTCTTTAAGGTTACACCATTTAATACAAGGTTTTTTGGCGTTCCAAATAAATTTAGACAAATCTTTCCTCCATTGAATGAATGGTATATCATTCACTATTATGGGCAGGTTTTGAAATAAAAAGATCATCCTAGGTAAAACATTCATCTTTATTACCGCTATCCTGCCCATAAGTGATAAATCAAGTTTTGTCCATCTTTCTAAATCTGCTTTAATTGTTTGCCAAACTTTTCCACAGTTATTCCTATATAAGTCTGTATTATTTTTGGATAAAATTTTACCCAAATATTTGGTTTTTTCGATATTTTATACTGAGATTCTGTTTCTAAGTCTATCTCTTCCTGTCTAGTCATATTTTTTGTTATTATCGTTGTTTTCTCAGGGTTTACCTTGAATCCTGAAACCCTCCCATATTCTTCAAATATTCTTTTTAGATGGTTTATACTTTGGTGTGGATTTTCCAGTAAGATGACTAAATCATCCGCAAATCCCTTCAGTTTATATTCTTGGCCTTTTATTTGTATTCCTTTTATTTCCTTATCATTCCTTATTTGGGTATTTAGTATTTCAATGACCATCAAGAAGATTAATGGGGATAGGGGACACCCCTGTCTTGTCCCTTTTTTGATATCAATTTTAGATGTTACTTCTCCATTTATTAATAATTTTTCTGTTTGTTCTCTATAAATCATGTTGGTCCAATTGCTAAATTTTTTGCCTATATTTATCTTTTTTAGAGTCTCTTCAATAAATTTCCAGTTGCCATTATCGAAAGCTTTCTCTGCGTCTAAAAAAATGAAAGCTAATTTTTCATCATTGTATTTATGGTAATATTTCATTACGTTGAGCACCGTCCTCATATTATCTTTTATTGCTCTTCCAGGGAGAAACCCACTTTGATCCTTGTGTGTCCATTCGTTTAGTATTTTTTTAAGTCTTTCTGCTAAAATCATTGCGTATATTTTATAATCTATATTCAACAATGCTATAGGCCTATAATTTTTCGTGTCTAAAGGGTCTCTTCCTTCTTTTGGGATCAGGGTGATCAATGCTTCCCCCAGGAAGCCGGACGGTTCCCATTATCTATTTCGTTTAGTACCTTCTGTATGGGTCCTGCCAGCTGATCTTGAAAAGTTTTATAGAAATCTACTGAGAAACCGTCTGGCCCTGGGGCTTTTCCTGTCTTAAGTTTTTGGATTGCATTGATGACTTCCATTCTTGTAATTGGTTTATTCAGTTCTGCCCTTTGGTTTTCGTTAAATTGTGTAAATGTTGTTTCTTCTAGATAGTTCCTTATTTTTAAATTTGTGTCTTCATTTTCCTGGTCTTCAAACAGGTTTTGAAAGTATTTATGGAACACTGATTTTATTTTTTCTTGACTTCGATATAGTTCGTTCCCCTCTTTAATTTCTAGTATTAATCTTTTTTCTTTTTCTTTTTTAAGCCTATAGGCCAACCATTTACCTGCCTTGTTGGAATGCTCGTAATACTTCTGTTTTGCATATTTCAATTTCTTCTCCAGTTGTATTGTATTTTGAAGTGTTATTTGTCTACAGAACACATGTTAGATCCTGTTTTTCACGTGGATGTATACTTGTAAGTTGCTTTAACTTCAGTAAATGAGATTGTAAGGTCCTTGCTTTCTCCTCTTGTTAGCTTAAAAATATCTGCCTCAGACACACAAAGGCTACCTTTATGACTACAAGATGGCAGTCTTAGAATCTCTGTTTACTGCAAATTTGTCAGAATCTCAAGAAGCCATGCCTTGAAGTAGGTGAGTTTGTGACTTCAAAGACAGTGGTTCACCGTCAGGGGGCATTGCACTGAGGGAGATGTTGAGATTTATTTTATTTTATTTTTTGAATTACTGATTCCAGAATTCCAACCAGCATTATTTTGAAATATCGAAAATAAAATAAAATAAGCAAACTGGAGTAAATTACCTTTGCTCACCCTTGCCACTGAAACCACAAGTTCTAGTGATACACACAGCCGCACAAGTCTTTTCTTACCATAACATAACTCCCTGCTATCCATATCTTTCCCCTATCACAATGAACAGCAATAATCTTTGAGTCCAATGCTAGAGATCTGCAAAAGATCTCTTTATTCTGGGTTTTTCCCATTAACATGCACACATATAGATTCCTGTGAAAACATTTGACAACAGCCAATAACTATACATGGGGGAGTCATTCACATAACTGAAATGTCTAGCTCTCTATGGATGGCTGATGATGACATAAGTGCAACAGCAGAAAACATTGTTGGAAAATACAGGGGGGCATGCTGTAGATCGCTAGCATGACCCACAGTTTGACTGTCCTTAAAAGCAAGACAAAATATTTGTTCAGTCCCATAAAGCTGCCAGTGAATGAGGCCAGCCGGTTTGGCTAAAAACTACTCAGTTTATTGAAGGAAGCGTGAGTACATGTTCAGCAGGTTTAAGTAAAATCCATGTCTGGACAAAGACATCAGTAGCAAAGAGAATACATAAAGAGAAATACACACTGCCTGTTTTCGGGCTGCTCTTAAGTAGTAGCTTGTCAACAGTTCTTCACATCATAGGATGAACGAGGGACAGGGAATTCCTTAGTCAAAACACTACCTTTGTTATGTGAAGCGAAGGCTGAAGAGACTCTCAGGGAAAACCCTTATCTATTTTGTGTGCTGGGAACTGCTGGGCTTCTGCTAGCAGAGAGGACAGCGCAGTAAACAAGAACATAGTTAACCCTTAACATAGGAACATACAGAGCCGTCTTGGGCTGTGAATGCCAACAAACATGACAGTGCAAGAACTCTTGGCTCTCATCTCCACTGTTGTTTATCCCTCTGTATTGTCTCTATATCTCTTTCTGATTCCCAGTTGGACATTAAAGCAGAAGTTTCATTCTATAGGTAGAAGTTAATGCCTCACTACATGGTCTAAGTGCACCATTTAAATGGAAACCCAAGAACTGTACCCCAGCAGCAAATTAGCAAGTCAATTACCTCTAGTCTCTATCATTCATAACCTTCTTGCAACAGTGATCTACATGATTGTAGCAAGAAAAGGTAATTGCTATCACCTCTTTTCCTTTGAGCAACATATTATTCTTTGAGAAATTATTTCAAAATCTAGAGATATTTCCAACTCCAAACTAATCTTTACCCCCCCCACACACACAAAAATTGCTACATCAACTCTGCCTCATACAAAGGCTCAAATCTGCCCTTGGATGAGCATGCTACTCACTCTCCATCTAATCACCACCCACCAATTCACAGTAGGAAAGCTTTTCTTTTCAACCCTAAAGGCTAAACCTTGGTGGTTATTTTCCTTCCTTGAACTAATGGTAACTGTCAGTTAAGTGTCACTATGACTTACAGAATCTTGGCTGAGTTTAACCCTCTAGCTGTCAGTGGAAGAATTATTTTCATTTGTGCTTTAATATGATAAAAGTCAATATTCTTTAAACTTTGAACTGAGCTTTGAAAAATTATTCGTTGTTTTGTGATTAAATCTTCTGCTACATGAAGTGATCTGTCTAGAACAGGAATGGGCAATTCAGGATTCCTGCATTTCTATGGAAGCTGGTTACTCTGAAACCATAACAATGCAAATACATACAATGGTCCCCTTTTTTCCTTTATGCATTATAATTCTACACATGGCTACTACATTTTAAGTCCAATTAGATTCAATGTAATTTGTTCCTATACAACTGTGTATCAGGTTCCAGCTGTAGTTGTTTGTGTCCTAAACACTTTTAAATTGCAAAGCAACTGCATACTTCATCTAGTCATTATATTTTGAAATCTCATTATATCGCCTATCAATTCATCATCTCAAAATCATTTTTTTAAGAATTGTTATCTCATGTTGCACGCATTTCATCATTTCTCAGTTAGCTTAAAACTCACTAAGGATTCAGTAATATGATATACATTTCATTTACCTAAACAGTTCCAGCCCCTCAGATATCCACTAGTATCAGTACTTTTTATATATGAATCTGATACCAACCAAATTGATTATTAATCAGATCACAAATTAACCTGTACCTAATCATCTAGGTACCTCAGGAAGCTTTCCATTGTTTATGTGGGTAACATGTATCATGTGAGCTGGTCCTGAGGTGTGGAGGTATACACTGATCACAAGAATCAGTATAGACCTCTGTTGAGTGCTTTGGAAAATTTGGGTTAGACATACCTGGCTGTATATGCGCACACACACACAACCCTTGCTTTGACATACCTGACTGTGGAGTTGTTTCTCCTTTTTGCAGAAATAGTAGGGGCCAGCCTAGTTGACACATGCCTTGTGAGGAAGGGAATAAGTCAGTTCAGCCCTGCACCATTCTTACCTGAGTCATCAAAGACTTGAGAGAAACTTCTGAGGAGAGTTAGTGAATGAGCTATTGAAAATGCATGAAAATATCCCCACCTCCCACAAGCACTCCAGAACTCATACTAACCCAAGATATCTGTTGTCCTCTGCAGTCCCTCTCCAAATGGTGACAGTAAGTGAAGCAATGTCACTTACTATTACCATTTGGAGGGAGTGTAGTGGAAAATTGAGGTATCTGAGCTTGTTGTTGCAAGGGAGTGGGAGACAATTGGTCTCTGTCCCCTATGTATTTGGTCACATCTGCTTTACCCAAAGAGAAATCTGGTTAGATGGCAGTGAAGCCATCCTCACAGAAACACTTAAGACATAATTTGAGACAACCTGGTCTTTTATGATGCTCCCAGGCCAAGCTTATTCTATTGTCTGATTCTGAACAACAAGAGAATTCTAGTTTATTTTTCCCTTGCCAAAACAGGGATCTTATCAGACACAGCTGTTTGGCATTATGCTGCCAGATGTTTGTCATTTTAGTGTCTCTTTCCATAGTCTACACTGCAATTTCCTCATTTGAATATAGAAGATAGTCATGACTGGCTCCTGCAAATTTAACATTTCCATTTTTAAAGAAAATAGTATCTGTGGAAAATCAGCACATCAACCATGAAATGAGAAAATAGGAAACAGTAGCTCTATGGGTGTTTTCGGCAATCAATGGCTCTGAGAAGTGTTAACTAAAGCAAAAAATTTCATAAGCAATAGAGTAGGTTAAGCAGTCTCAAGATAGTTGAGCACTTTTATAATGAAAGTCTCAGGTTCCCTTTAGGCCTTATACTATATGGATATGTTTTGTCTTCACGCTGCACTTCCAAATTATTCCACAAATGGTAGGAGACTATATTTCCTGAATGCTCTTTTTTTTCTTCTTTCAACATACAAAACATATTCATTTTAGGAAGAGTGTAACTAAAATGTCACAGTCAAGTTTCTGAATGTACTAATGATGTATGCTACAGGAGATGTAGTGAACTCAGGACACAATATCAAGGAAATGAAGATCTTATATTAGGGGTGAACGGAATGTCCTCAGCTGGAGGCTGGGAGTAAAATATAACAATTTAAGTGACCTGACACAGTGTAAATGAAAATAAGATTTTAAACAAGTTTGCAAAATGCCAGCTTAAACTCAAAGTCTGTAAACTCCTGGACTGAAAAATTACCACAATTTTTTTTTGGCATTATTGTTCAAAAAAATAACAACACACTCATTGACTACTTGGTTTTAGCTAATAGTTTAGGTGAATGAGCAGAATAATATTTCAGTTCACCTAGCAACATTTCCCTTACTAAAATAATAACATACAAAACAAACAAACAACTGGGATTAAACCTTCCCTTTTCCATCTCAACAGATTCTGACTGTGCTGCATAAAAGCATGAAAATGGGTCCTTCCAATCTGTTCCAAAGAAATCCCCATTTGGCCCCAAGATAATAAATTTTCCAAGAAAATAGGTATTTATCTTATGGGTGAAGATGACAGAGCAGTTGTAGAGCACATATCTAATTATAAGAGCCAATAGTTAAATACCAATATTCTCCAGCTAAAGATCTCAGTACCAGAGAGATATGGCAGGTCTGAGATGCTGAGAAAATTTTGTGCCCTGGTCATTTTGCTGACATGATGGACATTACCTAGGTGGACCATTGATGTGGCTTCCTATTTTGCCCTGTGCTTGCAGGGGAGGGGGCAACATCTGATGGAACCAAGCTTCTTGGTGAATTTTAAAAGAATTGACAGTAGAAACCTCTGGCCTGTGGCTCACCCCTGCTTTGTTCCTTTAAATAGGACACTGGGTAGACAACAAAAGAGGACACCAATTTGTGTCAAATTTTGGTATGTACATATGCAAACGTATGTACATATTTCAATTTAAAAACAATCACTAGAATTTAAATTTCTCAGAAGGCCAACTAATTTATCAAAATTTACCTTCACCAAAAAGTTTTGAAATTACTTTATATCACACTGTGATCACTCAAATAACTCTTAGGCCCTTTCCGCAACTCACCTATTTTCGGTGCTGGGGTGCGGTGCTCGCACGAGCAGACTCCGGAGAGAGGCTCTCGCATTCGGGGTCCTTCGACTCTGCACAAGCTTCCTTCCCCGGAGCGATGCGCGACCATGCACCATTTTTGGCTTAAAGCCGAAAATGAAAAAAATGCGTGTGTGGTCCCTGTCAGGCCCTAGAGCATTGTGCAAATGTGAGTGCATCATGTGGACCACTCCTCACATGTGTGCGATATTTGAGGGGCTCTTTCGCCATCAAAAATGCCATGCAAAAAGGGCCTTATTCAGTTATTTACCCCCTATTGATACCAAATCCAACTCTAAAGTCAATTATCCTTCAACAAATTCCGTTCATCCATTCATATCATCATCTCCACTTCCCTTAAATTAACTTAATGATAAATAGGATCCTCATCATGACACACCCCCAGTGGTGATAAGGGGATTATTATTATGGGAAAACAAGATGAGGTGTTTGCATACACAGCCAATCTGCCCCCCCCTTCTTTCCTTAACAATGCAATTAACCTAGGAAAAGATGAGTCAGCAGCTGAGCTTATCTTCCCTGTCTGCCATACAGCACTAATTGAAACTTCACATGCCTTTGGGAAATGATGTCCTTGCCTGTTCCTTCTAAGAGATATTGTATGGAAAAACAAGGCCAGTCATTTCTTCCTCCATACAATTGTTCCTGAAAAGATAGTGGCCCTTTCCTCACATGGGGTGTGAATCGGGCAGAAATGGGCAGAAATGGGACTCACTGGATTTTTCCTGTGACCGGGCGAGTCCGTTGTGAAGAGCAGCAGTACGAGTTCACCGCTCCACAGTTCTCCAGCGTCCAAAATGGCGGCTTCCAGTTGGTGGAGGCTCTCCACCAACCGGAGAAGCTTGCCAGCCGAAAGCCTGCCCCCAGAAGATCTGCAGGTACGCACTTGCATGCGCCTGCAAATCTGCTCCAGAGTGCGGTGACGGAGCTAGACGGGGTTGCCCGCTCCGTGCTTTTTAAAAACCTCAAAAAAGAGGTTTTTAAAAAGCACACTGCGCGACCAGTTCCGGTCACGCAGAACTGGACTGAGGTATGGAACTACGAAAAGTAGTCCACACCAGTCCACTCTATGGTGCAGAAGACCTCCTTCGGAGGTCACTCTGCACCATTTTAAATACCCGGTGCAGAAATGGCCATAGAAGCAAGGAAGGGGATATCAGTTTCTCTTTTTGCATATCCAAATTTTCTAAATATTGGTAACTTCTTATGAAAAGCAAAACCAAAAGGACATGAAACATGTTGTTGTTGTTGTTGCAGTTAATTGCTGTTAATTGTGATCATGTCACCTTCAACGTATGACTAACCTATGAATGAGAGACTTCCCAAATGCCCTGTTATTAACAGCCATGCTCAGGTCTTGCAAACTTAGGGCCTTCACCGAGTCTATCTTCCTTATTTCCTGCTGATTTCAGCTTTACCCACCTTATCATCTTTTTAATAAATTATGTCACCTCATAGAGTCATATTGTTAAAGAATCATAGAACAGGAAGGGGCCTCACGGGCCAACACTGATCAGTAATCTACCTCACCTGTAATCTAAACTACTCACTTGTAATTGAAATCTACTCACCTGTAACTTTAGGTCTAGTCCTACTCTCTGGAGCAGCACAGCACAAACCTGCCTGGCCCTCTCTGTGACAACCCTTGAGGTATTTAAAAAATGCAGTTATGGTCATTTCCTCGCTACACTGTTAATAGTGCTATTATTCTACTTTCAACATCCTGTGGAATTCTGGGGTTTGTTGTTTACTGAGGTCAAAGAGCTCTCTGGCTGAGAATTCTGAATGCCCTTCCCTAAACTGTACATTCCAGGATTCCATAGGATGTTGAAAGTGGAATAATAAATAATAATTAATGAAAACCCCTTCATGGCTTAGAACAAGGAATTAACAAGATTTATCTGGGCAGGAAGAAAACCAAGAATAAAATTGAAAACATTACAAGATAGTAAGGAAAGAGGAGGTTTTGGATCATCCCATTTGAAGGTACATTACCAAGCTTGCTGTTTAGAATGGATAAGAGAATGGATAAATTTCAAGAATAATAAGCTATTAGACCTAGAAGGTTATAATACAAGATTTGGCTGGCACGGTCATCTTTGTTATAAAAAACAAAACAAAAGTAAAAGAGATTTTAAGGACCGCTACATCAGAAGATCCCTAATAAAAGTTTGGCAAACCATTAATAATAATAATAATAATAATAATAATAATAATAATAATTATTATTATTATTATTATTATTATTATTATTATTATTACCACCAATGGGGACATCACCACAGAAGCCTTTAAAATAACTGAAGCAAAATCAGGAGAACTGTTAAGGTACAACGACCTGATTAAATGGGAAGGGAAGAAACCAGTGTTGAAAACTAGAGATGAATTAAGTGATCAAAACTTTGAATTAAACTGGTTCACATACAGACAACTAAAGGAAAGATCTATAATGGATAATAAACTTATTGGCTTTGAAGAAGAAGAAAACAAATTAGATGAAACTTTGTTGAGAGACCGAACTAAAATAATTTCCAAATTATATGAAGTGTTGTTAATGAGAGAACTGGAACAAGAACAGATCAAGGACTCCATGATAAAGTGAGCACAGAATATTGGACACAATATAGAATCAGCTAAATGGGAAAAGATATGAACAGAAGAGATAAAATTTACCTTATGCCTAAATTTAAGAGAGAACTTTTATAAGATGATGTACCAATGGTATATGACACCTCAGAAACTAAAGAAGATAACACATAAAGGAAGTGGTCTGTGTTGGAAACATGGGAAAGTGACCGGAACACATTTCCACATACTGTGGATGTGCCAAGTGGCAAAGAAAAATTGGGAGAAAATGCATGATTCAATCACAATGATCTTGGATATAAAATATGAAATGTCCCCAGAAATATATTTGCTAAACATAATTGGAAGACAGGAAGAGTGGAGAACAAAAAAGAAAATAATACTTTAATTAGTTACAGCAGCAAAATCATGTCATGCACAACATTGGAAAGGAAAAGAAGTACCCTCAATGGAAGATAGGAAGTTAAAAATTTCAGAGTTTTCGGAAATGGAAAAGCTGACAACCTCAATGAAAGGAGCTTCAAATCAACAGTTTGAAAGGAACTGGAAGTCAGTTATAGAGTGGGCAAAAGGAAAGCAATCATTGGAAATAAGAAAGACAACAAGATAAGACTCACCACAGTTGTCCTGTATTAAGAGGGGAAGAACTAAAGAATTTAATGAGGCAATGTGTATTAGATAATTAATATTAGATAAATGTATATTTAGACAAAAGGAGCCTTTTGATATTAGGAATTCTAAATATAAAGCAAGTCAATCTAGACCCACGATAATAAAAGGATACTTCACAAATTGTAGGTTCAGTAGAAACATTTGAAAGCAGTTTGGACTTGAGGAAAGCACAGAAAAAGGATAGCAGGTAGAGGAGAAGGAGGGCAAAAGGAAAAGATGGGGAGGGAAAGAGGGAGGGATTAGAACATTGATACCAAATAAAATATGTTCAATATGGAATGGGAGGGAGGTAAACAAGGGCTTATATATCATAAGATATTGTAAAAAGACTGCAAATGCAAAAATTATTGTGCATAAATAACTTGTCTTCTCTATATATAGGGAAACAAACTGAGCATGTTAATGTATTATTGGAATATGTCCTGATAGAATGTTTGGAATACAAATAATTAAAAAGAAAGAAAGAAAGTGGAATAATATCAGTATAACAGTGTAGCGTTTAAATGGCCTATGTCTCCCCTTGGTCTTCTCTTCATCAAGCTAAACATACCAGCTCTTTCAATCTTTTCTCACATGTTTTGTTCTCCATACCACTTATCATCCTTGTTGCCCTTCTCTGAACCTATTCCCAGTTGTCTATGTCCTTTTTAAAATGATAAATGTAGAACTGAATACAATGCTCCAAATAAGGCCTGCCCAGCACAGAATATAGTAGGACTAATGCTTCATTTGGAAACTTTGTTTCTATTAATGCAAGCTAAAATAACATTCATATTTTTTACTACAGAATCACATTTCTGGCTCGTGTTCATCTTATCATCAATAATAATCCTAAGGTCATTTTCATGTGTAGTACTGCTGAGCTATGAAGGACAACCCACTAAGGAAAAGTACAGATGTGTAGCCCAAGCTTGAAGGAATTATATAAGCAAAGCTAAAGCTCAAAATGAGCTGAGACTGACTATGCAGCAAGCAGCAATGAAAAGGGGGTTTTCAGATACATTTAAGGCAAGAGAATGACCAAGGAGACAGTGGGGCCACTGCTCAATAAAGATGGCAAAACACTAACAGGTCAAATGAAAAGGCAGACTACTCAGTACCTGTTTAGTTCTGTTGCTTTTCAGTTTTTCCACATTCCTTGAAACTTCCTCCTATTGCAAACTCACATATTACCCTGACTGCTGGGGGTGGGGGGTCCTTCATGTCAAGACTGAAGACTATTGGGCCAGCCTCTCAACTTGACACATAACAACAACAGCCAGATGTGCTTGATGAAATTCACTCTGAAAAAAGGAGAAGGAGACATCCTAGTTGAGTAAGGGCTAATTTCCTTAAGTCATGGTCATCTTTGTTCAAGTTCTAGCTTTCTTAGTAACTCTCATTCACTTCTGCTATGCCATGTCTAAACATTCTTCCTTAGAGAATATTGCAAACCCAAATTGTATAATTCCTGCCTTTCAGCTTCTCCAGCTGAGAACTAGGCTGGAATTAACAACTGCCATTATTGCTTAAACACCTACTCTTTAGGTAGGAATCTCATGATATATCCAAAGTAAAATAGCCTCAGTTTACTCAGTGTGACTTCTAGGGAAATGTTCAAACTTGATTTCCTTTCAGATCCATTTATTTGTCTTTGTGGCAGTCCATGTTATTTATAGAACTGTCCTCCTGCATCACATTTCAGATAAGTTCATTGTCTTCCTGTCAGTGTTCTTCAGTTTTCCCAACCATACAGTGGGAATATTAAGGCATGAAGGATCATAGAATCATAGAATTGTAGAGCTGGAAAAGACCACAAAGGCCATTAAGTCCAATCCCTTGCCATGTGGGAATACACCATCAAAGCATTCCTGACAGATGCCTATCCATCCTCTAAAAATGTCCAAAGAAGGAGACTCTGTCACACTCCCAAGCAGCATATTTCATTGTCAAACTGCTGTTACCATCAGGAAGTTCTTCCTAATGTTTAAATGGAATCTCTTTTCCTGAAGTTTGAATCCATTGCTTAGTGTTCTAGTTAGTCTCTGGAGCAGCAGAAAACAAGTTTTCTCCGTATGACATCCTTTCAAATATTTAAACACAGCTAGCATGCTGCCTCTTAACATTTTCTCCAGGCTAAACATACCCAGCTCCCTAAGGGCCTCCTCATATGGCATGGTTTCCAGGCCTTCAATCATTTTGGTAACCTTCTTCTGGACATGTTCCATCTTGTCAAAATCCTTCTTGAACTGTGGTGTCCAGAACCGGACACTGCATTCCAGATGGGGTCTGACCGAACCGAATAGTGTGGAACTATAATTCCCCTTCACCTAGATACTATACTCCTATTGATGCAGCCCAGAATCTCATTGGCTGTTTTAGCTGTTGAATCATATTGCTGACTCATATTCAGCTTATGACCTACTAAGACTCCTAGATCCTTTTCACATGTACTGTTTTCAAGCCAGGTGTCACTCATCCTATTCTATTGATTTCATTTTTTTTCTGGCCATCTTATATTTGTTCATTTCATTTTTTCTCCCCATTTTTTTCTGTAGTACCTTAGGCTTCTCCCTGTTGAAATTAATTTTGTTAGTTTGATCTTGACTTTAGAATACTATACTATATCTTTGCACTTGAGGATCATACCTAATTCCTTCAGTATCATGATAGATTAGGGGCACCTTTAATGTACTGACATATAGACTCTGGATGTTATGCAGGCAGTTCTTAAAATAATGGGCTATCTAGTAGATCAGAAGATGTAGTGTTACCCTAGCAGTATACTTATTCAGCTTTCTAATCCAACATTTATTTATCCCTACTTCATGATTCTTACCCAGAGACAATTTAGCATATGGGTGCTAGTCCAAAATTGAGTAGGCCTTCTGAATCTATGGGATTTATATAAGGATTGACCTACCATTCATCAATTGATTTTACAATAGTTGGGATTAGTAACCGGATTTAGGCCTAGAAAAGGACAAAGCAATCTCTGGGTGCAATAATGTTTCTGAATTACAACAGCATAACAAGTGAGATCTAGTGACTTCATATAGGTTTCTTCAGGTATAAATACATTATTTTTGTTCCAGATTGTCAGTTGTTGCTAATTTTGCAGGCATAGGTGGGGGTGGAGGGGGAAAGAAAGCGAGAGAGACAGAGAGACAGAATGAGAGAGAGAGAGGTTGAAAGAGAAAAGAATTATATATAATGGGAAAAACAGAAAAGGCACTGGGACACTGGCAGATTTTGATTATGCCAGTGTGTGGTCTCAAAGACAACAATACAGCAAGGCACAGATTAACCTAATATAATGAAAGAGTGAAAGGACTGTCTAGAAGATAGGCTAAGTGCTGTGTGAAGAGACAGTGCAGCAGAAAGACAGGGATGATAGTTGTGTTGTTTGGAAAACCCCTTAATGACCAGACACAAGGGTCTCTGGAACATTTATCTTCTGCAAAAGGTTCAACTGTAATTGCTGGAAGTTATATTCAGCCAGTTTTCAGAGGTTTAAAACATTAAACAGCTTGTCAAACTCGATGGCAGCTCTATAGTACAGATCATCAGAATTTTAGGTCATGCAAATACAACTTCATTTACCTACAGATGAAGTCTGGCCCTGAAGTCTAGACTGGCTGTGCTCATATAATTAGACAGTACATACCCTGAGTGCTTCAAGCACTCGCAATCATTTTGTGGTCCTTCGCAAGTGCTCTCATGCGTGGACAGGCTGCTCGGAGGCAGCTTTGCTGTATGTGTGGCCTTGCCTCTGCTATTGCAGTAGAACTGACTGGAAGACCTTCTGCTGATTCAAGAAGATAATTCAAGGACTATTGCTAAATCAAAGTAGAATGTGTGTGTGTGCGCGTATGTGTAGTGCCCAAAGCAGGGCCTGAGATTGCTTAAGGGATTTTTCAATGTGTTGTATAGTTCCTCCTAAAGTGGACTCTGACAGAAATTGTATAGTTCTAATATGAGAAATTTCATTCAACAATTTTCAAAGATTAAAGATCATTTGGCCTATCTGGGAACTTTAGTGGGTGGGAATAACCCTCTGGTACCAGTAGATTCTCTGAATCATAGAGTGTCATGATAGATCTAGGTCAAGAATAGGACCCATTCAGCCTTCCAGATGCCACTGAACTATGACAGCCTAACCTAGGATTACTTAAGAATAAAAATAAAATTGTTCTGCATTCAACTACCTAATTCTAGAACTTTCTGGCAAAATGTTATTTTTGAGGGAAATGCCTTAGCTTACCTGTGGAATTGCTGACTCACCATAATTAGAGACTGGAAAATTACCTTTTTGGACTACAGCTTCCAGAATCCTTCAACCTGATTAGTAGCTATGTTGTCTTGGGAATTCTGTGAGTTCTAGTCCAAAGAGCAACTTTCCAAAGATCTGACCATAGTTACAGATGTGTATTTCCAGAATGGTTCTTTTTCTTTGTCACCTTAATCCACATCCCCTTGGTCTGCAAATTTTTAAATTGTTTCCACAAATGTGTAGTGTTAAAATATTTATTCCTGCCAAGAAAAAAGGTTCTCCTGTCTTTCTGTCATCTTTGACATAGAGAGTTCTGCAGGGGTCAGGGCGATGTTGGGAAAAATCTTTAGTAGCAGAATGGAAGGAAGTTCTTCACTCTTGCCATCCATGATATCAGGAGGGTGGAGGAAGATGGATGAAGATTTGGGACACTATAGCTTTCCAGGATTCTTTCTTGGCATCCCTACCCACCCACCCCCATGTGGAAGAAGGAGAGGGCTTGTTTTCTGCTGCTCCAGAGACCAGAACAAGGAGCAATGGATTCAAGCTGCAGGAAAGGAGATTCCACCTGAACCTCAGGAAGAACTTCCTGACAGTCAGGACTGTCCGGCAGTGGAATATGCTGCCTCGGAGTGTGGTGGAGTCTCCTTCTTTGAAGGTTTTTAAGCAGAGGCTGGATGGCCATCTGTCGGGAGTGCTCTGAGGGTGTTCCTGCATGGCAGGGGGTTAGACTGGATGGCCCGTGTGATCTCTTCAACTCTACATTTCTATGATTCTATGTGATGTGGGAGGAAGGGAAAAAGCTGATGAAGAACATGAAGCTATACCCTTCCAGGATCCTCTCTTGGTTTTCCCCACACCATGCAATATGAAAAGGCAGCCAAACAAGGAGGATCATAATCACCATCTATGTTGTGATAACTGGTTCTTGATGATGCAAACATTGCTGTTGGGTGCCCAGAATGATAATCCTTCCAATTGGGCTGCCACTCATACACTCACAGCTTGAGAAGCAGGGATTAGGTAAGTCTAGAGTGGGCGGAGGTTGGAGAAGTTCCTGTGTTTGTTTGGGGATTAGTGAAAAAATAAGAAAGGAACCTGAGGGAGATTCTTTTCATTGAATTTTTGGGCACTCAAAAAGCCTCTTTCTAATTTTTTTTTCCTGTTGAGTATTGGAATATTCCTTCCATCCTTACAGTACAGCTTTGAAAATTTTGCCAACCTGCCATTCCAAGCCGTACAATGTGAGTAGGTATAGCCACAATTTTAGTATTATACAGTGCACCACAGTAGTATCTGTTGACATTCACAGCCCAAGACGGCTCTGTATGTTCCTATGTTAAGGGTTAACTATGTTCTTGTTTACTGCGCTGTCCTCTCTGCTAGCAGAAGCCCAGCAGTTCCCAGCACACAAAATAGATAAGGGTTTTCCCTGAGAGTCTCTTCAGCCTTCACTTCACATAACAAAGGTAGTGTTTTGACTAACAAAGTTCCCTGTCCCTCGTTCATCCCATGGTGTGAAGAATTGTTGACAAGCTACTACTTAAGAGCAGCCTGAAAACAGGCAGTGTATATTTCTCTTTATGTATTCTCTTTGCTACTGATGTCTTTGTCCAGACATGGATTTTACTTAAACCTGCTGAACATGTACTCACGCTTCCTTCAATAAACTGAGTAGTTTTTAGCCAAACCAGCTGGCCTCATTCACTGGCAGCTTTATGGGACTGAACAAATATTTTGTCTTGCTTTTAAGGACAGTTAAACTGTGGGTCATGCTAGCGATCTACAGCATGCCCCCCTGCATTTTCCAACAGTATCAGAGATATTATGGGAAATGGTGGCTCGATCCAATCACCTGAGACCTCTCAGAGTGCTGTTGTGCCCCGTATCATCACTGCTAGGTATGACACTCCACAAGAGGACTAGAAAGTATTTTACCAGGACCTCATTAGACACAGACCTAGCTATGTTCTATGTAGGCATCACATTGGCAGGCTGATACCTAATTATACATATGAAACGTGGCCTCAGCATGTGTTAGATGCTAAGATTGGATGGAAGGTAATAGCAACAAGACTAGTATTTAGAACTGATACAGAATGACTTTATGATAATTCTACCATCCTTCACAAATTACAGACAACAAAGGCTATTGATGATAGGTTAGCAGGCAAAGAAACAATCAGTCTTTATGAAGAGCAAAATTAGAAAAGTAATTAGGACACTATTAGAAGATTAAAGATGAAGAGGTAGACTGAGAAACTCCTTCTTCTTACTGGAAAAGGAATGAGTTCACTGTGGTGTAATTGCTGCTCTTAAAACTAAGAGGGGTCTTGTTAAAATTGATTTAGTCTTACCTACTGGCCATAAGTGAGAAAATTAAAAGACATAATCTAAAAATTATGCATGGTAAGGGAAGTTATATTAGGGGTATACATGGAAATGGTTATTACTGACAGGAATCACATTGATAGATTAAATTTGGACAGTGTGCTGCATTTGGAGAAGATAAATCAATATTTAAAATTCTGATCATCTGTGAAAATAACTGCATTGGATCCATACCATGTTTGTCATGTTTTAATCCCACTGAATAAATGGAACATAGTCAAGAGTAAAGCATCACTCAGGTCAAATTTCTATCTGGCATTAACAGGGAGCTGAAACATTATACTTAGGGCTGAAGATGCGGGTGGGTGAAGCTGTAAGTCCAGTAACGGTAAGAGAAAGCTGTACCACCATAATCAATCAGTTGCTGTGGCAGGGGTGTGTGTGTGTCAGAGCTGTGCCCAGATAACATCCAACTACCATTGGATATTAGTGGGAAAAGTGCTGGCATGGAGGTACTCGATACCACTTTGCTCAGCATCCCCAGAAGTACTTAAGGTGGTATAAATCATCCCCCCAGAATTCCAGCCTTAGTTTGGCTTGAATCTATCATTTTTTATCTAGCCATCTATTGAAACTCAGGCCATTTCCGCACGCGGCGAGGGAATCGTTCCCTGCCGCTACTCACCGGATCTTCTGTCAGTCCGGTCCAGTCTGGGGTGAGGAGGAGCAGTGTGTGGTCGTAGATCCGCACTGCTCTGGCATCCAAAATGGCGGCTTCTGATTGGTCATGGGTCTCAACCAACCGCTGAAGCTAGCCAACCTAAAGCCCGCCCTCCGCAGATCGCAGGCTCACATTGGTGCGAGCCTGCGAATCTGCATTGGAGAGCAGGCATGCAATGGCGTGCACCACCATTTTGAAAGACCAAAAAAATCAGGTCTTTCAAAAACACACTGGAGGACAACTTGGGGTCGTTCTGGAGTGGACTGAGGTGCGGATCTACAGTAAGTAGTCTGGACCCAGTCCGCTCCAAGGTGCAGACGTCCTCCGTGGAGGACTCACTGAGCCATTTTATTTACCCTTTGGGGAAATGGCCTCAGTTTCAGCCTTGTCCCAGAGAAAAGCATTGGATTAACTAAAAGAAAGTTAGGTTTCTTTTAGCAGCTTGTGACCTTTTATTGAAAATCATTACATTTTTGACTCTCTGATCTGTATTTACAGCCAAATGTTCCACTATGGCATGCATATGCATATTTATACTTTATCTGATCTATATCTATATGTATTCAAAACTGACAAATGATCTTTCACTAATATGGGATCTGATGCCTAGGTTGCCCGGAGGCTTAACTCATTCTGAAAAACATACTCTGGGTCCTGCAAATTTTAGTAGAGGCCATGATTCTCTAATTGCCTAATTATTGTGATTATTGTGGTGCTTAGTTATTCCTCTTGCTACTAGTTGGATGCCACAGTTTGATGTCTCTTCCCTAATGGATAGAGGAAATGCCAACCAACGAACTCCTTAGGGAAGAAGCATGGTCTATGTCCTGTCCTCTTAACTGTCATGGCTCCATCTTGCAGATCATGAGACATTTACCATTCTCTGCTGGAGAGATCCAGCACTGACTAAACTACAAATTCCACAATGCTATATGATACAGTCATGGAAATTAAAGTCTATATCAAAATGCTATAACAGTAGTGTGAAGCTTGTTAGCCAAACTTAGAGCATGAGGTGGAAAAAAACAACAACCATATGCAGTCAACCCATGCATTAATCATTCAAGCATACTTCTAGAAGTGGTGACTATCTGCTGGAATTCTTTCACTTTCTCAGATTCTCTGCCCACATGAAAAGCCTAATTATGGTATCTGTTTTGATCATTGAGTATTGACAGTACCATATCACTGATTTTCCATATGAGGCCACCTGGTGACTGAGGCCATTTCTGCCCTACACTGTTATAGTGTTATTATTCTACTTTCAACATCCTATGGAATCTGGGGGTTTACAGTTTAGGGAGGAGCCTATAGAATTCTCAGCCAGAGAGCTCTTTGGCCTCAATAAACTACAAGCCCCAGAATTGCACGGGATGTTGAAAGTGGAATAATAGAAGTTCTGAATGATGAAGCTCAACAGAGTTGGGAGAAATCAATCACCCTCTCCACTATAATCTTCTTGGGCCCCTCAAACTAGTTCTGGAAAACTTCAGGGCCTTCAGGGGAGAACAAAGAGTGTTTTAAAAGTTTTGTCACTGTAATGTTGGATTTAGCTCTATGACTGTTATATTTATGCTGATTCCCATCTGTCCATACCCCACATCAGTTATTCACAGATCCCCACTTTCTGTTGCTACTATTTTTCAGAGAAAACTCACCAAATTGCCACAGCTCTTGTCATTGCACTAAAGCTGTAAACTCAGTGTTATATATAACACATTTTTTTTTCTTTAAACTGTACTGTGAATTCTAAAGCTGACCTTGATTCCTCTATGTTGTGTCTTCTTTCAACATTTCTTGTATGAAGAATCACTGACTATCAGCTCTGTATAGGTAGATGTTGAATACTTGGGCAAATCAGTGGTAAGGATTTTCATAGTTATTTTCTTTGAAGTTGCTTCATCTAGTTTTAAAAGACATAGCAGGTTTCCTTTTTCTGCAGCTGTAGGACAGCAATCAACCCCCTATTTTGTTAATGAATTCAGTCTGGCTGCTGTGTATTCATGACCTGAATTTTGTCAAGTAACTCTTGCATGTCTTATTTTTTGCCTTTGCCTTTTTTGGGGGGGGGGGGGCTCTCTTATTCTAAGCATAATATTGACACCTTTCCTATCATTGTACTCTCTTAGGTTCATATTTTATACCTTTCCAAAATCCAAATGTACTTAAACTGTCTTATTTTTTGTGCTGTGGGCCTAGGCAAAGATTTTGATCTGATGGAGAGAGCCAATTCTGTCCTTTTGGAATAGCTGGGCAGGAAAATGGAAGTCTTTAGCGTTTCTCTTCAAAGCAGTGCTAAGAGGGTAGAGGAGATTGATGCTTCTTTTAGATTCACCCAGGATGGAATAAGCTCTCACCTTTCACCACTCTACTCAGAGAAGAAGATGGTTCCTTTTTCGATAAAAAGTTAAAGTATAGTATTAACTCATAACAAAATAACTATCCTCTTTTTTAAGTAGAGTGGCAAAAGACCTTTTTGAATGCCTGGGTAGGAAAATAGCAGTGGCAGCCAGGGGCAGCTGGTGCCCTGAGGTGGTGCTGGCGCTTCCCCCTCTCCCTTGACTTATCCATGAGGTTGACTTAAACACGAGTATATACAGAAACGCCTGGGAAAACATCTATTTTGTTAACTGAGGTATGCCTGTACATGGAGCTCCTATCCTGTATTTTATATTGTATAAGTGAAAATATATTTGTTCTTCCTAATGGCTGTTGACTTTGACTTGTGCCAATCCTATGAGTGAAAAATCTCCAAGTCACCCTGCTAGTGACAGCAATGTTCAGGACTTGGAAATTGGGCTCCATGGCTTCCTTGATTAAATCTATCCACTTGTAGTGTGGACTTCCTCTTTTCCTACTGCTTTTTGTCTTATACAGGGATGTATTTCTTCATTTTCTTCTTGAAAGTACAAAGAATAATTTCAGCAATTTTCTTCCTGTTGTGCAGTAAGCAGCGTTGGCTGCATGGAAAATAATATTTTAATGCAGAATTATTATTTCCTGCACAGAAAATGTTGTTTGCTTTGCAGGGAAAAAAAAGCTGTAATTCGGGATTTGTACAGGTTTGATTTGCACAAAAAACACAATTTTCATTAGAATTACCACCCATTTAGGATTACCAATCTAAGCATGTTTGCACCTGAGCAGAATGAAAAGGCACACTGGATATCTGTCAACATGCCTAGATGTTTAATCACACTGTTGGACTGATACATTAGAAAGGTCCCAGCACCAGCCGACTGGAAACTCCAGTTGGATCTTGGGATGGACCTTTTCTGAAGTAAAAAACACATATAGTTGTACGGCAACCATTCTCTACTCAGCCAGTTTCCCCTTCATGCAGACATCACTTGCTTGAGGCAGCAGTTGGATGCCAGTTAATAGGGCTGGAAAGGTGTTTTACTATGTAGCTGGTTCGTGGTGATTTTACTTTCCCCATAGCAAACAGATTCTTGTTCCAGGTGTTTTAACTCTCTTAAATATCTCTTTAATATTTAATACTTTGTTCTTTGATAATGATTGTTAATTCTCTATCACGCTCTGGCAGAATTCGGCAGAATCTCTTTTGGGGGAGAAAGTGTGTAGAACACCCCGCTCCCCAGTGGACGGGGTGTCCAGTGAAGGATCCTGGGTGGTAGATTATCAAATGGAGGCCTAGCTCCGGGGGCAGCCTCATGCTCATGTGCAGTGTTACACCATGTAACAAATGTATGTCTCCGTGGGTCCCAGAATTATAATTTATAACAATTTAATGATTATATGAAATAATTTATTAAAATACATGTTATACATTAATTTATATGTTACACACACACATATGTGATTTATAATTTTATATAAAATGTAGCCAATAAAAGAGTGTGCCACCCATAATGGTCTATGGGGTATTAATTCAAATTTTCCATTTTCTTTCTCAAGCTTGGACAAAAGTTGAATAATAGTGACTTTCTAAGAAAATAGCATATACTCAGAAGGATTCAGTTCTCTGTTATTCAAAGCATTCTAATACCCTAGCATGGGTGATAGGTATTGTTGCTATAAGAACTCATTGTTAGAAAGTGGTAGGAGATGGCTTTTGAATGTTTTAACTAAAACACTTACTTGAGAAGTGAACGCAATTCTCCTGGGGAAGGGGGTGTTGATGTAAACTGTTCACATTCATGTCTGTGCACTGGAATAAGTTTGAAGTAGTTGGACCAATGCTGTCATGAGAATGTATGTTGCCATCCTTGAGCTATCCTGTACTTCTTGGTAAATAAACAAAATCTTACAAAGCAACCTTAAATCTTCAGCGGTTTCTTTTTCACAGGAAACCAATGCCCAAACAATTCCGTTTTTGAAGCACAACAGTCATTTTCTGAACTTCTAACAACTCTAAGTCAGTAGGGACTATGGGTGTAACTACTCATACATTTCATAATAACAATGGATAATATTATCATTTTGCTTCTAACTGTGAGCAAGTCATCAAAAACTGCAGTTTTTGAAGGCCATTTGCGATTTGGGACTTAAGCATGTGGCCTTTTTTGCACAGAAATCAAAAGTTCTTCACAGAAATTAAATTTCTACATAGATGATGCTGTCTTCTGTATAGAAAACTTATTTTTCATGCAGAAAGTATCATTTTCTTTGCCAAAAAAGATGAATTTTTCACAGAAAAAAGAACCTCAGACTTCACATCCATCTATATTTTTCTTAATCAGGGTTCCCCAAACCTGTTTTTAAATCACTTTCTGAATATTTTAGAATTTTCTTTCCATTCCTAGTTGAGTGTAATAGAAATTAATAAAATGTAACCTAATTTAATAAAACAAGATTCAATAGAGACAAATGCAGAATTCTACATTTAGACCACAAAAACCAAATAATACTTATAGGATGGGGGAATAAATGGTTGGCGCTACTACATGTGAAAAGAATCATGGGTTTATTGTTAATCATAAAGTGAACATGAGCCATAAGTGTGATGCTGTAGCAAAGAAGGTGAATGTTGTTTTAGCCTGCATTAATAGAAGCATAGTTTCCACATTAGGGGAAGTAATATTTTCCCTATATTCTGCACTGGTCAGGTCTCATCTGGAGTACTGCATTCAGTTCTGAGCACTTCATTTTAAGAGGGATAGATGGAAAGTTGGAGCAGGTTCAGAGAAGAGCAGTGAGGATGATAAGAGGTATGGAGAACAAAATATGTGAGGAAAGTTGAAGGAACTGGGCATGTTCAGCTTGGTGAAGACAAGGTTGAGGAATGGTATGATCATACTTTTTAAATACATTAAAGAGAGGAGGGGGCAGGTTTGTAAGGGTAGGACCAGGTCCTGTGGTTTTAAGTTACAGGACAGTGGATTTTGATTGAATAATAGGAGATTGTTGGCAGTAAGAGCAGTTCAGGAATGGAACAAATTGCCTGGAAAGGTGGTGGGATATCCTTCTCTGGACATATTCAAGAAGAGACTGGACAGCTGCCTGCTGAGAATGCTTTAGCTGGAGTTGGAATCAATGTCCCATGAGACCAATCCTAATTCTATGACTTTATGATTCTATGTTCTGAGTCTGTGCACTAAAAACAGGTGAAACCTGATTATCGGTAGCTCAGATTAATTCCTGGAAGAACTTAAGAAAAGCTCTCATTCTATATTTTTTTCCATGAGTGCCACACAGTACCCTACACTTCAGATATAGTTGTTGAAAACACATCGGAGATGTGGAATATCTGGTTCAACAATGTATTTCAATGGCAACTCAACTCTACCTTTGCTGGTAAAGCCAATAGTAAGGCATGATGGGAGATGCAGTTAAATTCTGCTCATATCTATTTGAACCTGAGTTTGCAGCTTAATTTTCCCATACTGACATCTAAGCTGATCAGTTGCAAAAATTTTATGTTGTTGCTGTTGCCATGGACGATCAAAAGCAATGTAGATTTCCACAGTTAACCAGATTCACCTGTGGAAATGTAGAAAACTGTAAGGTCAAAGATGAAGAAAAACATTTGTCAAAAATAAATAAATAAATAAAATGCAGGAGCCCTGGGCAGAAAGAACACTAAAAAATGTTAATGCAACACAAGTATCTAGCAAAGGGGGTATTGTTTCCCACGTGTGAGAAGCAATGTTGGTTGTTGTGTTGAATGAGATCAAAATGAATATAAAATTAGAATATATTCAAAGCAAGCCTAGGGTGAAGTATAAAATATGTTGGGATAGGTGACAGAAACTTTTCTGTTTCCCACTTTCTCCCTTCTGTTCTTGCTGAGCAGAGCTCATTAGCGTACCTTGGTGTATTTAATCATTCCATCAGAATTAATGCTGCTTGGGTTGTATAATATGTTCTATCACATTCACAGTCACTCTTCTTGTGGTGGAACAGGAAAGGTCAGGAGGTCTCAATGTGCCTGATCAAAATTAAAACAGATAAAATTGCCAGCCTCATCTGCATTTTATATAAAAGGCACGTCAGGGGACTAAAGGTGAGGAGAGGATTTAACAAAACATATTTGCAATGGGAAAGAAGATAATTTGTAGTGCACAAATGTTTTCTTTGTTCTCTGTATATATCATCAGGTTTTTCCTTGAGTTCATACACAATTGGTGGAGAGATAAAATCTGGCAACTCTTAGATGTTTTGTTGTCTCATAATAATTTTCAAACTCTCAGTTTTTAGTTCTTTGTAGAAGAGTGCAGTAACAGTAGCTTGAAATGACTTAAGGTAGATCTCTGGGTACAAAAAAAAAAAAAAGGCAATCCAACCAAAGGTCAGGTTTTTGAACCTGGGGACACTACCTGTGTCAGTCTGTATAGGACAGAAATAGATATGTCCTCAAATAGGCAAGCTTGTAGTCATCAGTAAGGATAACAGAAGAAGCATAAGGAACCTTTGATGTCATAACAAAAAAAAGGGGGGGTATACATGACCCGCCTTGAATTAAGGAGGTCATATATTTGGATGCATTGTAGATTATCTGATTTATCTGTATAGATGCAAATAGTTCTGGGCACCATAGTTCAGGAAGGATATTGACAAGATGAAACATGTTCAGAGGAAGGCCACCAAATTAGCAGAAGGCCTGGAATCTATGCGCTATGAGAAGTGGCTTAGGAAGCTGGATATATTTATCCTGAAAAAGAGAAGGTTAAGAGGTAAGAAAGTTAAGATGTTTAAATATTTGAAGGGCTGTTATATGGAGGATGGAACAAGCCTGTTTTTTGCTGCTCCAAAGACTAGGACACAGAACAATGGCTTCAGACTTCAGAAAAAGAGATTGCATGTAAACATTAGAAAGAACTTCCTAATGGTAAGAGCAGTTTGACAGTGAAAAATGCTGCCTGGGAGTGTGGTGGGGTCTCCTCCTTTGAACATTTTTAAACAAAGGCTGGATTTCCATCTGTCAGGAATGCTTTGATGATGTTTTCCTACATGACAGGGGGTTGGACTCAGTGGCCCTTGTGGTCTCTTCCAACTCTATGATTCTATGAAATACGGAAATATTTACTATAATTTTATTTGATTGCTTCTGAATAGTGGTGACTGGTGGCTCTGATGTCAGTGGAATGAGTTTTAGTCCAAATTTTAAAGGAGCTAAGAAAAGTGCTGAATCTATTCAGGAGATAGGGCGTGGCTCTTGGATAGCTTCTTTAAAGTTCAGACTTAAGCCCAAAGTAGATTCACTATTCCATGTGAAAGCCATTACTCCTTCTCCTCCTTCAGAGATTAGGACACAGAGCAATGGCTTCAAACTTCAGGAAAGGAGATTCCATCTAAGCATTAGGAAGAATTTCCTGATGGTAAGAGCAGTTCAGCGGTGGAATACACTGGCCATTTCCACATGGGGCTTTTAAAACGGTGCAGAGAGTCCTCCAGGGAGGATGTCTGCACCTGGGAGCGGACTGGGTCGGACCTACTTAACGTAGATCCGCACTGCACCCCAGCCCACTCCGGAACGACCCCAAGTGGTTGTCTGGCATGCTTTTGAAAAACCTGTTTCTTGAGGTTTTTCTAAAGCACGGAGCACACCAGTGCGAGCCTGCTCCCTTATGCAGATTCGCAGGTGCTACATAATCCAGCAGAAGGGCCTAAAAAATATACAGGAGGTACAAGCCCTACTATCAGCATTATAACACTCTTCTTCTCTAGATGGACAATTTGTGGAATCCCCCTTTATCTTCTTTGTACCTCAAGGGCTCACCACTATCCTTATTTGCCCTTACACAACTGTGCTGCCTTATTTGTTGTAAGTCAGAACTGGATTGCAAACTTTGTATGTCACTTACTTTTAAGCATGACCTCAGGAGAAATTCAGTCAGTGGGAAGGAAGGGAAACTATCGCCTTAGCTATCCATCATGATCAATGGGGGAAATTCTTCCTCAGCACAGTATACAGCCAGGTAATTCTGCACTGAGACCCAGATAAATGGGTGGAGGCTGATATAATTGCTGTGGTCTAAATCCAACTGCTAGTCTGAATGAGAACAGATCCGTAGAATCAGTTGTCAAATGGTAGGTCAACACTTATGTGAATCCAACTGATTTAATGGATTTAGTTGTGTTGGGGATAGGAGTTGAATTTAGGTCTGTACCTATTTGAGGCAGGCATAAGGTATTTAAATCCTGTACCAAGCTCTCTGTTTAATAATTATGCTGCACAAAGCTGTGTGAAGTTGATAGTTGCCCCCAAGTGTTTCATTTTCCCCCTTGTCACTGGACTCCATATCATTGTCCTGTCATTCAGTCTGGAAATAAGGGGAGGAAGGTCACCTCCACTGAATGAGATGAAGAGACTTGGAGGAGAGATAACAAAACATGTTTAGTAGATGTGGTTTTTCATTCCTAAAGCATCATAATGACATAAGCAGGGTAACTTTATGCTCAGTGTGGCTCTTGTACAAGTGTGCTGCAGTGCTGTGCACATTGCTTTATGCAATATTAATGATCCAAGATATTTAAATATATAAACTTTGATGTGTGCTTTCAATAATTTCTTTATTATGGTCCTTGAATAATCTAAATTGTCAGCAAGATCTAATTTGCTTTAGTCAATAGTCATACTAAGGTTAGGATAATGTGTCAGACTGTAAGCTCCCTTTCCTACAGTCTTTGTTTGTGGATGCTGAGAATGTAGCTTTAAAGTAAAGAAAATGATCTGTGGAATCTATGTAAACAACAGAAGATTTGCAGCAAGGTTCAATGAATTTTACTCATGTTTAGAATATTGTATTACAACTAGTGTGCAAAAAAAAAAGGGGGGGTACATTGTCCAGTCAAAGTTAAACATTTTACAGTATAGTTAAGCAACCTTATTCTTGTGGGGAGAGAAGGTTAAACCTATTCAAATTTGTCCTTGTGCTGACATGTCTTGTAGCACTAGTGCTGTGTCAATTGTGCCTAGTTGCAACAGAATCCTTATGCCAATTAAAGTTTCTAAGAAGAAAAAAAGTTACCCTATCCTGAACCCCCATCCTATGGGGTGTGCTTTTTCATATGGCTAGAAACACATGAATCAAAGGCACACTGGCTGGAAAAGTTCGAGCTGACCTAAGACATGGTCAGACCATAAATTCACAGGGGTTTTAGGTAGAAAACCCCTGGTATAAAAGAGGTTCAAGCCATCTCTTCATTGATCTTAGATCTTGACATTTGGGAATAGGCCTGGATAAGAGCATCAGAGACCATCACTTTTGATCTTACCCTACAGAAACCTTTCCTACACCTGGCTATGTGCCCAGACTTCAAGAGGTTATCATGATTCCCATAAATTCTGACACTCTGGTGTCAAAGCAATTATTTGTTCCTGAACCCTTTGTCAGTCCCATGAGAAAGTTTTAAGGCTTTTCCAGAACACCCCTTTAGGATAGGAAAAAGGGTACATACCCTTTTTCCTATCCTAAAGGGGTGTTCTGGAAAAGCCCTGGCAACTTACAGGACTTCAGACATAGCATTTTGGGAGTAATACATGGCTCCCAGACTGCTGTTTGCCTATGCCTCACTGGTTCATCCGTCTTCTCCAGGATTGATGACTGTCACCCTCTTCCCTGAATTCTTCTCTCTATCCAACCTTTCATGCCTTACTTTCTAATAGCCTTGTATGGTACTTAGAGTGTCTGATTTCTTGTGTGTTTGTTGATTCCAAATAAAATATTTTGTTTAACTGGAGGCACTCTGCAGTTGGTACTGGTATGCATAGGTGAAAAGATCTTGCTCTAAGCCTCCCCTCGCAGGCCTTCTTTGAGCTATAATTTTTTCTCAAATTCTAACAAGACTCTGGCATTGTGGGTAGACTCAATGTCCACTACCTTTTAGGGTAACAGAAGGAATAAATGGAGAAAAATTGGTAGTGAGAAAAGATGAAGTCTACTGTGACTTTGTCAATAACTATTTCTGCACCCTTGTTACCTTGACTTCTGGAGGGTCCCCTGGGGGACACCTTAAGTTGCTCCAAAATACAAAGGTTGGGGAAATTAGCAGAGCACTCAATTTTAGCAATGCGGAGGGCAGGCCACTAGCAGAACCTTCCACCCAACTTTTATGGGGTCCGACCACGAGAAAACCAAATAAATGTTCTAGATTTAAATGTTTTATTGAAAATAATGTTGAGCACACACCACATACTTGTTCAAGCACACACACAAGGCCTATGAAGTTGAAAGAAGGAAAATTGATAGAGGAATAGAAGAAGGGATTTCAGTTTTGGGTGATATGGCAGATGTCCAGAAGTCTTGGTCCAGAAAGCGGCAAAACGAAGCGGATCTCAGCTAAGTGGGGCTGCTGAGGGGAGTCCTTGAACTAACAGAGTGCTGGTCTGTTAGGATGGAGGGGAAGTTTCTCTGATGGACAGAATAGTGTTCCTATCCTGGGAGTTCTCCAAAGAGACCCTTCTAAAACTGGGACTACTTATAGGGCAGAACATACCTCGAGGGCAGGCCCTCTCCCGGGAAGAACAATGGCCAAAATAGAATGAAACCTACTGCACAATAACAGCTTGATAGCTTGCATGATTGGATCATGTAAATGGTCCTCACCTTGTAGGATTTTCCAAAGTCAAAGTTGCTCAACCTGGGGAAAACCCGCTAATCCCCTCAAGTTGGCTATTCTCAGCTGAGGACCCTTTGTTTAACTGGAAGTGTATAGCCTTAGGTCTCCTTGAGCTACGTGACTGGGGCTTTTCCTGGCCTTGACCTGGTTTCGGTCGCTCGACCTCTCTGCCTGCGTACCCATCCGGGCAACCTCTCTGGCATGGCAGGCATATTTGATATTAATTTTATATCTTCCTGGGAAAGGGTATGCCAGTGGGGTAACACCCTGCAACAGTGAAACATTATCCTGTAAGGTGAGGTTAATCTGTTAATGACCTCCTTTGTAAAAGAAATACTTTCCAAATGGAAGACATGAATGGCATCATGTGCTAAGTCCCAGCCAAAGATGCTATTATCCTGCTATAAGTGCAATTTCAGAACCAGTGTGGGCTAGTGGCTTGAGCATTAGACTATGATCCTGAAGATCAGGGTTCAGTTCCCCACTTAGCCATAGAAACCCACTGGGTGACCTTGGGTGTGTCACACAGACTCAGAAAGCCCAGTGATATGTGTGACTTAGGGTCATCTCAAGTCTTGAAGGCATACAACAACAAGAAGTGTGATTTACCTGCCTTGTGTGATAAAGCCCTAACACAGCAACTTCTTTGAACATTTCCTTGCTTTGTAATTTTATATTATTTTCTTACTACTAGCATTAGTTTGGTCCTTTATGACAGAAGCACACGGAGTTGCATATTTGATGCACTCTTTTGGAACTGTGTGATCTTCTAGTAGAAGTCTGGAAGAAGAGAACAACTAATTCACACCTCAGCTGTCTTTGGTGCTTTCTATTTTATTTTTTTACCAGATGGAACCTAATTGATTTTTCACTGAAGACAGGGAGAATATTCCCTTTGAATGCTAAACAAAGGGGATTACTCTACTTAAGGCATCAATATTTTACTAATTAGATGACTTCAAACTCAGTGTTAGCATACTCTCAGTGTTAACATGCTTTTAAAATCCATGGCATTTATTTTACAAAAGAATTTGAAGAGAAGAAAAATGTTGATTTTGTGTAGCTCCTTTGATATTAAGTGCATTTCAAAGCCACTCTGGCAGCTTTAAGCACTTCAGTATGTACACTATTCTGTATTGCTAGCTCTTTTTAAATGTCAGCTTTTTTATATTGTGACTTGGATGCTACAGTTTCTTTTTAGATCCTGGCTTTGTTTCCCTTGTCAAAGGATTTATTAAATTGCCAGTTTATTTTTAAATTGATAGTTGACAAATTAAAAACTTGACTTTGAGTCATCTGAAACTATAAAATTTTGCAAAAGACTGGCCTTGAACTGTTTTGGATAGATTTACAGTTTCTCTGAAACCACCACTGATGTACTTGGGAGAGGAAGGGTTATTTTATCTATCAATAGATCTATCATTTTGTGATTTCAGAATTCATCAGTTCAGTGCATACCATATGGACATGAACACTGTTGTGTCACTATTAAGAATGGAGGAATTTCAATCATTTCCTCCTTTTATGGTTTTCAGATTAAGCTTATTTAGTTTCAGTAATACAAATAGTTTTGAAATCTCTATGTATATAAAATACAAATAAAAGTTATCTTTATGTTGTGGTATCTTTTTACCACAATTAGTGCATTTTATAAATATGTAGCTTTATCTTGTTTGATGTTTGAGCTGTTTTGTTTTGCCTTTTTGTCCTTGTTTTTATATTGTCCATTATTCAATATGGTTTTCTACTTTTCTGTTTTACTTACTTTTTCCTACCTTCTTTTTTGGCATTGGACCTTGTATAATCTTCTGCATCTTCTAATTGCTCTTCATTTCTTCCTAACCAAGCAGTGTGCATGTTTATACTATGTTTTTGGCATCAGATCTTGACATTTTTTTACCTCTGGGTCTTTCTTTTCATTAGAAAAATTGGTGACTTTTTTTTCAATTGTTCTTATTCTGATTGTTGCTCATCTAACCTGAACTCTATTATATATGTGTATACATTTTAGCCCAGATGCTGGAAAAAAATGCATTTGGGTTCAAAGTAGAAGGTAAACTTATGGGAAACAGCAGGTCTGTTTAGTGTTCATTATGTGGATTCATACAGTGCTGTCTAGATTCCTCATATTTCATATGTATTACAGATGTGTTAATTGCTTTATTAAACACTATATGCCTAATTACTGAGTACAAGGAGAAAATCAGCAATAGAAGTAACAGATTAAATGGACCAGACTTTTGTGATACAATCAGCGATCAGCTGGCAATGGCAAGAGTGCATTGTTTGAGTTTTCAACGTTTCCACACCCATACTCACTAGTTGCAAGTTTGTATGTTACTCTCTTGGAGTTTAGGTACAGTCTAACATTATAGTAACATCCTATTTCTTGGTATCTGCCTGCATCACTCTATCCTGCAGACATATTTCTTTTTCTCCCTCTCTGTTCCGTTACATTATGAATTTGATCATGCAAAGTAATTGGGAAGTAAAGCTATTTTATATGCTTATATTTTATATGTTTTATATTATGTTTCCATAAGGCGCACAAAAATGTTTCTGCACAAAATCACTGTTATTTTCTTTTGTGAAGCAAAGCACATGCAACAAACAAAGAAGGATAAGTTGATTGATTTTTGCACAAAGAGCACGAAATGCATAGCTAAACTATGATAACTACTGCCTTGTTGCATGGACTTTTAAAAATTAGATGCATCAGATGGGCTGTTTGCCTCTTTTTGACCATTCTCACAAATGTTAAAACTGTTTTGAGATGACAGAGTAGGATGGTAATGGCAGCACAACAGGTTGTCCCTCCAGCAGCTGCGCAGAAGTGACATCCAAAATCTGCAGTTACTTCTGGCTTCGAAAGACTTGGAAGCCTATCGACGTTCTCTTCTAGAAGTGAAGAGACCCTAGGGGCTTGGAGAGTTCAGAAACAGTCTCAGTGTTTGAGGTAATAGAATATTAAGAATAAAGCGCAAGATAATCGGAGACGTCCGACACGGAACAATCAGGATGAACTTGGGAGCTACCGAAGCCGCAGTAGGATAGCTGGTGAGACTGGGTAATTTATTTCTCCCCGGATCACAACTCAAGCGCCTGCCACCGCTTTTAATAGTAAGAACCTTGCTAGCTTTCTTTTGAAAAGCATTCCTGTTTTTCCTTTTTCATTCTCCTTTTTCTCTCTCCCTTTTCTCCATGTTTTTTTCCTCTTTATTGGAAGCAGAATATAAATTACTGATATATAAATTATAAATTACAGATATAAAAAAAATTGCAGTTTCTTGTTCTTGCAAGGATTTGCATCCATCCCCTGGGATGTACCTGTGACATAGATTACCTGAATTAATCTATGTAATAATTAAATTAAGTTTCTGGCTGAAATAGTGTTGGTAATATAGAAATGTAATTTGAGGTTAGACATTAGAAAGAACTTTCTGATCATAAGAGTAGTTCAATAGTGCAATATGCTGCCTCAGAGTGTAGTGGAGTTGTTACATCCCCACACATCCCCTATGTTTGATGTGGTTTAATTGGTGAAATATTATTTTACTGGCACTACATTAATTGGCATTGATATAAAACAGAACCTGAGGTGACTGGAAGGTCAAGCTTGAAAGAAGAAAATCACTGACTGTAAACATGAGATTATAAAGCAGGTCAGCCCACATCCCCTCTAGGTGTAACCAAAGTCATTGTCAGGCAGATTACAAGGCAACTCTGGAGACAATAGACTTACGCTGAAGCTGGACACCTCTGTGCAGAAAAGAGAAGTTCTCACCAAACTGTGATTATTTCAACCCTGTTCCCTCACACCTGGATGCTTCCCTGCTTTGTCTCCCAAACTTCTCCACAAGACAGAGTTATTACAACAGCCATTACTCCTTTGTCATCTAACCTTAACTCCATCCAGACCTCATTGTATGTGTTACAACTCCCATTGTCCACTCAACTGGGAGAGTGATTAACACCTATACTCACAGGGTAGTTTTTGGGTATAAAAACCCTCAGTTTTGAGCAGCTAAGCACAGTCTCTCACCTTGCTGAATGATACACTGTCATCCAGATTTATAAATGAGAAATGTCCTTAAGTGTCCACTTAAATTGTATCTTCACTTTTCCTCACTTCTCTCCAGACCAGTAATCATCAGCAAGCCCTAAAATTTCTCTATTCACAGCCCTCTTCTCTTTATCCTTTGGATACTCCTTGTGTGAGTGTGAGAGTGCTTGGATCTTTTGCATGCCTTTATTTTTCAATAAAACACATTTTTAGTTTTAATTTTGGATTCTTTGGCTGGTTCTTAGCTTCATGACCCCTTAAACGTTGGTGGAAAGATCTTGTTAAGTTACCACCCTCTTGCAGGCCTCCTGATTTTTATGTAATTAATTCCCCTCTGTCACATGGAGGTAATGGCAATGTGGATGGACCCCCAAGTCACACACATTTGGGGTAACAGCTCCTTCTTCTTTGGAGGTTCTGGCTGGTATTGTTCACCCGGGAAAGAAGGGATAGTCACTTACCCCAGTGCAGGCTGCTTTTTCTTTCCAGATATGCATAAGCAGAGGTAAACATGAATACACACATCCCCAGTTGCTGCCTGACAGATGGAACTATGCCCATGAACATCCTGCTGCTGTTCTACATCCAGGCTGAGGGGCGTTGTGCAGGGAGTTACAGGATACCTCCTTTCACAAAATTCAAGCAATACATATGCAGTTGTAGCTGGGAGTTACAGGTCAGCAACACACAGCCTAAGCCTTTAGTAGCTGGTGATGTAATGGGGGTTTCATGTCGCCCACTGGTTGCACTTTTCTTATCTCTGCTATAGATCAAGGGTGGAAAATGCACAGTCCACAGGCTCCATGTGCCTCCCACCCATTTTGGAATGTATTTCATTTAGTTCTCGAGAAAGCTTTAAAAATGACAATAACAACTTTGCAATATGAGGAATTTAGAGTCCCCAAACAGTTAGTTGTGTTACTTTAAGTCTTATGTGTTGTGGATAGCATTATTTTTATTATTTTGCCATGCACCTGGAAAACTTAAAATTAAGGGTGAATTGTTTTATTCTTCTCCTGTCCTAAAATGAAATTGTGCACAGGGAAATAGCATTAGCTGAGTAAAAGCAAAATATCTAAATAGGTGACCCTCTCTGGGACATATATTTTCAGAATGACCCCTGTGTTGACCGCCTAAACTTGTTATGACCCTTTGCTGTCCATCAATATCTTCATGATCCTTTAGCTGGATGTACTTACTGGCTTTCCACTAAAATGCTTCCAATTGTACCCTCATGTTTACCTCATCAGTCTTTCTTCTTGACCTCCATCAGCAGACAAGGTAATAGGAAAGAAAGGGCACACAGTTTCCATCAATCTGTCTCACAAATGTTCACTTCATCCCCTCGGTATATCTCTGTGGAAATAAGCTGCTAAGAGAGTGCAGCATCTCTAGTCCATGAGTCTGGGGAGAGTTACAGTTTGTCTTTATTGCCTTTATCTGCACAATGACTCACATCATGGACCAAAGAGTTTTACTGGGAAAAAAATGAAAGTAATTAATTGAAAACCATACAAGTCATGTTGCAAAGCTGCTAAATGTTTTAATTTCATTATGAGCCTTCATAATGCAGGTAGATGGCTCGCTTTTTGATAAACCAATTAGAAAAAGTAAATTGCTTTTCTGACTCCCCTCTTCCTGAAAAAAGAGGATTATATTTGCAGGGAAAAATGACTATGAAAAATTGTTTGAATATCAACAAGAATGGCAAGAACAAAATGAATCAGCCTAACAGCTGCCAAAATATGAAATGCTTCCTGACAGTAAAATAATTCTTGGACTGGACACAGTTTAAGAGTTATTCTTTCTAGGATAATCCCCCCCCCCTCTCGTGCTTTTGTTTTGTGTATTTTATTCTTTGTCTTTTAAACAATCTGCTTAAAGGACTTTTAATTTAATGGTTTGTTTAAATGTATTTTAGCACAAGTTAAATGTATTTTAGAAAATAACTGTATTATTTTCATTTTTGTAAGCTGTCTTTAGCCCCAGCATTGGGGGAAAAAGTGAAACAGGAATGAATAGTAATAATTATGGATATTTCTTAATTTTCCATTTGTTAAATAAAGGATCTCACACATGGTCAGTTTAATATTTACTTTTATAAGAAATACACTGAAGTTGTATTGGTCAGTCTAATGGGCATGAATGAGTATGTTTTGTAATGTTTTCTAACTGAGTATCTGAACCTTTCCCACCCAGTAGAGATGGAAAGAATATTTCATAATATTTGAAAAATGGTCAAACAACATGTTTCTTGAGTGTCTGAAAAACCTGATGAGAAGAATCCTAGATGCACGAGACTCTTTGAAGTTCAAGGCTTATTCAGTAAAAAATTCACACAGTGTTAGTGAAATTCACTGTTCTTATCTTACATTTCAAAAGATGAAGAGAATGTTCAAGTATGTGTAGATAAGTGCATCTTCCCATATCTCTCCCATATAGGAAATGCAGCCTGAGTGCATATATGGAATACAGAAAGAATATTTTGCTTTTAATGGTTCTTGGAAAGCTCTATAGGTAAAGGCCTCATTTCATGAATCTCAGATCATGTTATGTAGAGTAGGGAGGCTTACCACAGTTGGTGGTTTGATAACAATTAAATCTGTGAGCATTTTTAGGATGTAGGAAACAAATGTAGTCACAACTGTGGTTTATTGAAAGAACACTGGACTACAGTTTGAAAAATCTCTTTGTCCTACAGGAGTAAAGGAAGTACAATGAATAACTTCCACAGATTTTTTTTCTTAGCTTCATTCTGTGCTTCAGGTCTGAGGTGAGTGTGGAAGTGTTGCAATCAGAAGGATAAAGGATTCCAAATGTAATCACTGTCAGCCTTCAAATCAGGGCTAGATGAAACATTTGTCTCTGTGTTTCTATTTATTACAAAGAGAAACAATAGTCAGCTACCTCATTTAGATGTTAACATGCCAAGCATCTCAACACATTGTATATATTTCCTATCTTTGTTAAATTACATGTGCAATTTTATAATACATATACTGCTATTTTCTACCTCAGGTGCAAGTGGAAGCAAGTAAATCAGACTGTTTACATTTGAGGACATCTAAAAGAGGTTACCTTCACTTACAAACTTTCTCCTGTCTTCCTCTATGGTCTATATTTTATCTATCTATCTATCTATCTATCTATCGATCGATCGATCGATCGATCGATCGATCTATCTATCTAGTAAAAAGAAGGCGGGGGAAAATCTCTTCAGTTTCACATTTATTAATTGTATTAATCATTTTATGGGTGCTTAATTTTAGCAATGTTTTATTAAGCACCTTACACACTTTTTTAATGAAAGTGGGATAAAAATACAATTAAATATACTTTATAAAAATCTGTCTTTATTTCAGAGACAGAAAGAAATTTTGTTTAATATTGTCAAGAAAAGTGATGTCATGTTCTCCTTTCAGGATTCTTTATCAGGTGAGATATAGGCCTTACATTCTTTTCCAGCTGTGCACAGACTGACTGTTTAATAATCTCTTCTAGAACTTTTCCCGATACTGACATCAGACTGACTCACTGATAGTTGCTCAGATCCAGTTTTCTCCCCACTTTGAAGATGGGGAGCACATTTACCCCCCTCCAATCTGCTGGAAACCCTCCTGTCCTCCAAGAGTTCTTAAAGATTATTGATAGTGGCACTGAAATTACATTTCAAGTTCCTTTAGTACTTTTGAATGCAGTTCATCTGGCCTCAGATACTTGAATTAATTTGAAATATCTAGAATTCCTTTGCTACCTTTTCTACCTATTATGGACTGCAGCATTTATTCTGTTCTCACCATTTACAGTACTGTTTTCATTTTGAGAGAAGAGTGAGACAATGAAGATTTTCTCTGCCCCGTTAACTGAAAATGCGGGTGACTTCAGGATCCACTCACGATGCCAGCATCTTCAAGAAACAATGGGGAATATTAGCTCAAAGAGGAGACCTGCGGGGGGGGGGGTAACCTAACAGGATCTTTTACATTTGTGTATGTTAGCATTAATGCAGGAACACCAGTTGGAGACTCAAAGAATATTTGTTTTATTGGGGAAATTAACAATCACAAACACATGATCCAAGCAGTCTCACAATCACACAAGGCTAGCTGAGGGAAAAGGGAGGAAAAGTTTGGATAGTGAGAGTTTAGGATAACATGGGTGATATTTACCTATCTAGTAGTGAAGAGATGAAGTAATGTGGCTCAGACCAAGGGTCCAAGGGTAGTACCAGATTGGGAATCAGAGTGGCAGAGTGACGGCCAATATGCCAAAGTACTATGAGCTATGTGACTCAGAGTCAGGGTTTATATACTCCTTTTCTGCCGTGACAGGGAGGGTGTTAACAACTCTCTGAGAGAATAGACAATGGGGTCCAGAATGACCTAATGACTTTAGCATTAGGTGACAAAGGAATTGATGTGAATTGTGATAGCTCTTTAATGGTGGGACAGGTGAGGGGACAAAAGGAGAGTTTTCATGGACAAAGCGGGAAGCTCAAAAACAATTAGTCATTCTGTGGAGACAGCTTTGACTGCTATTGTTTCTAAAGGTCAAATTGTTGGGGGATATCTGCAAGTCCATTTTCCGGAGCTTCCCTGACTATGACATGGTCATGCCCTGAGGTCCCTATCTGACCTAGTTTTGGAATGCATGTGTACAGCCACTTTCTCTTTTTCAGCAAATATGCCCATCCTAGCAGAATATAATTTATATTTCATGTTAGTTAAATATTTGCCAATTAAACCATATCATGGAGTGGGCATGTACAACCTGGTAACACTCCTGTTAGCATTTCACTATCTTCTCTCTGTGCTAGCCCTATCATTTCCTTCTTCCTCTTGCTCTGAACTAGGAATGGAATGAAAAGTCATCACTTTCCCAGCTTGGGCTGAACTTAGAGTTTCCAACACCCTGAAACTTCCAAAATTTTGCACAGCAAAAATGTTATTTGAAAACCCAGCAATATCGCTTGGAAAATAGGCATATGATTTTGTTGTGAAACATTGCTGTTTTCTTTGAAATACTTATTTTGTGCAACTTTTTTGTTGTGCATTACTGCTGTTTACCACGTTTAAAAAAATCCAGCAATCTAGCACAAGACACAGACATGGCTGTCTAAAAACAATCCTTCCCATACCAAAAGCTACAAAATTTTTAGGGAAGACTGCACAGTTCTCAGGAAAAGCTACAAAGCTTCTGGAAAACTGTGGAGTTTTCTAGACAAGCTGTACTACTTTCATGGAAAATCTGCAGTTTTCTATCATTGCAGGGGAAAAAATATTTCAATGTTCTCAGGACTTGGAAAAATTAAGACTTACCATCCCTATTCTGAAAATAGCCCCCTCCCAAAAAAATTCATTCTTTTTAACTTCACTAGCAAGCCTGAAATTATTCTGAGCTTTACCTTTTCTGACTTTTTCTGACTCCCTTCATGTACTAGTTTTTCATTTATACACATACTTGAAAAAATATGTACAAGGACACTTTAGTCAATTGAACTAAATTGACTTAGATAAATAAGGTAAATGACCCAAGAAAAAGTGCATATTAGGAAAAGGTCATTAAAATGTGTGCAATATCATACCTAGAAAAGAAAAGAAAGAAACATTAAGAGTTTTCATGTACTGCTAGCAGAGCAGCCAATACATTTCTAAAATATTCATGCAAACCCATGTGTCTATCTGATTGTTTTGATTTCATGAATCAACTGCCCACCTACCAGAAGGAAGACATATGACACATGTACGGGTTGACAAAGGCCACAACTTGATTAACTGATTGATTGATTGATTGATTGATTGATTGAATTATACCCTGCCTTTTTTTCTGCGATGAGAACTTTCACAAAGCTAACACAAGTGGTCTGCAGTAAAGCAAGGGATGCAAAAGTAAGGTGGACACCATTACATTACAGTAAGACACATACATCTATTAAGTGTCTCTTCAGGTGACCTTACTCTGATGTGAATCCTGGCTTTTAACTCTCTGTTTCCACAAAGGATGACCAGATTGGCCCATGCTTATTCCTAGGATTAGTGAGAATTCACTAAGCAAGATCTTGAATGGGTCTTCCAGGGTGACTGAACCTTCCTCATTTGCAAAGAAGCTGGAAATAAGAGGTAGGTAGGTAGACTTACAACGCTTAACCCATGTACACATGCAGAGAAGTGTCTTTCCCCTTCTTGAGTGCCCTGCTCAGTTGTGACTAAAAACAGCTTAATTTGAAACATCCATCCCCTTTGTGTGGTGTGAATTTGGTGATAAAGTTGTGTCCACGACCAACACTGCAAATAATACCTGGTCAGCCAGTTCATGGAGAAAACACTGAACTATGGTTGAAAGTAGCATCTGAATCTAGCCACATAATCACCATCATTCGGTGTGGCATACACAGGTTGACCTCCTCATAGTTGTAAGACAAATCAGAAATGTTAGGGGCTATAGGAAGCATTAAAACAAAAAGCAAAAGCAGTCAGGAGAGTCATGGTAGTGAAAAGCTTGTTAGCAGAAGCAGCTGAATAAAATGACTGAACCCAGAAAGTGAAGAGCCTGGCAAACTTTACTGAATCATAAATGAATACCGAACAAAACTGCAGAAGACTGCAGTAAATTACAGATTACCGACAAAGTCCTCAGGCTAAGCAGCCAGAAGTATGAAACAGAAGACCAGAGCAGGTCAGCCTTCTAAGAAAATGAAACTTCTAGTACTTCAGAACAGAGTGTATATACCACTATTTTTATGTACAAGAAACCCAGAAAGGAAACCTATTTGATTCTACCTGGTTGCTATTCAACTCCTTACCTCTTTTGACTTCTCTTAGCAATCCTTGATTCTTCCAGAGGTGTTTATTAGCCGTGCATCCTAAATATTACCACTTAGTTGTTTTTGTGCCACTTATTAACTGCTTTAAAGTTCTAAGGATAAATTGCCTCTTTTCTTCATCTCTTTGGGAGGATCTGATCACCTGACCACTATTCCAGTAAATCACATTATTCTATTAAATAATAGCAGAATGAATCCAGATAGAAGATTGATATCTATAAATGACTTTATCTCATCTTGTATTATCTCATTATGAGATAAAGGCCATTTCTGCATGAGAGAGGAGCAGCAGTTCACCATGTGTCAAGAGCAGTGTTTTTATACTCCAATTCAGAAACTGTGCTGTGTGCACCCCCCTCCGCCATTTATATTGTACTACTGTGGAGAACAGTGGTTGCTGCATCCACAGCAGCAAGTCCCTGGCCACTCCCATTCCCCTCCCTCACCCTGCCCTACCATTGCTGATTGGTCTGGGGTTTTTTTAAACACACACACACATTTTAAACCCATTTCTGTATTGTTACATTTGTGCGTAGGTATGTATGTTTGTTGATACGTGGGAAAAAAACAGTCTTAACAGTCCATTACCAGATCCACTCTCTTCCCGCTGTCTGTTTAACCCAAAAAATTCCTCCTCGGTAGGTAGGGGGTGCAGGGCAGCTCACATCTGGAATCATCCTAGCTCTGGTAGAGAAGAGGTGGAGGTACCGGAGCGGTAAGGAGCGTGGACGGAGCAAATGTAGCAGACTCACAGCCAGTTTTAAACTGAGAAGTGCTGGCAAAAACCCTTTTTTAACAAAGAAGGATTTGACTAAGTAAACCAGTTGGACAAAAAAGCAGAAGAGAAGAGAAGAGAGATTTTAATGGAATTAAAACCGACCTGGTGCAAATTGGGGTGGTAGAGTTTGGAGAGAGGTGGAGAGGCGACGACGGAAGAGTTTGGGAGGCAGCAATGGTGAATGAGGATTGGATTTGCTAAGAGAAGAGATGATTTTTCAACCCAAGAGTGATGGACCGAGCTTTCCCCTTCGTGTATGTATGAGCAGCTAAATCTTTGTTGAAACTTGTATAAAAACTTGGTGTGGAACTGTATATATGGATGAAATTTGCTTTTATTGAATTTTTATTGAACTTTGATTTCAGGATGCTTGTTTTTAATATTTTTCATGGATGACGGTGGAAGGGGGAAGCGGGAGGAGTCGAAAAGAAAGAGAGTTAAGGAATAAAAGGGGAGGGAAACATGGTGACAGCAGCATCTCTTTGGAGAGGACAGGAACTCTTCCCTTGCTTTGACTTAATAAGAATGATATCTGCGGAGTGATTTTTTTGATTTATACTTCTTTTTCAAATCTTTTACAGAACTGTTGTGGATTGGATTGGATTGTGGATTAGCCTCATCAAGAGAGGTGAAGAGAGAAGTTCATGAATTGTATACTGTGAGTTTAAACTGTGGATTATAAGTGACTGAGCTTTTCCCCCTCCTATTTTCTTTGAATGAATTTTGAAAGGAACTAGAAAAACTATATAAAAAGAACAAATTAACTGTCTGACATTATAATTTCAGAATACTGATGGATTATTTGGATGATTAGCCTTTGACTTTTGTATATGGATTAGCCTCAGGAAGAGGGGTGAAGACATCAAAAAGGAAGGAACTGACTTTGATGTAACGTGATTTGAAACTGAAGACTGAGATTGGATATAGCTTGAAAACAGAATAACATTTGATTATAATGGATATACTGATAGAATACAAATTGACATAAATAGTTACCAATAATTTTTAATTGTTAATGAAATAACCTCTTTTTATGCTCTCTATTATTTTTTTTTGGATGGATGATAAACCAAATGGAATGATAGAAATCTGATAAAAGTTTGATTCATATAGTAGATATAAGTCTTTTCAAAATATAGCAATCACTGTTGTATAAAAAACTATAATAATTAGCATAATAATCAATATATTTTAAAGAGTAAGTTGATAGAGATTAGATTGATTTAAAGATTTGATTTTTTAGCTTTGGGGATTATAGCTCAAAAGAAAGTAGTGAGCCAAGATATGGCTACAGGTCAAAAGAAGACAACACACACACAAATTCAACCACAAGTTTTGGAAAGAAGAGGATCCATCGGCTCTAAAATAATGGAGGTAAATAAACTATTAGAAGAATTCCAAAAAATTAGAACTGATATGATGGAAGAACTAAAAGCAACAAGGACAGAGATAAGAACAACAAGAACAGAAATAAAACAAGATCTGAAAAAGGAAGTAGAAAATCTGAATCAGAGCTTGCAGAAATTAACTACAGACTTATCAACAATAGATCAAAAGGTGGAAGATATTCGGGGAAAAAAGCCAAAAATTGGAGGACCAAGTAGAGCAGATGAAGAAAGAGCAGCAAAGAGACAAAGAAACTATAATGAGATTGGAAATTTGCCAACGAAGCAGATGTTTGAAGTTAAGGGATCTTCTGGAACAAAAAGAGGAAAACTTGCACCAAACAGTAACAGACATTTTGGCACCATATATAGGCCAAAGAAGAGCGAGATTTGAACATAAAATAGACAAGGTTTTCAGAATTGAATTGGTAATGGCAAAGTGGAGGGATCTGCCTTGAGATATTGTGGTTTATTTTACCAGGGAAAAGATCCGGGATTTAATTATTGAACAAAATTATAAAGAAAAATTAATAGCGGATGAGAATGAAATCAAAATTTTCAAAGATGTACCGCCTAGTGTGATGAGAAGCAGAAGAGTATGCATTTTTCTAAAAATTCTCCAATCAAAGGAAATAAGACATAGATGGGAGATACCAGAAGGGCTTTCCTTTTTTTTTTGAAGGCAGATGAAGGAGGATAAACTCTGTGCAGCAAGCAATGGAATTCCAAGAGAGTTATTTGAAAATTGGATCTAAAACAACAAAGACTGAAGACAAGAAATCAGAAAAAACAGTGGATTTAACACAGATGGGAGCGGCAGCGGCAGCGGTAGATGAAACTAGTCAATGTCTGAAGAAGAGGTGGAATTGGTAGAACCAGAAGAGAAAAAGAAAAAAGAGAAGTAAAGAAGAATAGTAAATATGAAGATAATTTCATGGAATGTACAAGGAATAAATTCACAATCAAAGAGAAGATAGATTTTTCACCATTTAGAAAGATTAAGACCTCAAATTACTGTATTAGTAGAGACTCATATAAAGAAAACCCAAGAAAAGTATTTATACAATTCTAAATTAGGTCAATTTTTTGCTTCCTCATATGTAAAGAAGAAAAAAGGGCTTGCAATCTATATTGAAAAAGATATTCAAGCAAAACACATTTTTGAAGATGAAGAAGGAAGAATATTGGGCGTTGAAATCCTAAAAAATGGTTAAAAAAAATATTGGTTGGTGTTTACGTCCTAAATGAAAATAAAGGTAAATTTTATAAGAAACTGCAAGAAAAAATCTTAGCATATGAGTATGAAGATTGGATTTTAGCGGGAAATGGAAATGTAACTGTGTAAATGGAAATGTAACTGATTTTTTTTGGTAAATGGAAACAAAGAAGATTCAACTGGAGAATATAAATGTGGAAGGGGGGGGGGGTGGCATATATCTGTTACTGTGGTATATCCACCGGGTTTTTTATGTAATGAAATCTTTAATAAAAATATATTAAAAAAAATAATAACAACAGCCTGTCCTTTGATAGGCAGAGAGAGATAGGGGCGGAAATGATGGAAGGGACATCCTGGGAACGCTCATAGCTGGCCACTTCTGCAATGTGAATCAATGCTACGCTTCTGCATATAGGTGAAAACCAAAGCAGAACTGGTTTGGGAGATTTACATCAGAGTTTTTCCAGTTTTCACATACAGTGGTTTCTCATTGCAGTGAACCATTCTAGGAGCTGAAAATGTGCAGAACCATGAGGAAAACTATAATGCTAAAGTGGTTCAACATACAGACGTGAGGGTGAGGATTCGATGCTACTACGATGTATCAACCCGACGTGGAAATGGCCAAAGTGAATGTATTACTCACAAGCTGTCGTTGACTCAGATCCTGCATAGCTCCATACATGCAATCCCTTGTCATCCTACTGCCCAGATTGGATAAGTGAGGGAATCCCTGCTGCAGTGGCATAGGAGGTTTTGGGACAAAATGCAAAAGCATGAGAATAGTTCTCAACAAAGGGGCATATGTGCATGCAAGCTGCATTTACACATGCTTAAGTTACTAACAGGAAGAGAACACCAAACACTGCAGCAGCTGTTAGCATACATATGCATTGGTTTAACTTATGCAAGCAGATGCCAATAAATGGATGTTAAGTCTATATGTATTTATTATAAGATGATGGTAAATTGTTAGGTTAATAGAACATTTTAAGCTCCAGCTGGAAGCAGAGGCTGCAAATAGCAATTAGGTGTAACTATCAAGATGAGATATGGAGCAACTAAGTTCCAAGTTGGAAAACCAGGTCACACCTGATGAACCACAGTGACTCTATTTTCTAGAATGTAATATATCAAGAAAAAAAAAATAGATTCTCCTGAAGACAGGACAATGGTTTATAAAGTCTTCAGTAGGAACTTTAAAATTTTCTGTCACTGTAGTGCGTGCAATGGTGCATCTTGTCCATTTCTATTTTTCTTCTATATACAGGCCCCAAATGACTACCACATGCCAAGTCACAGCTAATTGCCTGTCCAAGAGGGGTATAGCTACTATAATAAGGGAGAATGATAGTGCAGGAACTGTGTCACTTCAATTATACCATTCTGCCTTTTCACACCAAGAGTGATGACAGGCTGCTAGGCTGTTGTCTACTATACTGCCAGAGGTTAGTTGGAAGAGGCAACAGTGTGAATTTGGCAGTCATAGCTGAGTCTGCCAGTATTTGGAATTACTTGCTGTTGGAATAGGGATGAGGAGGGGTTATCTCTAAGGGGATCATAGAGAATGTTTTTCTTACAATTAGACTCTTGTCATTTCAAAGAGAAGGAGGAGAAATCTTCAGATTCTACATCTATGAAGTCTCCTGAGAGGCAAAAGTGAAAATGTGGAGGAAACATTTAAAAAAGAGTGGAAAGGTTGAATGATCAACTTGAAGATGACAATGGCTAGAAGATCAATTAATTCTTCTGAATGGTACTTTCCTATCAAAAGAATTTCAAGATCCTGTGGTGAACCTTTCATTGACACTGCCTAGGAAACAGAACAAAGCTTTATATAGGAATGGCTTTATGGGAATTACCAAGTGTTAACCCCTGAAACATCACTAAAACACTCAGGAGCGCAAAATACTTTCCCCTTCTCTCTTTAAAACTGGCTTTGATAAGTGGAGGACCTGCTAAAATTAACACTTCAATTTGGAGAAATCGGTTCCTCTTTTCTATGATGTCAAACAGCTCTAAGAAGACAAAAAGAAGACTGTAACCAATCCTAAAGTTTTGCTAGCTGTTTCTAGAGGAAAGTCCGTATCTCTGCAATGATGACAGTAGCCCTGGGGACTCAAATGACGCATCACCACCACCATTTGAAAAAGATAGGAAGAGATGAAGCAAATAGAATAAACAGAAGTTAAAGAATGAACAAATTTTATGAACAAATCTTTCTTTCAACTTTTCATTTGCATTTGATTATGTTTCTGCTACAGCAAAAAAAATCATAAGCAATAGGATCTCCATGTTCATATTTTTCAAAACATATAGTTTTGAAATATGGAAATTAAACTCTGAGAATATTTAGGAACAAGTAAAAGTTATTCATTCAGGATATGCTAAAATCATCTAAGTTAATATATTACTTATATCATACATAAACCAACATCTGGTATGGCACATTGTACTTCACAGTGTAATGCAATACTTCTGTATAGAGTACCATATTGCAGCTGGCCATTCAAAAACCCCTGGATTTATTGTTGAGCTGTGCAGTCTGCTCCCTAGTCATGTCATGTCTGGTGGAAAGTGAGAGAGACTGGAGAAGCATCTGGCTATGCCTCCATGACCACATGAGAATGGATTACATCATCTGCTTTGGGGTTTCAGTAGATGATATAATCAGTTCCATGTCCGGACATAGCCAGATGCTTCTCCAGTCTCCACTTTCCACCAACCATGGGATCCAACTGCAAAAAGTCAATTGTAAGTCCAGGTTGGGAGCTCTGGTCATTGTGGAGAGAAGGAAAATGTGTAGGGAATATTAACTTCCATAATGACAGGTGTATGGTGGACAGCCACCAACAGGATTCCAGCCATTCAGTGAACATTTCCAACAAGCATGTTTCAGTGTGGTGATATCTGAGAAGACATCAACTTCTAAAGTGGTAAACCACATGGAGATGCCTTCAGAGGATGAGGTCACTATTTCAAAAAGACAGCTAAATTAAGGAATTACAGTTAAATCATATGTGTGTCTATAAGTAATGGTTCACTCACTGGTAAGGATGGAAAAGAATTTAATTTTGTATTTGATCAGATTTTATCAATTTTTTTTCATATCCAGCATGGAAAGTATTTGTGTGTAACAAAATTTCACTGTGGGAGAAACTGAACTGAATATATTTGTTTATTGAGGTCTAGGTCCTGCAGCACAGTTCTTAAAAGTCTGTTTTTTTATTCCTATGAGTTCAACCATGCCAGTGCTGAATTAGAGCTGATACCTTTCTTTTTCCATGACATGATCCTTGTTTTTGTGAGCTATATGCCAAGCAGTTGCAACATGATACTGTGCATACTGAGACTAGCAGCAGATGTTGCACTCAGACAATGGAGATGGGTGAACATTTCATTCCATGTGGTTTTGATAAGAATATTCAATATTTGCCAATTTTTCATATTTGGAAGGAAAACATTTTGAATGAATTGAAAGGCAGGAAAATGAAAAACTGTCAGCTTTGTCCATACTTTAACCCTTGAATCTCCAATTAAAAGGATTAAATGATTAAGTAAAGTAAGTAAAGTAAAAGTAAAGACCTCTGCTGGAAACCTGAAGAAGCCCTGTGAGAGTGAGGGAGGGGGGCAACTGTGGGATGCTGAGGAAGCATATGAGCCCCACGCGCGAACTTGGAAGGCTACACATTCCTGCAGTAATACCAAATCTTTTCACCCCATATAAAGGTGGTTTTGTCATCTCCCCCAAGTCATTTCCTGCTCTCTTCCTATTATAAAAAAGGTACCTCTGGCCCTAAAATGGCTCAGGTGGAACAATGTGCCAAAAATGCCTCTCAACTCTATTTTTGGTGTATTTTTTACTCCAGGGGAGTCAGTCAGGGCCCCAAAATGGGCTGCACTTTGCCCACCTCTGTGCTAGAGAGAGTTGGTATTGGATGGACAAAGTGTGATGTTAAGGTAGTATCCTAGTTTCTGAAACTGTCCTTGGATTTAAATGCCAGACATCTTACTAACCAACTTATTCCTAAAACTGCAGAGAGTTGAGAAACAGAGTGACTTGTGAGAGAATTCAAACATAAGGTTGTAAAAAATAAATACATTTCTCATCCAAGAGAGGATGTCTTGATACATTCCACTGAGAAAATAGACAAGCTCTATCAAAACTTTCCCATTTGAGGACCAAAAATATAACATTAAAATTGAATTAAACTATTAAAAGCGTTTTTTAAAAAGCCAAGCAAATAAAACAAATAACTAACCTATAAACAACAGAATTAAAACAGTATGAACTTTGATTTGAGATCTTTCGGTTAACTTACATGTACACACAAGATACAGTCACACATTCTCACAAGAGCTAATCAGAGGATAAAGAGAGGAAGAAATATAGATAGTGAGATTGAGCTTTTTGGTTTATAATTACCAGTCCAGAAGAGTAGTGAAGAAGCAGCAATGTGGCTTAGACTTGTGCATCTAAGGGTAGTACACAGATGAGAATCAAGGTGGCAACCGGTGAACTACAAAGGAGTTGCTCAAAACTGGAGATTTTTATACTCTAGTTCCCTCCGTGAAGGGGTGTGAGTTAATTGCTTTCTAGTAGAGTAAGCAAAAGGTGTCTGGAATGGATAGCTTGTTTCCATGTCTTGATTGGGTAATGTGACTGGGTGAGGCTTTGGTAGAAAATGCACACAGCAGGAATGCTTGCCTGCATCTAGGCAGTTTGACTATTGCTTTTGTTGAGGAGATTAGCTTAGAGCAATTAAGTCAGGTTTTCTTGGCTAATCCTCAGTGAATGTATGACCTGGCCATGCTTGGCCATGCCTACTTCCAGCCAGATCCCTTCTTCACATGATCATCCACATAAGTTCTTGACTTATATTGTTCCTTTATTTTTTAACACTTACCCATTGGTTCTGTTGTCTTCTATTATACCTCTCAGTAGGGTATCTCTCAGTAGGATCTCCAACACTGAAATAAACAATAAATGTGAGAGGAAACGTGCCTTCCCCATCATGACCAATCCTAATATTTCCCTGCATAGCTTGTGTTTCTTGGTATTTAATCTAAACCAGAAATGAATGATGACTATTCAGATCCCAAGATGTGCCTCTTGCAGCAGCAGTAGAGGCAGTGGTAGGGAAGGAGTTCTCTCTTTCTAGGCCTTGTACACACACACATACACCACAGAAGGAAGCCACATTTCCACACCAGATGCACTGTAAAAGGGTATCTGCATGTCAATGGACAAATGAATCTCTGGATTTTCCTCTGAACTTTAAATAATCTATAGATCATATTCCTGGAATATGTTCGAGACCTTGGATAGTTGCTTTAAAGTTTGGGTGGAAACCTGAAGTACATTCATTGAACCACTCAAAGTGGAGCCACCAGCTTCCTCTGAAAAAGCAAATGCAGTCCGATCTGTTAAAGCTTGAGAAAGCCGCTTTTAAAGACTATAACTATCAGATCCACCCAGACAGAATGCCTAAAAGTTGCAGTACAAAAATAAAAAACCATTTCTTTCATGTTCTACAATGCTTTACAATCAGATTACATCAGAAAAATTTGTGACTCAGTTTTGGTGAAAGATTTACACTCTTACCTCCCTGCCCAGCAGAAAAAAACATAGCATTGCACACTTTGGAGATGAATGTAATTTTTTTTTTAATTACGGGTTGTCGTTGTTTTTTAATATGGATAAATAGTACCAATATCAGTCAAAAGATCCAGTGTGAAAGCTTCTTTAATACGGTTGCCAGCAAGATTGTTATCTTTATTACAAAATTTAGGAAGCATTATTGCTATATAGATAACAATTAGAACTCAGAATTGTTAAAATTTTGTCTGTGTTTATTTTATTTTAATTTTGCCCTGTTTATTTTTACCAGCAGTACATTGCAATGGAGATTTGCTAGTATGGAAGGTCTAGGTTAGTAAAAGAGACAAACATTGTTAAAATGGCCATAATTTAAAAATTTGGAGTAGAATTAAGAGAATAAAACTTTACATCCTGACCATAAACATTTTCACTGGCATATTTCCCTTTGACAGACATATGCACATAGCACTGTATACTTCATGTCAGACTAGCTGCTGCACCTTACCCTAAGCATTTATGTGCCAGTACAGCAAGACTTATGAGCAAGCTGTCAGAGCCACACATCATTACAGCCCAGTAATGGATGGATGGCTTTAATTAATGCCTTTACAAATTATAAGCACACTAAATTCATGTAGGCTTACAACCTTGGGTGCTATGTTAACTACACATTTAGAATAAATTGACAGCCTACATATTTCTTTAAAGATATAGGCAGCACAATGAAGTAAGAGCTTGAACTTTCCTGTGATGGACATGAGGAAAAGGTGAGTCACTAATGCTTCATTGGTTAGCAAAATACAGAGCAGCCAACACATTGTATGAGGCAAATGGTGAACAGGTTAGGGCTTCCTGTATGAGAGTAGTTTGTTTGTTTGTTTGTTTGTTTAGTGGCTGTGTAGGAATATTTGGACATTGACATGATTGGTAAGAGGTCATGGCTTATCTTTTCTCTTCTCCTCTCCCTTTTTCTACCTACACAATGTTGCACACATTTCTGGAGATAAGCCTTCATAAATTTTAATGATATTCTTTTCTTTTTTCCAGCTTGCAGACACAACCTAGGTTGCAAGGGCTAAAGACTATGCTATGACACCTTAAGACTGAGAGACTGAAGTGTTGGTGATCCATTCAAGCTCTTACAGCAAATGACTTGAGGATATTTGTTTAAATATTTGAAGGGGATGTCACGTTGAGGAGGGAGCAGACTTGTTCTCTACCACTCCAGAGACTAGGACAAGGAGCAATGCATTCAAGCTGCAAGAAAGGAGATTCTACTTGAACCTCAGGAAGAACTTCTTGATGGTCAGAGCTGTCCAGCAGTGGAATATGCTGCCTCGGAGTGTGGTGGAGTCTCCTTCTTTTGAGGTTTTTAAGCAGAGGCTGGATGGTCATCTGTTGGGAATGCTTTGGTGGGTGTTCCTGCATAGCAGGGGGTTGGACTCGATGTCCCCTGGGGTCTCTTCCACCTCTATGGTTCTATGATTCTATGATATAGGTAAGGAGGAAGCTGTTATTGGGTCTGCCTGCATCATCCCACCTAATGAGGGTTGGCTGTAGTGGAAGGGAGGGATGTAGCCTGGAGATTTCTTGGCGTGCCTGCAGGACAGTTGTCAATGTGGCGTGTGACTCAGAGTCAGAATAAGTTGCCCAGGTAAGATAGAAAGCAAAAACTATGTCTTCACAGTTCTAATCTCAAATCATAGGAAGGTGTACTGCTGAGTTAAATTAATGTGGTTTTCTCCAAGTTCCTGCTTATAATAATATAATAAAGATTATTAGAAGTTTTTATGTCTTCTTTCTGGGATATGCATGCAAATCAATACACAATTGTTGTACATGGTTGCTTGAAGGAAAGCAAGATTTTTTCCCCCCCTGCATTTAGAAAGATGCACAAATGACATCTGCCACACACTGATATATGAACACCTGTGTCATATTTCATATTGCCAGTTGGTGTATGAGCAAAAGACCAAAAAGACTTGATTGGGGAAGTCAAACTGTGCATTTTGAACTTTTACATTTCAACAGATATCAGAATTTTTAAACTACATTTTAGGATCAAAATTTCTTTCTGAATTCAGTGGAAAGTTTCTTTCTTTCTTTTCTTTTCTTTTTTCTTTTTGTTACAGTTTTCCTACTAACAGGATAGGAAAAGAAGTGCTCTGTTTCTCCTGCATTGTAAAGAATATTTATACAACCAGTTTTCTAATTTTTCAGATGACCACCAAATTTTCCTGTCTTTGTGCTACAAAGTTACAGGTCAGCATATGAGTGAGCCAATCAGTTTCAGTTTTAAGATCTGACATTCCATTAGTATGCTGCAGCCAGGAAATAAAAGAGATCCCCCTTTCAACTACCATCAATAGTACAGAATTTTATATTACCTGAAGGGACATCAGCCTCCATGCCAGCTTCCCAGCTACTACAATCTCCAGGTAAGCTCTGTTATCTATACCACAGCCTGTGGATTTGATGGCAACATAGAGATGGGCTTCCTTGAAGTGACCCTCCCTTGGTGAAATAAGTGTCCTGCTGTATTCCTTGACATTTCAGTGCTGGCATGCTTAGAAATCTGCTGATGACTTCCCATTTTTAATAGTCATGAGCTGTTTGGAACTCTCTCATACTTCACATATTTGTGTTTTTGTTGAACGTTTATAATCAGGCCCCACTGTGAACCCACTTTGGAATTTGTGTATGGTTTGAACCTCAGCCTAATGGCTAGCCTTCTTCAGATATTTCCTAATTCACTATAGGTGCTGAGAGCTTGGCTTAGTGTCCCTCAATTTCATGCCTAAATAAATCTGAAGAAGAATTCCTTGGCTTCTGTGAGCTTCTTTGCATGCCAGTAAACAAGAGAGAATGTCTCCTGCAGGGTACAAAGTGATGCAGATGCCATGCCAGTGTGCAGGGAGTTATACTATTTGTGGTGACAAATTGTTTCTTAGATTGAATCTTCGGCTGATTTCCACAAAGGTCCAACAAACTCTTTTAAGGCCCTGCTCAGCATATTAAAAGGAAATAGATCTCCCACCATTTAGAGGAAGATGCTCAATATCTATCAGGGCCATGATTAGTTAAAAATCCTTTCAGGTAGAGAGGCTTGACTGGAACTTGAAAAGCAGCAGCATCTCTGGGAGTTAATGCAGACGGTGACTTTCTGTCTCCGTCTTTCTCTTTCTGATGCCTAATTGAATTCAGCACAAAGCAGGTTGCAACCTTTCTTCTTGCAGCTGATGGGAAATGTATTACACCATTGTCCTTCTTTTGAGATCAAGGCACCTTCCTTTTAGCTCTTGTGACTGAAGAGCAAGTAACAAGAGAGAAATGAATGATGTTCCCAGAAACCGAGCCCAAGTAATGAATTCTATTGTTACAGTTCAAAGCAATCCTTGCAAAGCATAGAAGGATTGTGATGGAGAAGAGCAGGACTTTTGTGGACAACAAAGAGCTGTCTTGTGGCTGCAATCACAACATGGGACATGAAGTGCCATGCTGATTTCAAGAGCTTCCATGGAATTGAAAATGCCGTAGGATCATAATCTTTATATGGCATTTGAATAGTATAATCTTGAGATATAGGATCCATGGTCAGATGATTCACACATAAACCTCTGCTGGTCCAGTACAAGGAACTTCTTGATAACAAAGGGCATTTCTTGAATAGCTGAAATATTTGAAAATATCTTGAAATTTTCAAAGTTGATATTAGTCAGAGAAGATGGTGATGGGCTAGATGGGCCACAGAAATAATTTAATTTCAGTTTTGTTTCTTGGTTCTTGACCACTTCAGTATGTATCTGATACACAGCAAGATCTCCATAAGACCATTAGAAAATCTAAAAGCCTGAGCTCCTATCTCCAGGCATAACTACTCAGTAACAGTGACTGGAAGCATCACTTTTTCTGGACTGCAATGCCCAGAATCTTCTGGTCATCATGGCTGATGTTTTCTATGGATTCTGAAAGCTAAAATAAGAAAAGCAGTGGGGATTTTTAAGAACTGCTGTCCAATGAACTAAGTTAGCAAGTTCTGCCCTGTGTTCTTGTTGTGTGCCTTCAAGTAGTTTTGAACTTATGACTACCCTAAGGTGAATTTATCATGGGGTTTTCTGGGGCTGAGAGTGTGTCACACACCCAAAGTCAGCCAATGGGGTTCCATGGCTGAGTGGGGAATTGAACCCTAGTCTCCAGGATTGTAGTCGAGTGCTCAACTACTATACTACACTGGCTCTCATTCTCAAACAGTGATTCTCACAAAATGCAAAAGGACCAGATTTCATTTGCTGTCTAATAATTTCAATGCCGCAGGAGAGAATCTAGCTAATGATTCATCATCCTATCATTCTCTATTTGGATCCTGGTGGCCACTGAGCTGTATTTCCCCCAACTTTCTTTTGTATATTCTCCTGATTGAATTAAGTTATTTTGGAACTGAGCATCACCTGAAGTGTAAGGTACATTTTAAAGCTCTTACTGAGGCTCTTCCACTTGACTGGAAAGTTTCTTCAGCCAGTATACTTAGATTGTAAAGCAGCTGGAGTAGCAGAAGAGTTCTGACCAAGTCAAGTGCATGAGAGTAGACAAGAGCAAACAAAGAGGGTTAGCTTAAGGAGTATCCTGCCTTGAGACACAATGATGTGGATGAATCTAAATAGCAATGCTGAGCTGTGTCCATCAGCAAGGAGCCCTGGTGTCGCAGTGGTTAAACGCCGGTACTGCAGCCACAAGGTTGTGAGTTCGATCCTGCCAGGGTCCAGGTTGACTTAGCCTTCTATCCTTCCTCAGGTTGGTAAAATGAGTACCCAGATTGTTGGAGGCAATTAGCTAAGACATTATAAACCACTTAGAGAGCACTTAGCTGATAAGCAGTATAGAAATACACAGTGCTATTGCTATTACCACCCTAGTTATGTAGAAATATCCTGAAGAATTCCAGTCAGGGAGAGATAGATAAATGGAGGTGCATATACTATGTAGCCATCTAAAACAGTAGTTGGGGAGGAGTCTAGCAACGAAAAGGAGATTTACCCTTTGAGCATTTATTTTAAAAAGAAGCCATTATGTCATCCAGAGTCTTCCATGGTGAAGACAAGCAGTAGTTTCACCACAGAAATTTGGTTGCATCCAGTTTACATGTGATGTCTTCCCAGTGAAACCATAAAAAAAAGTTGTGTTTTTGGGCCCATATTTTCATTTTAAGTGCAAATATCTACTTCTTGGTTAAAAACACGTGAAAGACTTAGGCCATTTCTGCACTACACTCTTATAGCGCAATTATTCCACTTTCATCATCCTATGGAATACTGGGGTTTGCAGTTTAGGGAGGGGCCACCTGGCCACTCCCTACACTGCAAATCCCAGGATTGCATAGGATGTTGAAAGTGGAATAATCACACTATAAACGTGTAGTGCGGAAATGGCCTTAGTTACAAATCCTTGCTCAATACTGCAGGGCAGCACTGAAATCTGCTAAACATTCATGCAATAGGATTGCTGGCTGGGGAAAATATGAGGAAACATGCATGTTGGCTTGGCCTTGTGAGAGGGAAGGTAGGTTGCGATAAATGCACTTGGACAGACTTAATGCGCGTTTGCCTACAGCCATCTCAATGCAGTGGGAATGAGGAAAAGCCTTGCTGGAATCATGATCCGTGATGGTTCATTTTACATCAACCAATGACTATGGAAGAAACATGTAAACATTGGGAAAATTTGGGTTAAATGCTTATTGTATGGCATAGTGGACTGTTTTTGTAAGATTTTTTTGCTAGGATCATACCCAGCAGGGTTTGTATGGCAGAGGTCAGGAAGGGCAATTCCTCTTCCTTTTTCCTACATTAAATTATATCTTGCTAGGGACTCTCATGAGCCATTCACTACTCATGGGACTGCACCCTAGCTTTAAGATACTTTAAGATGAAGTTGTGCACTTGTACAGAAGGGAATATCCAATGGAATGACAATAGTGGAGATGTGTGTTTTGCCAGCAAATATACCCAGTCTTAACCACTGGGCTGAATCCTATCTGTTGTCCCAACTACAAAATGGATCAATGAGATCCATTCTGCAATTGATCCAATGGTCTTCCTTTTGGCACTGTGTCATGTATTTCCTCGCCTCCCATTTTTGTTATCGTTGTTCTACTTGTTGCCTTCAGGTTGTTTCCTACTTAGGTGACCCCAAGGCAAACGTATCACAAGGTTTTCTTGGCAAGATTTGTTCAGAGGGGGTTTGCCTTTGCCCTCCTCTCAGACTGAGAGAATGTGACTTGTCAAAGATCACCCAGTGAGTTTCCATGTCTGAGCAGGGACCCCAGCCCTAGTCTCCAGAGTCATTGTTCAACATTCAAAACACACTATTCTCCTTTCCTCCCATTTTTGTTTCCTGCTGGATTCTCTCTCCATACATCTCCCTTTTTTCAGTAGAATACAATGCAAGGCATGTTTCCACATAGTTAATTCCCAGTGAATGAAGTATTTATTGATGCATGAATAAGAAAAGGAGATTATTTCCTAAAAGTGGAATTTTGTATACATATATCACTGGACTTATTTATACTCAGGAATGACTGGAGTATGATAATGAGGGCTTAGATAAATGTGGTTACATCCATTTAACAACAACAATGACAGTATTATTTCTTACCCACCTCTCCCTATGGATTGAGGTGTGGGACAACAGATTAAAGTACAACACATCAGTTAAAAGAACATATACAACCAATATATATTAAAACAATCAATCCATACTTTAAAATTCATGATTTAAAGATTCATAACTTAAAAATCATCTATGTAGGCCTGCTTGAAAAGACTGGTCTTTAATGCAGCTTTAAATTTCAGACGGTGTATCCAGCTGTCAAATCTTTTCTGGCAATTCAGTCCACAGTGTGGGGGCAGCTAAAGAAAAAGTTGTCTGGATGACTGTTGCCAGTTTACACCAAGCTGACTGGAGTAAATGTCCCCATGAGGACCTGAGTGTATGGGATAGGTTACATGGAAGAAGGTGACTTAGTAGATAACCTGGTCCCAAACAATGTAGAGCTTTAAAGGTAACAACCAACACTTTGTACCTTGCCCAGAAACTAACTGGCAGCCAGTGGAGTGATTTTAATATTGGTATAATAAGGTCATTCCTAGATGTACCAGTGACCAATTTGGACGCCATATTTTGATCTAATTGAAGTTTCTGAACTTGGTACAAACATAGCCCAATGTAGAGCACATTGCAGAAGTTCAGCTTTGAGGCTACCAGGCTACATGCACTACCTTCTTTAGATCCTCCAGCGTTAGGAAAAGGCACAGTTGGTGTAATAGCCAAAGCTGATAATAGGCACTCCTGGCTGCCATATTTATCTAGGCTGTCATTTGAAAAAATGGATTCAGAAGCATCCCCAACTTGCAAACACAGTCCTTCAGGGGGAGTGTAACCCCATCCAGGACTGTTTGACATTCCTCTAAACCCATGTTGGGTACCTTGACAGTAAGAACCTCGATCTTGTCAAGATTCAACTTCAGTTCGTTTTTTCCTCATCCATCTCATTACCTCCTCCAGGTATTCATTGAGAGGATACACACTATCCTTAGCTAAGGCTGGCTATGAAGGCAGATCAATTTGAAAGGTTCTTTTGTATTTGTTAAGAAGCGTGAGAATACTGCAGCATGAGTGTCTAAACAATGTATTTATTGTCTGATGCAATTAAGAATTGTATGGATAAACCTAACAGCATGATTTGTGATCTGATTTGTTATGAATGGCACTCAGCATGCTGTTCTGTTGAAAGCCAAGTCCATTTTGACTTATTTCCCTTGAATGCTTTCATGGTAGTAGTTCATTCATTACTATACATTTTAGTTGTGTAATCTTAACCACTATAAAGCTTATGCTCTATATTCTGCACACGCTGGCAACATTTATCAAAAAGGCCATGCCTGCCGAAAGTTTTGCATGTCTCTATCCTCACCAGTACCTCCTGCAGTGGCACACTGTTAATTCATTATGCCTTCTAAAGTTGCATTGTTAAAAGGCATTTGGAAGAAAAATCTTTGTCTGCATTTATAGCATTATTATTGGCTTGAAAAGAAAGAGCAATGATCAGTGACCTACAGTCCACCACAATTTTGTAGTCTATTTTTGTGGGTGCTACCTTGTACTACATCTAACCAATGTTGAGCAAAGTTTCTTGCACAGCAATCTCCAGATCACCAGTCATGTCTTTTCAATATACTTTTAGTAGTTTGAAGCAGCAGTGCAACAACTTCTCCTGTTTCATCACCCTGTCAATAATGACCTCTGTTTTTACATTAGTATGGATAACTGAACTGGTAGAGGAGAATTGCCAACCTGGAGTAATTGTAACAGGATTAGCATTACATTTGAGGGTCTTAGATGCAAGGGTGAGCAAGCACGCTTTTCTTATTTGTTTTCACTTCAGCAGCAATGACTGCACACACAATATTTCCTAACTCACAGAAAATCCATTGTCATTAAAGATTAAGGCAGTATTTCTATATACACAGACCTCAACGGGACTGAATACACAACATGCACAGGATTGCACATATAGAATTAATATGAACCAGGAAAGCTTTGTGTGTTTGTCAGGAGTAAATAAACCTCAAATTGATAAGGCAGCTTACATGATGTAAAACAAAGCTATAGGAACAAAGGCGGGGTGAAAAATATCCTTTAGCAATATTCTTGGCAATTGATAAGGAAGGTAAGGCAAGCTGGCACATAGTAAATGATTGAAAATGATGCCCATGGCCTTCTGCAAAATCTGATTACACCTTGAGTGGCTGATGGCTTGCCATTAGCACAGAAAAAAATCATATGCAGTAACCACTGAGTAAATCAAGAAAGTCTCCCCTGGTTCATGTGGAACATTTCAACATGATTCAAATAAAGCTGTGACCAGGTTTTCATTTTCTTTAAATATATGTTGCCTCCAAAACATGAAGTATTTGAGTCAGTGCTACCTGTTTGAAGTACACTTTAATTTTGTCTAAAAAGAAAAGATTACTCTTGCCTGTCTGCGACTACACTTTCTGAGAGGCCTTCTAGTTTATCATTAGGTAACACCTGATGTCTTCAATATCTCTTTCAGATTGATTACAAAAGTTAAATCTATGAACTATGAAACCTACACTGAAAATCATAATGCTTCAAGTGACAATTTACTAGAAATTCTTACTAGGAGAAAGTTCTGAATTAGTGTTGGGTCAACATACATGGATAGGATATATATCCCATATATGTTTCCCTTTCTTGAGCCACAGTCCAGAGATTGAAACATGCTACTATTATGATAATGTGCAACTAGCATAGAGACAGGAAAAATACTGCAAAGGAATTACCGTTTTCTTCTACAGTGGGGAGAAAACCGCTGTACTTATCTCATGTGAAGATGAAATGGTCAAGCATTTTCATCCCTAGTGTGTGTATTCATAAGGAGGTAACTATACCCACTTATCTGGATGTGAGCCCCACTGAGGTAAGTGGCTTACTTCTATGCAGTTGTCTGTAGGATCATATTGTCAAAGTTCACTTTTCCTTTAAACTCACATTGTAGTTGAAAGAGCTGACATTTTCTTTTGCTTATCACTTGCTTTTTCAGAATCTGGTGTGTGTTTTTCTAAGAAGGCAGTGAGGTGACATTTAAAGATTCCAAAATTGTAACAGAGACTGAAGATACTACATTGTAAACCCCCTCGCCATAATTTCAAAGGGGCATGTATATTAAAGAAAGCCACTGACACATAGACTTGATATCAAAACAAACCTCAACTACATTAAGATCCTAAAAGAACTACTATGGAAAAAGGAAAACAATTCACATTTGGTTTCTTAAGCTGCCAGATTCAAGCTCCTCAAATGCAAAATCATACTTGTCTTTTCTGAATTATCTTCCTTTTCTGGACTGTGTGGGTGAAAACAAATTTATTGGTTTCCAGCTTTTGTGACAATGAAGCATTTAAAGTTTGTCTAGCCTATTTTATTAGCCTATTGGAATAGCACATAAAGGCCTTCAGTTCATCCAGATACCTTCTGAAAATTATCATCTTATCATATTGAATGTTTCACTTGTAATGGATTGGCTGTCCCAGGAAGTAATTGTTTTTCAATATCAATTGTTTTCTTACATTTCCTAACAATTACCTATGACCTAAAAACCATACAAAAGTTTAATGTGTGTGAAGTTCTGTGAAGCCAGCACAGCTGAAGATGCTGTTAAGTACAAAATGTGACAGTAGACCTGAGATAAAAAGTAGTGTACCCTCTCACAAGAGAATGAAAACAAGACACCAAAGCAGAATTGTAGCAAAGCTAATTAGAGACAGGAGCAAGAGGCTAAGAGCAGTAGGGTCTAAATACCCTAAAGGCACCAAATACTGTCTGATCTTGGAAGCTAAGCAGGGGCAGCTCTGGCTAGTACTTGGATGGGAGACCTCCAACTAATACCAGGTGCTGTAGGCTGTATTTCAGAGGAAGGAACTGGCAGATCTACCTCTGAATATTTCTTGCCTGTGAAATCCATAGGTTCACTGTAAGTCAACAGGTGACTTGAAGGCATGCATATGCCTAACAGCGGACTAAGCAGCAAAGGAAAATAAAACTGTACAAAAACAATACATATGTGTGCAAAAGCTGACACTGAGACAAATGAGAGTGCAATAAAACCAGCAGCTCAGGAGACCAACAAAACAGTGTTATTAACAACCGTAGGATTTAATAATAAACCACTGAAGGCCAGAACAGCACAAATGAGAATAATCACATTGGCCACAAAATGGCTGTCTGAAATGCTAGAGGATGAGGGGCTGCCCTGGCATGTTAGTTACCTGGTAGATGTCGAACCCGTATTAGTTGGTACTTCCCAAAGTAGAAGAGGCAGCCAATTGTTTCCATTCCCCTCTCTACCGCAGTGCAGAGAATGACAAATATGGTCCCTTGCCTATGCACCAGGAAAAGAGCAGCATTCACTCTTTCCTCAGTAACTATGGTGTAGCTACAAAACATTAGAATTGTAATGTAACGATGGATAAGGTTTTTTTTTTTAAAACAACCATAACATTTTACTCTCTTTTGTAATTATGGTTATGTGGCCTCACTTACTGGTGCAGACAGAATATGACATGGCTCAAGCCATGGGCTCGTACTATGCTTCATGCCAATGAAAAACATTTAGACAGCTTTCCCTTAAAATGCCTGTAGAAGTTACATGTTAATTACTTTTGAAGATATAAAAATAGTGACTTTTGAAATTACAACTATAATGACAATGAGCTAATTTGTAGGTATTACCGCTGTTTCTAGCCCGAGCTTGTGGGATATTAAGATATCATTTTGATATCAATAATTCGGCCTTCTATACCCATTCCTCTCCATGTGCTTGCGAGGCCCCCGGACAAGCACGCACACAGGCGCGGCCGACAATAACCGAACCATTCACATCCCGATCTAGGCAGGCCAGTCATTGCCTAATGGAGCTTCAGCAGACCTCAAGGCAAGTGCCACATTATGTATGCACGCAACTTACAAAAGATCCCCTGCCCCGCGCAGGCAGCTTGATGAGCGGACTGTACAACGCTCAAGCACTCCGCGTTTGTATACGGGCTACTCTACTGACAATCTGGCTATAACTCAATCATTTAAAGTACTGACCTTTTGGAGGCTTTGTCTCCAGCCCCAAACTCATTGTTTTCCCCAAGTACGGACTAGCCTGCGGCCACAATTTTCCCTATAAGAACCCCTGACTTTGAGCGCTTCCTCGGATTGCTTTTGGCTTCCACCCCGCCTTGCTGTTGCTTTGTCCAGCGAGCCTTCCCCTCAGCCCCACGTGCTGAGAATCCACACTCCCCAGCTTCTTTGCTTCTAACCAGGCCTCAGGACAGGTATAGTATTTCCCATACCAAACCTCCTCTTAAAAGTCCCTCTATCCACTTCTACCTTTATTTCTATAGCTTCTTGTGTGAGTGTGTTTCCTACACTAGTATGATTGTATTTCAATGAAACAATTATTATTATTTCAACATCTGCCTCATCCTTGACTCGGCCTGACCCCATAGACATAGGGTTCAAGATCTCTCTACGTTACCCTGCCTCTTGCATTGCCAACTTGTGCTTCGTGCTAATCCCCTCCCCATTGTTGTGAGCACATTTAGGTGTCCCTCCCTGGACCCCCAGAAATCAGGGTAACATAGGCCCTTTGTACTCTATCTATAAGTAATTACTTCTTACAAGTATTTTCCCAAACTTGGATTGTCTCCAATGGGAGGTCATTAACTGCACTATTGGGCCAGCAAGAACCTCTAATGCCATCTAGCCTTGCATCTCTCTCTGTACAGGCTGATGTTCTGCTCCATCAATAGCATCTTGGTCAACCTCACAGAGAATACAGGATTGTTTCCTCAGTGTCTGGACTTGATAACTATGAAATTAAGGATCAATAAGATTCAGAATGTGGGTGCTGTAGTGTTAGCCTGTCTTGCCCAGTGTCTTGCCCAGTGTTCTGTCTCAAATAGTGGATTGCCAGATTAGCTTACTATAGTGACCAGTGTTTTTATATTCTATACACTATTGCTGTATTTTATGGCCCAAATACTGTAAAGGTACCAGATCCCAGCTGATCTTGGAAGCTAAGCAGGGTCAGACATGGTTAGCACTTGGATGGGAGACTGTTAATGAATATCAGGTGATATATGCTATATTTCAGAGGAAGGAACTGGTAAAATGACCTCTGAGTATTCCTTGGTTGAGTAAACCCTATGAAATTCATGGTGTCACTGTAAGTTGACAGGTGACTTGAAGGCAGATATCCATAAATACACATATGTTGTTATTGGGAGGGTATTATACAAGAGGCCACAGTGGGAACAAAACCCTTCCTACCTCTGAATGCAGAGATTCTGCCTTCAGCAAAACAAAATTTTCTGCAAGCAGAATGTATTGCCTTGACACTTCAGAGGTTACTAACAGCCTAATAGCCTTATATATTCATTTACAGATGGTGAAATGTTTAGCTAAGCCAACCCTTTGAAAATTTATGACCAGTACTAATAAAAATGTCGTTATCAGTGTCCCATTTTACTGTGATCTTCTTCTCCCTCATATCTGTGTAACTGTGCATATCTTAGATTCACAAATTGTGTCTTATTGTGCATCCAAGGAAGTTGATTAGTTTAGCTCATGCTAAAATTTGTTGATTTAAAGAAGCGACAAGACTAATTTCTTTCTTTTTATGAGATCTTGGGCAACAACACTTCTCATACTCTATGTTGTATCTTCAGAATATAGTGGTCTATTCACAGATCTGCTGTGAAGATGAAGAATTAAAATAAACTTTACTATTGTTGTACAGCAGCTGTCCCACTGCATAGAAAATTAGTCACTCAGGCTCCACTGAAGTTAATTAGACTTAAGAATGATGTAACCTATTGATTTCAGTGGAACCAATGAAACTTTCTCTTGATTAGGAACATTAGGATCTTGTCTCAGGGAATCTGTTGCACAAATAAATAGACAAGTAACTTTTAAAAAGTAGAAATCAGAAAACTGACTCCTTGTATTCTGGAGAAATTGCTGCCAGCCCTCCGCCCTTGGGACTAGACTTCTGAACTCAAAAGTCCTATATTCTAGAAGATGTCCAGAAAGAGCACTTCAATCTGTCCCAGCCATGCTACCTCTGTTTCAGGCTGAGGATGGGAAAATAGGCTGGTTCCTTCCAAATATAAGTCATCAGGCAGTAGGGTTCCAGGGTTTAAAGAGGTAGATTTCATATCTAAAGGTGATTCTAGAGTGTTGAGGTGTGCCTTCTAGTCAGTTTAGTCTAGTCAACCCTAAAGTGAACCTATCATAGGGTTTTCTGGGAGGCTGAGACTGTGGCCCCTTTTGCACACCACCTCCAATCTGCAATGACCACAGGATTGTGACGATGGTTCTGCATGATGTAGTTGGTTTCAACTATGGTTCTGCATGATGTTGTCAGTTTCTCTCAACAATGACATGTAATTGTGGAGTCCTCCTGCCTCCCTCCCACACTTACCTATCACGTAGAATGGCAAGAAGTACAATGGCTGTGCTTCCTCCCCCATTGCAGCCTGGGAAACTGCTGGGCTGAGCTGTGGAAGGGAGGAGTGGAGCCATCATCCTTCCTCCCATCCAGCAGACAGCTGGTGTGGAGGGGAGCACAGCAGAAACAATTCCCTCCCAGAAGAGGCTTTCCCTAGATCCCCGCACAATGGCTTTGGAACCAGGTAAGTTGCTGAAAGGGCCTGTGTGAGATGCCCAAAGTCACCCAGTGGGTTTCCATGGCCAAGCGGGAAATCAAAACTTGGTCTCCAAGACTGTAGTCCAACACTCAAGCCACTACACCATGATGGCTCTCTCTGACTCTTGATTAGAGTAATATAACTATACCTCTGTCTGCTTTCCATCCCTGGCACTATTTGGTGATCTCCAAATATGGTGAAATGTTTAGCTATCTATCTGGTTACCTGTGAATCTAAAGCTAAGCCTTTCATGCACTGGTCTGATACGAAGATCTGTAGTCTAAGCTACTGGAGTCCTCATGAAACCTAGCTACCCCTTCTGACTGTAACACCATCAAGCAGCACCCAGCATTCAGGATCATAACAATACAGAAACTATCTAGTTTTGGGGCTGGTACAGACTGATTAATTTGGCACCAATGTACATTTTGGCACTCTGACGTAATGAAAGAACTAGACTTAACCAGTCAATTAAGTTCTTTGTTGTTTTTTTTAACTGAATATAATACTTTATGCAGAGAATACAATTTCCTTATTAAAAACAGGAGTTGTTTTGTGCTTTCAAGTGATTTCTGACTTATAGGAAACCTATCATGAGGTTTTCTTGGCAAAAATTTTTAGACGGAGTTTACTCTTGCCTTCCTCTAAGATTGAGAAGGTGTGATTTGCTCAAGGGCACCCACTGGGTTTCCATGGCTGAGAGATTTGAATCCTGGTCTCCAGAGTCACTCATACCACTCCACATTCTGGCTCTGGAAAAAAAAGATAGATAGATTTATATATATCTAAGAAAGCATTTGGACTTGAAGTGTAATTCTGGAAGAGAGCTATCAGGTGCATAAGAAATTACTGTAATGCTGTCATTTATTATGGCCATGAGACTATATGAGTGAGGTTGTGAAAATGAAGTGAAGCGCCATTGTATTTTCTACTTTATACAGGAAAATATCTTAGACTGATCCTATTAGAAACAATTCTATAATTATTGCCCCAAAAAGAAAACACTGTCCAAAAGTAATTCAGGTATTCATCAGTCCTTTGCCATGTGGTCACAGGAATCTAAATGTTCTGAGTATTATTATTATTTTTTCCTTTTTTAAAAAATTTACATCAAACTATTTCCAGTTCTGATTGAGAAACATCATTTTCTATACAAAGGAGCAAAACAAGTAAACCTGAGAATAGCATGATGTTTTTTAATAGTGCCCCTCTGTAGCTGCCATTAACATTACATGCCTGAATCTTAATTGGAAGATGGGAGACAGTTGGGCTACTGGGGATGGAAAGCTAGTTTTATAAAATTCTTCTTTGCTGTAAATGTTTCAGCTCTCTTTCTTTTTTTTAGCACAAGTCAGTGAATACATAATAGGCAAATACCCCTGAAGAGTTTATGGTCCAAATGTAATTATGCTGCTGTATCAGACACAGTCTAGCACCATGATATTGAGCATATACCTGCTCTTTAAATATGTAAATAGTCATATCCTCCTACTGTAAGGCAATTTATTAGGAAGTTAACTTGTCAACATGAGCTGCATAGTGATTACCTGATACTTATACCCTCTAGACAAGACCATAAAAAAGAGGAAGGGGATGGATAGGAGAAAGAAATATGTTTTCCATACCAGTGGGAGAGAGTACAGCAGTTTCATAGAATATACAGTTTCATATACAAGTATGAAATTTAAGAATTAGCACAATCCATAGCTAGGCAGAGAACCTCTAACTAGTCATGCAGTATTCTGACCAATCTCTCTAATAGAACAGACAAATGGTATAACATTCTGCTGATGTTCCATACATTAACCATGAAGCATGATGACACATTTGAAAGAACAATTAGCCAGATCGCCTGTTGTTTTTCTTCTTCAGGAGTTCATTAAAGCATGTTAAGAGACTTTTTTTTCCTCAGTACATTATTTTTTCTTGATACATAACATAATTCACTCAGAAAGAGTCTCACTGCTGACACTTTGCTGAGATTATCAGGAAAGACTCTTCTTTCAGCCCCACCACGATCACAAGAATGGTTGGTGAGGATGCAAGAGAAGGCCTTTTCAGTAGCTGCCCTTAGAGTCTGGAGTTCCAGAACGCCCCCCTCCTTGTTCTTCCACTGGCAGGCTAAAACCTTTTTGATGACCAACCATGAAATAATGAGACCAGGCACAGGAAATCCATTTAAATAAGGGCCACTTTATTTAACCTAACTTACCTAAGTTGTGTTAGCTTAGAAATGGAGCAAGGCACGGGGGGGGGGGGACATGATGTAGGTTCAGCTGAGGTCAGGTGTCACCCCGTGACTACCTCCTCAGCCTTCCCTTGAGTGAAACACCTTAGCTCTTAGGGCAATCAAAGTACTTGGGTTGCTTCCCAGACAGCCAAAATTGGAGGCCCCCCCCCAAGCTATAGAACTCTACAAGCCAGAGCCCAGATCCCAGGTTAGTTTCAAGGGTAGACACTTTACCCAACCCCTGGGAAGTGGAATCCTTAAAAAAGGGGTTTCACAGCCCTGCCCAAAAGATGTACATTGAAGTCTTATCTTTTCTCTCTGTTACCTGCCATGGACAGTATCTTTCCGACATCAGGGCAGCCAACACATCCTTCACCCCGTTGCAATCCCACCCCCACCACCGAGCAACATATTGTCCTCTTTCAACAAATGCACATCATCAGCACAATAGAGCTCTGGCTATCAGAAAATCATGTTAGAGTGCAAGAGAAAATGGTCCAACCTCTGTGAAGGGTATGGCAAAGTTCCCTATTCACCCTCCTGCAGGCATGATCAATATGAGAGATGGGCCAACCGAATAGTAAAAATGAAAATGGTAAAAACAAACCTTGTCCCAACAAAATGGTGGCACCTATTGAACTAATCCCAAATGGCATTGCCCAGATGCCTGAAAACAAAATGGCCACCTGCATCTTATGTACACAAAAAAATGGCTGATCCAAAATGGCCACAGCTGAGGACACAATCAAAATGGTGCCACCCACACGGGAGTGAACAATCAAAATGGTTCTGCCCTAACTGACACAAACTTGAACAAAAATGGTGGTACCCATGGTGTTGCAGACAAACCAAGATGGTTGTGTTAATCAAAATGGCAACGCCTAGTGACAAGATACAAACAAAATGGAGGCCCATGCATGTGAAGGAAAAGCAACCACACACACACACACACGAATGACCACCAAAAACAATCACCAGATGGTCACTATCACTTGCACAATGAAATTATCATCAACCTAACACTAAATAAAAACCCCACCACAGATCCAAAATCAAGGAAATAAAGTAGTAATTGCAATAACAGAGCCATAATTGGGGCCATGAATAAATGCCCTTAAAGCTGCAGTCAGGACTGTAAATCAGCACCCTGAGCATTGGAGCCAACAATCAGGTCTTGAACTAAGGCCCTTTCCACACGATTTTGTTATCTCGCAATGGTGACAGGAGAAGGATGGGACTGCAACAACAGTTATATATGATGTCATTTCGATCCTGTCCTTCTCTTGTTCCCAAGCAGCATGATCAATGACTAAATCATTGATAGGTTTTCCCCATCAATGACCCACAATTGCACCACCATCCTGCAATTACTTGGTATGTGGAGAGTCCAGAAGCACAATGGCTGTGCTTCCTGACCCCGTGCTGCCTGAGAAAGTACTCAGCTGGGCTGTGGCAGGAAGAGGCAGGGCCATCATCCTTCCTGGATCAAGGAGGCAGCTGGTGTGGACGGGAGTGCTCCTGTTGTGCTCTCCTTCCAGCAGAGCCACTGCCAGGATCTCCACAGGACACCACCAGGATAAGGTAGGGTGCAGAAAAGGCCTAAACCTTTCCAATAACTGCTGCAATCAGGGCTGAAAACGACCACTTTCATCAAAGAGCCATGATCACAGTTTAAAAAAGCAATCACAACTGAAAACAAATGAGAAGCAGCTAATATAAGCTGAAGTATCGGAGAAGTGAACACCTAACTTAACAGCAAGCAAAGCAATCCCCACAAAGAGTGATCTAACAATTAAATGAGGAAAGGGAAAGTGTAAACTAACCAAAGGAATCAGTTGTCAAGCTAACTACCCTGGGCCAGATGAGCAACTGAAGTACAATATAATATCACCCACAGATGACAAGGAAGGAGTCCATCATTTACCACCCCTTATACCCCCTATCCTGCGGGGCAGCAAAATTGGCAAGAAATACCATTTTATACAACTGGACACTTAAGGCTTGGAAACATGCAGTGGCAAGACACTGGCTATAAGTGTGTGCTAGGTCACGATGGCCTCAGCATGTTCAGCTCATAAGTTCAAGAGGATCAGATAGAAACCCAGCCTCCAAATAGTAGAATAAACTGCCCAGGTACAGCAGGAAAGCACCAATGCTGTGCACATTCCCTACAGAGACCTTCCCCATTCGTTTTACCTGAACAAGAGATTAAGAGGCTGTCAGAAATCCCATCAATGTTTTGTTACCTAAAGTTAAGACAATCAGCCTGTTCAGCATCGAACCATCGGCACTAGATGGATCAGCCCGCCCCAAGCCCTCGAGTTCATCATCAGGCTTGGAGCTTCGGCTTTGGTCTGTGTGAAGGGAGGGTGCAAGTGTGCAGGTTCATGTTATATGGACCCGAGTGTGAATAGGACCTTCATAACCGGGGGTCCTCTCGTGGTACTGGGATGTTAACATGGGCCTCTCTAGGCCAGTGAGTCAATGCGGGTCCCGAACTAGCAGTCTCACTGCCCAGATCAACTGCCCCACTCCGGCCAATACCGCCTCAATCGCATACAACATAGGAATCTGGGGCTAACATTCACAGTAACACACCAATGTGTGTCCAAAGTACTACAAGTTGCTGGGGTCAGAGCTGCTGCCCCCGAGCAGGCAGTATCACTAGCCCACAGATATAAGCTGGACTCCGAAGGGAGGCCTGAAAGATGGTCACCTTCGGATAGGCTTTTGGAACCACCTTTTTGGAACCAGCAGAGCCTTTTACCTTTTGTTAAAGGTATGTTACCTTTATGTTACCTTTTAAATATGTTACCTTTTAAAACACAAAACACTCACAAAGAACTATTTACAAAACACGAGCCTCAGAGTTTTTCAGTAAAAGCGGCCAGCCTCAAGCTGGAAGACCTGTCTCTTAACCCATAGTGCAAGGCCAATCAGACATAAGGCAAGTACAAGTTGGAACGTGACCAAGATGAGTAAAGGGTGGAGGGCGAAGTGAGCTATCGCTTGCCCTGTGGACGACCAGGTGAAGGTGTCCCACCACGAATGTTTAGTGGCTGATTCCAAATCTTCAGATGTACTGACGATTACCTTGGCGGAATGATTAACGGTCAAGGTAATCTGATGGAGGGAGTGCGAGACCTCCTTTACTTGTTGCAATAGACTGGTGAGATTCCTTAGCCATAAAAACGCAGAGATCTCATTTTCTAGGTGGAATCCGACTAATTCGGATTCCGTGGGTACATACGCGCTCTCCAAGATGTAGTCTCGTATCTCCTGCCAGAGATAGAAGTTATTACCAAAGAAGTCTTGGGCTAGCTGCGAGCAAAAGCAGGGGTTCCCAGCGGTGCGGTTCACTCTTACATTCGTGCCACTAGGCAGTACTGTCACATTTGTGCAGGGAGTCCTTAAACAGAAGCACTCATGATTAATTTGGGCCATGACTGTGGTATTGACAGGTATCACCAAGTATTTGGACGTGTCGCGCTGGCTGAGACTATTAAGGTTGTGGAAACACTGAATCCAATGGCGGTGGAATAGGCAACCAGCCAAATCAAACATGTGGGTACCATTGGACCAATGGTACATCTGTGGGGGTAGCAAAGTGGTGTTGGCAGCTATGAGGGGGAGTCCTAAATGGGATACTGGGTGTAAAATTATCGGATCCAGAATCTGTTCATGGGCAACATCCACCATGAGAGTTAGGCTCTTCCACGTTGCGTGCCGTATCTGCACCAAAGCGGCAGGGTGTTCCAGCGATTCCGGATATTGCTCTCTGAGTAGGCTCAGGATCTCAGGGTGCATTAATCCCATGAGGCTGGCCTGGATCACCTAAGTGGCAAAGGTGATCACGGTGCTCTGCAGTTGCGTGCACTGTATTGCAACTGACAGATCATGGGTCGTGTTCTGTAGAACATGGCCAAGGTCAGATATCATGTCTCGCTCGACGCCAACCCACTGCGGAAGCAATTAACTTTTCAAATCTACTCTTCTCGCTACGTTGGTTAGGCCAGCAGCGGAGGATATTCCAATGTCTCCAGTTTTGGTGCCAATTACGCCTAATTTGTTTGCCAGGATCTCATTGTCCATGGCATTAATGAATGTGCCACCAGTTCCAATTCTGCCTAATGCGGTCCCTAGGACGTTTCGCTTAGGGCGAGTGTGTGGGTGGGAGAAAGACAGCCATCGTTTCTCCCAGTATTTCCACTGCGTCCATGCTAATTTTAGATACGGTTGGCAAGTTGGAATTACTCTAGAAATATTGACAACTGTGAAGTTTAGGATCATTTTGGTTGTTATGGATTGGATGTTCGAGTAAGCGACCATTTCTTTGTCCTTGCGGACTACGGAGATACCCACATACATAGCCAGGTGACGTTCAGGAGGAGGAGGGGTGTGGATATCGGAGTCGGGGCACCACATCTTCCCGCAGGAGAACTTACAACCTGTCGGGATCAGGGTGACATTCTGGCAATGAAACATGTATGTCTTCCATACCCATGTAGGGCGGCAATCTTCAAAAGTGAAGCTAAGCACAACTAGAGCTGCATGGCGGTGATCGCTCCGGACCACTCTGGTGGTCATGGGAGCGGCGGCTGTGGCCATGCTGGGGTTGAGTTTAACCTCTTTGCCATCAACGGCCATCCTTAACCCTGAACTCAGTCTAGTACTAGAGTGAATCTGGAAATGCATGGACAGCTCGAAGAGGTATCTTTTCTGGAACCAGGGGAACAGCTGCGTCCCATTTAACAGGTCAGCTACTTCGGGATATGGGTTCCAATGGCACACTGCCCATGCATTAAACTACCAATCCGTGTACACCTGGCTGTATTCTGATGAGGCTCCAAGGGCATATCCAGTCAAGAGAAACAAGACTGCAGTCCACATGAACGGTCCCATTCCGTCTCCCTGTAGGGAACACAGAGATGGGGCTCCGTCACTACAAGGCTAGTATCCTAAGGGGTCTATTTACAAGGGAAACAGGGGGCGAAAAGGGGAGCTGACATCACTGCCTCTTCACGGGGGCTGCCATCCCATGAAGGGAAGCAAAGTCCTTCTATTGCTGTGCTGCGCTAACGAAAGAGCTTTCCCATCAGGAGGTTTTCCCTTCCAGTCTTTCCTAGGGGTCTCCGGAACTACTGGTAGGAGTGGTAAAGCCTGCGCCTGGTTTGAGACCCTTGCTTTCAATGCAGAGAGGAGGCTGGTCTTGGACCCACATGCCTCCGGAAAAACTGCCCCTTCAGGAAAAAGGGTAACTGAGATGGAGCCGTAGCTAGTCCAGGCCCACTTAACTATCACCACAGTCGCAACTAATGTGCCGCCAGGTCCTTGAAGGACAATGTGGCGCCAGAATGTCTGCATGGAGGGGTAGGCAGTAGCCAAAGTCTCCCCTGCGTATGCAAAAAGGGGTAGAGTGGTCGCTAACGGGCCAGGGGCAGGAGTCTTAATGGCGGCATAACGGTGTATGGCCGAAATTTCTTCTGGTCCCTGGTCTAACTGCCATAGAAACCCATTCGCATAGTCCACCATGAGCTTGTTTCCCCGGAGGAAGCCGATGCCCAAAAGGCCGTCATCTTCTCCTGGGTTCTCTCAAGCCCACAACTGGAACCGGAACGTTTCTATGGAGATCGGGATGTTGGTCCAAGCTTGGGCTTGGTGATCCCCCCCGCCATATCCAGAAAGCTGGACATGCTCGGGCGTAGGTTCACCGTGTTTTACAAGTTTGGGGTGCAGCATGCTTACTGCTACACCAGAGTCCACAAGAAGGGTGGTAGGAATCTTATCGCTCTCAGTCCCAATGCCTGCCTTCACCCAGAACCTTCCCCACCTGTCTGGTTTCAACTTAGCCACAACGTTGCAGGGAAGCTTCCTGGACCGAGGGCACCCCTATTCTTGCAGATCCAGGTTAGGGTAGTATCCAGCCGGAGGAGGACCATTGGTCATGGCGCTGACTGGCTGTCTACCTCCTGCCTGCAACTGCTTCTCCAGAGCCTCAATCGATTCGGACGTGGGGCGTTTATCGAACTGGCTCCTGTCGAGCCCAAACTTCCTGAGCATGCCCCAGATTCTCACTCTATCTGAGGAATACGTCTGGGCCATGGGATCACACCCGCCAGATGTCTCCCTGGGAGAGCCTGAGTCAGAGGGCTGTTTGGGGGCAGTTGGCTGCTGTGGGGGACTCCCTGCCTTGCCAGCCTGGCTGCGGAAATCCTGTCCCTGCCACTGCCTGTTGTCCTGTCTGGGTGGCGGACGCGAGTTCCAATTCCCTCGCGGAATGGAATACGGAGCCGTTTTCCTGTGCTGGGAGTGGGGCTCATAGTTCAAGTACGTGACTTCGGCTATGGGTTCCCAGTCCCCGGGGTCCCGTCAGTTTGGCTTGGTGGGAGGTTTGAGAGAACCTGCCTTGCGCAGCAGGTCAGTGACCCGCCGGAGGTTATTCCTAAACTCTTCCCAGTTGGTGGTAGCTGGATCTACCAAACCGAGAGCTATCTTAGTCTCGTAATTAAGACCTCCATAAAGAAGCATCTTAAACTCGAGATGGTTGAAGTCATATCCATGGAGTGTCAAGGGGACTTTTTCGGCCAGAATGGTGACGACCTGCTTTTGCGCCACGTAAGCCTCGTGGTTCTAACAAGGACCCTGCTGCTCCATGATGTAGAGCACACTCGCACTCTGTCCGGGCCGCAAAATCCTTACTACCTCCCTCATCCAGTCATGGGCCTCAAGCCTAACCAAGCCTCGAGCTGCCACAGCTGATTCAGGAGTAGGGAGCTCTGAGGGGGACATACAAAGCCGAGCCAACTGGGTCAGGTCCTGGCCATTGGCTGTCGGGTGAGAGTGTATCACCACGTTCAGCCACATGATCCCGGTGGACCAGTTTAGAGTACCCAGTTGGTCTGCAATAGCTTTGGCCTCAGTAGCTCTCCAGGGCACCCTAGTCTCAGTGACCTGTGTCTCCGGTCTATCTACATTGCCTTCACCAATGGGGGTGGTCCGCCTGGTCATGGACCATGTCTCTACTGGGTTGACTGGGACCTTAGGGTCACTCTAGTCGGGATTGTGGGGAATGGTTACCCGAGCATCCTCGGGCAGCGAATCCCCAGAAAAGTCCTCCGCGAACATGGGGAGCAGCTCCGGGCACACAGCCGAAATTAAGGCTTTGCGCGTTTGGAGCTGACTCTCCAGCGCAGTGATCTGCTTATGGCAAGCTGCATGACTAACAGCCTTCTGCTGTTCTCTCACTTGCCCCACCATGAATTTGGCTGCAGACCGGGCATGATCCAGCTCAGCCTCTAAGGCGTGGGCTTTCTCTTCCCAAGTTTGCGCCACTAACATGATGTAACTAAGCTTCTGTGCGGAGGCCTGCACTACAGATGCAAAAGTTACCTTGTCTGCATGCAGTGCCTCGATCTCAGCGTGAAGCTGGGCATTTTTTTTCTCGGTTTCAGCTAGCTTCCCTCGGGTCTCTACAAGGGCACTACTAGCGTCTCTGGCAGTGAGGCAAAGTCCCCAAGCGGCCAAAGCGTCCTTAGATGGCCTAAATGGGTTCTTTGATTTCCGTGCCAGGGTGTATGCTTCATGGAGTGTGGCAAAGGGATCGGCCATCTTGAAGATGGAGTCCTTCCAGGGGCATTTCCCTTTACTTAACACCCATCTCTCTAATTTTCCTTGGACCTCTTCCTCCAACATGAGGTCCTTGATGGTGACCTTACTATTCTCAGCCATTTTACACAGACTACAATTATTTTGCCAAATTCTCTAACATGAGAGCGGGACCAGGACCTGGAGTGATGGGAAGGATCATCTAGACCCCTGGGGGAACTGAAAGGAGACAAACACAGCGGAACTACTCTAGGAAAGAGGGATGGGAACCTATCTCCAGCCTGCCCAAACAAAGTCGCTTTGGTACACCCAAGCCCAGTTTTCCACTTCGACAGCATTGGGGACCAAAGGACGAGGAAACAGTTCAGGGACAGGGAGGTCACCTAGACCCAGGGAACCCTCAGGAGTACTCCACCTGCCTGAAGGGGGGAAATGAACCCAGTGGAACTTAGTACACTGCCTGGCCAAGCAGCGGGGAAAAAGGGCAAGGAACCAAAACCGAACCGTCCCTAACTGGTTTTCTGGGTGAGGGGTACCTTCCTCTACCACGGGCCAAACCTCTAAACCCTAGGCTAGGTCGGGACTCACCAACCACAACTAGTCGGCTAGCCAATTGGGATGCACCCAAAATTACACAGCGGGATGCACCTGCGTTCTCTATACAACAACTACAACAAGGAGCGGGACGCACCCGCATTCTCAACTCTGGGGGGGAGAGAAAAGAGGAGGGCCTCTTTTCTTAAGTGCTATTTGTGCCTTACTGCTATGGTGTTGGATGGGTGTAGACTGTTCCTACGGTGCTAACACCGTAAGACTTTGGATCCTAGCCCACAATAGACCCCAAGTTAGGGATGTGATTCCCGGGTCAGCTTGTGCACACCCCTTGCTATCGGACAATGGTTAACCGCCGAGAACTAGTGACCGCGCCGGGGTGGCTGACATACACAAACCAAGCAGGAAAGGGAGATAGATTTCAACCCCGATAGAGTAGCTCCTAGAGCTCACACACACAGAATTCTCACACACACACGTGTTCCTGCCTGACTGAATCTCTTGTGACCTGACTGGCTGTTCCCTAAGTCAGTACCAGCCTGATTTGAGGAGGTTCGCGACTCCTTCTCAAATTAGGGGTACTGGGGTTGCCCACGTTGCTCCACCACTCTGTTACCCTGTTTTCTGGGGGTCCCGGGAGGGACACCAAAATGTGCTCAACAATAGGTGGGGAAGATTAGCTCTGAGCACTGCTTTAGCGTTACGAGAGGCAGGGTAACTTAGCAGGATCTTGTAACCCAGTGTTTACAGGGTCAGGCCAAGTCAAGAAGCAGACCGGTTTGAAAATAATGAATGATCTGTATTAAATACAGGCACACAGTGTAAGCAACACAAGCACACAGATAACTAATGAAAATAAAGGTGTGAGTAAGATAGCGGGATTTTCAGAGGGATAATTGGTTCGGGTGATACGAAACCTGTCCTGAAGTCTGGAAGAAAATGGAGAGCGAAGCTGGGGTTCGATGTATCTCAGCACGTGGAGCTGAGGGGAAGCTCGCCAAGCAATGCGGCAGCAAGGCGGTCTGGAACTCGGGAGTGATCCAAGGGAGTGCTCAAAGTCAGGGGTTTTTATAATGAGAATTGTGACCGCGGGCTAGGTTGGACTTTGGGAAAACAATAGATTTGGAGTTGGAGACAAAGCCTCTGAAAGGTCAGAATTTGCATGATTGAGTTATAGCCAAATTGTCAATAATATAGCTGGTATGCAAACGCGGAGTACTTGGGCATTATATAGTTTGATCATCAAACTGCCAGTGCGAGGCAGAGGATCTTTTGAGAGTTGCTTGCATACCTAATGGAGGTACTTGCCTGGAGGTCTCCTAAAGCGGCGAGTCGGTGGTTTCTGGCCTGCCTGTATTGTCTAGGAATATTATGGCGATTATCGGCCGAGCCTGTATGCGTGCTTGTCCGGGGGCCTTGCAAGCATGTGGAAGGGATATGTGAAGCCGAATTAGTGATATCAATAGATATCTTTTTATATCCCCAAAGCTCAGGCTAGCCAGGGCAGTAACAGGGGTGAAACTAATTCCCCATGGATACGGGGGTCCTACTGTACTGTTTTAATTGAAATGTTTTTAATAGACTTTTATCTTTTTAAAAATATGGTTTACTTTTCTAACTTGAGTTGGAATTGTTTTAATATTGTGAATAGTTTAATACTATTTTAATGTTCAGCTTTTGTATGTTTTTAATTATAATGTTATTTTAATTTGTAAGCTGCTTCAAGTCCCAATTTTGGGGAAAAGGCAGTATATAAATAAATATAGCAGCAGCAGCAGCAACAACCACCACAACAAATTCATTTGCCCCACCTTCAGCCACAAAACTGTCTTACCTATGATTTTTTTCTTTCCACTTCACAGAATGCAAATACACAAGTAAGTTCTCAGGTTCTCTCCAAAACCTCATACAATCATCCAAAGGCATTGAATATCACAGGGTATGAATTAAGAGGTGAGGCTGAGAAAGGCAGGACATGCTCCTGTTAGCACTGATTGTTTGGAAACATTGATATCATTTTGGTCTCTTGTATGACAAAAACTTTCAGTAGGATGGCGAGTATTAACGGCAGGTGTCCACAGTGTCCATAACAGAAGGTCTAGGTGGTGAAGGCAGGATGAAGGGAAACAGAGACATGCAATTTCTCACTAGGGAAACCACTATACAGGAACTAACATCTTGAATCGGGATTAAATCCTCCACAACTTCCCTGGTAAACTCTCCCTTTCTAGAATATTACTTCATTTTGTCCTTTCACTAGAAACAAAATTTCCAAAAATATCTTCCCACTGTCAGAGCTTCTCGTTTGGGGTGGAGGAGTTTCAGTATAAAAGCAGCCTTTGCCCAACTATTTGTACTGATGTATTGGCATCTTCTGCATACAGAATTTGGTAATGAAATTAGGTAAATTTGATGGTGTATTTAGAAAGGGTGAGCCAGCATGATGTAGTGATTTGAGCATTGGACAGCGACCCTGGAGACCAGAGCCATTTCAAAGGCCTCTCCCTAAACTGCAAACTACAGGATTCCATAGGATGTTGAAAATGGAAAAATAGCACTATAACAGTCTAGTGTGGAAATGGCCCAGGGTTCAGTTCCTGCTTGGCCATAGAAACCCACTGGATGACCTTGGGTGCATCACATAGTCTCAGCCCCAGGAAATACTGTGATAGGCTCACCTTAGAGTTCCTTATGTCAGAACTGATTTGCAGGCACACAACAAACACAATTTAGAAACAATGATCAATATTCAATACTATGAGTGAATCTGGAGGACAATGGTGTTTCTTGTCAGTTGTTGCTATTTCTCTAAGGCTACATTTATCTGAAAATAAATCTAACTGAACTCAATGGGTCATATTTCTGAGTAGCTAAGTATAGGATTGTCCTATAAAAGTATTTTTGAAATGTTAAGCTGGAGAATATGCCTATGCATTTTGACAAAACTGAGGACCTTTCTACACTACACTGTTACAGTGTTATTATTCCACTTTCAACATCCTATGGAATCCTGGAGTTTGTAGTTTAGGGAGAGACCTTTAAGATTCTTAGCCAGAGAGCTCTTTGGCCTCAGGAAACTACAAACCCCAGACATCCACAGCATGTTGAAAATGCAGAGTGGAAAGGCCCTTATAAGCATTGGAAATTCAGGGAAGAAGGTAGTAGCAAGGAAATAAGACCTCATAAAAAATGGAGTTTATTGACCAAGGACAAATCTATTTCTGTATTTATTTTTTTTCCACCAACCTGAAATTTATAAAAGAAAAAAGAAGGGAAGGAAGGGAAAAGAATAAACCATAGGTTTCTAAAAGAATTGCAAGAGAGTGCTTTTCTCATTATCACTACACACATCTTCAGTTTTGCCCATTCCTTTTAGATGAAGTTGAGAGGCCTTTGCCATTTCAAATGCGTCACCACAATCAAACCACTGCCACTCCTAAATGATTTCTGAAGAAATTATACAGCTGTAGAAACCTGCAGAATGAATAGTGTTCTTGAGAACAACAGGTAAAAGTGAAGGGACCCAGGTTATGAAGAGAAAATGTCATGAGTTTCTGGAGAGGATGTCGCTACAAGAAAATGGTACTGCAAAGCAAAGCTATGATATCATTGATTTTTGAAAATGCTTTTGTGGCTAAATTTAATATTGTGCAGATCTTAGAATCATAGAATCATAGAGTTGGAAGAGACCCCAGGGACCATCGAGTCCAATCCCCTGCTATGCAGGAACACCCATCAAAGCATTCCCAACAGATGACCATCCCACCTCCCCTTAAAAACCCCCAAAGAAGGAGACTCTACTGCATTCCGAGGCAGCATATTCCAGTGCCGGACAGCTCTGACCATCAGGAAGTTCTTCTTGAGGTTCAGGTGGAATCTCCTTTCCTGCAGCTTGAATCCATTGCTCCTTGCCCTAGTCTCTGGAGCGGCAGAGAACAAACCCGCTCCCTCCTCGACATGACATCCCTTCAAATATTTAAACACGGCTATCATGTCCCCTCTTAACCTTCTCTTCTGCAGACTAAACATACCCAGCTCCCTAAGCCGTTCTTCATAGGGCATGGCTTCCAGACCCTTCACCATTTTGGTCGCCCTCCTCTGAACACGTTCCAGCTTGTTGACATCCTTCTTGAATTAAGGTGCCCAGAACTGGACACAGTATTCCAAATGAGGCCTAACTATTACAGAATAGAGTGATACCATTACCTCCCTCGATCTAGATACCATACTCTTATTGATGCAACAAATAATCGCTTCGGCTTTCTTGGCTGCCGCATTACACTGTTGACTCATGTTCAGCTTGTGAGCTACCAAGACTCCTAGATCCCTTTCACACATACTGCTATCCAGTCACGTGTTCCCCATCCTATATTTGTGCCTTCCATTTTTAATACCTAAGTGCGGGACCTTACATTTTTCTCTGTTGAAATTCATTTTGTTAGCTTTGGCCCGGCTCTCCAATCTGTCAAGGTTGTTTTGAATTTTGATCCTGTCCTCTGGTGTATTAGCAACCTCTCCCGATTTGGTATCATCTGCAAATTTGATCAGCATTCCCTCCACTCCTTGATCCAAGTCACTGATGAAGATGTTGAATAGGACTGGACCCACGACAGAACACTGTGGCACCCCACTAGTTGCTTCTCTCCAGAATGAAAAGCAGCCATTGGTGATGACCCTTTGGATTTGGTCGGTCAACCAATTACAAATCCAACTAACAGTAGTCCTGTCCAGCCCTCATTTTACTAGCTTCTTTGCAAGAATGTGGAACTTTGTCAAAGGCCTTACTGAGGTCAAGATATGCTACATCTACAGCATTCCCTTCATCCCGTTATAAGCAATGCTAACCCAGTCTTCCAGTGAATTTTAAGTCATGGCCTGGTCCATTCTGTGGCTCATAGTTGCTTTTTATTTACAGTAGAAATCACAAGACCACTTACTTGACAAATAAATAAGCGCTAATGAACCCAGAGCTGACAAATTCTTTGATACTGGTGAACAAGAAATGAAGGGTAGATAGGTGAAGACATTTCTTTTTTGTGTGTTTGTTTGTTTGTTTATACTTTGCCTTTCTTCCACATGGGATCCAAGCCAGCTTGAAGCTTTCAAACTAGAAAAAAATCTTCTCCAGGATTTTCTCACAGCTTAATATAGCTGTTGCAATGCAACACTGCCTTATAAAGAATTTGGGGACAGAATTAAGTTAGGTTAATCAAGTCGTGAAACTAAAATGAGTGTTCAACAGTCATGTTTGTAATTGAATTCTGAGGACACATTCCTATGTTTCTTGGCAGTTGATGCTATTATTCTAAGTCTGCAAGCCTATATACAGCTAACTGAAAATAAGCCCCACTAAACATGATGGGGCTGATTTCTGATTGTTCATGCAAAGGGCTGTGCTCTATCTAAGAGGTTAGCTCTGAATGACATCTGGAAAGGTTTTCCCCATTTCCTTCCATTCCTTTATCTCAAACATTGCAAATCATATCAGGAGGAGAAAGGAAGGTAGCTGCAGAATTTTTAATCTTCTCCAGTGCCAGTCATTTTTTAATACTGGTTTCTCATCCCTCTTGCAGTCTCTCTCTGTGTCACCTACCCCCGAGTTTATGAACTTCATAATCAGCAATATTATGAAAATTTACAAGCTGACAAATTAGAAGAAAAACTAAATTAGAAGAGTTTTTTTTTAAGAGGAGTCATAAAACTGCAAGCATTATACCTCCCACCTTCTAAACTGAAATAAATTGCAAGTTGATTATATCCAATTGATGATACTGTGAAATCTGGCCAGATGGGAGACATTTCTTAAATGAGAAGGCAACGTAGCATCTCTATGAAATGTTACCATGAAGATTGTTGATTTACAGTTCTTTGCAGCCTTCTATCTTGTAATTAAATCCTCTAAAAAGGGGGCACAGCATGTTGTTTTAAGGTTGCATATTTGTGACTGTTACCATGAAAGCTACAGAAAGACATACTTCCAAGCCATATCAGAACAACAAGCATATATAGCTAGGGAACTAATTTATATAAATTATAGTGAAACATAGATTAGAAAAGTACAGATCACCAGTCTTGATTAGGCATTAGGAGCTCTTAAAAATAAACTGTCTTTCAGTTAAAAACTTAACTTATTTAAAAAATTCTTTCTCATGGTGTTAATTAAGTATACATACTCATTTTCATGATACCTAAAATCTTACATGATGACCTACTGCTGGGGAAACAAACAAGGCTTAAGCCCTCTCACTCCACACACAAAATATCTACTTTTGTAATTACGAAGGTCTCTCTATGCTAGTTCTATCTAACTAGGTTGAGCAATTGACCAATTTCCTCCTGTGGAAGTTTTGGAAACTTCTTGTCTAGATACTTGAAGGAGCTGGGTGGTTAAATCTTAGGAATCTAACAGTGTAGTACTTTCAACTTTCAGCTCTATGTCTTTTTCAACTACCTCATAAAAGAAGAAGTGTGTCAAACTGTGCAGACAAGCGAAACAAGCGAGATGAACAAATTGTTTCTTTTTTTGCTGTCTTCCTTTCAATTTCAGAATGATCTACAGTTAGTAAGTAGGAAAAAAATGGAACTGAGGCCATTTCCACACGGGGTAAATAAAACGGTGCAGTGCGTCCTCCACGGAGGACGTCTGCACCTTGGAGCGGACTGGGTCTGGACTACTATTGTAGATCTGCACCTCAGTCCGCTCCAGAATGACCCCAAGTGGTCCTCCATCGTGTTTTTGAAAGACCTGATTTTTCAGGTCTTTCAAAATGCCGGCGTGCGCCATTGCGTGCCTGCTCTCCGATGCAGATTTGCAGGCTCTCACCAATGCAAGCCTGTGATCTGCAGAGGGCAGGCTTTAGGCTGGCGAGCTTCAGCGGTTGGTCGAGACCCACGACCAACTGGAAGCTGCCATTTTGGATGCCGGAGCAGTGTGGATCTACAATCATGCACTGCTCCTCCTCACCCCGGACTGGACCGGACCCACAGAAGATCCGGTGAGTAGCAGCAGAGAGCGATTCCCTCGCCGTGTGCGGAAATGGCCAGAGTTCTTTGGTTCACATTGATTCTAGGCTATTCTCATGGGCTCTGGGATTTCAGATCTTATGGGGTAGATCTGTGGCATATTTCTGAAAAAGGCCAAAGGATGGATGCTGATAAGTAGCTATGAAAAAAGTAATTAAAGCTGTTATAAAATTTACATGTTATTCCACACAATAGTGTAAACATATATTTGCTTTCCCAGTTTCTGAAGTCCAATGAATCCTAGTCCCCAAGGCTCTTGGCCTATTTTTTTTTTAAACTTATATACCTAAAGGTAGGTGACTTGAAAATTTTCACTCCTAGCTAGGATAAATAAGAAAAAAAATACAGAAAAATGATTTTATACTCTGTGGACATACTGCTTTGATTCTATTGTTAAGAAGAAGACCTATGAGAAATACAGTCAAACTTCTACTCCAAACAGATTGCTGCAGTCTAATAAGTTATTCTACACTGTCATTGCTGTAAAGGGCAAGCTGACAAAATTAGTTCCATGTGAAGAATTTAAAGAGGTAAGTCAAGCACATAGCCAATGGGTTAGATCTTCTGCAACTCAGCACGACTCAACTTTTTTGCATTCACCAGTCTGACTTAAACTACTTTATTAATCTATGCTGACTGTGCTCATTAAATCTGTTTGTCCAAAGTTTTTGTATGTTAAACTTTTAGTTACCATTTAACTGGTTTGATGATCTGACAAAATACTGTCTGATTCATTAACTGATAGAGATATATTATTTTACAATCCAAATAGTGGTGTTACCTAAGCCAACTATGCTTCAAGCATAATACTGTTTAAAGTTCTTCACTTTTTCTCTTGCCTTTTGCATTTGACTATTTTATTTACTTAGATCATAGTATAGCATTGTATCTTTTCATTTTAGTAAAATATTTAAAAAGTGTTCTGGATGGCAAATGCATAATGACTATTAATAGGGAAACCTGATGAAACCAAAAGGACTGTGGACTCTACATAGTAGTCCTATTATATCTATCTGGAAATAAGTAATCCTGTTATGCTTATTTGGAAATAACTTTTTTCCTCAGTAAATGGGCATCTGCTTGTTTATTCCTGAGGAAGTCCCACTGAGTTCAGTATGTTTACTCCTAAGTAATCATGCATAAAATGGCTATCTTATTTAATAAACCAAAACTGGTAACAACAACAACAAAAAAAAACTGAAGCAAATGAGCTGCAGAAGTCTATGAGCTTTATCAATCCATCTTCTATATAGGCTCTCTCTCTCTCTCTCTCTCTCTCTCTCTCGCTCTCTCTCTCTCTCTCAATCTTTCTCTCTAAATCTTCCCCTCCCCACTTGTGTATGGTACAATATTCCGTTTGTACAATGTTCTAAATAGCTCTTGTTTTGTTCTCAAAATGCAGAGAATAAAATGTTTTCACAAGGCAGTCAAAAATGATCAGTAATTCAGTCATTTCTACTCAGGGATTTTTCAGCCTCTGCGTTTCCTTCATCATACTGATGAGGAAGAAAAAAATGCATAGAGCAAATCTGAACAGATAATGGAAATTATTGTTTTTCCTCCACTGATAGAAACCTCTTCTATCCAGTAGAAGCTTCCACCAACAAAACAGAGGAAGATTGTTTTCTGCACTCCTTCCCTTCCTGAAGCTCTCAGTGCTATCTTCCACGTTGTGCTGAAGGGCTTTTTCGCAGATTTGAGGTAGGATGAATTTGGAAGGGAAATCACAAATCACCTTTTTCTTCATGCAGCTGAAAGAAGTTTCCAAGGGAAGAAAGAGTATTCCACCAGCAGAGGGGAACCAACCAGACATAGCATTGTAGATGTGGAAAGTCTTTATTCTACCATGACTACCTGATTCAACAATGTACTTGCAACCCTTCCCTTTGGATAAGTTGTCATCATATACCAATTGTCTCTAACAGAAAGGAGAACACTGTGCAACTCATGTGTGTGGCATAATTTGCAGTCTGGTGTACAGTGGAGCACTGGTGGTTGCCTCTAATGAGGGTGCACCAGTATCTTCTTCCTGGGGGTCTGCACAGCAAATATGGCCTGTGGGAAGAGGAGGGAATGCCAGCCAATGAGTTCAAACCATGGTTTGGACTCATGGGCTGGTGAGACTGTGCTGAGTGACCTGGATGCAGGTTTCATTCAGGTCAGGTGGGACGGCACTTAGGTCTGGGCCCCTCCATGCTCAGGCAGTCTTGCTTTGGACATCAAAGGAGCTAGCCAGGAGCGAAGGATGGATGGCCATCCAACAATGATGAGAGAAAATAAGGCTAGAGATGCAGGGGACAGCAGCAGTGACTGGTGAAGAATCCAGATCAGACAGGACATTTTGGCCTGTTTGGGGGGAGAAGTCCACACCAAACACAAGAGCACTTATAAGAGCTACCAGGCTTATATTTTAAACAAAGTGGGTGTCAAGTATAGAGAGCAGGCAGCACTAAGGGGTGCTTTTTCTTTGCCTTGGAATTGCTCCTACACCTCTCTGAGAGAAGCTTCATGCAGGATTTTAAAAGGAGGGATTCCTCCAGGAAAACATCACAGTGGGGCCTGTATCAGTAATACCAGCAGCAGCTGTAGCAGCAGCAGCAGCAGTAACAACAACAACAGTACGATTGATAAAAATTTGGATCATATTTATCATTCGATCCTCTCAACCACTTGTTTTCAGCAAGATGAATGTAAGGGCACACATCAGGATGTAGGCGTCTTTCAATCTGGTTTGACTAAGGCCCTTTTCACACGTGGGGGGGGGGAACGGGCGAAAACGCCCCAAAACAGAGCTTACCTGAAACCGGGTAAGTCCGTCGCCATGTGGAGCAGCGCAAGCTCGCTGCTCCACAGTCCTCCGGCATCCCAAATGGCGGCTTCCGGTTGGTGAAGGCTCTCCACCAATCGGAGAAGCTCGCCAGCTGGAAGCCCACCCCTGGCAGATCTGCAGGCACGCACTTGCGCATGCCTGCAAATCCACTTCGGAGCTGGGCGACGGAGCAGCGTGGGGCTGTGCGCTCCGTGCTTTTTAAAAACCTCGAAAAAGAGGTTTTTAAAAAATACGCAGCGTGGCTAGTTCCGGCTGCTCCTGAGTGGATTCTGGTGTGGAACTACAAAAAGTAGTCCATGCCAGTCCATTCTATGATGTAGAAGACCTCCGTGAGAGGTCGCTCTGCACCATTTCAGAAGCCCGGTATGGAAATGGCCTAAGATGCATGTGTTGCATAGCACATATGAAACTCACTGCTTCAAAAAACAGCTGTATCACTGGGTACACACTATTAACAGCAGGGTGCTGCTGTGGAAGTGGGAGGTTGGTGGGTGTTTCTGGTATTTTTTTTCCTCATGTCCCAGTAGTAGGAGCAATGCCAGATAAGAAAGCTCAAGTGACACAGCAGCAGGCATTGCCCAGGACATGGGGACAGGTGGTTTAAGCATGGTAATCTTGGACAAAGTGGGCACAGGTGAAGGGGCAGAAGAAGGGCAACACCAGCATTCAGCCTTTCCAGACAGCAAACTCTCAAGCAGAAGTCAACAGCACGGTGGTACTAGCAGGTCTATCCCAGGCCCTTGAGAAGCTGGTGGAGAAGGTGGAGTGGCTAGAATCTCAAGTGGCATCAGTGGTTTGTCAGGGGAATTTAGGCACATGTACCACTTTTGTACTCAAAAAGAACATCTGTGAATGATGCTGTTCTTCCTGAATACTGCTTAGTATGATATGCATCCTTCAACAGGTATGGATATGCAGCACAGAGGTGCTTACAGAAAAATGTGAAATTCAGTTGGCATGAAACTTGGTCCGTCTAGATGATTTCTGCCTTTTTGTCTTTAAGTTCCAGGACCAGTGGTATTAAAATAATGCCATGCTATAGGTGCTCTGTCAGTAAGCTGATTTTGAGGTTTCAGCACTTTTTTGATTATTTGATAAGGAGTAGAGCTGAGAAGGAGGATGGTGGTAATGTGATCAAAGCATTTCATGCACAGGGCAGGGAACTCATTATTCCTCTGGCACTGGAAAAGACTGAGGAGCCCACCAGCACTCTGGTGTGTACTTAGAAATATTGTTAAACTCTGTACAGGGTGCGTGTCTTGCCTGCCAAAGGTAAGATTGGGTGCCTTAAGGAGTGACTTCAGGCTTTGTTGTATAACAAGAAGTGACACTCAAAGAGGTACAGGCATAGGCACCTTAATTTTGCCTGCAAGGTGGTATCTTCTGGCAGAGCCTTCAGTGCTCAGCTGGCAAGAATCACAGCTTGGGTCAAGGCTCCACCTCACTATATCTGCTGAGGCTTTGCCATTCTGAGTCTGAGGTGGAGCTATTCAAGGCAGAATTCACCACTGCATTTTTCAGAGCCCTAAAAGTGGGTGAACTAGTGTCCAGGTCAAGAACAACAAGTTTGGATGGGCTGTGCAGATCTGGGATGTTTATTTCAGCAAGGCATCATCAGGATCCAGGTTAGGTGCTCCATGGTCAATAAGTTGAGCCATGGAGGTGTTATCCAGTTGCCTGGCCCGGACAGCTTGGGTCCATGTCTTGTAAAAACTTTATGCCAGTTTCTTTGAAGACAGCCTAATGTTTCTATCCCCCTTTTTACTCATCTGAACACTTCTCCCCTTATGCAGTTTCAACTGAATCTGTCTCAGGCTCTCAGGTGATTGGGGATACCAGATAAATATGGTGGCCACTCACTGGGCAGCAAAAGACATGGCAGACTGAGGCCTCCCCACAGGGACCATGAAAAAGTTAGGAAGGTGGAAATATAGGCCATACGCATGGCGTATTCATCCAGAACTGAATATCGACAAATGTTAAAACCTCTTGTTTTCAGTTGCAAAATAGTGCTAAGAGTGAGGTGGTTCAATGGTCACTTCTTCATGATTGGGAATGGGAACAGTGCCTGGAAGAAAAGTCACAATGGTGGGAAGACTTTCAGGACAAAGAACTGGTTGAGAGGGGCCTGGATCTCCAGGCTGCAGAGGATTTACAAGACTTCGGATGCATCACTGGAGGAATGTGGAAGAGGTGCAGCAAAAGAGGGAGGGCTCCTGGCCCTGGAAAATGGATGTAGTGCACAAGGAAGCTGCATGGACTTTTGGGGAGGAACTCAGTTATAATCCCTTTGACTGGTGGCTGTGTGAATGGATACTGCATGGACTTTGGGGGGAACTTGGTTCTGGTTGAGTTATCCTCTTTGGGCAGTGTTGGGCCTCTCGGGCCAGGATGAACAGTGGTAGGCACCAGGTATCTTCTTCATGATGTGTTGGTTGCAGCTGCTGAAGGTTGGCAGAAGGTTGACTCAGGGAGGGGTTGCACATTCCCTTTTTGCTTGCTTTTTTGTGGTGGTTGGCATGGATTCAGAACATCAGTTCCCAGTTCCACTGGCGTTGATAGGAATGAGAGTCACCTAAAGGGAGTTGAGGTGTGTGGTAAAGAAATGGCCAGGTCTGGTCAGGAGCAGACACTTTTCTGGCATTCCCTGATGTAAAAATGCCCATAATAGGGCATCTACATGGATGTCATTCCTTTGGTTCTGGCAGTGATCTAAATGGTCACGCTCATCAACTAACAGTAGAGTTGGTTGATGCCTGGATCCGGAACCATGTATGTGCCGAATCTATCAGCAGCTATAACCAATAAAAGTTGTGGCCTACTTCTTCCATTCAGTTTGATGATTGTGTGTTATTTAAGTGGAGTGATACTTGCCCCTGGATAGAAAACAGACTTTCAGCCTAGCTTGCAAAGTAATTATTTCCTACATTCATCATTTTCCTTTTCGGTGTTGTACTCCTCAAGTGTTTCTTAAGTCGTATTTTTTCCAAGTGTCCTACAGTCATCAAAGTATTCAATTATTTCAAAAATGCAAATATTTATCTCAAGGGAAAGAAAACGAGGATTTTAAAAATTAATTCCCTACCTTCCTCTTACTGCCGTTCTTTATCCATTGGTGAAAAGAGCTGTACAAGTGAATCAAATTCATTTATATTGCAGTTGCAGTCTATTCCTTATGCATCTTCTGTATTGTTCTTCTGCCTTAGGAAATGCAGACAATTCCATGTAACCATTGTTTATGGCATAAACACCATAATATTTGCTAACAGTCAAAGCTTTTTTCTATTTTTAATATGATCCAGAGGGTCATGAGAAATAATTTAACATCATTTTTAGATGTATAAAGATGACAGGCGTTTCAAGTGGAACACTAGACACCAAGCCTTTCTATTGATGTGCCAGATAGGTAGATGCTCTGTAGAAACTTAGAATTCCTGAAAAGACTTAGGCCCTTTTCGCATGGCATTTCCAATGCGAAAGGGCCTCTCAAGCATCTCGCACATGTGAGGAGTGGTCCACACAACGCACTCACATTTGCGTGATGCTCAAGGGCCTGACGCAGACCGAGCACACATTTTTTCATTTTTGGCTTGAAGCCGAAAATGGTGCGTGGTCGCACATCGCTCCGACTTTAAATGGTTAATTTCACCCTCCCCCTTTCCCCCCCTCTTTTTTGTGTTACCAAGGGAGAAATAAAAATCTAACAAACACAATCAAGATGAATTACCTCTTCAAATATGAGTCAGCATGGTGTACTGGTTTTTTTTTTTATTAAGGATTTAATTACATTATAAAAAAGAAACCTCTCAAGGGGAGAGGAAGACTCAAAGGAATTATAAGATCACAACACTAATAATGACATTACCAATAACAAATATTAATCTTAATTTATTTAACCAATAGTCTCTGTAATACAGATCAGATCCCTCTTTTTTCCCTCTTCCCCTGTAACCCCCCCACCTCTCCTCAAGAAGTGAGTGATTAATTATTTATTCCTTACTCTCTTAATTTCCATTGTAGTTTTAACTAGAGCATCCCTTATTTTCCCTGAATACACCTTTACCAGTAGAGGTCTACTATTTCTTACAAAATTATTATTATCTTACATATTATAACAGAGCACAATTCCTTTAACATTTTTAAATCACTTATATATAAATAAATTTGGGTTTTATACATTAACATCAATTAACATTCCAACAATTTAATCGAAAAGTTATTACCTATTGGCTTATTTGACATAGTTAATCAAATTTTTCATATTTTCCTTACAATATTTGATTATGTAGCTAGGGTTCCCTAAAGGATACTGCAACTCTGGTTTTACCAAGACATTTCATCGCTTAGATCAAAATCCCAATCCCTAAAGAAGTCTTATTTCCCCCAAAATATTCCCATAGAAGTAGTACAATTTTCCAACTGTCATTAGATTGGGTCATGGGTTTTTCTTGCATCAAAATCCAAATTCTATCATATTCTAGCATCTCATAAAGTTTCACTGCCCAATCATCTATGTTTGGAGATTCAGCTTGTTTCCACCATTGTGTGTAGCTTAACCTTGCAGCTGTAACCACATATAGTAAGATCCTTTTTTGTGTTCTATCTATTTTGGGTAGAAAGTCCATTATGTTCAACAAGTATAACTCTGGGTTTAGTATAAATTTAATCTTGAATATTTCAGAAATTACTCCATGCATTCCTTTCCAATATTTTCTAGCTTTCACAGATGTCCACTATACATGATAAAAGGTGCCTTTAAGTTCACATTTCCAGCAGGTCTCCTTCCTGGTTTCCGTGGTGTACTGGTTTGAATGTTGGACTACAGTTCTGGAGACCAGGGTTCAAATCCCCATTTGACCATGGAAACCCACTGAGTAATCTTGGGCAAATCACACTGTCTCAGAGGAAGACAAAGGCAAACCCTAACCCCAACAAATCTTGTAAAAAAAAATGGTGATAGGTTTGCCTTGTGGTCACTGTAAGTGGGAAACTGCTAGAAGGCATACAACAACAACAACAACAACAACAACGAAACAACTATGTGAAGTTTCGTGAGAACAGGAGACAGCCTAGAATTGATTAGCCTGCTGCACGTAACAGCTGTTAAGTGTGTTTGGAGGATGGTATATTAGAAATCCTTGTCTTCCTGGTTTAAGTCAATCTCTTTGTATAGCATATTCTGGAACAGTGGACTGGGACCAGACTGAAGTAGTTGATCAAGAGAAATCTTGAGAGTTAAGTGCTGGATGCATGAGACAATGGCTGCAGCATAGGTTGAAAAAGCTGTGCAAGGTGCCGCTTGGTGGTGTACGCAAAAGGAGAGCAGATGAGGTTGTCTCCTAGTGTTGCTTTATTGTTCCACAAATTGGATAACATTTCTATCTGAAGAGTGCTTGTGCTTCTATGTTATCTATTCAATTGAAAAATAAAATTTAAAAGATTGAACAAAAGAAATATTAATGCATATGTGTACATGTGTACATACACACAGACACACACAAAAAAAACCCACAACAGCAGTCTTCTGTGAATTATTCCAAGATGAAACTTAGACCCTATCTTCTCTCAACATTCCTGTTCATTTGGGCTTGACACAATTATTTGTATTCAACATTGTTAGCAGTCTGCTAAGCAATATTTAGAATGTTTATTTAGAATTTAGAATTTATTTAGAATTGAGAATATTTAGAATTTAGAATATTTTCTTCTTGCTTCATGAAGGTTTATTTCCTGATGCATGAAAATTACAATTTGGGACTTATTCTATGCGAAATTTGTACATAGCTGTTTCATAAAGACAGCAATTTTTTGTACTGGAAACAGCATTTTATGCATGGAAAATACTGTTAATACATGGAAAATGTGTAGAATAAGTACTGAACTGTGAAGATTCTGCTCAGTTTCTTCTCATCTGGGTTTCTCAACAACTTAGAAAAAGTTTTTAAAACAATTTCATGAATATTTTAAATATTCTTTCCATCTCTATTTTATACGTATAACAAGGAATGAACATAATTATTTTTCTCTCTTCCTGGCCTGCATAGCAAAAATGAATTTGGAACAGAGAAAAGTGCTAGAAGCTATGGATTTAGAAGAGTTCAGTTGTGCAAAGAAATTTCGTCACCCTTCCTCTACAAGCTGTATATGCCCCTTTTAGCATTAAAGGTAAATCCTAATGGTTTTAAGTATAGATGGGAAAAGATGCATGACCACATCTATATGGCACAAAATATCATCCATATGACAAATTCATTGCAATCAAATATTACTTGAAAGCACTTAATTTTGGTGTGGTTTTTCCTTTGTCATTGCATTCTAGATCATGTTGCCTTGAAAAATCTTTCATACAAACATAAGCACTATCCACTATTACTGATGACATTAGCCTGAAAAAATGCAACTAAACTTGATTATTGTAAAATATGGTCTTGTGTATTCCTCCATTTAATAAAAACTTTGCTGTTTGATATAAGGAATAGAAAACTGCATAGGGTTGTATGTTGAGTTAAGAAGTCTTTGTTATCGGGAGCAGGAGAATAAATCATGTGCATAAAACAGTTTTTTTTATCAAGAGGTGGAAGTCAGTACCAGACACCTTAATTTGCAATAATTAAGAGAAAAATAGAGAGTTTTTTTGGGGGGTGGTGATGGTGGTGATAACATTGATAACGAAATTCTTAAACTGTGTACCAGTTTGCAATGTGTAGATGCATAACTTTAATTAAATTAATTAAAGCTGTTAAAACTAATGACTGACTCATGAAAAGAAGGCTAACATTAGCCCATATCAGAGATTTTCCCCACCTGTACACCTATGACTCAAATGATCAAAAGCTTTTGTCACTACTGCCACCTAACATTCATGCCTTGAGCAGCAGATTTGAAAAGTGGTTCTCTCCATGTTACACTGCCTAGCATATTCTAAGCTATTCCAGTTGAATGTATAAAGAAGCCCCCACCACCACCTGCTTCAGCCTTTGGCTTCAGTTTACAAGGGCTGAGCTTATTAGTCCAGCCTTGATTGCTGATAGAGGTCAGCATAGACAAATCACTCCTCTCCATGTGTCATTTACATGCATGGAGGAAAACTATGGTAGGTTAAAATATAGTCCTATTGAGAAGCTCCCCAAAAGTGGTAACTAGATTATTGAAATCTTATATAAAGGAGCTTGTTTTTAATCTGTCTTATTGGTATAGTTTAGAAAACAAGTTAAAATTCTCCCCTTCCTCCTCCTCCTTCTCTTCCTCCTCTTCTTTCCTTACAGCTACCTGATTTTCCCTGTTACTTGTTTTAATACTGTTTTTGTCCTGTGCTATATGTTACTGTGTTGGCTTTAGTGTAGTTATATTCCACTTTTTATTTCAGCCTAAGCAAGCTAGTAGATTATATGATGGAAGGAGAAGAAATAAGTAATTACCTTTAAACCTTTCCTTACATTCCCACATATTTTTGTTTCTTCTAGGGGTTCAAGTAACAAGCAAACATGGAATAATCCAACTGCATAATGCCTTTGGATTGGAAAACCAAAAGATGCCTATCTGGATGTATGTTTTATTCTAATACCTCTTGGAGATATATAATACTGCACTTTTGTTTATGTGAAAAATCCAGAATATTTTGTTAGTAACTAACATGCATGTTTTAGAAATGGATAATTGTTGATATTATTCATGCTGATATTGTTGATGAGGCAAAATCAATCCTGTTCAGAGACCTTTAGCAAACTTATTATATCATAAGGAAAGCAATATCTTTAAAAGATTCTGCACATGATCATTATCATTCAATTTTTTAAAACTCCATCTCCTAGGTTACATACTGTGTATTCAAAAGCCCACCATATAGAGTAAGCATTGTCTGGCATTCAATATCACAGTTACAGATTTGTAACCTAGAATTACAGAGCTGCTGTGGTGTAGTGATATAAGCACTTGGACTACAACTCTGGAAACCAGGATTCGAGTCCCTTCTCCCCCATGGAAACCCACTGAGTGAACTTGAGTGCAGCACAGACCCTCAACCCCAGAAAATCTCATGATGGGTTGTCTTACAGTTGCCATAAGTCAGAAACAACTGGAAGGTACACAATAACAACAGCAACAACTGCTTGGTGTTCAGTAAGACTATGTAGTTTTATTGTAAGATTATATAAGTGCAACCCCAGCCCACCTTAACATTCAGCAGCCAGATTGGGTAAAGGAAGTCCATTCAATTGGGACACAAGGTAGATGTTTCCACTCCCTCCCACCAGCAAGTGAGGCTGTGACAATCAGAAGTAGAACCATGCCGCAAGCCCTTGTCATAGCCCAGTGGCAGAGCTTGGAGTGTGTGTGGGGGGGGTCAAAGGGGGCGGGCTACAACACGAGGGATGTGGCCACTGTGCAGGGGGCGTGGCTGCAGTGTGTGTGGGCATGGCCAGGGTGTGCGGGGGCGTGGCTATGGGCTGGGATGCCCCAAAAACATTGCCGTCTGGGGCAAATCGTGCCCTCGCCCCCACTTCCCTATACGACTCTCATAGCCTCACTCATTGGCAGGAGGGAGGTGGAAACATCCTCCTCCTTGCATTCCAATTGGAAGCTTAATGGATCTTTTTTGCCTGACCCAGACACTGGGTCTTAAGGTGGTCTGGGGAGGGAGATGTTACTTAGTTACACATACAGATTCATGTAGCCAGTGTAGATTATTAGTGGTTAACAGCACCACTTGCACAGCTGTCTTTTCATAAAATGTATCGGCAGATTTCAGTTTTTAGTCTCATCAGTTCCATGAAAGTAAGTCCTAGATTTCAGTGTAGAATTCCTCTCTCACTTTCAGCCTTTCTTTTTGGGATTTAGGAAGGTGCTTTTTTAAAAAATTATTTAACAAAAAAAAAGGAAATTCTAAATGTTGCACTATAAAATGTCACACTAATGGTTTTGATCTTTTGTGAAAGTTTTAGCAGATTGGAAGGTGGCAAGATGACAAAAAATCTATTTCATATTCAAAGACATTTAGTAATTCTTAGGATTTGTAGACAATATAAAGGTAATGCAACTTACTTGGAGCAGCAAGTAAGTTAAACAGAGTCTGTTCATGAGTTCCCAATAAGTTGCATTACCATTGTGCTGTCTATAAATCCTATGGTGAAAAATGTGGCATTCAAGTATGATTAGGAGGAACTACTGTATCTGAACAAGGAAAAAGCCATCTTGGGACTCAGCTACAACTGGTATCACTTTGAATGCCAAAGGGAGATCCCTACACTCCAAAAAAAGTGGCTTCAGTGAGGCAATTTCCTCAGGATGAGAAAAGGTTAAATTTCCCCTCCATATTTGCTGTGACCTTGGCAATTACCACTGCCTTGCATCCCAGGGTTTTATAAATTATTTTATAGCAACATTTAACAACATAATAATCCACTGAAACCATTCACAATTGAGCATGTCATTATATTTGTTCTTAAAAATAACTTTCTATCCTCTGAGCTGACTCCTAAAAGCTGCTGTTTACATTATTTCCAAACCTATATTCAGTCTTCTGATGAATTTTAAAAGGTTTTAACTATTTAGTTTATTTAATTGCTTTCAAAATAACCTTTTTCATGACTTTTTACTGATTTTTTTTTTATGCTGTTAATCTATATTGGTTTTAATTGTTTGGTACGTGCCCTTACTTTGAAATACAATGATAAAAGAAACATTTTACAAGCAACCAACAGTGGGCTAAACCAAATAATGATGTCTTCATCAGACCAGGAAGACACCAATCACAAGCCTTATGGATTATTATTGCGTCCTTGGTGTACTTTCGTGTCTCACTGGGAGAGCACCAAATGACAGAAAGAGATGAAAGAACACTGGGATAAGCAATGTACAGTTTCTTCAGTGAAAGCTCTTGTAATGTTTCAAGGTGTATTATATGGTGTAAATAAAGTGCTAGTAACAAGAAAGGCCCACCAGTTCCCATAAGAGCAATTAGCTGTGAATTATTAAGTAGTAACAGCAAACTTTTATCTATACACAAGGACACTTTTTATTATTTGCTTGAATGAAATTGTGGGTAGCTTGGTGGGAAAAATATCTAAAACACTCTAAAGCATGAGATCTTGTCTGATCTTGGAAGCTAAGCATAGTCAGCCCTGGCTTGTACTTGGATAGGAGACTGCCTACAGATACCCGGTGCTTTAGGCTATATTTCAGAGGAAGGAGCTGGCAACCACCCCTGAGTATTCCTTGGTGAGGAAAATCCTATGAAATTCATAAGTTGACAGGCAACCTGAAGTCACACACACACACAGAGCTTGGCGGGATGGATGTTGCCATCTCAGTTCCGTTCTTCCCTGATCTGGGAGTGGTCTTTGCATGAGCAGATAGTCCTCCCTTGAGCCCATGAGCTCATGTCATTTTTGCACTAGAGAGCAACACCTAAGATATCTCAAGAATGCTATGGAGAAACACAGTGGACCCTTTCCTTATGTGTGTGACCAATCAAATTAACAACAGAAACTAGAGTAGAACTACAATTACAACTCTTTTAGAATATTCATGAAAGACTTTTAGGTGACAACCCTAAGCATGATTATTAAAGGAACTGAATTCAGTAGGGCTTCTTAGCAGACATGCTTAGGGCTGTCATGCACATATTAAAATTTTTTCAGATAAATGAAAAGGAACCAAAGTAAAATCTAAAGGAGTTAATGGGAAAATGTTGTCTTAATTGGCCTTGTTCCAGTATAAATGATTTGGAAGTTATGGCATGACCGGAGCCAACTTCACGCCTGATTGTCACAGCCAACTGATTTTGGACGGCATGAAAGAATAGTAAATTGTGCTTGTGGGTGTAAATACATAAAATGCTTTTTAAAAAAATGATTAGAACTATTTTAATGATTAATTTAAAAGAGCAGAGCAGTTTCAAAAAACTGAGGTCTCTTGGAATAATACAGTTTTAGCAGCTCACCTGAGGTTCAAAAGGAATGGAGCCAGGTTTACCTTCATGGAGGTGTTCCTACAAGTCTCAACACCTGTACTCACCACGTAACCAAGCTCCCATTGAAGATCTCAAAATCTAGACAGTTTCATTCTGTTGTTGCTGTTGTCATTTTTATATCCAGGAAGTGGGAAAGGTAAATTTATTGTATGTTTTAGGAGTCAAAAGATCTAGATTAGCCTTAGGTTTTATGTGTGCTGACAAGGAATGGAGCAGCTCCCTCTTCTGCCTCACACACCAAAAGGTCTTGCACTAGACCTGATTTCAAGAGTGATTTTTAGTCAACCTCATGATCATTTTGGCCTACCTTTTCAATACAGAGAGACCAGAAGAAGAAGAAGAAGAAGGCCATTTCCGCATGAGTCTGTTATAGTGTGATGATTCCACTTTCAACCTCCTATGGAATCCTGGGGTTTGCAGTTTCGGGAGGGCCCGGCCAGCCCCTCCTGAAACTGCAAACCCCAGGATTCCATAGGAGGTTGAAAGTGGAATCATCGCACTATAACAGTCTCATGCGGAAATGGCCAAAGAAAAAAGAGGAAGCAGAAGCAGCAGCAGCATATCTTGACAATGCATCCTAGCCCTCAGCATCTAATTAAAAAAAAAATTCTCATCACATAAAAAGAATAGACTGCCTCTTTTGACAAGTAATAACTAATTAGGCACATTTTGACAAGTGTGTAATTTCAATCAGTAATGCTCACTGTTAAGGCAATTTCATGGTTTGTGAAAACCATTGTGTAAATTTTTAATTCAAGTATAAGGGAAAATGTTTTGTGCATAGGAATCTGTCCAATTGAAATGACACAGACTAATGTTTTCGTTGCTAATCATTCAAATGAGAAACCCTCAAGGGAAGTAGAGAAAGCGCTAAAAGAAGGAGGAGGAGGGAATAACCTGCTTTCTTTGATATTACTGGTGAATAAAAAAAATGAAACCTGGCATGGCAACAGCTGTCAATAGTTAGGGGAATCTATAAATCTTAGTAATATTCCACCAAATGGAATGTTCCTTGGAGGATTGCCCACACTTCTTCTAAGTAAGACTAGCAATATGTTTAACTGGAACAATAATGCCTTAGTTCACACATACAAGTGTCAATTCTTACACCCATCTACCTGCATGCTAACAACTTAATGCACTTACACACAACAAAATCCTCTCAACATGACAGTAAGAAAAAAACCTGAATGACTCCCGTATATGGAACAGGTCCTAAATTTGGTTTTTACAATGTATTTTGTCCTCCATTTGCAAGCCAACAAATACATAAATACATAGAGTTATTTACTTTAAGTTTGGAAAACCTCTCTTTGCACTACTATTTTTAATTGGATAATTCTGAGAATCACAGCCCCAAAATAATTTTTCTAAGCTCTACATTTAGCATTCATTTTCATCTACACAGGACATAGGACTGCTTATAATTTCAGAAACAATGCATAAAATGTACCTAATGGCATGGACAAATAACATACAAGATGCTGAGATCATCATGAACAAGATGGCTACAGTACAGGAGACAGAGAAGCAACAACATCCACCCGAACATCCAATTTATCATGGAAAAAGAAAATGAAGGAAGACTACCATTTCTGGATGTCCTAGTCATCCACAAATCTAACCAACAGTTGGGCCACACAGTTTACATAAAACCTACACACACTGACAGATATCTACACAAAAACTCTAACCATCACTCAGGAGAAAAAAGGAGCACAATAAAAACTCTGGTAGACCGTGCAAGAAGAATCTGTGAACCCCACCTCCTGAAAGATGAACTCAATCATCTAAATTGGGCTCTACAGGTCAATTGTTACTCCAGTTCAGACATCAGAAGAACCTCAAGACCCGGAAAAAACACAGAAGTAAAGATAAGTAGCCAACCAAAGAGAATGTGTTTTTACCATACATCAAAGGGGTCGCTGACTGCATAGGGAAATTGGTGAAGAAACATAACCTCCAAACAATCTACAGACTGACCAAGAAATTTCAACAAATGCTATGTTCAGCAAAGGACAAGAGGGATCCTCTAACATCTGCTGGAGTTTATTGCATATCTTGCATTTGTGGGCAGGTCTACATAGGGACTACAAAGTGTAACATCGAAACATGAATTAAAGAACATGAAAGACACTGCAGACTGATCCAGCCAGAAAAATCAACAGTAGCAGAACATGGTATAAACCAACCTGGACACATAATGCTTGTTGAAAGCACAGAAATTCTGGACCATTCTGACAACTACTATGTCACTATACAGGGAGGCCATTGAAATCCATAAACTCATGGATTTTCAACAGGAAACTCAAAAAGTAAACAAAATTTGGCTACCAGTACTGAAGAACACTAAATCAAGACTCAAAATATGCCAGTGAATACCACCCAGACTCTGGAGGTCCCTCTGCAAGAAACAATACAATAGATGGCTAATGTACTAAATGCACTGTTATGCATATCCCCTGACTAACAACTCAACCCTGGGGGATATTCCATTTAACAACAGACCATCACACAGGCCAGTTTAACAGATGCAAATTGCTTCCTCCCACCTGGGGACTACACAAGTATACATACTCTGTCTCACTTCCATGCCACCAGATCCTCTGAAGATGCCAGCCACAGATGCAGGTGAAACATCAGGAGAAAATACTAATAGAACATAGCCTCAAAGCCCGGAAAACCCACAGCAACCTATGGATTCCAGCTGTGAAAGCCTTCGACTTTACAGAGAAGCAATTCTCTAACACAAGTTAGTGGTTGCTGTCCTTAGATCCAACCAAGAAACCAGAAGATATTATACAACCTGATGAAGACCTAATCTGCAGAGACTTAGTTTACCTGGATACACTTCACTCATCTTTTGTATGTTTCCCAAAATATACAGATGAAGTAATTCAGGGTACCCTATGGTTCCTGACCGTGATGTTAGCACAGCTGAAACCATGACCTGGCCATGCTGAGGTTACCTTTTGGCCTGCTATCCAGCCAGTTTCCCTTTTCCACATGGCCTTTCTGTCTTAACTGTGTATAATTTATATTGTATGCCAATTAAACATATCTGACAATTAATATATTTTGCCAGTTAGACCATATGAAAGCATGGAGATGTACAACAGATTCTGAATAGTGGATCATTCTCTTATTGCCATTTAGTGGTGAGGGGAGAAAACAGGACCCACCAGCAGTGTCTGGCTGCACTTCTTCAGCCAGAAGAAAACAGTCACCATGGACGTAGAGTGAGTATGGTAGACATCTAGGGAGGATCGTTGTTGTTGTTTTTCTCCTAGCTGGATAGATATACTCCCCTGTTCACTAAATGTTTCAGGCAATGTAATTATGCAAACTATTGCACAGGAGGGAGAGTCTTTGTACAATGAACTTAAATAGTACTCATATACATAGCCCCAGGCTACAATTGTGTATGTCACTACTAGGATTCTAGCCAGAAATTCCAACAATGTCAATCAAATGATCTTTGAAGAACAATACTCACTAAACAAGGTGAAAGTATCAATGGGGCCAAAATGGCAGGGATAAGAGAAATCACCACAGCACCATTTGTGGTCACCAACAGTTCTGCTCTAAAATGATTCAAACAGATCAGAGATTTACAGCCCATCCTTGACAATGACACCTCCATCACGGGTCTTGGGTTGTGCTTCCTTATGGAATAATGTAAAAAAGCAACATACAATTGTGTTTGTGTCTACCACAAGATCTAAAGACTCTACCTGCATACAGGCACAGGATTTTGACCTTGCAGTGGACAAAAATGTCAGCTCTGTCACTATATCTATTCTTGCAAAATTATTACACAACTTAATATCAACCACAACATCACCCACCCATTTATCTTCCAACATGGCATATGCTATTAATTGACAGCAATGCCCTATTGCAGCCTACAAAGAGGCAGTCTCTACACAAAAGAATAAATGGACACAAATGAAATTGTTGCTGTTGTGTGCCTTCAAGTTGTTTCTGAGTTATGGCCACCCTAAGGTGAACCTATCATGGGATTTTCTGGGGTTGAGGATCTGAGAGTGTGTGACATGCCCAAAGTGACCTAATGGATTTCCATGACAAGGCTAGAATTGAATCCTGGTCTCCAGGGTCATAGTTCAATGTTCAAACCACTACACCACACTGGTTCTTACAAATGAGATATCAGAAATGAAACATTCAGAGCCAGTGAGATTCCCACTTCCACCCACAGGACACTCTGTCAATGACCTTAAGATATTCTGAAAAAGAAAGAAAGAAAGAACCTCAAAGAAAGAGTTCAATGGGAAATTGCTGAGCAAGAATTCTCCTAGATATTGAATTCCTTTTCCTACGCCCTGAGCAAGGACAAAAGCACTAAAATCACCCTGCATGCATTAAATCAACTTCTCAGTGTAAGAATGTCTTCATTAACACCTAACCATTCTTTTGCAAATGGCGAAGCTTAAGGTAATTATCGCAGCCTGTGTCCTGCATTTCAATTCCCTCTGATATCAGTGTTTGCAACCCTTTCCAACAATGCATATATGGAATCTGTGTTATTTAGGATGATGCTAGGGAAATGGAATAGATGCATAACAACTTATGTTATCATAAAATTGTTAGTCTTCAAGATGTCACAATGCTTTTTGTTCTTTTTTTGCTGCCACAGATTTAAATAACTAGCATCTGGGACTATAAGGACACAGACCCTAAAGCTTTTTGCTGTGGTTGAGCAGAGTTAAGTAGAAGCTATATGTGTGCATACAAAAATGTGGTATGTGGCTACAAAGAAAAAGTTGACAAGAAAGGTGTATTGTCAGCAGGGAAGGGGAAGAAGTTCATTTGGAATTCTCTTTCTTTTTAAAAAACACAAAATGAATGCATATGGGGAAATTAACTTGTGGTTAGAAAGAATAATGAAACTGAGGCTGACAGCACTGCCTGCTCCTGTTCTTTTTGGTGAGAAGATCTGTCTTCTTTTTGGATGAGAGATCAGTGGAGATTTATGGTACTTCAATGATAACATTCTTTTTAACAAATAAAAAGACCGAGAACTAGTGGAAGCAAACAGCATTGTGTTGGCAGACTCATTGGTCCATGTCATATGTCGCCACATTGTCCTACTTCAGATCTGACAGAGAGGTGAATTTTCGTTCCAGGAAGTGCCACATCTCAAATATTCTCTACTTCTCTCCATTTGTCACGCAGTGACTTTCTGTACCAAAGCACTTCTATTGTTCTCTAATACATACAATTGAAGACCCATCATAAACTGGACTGAGACATATTAATTTGGGATCTAACTCCTCCCCCCACATACACACAGAATATCCCAGAAAAAGAACCCATCAAACTAAGTTCTGCCCTATCAGCCAATCATCACATCCTTTTGCCCAACAAAGAATATGCATTACAGTATTTAGAACAGTACTATGTGAACATGCAAAGATATGTGGAGGAGAATAGAAGATTAGTAACATTAAGTATATGTTGGATGTGTTCTATTTTCAGGATTACATTTAAATTTAAATTTCTCAGAATACTCCTGCAGCCTAGAAAACTACTCAACTCACTAGAAAAGGATCTGTTTTACAGAATTTTAAAAAGATTTTCTGAAGACTCTCTAGCACACCTTGGTCAATTTTTTTACCTGGAGGAACCCTTGAAATAATTTTCAGGTCTCAGAGAATCCCTGAATAGAAATTATTATATCTACAGCTCAAAGAATATTTGAGTTTTTTTCAATTATTATTTCTCACAGAACCCCTAGAAGCCTCTTGTGGACCTCTAGGGTTTCAGGGAGCCCTATTTAAGAAACTTTGTTCTAGGATTATAGCCACCATTTTCTTCTCCAATAGTTCAAGGACAGTGTTAGGTTAAAGGTTTTCTGAGTTGCGCAAAATTCTGACCAGACTGACAGCACTGCTGTACTTTTTGCCAGATGCACAGCAGGAAAAAAAATTAAAAAGGCCAAGAATTCTGTTGGTTACATATTTTGATGTAACGTATGGTTTTATCAGAATTATCTGGGGTTACAATAGTGTATATAATTTTACAGAGGAGATAGAAGTAATTATCCACTACCACCTTCATGTTTTCCTTGAAATGAAGAAGGTAGTGTCCTTGCTGGGAGAGCACACATCCATAGCTATTTAGTGGTCAGGGGATGGGGTACTCAAGCATCAGCCAACTCCTGGATTTCTACCACATAACTTCCAGAGATGTTGTAGAATGAAAAGGCAGCTCAATAGAGCTGTGCGTTTGTTTTTGTTTTTTTGTTTTTAATTATTTTTATTAACAACTTTTCAATACAGACGAAAGAGAAAAATGATAAAAAGAAAAGCAAAAAGAGAGAGAAAGAAATAACAAAGAACAGAAAAAAGAAACAAAATTGTGTTAACTTCTGACTTTCCTAAAGAGGGTTATATATTTTACTATATAAAGTAATTTCTCTGATTCAAATACTATTCATGCACTTCAACTTAACGAAACCTACTGATTCTCTAAATCTACAGTTAACATGTTATTCTCATTTTGTGCCAAAGACAATAAAAGGTTCCCAATCTTTCAATGATGCTATTTTTTTTCCTTGACCAATGTTGATATTTTATCCATTTCAGCGAGGTCAGTTTCAGCAGCCAGTCTTTGTTCACTGGAATTATGGTGTTTTTCAATAGTTGTTTATATGTTAATCTTGTTGCTGTGGTTATATAATACAGTAATCTTCCATATTTCTTTTCCATTTGGCCATCTATCAGTTCCAGTGAAAAAAATTCAGGCTTCAATTGAGTCTTAACCTTCAAAATCTTCTGTATCAGACAGAAGTTGCTCAGCTTTCCAGCACTGGAAACCCCTTTATTCATTTTAGCCAATTTTTCTGGAATCAGATACCAATGATACATCTTTTTATAAAAATTCTTCTTGACATCATAACATAATGCACATTGCACTCCCTTTAAGCACATTTCCCCATTGTTCCATCTGTATGTTATATCCAAAGTTCTGAGCCCACTTTATCATACAATCTTTAACGTGTTCCTTTTTAAACTCATTCTTTACCAAAGGTTTATACATCTTCCCAATCAAATGCTCATTGTCCCTACATAACTGCACCTCAAATTCTGATTTGTTCTTTTCAAACCATATATTTTCTTATACATTTTCGATCTTGCAAATATTTATCTATAAGAATGCTATCAAAAACTGTAACCCTCTGCCAATAATTCTTAATTTGATTTAATTCTATATTGATCTTGATCAAATTCCAAAAGATCTTAGTAAATTATTCCCTTGTCCTTTGCTGTTGTTTCTTTCCCGTAGAAGGTTTCTTGTGTTGAAATCCATAAAGACATTTTAGGGCATAACATTGGTTTGTATCTATTCCATACTCTTAAGAAAGCGTACCTCACAAAATGACTATTAAAATCTGCATTCACTTTAACTTTGTCATACCATAACTAACCATCCCATCCAAACCTCAGGTCATGCCCTTCTAAATTCAATAATTTTTTATTAGTCAACACTATCCAGTTGTTCAACCAAACCAAACAACATGAAGAAAAGTATGGTTTCAAATCTGGTAATCCTAGTCCCCCTCTTTATTTTGCATCCTGTAATATATTTATATTTAACTTTCTGTTTCTTTATATTTAACTCTCTGTTTTTTCCCTTTCCATGTGAATTTCAATGTCTCTCAGTCATTGTTTATCACATCGTTGGTCAAAACAGGTATTGTCTGAAATAGAACATTCTCAGCAAACCATTCATTTTTTTCACTGAAATTCTACCCAAATATGACTATTTAAGTTTCTCCTGTCTTTGTATATCTTTCCTAACATCATTCCATATCTTAACATATTCTTCAATAATAGACAGTTTGAATTTATCATAGTAATTCCTAGATATTACACCTTTTTCTGAATTTTACAGCCTGTCTTGTCCATCAGTTGTATTTCATCTTCTTTTCTAATACTTTTATTAATGTTGTTTTTTGTTTGTTATTCTTAAATCTAGCCAACTCTCTGATTTTTTTTAAATTCTGCAGAAGAGCTGATATACTCTCCAAAGGATTTTCCAACAGAATAACTAAGCCATATGCAAATCTTTAGTTCTCTCATCTTGTCTTATTGATCTAATCAAAAGCTCAAAGGCTAAAACAGGAGGGAAGGTGAGGGACATCCTTGTCTAACTCTCCAAATGTACAGCTCTGTACAAGGTTCATTTGGAGAGTTAGCTCCACACACCTGTTGCAGGGTCTCAGCTAATGGTGAGTCCATCTCCAAAAAAACTGTGGGAGAAATTCACTGCCTCCCAACCCTCTGTCCACAAATAAGAGAAAATGTTAAGGGGACATTTTGACTTAGTTTTACATAGGATTGATTCCTTTCTTACTCCATTTTGTTTTTGCAGAGTTAACTTCCCAAAATTTCTTTCAGTTTGGTAATATGTTCATGCTAATCATCAAACAATTTTTATCTTATCATCTATTTTTTGAGATTACTTTTTTCCTTATTGAGCTCACATTCAGAGGTGGTTTGGGTACTGTTACTTGATTGTGGTGAATCCATACTGAGTTTTATGAGAACTATCCAAGGTGCTCCCCAAACAGGCTCAGCACATTTGATAGCTCCCATGACACCTGCAGTAGCTTCCCTTAAGCCCAATGTGACATGAAGTAACCAAGGCATTTCCTGTCTCTGTTCACATTCCCACAGTGATAATCCATGGGTGAAAATAGCATAGCATGCCAGTAGTGGACAATGTCAATCAGGAACCTTAATGTGACACCTTCTCTCTCTCTCTCTGCCTTTTCATTTTCTCTTTTTGATTCCTCTTCACTTTTGACTCACTATCCCTCTTCTTTCCCATCCAGCAGTTTATTGTAGGAGACATAGCTCATTGTAACAAAAGCTATAAAATGAATAACTCCAGGGGACTTTTGAAATGAAATCAAGGGTCACATGGGATTAGACCTCAGGTTGCAGATTACTCGTCTAGCCATATGCACTGCCAATAACTCCTATCTGCCTTTAGCCTGAGAGGATCCACACATCTTCTGTAAAATATGCCTCACTGATGAGCTGCAAGAAGTGAAGGATGGATGGGGAAAAGTTCAGTATGATCGCAAGTACATTTCTGTTTTAAAACTCTTTCAGATTTGTCAAGTTAATTCTGCTGAGGTCAAATTTTTGCCTTGCAGTTTGTTCTTCCTTCTATTAAAGAAGGCAGTGTCATGCCTTTCTCAGCTAAGAAGCTGAATTAGCTAAGAAGTGACAATTCTTTGATCTTTAGAAATTCATGCAAATAGCTCAGCATTTAAGTCTTCTTAAGATCTTGTTTTTCTTGTTCTTTCTTTTTTTTTTTTTAAGAGGGGGCAGAAATGGGTTTTATCCAGACACTTATGTGTTCAGCTAATTATCTTAAAAGCTAATATGATTTGATTATTTATGCTGTTTATACAGTAAAGCAATTGGGAAATCCTTTAAGCACTGCTTTTAATTTAAGCTGCTGTTACAAGTATTTCAGTTTGTGTGAATTGCTCACAACCTTTGAAGAGGCTACTGTTTGTATCTGTAAAGGTTTGTTTCGGCTAAGTTGCTTTCAGAATAAAAAGTGTGGCTTGCATTTTAGCAGTGGAAAAGGAATGTTTGTGACCAAAGGCTTGTTACAGGACCAAAAGAAGAGAGCTGTTGTGTATATATCAGATGAACAGACCAGCTTATCTCCTACACTGGGAACCAAATGAATATTGCTCACAAGCATTGCAAGTCAGGAATTCTTGCCATTAGAAATGAAAGGCATACAGTACATCTACCAGAACTGACCATATACCAAGTCAGGCAATTGTGCCCCTATTTTCTTCTAACTGAAACAAGCTGTCCAGGATTTCAGGAAGCAGTCCCTCATATCACTTGTACTTAACTTTTAAAGTGTAGGTTCCAGGGATTAAACCTGAGAGCTTCTTCATACAGACCATACTGTTTGCATGCTTTCTTACTGAGATGGAATGTATTGCCATGGTGATCTCATCTAGCTACTTTGGGTATATTGGTATATGAGAGTGAAAAAGAGTGAAAGTGTGAGAGAAAGAGTTCCCAGTGTTTCTCACCACACAGTTGTACTTGCAAGTGTCACCAAAGAGGAAAGGGGGATTGCAATGATTTGAAAATATGCCACTAATCCCACCTGCACTTCTGCTGAGTCTTCTAACAAACAGAGTAATCTATCAAACCCTTAATGCATTTGGTAACTGTGTTGGAAAACCTTGACTGATTATACGTTGCGAGACATTATTCTTCTTTTGTCACACAGATTCATTTTTACAGGTATTCCCTTCCAGGGAGAAAGCTTTGGCATGAGTACCTTATGCTTTACCAAGGTCTATAAATGTTTGTTTATTTCATTATCAGTTGAAGAATGAATAGTTTCAAGTTTTCTTCCTACTGGTAGAAGTTATGAAAGGTTTTGCACATTTTCCCTTGATTTTCTGCACTGTAGTTTTTTCCTGAAAAAATTGTTTACATGGTGAAAAAAACACAACTTGTTCTGTGCAAAATGCATTGTTTGAGATCTTGGATTAGAGAGATAGATATTCCCCCCAAAGCCTAACATGGCAATTTACTGGCTGGTGGAAGGGGAAGAGGGAAGAAAGGGAAAGAGAGGAAATATGTGTGTCAGAGAGGAAGATCATGGTAGACATTTCAGATGTAGGGATGGAAAAATATCCTGAAATATTTGAAAAATGTTGAAAAACATGTTTTTTTTGTTGAGAAACTGTGGTGAGAAGAATCTTGGACTGGCAAGAATCTTCATTGTTCAGGACTTATTGTGTGCAAAATTTGCTTGTGGTTGTTTTGTACATAAATCAGTATTTATTTATTTATTGTATTAAAAAAACACCTTTTCTTCATGGAAAATATTAGTTCAATGCAGAAATATTCATTCTTGTCTGGAAAATACTGTTTTCTATGCAGAAAATGATGTTTTCTATGTAAATCAAACATGTGCAAATTTTACACAGGATAAACCCCAAAGTACAGTATTTTCTCTGCACGGTTTAATATTTGTGCATTGAAATACTAGGCTGTTCCCTGGGCTGATCCCTGGGCAGAAATTCCTGATTTCTTCACAAAACAACCATGTGTGAATTTTGTGTAGAATAAGTTCCCAATTGTGAATAACCTTTGAAAACTGCATTATTTTCAAAGACTTTGTCATAGCGGGAAGGAAATTGCTGAGGTTACTCAGTGTTGTCTTTGAAAAGAAACTGAGTGAAGGATTAAATCCTGAGCCAGATATCCTGGAAGATGACATCATCACTTTACATGTAGTTATAGAATCACAGCTATGTCCCAAATTCTCTACTGATCAGTAAATGTCCATGTTGGTTGGTGGACATACTGGGCAGAGTTTGTTTATTCTGCAAAGCTGATAGATATTTCAAACCACCACTATGACAAAAAAGCCAAGTGCGGAAGTCATTAAAATGTTTTCTGTGCAAAAATGCAGGTGGGCTGAAGGAAAAGCGAAGTATCTTAAGAAAAAGAAAGAGCAATTTTTTTATATTTGATTATTGCAAGAAGAAAATCAAGAAATTTTGTGGCAGCTCAGTATTTTCAGATTAACCGTTATATTTTCATCCTATATTCTCTGAGATGAAAATAAACTGGTTTTTGGTCCAGTGGAGACTTTCCCCTAAAATTCTAGCATTGAGGGAACAGTGATTTTCATTCTGATGAACATTGGGAAGAGAGTAGTAAACCTCATCTCACCACATGTCACAATTAAGATGGAAGTTACACATACACATAGCTATCAGCAAAAGCATGGGTTAGCTACATGTGGTACTTGATGTAGTTTTCTTCAAATTGTTCATGACGCCAGAGGCAAGTGCAAGTCAATTGTGACAGCAGAGAAAACCACTGCCATTCTATAGTAAAACCTAGGCCACTTCAGAAATCTTCTAAAAGATTTGCAATGACTACCTCACTGTGTACTCTGACCAGAGAACTGCCCTGTATTGGTTCAACTCAGGATAGACTGTGATGAGATAAGACTGTCTGTAATCCTAGCCTGACCTTTCTTTATATCTTTCTTGTTCTTTGACATATGATCTCAGTTATCTCTGGAGGAATGTTGTGGATTAACATTGGTGAGATGGGTGTCAATCTGTTGTTGCTTATATTGCATATGTAAATCACATCCTCTGTAGTTTCCTGAGGTTTTTCAGACCACCGGCTTTTCCAGTGATCTAACAGGACTGCTGAATATCAAAGGTGTGGAAGCACATGATAAGAACCATGAAAATATTCAGTTAAGAGAACAGTGTACTCATTTATTTTTCGCTTAGATGCAAAGAAGGTATTTAGTTCCAGTTTCTGATCTCTGCCTCCATCTGTGGAGGAGGTTGAGTGCTGATTCAAATCCTTACATTGGATTATTTTCCCTTACTCTTTGGGAGGCTAGAAAGGTCACACACATAAAGGCAGTTTTGTAAGTGAAGTATAGGCTTTCCGCAGATTCCTGGGTTGGTAGAAATTTTTGATTCTTAGAAAGGAACTTGCCAGTTTCCTCTCTGTTTGTTCTCCTCTCTCACTGAAATCAATGGGACATGGGAATGCATACTTCTATCTGGACTGTGCCCCAGTAATTTGACTAGTGGTACCAGAATATTTCTCCCTGAAACAGTCATGGCACCAGCTACTGAGAAAGAGTTAATGAAGGAAACCACTCATGCATGGGAGGATCAATACAATAGAAATGCAATAGGATCAATATGAAACAAGCCAGTTGGCATCAGTTTTTTCTTTGAAGTCAGTTTACTGTAAGTTTGAGGAATATTGCAAGTGGCAAACACTGATTTACTGGTAAAGGCTTAACACATATCTTCCGAATCTTCTGAAACTGTTGCTACTTGAATCTTCTAGGAATACAAATCAAACCGCCATAGCTGGAATATTATTTCCACCACATCATTCTTGGACTGCCAAAAATAAAAAAAAGTCTATTATTAAGAAATTCTTATGACAGAAAATAATTACTAAAGCTTACAAATGTTGTACAAACTTGAATTGGTAGTAGTAGTAATAATAAAAACAATACAGTTCTCATTACAGTAGCTTGGTTTCCTTTTTAAAAAATGCTTAGATTTCTTCTCAATGTGCTGTACATCTTTCTGTACATGAAATTATGTGCAATCTTTTATTATCATTCTTCTTTGTTGACATATTTTATTATTTGAATATCCCTTGTGTGTGCCTTCAAGTCGCCCCTGTTGACTTATGATGACTGCATGAATTTCATAGGGTTTTCTTAAGCAAGGAATACTAAGATGTGGTTTTGCCAGTTCTTTCGTTTGAAATATAGCCTGCAGCACCTGGTATTCATTGCCAGTCTTACATCCAAGTACTAACTAGGGATCACCCTGCTTAGCTTCCAAGATTGGACAGGATCTTAAGTTGTCTTAAAAGTCATACTTTTTAAATATCAAAATTGCTTAGTTTTTTGGACCTTTGATATACTTCCTGGAAAAGATGTTCCCCATGTCCTCAACTTTGTTTCTATTTTGTTACGCTTGATTAATTTTTTTCTCTAAGGTCTTCTTTTGCAGATGACCCACATCTGGTTTTGATATATCTTTATACCAGATACAATTGGAAAATAATTTTGCATTCTACTCCTGAGTCCTTTAAGTCCTTTACTAAGTATGTCAACTTAGGTCTGAATCCTACCAGTAGCCCAAGCCAGAATAGGGTTATTGATCCTGTAGGATTTACATAACTGTTGATTCACCATGCAAAAAAATGATCCAACCAGTCAGTTCTAGCAACAAGATTTATGTCATAATTTCCCCAACTACTTTTCGGCATCTACATAAAGCCAGTGGTGGTAACAGCCAGTAGAACATTTTAGCTAAAATGTCATTTTATAGGCAGATGATGCATCTCTTACTTGTTCTGCTAGTTCCAGGCGAAAAGATTTGCTGCTGTTATTTTTCATGAAGCTCATTTTGACTTATAGTGACACTTTGAAAGAAAGATCAATGAACCTAATTCATCAGCTGCCCTGCTCAGGTCTTGCATACTCAGGTCTGTAGGTTTGTTGATAGAATCAATCTATCTGTAATGTCTGTAATGTGGTCTCCTTCTTTTCCTACTCCCTTTCCACTCTACTGAGCATTATCATCTTTCAAATGAGTCACATGGTCTGATGATCTGTCCAAAGTATGAAAGCTTCCATTATAGTCATTTGGCTTCTAGATAGAAGTGTGGTGGAGTCTCCTTCTGTAGAGGTTTTTAAGCAGAGGCTGGATGGCCATCTGTTGGGAGTGCTTTGATGTGTGTTCCTGTATAGCAGGGAGTTGGACTGGGTGGCCCCTATAGTCTCTTCCAACTCTACGATTCTATGATTCAGGCTTGATTTGCCCCAGGACCCTTTTGTTGGAAAAAATGTATGAAAGCAGTTAGGGAATGCATGAGAGAAACAAGAGAAGCAGGCTCTGGTCTAATTGAGAATGACTATTGTTATGTTCTGACAAAGGTGATGCAAGAAAGGAAACCTGTTGATTGAGGTGGAGGTAAATGTCAAGTTTTGAATGGAGTTACAGTCTTTCTGAAAGACCAAGTGTGCATCTTGAAGTTTATTCTAGACTGTGTGTTATCTACAGAGTTGTAGATGGTTGGCTGGCAAGACTGTCTTCCAGCAGCCTTGGCTGATTCACTTGTAGTGGCCTTATTGGGAGAAAGTGTACCTTATTACAGTCATTGATCCAGCCCACTGTAACATGCTCAACATGCATCCAGAGATGGTTCAGAAGCTTCAGCTGGTGCTTTTTAATTATTTATTATTTTTTTGCATTGCCTTCTAACCTACAAGGGCTCCCAAGGTGATGAACCAATAATAACCAATGGAAAAAAAATACAAAGACAGAAACATTTTAAAAACACATTAAAATACTCTTTAAAACCTCTTAAAAGCAATGTAAACACAATATTAAAAACAATCCAGTGTAAAAACAATAGTTGAATCCAGTTTTCAAATAGCTAAAACAGTGGCTCCAAACACTGAATGCCACACAGAACAGCAATGTTTTGACTGCCCACTAGAAGCTTAAAAGAGATGGGGCCAGCCAAGCTTCCTGGGGTAGGGATTTCCACAGTTGAGGTGCTGTTATAGAGAAAACCCTGTTATGTGTACCCACCAAACTAACTTAACAAAATGTTGGGACATGCAATAGTGCCTTCTGTGAAGATTTCAGATTTGTGGCAGGTTTATATGGGAGGAGGTGGTCCTTCAGATATCTTGGCCACAAGCTGTTTAGGTCTTTGTACATCAATATCAGAACCTTGATCTGAGCTAGGAAGCAAAGCCAATAAAGTTACAGCAGGATCAGTGTTATAAGGTCTGTAAATGAACACCTGACACCAGTCTGGCTGCTGCATTTTACACACCCTGAAGCTTCCAAACATTTTAAAAGACAGCCTCATGTAGAAAGCATCACAGTCATTTAATCAAGGGGTAACTAAGGAATGAACCACTATGGCCAGATCAGCATTCCTCAAGAAAGGTTCACAGCATTCCTCTGTTCACCCACATCCAGTCCTTTACTGCATCCAGACAAGAATTCAAGTACTACCACAGCTTCCTTGCTATCAGTTGTAAAGGAAAGACAGAGATGGGTATCATCAGCATATTGATGACACTCAGCTCCAAAGCTCCAGATGTCATTTCCCAGCAGCTTCATGTAGATGTTGGAAAGCATAGGGAACAGTATTGACCCCTTGTAGCTCCACAGGCTAACAAACAAAATGACCTGACAATTACCTAGGTAGGTGGGGCCTAATGAAGATTTGTTTTTCAGCAAAGATCTCACAACTGCTTCTTCAGAGAGGTTGAAACATAGCCCTTTTCCAAAGAAGCATATGTAACCTCCACCACAAAATTGGCCAGTCCTCTTCTGGCAGCTTGAATTAGTCAGGATGGACATAGGTCTAGCAGACAAGAGGTTGACCTCACCTCCCCAAGCAACTTGTCCACATCATCATGTTCAACAACCTGAAACTTGTCATCAAAAGTAGACAAATACATGCCTCAGCTACCTCCCCAGACCCCTCTTTCAATGTGGATTCCAAGCCAGAATGAATTCAAGCAATTTTCTGTGGAAAAGATTTAGCAAATTCATCACAGTGATTTTCTGAGGGTTTCTCCACAGCAGTCTGAAGTCTTGGATGTAACAGCACTTTAACTACTCAGTAAAAATGTGCTGGATAAGATTGACCTGATATAACTGCTCACTGTTGCGAAATTAGGATCTAAAATAGACCTTAATCCATGCTTGATTGGATTCATCCTTTTTCATCCATTGCTCTAGTTCTCTACCCAAGCTCTTCATTGCCCAGAACTCCTCAGAAAACAAAGGAGCCCATGATCTGCTCTCAAATAAAGGATGCTTGGGAGCACTTGTATCAGTTGCCTGGGTCATCTCCCTATTTGACAGATCAACCATGGCATCAAGAGATCACCAGCTCTAGCAGCTGGAAACACTCTGCCTCTGAGCATTCAGGAATCCTTTTTGATTCACTAGTCTCTGGGCAGTGAGATGGACAGTATACTAACAGGAACCCAATCCTGTCTTTTTGCCCTATAGCCAGCTGTATATATTAAAACTCTGGAGATTGTTTGACAGAGTACTTTGATAGATGAATGAATCCATGATAGTTCACTAAGACTCTATTTCCTCATCCATCAGATCTTGTCTGCTAGTGCATCTGGAAACTTGGTGGGAAAAATTGGGTCAAGTTGGCACCCCTCCTTCAGTTAAATGGGTTTCAGTTATACATGCAAGGTCAGCTTGCTTGTCCAGGGTCAGGCTTCCTAGTCACTGACCATACAAGTAGGAGTTTTGGGTGGTCTGGTGGCATTCTGCTAGAGTAGCCATGAATCTAATGGTTGGATGGTGAACCAGAAGGAAGAACTGCTATCTGATGTCACTCCCTTCTTTCTCTTCCATTGATTTGTTCTGCCTTCACTGCCGTAACACTTATTTCCCATAATCACTGAAATGGAAGCACCCCTTGTATTTTCTGAACAAGCATTTGGCTAATCAGAAATACAGAACAAACAAGCTATCATACACAAACGCACAGGTCAGTTTAGCTGAAAGCACTCCCAATACTTAGCCAACGCTGGCTTGTAGGATTCTATTCAACAGATACTTCATTTTCTTATTTAGAAAGCAAACTTTTTGTTCCAGCAAAAGCTTCCCAAGGCAAATGTATAGTACTTGTCTTATTCTATGTCCACTCTATCTGGATTCAGTAGGCAAAGCAGGACTCTGTTGTGTCTCAGAATCTTTAGTGCTCCAGGCTCCGTTATGCTCTTGCCCTTCAGCTCATGTGCTCACACTTCTGGCAAGATGCCTACCGTAACAATACTTGCAGGGGAGAGGAGCCAAACACAGTTTTAGCAACTCAGGAGGCCCCAATTTTAGCTTCCCACCACAGCAACCAAGCCTCCTTAGTTCCTCTGGCAAGAGGCAAGCCTTAATAATACCTCTGTGAAGAAGTTGTCCATGGCTGCACAATTGCAGGAAGAGTTCAGCCAAGAACCTGGTGCCAGCAGCAGCTTCAGCAAGTGACCATCAAGGTGAAAATTCACCTTGTTTCCTTAGTGGCTGCTTTTGAAAAGACTCGGAGGACCTTACTACTTACAATGGCTTTTAACTGATATCTTGGAGTAATCTTGGAGTAGCTCAAGTTTTTAAGTAAATAGTGTAAATACTGCACTTACTGCTGGCTTTTTGCTTTAATTAGTGTTTGTTCTTGCTGTGAAGTTGTACTTTAATCTTAATTTGATTTAAAATTATTTTTATTTTCTGAAGTGCTTTGAGAAAACTACACAGCCCTCAAATGTGATATTTAATGTAGACAAATAATAGTATTGAAAGTATATAAATGATTAAGTAAATAAAATGCAGAAATTGGTCTGAATCCCATTGATGAGTCTCAACCAGAGTAGACTCATTAAATCAATCAATCAATATATGAGGTGAGTCAACACACAGGTAAAGTCCATTAATTAAATTGTTCTACTCCAGTCAGGACTAATAGTAGGACCCTTTTTGCACCTTACCTTGCTCTGTTGTCATCTGGGCATCATCCCAGTATCCCATCCCAGCAGTGTCTCTGCTGGGATGGGAACGTGATCCCAACACTCCACTCTGCACCTGACTGCTTCCTGAAGAAGACAGTGTGAAGGACACTTGTGCGATCAAGGGCCATTGATGGAGTTTTTCTGTCAATGATATACCCCACAATCATGCTGGTTGGGGACATGAGAAAGGCAGGATTGTGACAACATCATACGGAAGCTTCATTACAGTTCCAGCCCTCTCATGTCCTCATGCTAAGATGCCAACATCCTGCAGAAAGGGCCTAGGATTCAGGCCATTAGAAATAGTATATTTAACCATGAATAAAGTGGTTTGAGCACGGGATTACAACTCTGGAGATCGGGTCCAAATCCCTGCTCAGCCATGGAAACCCACTGGGTGACTTTGGGCAAGTCATACTCATTCAGCATCCAAGGAAGGCAATGGCAAACCTTGTCTGAATAAATCTTGCCAAGAAAACCCCTTAAGTGACAGGTTCACTTTGGGAGGGCAGTACTTTCATAGTTACTATTTATAGCCAGACCCAGGAATTAAACAAGGGCATTATTTTATTTAAATGTGTTATCATCACCACCATTAGTACCAAAGAAAAAAGCTGGAGACGTGTCTCAGGATGCTCCAAAGATGGCTAATTTGGTTCAACACATTAGAGCCTCTATATACTCTTAAAGCCTTCTTCAGGGCCTGTTTAGAATCAAAGTTCAGGAATGTCTGAACCAGGAACTCTCAAACCATTTATGGAAGAAATGATTCTTTAAACATTAGTACCAGACCAGTGTGGTGGAGTGGTTTGAGCATTTGACTATGACCTTGAAGACCATAGTCCAATTCCCTATGCATCCATGGAAACTCACTGGTGACCTTGGGTACATCAAATGCTCTCAGATCCACAATACCCTATGATAATTCACTTTAGGGTTGCCTTAAGTTGTAAATGACTTTAAGGTAGACAACAAGAAAAAAGAAAATACCTTCCCTGCAAATCTAAAATGATGGCAATTCTAGATTATCATGGTAAAGCAGCTGCCCCTTGGTGAAAGAGAAACACTACAATAGAATTAGCAAAAGCCATAATGTGCTGATGAAGAAGGCGAAGGTCCACGGATAAGTCAGCTATGTTTTGTTCCATTTTAGAGCACTGTTGCTCCTTCAGATCATTATAACAAGCCAACAGTATGTCTGTACTTCTTGGTATCTTTCTGTAAAAATATAAAGCCTTGATAAATATATTTTGCATATAAAATGCTACACTTTTTTACCCCTTTTGTAACTGCATAACCAGAAAGTTCAAATGCATTTTAATACAAAGTTTGAGAGTTTATTAGATTAATGTTAGTGAAGGGTCCTCTGTAACTCATATCATACAATCCATTTCAACCTCATTACCTGGAGTATTTGACTGAAAGAAAGGAATCCTTAAGTGCCTGTTCATTAACTTACTGCCAGAGTCTTCTGATTATTTCAAGGAGATGCTGCAGAACAAGAAGATGATGAATTGAAGACTAACCAGATGATTGATTCATTTCCTTTGGTAAAAAACATAATAATGAAACATAAACGTGTCAGATATGATTCTGCAGGATTGATATTTAATGTAACTTCTTTTGAAGGTGAAATTAAATTTCCTTAAAAGGCTATATTAAAAAGGAGAAGGGATGAAATCTTCTACTGAGACACCATTACTCTAATAAATCTTACGTGAAAAAATGAGAGTATTTTGGAAAACTTTTCTTAGGCACGTCACTAAATTGATTTATGCAGTTCTAAGCAGTAATTATGAAATGTGCTTATCTAGACACCCTCTGTTTCTATTGATCCTTGATGAAAAGCTCATAATTCATGGCATTCTGATGTTTGGGAATGTTGGAATTATTTATGACTTGCAGTCCGAGGGCCTTTGGTAAGACAAAATGGAAGCTGATTTGCAATGCAGTGAGATGTGCTGTTTTCAAGGACTGAGCACAGATAGTTACAGCATGATGGTCTGAGCAACAAAATCCAAGTACCCAATGCAAAGGAAGGAAATAGCCCTGTGCATCAGAGGACAAACAGAACCTTGTATTAGTTTTATAGCAAGAACAAATTATGTGCCTTCTTATCTTGCACTGGATGGCATGGGAGGGTTGACTCAGGGAGTCTCTCCAGAATCAAAGAGTACATGGTGCTAGAAAGTACCTGGGACCATGTCCTTTTGCCAGAAAGCATCCTAAAATCCTGGATAATGGTGAACGAAGTATGTCCGAATGATGCTGGCAAGGACAAAATGACTACCTAGGCACTGACCCTGAAAATCACATTGAAAAACCATGCCTGGACCTAGACATAATGAGCAGCTTCAAGCCTTAATGCTTCCATGTTACAAGGAGTGGTATAACACTGAAGCATATCAACTGTGCAAGAAAGCCTGCTATTAAAATCTATGGGCAGAAAACAGCAAATGGTATCAACTAAAGAACATGGTCCCACAGTATTTCCAACTGCTTTTCTCCTTTTAAATAATAAATATTTATTGCTCCCTGGATCTCATGTCTGGCCACCAGACATTTTTGATGCTGTCATTCATCAGTGCATACTACTTTTTGCTGCATAATGCCCTTCTTCTTTGGTTCTTCCTTTGATTTCTCTGTGTCTGATTATGTGCCAGGCATAAGGCATTGGCCATTAAGTTCTGAAGAGACAGTCTACAGGTAAGGTAGTTTCCCAGACTTGTTTGGCCTATGCTCCAAACTCCAAACTATTGTACAAAGGCCAGATTCTCGGTCACTGTAATGGTTGTAGTTGTCATATTCCAGTTCCTTACGTACAAGTACCTAATTTTCATAGAAAACCAGTGTGGTATAGTGGCTTGACCACTGGATTATAGTTCTGGAGATCAGGGTTTGAATCCCCACTCAGCCATGGAAACTCACTAGGTGACTTTGGGCAAGTCACATTCTCTCAGACTCCGAAAAGGGCAAAAAACAAACACTTCTCAACAAACCTTACCAAGAAAACCCCTTGAGAAAGTTTGCTTTAGGGTTGGCATAAGTCAGAAATGATTTGAAGGCACACAACAACAAAAACAAAAACAACAAATTTTCATATTACACAAATTGGCATATTGTGCCAATTTTCATAATGTGCAAATCAAATTCATGAATTATTGCAGTACTTCTACTTCTTTTTTTCAAGGCTGATACCATTTATATAGTAAGCTCTGATCTGAAACATCCAATGCAATGTAGTAGTTATAGAGCTGAGCTTGGATCAGGGAATCAAGTTCAGATCTCTGTTTGGTCATGGAACTAACCATGTTTTACTGAGTCAGTCACTGTCTCTAAACAATTCTACCTTACCAGATTGGTGTGAAGATTAACGGCCACAACGTACATGACAACAACCACAACATTTTGTCCTGCAGAGATACTTCCAGTAGTATTTGAAACAAACCACTGTTGTTTTTGTCACCTGCTTTTTACTTCACAGCAGATCACCCTTTAAGTTTGGTCAGCCTGAGAAAGATTATTCCCCTTCCAAAAAAATAAAACAAAACAGTAAAGGCAGTATTTAGCTTTCTTGCTGGTCATTTTATCTCCAGAACAGTCCCATGAGGTATGTTGGGTTGATAAGAATGTGCAAGACAGCACAGAGGTGCTTCTCTCTCCCCACTTATCGACAAAGCAAACAGCTCTGTTTGGGCTCCATTCTAGCAAAACGGTGGAGGCAGTCATAAGGCATCCAACCCATGCTTAAGCTGTTGTATTTGGCCCCTGCCTTAAAATGATATCACTTATTTTATGTGGTGAGAGTGCCACATCTATACTACAAACCTAACCAAGTTTACTTAGCAATAAGTACTAATGAGCTCAGAGGATTTTGCTCCCTGGAAAGCATGCTTAGGATTTCAGCGTTTAAAAAATGTAATCATTCTACATTTTTAATAAGTTTCTTTGAAATTTTTCAAAGAAGTAGCAGAGTTAGTCTCTTGCAACATAAGAAGGAGAAGGGGGATAGAAATGTGACAGAACCTTTCACACTAACTAATTTTTATTTTTGCATGAGCTTTTGTGGATATAAACCCAGTTCTTCACTTGGGCCTTTTTCGCATGGCATTTGCCATGCGAAAGGGCACCTGGAGCATCACACGATTGTGAGGAGCGATCTGCATGACGCACTCACAATCGCACGACGCTCCAGGGTAGGGCAGGCACCACTCGCACACTTTTTCATTTTCGGCTTTCAGTCAAAAATGGTGCATGATGTCACATTGTTCCAGGGCCCTGCATGCACTTGCCATGCTTGCGGAGCCTCCGGAGCCATGGCGGTCACACTTCCTGCCCCAGCGCAGCCTGGGATACTCCCAGGCTGCGCTGCGGAATAAAGAGGCGGGTCTCTCGCACTGCCTGCTCGGGAGCAGGCAGCTTGTGTGAAACTGAAGCAGCGGGGATGTGAGAGCCTCTTGCTGGAGGCTGCTCATGTGATCCCCGCACCCCAGCGCCGAAGAAAGGTAAGGTGTGGACAAGGCCTTGGTATTGCATCCAAAGAAATGAGTTTATATCCGCAAAAGCTCATGTGAAAATAAAAACCTGTTAGTCTTAAAGGTGCTGCCATATGTCTCTTTTCCCCCCTCTTCCTTCCTCTTTTCTTTGAAAATGGAAATTAAGCAAAAATATAATAGGATGCCCTCTTTTTAAAAAAACAAGAACAACAACACAGATTGACTGAATTGACTGAATCATTGTATAATGGTTAAAGTGCTGGACTGGGATTTGGGAGTAGAAGGTTACAGAGAAAAGGTGAGAGAAAATAAAAGGGGAAGCACAGGATGGAGGTCAAATATGTAAGCAGAGAGAAAGTCTTTGTTGAATTTTTGTAGCTCCATTAGATTAAATGTTATTTACATATGGTTACTATTGTGAAGAGGAGAGAAGAATCCCCAAACTTTTAATTTTGAATACACACAGACCCCACTCATTTTCTTGCATGCAATGACATATGTGCATGTATATGCTCACAAACACACCACCAATCACTCCAAACACTCTACAAGATCAAGTGACAGTTGTAGATGTCACAATTTCTTCACTGATGTTAGACTATCACCCTAACTGGCACCTTCCCAAGATAACAAAAAGGTAGTCTCTCTCTCTCTCTCTCTGTCACACACACACACACACACACACACACACCAGTAAGCACCTGAGCAGGCTGACGCTGAAGGCAAAACAAAAAACAAAAAAAAATGCATTCTAATCCATCAGCAACTGCAGTGCTACTATCACATTATTTAGCTAGGCTGCCCTCAAGCTGCCCTAACCTGTTGTCCTGTTCTAGTTCCCACAGGGTGACACATTTGCAACCCAGCCGCTCCATCTGCCACTTGACTACGGCCCTTTCCACACAGCATTTGCCATCTGAAAGGGCGCCTGGAGTGTCGTGCGATTGTGAGGAACAATCTGCACAACGCACTCACAATCGTGTGATGCTCCAGGGGCTGGCAGGTGCCAATCTCGCACCTTTTCATTTTCGGCTGGAAGCCAAAAATCGTGTGCGATCGCACATTACTCCCAGGCCCCGCACACACTTACCCGGTGTGCGGAGCCTCCGAAACCATGCCAGTCACACTTCCTGCCCCAGCACAGCCTGGGAAAGTCCCAGGCTGCACTGCAGAAGGAAGAGATGGGGCTCTCACATGAGCAGGCAGCTCGTGTGGAGCTGAAGCAGCAGGGATGCGAGAGCCTCTCACCAGAGGCTGCTCGCACGATCCCCGCACCCCAGCGCTGGAAAAAGGTAAGGTGCGGAAAGGGCCTACTTCAAGAAGTTGAACTTCCTGTACTTGCTTTGGCTACCTCCACTTTTACTAGCTCTGTCTAGCAGACGTGAGCCTTTTCTTTATCTTCCCCCTCTTGTCTTCTTGGCTTTGTGGTGTTTTTGCAACACATTTTTCCCTTTTGTCAGTTTAGTGATTTGGGAGGGTAAGAGAAGGTTTCTGTTTCAGCTTTCCAATAAACCACTGCATCATTGCCTGAGCCTAAATTTTTTTAAAAGGTAAATAAATTTGACTCCAAATCTCTGTTAAAGACTTGCTTTTAATAAGATCAAAACTTAGAATCCAGGCTAGCTAATGTTCTAAAGAGGCACCATGTCACAATACACAGTTATAGCAGTATGATTTCACTTTAGTTGCCATGGTTCTGTCCTATGGAATCCTGGGACTTGCAGTTTAGAGATGGGCATTGACAATTCTCAGATAGAGAACTATAGTGCTTTACCAAACTACAAGCCCCAGGATTCCAACACAGGATGTGCCATGGCAGTTAAAGTAAAATGATTGTGACATAAGTGTGCAGTCTGAAATGGCCCCAGTTGGCATGCCTATTTTCTGGGTAGAATCTGGCAGTATGCCAGTTTCGGTAATGACAGCCTAAAGTATTAAAGCAGAGGTCACTGTGGCTTTACTGGAATAACTGAACACCAGCGGCTGCCTTCACCTATCCCCAGCCCCTCCATAACAACACCTAAAACTAACCACTTCAGCTTCCTGCTTAGCGGGTTTTGTCATGGGTTGACAGCAGGAAGAAGGTGTAGAACAATCAGCAAAGACATCACCTTGCAGTTATGCTTTTCAGTTCTCTAGCAATCATCCCAAGCTATTCAACACAATCCTTGCTCTAGTAGGAAAACACCATTTACATTTTAAACTTTTAAATGTGAATAATTTTAATATCATTTAAAATTATAATCATATTACCAGAAAAGCAAAGCTACTGCAAACAGTTCCCTATTTTCAGTTTCTAATCAATTATGTGAGTTAATATAGTATCATTATTCCACTTAAAAATACAAACAAAAGAATTCTGAGAATCATGAAAAAGACTTTGAGCAATCTGTATCCCCTCTGATATTACTCTATAACAAATAATATAAACTGTAGGATGTACAATTCTCAACTTTTAAGGATTCCATAGATGTGTAATTTGTCACACTTCCCATACTTATCTACATTAGGAGGTCATTTCCGCACTGCACTGTTATAGTGCTGTTATTCCACTTTCAACATCCTGTGGAATCCTGGGGTTTGCAGTTTAGGGTGGGGCATTTAGAATTCTCAGCCAAAGAGCGATTTGTCTCAGTAAACTACAAACCCCAGCATTTCACAGGATGTTGAAAGTGGAATCATAGCATTATAACAGTGTAGTGTGGAAATGGCCTCAGTCAAGAAATGAAAAAATATGTCATATTTGCTGATCCAAGAAAAACCAGAATTAAAGTTTTCAGGGAAAAGCCAGGAAAGGAATTATATATATTGAGAGCAGATGTTGAATTACAGTGCTTCTGTTGCCAAAATGGGGATACTCCAGCACAAAAGAGAGAGATTGCAAAGCTGAGGAAAACCTCAAAGTGTAGAAGAGAAGAGAAAAAAAATGTAATAAACAAGTTTTAAGGGGCCATTCCTATGTAAATAGTCCATGACCGTATAATGGTAAGTATCTTTTGAAGAGGGAAATAATGGAAAAGGGATGGAATAGGATACTGCAGAAGGAGACATGGCTGACTATAACATGGAACAAGAGTTTCAAAGCTTAACATTTTGTCCCCCCCCCCCCAATAATTAAGCATAACTTGGATACTCCCAATACTAAGCTCTGAAGCAATTTCCTGTCCTTTGGAGTTAAAGATTTTACACCATAGTTTGCCAGATAGGACTTTTCTACCTCTAGGTAGTACTATATGAAGCAGGTAAAGTATTTGGAAATACTCTTACCTGCTACAATAAACAGCCATGTGCAATGCCATCTTTTCCACTGTGCTACTCATAGAGGCTTTGAAGTGTAGTTCGGCAATTTTCTCCTATTCTGTAGGGCCATACACACTGAGACAATGACTGCCTAGAAGAAACACAGTAGTAATCTAGATCTGTACAGACAATTGCTCTGCTTAACTTTACTTATACAATTTCACCGTACTCAGGTATCTATTACTTATAATTTCCTCAGTTACTTCAGTTACTCAGTTCTTTCTGTCTATCAGGAAGTTTTCCCACTGAGCTTTGTTTAAACTACTGCGTCTTATCCTCCTTCAAGTGGCAGAGTTTCCATTATTACCTCTCTCTCTCTTCTAGTCCAGTCCCTCTGGAAGAAGTGATTGATTGACAGTAAAACAGCTCAGTTGTCTCTTTCCTTTCCTGCAAAAAATTCCCCTTAACTTCCAGCATACACTTTGCTTAACTTTACATTTCCTAGAGCAATGAGAATCAACAAGACAATGTATTTTGTCCAGGGTCTGCACAATAGATAAAACTTATATTCCAGAAATTCCTTGGTAAGTTTTACCCAACCTTGAAAGTATCCTATCAGTGTCATACTCTGAAAATATTGCTGATGAATCTCCAGAAAGCATTCAAAACATTTGTCCTCTTCGGATGTATCAAAAGCCACATGAGTTCTTATATTGCTAGATTTTAAGATTGAACAGTAGCAGTTCTAAGACATCCTGTTTACGCAATAAATTCTATTTCTAATCAACATGAAGCTTAAATTCAACTTTGCTAGCGTTTATTTTTGCAGAGAATGTTCAGGAATATTCCACTGGCAGAAAAACAACAACAATAACGCTACCACTGTACTGATGTGCAACACCCCACACATCAAAAAATTGCTGACCAAAGAGGAAAATAAGGAGATTAGACACATGCCACTGGTTGTGAAATGAGCCACTTCGTTTAAATCTAACTTTAGTGTTTCCTTTCTTTGGAGCTGCAGAAGTGGGTGGAGCAACCCAGTGGAGGAGCAGCAGGAGCAGGTGGTCCCTTACTCAGACCACTTCCACAGCTTTCCCTGGGTGAAAGATCTGAGCCCAAGGAGAACCCAAACACTGGATTACTTCGCAGTCGGTCTGCCTCTGGAAAGTCAACCCAATATTTTCTCCCTCAAATCACAGGACTTTATCAGTGAGGGTTTAGTCCTCAGGCCAGCCCCATGGAAATCTTTTTCCTCAACCACCTAGTCGCATGACCAAAACAGGCAATAACAGAGGCTTCTCCTTCACCAAAAAAGGTACCATATATATTCACCAAAATATTACATCTCCCCCTATTATCTGCCATGTGACAACCTATTTAAGACACCAGCGTCAGCCAATTCTCCAAGTTCCCTATTGACTAGGGATGGGATGAATCCAGAATTTTCTGAATCCGAATCCAGATCCGGATCCCTGGAAGGTTCTGGGAATCCATGGATCTCACGAATCTCAAATCTTTCAAATCTTTTCTTAAAAAAGAGTTTAAAAAGCGAGGGAAAGAAGGATAACCTTGGGTAAGACACACTCTCTCAGCCTTACCAAAAGCCTAGGCAAAGTCAAACCTCCCTCTGAAGAAATCTGGCCAAGACAATTGTCCTAGTTTTGCCTCAGGATCTCCCCAAATTGAAAATGACATGAAGGCCCTTTCTACACAGGCAGGAAAATGTGGATTAATCCCACTTTTTCCTGCCTGTGTAAACAAGGCCACATACTACAGTAGAGAGCTAATCCAGGACAAAACTGGCTTTTCTTTGCATAGCTCCTTCTGGCATCCTGGGGTTTGTAGTTTGATGATGCACCAGCACACTTTGGCAGAGAAGGCTGTGACACCTTGTAAAACTCCAAAGCCCAGAATTGTGTCTGAAGGAGGTTTGCAAGGGAGCTATGTAAAGGAATGTTTCAGCTGTCCTTGAAATCTCAAGAAGACTGTACCTTCCAGTCACGTGCTGAATTTCAATCATAGAATCATAGAAATGTAGAGTTGGAAGAGACCACACGGGCCATCCAGTCCAACCCCCTGCCATGCAGGAACACCCTCAAAGCACTCCCAACAGATGGCCATCCAGCCTCTGCTTAAAAACCTCCAAAGAAGGAGACTCCACCACACTCCGAGGCAGCATATTCCACTGCCGGACAGCCCTGACTGTCAGGAAGTTCTTCCGGGGGTTCAGGTGGAATCTCTTTTCCTACAACTTGAATCCATTGCTCCTTGTTCTGGTCTCTGGAGCAGCAGAAAACAAGCCCTCTCCTTCCTCTACATGGCATCCCTTCAAATATTTAAACATGGCTATCATGTCCCCTCTTAACCTTCTCTTCTGCAGACTAAGCATACCCAGCTCTCTAAGTCCATCCTCATAGGGCATGGCTTGCAGGCCTCTCACCATTTTGGTTGAAATGAAATGAAATGAAATGAAATGAATATGAAATGTTCAATTTAAATATCTCAGAATACAAGCCCAGATGTAATTTGTGAAATTGTTAGCAAAGGCCATTATTACTCCAAGGGAAAACCTCACCTACTTACTATCTTCCTTTGTATGTATGATCTCTCAGTTTTTCAGGCAACCCAGTCTCCCAGGTTTTCAGGCGTCCCGGTTTCCCTGGTTTTCGGGCATCCTGGTCACCAACAATCCATTTAGTTGGTGAATTCGAAAGATTCAGTTTGCCTATTTTAGCACAGGTGTTCGGATTCAGGAATCTTGAATCCTTGCCCAGGATTCGAGGATTCGAGGATTTGGTTGGCCCATCCCTACTACTGACAGTGTGGGGTAGACAAAAAGCCATGGAAAGGGGAGAAAATTTCTACCCATCCCCAGTGACCAGCTCAATTCACACTGTGTCAGAGATAGGAGGGTGGATCAAATTCTTAAAGGCAAAGAGGGGTAGATGGGGGCTGCTCAACCTAAGATTCCTTCCCATAAGTCACAAGTGAGAGTTTAGCCTTCGAGTTTAGCCCTGGGAAAAATCCTCACCTCCTAAGTTACATAACCTAAAAAGGTAACTCCAAAGGCTTCTCCATTACCAAAAGAATGCCATAGGTAATCATCAAAATCCTACATCTCTCTCTGCTACTGACCATGGATATGGGGCAAGCATCCACTTAGCCTCTATCTCCCTCCAGGCTGGCCAAAAGGGCCCTAATGAACTGTTGCAAATTCTCCAAGAAGAGTAGAATATTTTCCACCTCTGAATGGTGTACGCCATCTGCTCTGTAAAACTCAGGCCTCAGCCTAATACAGCCTCCAACCCCACACCTATGCTTGCAGTTATGAAACAGGTGCTGTGACCATGTTTACCAGGCCTCTGTCTTCCTTTGAGGCCAGCAAAACACATCTCCCCCTCCAGCTGGCTCCTCCTGGTGAGGAGGAGATGAATTTCGTCATTGTGTTTATTTCATGACAAAGCCACATGGTATGTTCTGGAGGGCAATACTTTCATAGTTTCTGTTTACAGACCCAGGAATTAAACAAGAAAATAGTTTTATTAAAATTTGTTGGCATCACCACCATTAGTGCCACAGAAAAAAGTGGAGACATGTCTCAGGATGCTCAAAAGATGGTTCAGTTATTAATTTTAAAAAGTTCAGCACATTAGAGCTTGTGTATACTCTTAATTTCTTCTTCAAGGCCTATTTAGTATCAAAGTTCAGGAATTTCTGAACCAGGAACTCTCAAACCATTTACTGAGCAAATGTTTCTTCTAACATTAGTATCAGACCAGCATGCTGTAGTGTCCTGACCATTCAGCTATGACCTTGAAGACCAGGGCCTGATTTCCCACACAGCCATGGAAACCCACTGGCGGCCTTGGGCACATTACACACTCTCAGATCCACAAAACCTTATGATAGGTTCACTTTATGGCTTCTGTAAGTTAGAAATAACTTGAAGGCACAAAACAACAGCAACAACAAACCAGACCTTGAGCAGAGGCGCATCCCTTCCTCAGCTAAGCAATATAGTACCTGTGCAGAAAGTTTAAGAGTTAAAGATACTTTTCAATCATCAGCACTGTGCAAGAGCTCATTCAGTCACTGAAGCAGACTAGTTGTGAATGGAAGTGCTGCTTCCGTTGCTTCTACTTTAACCTGCCGCACAAAATTAGTTTGGGGCAACTTTCTTTTATTTCATCATGGTGTGAATGTTTGAAAGTATGAGCAAAGGAGACATAGCCCTTTATCCTCACCCATCAGCTCACCTACTCAGCTATTTCCCTATCAGCTGCCCCATTTCCCTGGGGAATACAGTTCATCACAACTATCTTTCCAAAATTTAGTGAGTAGTGTTGGTAGATGTAGTGATACAGTGTGTCTGAACCTGATCTAAATGACTACCTGTGGACACTTTAAACTCTTCCTGTTGTTTCATTCCCTGTTTCCCAAGCACCTTGTCTCTCCTTTGTCTCCCTTGAAATGCTGAGCCCCTGTATGTTTATTGAGAAGAAAATCTTCCCAAATTATGGCCATTTCCGCACAGGGCGAGGGAATCGCCCCGCGCTGGTACTTACCGGATCTTCTGGCTCCCCGGTCCAGTCCAGGCTGCTCCGGAGCAGTGCGTGGTTGTCGATCCGCTCTGCTCTGGCGTCCAAAATGGCGGCTTCTGGTTGGTCATGGGTCTCGATCAACCGCTGAAGCTTGCCAGCCTAAAGCCCGCCCTCGGCAGATCGCAGGCTTGTGTTGGTGCGAGCCTGCGAATCTGCACAAGGGAGCAGGCTCGCAGTGGTGCGCTCCATGCTTTCGAAAGACCGGAAAAATCAGGTCTTTCAAAAGCATGCTGGAGGACCACTTGGGGTCGTTCCAGAGCGGGCTGAGGTGCGGATCTACAGTAATTAGTCCAGACCCAATCCGCTCCAAGGTGCAGATGTCCTCCATGGAGGATGCACTGCACCATTTTTATTACCTCATGTGGAAATGGCCTATCTGTGCTGGGGCTTACTGCATAAGGAATCTGGTTCTCAGATTTTTTTATTTCCAAAATAGGAACAATAATGTCATTTTCTTTCATAATGCCTATTTGCTTTGACAAATGAGTGCAGTTGTAAACAAGACTTTCAGGATAATGCTACTGTTTATAGCAGATTAGTATAAAGCAAGGCAGAAGATGTGGAGAATTATAACCCTTGTGTGCATGGTTAGAGGGGGACTTTCGTAATGACTTCTGGTAAATATCCCATGAGATCCCTGGATCAACATCCCAGCTTAGTTTATTTCATATTATCTTGTTCACTTTATCCTTATTCTCTTGAGGTTCTGCTTCCCATAAAAGTCCAATAAAATTAAAGATATATAGCATAACTGCTACCATGGATCATCATGAGAGAACTTCTTAAGAGGGACAAGAACTGCACCAAACTCATATTTTCTCTGAACAAAACAATGGAAAATATTTTACATGACCCCAGTTATATATGGGAACCTAAAACAAAGTAATGTCTATCAAAAGTGATACACATTTTCTAATAACATGTCAGAATGAAACACTAAGAGAAGAATCAGTGAAAGTTTCAGCAAAGGGGTGGTTTTCCTGTTTTATTTAGAAAAAAAAAATGTTTCTACTGATAATTTTATATAACTCCATAGATTCCAATAAGATTGTAGTCTAGTCCCTGTCATTGAAAGGTACAGCTAGGAAACACATCTGGCTGACCAGTAACTTTTCACCTTCTTACAAGTGTACCATATATGAAAAAAAAAGAGCCCTTCTTATCTTGACATCTCCAACATTGGTCTGAAACATTCTGGGAGATTTTTGACAGTTTATTTGAGGATAGATACCATCTCTACATCCTCCTATGCAAGTTTTCTTTTAAATTACTAAACAAAGTCAATTTTGTTTCTTTGGACCACATTTTTCCCCATGCATCCATATGGGTATTATGCCCAAAATTTTGGAACAACCTTATCACATACTTTTTTACAGATTTTTCTTCTGTCTCTGGTATCACAAGCCATTTATATATTTCGCATCTTTCTAGTTTAGCCTGTTAAGATTTAAGTCTGGTTTAAATATGAAGGTCTTTGCTACCACAAAAGGAGACCAGAGAGGGCGCCAACCAAGGCACCTCCAGGAGGGAATTCCATAGTGTAGGATCAATTAGCCTCGCTCCAGTATCCTCCCAAGATGATTCTGGAAGGGTGGTGGGATGGAGAGAAACATTTCCCCTGAAGACTGTAAAACTCAAACAGGCTCACATGGAGAGACATGGACTTTCAGACATTCTGGATCTAAACCATTGAGATCCTGAACCTCAGTAGTTTGCCCACAGAAAATACTTCTCCACTGAAATATTATTTTCTGCACAGAAAAAGCTTCTTCCTGAAAAATGCAAAAATACCACCCGTGGATTTTGCACAGAATGTCTTGGGCCACAATAGTTTTTGAAACTGCAGTTTTCAAGCTTTTCTTGCAGCAGGAAGAAAACTGCTAAAATTATCTGTTGCTTTCTTCAAGAATGAAATTAATGAAAAATTACATCCCTAATCTGAAACCCTGGAAAGCCACTACTAGTCAATGTCAACAAGGATAGGCTAGATAAACCATTGGTCTAACTTCAGTATAAGGAAGCTTCTTGTGTTTATATCTGTTACGCTGACTAGAAATAGATGAAAAGGAGGAAGGGGAAAAAATGAATGTATCAGCACCTTTAAGACTAACTGGTTTTTATTGTAGCATGAGCTTTCATACATGTAAACCCATTTCTTTGATTGCAGTTCAGAGTGATATCCAGACCTCAGAATATAAAACATATTCACAGATTGATTTGAATGACCCTTGCCTATAATTTTCAAAGGGTTGGATAAGGTAATACAGGTCTTTCAGATCTTTACATGGTCAACTAGTGTTGATGCATGAAAGCAATACATCTGCTTAACAAAAGTCAATTTCCCTGGGTTCAAAACCTTCTGCGTGATGATTCCATTTGTTACATGTGCAACAGTGAAGACTTGCATTAACATATGAAGTGTGTCATCAAGTCTTCGCTAGTAGATTGGAATTTGTAATATCATTCAATTCAACTGTTTCTCTTTTTAGTTTTCCTTTGTAATTCTCCTGTTCTTGTTCAAGGACTGTGACCTTTAAATCATGTACTATATGTCTGAGGAGGCTGAAATACATTGTCACAGAATGTTTTTTTTTTTACTTAACATACATATTAGAACATGATAGAAAACAGCATCAGAAAGTTTCTGAATTTTACAGCATGTTCCTTCAGGGAAATATTGCTAGCAGTTGTTTTCAGTAACAAGCTATGGACCAGCAGGATCTGATTGTCATCTCTGTTGTTGCCACCTATAATTACTTCTAAAGATTCATGTCCTATAATGATCCCAAGCACTCCTGTTGTCCCCTGTTATCTCTTCCTGGCAACTGATCAGCAACATCTGTCACCAACATCTATACAAGCTAAGAGAGCAATTTTGCTTTGGGATGACACAGACAACAGACTGACACTAAGCTACAGTACACTATGCATCCAAACTAAGAGTAAAAAAAGATTGAATAGGGAAGTGAATGTCTCAGCGCATCTGCAAGCTGAAATTCTAGTAGTACATTTGAAAACAGATGGGTTTTGATAGGTGCATGAACAAGGGGAGTTATACTGTTAATAAGCTTGCTGTGTTTGGCCAAAACAATCAGTGGGTCAGCTCCTTCCCTCACTGTGGCTCCGTGGGTGTCTTCTTCTTCTTCTTATTGTATTGATACCAAAAAGGAAGACAAGCAATAGAAAAACATCATGAAGTATACAACTGTAAAGCAATTCATTGATACTGCAAATAGTGTGATTAATCATTGTATTTCTGGTTAAGGATAAATTCCATTTGTACTCACTTGAGAATCCTCTTATTTGCTAGAGTCTATCACTATCAGTTGCTCTCATATTACTTTTTCTTTTTTTTACCGCTTCAAGTTAATCTCATTTAAATTTGAGGTTTGTGAACATTGATAAACTATTCAAAAATGAAGCAAAATTATTCCACAATGACCAAATTCAAGAAATCCGGCTATTCCCAAAACCACGTACCATCATATACTAACTGTGACCTTTTCTTGAGAGGAGGGATCTTGATTTAGTTGTCCATGCTCCAATGGACAATGCAGTCTATGTGGCACTGCTATTTAATGATAGTTTGGACATTTCAACTGGTAGAAAATGCCGCTGTTTGAACGCCCATATGTGCAAACTGGTTATGACGTGAGACACTTCTGTTATACCAGTATGTAGTGGTATCTTGTAGCACCTTTGTGACTGAGAGAAAGAAGTTGGTAGCATAAGCTTTTTTAGACATAAAACCATTTTATCAGATTCATGGAGTAAACTGCCTAAGAACAGACCTTGATCCAGAGTAACACAGCTATGTCATTGAATTGTATTATACCAGTGACACCATTTGAGAGTGCAAATCTAGACCTAATTTAAAATTCTGGTGTTAGCTTTGAATAAGTTGAATTGCACAGCTCCAGGCAACTTGAAGTGTCACCTTCTACTTCCCAACCTACCTGAGTACTAAGATCAGCTTTGTAGATCTTTAGAGCAATAAGGTCAGTGGACATGAGGGATAGGACCTTTTCTGCACTGACTTCCCAATTTGTGACAACGTTGCAACAGATTTCCACAAGGCTCCATCATTGCAGGTATTCAAGAACGTTTTAAAGTCCCACCCATTTCCTTTGGCCAATAACTGAATTGGAGCTCTCCTGAAATTTTTGTGCATATAATACTATTTGGCTTTAATTGCTAAGTTTGATTTTCTGTTTTTCTATCAATATTTTATTATATTTTGGAAGATGTATTACCAAAGCTGGGTGTAAGCCTTCTCAAACAAGTCCCCCTTTGACCTTGCTGATTTGAACAATTATAAATTTGTTTGGTTTCAAATTTGTCATTTAGGAACAAGAAGAACAAAAGGGCATCATTCTGGGCATTTTTGGATGAGACTGGTTTTGTACTAGCCCTGGATAAGGGTCATCAGTGTCTAGAGATGAACAGGAAAAGCATAATTCTGAACATTCTTTTCAAATTCTTTGTGCTTTTGGTATAACTGAACACAGTTCCTGTATGGCAGAAATAAGCGGGATCTGAAGACTTCCTTTTGTAGCAGCAGAATTCCTGGCAATCATGTGTGAGATGTCAATACCTGGGAATTTTTGTTCTTCTTTGTGGGCTTTGGCTTTTGGTGTTTCACAAGCTTGCTATATTGTTTCCAGTGTTTAATTTAAACATTTATTTTCAGCTACAATGAGTTATTATTTTCAGTCATTAGAATTTTTTGTTTCCAAGACAATTTTTTCACTATTCCTACAGGTGATTAGAAACTTTGAGAAGTGAAGTGTGTATACATTCGAAACTGTTAAAGAAGACTAAATAACTCTGCAGAAGCCAAAATAGTGCTTTGATTATTCCCTTTACTTTAGGAATGGAAAAAAAAATTATCTATTTACAAGTCCAATAATTGGTTTTGTGACACTCAAGAAACCCTAGTAGAATAATACACAAGCAAGATTCTTGTGTAATTCACTTCCAGGATTCAAAAATCCTGAAGTATAGAGGCATTATTCTTTGCAGCCATTATTCTTTATGCACACACAAAAAATTTTGCATAGAAAACAGATTTCCTACCCTATTACAAACTGTGTTCTGCACAGAATTATTTTTCCTGTGAAGACTTTTTTTTCTCCACAGAATAACCCCATGACTACACTTCAGAACATTTGAACATGGCAAGAACTGTTTGGATGAGTTTTTTTTTTTAGCTTTGAGGCCCCTCCCTAAATTGCAAACCCCAGGATTCTATAGGATGTTGAAAGTGAAATAATAGCGCTATAACAGGCTAGTATGGAAATGGCCTGTTTCTTGCCAAAGGGGGAAAAAAATCAACTAAACCTATTGAACATCAAGTCTGCTGAAATAACAATTAACAGTGAGGGTAGGTAACCTTATATTTGTTCACTATGCTTTACATTATCACTACTTGCATTGGCTTTTTTGTTGAATACTTGTCAGCCAGAATGGTAATTCAGTTTAATGGTGGTGGCTAAAGGAAAGAAAATAAACAGAAGAGATTAATAGACTGGATGTCTGAAAGAGAAATAGATTGACGAATCCAAAAGGGTGTTTATTTTGTGAAAGATATAGAGACAGCCCTTATATCTCCAGTGCATAAAAGTTTGAATTATGTTTTATTAAAATGGCCTTAACTAACTTGCAGATCCCACGGGGATGCACACTGCCAGATGTTTGAAAGAAATTAGGATATTTATACCAGTCCCTGAAAGTGAATGGAAACTTCCAGTGTTGCTAAGCACAGCTGGTGAGGAGAAAGCTACAGATCAATCAGATCTTTGAAATCCTTAAAAGGAGCCCTTACTGAGCTGCAACCTTTCATCTCCCCTAAATGACAGATCTGTATCGGAAATAACGGTTCCACTCCCATGAGCTAGTCTTCTCTGCTTATACCTGCTGGCTTCTGGTGCAAATCAACAGACTTCAAAAGAATTTACTCCTGACTGGTACCAGTGGAAGTGGGGGCAGAAAGAAACAAATTCTTTTTTGAGATTGTTATGTAACGGCCAGTTCTTGCTATGCTAGAAGTAACCCCAAGACTAGAAACTTCTCTTTTCCTTCAGTGAAGAGAAGTTCATCTTTTCTCTCTCTTCCTTTCCCCATTTCGTAGTGTAGCTTGTGTTAGTGGGTCTGTTCTTGTCCTCTCCTCTTGCACAGAAAGGGTTGGGGAAATTCAGTTCTGAGATGGGACATGTTCACAGTTGTTTCCAGGGAGACCACTTAGGGATCAAATTGACCCTGCACTCCCTCCTTCTACAATGAGTTTATGATTAACAGTGAAATTGGATGCCTGAGTTGTATGTTCATGTTCCCTGAGAAAGCAGAGACAATCTCTTGAGTGTTAAAAGAAAAAAAATGCACCTGCACAAAGACCTTAAGTATAATCCTTCAGTCATTGCTTGCAGCACCACATTGTACTTCTCACAGGAGTGCACAATGGAAATAGATATTAAGGCAGGTGTAAGACCACTTTACTACCTCTGAAATTCCATTTCAGCATGCAAAATTAGGGAGAAATCAGAAGTTTAAAAAGTTAGTTTTCTGAACAGCAGCTCTCAGAATGACCATGCTGTCTGGAACTTTTTGGGAGCTTTGTTCCCTCGCTGCCCCCTCTCCCCAAAAAAACTTTGTGGGATGCTCATTCTGCATATGTGTAGTTGACCTGGAGAATCTTAGGCCGTTTCTGCACTACACTGTTACAGAGCTATTATTCCACTTTCAACATGCTTTGGAATCCTGGGGTTTGCAGTTTAGGGAAGGGACTTTAGAATTCTCAGTCAGAGAGCTCTTGGGCCTCAGTAAACTACAAACCCCAGAATTCCACAGGGTGTTGAGAGTGGAATAATAGCACTATAACAGTGTAGTGTGGAAAGACCCCTAGATGTCTTGAGTGGACAGGAACTTACACTTTAACAGTGAGACAGTGTCTCTCTTCATATGCACTGTAGATTGAGAACCTTGTATTGAAGCTATGAGAAAAAAGAACAACCCTGTTTTTGAGAACAAGAAATAAAATAAGAGGAGAAAAATCTTGTGATTGTTATTTGCTCTGACTGCTAAAAATATACACTGGGCCGTTCTTGCCCACAACTCTTTATGTGTGATTTCCAGGTCACGCAAAGTGTCATATCCCTACATCTAAGATGATACTGATGCGCACTTGGACATGCTGAAGCATCCACTCACATTGTTTGAAAAAATTCCTCAAAAAAGAGTCAGCACAATCTTAGCCAGTCCCTGAATCCTAAAGATACCTGTGATTAGAGGTATTCATGGACTTGGGGAGGGGACTAGGCATAAAAACATGCTGAGCATAAATGAAGCAGTTTTTGTCTTTGTTAACTAACTGCAAATAGTTACTATGGATTCGTGTTTAGGGAAGAGGTTAGAAAATACGAGATAAGAGTTGGCCAAACAGTAACCTTGTGAAAAGGCTACCTCCCAGAGCTTGGAAAAGTTACTTTTTGGGCAATATCTTTCAGAATCTCCCAGCCAACAATCCTGTCTTGGTGGTTCTGTGATTTATGATTAAAAAATAAATTTCCCAAGCTTCGGTATTTTGAAGTTTGGGGTTTCAGCAGCACTGATACCTTATTACTGTGCAAACAAATGCCAGTTGGCATTATGAACCAATATGTCCTGTTAGAAATACAGAACCCTCTTCACAATATTAAGAGAATATGTGTAGGCTAGTTAACATATGTATATATTTTATTTTTCTTCTGTTGTGGGATATAGTAAAATGTATTGCTTCAGAGAATCAAGAGGGTTAGGTTTTGTAGATGGTGAGAAATATATGTAGGCTTCTTGAAATGATAAAAGTTTTCATTTATTCAAGAAATCCTTGAATATTTCAATTTATATGAATCTGGGATAAATCTTGCTTTTATACTTCCTAAAGCCCAATTCCCCCCCCCTCAGATTAGCATTTTTGAAATGGTTATCAGACTCTGGTGTTTTGCTGCATTCTGTGCAAAACAAGGACAGATGCATGTATTTCCTTTTGCAACAGCAGCAGGGCCTGATGAGAAACATGGGAGCCATGTGCTTTATCATATATCTTTGTTTTTGTATCTTTTGCCTAGACATTAGCCATTAATTCTTAACAATTTAAGAAGAGGGTGGCAAATATTAGAACATTCTGAAGAATACTACCAAAGCTAAAGACATGATGAGTGCTTTTCTCCAAGGACTCAGTTTGATGGTCCTTGCAGTCATTACTACTAAGCATCATTTGCCAAAGCATGTTGATTTTGTGCAGAAGTTAACATTGTCACCCCTTCCCTCATAATCATATGCCCCTTTTTTGAGTCAAGGAAGACAGAATTCACTTGAAATTTCAAGAGAATGGGTAGTCTGACAAATGAATTCAATAAGCCTCAGCCATGATGTAGAATATGTTCAATGTGTTCAATATAGTCCTGTGTTGGCTCAGACAGCTTCTGGTTTACTTCTTTACAAGAAGAGTTAGCAATGAAGTCCAAACCCTGAAATTTCGCTTATTTTACTGATTTTTTTGGGGGGGAGGGCATCATAATTGTGTATTAATGGAACAAGATTACAAAAAATAGTAAATACAAAAGAAAATAGTGAATCGACATAAATTAACAGACTATATTTGATTTTGAGATAAAAGCATATATTATGCTTTTAAGCATTATTTGAAGCATTAAGCATATATTATGCTGTTCCCAAAGGAAACAAAAGTTACCATCTAAATTAAAGATAATGTAGTATAAAGATGTAAACTGTACCACTCCTGCGTCATTCTGAAAACAGTGATAGGCTGGGAAACTACCTAAATTCCAGTTGCCTCAAAATTCTTCAGCTATTTCACCTCAGCTTAAACCTTCAGATTAGGTCAAAGCTTTAATTTTGAGCTGAACAAAATTTGTCTCCTGAAATTCTCTACTCTATTTGTAAAGTGGGAGTGTTAGGTTGGCATTTTTCCAATTATTCCTTGGAGAAGGAACAGAATTTATCAAGAATTGCATGATGTAATGTCTCTGTCCTCAGCTCTCCCCTCATACAGAACACTTGAACAGGAGTGGGAGGCAGTTTCATCAAATCAGACATTGACTGATCCTGTTGGTGATATGTTGTTGTTGTTGGTGCCTTCAAGGCATTTCTGACTTACGGCAATCCTAAGGTGAACCTATCACAATGATTTCTGGGGCTGAGAGCATGTGACACACTCAAGGTCACCCAATGGATTTCCATGGCCAAGTGGGGAATCCAACCCTGGTCTCCAGGGTCATAGTCCTATGATCAGATCACTACACCATGCTGGCTTTCTGTTGATGACATACCTGTTTGTAAGTCCAGTGTGTGCTTTAGTATGTATATTTTGGTCACTGCAAAGGTTGATATTCTCTTCTTTCCATTCCTGATGGAGAGCAGAGGGGATCAGATGAGTTTCTGGCTATGTTCCTGTAACCAGACACAAACTTGTGACATCACTGGCTGATACCTCTGTAGAATCCCAGTAGATCTTTGTGGAAGATGTCTTCGGTCTTTGTGTGATTATGAGAACATAGCCAAACATCCCTCTCCATTGGCAGTGAAATGACCAAGATGAGGAAGGACTATTGGAGCAATGGTGACTCCAGGGATAGTGACAGGGGACCCATAGTATAGCTCCACATGTAGAACACATATGCTATGCTCAATCATATAGAATCTTAGCTACTGTCTGCAATTCCAGGACCTTCCAGTCAGATGGCATGACTGTTTCAAAGTTCTAGAAATTGCAGTCCTCACTGTCCTATGCTGTAGGAGACAATGGTTTCAGACCATGGGAATGGACTTTTGAGAAACTCAGATCATACCTCAGACCAGCCAGCCTTTGTAGGCCTTGACATGTCACTGAGACAATTCTTTCACCTTCGGTGAGTTGCACAGTGATCTATCTGGGGTGCTGACACCCTGGATAATTGGTCTACTGGATTTATCAGATACATTTATCCTGCTTTACCTTATGTTCTCTCATACTTCCAGAAAGTGCCACAACTGTAACCTAGTCTCCCTGGGAATTCTAAATTACATTAAAAAAAGTATCAGGTGAAGGGGCAGGCAGTGGATCAAAAAACTTTTCTGAAATTTCTTTTTTATTCTTTATTAATGTTGTTCATTAGATCAGAAATTAAACTAATACTCCTAATGGTGAATGGGGAAAAAAAAAACCTAGGTCAATAGTGATCCTCTAGACATTTTTTAACTGCAGCTCACATAATCCACCACCACTACAATGTTGGCTAGTCCTAGTGAGAACTGTGATCCAAAAACATGTGGTGTACCACCCTCAAAATGCTCAGAAATCGCTCTACAAACATTTAAAGAATTTGTCAACAAATTATTTCCTGAGGATTTAGAGTTACTTCCATAAGGAGTAACTCAAGAAAGAAAGAAAGAGGAATAAACAGACCTGGCAAATCAAACTTTCAAGACTTAGTAGAGGTGCTGATGTTGCTGTCATGACTGTACCACTGGGATTCTCTGGTCAGCATTTCAGACTGTGTCAGCTTGATCTGGCAAACATCAGTGACATTCAAATGATTTTCTTTCTGACAGTGTCTTGTTTTGATATATAAAATATTTTTGTGTTGATCTCTCTCCGTCAGGTGAACACAGATGCTTATGGCTTATCAGTCTTTGATCGTTGCTGAAGACAGCTGATCAGAATCACACATCATGGATGTCAAAGTCTGGTACAGATCATTTCTGCTTTAGTTCACTTTGCTTGCTGGATTAACTTCACCTGGCAACTTTGATATATCAGTATTAAATGAAATGAGCCTCCCGAGTCCTATAAAACATCATTCATAGTATATGCAATTGAAGACATGCTAAAAAAAAGTGGGGGAGGGGGAGAGAAAGAGAGAGAGAGAGAGAGAGAGAGAGTGAAGGAAAGGAAAGGAGAGGAAAGGAAAGGAAAGGAAAGGAAAGGAAAGGAAAGGAAAGGAAAGGAAAGGAAAGGAAAGGAAAGGAAAGGAAAAGTTTTAGAAAATAATTTATTATAGATTCACTATGCACCTATCTCCCATTTAGGGCAAGTCAATGTTTATGATTTTTTTTGGTCCCTTCCTCCTCCTTTACTTTCTGCTGGTTGAGGATATCTACCACGTAGTGATTAAAAACAGTACTGCTAGCTATGAACAGGCTATTAACTAAAAAATATCAGTTTAAAAAACAATATAACCCCACGATTCATACTTTTAAGGTGGATGTCCATTTTCAAGTGCTTGGGTTTCATGGTCTTAGAAATGTGGTGGACATGCACGTGTAGACACCAACACAGAAGACATACATTCAGAGAGATTTTTATTATGATAGACTTCGAAAGGGATGGAAAATTCTTATTTCCAACCTCACCTTCCCAACTGCTTCACCCCGCCCCATTCTTGGTTTTCAACACCTCTTTTTTTCCTTGCTGGTCTTATTGTTCATCCTGGTGTCCAGTGTTTCCCTCACTCTCCATTCTCTCCAGGCTTCCTCTTCTCATGTTCAATCACCTCTCCTTGCTTATTGTGCACCTTCCATCCCTTCAGTCTGCTCACCACTCAACCATCTTCTCTCTCTGTCCCTCCCTCCTGCTCTCTTTCTCTCTCATTCTGTTAACTTTTTGATGAATTCAGGTACCCGAGAGAGAGTAGTATCATATAGGGTTGCCTACAGACCCTCTAGATTAATGGAATATACCTGCAGGCCTGCCTGTATTAGTCCTCCCTCCAAGGATGTTAGTGCAGTTTCTCAACTATTTCAGGATTGATTGCAGCTTTCTATCTAGGTCACTTATTACCATACCCTATCACCCATACCCAATCACCCTCATGCAAGTTTCATAAATTGAACTTATTAATGAGAACATGATCAGGGTTATGCTGACTGGAGATTGTTTGGGGTTGTGAAAGTTCAGATAGAATTATGCAGAAAACCTGGTGCTGATGGGTTTGTGCTAATTCCTTCACCACTTCAGACTCTTGGCCTTTTTGAACACAATGAAAGACGAATTGCCCAGATTGGTGAGCAATCAGAGATCATCTTTTGACTTTACCTTGGAGATCTTCCCTGTACAGTCTACCTGACAGAACATTACGAGAGTGGCATGAATCCCATTAAGGTTTTGTCACTCTAAAGTTAAGCAATCAGCCCATTCTGAACCCCTTGGTCAGTCCCATTGGTCAGCTGTTCTTCCTGTTAACTTTCCTTTCCACTTACCAAGCAGCTGGATATGTACTGTTTTTCCAGGCAGCAGGGTATACATGCTGTCTCCAAACTGAAGAATTTGGTGCTTTCCAGGGGTAATAACCATATCAGTCTTTTCCAGAGGCTATAGGTAGAAATGAATATACAACAGCTATCTTCACCTTTGTCTCTAGAGAAGGTTTAAAACATCTGCCACTTAAAGATGGACTAAAGCTGGTATTGCATCAGCTCAGGGGCAGAATGCAGTCTGAATGGTGAAAGAGAAGGTTGCTTGAATTAGACCATCAACACTTACTACCTAGATCCAGACCCAGTGGGCACACAGGTCTTCTTTGCTGTGGTCTTCTCCACAATGGTCACGGTCTATCTGTTATCACAAGAAGAATTACAATTTTGGAAAGTAGAGTAAGCAGAAAGATAATTGGCTCGGGGGATGGGTTTACACTCAGTCTTAGGGCTTACATTTAAGGTTTCATTTAAGGTTATATTTAAGCTTATATTTAAGTTAACATTTAAAGTTAGGGTTAGTATTAATATGTTCAGTAATAGAATCATACTTAGCAACAGCAAAAGGTTAAATATAATTGAAAAGGATAGAGTTAAGAATGTAACAAAAATATATAAGTAATATGATATATAACATGTGGAATAAGTATATGATGATAAAGGATCTGGAAAGAAATAACAATGTAAGCTATTTCGTTGTAATATTTTCTTTTTCACTTTTATGGTAATCTCATGGTGTTATGTTTTGCTTGTTTTTTTCTTTATAATTAATAACAATTAAAAAAAAGGAAAAAACAGTCTATCTGTTACAGTGAGTTGTGTTGTACAAATTATCACAATTATTTTTCAATCTCAATTATGCGTATCAATGTGCATATACTACTTTTTGCAAGTCTTATTCTCTTTAGAAATGATGCACAAGTGGCCACTCTAAATAAAATTTCTTCTAATAAAAAAGATGAAAATTCAGTACATAACAAGTTGAGGAGTAAGAGATCAACATTTGAAGGTGGGTGAAAACAGACAAGAACCACATTCTTCGTTTGTGTGGCCATTTCTGCACTAGACTGTTATAGTGCTATTGTTCCACTTTCAACATCCTATGGAATCCTGGGGTCTGCAGTTTAGGCCTCTCAAGGGCCTCTCCCTAAACTGGAAACCCCAGGACTCCACAGGATATTGAAAGTGGAATAATAGCACTATAACAGTCTAGTGCAGAAATGGCCTCTGTGTGTGTAACAATTCCTGAGAAAAGAAGAATTGAAATTAGTGAATGATCTTCCTATTCATACCTTTTTAAAAAATACTGGAAGGAAAAAAATATCAGAGTTCCTGTAGTACAATGCAGTAGAAGCAGAGAAGATGGACTGAAAGCCAAGAAATTCATTTTTCTCACCTGCTGGGATACCATGAACTGTGTGTTTAGCAAAGCAGTGGGTTTTTTTTTTTTTTTTACAAGCAACATCTGTAGCTTGGTACCTGTTTTCCAAATTAAAGGCAATATTCCTTTCCTACAGTGATATTAAGACTGCAGTGCTAAGCATGCACATTAAAGCTAAGTCCTGTTTAAGACAGTGAAAATTATTTCTGAATAACTTTCATAGATTTGCCCTGTAGAGCTTCAGTTAAGTTATAAAAAATGCAATAAGTTACCTAGAGTTAGAGGTTGTTCTTTTTATCCAGAAAGTCCAAATTTAAATTACTGACATTTCCAAATTTGTGTGAGGAAGTCTTTTGTCTGAAATTCAGATAGGCCACTGCCAGTCTCTATAGATAATATAGAATTATGGACCAATGATCTGACCACTATAACAGATGGTCCTATATTCTTACCCACTACTTCAGTTAAAAGGAAACAGGGTAGACTCATAGGGTCAGACCTTATTTTTTTTAGTGATTTTATTTTAAAAAAACACAGTACTCTAAAATTGGAAATTTACATTCACAATTACATCTGCATTAATTACATCTTATACCTTCTTTTCCCCCTCATTCCATTTTTATGCATTTTTCCCCAGTTGTTGTAATATCTCTCACGCCACCTATAAGCAATTTCTTTTTCTTCTCAATATTAAACATACTAAACATACTGTTATTCTGTTGGGTCCTACCAAATTTTTCATTCTTGTAGTTCTATAACCAACATTTTCATTTTCATCTCTATACTTTACTGCTTTCTATTTTCCAAATCATTTCTCTTTTCATCACCTAAACCTTACATTTAAATCTTACATTTAAATCAGTCACACATTTCCATTCCTTCTCAAACTGTTGAAAAGGATTGTTTTTAGTTAACAGTTTTTCAGCCTCTTTCATCTCCATAATTTTGAGTTTCCATTCTTCTAAACTTGGACCCATTTTCTTTTTCCAGTATTGAGCATAACATAGTCTGGTTGCAGTTATTATATATAAAACTATCTTTTTGTTTTCATTCAACTCTTTCTGAGGGCCTAATATATTAAGTAGGTATAATTTGGGTTTCATTTCAAATTTCGTGTTGATAATCTTTTTAATTGTATCGTGAATTCTTCTCCAGAAGTTTCTCGCATGATGGCACATATGGTAGTGGGTACCTAGAGTATCTCCACATTTCCACCATAACCCACTCTCATTTTTGGATATTTTTTCAGTTTCTAAGGTGTGATATACTATCTGTGTAAGATTTTGTAATAATTTTCTCAAAGATTCAAGTTTGGTGTAAACTTAATATCAGTGTTCCAAACTTGGGTCCATTTCTCCAATTCGATTATATGGCCAATGTTTTGGGACCACTTGATTGTTGTTTCTTTTATTATTTCTTGTTCCATATCTTCTTCCAACAATAGTTTATAAATTTTTGATATTGCTTTTTCTTGTTTTCTTGTCAGTAACTGGTCTAACTAATTTTCATTTCTTTCAAATCCTCTCAAATTTTTATCCATATTAAATCTCTCTCTAAGTTGTCTTAGAGGAAACCAATTTAACTCATGTCCTTGTTGAGTTAATTCTTCTAAAGTTTTCATTGTTGGAGTATTGTCTTCCCATTTAATTAGTTCGCTGTAAGGTAACATTTGACTCTTTTTGGTTTCACTGATTTTAAACGCTTCCTGAGAGCAGATCCAAACTGGTAATTTTCTGTAAAACTTTTGTTGCACTGTCTGTCATACTTTCAGAAGAACTTTCTGGATGCAGTGATTATTAAAATCTTTGTTTACCATCATTTTATTGTAGCATAAATAACCATGTCATCCGAATCCAATTGTCTTGGCCTTCTACATCTATTGTAGTAGATCTTTGAAATACAATACGATCCTTTATCCAGTCCAAGCATGCAGTCCAGTCCATGTTTGGTAATATAGTCTTAGAGAGGGTGTGTCTAAGCCACCTCTTTCTTTGGTGTCCTGTAATGACTTCATTTTAGTTGTGGGTCTTTTGCCTGCCTAGATAAATTTAGATATTCATGTTCCCATTCTTGAAAAGGCTTATCATGCATGATTATTGATAAATTTTAGAACAAATATATGAATTTTGGAAGAATAGACATTTTCATTACATTGATCCTCCCTAGTAGAGATAGGCTGAATTTATTCTACCAGGAAAGGTCTTTTTTGATCTGCATCCATTGATCTGCATTTTGATAATTGTTAACAAAAAGTTCCTGATTCTTCTTAGTGACAATAATTCCCAGATATTTAACTTTGTTCTCAATTTGGAATCCTGAAACCCCTTTCAGCTCTTTTTTTTCTCTTTGCATGTTCATGGTCAGCAGAGAAGTTTTTTCTTTGTTTATCTTGAAACCTGCTACGTGACTTATCTTGAAATCTGTTACCTGGCTGGTCAAATCTTAATAAACTCAATTCTTTCCCCCTACCTGCTTCCTATGGATACATGCACCCCATCCCAAATCAGACAAGCATTCCTGTTTTTAATGGGGTTTGCAGGAAAAGTCTTCTAATGGCTATGAGGCAAGGGGAGTTTTCCTATTCACTTTGTTGGTACTGACATACCAGGAAACTTGTACAGAGCCTGCATATTTTTTGATCCATGTCTATGGGATCCAAGGGACCAATAGGGAGGCTTGTTCTCTCTTATGACAGAAAAAGAATTTTCTTGCTTAACACAATTCTATATGCAAGGTCAATCCATATATCATTTTCCTATTTATCACAGCATCGTTTATGGCTCTGAATAAATCTTAAAGTTCATTTAGTTGAAGATGATCAATATCTCTGGGTTTTATGTCTGAAATTGACTCTGCAGAAAGAAATACACCTCTTGGAAGGATTCCCTGGAGTTGGTGCCAGTCTTTTTATTTATTTTTGTAACCCAGCTTTATAACACAAAGGCATCTGAAATAAGCACAGCAGATACAAATTACAGATTGTGCCTGGTTTTGTCCCTTGGAAGCAATAGAAATTCATGTGATCTGAAAATTAAATCTTCCATGCTTTTGTGTCTGCCCTCTTCCACCTTCATGCGCACAAACTTAGGTGTTATTGATGAAGCTCTGATCTTTTATGCACAACTGCAGCTGAAAAATTATTCATATTGACGTTTGATAAAGAGCACATCACTGGGGAGCGGGGGAGGCAGGAGAACAGAGAAAAATGCAAATGCAATTCCAGTAATACATATTTTGTGCATTTCTGCACTTGTACATTTTGTGCATCGGTTGTGTTTTTTTATATAGATTGAATATAATGCAGAGTAGGTGATTTCTTTTAAACACTAAGAGTACAAGCAGCAGAAGTAAAAGGAGTAATGAAGGAACTGGATTGAATGAAGAGCTATGACCTCAGCTGTCACTTTTTATATATAAATCTCAGATCATGTTTCTGAAGAACAGAGAGAAACACTAGTTTTTCAGTATTTCTATTTTCTGTGGTTTGCATACTTTATCTTGTCCTAATTTGATTTGTTGTATTTTGGTATTGTTTTTAGAGGCATAGAACTCTTGTAAGTAAGAGCTGAGATGCATCAAAAACTTACAAGGTCATACCTTATTGTTCCTTGTGTTCTTCCCTATCTAAGTTCCTTTCCTGTTCAACTGTCCTTGCCTTCCAAGACATCTAGTAGAAATCCTGTTGTGGGCTCTCTGTGCTTAGTCCAGGGCCCTTTCTGCACCCTAACTTCTTGCATGGTCCTCCACTGGTGATCCTGGCAGCAGCTTTGCTGGGAAGAGAGCACAACAGCAGTACTGTCCTCCTCATGGGACTGTCTCCCTGCAGAAGGGAGTGTGATGGACATGCTGCTTCCTTCCGCTGCACTGCTTTATATTTTCCCAGGCTGTGCTGGGGCAGAAAGTGCCACCATTGTGCTTCCAGAGCTTCTGCAGGACAGGTAAGTGTGAGATGGTGGCATGATCACAGGTCATAAATCCACAATTTCGCTACCTGGGGATCGGAGAGGAGTGGGACCTTGACAACATCATGCAGCATTATTGCAGTCCCACTCCTCTCCTGTTCCCATACTGGGATGGAAGGCTACTGAGGAAATGGCCTAGGATATTTCAACAAACCTTCTCTGGATCAAGTAGTGACTCTGCTACAAACATTACAGAAAGAGACTGAATTCCTTGATTAGTTCTGCCTAGAGAGATCCATTCAATGAATTATTGAATGCTAAGTCAACACATACATAATACCCTTTGATTCAATGAGTTTATCTTAGATAGGACTAGCAGCAGAATTCAGACCAGAACTTATTTTTTCTGTCTCTCCTAACTAAAATCTAAGGTTTCAGCATTAAAATGAAAATAGGAACTCTGTGGTGGGTTAGGAGTCAACACAACTTCATTTGTCCTAGTGTCAGCTCAGCTGTCCCATAAACATCTTCTAGAGGTAGAATTGCACTGTCTGCCACTTATAAATATAGTGTATAACTTCTTAATAAACACACAAAGAAACAAGTAGTGATAAAAAGTGAACAAAGGTCCAAAGATTATGGAAATTATAGTACAACAGAACAGAGAGTTGGGGAAGCCCTGTACTGCAACTTCTGTTGTCTTTCATGTGAATTCTTCAGTGTGTTGCCAGCAGTTGCTAATGGGACTCGAGTCTGGCACCACCATACTATAATCTGAAATAAACAGGGTCTTCCCAGGGTCTTCTATGATGTGATGATGAAGAAACTGAAGAAGAAATCAGAGAGTACAAAGTCAAAAATATCAAATGGTAGAAGAGAAATAGCTTTCTTATTAGAATGATTTATATTCGCTTTGCTAAACAATGCTATTATCCAACAGCTGTTTATTGCATAATATACATCATTCAACACACCCAGTTCTCCACATTGCTTCTGCATATAGAACTGTTTATAACAGAAATAGACATACACAAACTCATGTTTCTTTGTCAAATAATACTATTCTGGTTCTTTCCTTTTGCCTCTACAATTGTGTGTAATCTGTTTTCCCCCAACCATGCTATGCCACGCCTGTTGGGGAGGGAGAGGCACTTTTGCTGACTTCCTGTGAGAGGAGACCATGCAATTACTGCATGACAAAGAGAGGGAGGGAGCTGGAGCTAGCAGGCCTCCTTTTAAGGTTGTTTCACCCCCTCCTCAGCCTCTTTGGACTTGTGGTGATCCAGGGCGAGGAGAGACCATCTGCTTGCCCTTATCCATGGTGGGAAAGAGGAGGGGATCTAAAGGCTTTGGTGAGCATCTATGGCAGCTTATGGTGTAGGACAAGCCTCTAGAGTCCTCCTGTCTTGTCGCTAGACAAGGGGGAAGATGATGATACAGTTGTCCTTGGGGTGAGCCCATGGTTGGTCCTCACTTCAGGGATTGTGAACTACCTTTATGCCAGGTGAATACAAAAGCTTTGGATATACTGCTGTGTTTCTGGCAGCCACTGACCTCATCACAGAGATCCCAAAACACGTCGGCAGTCAAGACTGGTTAATGTGTTATACTCTGTATTATTACTGCTGCTTAATATGTTACTGTTAGCAGTAGCCATGTAGGAAGAGCAGGCTTGATATGGCTAATAAAATTATATATTACTGACAGGACAACCTTTATTCAGCACATGCACTTTGGCTTAAAAATGCAACCTTTAAGTTCTGTTTTCATCAGCACATGACCTCTACCGTGTATTTCTGTCTGGTAACACAAAATTTCTTCAACAGGGACAATGTATTTGATAATGATCAGTACAAGTGAGGATTAAAACAAAATGTTACAGAGTAGAATGATCTTACTCTTTTTAGAGTCATGCTTTCTCCCAGGATACTCTCTTTCCAATCCCAACTGGTTTTCCTCTTGGAAGTCCATCACTTTTAAGTGTCCAATGAAGATGCTCAATTTTCATCAATCTTTTTTTTTTTTTTTTTTTTGGCTGGATTTTTCCATTAAGATTTTCTTCCCCTAGCAGATATTCAGCAGTTCAGCACATTGTAGAGCTCCATCATGTTTGCTGATTTTCTGTGTGAGTGGAGCCATCTGACTATCTATTGTACCTAAATATACCTGAACCTCAGAAACAGAGGGAATGGCAAAACAAAACAAAACCTCTTCATATTTTAACAAAATAATAGCAAGAATCATACTTATCATGACAACGTTACCCACCCTGTAATATCCATTCAATTTGTACTGATAATTAAATATGTACTAGGTTCTGAGCTGACCAGAGATCCAGTATGGTGTAGTGGTTTGAACATTAAACCATTAAACCATTAAATGAGGGGACATGATAGGCATGTTTAAATATTTGAAGGGATGTCATGTTGAGGAGGGAGCAGGCTTGTTCTCTACCACTCCAGAGACTAGGAAGAGGAGCAATGGATTCAAGCTGCAGGAAAGAAGATTCCATCTGAATCTCAGGAAGAACTTCCTGATGGTCAGAGCTGTCCAGCAGTGGAATATGCTGCCTCAGAGTGTGGTAGAGTCTCCTTCTTTGGAGGTTTTTAAGCAGAGGCTGGATGGCCATCTGTTGGGATTGCTTTGATGGATGTTCTTACATAGCAGGGGGTTGGACTCGATGTCCCCTGGGGTCTCTTCCAACTCTATGGTTCTATGATTCTAAACAACAACCCTGTAGATCAGGGTTCAATTCCCCGCTCAGCAATGGAAACCAACTGAGGGACTTTGGGTGTGTCACACACTATCAGCCCTGGAAAATTCTGTGATAGGTTTGCCTTAGGCTCACCTTAAGTTGGAAATGAATTAAGGGCACACAACAACAGGTTCTGTGCTCACTCTGAAACCTTGCTTTTATTTTTTCCCATGAATAAATCAATCCATTTATCTTTTTATTTTTTTTAAAAAAAAATCTGAAATTCAACTTTTCTGAAGTCCTTATATATGAACTATACTATATCTACCTCTATAAATTAGTGCTACTGATTAATAAGTCAAACCATGGGAGAAATACCCACATATTATTTGGGCGCATATTTGTAGAAACACACAGTCATACAAATAGGATGACACCGTATATGTAAATAGTGATGATAAAAGTGATGGATGGATGAAAGAAGGTAGATTGCTGTCAAGGAGAAACAATTTAATGAGTTAACTCTACTACAACAGTTCATAAGATCCAACTATCAAGGACTGCCGGAGTTTGATAATGCAAAGTGATGTATTTAGTAGACCTTGATTTGCTTTCAGGGACATTATTGGTTTCAGTGACTTATGTCACAGATAGATATAGAATAAGGACATGTCATAAGTTTGGAACTTGAAATGTGCTGTGAGTTTTTTTCTCTTTTAATCATTATGCTTGATTAGGTAGAAGAAAGAAAACTCATCTCCATCTTCGTTGCCCAAAGGTTAGAACAGGTGGCATAGACCAGGGCTATAAATCTTCATGTATTCCATTTCTTGCATGCACGAGTGAAGGATTTCAGAAGTTATCTTCATGCTGCATAAGGTTATGAGACTTCCCCCCCCACATTTAATGGGAGTATTTGTTTGTTTGTTTTTCTTTTGTTTTTTTGTAAAAATTTCATTTTGGGAAATACATTGGCTGAGATCATGGAGGAACAGATGGGCCATCAAATTCCACACAGGCAGAACTATACTCTGTCTTTTCTCTGAACTCTGTAAAAAACTACCTTTTATTTGGTGAAGCCACCCCAAACAGTCATTTACTGGCTGGTGGAGAGAAGCAACAGAGGAGCATTGAACTATAGTCTTGTATCAGGATGTACAAAGTCTTGGAGGATGTTTCATTAATCTGCATTCAGTTATGGACACATACCTGTACATTTTTCCATTTTTGTACCACATACTGACTTCAGTCCAACATCGCCTTAGCATAGCATAAATACCTGCACACAAAGATAAATGCATTAGCACTATGCAACCCCCATGCAGAAGAGCAACACTGTACAATATGTCAATGACTAAGTGCCATAGAACAGAGCACAATGCACAACCACAATGCAAACCATAGGATGTGTAACCACAATGAAAGTATACGCATCCAGGTTCAAAGCTGAGTCCAGAAGAATACGCAAACTGTGTAACCATATTTAACACAGTCTGAATCTATATTTCCTGATCTGTCTTTCAATTGACCAGGAGCATCTCTGTCTTGTCTGAATTAAGCTTCAATTTGTTTGTCTTCATCAAGTCCATTACTGATGACAGACACTGGTTTAGAGCCACTGGGCAGGAACATGCCGTCTGAGGAACTCTGCTTCTGCTGCTATCAGCAGAATATTTCTGTTGGTCTTTAGTGATTTTTTTGGCCATGCATGAGTTGAATGATTTAAGCATGTGTATGACCCTGACAGAATTCTGACCATTGTTTTGTAACACATACTGGTTGCTTTGAGTATAGATAGGAATTTTGAATCTAGTTGTGCTACCTGGAATATTGGACAAAAGGAGGCTGTTGATTTTTGTGTCTTTCCTCCATGGATATCCTTCAGGCATTAAGGACAGATCAGGGATATTCTGATTAAATAGGTGGGCTCAACAGTGACAGAAAGTGTGAAACAGCATTCACAGAGATGTTGAGCATCTCCATTGGCCTGTAAATGACTGTGTTGGGCAGTGTGTAACAATGAATGATCACATAGAGTGACCTTCAACATGTAAAATGTCTGTGGGAGGGAGTTTTGATTGTTGTGTGACAGGGAAAGATAATTCTGACCTGAACAACAGCAACAAAGCAACAACAAAGAAAAGGAGCAATGTGTGTCATTTGTAAGAAAAATGTCAAGAGACTTTGAAAATTCCTATGTCTGCTTTGTGGATTGTGAAATCAGAAGTAAGCTGGTTGAGAAAAATAACTACCTAATGGTAGGGTTGGCCTTGAAGTGATTTACTCTGCTCAAATTGCCTACTGAATCTGTAGTAGAACACTTAATCTGTTTTATTGCAAGGAAAGTTCATTGGATAGGGCAAGTAACACTAGCACTAACCTGTACCTCATTCTGCTAAAAAAAGCTGGGCAAATTTATGCTGAATTTCTGAGCCAAAAATGTTAACTAACCAGGATGTCAAAAATGTTTATATATGTAACTGTAATTTGTTTAAATAGAACTTAATGTGATAACCCTGAAATATCATCACTATTAAAAAAAAATAAAATAGCGATAGGCCAACTGAATCCTGGAATCCTCGCATCCTCAAATCCTTGCCAAGGATTCAAGATTCATGAATCTGAATCCCTGTGCCAAAATAGGCAAAACGAATCTTTCGAATCCACCACTCAAACAGTTTGTTGGAGACCAGGATGCCTGAAAATCTGGGAGACCAGGACACCTGAAGACCTGGGAGACCAGGATGCCTGAAAACTTGGGAGATTGAATACACAAGGGGAGACAGCAAGTAGGTGAATGTTTTCCTTGGAGTAATAATGGCCTTTGCTAACAATTTCACAAATTACATCTGGGCTTGTATTCTAAGATATTTAAATTGAACATTTCATATTGAAATTCAGCGCTTGACTGGAAGGTACAGTCTTTTTGAGATTTCAAGGACAGCTGAAAGATTCCTTTGCATAGCTCCCTTGCAAACCTCTTTCAGACACAATTTTGGGGTTTCTAGTTTTACAAGGTGTCACAGCCTTTTCTGCCAAAGTGTGCTGGTGCACATCAAACTACAAACCCCAGGATGCCAGAAGGAGCTATGCAAAGAAAAGCCAGTTTTGACCTGGATTAGCTCTCTACTGTAGTATGCGGTCCTGTTTACCCAGGTAGGAAAATGTGGGATTAATCCACATGTTCCTGCCTGTGTGGAAAGGGCCTTCATGTCATTTTCAATCTGGGGAGATCCTGAGGCAAAACTAGGACAACTGTCCTGGGCAGATTTCTTCAGAGGGAAGTTTGCCTTTGCCTAGGCTTTTGCTAAGGCTGAGAGAGTGTGTCTTGCCCAAGATTATCCTTTTTTCTCTTGCTTTTAAAACCCTTTTTAAAAAAAGGATTCAAAAGATTTGGGATTTGTGAGATTCATGGATTCCCAGAACCTTGAAGGGATTCGGATCCGGATTTGGAAAATTCTGGATTCGTCCCATCCCTAAAAAAACAAGCAAGCTATGCACTGGAAAAGCTAAAAAAAATATATGCAATGAACACTAGGCTAGGGTTTCTGTTTTGTTTTTATTGTACCACTATTTGCACAATGCCAAGTATCCCCTGGTTCAGCTGCTATCATGCTGTACACCCCCACTCCATGATATGGTATAATGGGTAAATATCATTTAATTGGAATGAAATATAAAACATACATTGCTATCACTGAGAGGCTGTGCTGGCTAAAAGGACGGGCTTATCATGCATGAGAATAGGTCATATGGGACCTCAGGGCATGACCACTCATAGTCACGGAGGTTCTGGTGTTAATGAGCTTGCAAATGTTCCCTCAATGACTCAACCTTCAGAAACAAACCACTTGAAACTACCTGAACAGACCAACTGATATTCTTCAACCCACTTCCTCTTCCTGCCAAAACTCTCCTTTGTTTCCTTACCTGCCCAGCCATTAAGGAGCTATCACAATTCCCGTCAGTGCTTTGTCATCTAATGCTAAAGCTATTAGCCTGTCTCAGACTCCATTGTCTGTTCTGCCAGAGACCCATTAACACCTTCTCTCTCAGTGTGGAAACAGAGTATTTAAACCTTGGCTCTGAGCCAGGCAACTCATAGTACTCTGGACATAGGCCATCACTCTGCTGCTCTGATTCCCATTCTTGTACTACCCTCAGACCCTTAATCTAAGCCATATTGCTTTTTCTCTTCTCTGAAGGTATCATGCCCTACTTCCAGAGCATGGACTCTGATTCAGAGTCTGAAGCAGAGGGCACTCCAGAGACTGAACAGAGGGCATGCCAGGACCTGCTGTATAGAGAGAGAGGTTACAGTGCCAGAAACAGAACAAAGGGTAGTGTCAGGTCCAACAGAGAGTCCTTCCTCTTCAGAGACAGAAGAATACTTACCTAGACCCAGATTTGCACAGCACGGGCAGCAAAGAGAGATCCAGCATCACTTCTCAGAATTTATAATTGGCAACAATCAATCAAGCACAGCTGCTCTAGGCTTTGGGTCTATTTAGCTGACATCCTTCCCCTCCAGGAGTTGTCAGAGCTTATCTGACCTGCTATCTTGCTGGATGCCTTGACAAATGTTTGGATTGACCTTGGACACTCCCTTGCCATGAAACCCTGCCAGACTTTGTTTATGTTGGACTTTATTTATGACTTCTGACTTACTGCCTGGAAATAAGTAACAAGATGGGTGATATCCAGTTTGTTTTGTTTGCTTTATCAGCTGTGCCAGGACTGAGCTGGGACAGCAGGATAGGTAAATATCACCCACTTCACCCTAACTTCACACACTCCAATTTTTTCTTCCTTTCTTTCTGTTGGCCTTGTTTGGTTTTGAGACTCCTTGGATCTTGTGTGCAATTGTGATATTCCCCAATAAAACATTATCTCCAATTGGCCTTCCTACATTAGTACTGGTATACATAAGTGTAAAAAATCCTGTAAGTTTACCTCCCTCTTGTTGGCCTCTCTGTGGGCTAATAATTCCTCACTGTTCCATAGAGGCACTGGCATTGCAGGGGGACCTCTGAGTCACCCATCTTTTGGGGTTAACACAGTTTGCACCTGAAGCATAGGACAGCTTTCAGAAATTATTCCACTGATCCTGATTTCTTCACCTTATTCTTCACTCTAATTTAAAAGAATGTCTTCTATTTAATAATTCTTCCCATGTGTCAAGGCATTTTTGCATTCCTTGCTCTCAGTCCTGGTTCTTTATGCTTTTTCAGTCTTCCACCTCCAAAATTCTCCACTGTCATTTGGCTCATTGAGAGAGGAGCAAGCACTTCTGAACTTCTCATTATGGACTCTGGATCCATTTATAAATTTGAAGGGATGGGAATTAATAGTGACAAGGGGCAATTATGGTACTTGAACATGCAATCCTTAATTGAAATAAATCAATAGCAAAAAGGAAGCTAAAAAGAGAAGGCTGATTGAAGAGGTGCAAAATAGAAAATAACAGGCTGAATTGCACTCTGAAATGTTCTGAATAGACCAAGAACAGAATGTTTTATCATGGCAGAAAATCTACCATACGAATCAACTATGTAGTTCTTCATTTCCCCAAGCGTCCCTGTATAGTGCAAAGGTAAAGGGGTTATTCTTATAAAACCTAAAAACATGACAGTACAGAAAGGTAAAAATGCAAAGTTACAAAACCTTTCCTTTATTTATTGACCAGGTTAGTTCTCAAGTACCATATACATAATCATACCCTCTCTCACTCTCAGTTGCTCTCGCTCTCTCTCACACACACACATATAAACACATCTCACATTTTGACCCTCGCTGGCATCCTCTGCTTCTTAGATTACAGATATAACATGTGATCTTTTTTCTTATTTCAAGCTTGTTTTACATGATATAATCTTATACTCTGATCCAGTGAGTGGGGGAAAAAACAATAATTTGGAAGGTGACATCAAGTCCACCCTCCTGGTAATGCAAGAAATCTACAGGTTTCGTCAAGTCTCCATTAAAACAAAACAAAACAAAAACAAAACAAAACAATACCACCTCCAGTTAGGGACAGTCCATCACTTCTAAGGCAGCCTGTTCCATTCCTGAAGAGCTTCTTCTATCAGGACATTCTTCCAAATGTTAGGTTAACATTTCTCCTGCATTTCTCCTTCTCCTCAACTTATACCCTTAGGGACAGCTAGAAGAAGTTTTCTTCATCTTCTATAGAACAACCCTTCAGATTCTTGAAGATAGCAAGTATAGTGCCTGTCATTTTTTTCCTTATCTCTTCTTCCACCATTGTTCATAACATTTGATTTGGAAACCATCACCATTGTTGTAATGCCCCTTCATTCTAGTGTCACCTTGAAACTAAAAGAAAGAAAAACTGATATGGACAAGAGACTAAAAAAAAAATTGTGCATGGAATTTTGTAAGTGTTATGGACATGTTCCTTTATCCATGTGCTTGCATTGTTCTAGACAAAGGATATGCAAGAGAATCATTTATTTCATGGTTGTATAAATAGAGCTCCATAAGTGTAACCATTTTATATGCATTCCACTTTCTGAGATTATGTATGACTATTCATTAGTGCCTTCAATATATCCCTTCCTCCATTGGAATTGAAGGGACAGCCAATACATACTCACAATAGCACAATGGGGTAATAATACCAGGCACACTGGCATATCACACAGTCAGTTGCACAATGTTGGTATTCACAAGAAAGGTGTTATGCAACTGCTATGAGTGTATACTTACATGATGCAGTCACAATGCTACCTTTTGATCTGTTTCTTCTGCCTCTTAATTTTATAAAGCCCTTCTTAAGGAGCAAACACCTCCTATCTTATGAACTCCTATAAGCTTTTTCACACAAGCATGCCCACCCTCCATGGTTTCCAGCCAACCCCTCCCTAAACTGCAAACCCCAGGATTCCATAGGATGTTGAAAGTGGAATAATAGCGCTATAACAGTCTAGTGCAGAAATGGCCTGAGATGCATACAAGGTGGAAATCAAGAACACTCTGTTTTTAGTATTCTTTATTGGACAATAGCGTTATCCTCTAAGTGGAGGCCATTTGGTGTTCAGATCTTAAATCTATAGATCCAAAGACTATTCCTGGTGTTCAAAATATCTGAAGGAGAATGCTTCTCAGTACCAAACAACGACAAATCAGAGAGGGTGCAATGTTCAGAGTTGAAATGTCTGGCCACTGATTGCTCTAGTTTCCTGGTCAGGATTGCAGATTTATAGTTCCTTATGTGACTTACGGTACACACTTCAGGAATTCAAAGTCTGGAATCCTGACAAGGAAGCTAGGAGAACCAGTCACCAAGTCTGTGAAGGTTTTGCCCATGTACTGCATATGACATCCTGTATGTCTGCATTCAATCATGTAAGTAAGATTGCAAGATCAGCGGGTGATATGTTGTTTAATATAGTTGGTCCTACTAGTCACTGTGCTCCTAAAAACGTTAGTCTGTTTACGACATTTACAGTTGATGTAATGCTTTGAATCACAATGGTGTGATCCTGGATTGCTAGCTAGATTTCTCAGGACAGCTTTTTCCAGCAGTCTTCGCGGATTTGGTAATAGTGGCAAGTTATAACTGGAGGATTGCTGATGGCTCCAGTAAGATATTCAGAATTTGTTAGCAATGGCTAGCTTTAGTTAAGGTCAGTGCCTTCAATGGCTAGCTTTAGTTAGGAGATGCTGGATGGAAATTTACCACAAAAAGAATGTACTGCTGGTTGTTACTTGATTCATGTATTTTGTGGAGAAGATTTTCTCTCAAAATGATGGTTGCTCTTCTGATATTCTTATCTACTATATAAAAGTCAAAGTTTGTAAGTGCATTTGTCTGTTTGTCTGTGTCAGGCAGGCAAAGACCTCATATGAGTGGCTGTGTGAGGCGAGAAGACCTCATATGTTTGGCTGGCTGTGAAGATTCTATGGAATCCTGGAGTTGGCAGTTCATAGAATCATAGAACCAGTTGGAAAAGTTGGAAGAGACCACAAGGGCCCTCCAGTCCAACCCCTCTGCCATGCAGGAACACACATCAAAGCATTCCCAACAGATGTTCATCCAGGCTCTGCTTAAAAATTTCCAAAGAAGGACTCCACCACAATCTGAGGCAGTATAGTTCAGGGAGGGACCGTTAGAATTCTCAGCCAGAGAGCTCTGAATGTACCAATTGCTATGGAGACTGCCTAGCAACAAGTCACCTCACGAACCCAACCTGTATATTAACAACTCTGAATGCAGACTGGATTGGGGAATATGGGGAATTAGAGACACTGAACAGATGTGAGTTAATTCCTTTCTGGCAGAGTAAATAAAAGGAGTCTGGAAGAGATTGATGGTTTCAATGTCTTTGTTTGGTGGGGTTGCTGGGCCAGGCTTTGGTAGGAAATGCACACAGTAGGGGTCCTTGCCTGCTGTACCTGGGCAACTTATTGTTTTCTGAGGTTGAGTAGTTGATAGGATTAGCTCAGACCTATTAAGTCAGGCTTTCTCAGCTAATTGTTCTGGCCTGGCCATGTTGAGGTCACCTCTGACCTACTCCCAGCCAGTATCCCTTTCTTTCACATGGTCTTTCCAGCCATAGGTATATATAATTTGTATTTTATGCCAATTAAACGTATCTGTATTATTATTATTATTATTATTATTATTATTATTATTATTATTATTACAGTTACGCCAATTGCATGATATCAAAGCATGGAGGTGTATGGCTTGGTAACACCCCTTCACCACTTTGCTACTAGAGTAATGGGGCCTTAGGCAGTAAAGATTTCCTGCAGCATCTACCCTAGGCATATTGTGACTAAAACTTTCCCCATTTATTCAGTCACTCATTACCTAAGCAACCACACCACATGACCAGAGAAACTTCCAGGTGTGTTTGCAAGCACATAAAAGACTCCCATTTCTCTTCCTCTATCTGTCCTCCTCCTTCCTCAAAATGGTAAGTGCAAGGTTATTTTCTTGAAATTTTCCTGTAGTTAGCCAGGGTTTAAGCACTGTATGTATCTGTGTTCAAATGCATTTTTAAATGTAATTAGTGAAGTTTTCTTAGCTATGGAACTTGCATACTACTTGCTTACCTTACTTTGCTAAAATTATTCTCAGAGAGACCCAAGAGATTCAGTGCTTCCACTTGTGAACTCCACAAAAGGAGGCTGAATCTTTATTGAACCAGTCTTCATCTTCGTCAGAAAAGGAGTTAAGACTCTGGGAATGTACTTCTAATCCGACATTTTTCAACCATTTTTGCATTTTTTAAAAAATATTCTTGTCATATCTACATGGCTGTGTGTGTCCAGAAAATAACATATTCTGTCAGAAAATTATTTGTTCTTCTTTGTAAGAGTGAAATTTATGAAGATTTACATCCTTATTAAACATTAACCTATTAAATTTTAGGTTCAGAGAAATTTTTCATCCTTTTCACCTTCTCCAGAAGTCCACTGCTTCTGAGATTCTGCTTGTCCAATTGAATTCACATCTGTTTTGTCTATCAGTTTCACACACTGTAACTGATTGCTATCTGAACACCTATGGAGACTTTTCACTTCTCTTCTGATAAACATGACATTTTGCTTCTGTGGTTGTAAGCCCAAATGTAACATTCATTTTCTGTTCTGTTGTTGTTGCTGCTGCTGTTTAAGAGTTCTTACATATTGATCAGAAAAAGTGCTTATTGACTGAAGGTATAACTTCTCTCAATGTGTGGACATTCCCTTGGTGTCTCTTGGAGATTATCCATATTACCAAAATAATATGCAAAACACAGTTGAGTTATGCATGTTTGCCAGGACCTCCTGAACTTTTTGAGTGATGAACAGTATGTGCGCAAAGTCCACTACTTATAGATGAGGTGGGGAAGTGATGATGGCAAAAAAAATAGAAAGTTGATCCCTCCTTTCGGCTCAAATTCCACATACCACCCACCTTCTGACAGAATGCTTCAAAGGAAATGTGACACTCAGCAGGAAAAAAAAAGTTTCTCTAATCTACGAACATGATTGTTCTCCTGAAACTTACTTTCTTTTAGTTTACATTTATACATATCTAGGTTTTCTTAATATAAAGAGGAAAGCCAGTTTCCAACTCTAGACAAAAATGCTGTTTCCTTCCTTCTTTGGTGAAATATGTTTGTTGTCTGTTATATATACATCCCACTCCTTGAAAGTACAGAGGTCAACTATCAAGCAAGCTTGTTTCCGGCTTACAAGGCATTTTGATTAATATCCCTTGTCTAATTCCCTGTGAAACATATTGTAACTCTCTGGGTAATGAAGACAAGGCTGAGTTATTTAGGTACTTGTTAGTGGAGCTGATTTGCATATAATTAACTGAACTGATTCAGTTGGGTACAGAATACAGGATGTCTCACCCTTTCTTCATGTTTTCTGTCAACTTCATGACAAATTAAGAAAGCATGAAGTTATTTCCCGATCATAGTGATTCAGGTGAGTAACTAGGCATTGTTTTGATGACTGATAAGCTCTAAAGGACCTTGCAGAAAATAAATTGCATCTCCAGCTTAGTACTATTTATATCTAGTGTATTTGTTCCTATATGATGTGTTTCTTAAAAATCCAATTAGATTAGATGCAGAGACATTAAAAACAAATGGAAAGTTGGGTTATTGCAGTAAGCCTGGAAATGATTTCTTCTGACCTACTTATTGGGAAATTAATGTTGCTGCTGTTTTGGTATTGCTTTTGCCTGAGTGTTTTGATCTATCATATAGATTGAAGCACTTGATATCAAGGCTGGTATGGAACAGCCAGCATATATTTGTGAATTCTGCATTTTTTTTAAAAAAAATCCATTTTAAAATATATCAAATTCAATAGCTGTTACCAAATTAAGTGAATAACACAAATTTGTTTTAATTTTCTTTATTACTACTTTAAGAACTCACAGCATCTGTGAAAATTGGATTACAGACATCAGTAGGAGCAAGCAAGGGGAAGACAATAAGATTTAAGTACCTTATAAATTCATGGAACAAGCTCTAATTCTACCATTGCTGAGGGAAAGCACCTTGAGGGTGGTAATTTGGAACACTTCAGGAAGTGAAGCCTTTTTTGTCTTCCCTTCCACTAAAACCAATTCGAAATATGTTTATTCTGCCCTTCACACCTCCCATGTGCCACTGAAATTCAGACACCCCAATTGGCTCTAGGTATGAAAGACTCTAAGTATGAAATCCTGCTTGAAGCGATGTTACCCTAAAAGACGGGGAACTTTGAGGTTGAGCCACAATGCCAGCATCTTCTTAGAATTTGGGGAATTATAGCTCAAAGGATTTCGACAAGAGGAGGGTAATGGCAGGATCTTTTCACCTGTGTATACCCGTACTAACTGCAGAGAGGACTCCAGTTAAAAGTTAAATGAAGTATTTTATTGGGAATTAGCAAACACAGAAGAAGTCAGACACCCTCAAGAACCAAACAAGGCTATTGGGAAATGAGGCAAGAAAGGTTGCATAGAGAGAAATTGGATGGAAAGGGTGATAGTTATTAATCCTGAAGCAGGAGATTGAAGCGAGATTGGCTCAGACAGGGTAGCAAGAGCAAGCAGAGGTCTGGACACCATGTATTACATCCAAGTACTACAAATTCCTTGATTGGAGCTATGTTTTTTATATCCTATTTCCTGTCCTGAAGGAGGATGCATGGACAAAGCAGTAATGGCTTTCTGACAGGGTTGACAAAGGAATCCAGAATGGGCTGATTGTCCTAATTCTAGGTGACAAAATGTCAATAGGACTTCTGACAATCTCTTAATATTTTGGTGAGGTAGAGTGAATAGGGAAGGTCTTCATAGGATATGCTCACAGTAGGGGTCCCTGATTGCTTCAGCTGGGCAGTTTTGCCTGCTATTGTTTTCAGGAGTGCTCACAACTTACAGTTTTTGAAAGGATTATCCCAAGCCCATCAGCATCAAGTTTTCCCTCCTAATTCTCTCTGAACTTATGACCTGATCATGTCTGAGGTCATCCTGAGCTGGCATATGCTTACAGCCAGTACATTTTCAAACATGTGTTCCAGCCATAAAAATATATCCAATTATGAAAATAGCATGTCCCACAGAGTGGGAGTGTATGGTGTGATAACAGCAGTTACACTCCACCTGAAGATGTAATTTGGGCATCTTAGCGAACTTTGGGCCTGGATGGACAGATTTCTGTGGTGGCCATGACTGCTTTTGTACACATGGTAGTGTCCCAACTGCACCCATTTCTGGAGATGGGTAATCCAGGCACAATGACACATACCATAAGTACATACTGTTTGGATTACTGTAAAATGTTCTTTATGCCTTTGAAGAGTAATAGAGATGGGTTTCATCTGCATACTCATGGCACCTGACCATCAACGAAGTTCTCCCAGTGGTTTTGTATACATGAAACCACTGGGAAGAAATGGGAGACAAAACAGAATAGAACCCTGAGGAACCCTATAGGCCGATGGCCAAGAGGTCAAACAGGAGTTCCCAGAACCTCCATCTCAGTTTACCTCTGTAGTAATGAATGGAGCCAATGTAAAATAGTTTCCCAGTCCCATCCCAGCAAGGCAGCTAAGAAGGATCCCATGATCAATGGTATTAAAAGCTCAAACAGAACAAACAGGGACACAATCTTCCTGTCCAGATCCCAAAGTAGGTTGTCCACCAAGGTGACCAAAGCTATCTCTCTTCTACATCCAGGTCTTAAATCAGATTGAAATGAATCTAGACAAACTATCCTATCCAGGAATCCCTGGAGCTAGGAAACCACCACATGCTCCAGTCCATTGACCAGAAATCGATAGAACTAGCTAATAGTTTTTCAAGTACACTGGGATTCTGGAAGGGTTTTTTTAGTAGAGATCTGTTTCTTTGGGCATGATGGATTTCTGTCATGTTCTAGTGAGACATTAACTACTCCGTCTATCCATGCAACCCATCCTCCTTTAGCAGTTTCGATTAGCCATAGAGCGAAAGGATCTAATACACATGTGGTGTCTCTCACCTCTCCAAGAATCCTGTCTACATACATGAGCTGTACAAATTGAAATGTATCAATTGACACTGGACAAACATGGACCAAAGTTATAGTCTCTGGTTCTGTGCTAATTAAAGAATCCAGACCCAAGCAATTTTATGCAGATTTCCAGGCAAGTTGTTCACAGCAGGCTGTTAAGTTGTCTAGATTCTCTTCTGACAGGCCCATGTGTAAGAAATCCTTGACTACACAACATAGCTCCACCTGCAGGCCTTTTGCAGACACAATAATGAGAGAGAAAAATATAAATATTTGCTATCCATATTGCTCTGGAATAGGCCTTTAAGTAGGCTGTAGCCCATTCTGAAGTTTCTGCCAACATCACTGTAGTCTACATTTCATCACTTACTTCATTGCTGCTACCACCTTGGAGAACCAGGGGGGCAGTTTGGCTCCACAGTAAGAGAGGATGCTCTGGAGCTCTTTTACCCAGCACCCTAGCCATTTAGCCATTCTAGGAGTTAATGAGGACTTTGACAGAATTGCCTGCTGAGAAAAAACTCCTCAAGAACCATCAGGAATCCATTTGGATCCAGAAGCCTCCTGGGGCTGCCTGCAGAGATTCTGAGTCCCAGAAAATCTAAACTTACCAGATAGTAGTCTTGACAACAGAACTGTAAACAGTTACTTCACATCCGGAGCACTATCAGCACGGAAAACAAGGTCCAAAGAGGCCTTTGCTGGAAAGATAACAGAGAGGGGGGCTAACCTAGCATTCCATGGGAGGAGCTATAGGATGTGTGAAAATGTTCTTTCACACATCCTGACCAAATGTGTCTGTGAAAACTGTGGGACCAAGAAAAAAAACCCTCTCCCAAGGATCTTAAAACTCAGACATTCTCAGATAGAGAGAGAAGGTCTTTCAGATAGTCTGATGGAAGTTGTGTAGTGAAATCTGAGTGAGGGAAGGGCACTTTTTACTGTGTTGCCTCAAACAACAGAATGGTTTGAGCCTGTCCCATTCCACCATATATGCATATGATCATGGAACATGCTAAATTCTTATAAGGAATAGGTACACTTACCTTATTGCTATCCAGACTGCCTACCTCCTCTAGGGCAAGGCACTTAACTTCATTGTGGAATACACTAAATTTAGCATATTTCTGGAAACCACAAAGTTGAACAATTAATATCCAGTGCAGTTTTCCAACTTAACTGGGAGAAGGGGAAAGGGGGCAAATGAAACAGTCAGACTGTGTAATTCAATAATGGAAAAGAAATCAGGACAATAAAGATATTACAAATCACTGAATGTACGATTCAACTCTGGCAGCAGCTGTATAAATCATAAAGTCATCAGCAGTTGAACTTTGTCCTTTGCCAGCCCATCTCGGAAAGCTGACAGACCTTCTGAAGTCAACCAGTAATTAGAGAAAGATTCACAAAAGACAGATCAGAATGGCTAACAATACTCATTAATCACCAAGAGGTTTCAGTGCCATTACCAAGAATGACAGTGAACTGAAACCCAAGCCAATAAGTTGTCTCTCATTATGAGCATCACTGCTGAAAGGTAGAGACTAAAGATCAAAATATGGAGAAAATGTGAATCAGTTAAACAATCAAGTGGTTTTTGGTTCCTGGCAAGTGGAATGGGGACAGAGGAAGAGATAACAAGAGAAAGAGGTGCCAATTGATGGCAATAATGAATTATATGCAACAATTTTTAATCAAGAAAACACATAGAGACAAAGATACAGGATAGCTTTTAAGATCATATTATAACAGATGAATTCTCTGAGATTCCCCTCAGTTGGCACATCCTTTCCCAAGTCCCTACTCACCCATAACTTATGGAAACTAGAGAAGATTCCTGAGTCAAACTGTGCTTTCAAGTGTCACCCTACTCCTTGTGACCCTGTCACCCTTTCTCAACCCCAAAGTTATCCCTCCCACCAGCCTTTAAGTGAACTCCTGTCCTTGCAAATGGAATTTCCATATTAATATGCAGTTATTCTCTGATGATCAGATACTGGGGATTATTGAAAAGTCAAAATTCACTCTTCTGTTTTCATAGATTTTTCTGTGGGATTCAGTGGTAAACTGCTGTTGAAGGTAGGGTAATGAAGAGCATGAAAAATCCTGTTGGTGCACTATGTAAATGGCTACACATTTTCCAGAGCTGCATAGCAGTGGCAAGGGAAAGATCAAACCTGCAAGCTTCCAAGCAGCCTGTTTCTCCAATGCTATACTTCCCTCATATCTGTGGCATGCGTGACCTTATTCCTTATGTTATTACCATCTACATGAAGATAGCTATATTTGTGTAGTGCACCAACAGGGTGCTGGTCCTAACTTGATCCAGCAGAGTAATTCCTCCCCATATGTATTATGTGTTATGCACACAATGCTAACCATGAATTCTGTTGGTGGACTTCATCATCTAAATATTCCATCATATTACAAACTGGAAATTGTGATATTATATAACTTATATTACAAATTTGGAAATGAACTCTAGAACTTCTAGAACACCTATAAATTGTCCTGCTATCTCATAGGTAGGCACATCTATTAGACTCCCTTCTCCCCATCCACAGGTAGCAGCAATTAGGATGTAATAGAAGGGCCCCTCCACTGGTTGAGAACTATTAGTCAGGGCATACATGTATCTTGGAAGCCTTAATTATTGTCAGGGAATGGGTAAAACCTGTGATATTCCCACCAGTAGTGGGTCCTGAAATGCAGTGTTCTGGAAAAAGATCATCATAAAAGCAGCATCATTGTGCTAAATGCCCGTCTATTCCCATTAGAACCTTTAGCTGAGACCCTTGAACAATGCCAGTCTGTAGCTGGCATAGTTAATTTTTCCCAAATGTATTCAACTAGTGTAGGGAAAGGAGGTTGAAAAAGATTTTCTTCTGACCACCATCCTCCATTCCTGCCATCTTAGGAAATGGCAGATGATACCCTGCCTTAGAACTGTGCTCATATCTGATTAACAATGTCAACTTCAATCATTTACCTTCGCATCAGCAAAATCAATAGCCAGCAACAGAGGAAAAGGTTTCATTGATCTTAAATAACTCATATAACTAACCTTGAAATAAAAATTTAAAGTGATGTAACACAATAAAAACAAGGAATTTTTAAAATGAAAATTAGAAAAATCAGTTGTTAATATCCATGAGCCCTGTAGTATGCCTTATTGCTAGGGTATGCGCTCATTTAGAAGAAAAACAAAACAAAGCATTCCATCTTGTTTACCTTCAGTTGATTAATTTTCAATTGATTAATCTCCAGAGATACAATGCCTGGATTTCAAAGTGGGTGAAAAAAAAATTCACATATAGTGAACTTTGGTGCACTAATGTAAGTTGGTGTTTCTCTCATCATTTCTAAGTGCCAGAAGATGTCTGGAATCCTGATAATTCAAGGAGCTAAGATAATTCAAGGAGCTAAGATCATAAAGTAGCATCCCCTAATCTTACATCCCCATGCCTTTCTTTACTGTTCACCATTCATGCATATGAAACTGACATTCTTGATTCCTGCAATCCTACCAGACAGAATGTGCCCAATCCTTTTTCAAAAGAGAGGGCATGCCAAGCCAGAACTCAATGTTCATATTGTATTAATGGCATAGAAACAACTAGGTAAATTATATCCCCTTAACTGTAATTTAAATAACCTCTTTTCTAGATAAGAGCTGATCTCTGTGTTCAGAAATATTTTAGCTGCTGAGTGCTCATCTCTAGCTGAAACTACTAAAGTTTTTAATTAAAAGCTGGAATCCTTCACCAGTGCATGCTATAAAGTTTACTATCTGTTTCCCGTCAAAGGTGGAGGGTAAATTACAACTACTTCTTCATTTTATTTTAATTAAAAATAGTTAGATGGTCATGATCTCCTTTCTTCCACTTTTGTTATTTAATGACCATTAAAGTAACAGAACTGAAGGGCTATTTAGTATTCCGTGAAATCACTGATGGTTAAATATGGCAATGGAAGCTTGGCTTCCAGGGATAGATCTGATTAATTAATTTAATGTGTTAAGGAAATTGCCCTCCATCCAGGCTAAAAGCATATTGCCAAAGGAAGGCTGCAGGGGTTTTCTTTGTACATTGGACTCCACTTTCTAATTTTATTATTTCTTCTGTCAAAGGGAACCTGGGCTCAAATGCAATTAATGATTGTATAGTTTAATTTGCAATATACCTTTTGATTACTTGCCTTGTCATTTCCCTTCTGGGAACAATGTTATCACCATACAGCTTGCCAAGCACTAGTTCATCTCACTGGTTCAGCATGAAGACTAACTGTTTGTACACACTATATTGAAGCCATTTACACTGAAAAATTAATGTGCAGCAGGTTCATAAGAGTCAGCAGGATTATCTCGGATAACTGATAATTCCAGTGACAAACCTGTCTGCTGACTCTTTCAAGCCTCCCATCAAACTTTTATTTCCAATCAGTTCTTTATCCTTCTCTGTCAAGTAAGTGAATTATACAATCACTTGAGAAGAATGGGACAATTTTGAAGATAAATCGCCTTCAGACATTTAAACACCCTGGGCCAAACCATTCACAAATAAGTTTCATTATGTCAATTTGAACCCATGTGGTATGATGTGAGGACCCACCTTTGCTGGTCTCCAGTGGAGGAGAGGCCAGTGATGACACCAGGTGTGGGAGAGTTAGAAGTAGAGGGTTTGTAAAGTTTATCTGCCCCTCTTCACTCCCTCTTTTTTTCTTCTGTTCTTTTTTTGAATGGGCCCTTAAGCTTAGGTCTGGGCACAAGAGGGTTATTCATAATTTGAGTTATTTCTTATTTACAGGCCAACCAGGAACTGGACAATGTACTTTCTTAATGAAATAATTTTGTTCATTGACATCAGAATTGGATGTGCCCTTAGCCTGTGAAAAAACAGAGGGACTCAATCCATAATTTTTTTTTTCTGGCTGTCAAGATCAATACTGCAGACCAATACTGTAGGCTCTCTGAGGAGAAGCTTAGTGATTTGAGGAAGAGGATTTCTAAGTTTGTAATGTGTAGGAAGGCTACACTTAAGAAATTTCAGGAACTCATTGGCCATTTAAATTTCACATGCAGGGTTGTGGCACCTGGTAGGTTTTTACAAAGTCTCTGTAATGCTATATATGGAATAGGTAAACCACATCATAGGATTGGGATTATTCAAGGGATTAGAGAGTATTTGAAAGTTGGACAGGAGTTTCTTGCTCACTTTAATGGGATTTCTTTTTAGAAGTATGAAATGAGGATCTAGGAGGCCATAAAGGTATCTTCAGGCGCAGAGGGTTCCATTGGTTTGGGGGTCTATTTTCATGGATGTTGGTGTGCCCAGGTGTGGCCTGAGGAGAGGGCTGAAGCATGTTTACTGTCATATTTAACATTCTTGGATTTTTTTTTTCCTGATTGTGGTGGCTGTTTTGATTTGAGCTGAGGGGTTAGCTGACTCCTCTGTCCATTTCTGGCCAATATGACCACAGTACAGGTTATTCATCCTTTTTCTCCAGGTCCCCATGAGACATGCATTTGATCAGGGATTTTACCCTGCACTGTCTTCAGTATAGTATCCTTTTCATGGTGCTTCATGTAGCTGGGGTGGACAAGGGGATTGCCAATCTACTGTCAGCAACAGATAGAGCACATCAGACAACTGGCTCTGGGTGCAGAGACCCATCTAGATATGATGCCAGAAGACTCATGGAGGCTTGGAGGGGTGAAGTTTCAAGCCTATTAGCCTTTCCTTAGCTCCTAGTACTAGGAGATATTATAACAAGGCTGGTTTCAAATCTGAAATCTTTAGGTCTGAGGAAGGGCTTCAGCCACCTTGGCCAATCCCTGTTTCTCATATTTTGAAATTCGGTGTCCATCTGAGAAGTAGGAGGTTTAGCTCCACAGTCCATTCAAGCTAGGTTGGTAGTGTTGGCCTTTGCTTATCGAGCTGAAGGATATCAGGACAAAACAAATGATTTCATAATTCACAAGGCACTTGAGAGTGAAGCAGAATGTCTGACAGGTATGAACCATTATTGCCTGAAGAAGTGGCTAGGGGGCACTTGGCTATTTGTACCTCAGCTTTGTCTTGATCCAGGTTTATGCCCTGGTTGTGCTTTACAGAGTTATCAGAGTCAGGGGATCTAAGCAATGTCCTTTATCATGCTGATTTTTTACTAATTAAAAAATATCAGTTTTGGACTGTTATATCCAAGGCCTTGAAGCACAAAGGGTTAAATTTTGAGCCATTCATTTTGGATCAGAGCTGCTTCTACCACTTTTGCCATGGATTTGGGTTGGGATCAATCCTGTGTACTATACCAGCAGAGATGGTCATGCTAGGAATATTATTGGTATCACCGCTGCTTTCAGTTGTGATCACAGTGCCTCCTTCTTTACTAACATACCTTTTAAGATTTTCAAATATTCAGAATCTCTCCCATTGGTTGAACACCACTGAACTTTAACAGTATCCTTAAGGTGTTTAATTAAATGCTGGCTCTAATGATTGTTGTCTATAATTCATATCTCCATAAGAAATTTAGGTCTGGTGTAAGTGTCTTTAAAAATAACTTCTTTCAAGTTTGTTCTTCTGAGGAACAGAGTAAATTATTCCACAGAGGCAAGGATATAATCTTTGGCTGACTCTTCTTGACCAGTCTATTACAGGTCTCTGAAGGGTACTTTTTTAAATTCAAGCAAGATTTGCACAGTGGGTTAATTGAAGAAATAAAGAACATAATTTTCAGACACTATGCATATGTAAGCAGGATTCAGAAATAAATTCTATCTTTCATAGTTGAGTACATTTGAGTAATACATTGCTAAGTGGAGGCTTTGTTTATGTGGATATCTTCTCACACAACAATTTGTTCTCAAGAGGGGATACAACGCTATACACTTTAAACATGTGCAGGCCGTGCAAACTACAGAAAGATACATTTGTGTATTACTTTTTTTTTAACCACTTGTGATTTTTAAAAAGCACATTTAGAGATAATACAGAGAAAACTTAAGGAAAATAAAGCTGGAAAAATATTCTGTCAGTAATCACATAGTATAAGTAACAATCAAGTTCCTCAGAAGGATTTTTTTAAAAATGCTATGTCTTCTGAAAGCTTTTCTCATAGCTTTTCTCAGGCCATCTCATGAATAAATCATTAGCTTGCCATTTTCAATGTACCTGGCTCTGCAATATTCTCTCTGCTGACTTTCACTGAAACTTCATTCAAATCCATACTTGAAAGAAGTAGCCATGCTTTGCTCCACATTGTCGTTTCTATATTAGGCAGATGCTTAAGACTACAGCCCTAGACAAACTTACCCAGAAGTGAGTCCCGCAGGATACTGAGACTGAGGAAACACACAGAGAATCCAAGTGAAAATGTGAGTAATCACCAAATCTTGGAGTTGAAAATTAACTGTGTATGCACAGGCTAGAAAACTAGGCAATGCATGGTTGCCTAGTATGGGACAAGTTAATGCAATTCTGAAACATTGAACATACTAACCTGTTTTCCCATACATCCCTTCTCAAGGCTATTTTCTGTTTTCTTGTATAAGAAAAACTTGTTACATATCTAAGCACAAAAGAAACTTGAATGCATTCTGTTTAAATCTCCAAATTTTTTTAATCCCCAAGTTTTATTAGTTTAGATCCCCAAATGGAATGGGTGGGAGACTGAGGAAGAGGATTGCTAGTTCCCAGCCTCATTCACCAAACTCCACAGCCAATCTCGAATGGGAGAATCTGGTCTGTGTCCCCCTACAACAATACTCCAGAAAATGGTGTGACAAATTGGCATGTCTGCACCTCAGTTCTTGTCAGGAAGGCAGGTTGCAAGGCATTCATGTTTCAATATTCCTTAGTGGTAGTGCTGCCATCCCTATTTTTGTCTGTTAAAAATATTTCTGGGCCTGCTTATGAGAGAATACAGGCCAAAAAACATAGAGTAGGATGCACCTCTTTCCTCTAGATTACTTTATTTCTTACGTGCCTTAAGATGCTATGTATGCTAAATTTCTGACTGTAAGTTCCTATTTGTTTAAGGTAGAGAAATTATGAAGCTTTCTGGGCACTATGCCTATATAATACTGCATTTGGGTTTGCCCACACCATAGATTCTCTTATCAATCAAGTAAGTTGGTTGTTCTAAGCCAAGCCTGTTTTCACTTAATTTTTAATTGATAATCCCCTTTCAACAAAATCAGCTGAGCTGCACCACACCCTTAGGGTGCTGTTCCTGAGTTTGAGAGATATTAGGGAGGGCAACCTTTGAGACAAGGGGGGGGGAAGTTTTTTTTTCCTTTGTGTGTGTTGAGTTTCAGATGTGAGCTTTTCAGAGTTAGCATCTTCACTCTATGAAGCAAACTACACAGTGAGTGATATAACAGCACTACAACTCCCTCCTCACTTTCTGTTTTGTTTTGCCAAGCCTTGTAGGTTTCAAAGGCGGTTATGAGAATTTTCATCCACAGCAAATTTTCCTGATTGTACATTGAATATCTGGCTTTTAAACACCTGCTGAACCTCCAAACCAACATCCTGAATTGTTAATGGAATACCAGTGTGGGAGCTTTATGCCTCTTTCTTTCAGACTTTACAAATAAGGATTAGGGAGCCAGTGGCAAACATTATAAATAATTCAACCGTCCATCACTCTAACTAACAATCAGAGGAGAGCTCTTCCATCCTCCCACTGGATAGATAGATAAGAGAGGAGGAAAGAATCTGTCAGAAATGATTAAAAGATGTACTCTGTAACAAGCCTTCCACACATTAGGGCTGGCAGCTAAGAATCTGGTCACTCATATTTAACACATATTATTTCTATCTTCTTGTCAGTTTGTTCTGTGAGCTGTTTCTATTTGATTGGGCTAGAAGAGGGGCTGGAGAACAGCAGCTGAGCAAACACAAAAAGTCAGTCAGAAGAGAAATATGCTCTCAGCAGGCTGAGTCAGTACAATCCAGCTCAAATTTTTTAAAAGTTTGTGTGAGACAGAGAGAAGAGGAAGAAGAAGAGAAAGAAGTACGGGAGGGGGAGGGGGAGGGGGAGGCCTGGTAAATATCAATAACAAGAATAACAGTTTGTTGTTGTGTGCCTTCAAGTAATTTCCAACTTATAGTGACCCTATCACAGGGTTTTCTAGGACTTGAATGTGATGTGCCTAAAGTCACCCAGTGGGTTTTCATGGCCTTGTAGGAAATCAGACTCTAGTTTCTAGGGTTGTAGTCCTATATTCAAATCAATTTGTACATGTCCATTAATTTATTGTAAGCATTTCACTCCACTTTCATTTTCTTTTTTAAAGAAAGGAAAAGAAAGGACCCAACAGAAGTACACCAAAAACAGTGAAACATTATACAAATGAGACAAATGTTTAAAAAGTGACAGGATTAAAAGCAATAACCAAAAGCTTCCAAGAAAACAATTAAAAGAACTACCATTGAGTTTTAAATACATAAACAAAACCTATCCTATAAAGGAACACAGTGAGCTTCCCTTGGGAGGGAGCTGCAAAGGCTGAGCACAAGCTGGTGAAAATAGGCTCCATCATCTGAGTTTGATGTTAATTTATAGAGTTTGGGGACATGCTGGAGGTCTTGTGTTCAAGTTACTAAGTGTCCAGACTATGGGAGGAACAGGTCTTTCACATCTCCTCACCTCAAACCATACAGCACTTTAATTGGCTTGGAAATAGATGTGAATTTAGTGTAGTTGTTACAACAAGGGGGTCACAAAACAAGTTAATTGACTGCCCAGTGTATAAACACTATGTAATTTTCTAACACCATATGAACACTGTGCATCCAGGTCTTGGTAAGATATCCTTTGCACCTGCTGTTTTTTATGCATATTGTATTTTCATGGACTATGCAGAAGTAACAATGCCTATGTAAATTTTCCACTGAAGTCACAGTAACTATCTTATATTTGCTGTAGGGACTTGAGTTCTCCTTCTACTGCTCACTCCTATCTGTTTTCTTGGGAAGATGCCTCAGAAGATACAATATTGATCTTTGGAATTAGCCAGTAAGGTACCCTGCCTCCTCCTACACTGGGTCCTTCAGTATGGAGACCCATGCCATGATAAACACCATGATTTGGCATGTTGGTGATCTTCAGGAAGGTGCCTTTTGACAATAACATCTTATTCTTTCATCATTGTCTTGGCTTCCTCCTCTATTTCTCTTTCATTTCCTATCACACATCTAAAAATCTTGGGGATCTTTGGTTCTCCACATCCACTCATCCATGTACACACCTCAACATAGCGACCACCTGAAAACTGATAAATTTATACATCTTAGTTAATACTTTATGTTTGAATTCTTCTAGAACTCCCATGTGAATGCCATCTGTTTTGGAGAACTTGTTACTTTTTATCTATCCAGCAAACTCTGTTCCAGAAGCTCTGTTAGTCTATTCCATGCAAATACTCTGGCAATTTTTTCCCGTAGGTTTCAGCATAATTAAGTCTCACCAGCACAGGTGACAAAGACCACTGCCTATCCTCAGCAGAGTCCTCTGCTATAATATGTATTTAAAAGTAAGTATAGAAACCATTACCAATCACAAACTAGGGTACTGAGGCATAAGTTAGCAGCATATGACTTAAGATGTAACAGTCTTTAATACAGGGCTCTGAATTATGTGACCCTTCAGATGTTGCTGGACTGCAACTCCTAGAACTTTCACAATTAGGTAAGCTGGCTAAGGTTGCTAGGAGCTGCAGCCCAACAAATTCTTGAGGAACACATGGGCCCTTTCCCTTCCACCCTCCCAACCCACCATAGGGACAGAAAGATGGGACCACAACAATATGTGATGTTGTTGTGGTTCGGTCCTTCTCCTGTCTCCACATGCTGTTGCATCACAAATCATTGATGGATTTTCCCCATCAGTGATTTGCAATCAGGCCACTATCCTGCCACATGCCTACACTTAACTTCTCTGTGGTAGCCCTGGAAGTGCAATGGCTGCACTTCCTGCCCCAGAGCATTCTGGGACAGTACTTGGCTGTGCTGCGTCAGGAAGAGGCATAGCCATCACACTTCCTGGATTCAGGAGGAAGCCAGTGCAGAGAGGAGTGTTGTTGTTGTGCTGCCCTCCCGGCAGGGCTGACACCAGGACCTGCACTGGATGACCAGGTAAGGTGCGATAAAGGCCATGATTCCCACCTCAACTTTAGCATAACAGAATAACTCATAAATAAATCTGACTTCCTCATTGGTTAGATGGTTACAACATCTAGCATTTGTAGATTTTTGCTATAACATCCAACATTTGTAGACGGGACTTGTAGGATGCCCTCTGGGGGGAAGGACAACAAACTTCCCACAAGGTTTCCCTTTGCCTTTCACAAGCCCTATAATTTTCCAGAACTTCCTGAGAATTAGGAATGACTCCTAAACATATTTGAATCCATCTACCTATGTTCTATTATCCTGTTCCCCCTTTCACTAGAATTTGAATAAAGCCACAGCCATTTAAAAGATGCAAGTGATTCAGAAATTATAATACTCAAATGCATTTAAATGAAAAAGCAAAACATGCTCCTGTGTACATTCAGTTCACATAAAAATGTGATTACCAACACTTAAAAGCCTGCTAATCTGTATTTTGTTTTATGAAGAGCTAAATTTAATTTCCTTTAGAATTTAAAACAAGAAATTAATGGTGCTAGTTTATTAATTGGATTTTATGTGCAAGCTAAACTATAACCATTAAGATGTCTTTCTATATTATGTTTTAGAGATTTAACCAAGATCTACATGCATAGTTAGTGTTATTTATTTTCACAAATGAGCCTTGCTTTCCTGCTGAGTTGCTTCTGTTGCGTTGTAAATTATTGTGGCACATAAATATCTGGCCGATATACTGACACTACACAGAAGGCTGCTGTTTTACAGGTCAAGCATCTTAATGTCACAGATAAACTTTTCCTCAAACATCTTTTGTTTTTATTTTTCATTTAATGCTACAGATTAATTTTTCATGTTCACATATATATTCCTATGATCAACCTTTTAACCCTGAGAGCCTGCATAACAAAAATCAATAATAATCATAGAATGTATAAGTTAGACTCTGTTGCTTCTGCTTTTATTTTTCCAACAGCTATGCAAAATAGCCTCTATTCTTCCACCTTCCTTAGTCTGTAGTAAAAACTTCTGTTCTTTCACTTCTTCCCTAGTCTAGTATGAAATTCCCAAGTATACAACATAATCAGAAGGTGGAATTGCTACAAACTCCGTTTATTTTTTAGGCTTTGCCCATGCCAGCAAGGTTGAAAGAGAAAGAGAAGATTCTATTCAGTTTTTTCAATAATATAAAGGAGATAAAGGCTAGAATCTTATTGTTAGTCCTGATCAGAGTTAGATCTTTTGGATTAATGGGATCTACCTACTAAGAACCAGTGTGGTATAGTAGTTTTGAGTGTTAGACTATGACCTTTGAGACAAGGGATCAATTCCCTGCTTAGCTGTGGAAACCCATAAGGTGACCTTGGGTGCATCACAAACACACAGCCCCAGAAAACCTTACAGTTGTCCTACATCAGAAATGACTTGAAGGCACACAATAACAACAGCAAACCCATTTTGACTCACCATTCAAAAGTTGATTCAATGCATCTGCTTTAATTGGGACTAACCAATACCACTCAGCGCATAGTGCTATTTCTTTGAACTTTACAGGAACTACCCAATCAATATTCTGATTTTTTATTAGGTAACTTGCTCTGTTAAACAGCAGTGAGAAGATAGTAATCATTTGAAACATTTTCCCCCAATAAGGCCATATTTACATAAGAACAGGAAGAGCATTTCAGTTCATTTTTTTAAAAAAAAGTTGGGGTGTACAAAAACATATACTGTACCAGCACTACCAGGTGAATGACACTGTATATTGAACAAAAATTAGACTGTACAAACTATACTCTTAAACGGAATGATAAATCAGAAAATACAAATATACAGCACAGGCTAATAGAGGCTTAGGGCCTTTCTGCACTATACTGTTATAGTGCTATTATTCCATTTTCAACATCCTGTGGAATTTCAAGATTTGTAGTTTACTGAGGCCAAATAGCTTTCTGGTTGAGAATTCTAAGTTCCCCTCCCTAAACTGCAAACCCCAGTTCATGGGATGTTGAAAGTGGAATAACAGCACTATAACAGTGTAGTGTGGAAAGGCCCTTAGTGTGGTTGTTGCACTATACTTATGTACAAAAACATGCCAAATTTCAACTGAGGAAGAATTGAAACTGACTGATTTGCTTGATTCTAGGGATGTGAGACAACTTTATTTCAGTTCATTTTCTGACGGAATGAAACCAGACTTAGAAAAATTCAGCACACATTGAAATTTAAACTAACAGATATGGTCATCACTAATATTGGTTGTCCTCTCCCCCCATAATAATTATTTCAACCAAACAGTATACTATCTGGCATCCTGCATCAGAAGTCATATGTCTGGCATGTTAGCTACATCTTTGTAGATGCATCTCATGTTGCTACACCCTCAAACCTTCACCTTTTAAGCAATGTAGCTCTCAACATGGCTCCCATGTTACCTGGAGACTTCAGGGATCAGTAGATATGTTTCCAGCTATTTTCCCATAACTGGACATGCCACATATCATCTGCAGAGACTTCTCGAGGACCTTTGGAGGTCCATCTGAATGGGTGTTGCAACAGATCCAACTTCAGGAAAATGTCTGGACACATATCTGCTGATCATGTGGCTCTCCAATTGAAAAAATGTTCAAAAGATATTCAAAAAATGACTTTTTTTGAGAATCAAGAAACACTAAGGAGAATTCTTGATTGATGAGAATCTTTGCAGTTCAGGATTTACTCTGTACAAAATTCTCTTATGGTTCTTTTCCATAGAAAACAACTTTTTTCTACACAGAAAGTTGTTGTTGTTGTTGGTTTTTGTACAGAAAGTAATGTTTCTGCACAGAAAATTGTGTTTCATGTATAAACAATGCTGCAGTTGAGGCATTCCACACATACTTTGCATGTGCTTGATGTTCACAAAAAGCAACATTTTTGGCATTATTCCTGTGCAGATATTTCCATTTTCTTTGCAAAATAACCATGCACAAATTCTACACAGAATAAGTCCTGAACTGCAAATAGGCTTTGACAGCTGTGCAATTTTCAAAGTCTTTCTTGCAATGCGAAGAAAATTGCTAAAAATTTTCATTGCTTCCTTGGAGAAGATATTCAGTGAATGAATTAGATCCTTACTTTTCACCAATACAAAATGACTAAATCGAGGGGGGGTTGTCACTTAAAAAGGCAGGTTTGAGGCATTTGTTTTGTTGTGTGGTAAATGGAGAATTTTGATCTCTTCAGTGAGCAAGTGAGTTATGACACTTGCACTACTGTAGCTAGCCTGACATAGTGGTTTGAGGCTTGGACTACAGACCCTGGAGATGAGGGTTCAATTCCTCATTCAGCCATGAAAACCTTGGGCACATCACGAACTCTCAGCTCCAGAAAAACCTATGATAAGTTTGCCTTAGAGGCACCGTAAGTTGAAAATGACTTGAAAGAACATAATGTGAAGAACCATGGAGGGCAGGGGAAGCAACAGAGCTGCCCTAGCAACCAAGAGGATTTAAATTGATGGGTTGTTGACTATGAAACCCAGGCTAGCCAGAGGAAGGGACTAGGTGGTGGGAGTGAGGCTAACAGAAAAATAATTGAAACAGGGTTTTGAAGGAAGAGTTTAGAGAGAGAGAGGGAGATCCATCTGGGAATTTGAGGAGAGACAAAGAGGAGTGTGAAAGAGTGAAAAAGCTAGGGAAGTGTATGCTGGGTTAGAGCTACAAGCGTTTTGCTGTTTGCTAATCTTTAATTTGTCAACTACCTTTTCCCTTGTCAGTTTGTTCAATAAAGATTTTGTTATATTTTTCTAAAGAGCAGTCTTCATAAAGTGCCTCTTTGATCTGGATTGGTTATACACACTACATAGTGACACAATAATTGGGATTAACCAAAACACGCTTTACCCTATATCTACTAGGGAAAGCAGTAGAGAGATATAAATGTGTAGAGGGAGCCAGTGGGTGGCAAGAATATAGAAGGGTGCTCGTTCTCTAGGATTCAAAGCAGACCTGATTGTCATAACCCTGGCTTGGCTCAGATCTCCACATTTTGACACATAACACCAACAAAAATAGCGTGCTCGTCTTAAAACACTAAATTAATTTAAAGTTAGTACTAATTTATTTGAAATAATCTACTTCTTCTCAGTGTTGCTAGCTGTAAAGTCAACTTGCCTCCACAACCAGAAAACAAAGTCCAGCTCTACTTCATACCCACCAATTAGGTCTAGCAGAAGTCAACCTTTCTTTGGACAGGAGATTAGAACAGAGAGTCAGAGAAGACAGAAAGTCAGTGAGTTGTCTGAAATGATAATACAAACACAGTACCATCATTTATGCTATAATTAAAGCTTTTCACTATCTAACTTTTAAAAAAAAGCACCTTATAACTACACCATTAATGATTATTTCATTTTTATAGTTCTTTCCTGTTATTCGGAAAAACATGTTAGCTCACAGTATGGTAAGTGACCTTATTGGCTTTTAATATTAAGTCACAAGTTATCAGGTATAAAGTACTTTGTAGACAGTAAGGTGACATGTTGATGCTATTTGTGGATATTTCATGCCAATCAGATCATCATATTCTAAGCAGTACACATGTTTGACCCAAAGAAAACACTGTCAAGTGCCAACTGGAAGAGCAGAGCTTGGGGAGGGACAAAGTTTTTAAAAATCTTGATAGAAGATTCATTCAAATATCAAGGCCAAATATTCATTTCCTTCTAATCCTTTCATTTGCTCAACAATGCATTGATATTAATAGAATTTCAAGAGGGACCTCAACCTGGAGCTACAGAACCGATGAGTAATCTGGACATTTGCGTAGTTAAGTTCCATTGGACTCACATCTCTTAACAATAAGCAGAAACCCAGGAAATTAATTATTTAATTTGAACCAATCCTTTTAAAAGGCTGGTGTTGTTAACAGGAGTTTGAGGTGTGTGAACAACATATATTTAACCAGTATTCAATATCATCTTGTGATTTCTATATCATAGAGTTTTGTACATTAACTTAGAACATATTTTACCATTTCTGTGGAATTTCTGCATGATAGGGTAAGAAAAAGAAAAATCAGAATTATCATGTGCTTTGTTTTTGAAATCCGAGCAAAAAATCCATAAGGTATGTGCTTAATTTTGATTTTTTCTTGTTGTTTATTTGCTCTCACGTGGTAGACAAATAGAAAAAGAAAACTCACAAATGAGCTTAATAACTGTTGCCTGGAATAGATTTATGATAGATTAGAAAGATAAGTTCAGGGTTAGTTTAGTGAGCATTTTAATGAAATGTGATTAATTCCCAATAATAAAGAAAAAGTGAGCTACAGTCATCAAAATACAAACTCTGTTGCACATTGAAATTGTAGAATTATGTAACTGACACCTCTGGAGGGCAGTAAGAAAACAGTTCTTGAGCCCATCTTTCTTACAAATGACATTCTTGAAAAGTGAATCACTTTCAAATTTGAGTAATCAAGAAAGTAGCATTTCAACATCTCATCAGGCCCCAAAAGGCTGCCAGATATAGAGATGGAGGCAAAAATCTTTCAGTTTTTCCCAAATTATGATTTCACTTATCTACAAGTTATTTCAATCAAAATCATGAAGAAATCTGTGAAATTTCTATACAACTGGAGATCTTTCAGCAACATGAGTTTTGAGAGAATGGTGAAGAAGGGCTGGAGAAACATGGACTATTGGTGTCACATCCTAGCAGGATGTCTGCAGTAAAAAATGGAATAAAACCTGAGCTGCATGAGAACAGGATTCTTCTCTAGCCAATCCTATTGTACCATGTGTGCCTGCATACAACAGGCAAGATAAAGAGCAGCTGCCTCCAGATTTGCTTGTGGAGCATCTGTGAACAGCAAAACAAGAAAAAAAAAAAAAGGAGAAAAGACAAGCTTGCTTTACCCACTGTCTCCCAACATATGAAAAACTATAAATCTATACATTTGGTCATCAAATTGGAAATCATAAGAAAAATTCAGGCTGGTAAAAGAAAAAGTCATTCCAGGCTGCAATTTGGAAGAAGCCTTCAAATGGTATATGGTAGAAAATGACTGACCTGACCTGATTGTTTTGTTTCACTTTGAATAACATGTTCACATGAACTGTTCATCTTGTTTGTGCTGTAAAATGTATTTCTATTCCTTCTAAGTTATTGCTGACCACCCATGAAATAATGAGACAATAGAGGTTGGGAAGAAATATTGGCCACTTTATTTGGTTATCACTTATTTAAGATTTTTTCTTTGAGATAGCCAAAGGATGAGTGGGAAAACCTGGTGCAAGAATGGCAGAGGCAGGAGTCTCCCCTAGACCTCTTACACAGACTCCCCTGGGTGATAGACCTGAGCTGTAATGTTGAAACCATAAGCTGGGTTGTTTCCTGAGCAGCAACTACTAAAAGAACAACCTGGGTCCAGCCAACAAGTCAGCTGACTTAAAGTGAGGGTTAAAGCCTCAGGCCATCTCAAAGGCCACCTCTTTCCCTGCCCCCCTCAGGTCTCACAACACATAGGGGCAAATTCAGAGGGCTCTCCTTCACCAAATGGGTGTCATAGATATTCCCCAGACTCTCCCTTTCTCCCCCAACACCTGCTACAGATAAGGACAAGTGTCTGCTCAGTCCTTGTCTCCCATCAGGCTGGCCAACAGGGCCCTTACCCCTCACTGCAAATCTCCAAGGAACATATTGATCCCTTATATGGACAAATAAACCCCATCAGCTCTATAAAGCTCCAGCCATTGAAAAATTAGATCAGGATGTGGCATAAAGTGGCTGAAGCCCCTGGCCAGGGCATTCCAAATTTCCCTATTAACTCTTCACCTGGCAATGTTGATGTACCTCAGCAATCCCTCACCAGGCCACACCTGTCTGGGCACAATGGCAGAAAACAGTAAGGATACCCTGGGCCAAGAAGCGTGAATAAATTGGATGTAATGAATTGCTTGGATGATCAGGGCTTTCCCCTTTAACAATCCCAGGTCACTGTCACCCAAGTGGATTACCAACACATGCAGAGGAGGCTCATAGAGCTCCTCAAACAGCAAGTGTAGATGGCCATTCCAGTACAGAGCTTCTTACCAAGACACTTGACTGTGCCTACATCACCCAATTCCAGATGAGATCCAAAGCATGCCTGCTGCTCTGCCCCATAAATAAAGCCATGGCTGCAAATTGTCTCACTGGCTATAAGCTAGAATCTGCAACACAACAGACAACCAGAATACATCTCAGGATTGCAATGTGCTAATATATCTCTAATAAGATGTAGACCTCTGGCACCCAATCTTTTGAATAGATTTTTTTTTGGTGGTGGGGTGCCTAAGGCAGCTGCCATGGAACTCATGCCAGTTCAAAAAGAATGAGTGCCAAACTTGTCACCATTAAGGCCCAGCAGCAAGAATGTCCTGGAGGTATTGGTCCAGAATTGACACTTGGTGAGGGGGGACCCTTCATCTGGGAAGGCAAGTTATGGCTGGCAGCAGGCACTATGGGTTCAGGCCAACTGGCCATGCTAAGAGACTCTAGATGTGCAGCTGCTAAGGAAACACAGGGATTCACTTCTTAACCACTAGGCCAAATGCAGCAGCTGAGTTCTTGAGTTCCCACTCCCTCTCTACCTGCCCCAGAAAATGAGGAAGCAGAAGCAGACACAAGAGAAATGAGCTAGTGAATCCAGCAGCATGCATGTCCCTCCTCCCAAAATTTATATATTTATAATTGAAAAGAACTTGAGATTTAAAGCATTTGGATGAGTAGGAAACCAAAAGTGGCAAATTTTTCAATTGCTAGTTAGCACAGTTACATTACTAAAAGGCTTGAGACCTACTGACTCCAATGAGTAAAGGAAGCTGTTTCCTTGTCATGCATAATAAGTTAAGGAGCAGAGAAAGTATGACATTAGTGACCATAAGATTCATGGCAGAACTTCTGCTGATTTTCTTTTGTCACTCCTTACCATTTATAACACAGAAAAGGGGATACTTATTTGTGACTGTCTTTCATCCCATAGCAGAGAGACTTCTTAAAATCTGTCTATTATCTTTCCAGGTTTGAGATTTCTTGAAACTGAAATACTGCATTTGAAATGAAAATTAATTGTACTTTCAGTGAATTGTGGTTGTCCCTCACTTTTTGTCTATCAGACAGAAGGTTCCATGGCATAAGATGGGCCTTTCCCAAAGTTTAGTTGTAAACTAAATCTTCATGAGATAATCTGTGTTTTATAATCTGCCCTTCAGAGTTTCAAAGAAATCAGTTATGCACAGACACCGGCAGTGATGGTCTCAGACCTGTATTTTGCCACTGCTTTTGTATATAAATTCACCATCAAAAATACAAATGCTGGGTTCAAAATTACATATTGATCTCTACACCAGAGATTAGGGGAAAGTAGATTACCTTCAAACTCTGTGGTTTAAAAGAGGCAAAAAGCATGAAAAAAACCTCTCCCTTCCCATAATCATGCAGTAATTTTGATCCATTGATTAATTTCACTTTATGTTAAATATACCTATAGTATCATTCATCTTCTATAACCAATATCTGCCATATACTTTTTCTCTGATTCTCTACATACCTAGTATTTCTGTGTCCTCGGTAGTAATCTTCTCTTCAATATGCAAATATCCCTCACTTTATTAATTTCAAGAACCATTGTACAGTTTGACAGCACAGGTTACTCTGGCTGCTGTTTCTCACCTCTTAGCAGGGTTGGCCATATTGATTATCTCACCATTTCAAGGATTGCACAATGAATGGGTGATATTATAATGAAAAAAAAAGTGTGATGATGTGATGACCCTGTAAGTAGATAGATGAATCTGACAGTTTTGCTTTCTATCACATTTAAGCTTTTCAAAATCTCAAGCTTTTTCTGTTGAATGCTTAGGAAGTATGTGAATTTTGCTAGCTTACTGAAAACAAAACTAAATGAAACTTTTAAATATTATCTACACTGGCCAAACTGAATAGGCAGAAATATTTTTGGTGTAAAAGAAATCATATTGTACCTGTCTGCCAAGTAGCTGTTAAAGTAAGGCCAAAAAGATGAATATGTCAGGTTTTCATGAATGGAATACATTTTCCAAACATCTTTCATGGCTATTGTCATCTTGTAATATCTCACTGTTAATCAATAATGCTCTTTGCACTGAGTTTGAAATGGAGTTATGTTAGATCCCAGAGCTTGAGAGTAATGAGTTATAAGCAACCTGCTTGAAAATGTAATGAGGTTTTAATGAAATTGTATTTCAAACATAATGGAACAAAGAGAAACATTGTTACTTTTGGTCATACCAGTTTCTATTTACTTTAAAATTACTTTCAAAGGGCATTTTTGGAGACATTATTCAATTTTAATGCTGCTGTTATTGAATTATTCAGTTTTAATGTCTTTATTTTATCAACCCTAACTTTGCTCCACAGAAATCATAACAGTAATAGTAACACATCATGCTCTGGGAGAAACACAGGTTAACAATAAAATAAAATACACATTATTTTTAAGTACAAAAGTAACTTTCCATACTTGATCTGAAAAAGTGAAAGCCCAGTCTACTAATGCTTTGAACTGGAAGTGAATAGCAGACAGCAAAACTCATTGAGGGAGCTGAGTTATGTTAATCCATCCTAATTTGATTTGTATAGATTCTGTTTTCCATATGCTAAAGACCAGTTCAGTATCTATTTTCCAGAAGTATGTGTCTGTCTTTCCAAAAGCCAATTTATTATTCAGGAATGTACTTTGTACAGTGCAGAAAGCACAAGGAAATGGCCAGATTTTCAGCACACAGAATTTCTCAAACTATATACATTTTGTGTTATGACTACCTGGCTAATGACAGTTGATTTGAGCAACCATTAAACTTTCAACCAAATGTACTACTACTAGACGTGCAGTGCCGATCACCCAAGATAAAGCAGGTGGAGTGGGACAAAAATGTTTCTGAAAGTTGTTTAAGCTGTTAAAAAGTGAGCTTATAAAGTGAAAGGCACTGCAGATATGAGCCCATTCTTTGACAGTCCCAAACTCTTAGGGGATTGATGAAGTTTGCAAAAAAAGGGAGTTGTGAATCTTTTTGAACAAAAGAATACAACCTGTTGCAAATATGGAATGCAGTTGTCCAAGATCCTGTTGCAAATGCAAGATCCTTGTGATCACCTCTTGTTGTTGTGTGCCTTCAGGTCAATTCCAACTTACGGAGACACTAGTGTGAACCTATTGTGGAGCTTTCTTGGGAAGATTTGTTCAGAGGAGATATTCCCTTGCCCTCCTCTGAGGCTGAGAAGTGTGACTTGTTGATGGTCACCCAGTGGGTTTTCATAGCTAAGTGGGGATTCAATCCTGGTCTCCACCGCCATAGGCCATTTCTGCACTACACTTTTATAGTGCAATTATTCCACTTTCAACATCCTATGGAATACTGGGGTTTGCAGTTTAGGGAGGGGCCATCTGGCCCCTCCCTAAACTGCAAACCCCAGGATTCCATAGGATGTTGAAAGTGGAATAATCACACTATAAGAGTGTAGGGCAGAAATGGCCATAGTCCACTGCTCAAACTACTATACCATGATGGATATGGATGCATCATAAACTAATGCAGAAGAAAAATCACATTTCAAGTAGGTATTCCTGGAAGATAAGAAAATACTCAGTATTATGGCATAATCCATATATCTGGATCGTGTAACCTGAATAACCACGCTGGAATCTTGTTATGCTGGCATTACTCATGATTACATTATTGTTGGTTTTGCTTTTTAGACACTGTCAGATGCAGGGAGGGTATCCAAGCACTTCTCACTTCATTTACAGAGCAGTGGATGAGCTAAAGGCCAGTTAGTGTGTATGCACAGCTAATGCCCCTCTCCCATGATCCAGAAGCTGCATCACTTGAACAGATCTGTTCACACCGAATCACTTGAATTGCCTTCCTGCATTGAACAGAATGTTGACCTCAGTGTCACATAGTATACAATTCAGGTGTGTTCTGTTAAACACAAAGAATGCAGTCAAGGAGTTGCTAGAGGCAATACTGAAATCTTGCATGTGTGCTCTCTCTCTTTCTCTTTCTCTTTCTCTGCCAATTTCTCTGTAAGTCAAAAGAAGAAAAAGGTAACTCTCAGATGCTTTCCATTTAGGAAAAAACAAAACAACAATAGTAAAATCTGCCCGTGCAGGAGTAGCTATCATGAGCAGTAGAGACCCACCTAGCAACAGGCTGCCAGGCAGCCAGAATGCCCACTCCAGAGAGAAATCCAGGCCCTTTAGAGTGAAGGAGGGGTTGAAGGCCTCAGGAAAAAAATGCATAAATAGGAACACTGATTTGGTTGAGGAGTCAGACGTCCAGAAGAGGGGCTAAAACTCAGTCCTTCAGCCAGTCAGTTTTTCAGTCAACCGGGGGGGGGGGTGTTTCTCAGACAAAGCCTAGAAAAGGGGCAGAAAAGAAATCAACCCACTTTTGAATCTGGTCAGATAGAGTGACCTAGATTTGGAAACTGAACTTGTGGCAAATGGGTAGACAGAGGGCTGTATGTGAGAGAGACCTGTGCCTTTATGCTGATGGAAAGATATAAGAAACTGTTTTCTGAAGATCTGTTTGAGCTTGGACATACATAAAAGAATAATAATTTATTCTGCTTGTTGTTTTTATAAAGATTACAATATATTTTCATAAATATTGACTCAGTTGAATAATTTTCAGTAGTTCTTATCAAGCAGAAACACACTGCCCTAGATCAGTAAATCATTCTAAATAACAACTGAAAGCTTTTACCCTTTTTACATGAAGGTAGTGTTTAAAGGCAAAGGCAAAGCTGAATAAAATGGTAAAGTACTTTAGCAGACTGCGAGTGGCAGGAGCTGCCATACCAGTCTGTGTGGGGAAAAAAGTCAGGCCTTGTCACAGACGGCATTCCTCTCAAGACATAGAAATTTATCTGCCACTCTGAAAGCTGCTGGAGATGGCCTCCATTTTCACAGCAGAGAACAGTCCCACCAAAAAAAAAAAGCATTTGTAGGGGGAATATTCACTACAGTCTAGATTAGTAATTAGACTTCCCGCCTTCATCCTTCAGCTTATACAGCTCCTTGAAATGTTAGTTTGTTATGCTGTTTGTACAAACATTGAAATATGCAGCTTAAGCTCCCCACATCCATACTCCAATAGAAGAAAGCATCTACAATAGCAAAGAGCAAAGCCATTTGGTAATGGCACATTATTCTTCGAAGACTCTGACATGAATAAAATAAAATACCCGAGTATTCACGTTAATTCTTGCTGGAAGAAAAATCTATTAAAATAAAGTAATTATCCTCAAGACATTTTTTTTGAGAACTGCCAGTAAATTTTAATTAGAGCTGCATAATAATTCCATTGTGCAGTTTAATAAATTAGACTTAAATGTGCCAAATGGCTTTTTAAATAAAAAAGAGACTTAATACAAGATTTTGTTGTTTAGAATGTTAAATCTAAATTTCATTAAATGCTACATAAAATCATGGGATGGGATTTAAGGTTGCTACTTTACCGCTGCCCCAAAGTGGAAAGATTCTGAGAATGGGCTTTATGACAGCAATGGTCACATGGTATGTTTTTCACTAGGGTAAATTTTAGGGAAAGCAAGCAATAGGACAGAAACAGACAAGTTACTGTAGGAAAGAGTCAGAAATGGATGTACTGACATAGGAAAACTGTAACTACCAAGAAGTGAATTCTCAGATACTTTGGTTTATATGCAGTTTATATCCAGTTTCTAGTTCCATTTAGATTAGAACTACTAAAACAAATGCTGAACACTAAGTCAATACTTATGTAAATCCCATTGATTAAATGGCTCTTCTTTAGTTGTGACTTGCAATTGGGTTTAGCAGCTTTAATATACTACACCTGGGCCACAGAACTGGCAAACCCACCTCTGGGTATTCTTTGCCTAAGAAAACCTTAAGAACTTCATGGAGTCCTCATAAGTCCGCAGGTGATTAGAAGGCACATACACATACTCTGACTTTCAACAGGCTATATTTGGCCTATGGTCTCCTAGGCAGGGCTCCTATATTTTTTTCCTGACAGGTTAAACTTACATTCTGTCTAATTTCAGTGAACTTCCCCATCCATTCTACTTTTTGCCCTATTGTCAGCTGCTTGCTGTGAAACTGAGACAGGCAAGTATTTTGTTTCATTTCATTTTTGAGCCCAATTTATCCAAATGTGCAAAGTTATTCATATCTGGGATAGAAAGAATCTGACAGTTGAAAGCAATGGAAGAAACCAAAATTGACAGTTCCATCCATTGAGAGCTTTGAGTACTTAACTATTAAAGGTATGGCTTTAAATCTGTGTAAGTTTAGCTATGTTTGTTTTACAGAATTATGGTTATCACACACACACACACACCTTTTTTTTTTCAGGCTTATTGTCTTTATCAGTTACATAGCAGGCAGGTACAGTGTGGTCCACTCTGTGCTGGAATACCTATATCTATTAGATTTAACCGGAATAGATGGGTGAATATTTTGTCTCAGGGTGATTTCAAAACTTCACGAGTTTCTGCATATTTGGCATGGAAATAATTTTTTTTTTTTAGGGATGAATATGGAAAATGGTGAAACAGGTTTTTTTTTGTCTTTATTGTAAAGTCCAGAATAATTAACTTCAGAGTTCTAAAATAAATATTAAATTCCTGCCAGACTTTTGAACTGTAACCATATTATTCAATCATGATTCTCAACATTCCAACATGAGGATGATCATCTGATAATGTGTTATACAATTAAGCTACTATCAAAAATACACTGCTATTGCATTTCAGCCCACAGAGAGAATGAAATACTAGCAACCATTGCATGTTCAATACTATTGAATGTATATAATATTGTAAAATATTTACTTTGCCCAGTAAAGAATCAGATAAATACACAGTGTTCATTCAGGCTGACCCAAAGAATATACAAAACTGCGTATGTGTTATTTGGAGAAGCTCTATTAGGTCACACTTTTATTTGATTTTCTTACTGAAAGGATAAGAGAAATGGATGCTAATTCATGCACATACACAGGCCATCAAATATGCCAAATATCTACCCTGTGTGTACAAAAACTGTTGTGCTAAGGAAGTAATTTGATCGGAAGATAATTTTTAGAAAGAAAAGCTGTCATGCAAGTAAAATGAGCTTTTCATATGGAATGAAAGAAACAGGCTACATAAGATACAACACACAGTCTGCATTATATGTTGTTAAGTAGTGTGACTGTGGAAAACTTGTCATAGTTTTAAAACTGTCAGAGTTTGTCCTTCATCTGTTCAAAAATTGCTGTTTATTTGTTTGTTTTTCGACAAAGTGGAACAAGAGAACACCAGCTAAGGTAATCCTACTCAAAATTATGCCCCTTGGACTGTTGGCTGGTCTGCGAGGCACTGGCTGCCAGTCCATGCGGAGTTCCTGGGTGGGTGGGGGGGAGCAATGGTTCTAACCAATAGACAAAACTATGGTACTGGTCCCTGGCACACTAGAAAAAAAATTGTGGCTCCTTTAAATCAGATTAGTCTGAGAAGGGTTGCTCTGAGGAATGTCTAAAGCTTTGGGGCAAAACTATATTACCATATATTTCAGACCCAAGGACTTTTGTTAAACATTGTTCTAATAATAAGATGAAATGGATTTTCTGATATCTGTTGATAAGATGCTGATCCATGGAGCACACACACACATGCATAGATACAGATATGAAGGATTTCCATAGTAATGAATATCTAAGATCATATTATCTCCACTATTTGTCTTATACTGTCAGAGTGCAAACGACAGGAAGGCAAACTGCTGAGTAGCACATCATAGTATTTAATCTCTATATAATAAACATTTAGACACAGATGGAAAAGAGTAATGTGAAATTATGATTCTGAGTCAAAGTTTAGTACATTTCATGTGACAACTTAAAAAAGAGAAATTGTATTTATCACCAACTATTCTTCTAGCCTTTTACACAAGTACTTTAAAATGTTGAGACTATCTCCCTCGAATGCACTACAATTTGGAGAAGATTTAAACAATATTGCCCCCTTATAATAACGAACTTAAGAGGTAAAAGTGTGGGGGGATGTAGCTTGGTTGGCATTTGGTCAGCTGCATGAGGGTGACAGGGACGATAGTTCTTTGGATCTTCTCATACTGATCAGCCCCACACTACACTGTTTTAGTACTGTTATTCTACTTTCAAAATCCTTTGGAATTCTGGAGTTTGTAGTTTACCGAGGCTAAAGAGCTCTCTGGCTGAGAATTCTAAATGCCCCTCCCTGAACTGCTAACCTCAGGATTCCACAGGACGTTGAAAGTGGAATATCAGTACTAAAACAACGTAGTGTGGAAATGGCCTTAGTGTGTGACTTTCCACTTCCCCATTTCACCAGAAATTGATAATTTGGAGAGGATTTAAGTACTATTGCCCCCTCCATAAGAACAACTCAGAAGCTAGAAGTCAAGAGAAGTGGAGCAAAAGGAGATCACAAAAAAATATCAGGTATCAGAATGTCCTGGGAAGCCTGAAGATTTCAGAGCCTGCAACAAATACAGTGAAATGGGGAGTGGGTGTGGTTAATAGCCACATAATGTTGATTCTCAATTGCACTCCGTAAAATATAAGATAGGGTTAAAGAGTGCCTTGCTTGGATGAAATTGCTTAAAGGAATCAGAAGAGGAACACTTTGGCCATGATCCTACACTGTCCTGGTATTATCTAAAGCTCTACCAAGTCTACCTCTGCCTTCCTCTCACCACACACAAATTCACAGATGGAATTCAGCTGCTGGTACATGCTCCCATAGCCATTTAGTGTGTGAGGAAGGAAGAAGCCACAAACATGGAGAAGATTTTATCCTCTGGGACCCATGCCCATGTGAATTTGAGAGAACTCTCTACTTTTGCTCATAAGAATCTTGAAAGCTTATAGGTATTACAACTGCCTGCTTTGTACATCAGTTGACACACAGTAAGAGGATGGAGCCATTTAAAATCCTATTTTCACCAAATGTAAAGACTTGGATACCTGATTACCTGCTGAATATATATATTATGCTTACAGCCTTAGTTCTCCTAAACACAGCTTTGATTAGCTAGAAATGCAATTATTTTTATAATGTTACTTTGAAGACAAGATTGTAAGAATAGCATTGACCTTTTTTCCCTGCTTGCTATTTTAAAAGATATTTTCGCTAGACAAGCTGAAGATTTGGTGGAGAAATAAATGCTCCGGTTGCATTTAAACTCTGTAAAAGACAGGCTAGCTATGTTTTTAGACATTTACATCAGAGTAATTATAGTGCTATATTAAAGCTCTGCATTCATTAAGAGGATTTGAAGCAATTATACAAGAACACACACTTGTGCCTGTGTGTAAGAGAGAAATAGAACAGAATAAGACAAAGAACTGAAATGTTATCAGGTGTTGGTAGTTTGGTCTCATTTAAATTGGTACTTATTGCCTCATTTGAGGATAATAACGATATGAAAAAGATGGGGTTGTAATAATGTGAGCAGATGCACATAATCGGATTTGGTATAGGTACTGTAGCATGTGTTCATAAACACACTCATTTTCTTCTTTCATTCTCTCAGTGTGAGTTCAGCAGAAATATGTGATAATAATCAGGTTTGCACCCACACTACTTTTGGAATGAGCCTTTGGAGTATGAGACCTACGTATATGGAGTGCTTGTTTGGTGTGAGAAAATCCTGTGTTGTAGGCAAAATAATGCAGATTCAAAAATCCTCTTTATGGAAACATAGATCAGCAATGCATACCAGTACACACATCTTAGGTGACTCTAAATGTTACCAAACTTTATCATCTCTTGTTTCATGATACAAATCTGGGAGACACATAATTCGGATTTGAAGTAAAAGGTGGGCATTGTGCTCCCTCAAATTCATACCTGGCTGAGATTTTAATCTAAATTAGAGAAGTTTACTCTTCTGTTACCCTGCTTGCTGGGGGTCCAATAGGGAATTCCAAATGCCTGTCAAAATTATCACTTGTGGGGAAAATTAGCTATGAACACTGCTGTAGCAATGCAAAGAGGGCAGGGTAATTAAGGATCTTGAGCCCAGCTTTACGGAGTTGGATCACAGAGAATCAGGCTAGCTGTTCCAATTTAAGTATTTTATTGAAAAAGATGTCAAAATCCATACAGTCACTCTTGTTGCACTCACTCACACAATCATACAAGATTTTATAGAAATTAAAAAGAAGTGAAAATTAAGAGAGAGAATGACATAGGGGTTTGGGTAATACTGTACCAATCCAGAAGTCTTCGGCTGGGAAAGGACAAGCGAAAAGCCCAACTCAGCCTAAGGGTAGGGCTGAGGTGAGCTTTCCACTGGCAGAGGGATTGTTTGCAAGTCTGGGAGAACTCTGAAATGGAGGAGAAAAGGGGGTTCTAGTTATAGTGCTGAATATGTCCTGGGGACCAGATGGCTAAATTTTTATGAAGATGGATCTCAGCTTTGTAGTTCAAAGAAAATACAGCCAGGCATCTTAGTAGTTTCCTCAAGATGACTATTTCATCTGGGGATGCATACCTCCAAGGTGTAACATTCCTGGCTGTTTGACATGTTAATTTGATCCCAGAGATCTGTTGTCTCCTGTTGGCGCTATTATTGCTGAAAATCCATTCAAATCGTCTGTGGGAACCATTTCCGAGATTCATCTAGGATATGTAACAGAAAACAGAGCTACCCTTTGATCTATATCCATAGTTCTACTTGCCTACGTGTCCTTCCAGTAGATCTCTATGGCTCACTATGTTTGATATAAAATAATTATGCTCCTCAGGACATAGTATATAGGTGTGGTAACAATTCTCCCTAGTCTACAATGGAGAAATCATCCAAATACCAAGCATTGCTTGCAAGTCCTTAACCTTCTACCCTTCTAAAGTCTGCAACTAAGGACTGACGTGTTGCAGTCCTTTCCCCATCACTCTCCATGCATCAGAGGCACTGGGAAAACATTTCCTTGCATTCCAGTCATCTGATTTTCTGCAAGCCATCTCCAGGACAGGGTAAACTGGAGTGTTGTTTGTCCTATTCTCTCTTTGTTTCAGTGCTGCCAGAGCTAAGGCTTATGAGGAGAAGAGACAAAAGGCAAACATGGAAGAGTAAGGGGAGGAATCTAAAGCTAACAAAGAGAATGGAGAAGAGATCTACAATTCAACCTAGTTCAGACTTCCTCAGAATAAGCAAGGCTGTTTCCCAGTTTTAAAAGTAGCTCAATATTTCTTTCAAGTGTATCATAAGAAAACAGCCTCTCTCTGTGGTGTGTGTATCAGCCATCAATAATTGTTTGGAGATCCTAAAATTATCATAGGGTTTTCTTGGCAAGATTTCTTCAGAGAGGTTTTGTCTTTGCCTTCTTTTGAGGCTCTGAGAGTGTGACTTGCCCAAGGTAACACAGTGGGTTTCCATGGCCAAACAGGGATTTGAACCTTAGTCTCCAGAGTTGTAGTCCAATGCTCAAACCACTAGACCATGCTGGCTGCTCATTAATTGTCATCTATAATAAATGGATCTTTTATTATAGATTATACATGTATGTGAATATGGATTCATCTGTGCTATTTTAAACAATTAAATTGCTGCCAGGTATGGTTGAAGAGCTACTGCATTTATGCAAATTGCACACAATTTATATCCATAATCTGAATCAGTTTCTAAATGGTTTCTAAATATGACCTCATTGTTCAGACATTTGTTGAGGAATTTGGACTATTCCATTTTATCCTTTTTTCTGCCAACACCCCTGTGATTACTTTTTCAGTAGCAAAACTTTGTTTCTTTATGCTATCTTTGGGGCTTGTGTTGAATTATGATCCGCTTGTTGTAGATGTTGTTTGGTTGGTTTCGTCTAAAATTTTGAAAAACAAGTTATTTGTGTTTTCATTTATTCATTCATTCGTGTAAAACATTCCACCATGCTGATTATCAGTCAAGCATCTCAAAGCAGCTTGCATTAGAACTAAAAGAACAATAATGTGCTATTAAAAACATTATATTTCTGACAGAAATGATAATAGTGACTTACTGTCTTTCTCATCTGCACAGATGGTACTTGGTTCTCATGGCTTCTTTAGGGGAGGACTGATCTAATCACAGATTAGTGAAGCAAAAACAGGTAGGGAAGGAGAGAAGTGCAGGTTTCTTCCAATAGAAATCATGTTATGTTATTCAAACTGATTATATTATTTTCAAGTTGTTTTTGTTGAAAGCTACACTGAGAGGACCTTCTCATGAAAGGTGGCTTGAAATTAAAATTAATTTTACTTTTTTTAAAAAAAAAACCAAGTAAACAGAATAATTGTTTATGACACAAAGGTTAGACTTATTGAGTTTTATTGTCTCATGAAGATGATTGCTACTTTTATTTGCCTTACAGCGAATCATATAATAAATCATCTCCAGCTAAAGCAAGCACAAAAAAACCAGAATAGGCCCTGAAGGCATAGCATGCTAAATCAATATATGTCCCTTAACAATATTAATTTGAGTTTCTTTGCTGAATAGTTCATCTGTTTGTTTTTTCAAAATGAAAAGGAGAGAAACTTCTCTTTGATGCTTCAATTATCTTATTATGTGTCAATAATTTTCCCAATTTTTCTTTATTTACATAATCCTAGACCCAGTGATTGCTTGTAAAATGAAATGCAAATGGGGGTAACCTGAGGTACCAAAGTTACGAAACTTCAATTGCAGTGATGCCTGATTGCCAAACCTGAATGGAAAATAGTACAAAAGTAAAGCTCTTGTGAGTAGTCAAACAAAAAATTAGAAACCATCCCAATGTTGCGTCCAGCAGTTCTTGTCTCATCCAGTGCAGCCGTCTGCAAAGAAGAAACCTAGGCACATACCACTGTGTATTTGTAGGTTTCCATGTATACTTCAGGAATGAAGGATTTGGCTTCATGTGAAGGCCTATGGGTGCACATTTTCTACTGTGCATATGGTTGGGCTAGATAGATATATAGATGAGGGGTAGTAAGTCAATGACCTGTGCACAGTGTTAGGAGAAATGAAACCCACCAGGTACATCCAGGAACAGATATGCCCAAATAAGGCTAGCATGAATAGATATGGAGTCTTTTAATCCCAATCTATTTACAGCTATCTTGCTATTTTCTTGAAGATTGATTTTAAAATTTTTGCTTTTGACATTCTCTACACTGCATTGTGTCAACACCAGCTGTATTCAAAAGATAGTAGCAGCTGCGGTCTGAAGAATATGAAGATGTGAATGAATGTGAAGAAGGCATTCACTGAGCTGTAGAACTATCGTAATTCACTATGTGAACATGGAATACCTGCAAGTGTCTGCTGATCTCAGGACACCCTAAAAGGCAATCTACCTTCACTGCCTGATTCACCTACAAATTGTTGGAACAGAAACAAATAGCATGCTCAGGATAACTGGCACATCATCTGTATAGAACTTTAGATAGCCAGAATGATTGTTAGGCTTTGACCAGTCATACTAAAGGGTGTTACTGTGTTAATCACCATTTCATTGTTACTACAATACAATTAAAGTGCTTATGTGTCCGTGTCCTGTAATGCGTGGTATTAAAAACCTATCTACTCAACCACTTGACAGAGGAATGGAAGTCAATGACTCAGATCAGTGCCCAATTATTGGTCACCTTTGTATAGAGAGAGATGCTATTAGTTTTGCAAACAATGGGTACTGAGTGCAGTCACTGCTCAGTATATGAATGTCAATGTTGTTTCCCATTAACGAAATTGCAAATTCACATTTTTCATATCCTTATCTCTGCAAGATCCTCATTCCTGTCCCTGACATCTTTACTTTTAAGCAAAATTTTGCTCAACACAAAATTTCAAACAGCAGGTTGATTTTTTTGTTTGTTTGTTTCTAAAAACGTTAACAAATTACCAGAGACATGGAAAAATCACAGCATTTTGTTTTGCTGGTAGCATTTAGTGAACTAGAAGATTTGCTATTCATGGAACTCAAGACACAGCTCACAAGTGGTTAAATCATATTAATTCTTGCTGGACAGAGCTCTTAAAAATTGGAAGATGTGAAAGTTTCTTTTCCAAATATTTAGGGAAAGAAATGATGAAAAATCCCCAGAAATTACTGCTATCATGTGTAACTGAATGAATTAAAACTAATGGCAGAAACAGAACATTCCATTATCTTTTAAGAAATATGAATTTCTCCTTCTCCCTGCGGAAAGTAAAGGATCACTGATTGATTGAGCTAAATTATTGAAAAGTAGGAGAAGACATCAGCACAATATGGATTAATTGCAAAACTAGAATCAATATTTTATTACAGCCCCTAATGAAATATTTACCAGGCACATTGGAGTAATTAAGAAGATGTAACCTCCAGGTTAACATGTCAGCTCTCATATCCATGTTTATTAACCAAATGAGTTAAAGTAAACCAGTTAATTCAGAACAGGTCTTTTCCCTAACATACAGCAAATCTGAATATTTTCTTGTAGTTCTTTTGGATTTTTTTTTGGGGGGGGGTAGCTCTTTCAGAAAGGAATTTAAGTAACTGGTACTTTTAACTTGCATTCATAAATTGAGCCTACCTACAGATGCAAAGTAAATGATCTGGTGTGTCTAGGAATATGGGGAACTGTTACATTGAATAACTAAATGCTTCAGGTCGAGTTCATTCCAGGAATAATCTGCCCTGAGTAGCATACCAAGGATACTGATGGGGGGGGGGGACACCAGCCACAATAACATTAGAGCAGCCAATGACAAGACATAGAATTGCTATGTGGATTGCAAGCAAAATACAATCTTTCATGCGTTTATTCAGCTGCAATGAAATTCAGTAGTATTTATTCCCTTGAGAGTCTCTTTAGGACTGTAACTTTATATTCAAGCCAGGAAGGATGCAGAAACTAGTCTGTTTCAAATCCATGCCAATTTTGCATGTATTCGGTGTGAAGTTTGTTCCACTCGGTTTCCTCATCAGTCTGCAGAATCTGCAATCTCCTGCTGTGCTTTGTAAAATTCACTGTGCAGAACTTGCACAGAAATATTCACATGTATATTTGTGTGCAGCTTGCCCTTCTCCCTGAAGCGAGTAAAGGGTAAGTAAAGTAAAGTAAAGGATGTGTAAGCTGGGGCAACTGTAGTTCTGCGCAGTTCACCCCAACTTACATGTTTGTCCTAATATACAGGTAGGATTTCTCTACCACCACTGCATCTGCAAAGAGCTGGCCAGCAAAGCTGTTGTCAGAGGCCTTTTACACATGGGCACATGAGATGAGAATCTAGACCGCAGCCTACTCTGAACAATTTGCAGTCATGTAGGGACAAGAGGGAGGAGGGGTGATTTGCCCCGGGCGGCAATGTTTTGGGGGCATCCTGGCCTGTAGCCATGCTCCCACATGCCCTGGATATGCCCCTACACACAGTGGCCATGCCCCTTGTGCTGTACCCCTGCCACCTCCAGTCCGCCCCCCCACACACACTCCAAGCTCCGACACTGAGAACTCAGTTGTCACTTTGCAGATAAATTTGCTTGGATCCACACTGACTTTGATGCTATAATTAATACAGATCCACTGAATGTAACTTTGGCATCTATTTGTCCATTGCTAATTGAAACTGTTTCAGTTTTTATAACTCAAGGGTATGGACAGGATTCTATGAGAGGTAAGAGCCACCACATAAGTGTTAGATCCTAACTTATAAAAAAAAAAAGTCAGAGGGGGACTGGCTGAGTAGATAGGAGTGGTTAATGACTCACTAAAACAAGGCAGAATTCCATTATGCCTAAAGGAGACAGTTATAAGACCACTGCTGAAAAGCCCTCTCTGGATCCCACTGTACTGAAGAAATATCAGCCGGTTTTCAACATGCCATTGCTGGGCAAGATTAGTATAATGCAGTGTGTGGTGGGCTCCCAACTCCAGGGATTCCTAGATGAGACAGGTTATCTAGACCCACTTCAATCTGGTTTCAGGTCTGGCTGTGGGTCAAAGACAACATTGGTAATTTTGATGGACAATCTATGCTGGGAACCAGCCATGGGTATCTTTTAGTCCTGCTGGACGTCTTGACACCATTCAATACCCAATGGTATCCTTCTGGGTCAGTTGGCTGGGATGGATCTTGAAGGCAATCAGTCAGTCATCAATCCAAGGATGCTGTACACCTGCTGCATCCATCCTTAGAGATGTTGGATTTGGCCTCAGTGACATACATCTAAGTTATATCCTGTCTGGATTACTATAAAATGGACTACATTGGGCTGTATTTAAAGAGAGACCAAACACTGGTCCAAAGAGCAACAGCTAGATTGTTAACTAGGAATGGCTACAGGGAGTACACTACTCCCTTGTTGCAACAACTCCACTGGCTGCTGGTTTATTTCTTGGTACAATTCAATCTTGGCTCAGATCCAGATTGTCTGTAGGACTATATTCTCCTTTATGAATTTGCCTATGTTTTCATATCCCCTGTGGAGGGCCTCCCATCACTCTCACGGGTATATTTGGTGTCAACACAGGAGAGAGCCTTCTTGCTGGCTGACCTGAGGCTCTGGAACTCCCTTTCAAAAGAGATTAGATTGCCCCCCCCCTTGTTGTCTTTCCACAGGTAGGTAAAATCTCTTTAGAATTGTGGCCTTCATTGGTCAAAAGATAGCTTGAACAAACAACATCCACTAATAACAGTAACAAAACAATTCTAAAACCCCCAGAATTATAATATTACTAGTGTTGCCTGGGATTTTATTTTCTCATAGGTAATATTTGTTAGAAATACCTTAGGAATTTACCTTACCTTACCTTACCCTACCTTAGGAGTTAGATGAAGTTGAAATACACAGATTTGAGAGGCTGTGTCTCTAATTCCCCAAACTGCCTTGCCCAGTACCTGTAACTTTTCCCCATATTCCCCAATCCAATCTGGATTTAGAGTTGTTAACATACAGAGGTTTGGTTTCTGAGGGAATACACTGGCCTCCTCCTTCTTGCTGCTAGGCCTCATCTCTATAACAACCAGCCAGGCCCAAGAGCTCTCTGGCTGAGAATTCTAAAGGCCCCTCCCTAAACTGCCAACCCCAGGAGTCCATGGAATCTTCACAGGCAGCCAATCATATGAGGTCTTCGCCTGCCTGACACAGACAAACTCACAAACTTTGACTTTTATATGTTAGATAGAATCATGATTCCACTTTAGCTACCATGACTACATCTTGTGGATTCCTGAGGTTTGTTTGTTTGTTTCCTTGTTTGACACACTAGAATTCTTTGCTGAGAATCTAAATATCCCTTCTGGAACTTCAGAACCCAGGATTCCATAACATGGAACCATGACAATTAAAGTGGAATAAATAACACTTATCATAATGTAGTATAAGAGGGCCTCAGAACTCAGAAAGCCAGAACTTACCTCTTGCCTATATTAATACATTTTTTAAAAATAAATAAAGCAGTTAATGAAGTGAGGTATCCAGAATAATGAATATAAGGGGCAGGAAAAGATTCTGTTGAAAAAACTGGAAATTTAAAGCAGCTTAACAATGGGTCTTTCCAGATTATACTGTTATAGTGCTATTATTCCACCTTCAACATCCTATGGAATCCCTATGGGTTTGATGTTTAGGGAGGGGCCTTTAGAATTCTCAGCTAGAGAGCTGTTTGGCCTCAGTAAACTACAAACCCCAGAATTCCACAGGATGTTGAAAGTGAAATAATAGCATTATAACAGTGCAGTGTGGAAAGGCCCAATGTCTTTTAGCAGCAACTAGTAGCTTAAGGCATAAGATAAGAAACTCAGACATCCTAGTGTAGTGAAAAAGAAATGGTGGAAACTCATGTGTGTATCCTGTAGAATGATTATGATGTCCTGACAGTAGCAGCTGGTGGATTCCAAGTCAGTAGGACAATGAACCAGCTCTGTTTTTTAAAGTTCAATAAAGCTATCCAAGATGTTAAATCAAATTTGAGGACAGGGTTTGGCACCATGAAGATTCATTTAAAGTTCAAGCTAAAACCCAGAATGGATTGACTACCCTACTGGAAGCCACCAGTTGCAACTGCAACCCAAGATAAACCATGAAATATCACATTTATGAAAGCAAAGATTAATCTCCCAAATTACTGTGTCTCTCAAGTTGCTTTACCATTCTATGAATTTAGATTTAGAACTTTTAGAAGCTATTGGCATTATTTTCTGGTTCAAGTGAACTTTGATAACATTCCTTCTTCTATTACTTTTTGGGCATATCTCCTTCATATTATTCATTTCTTTGAGAAATCTGTTTTAGAAATAGCAACAAAAGTATGTTCTGACTATTTTTCATATCCTTTCATCCATAATGTCATGTAAGTCAGATAGCGTGGATGTAACAGTATATATAGGAGAAAGTAGAAACAAAATTTGAAAGGTTTCTATGGATGAATATCCATTCAGATTCCATTGTATGACAGTGTTTTCAAAACTGGAATAATACTTTATATAACTCCATATGTGAAACCTTAGATGAAATAGCGCTTGAAAGACTGCAAAATCACCAAGACAGCATTATATGTTTGTGGATTCTGTATGTATATGTTATGGAAGAATAACTGTATTTTATAAACATGCCAGAATCCACAAAAATGTGAATGCTTGTCCCTGCCCAAGACCATTGTGGATTCTGACATGTTTATAAAATACAGTTATTCTTCCATGACATATACCAATGATGACTGGCTAGAATCTGGTTGGGAATTTATGTATGCATACACAGCATAGTTATGGTGATACTCAGTGAATCCTGTCCCAGTCCCCCCAATCCCGATTTACCATGAAGCAGACACTTCAATTGACAGAGCTCGGTTCCTCTGTTAAATGGGAAACAACTGTCTGATGTTCCCGCCTGCTCTTATGAGCTATCTTGGGTGTGATGTGCAGAAGAGGGACCCCTGTCACAATTTCCCTTGATGCTAGTGATCACAAATGCAAAGGGAGGTGGGTGGGACCATATGCCAGCTGTTTCCTGAGTGACAGAAGAATAGATTGATCACAGCTGGTGCTTCTCACTAAGTGGCATCTGGGGGACTTTCATGGTCCCCAGATAGAGACTGTGGATATAACCAGTCATGAGCATGTAACTCTAGGTTATTTATTCATAACTGCCCAACAGGATTCCAGCCACTGACTTTATAAAATTCAGTCTGGGGATGCATGATTCACATATTTGTATTTGAAACATCTCACATTAGCATCTCAAAAACAAGGCTGTTTAAGGAAGCTGCCCTTTCTGAATTACAGTATGATATAATCTGATCAGCACTTTCTGGATCAATTTGTGAGGTTTTTTTTACTGGCTTTTCCTACATCTTTCAACAAAGATCTCAACTTCAAAAAAAAGAAAAAAGCTTTCCAAAAGGAAGCTGGGATTTTTTTTTAATAGATAAAATAATTAGGGAAATGTCAGTGAGTTAAAATATTGGTTAATTGTTGTGTGCCTTCAAGTTGTTTCCAAGTTATGGAAACCCTAAGGCGAACCTATCATGGGGTTTTCTCAGGCTGAGAGTGTGTGATGTGTACAAGGCTACCCACTGGATTTCCATGGCCAAGCAGGGAATTGAACCCTAGTCTCCAGGGCTGTAGTTCAAAGCTCAGACCATTTCACCACACTGGGTCTACAATGGAGTAAATCAGACATGCCATTGCAAATCAGTTTTTTGATCATCGTAGATGTCAGGATTCATTACTGATCATCCAACAACCAAAGTTCTTCTAACCCACCTTTTAAGTGATGCAGTTCCCTTTTCTAACACAAGCCTTTCCGTGTCATTGAAGAGCAGGGGGATCAACAGAGACACATGCAGTTATAGTTGGCCCTTCACATTTGCGGGTTTGACTTTCACAGATTTGATTATTTGTGAGTTTCTTCAACCCCTACCCCCCATCTCAGGTGCTTCTTTTCTGGGGGAACCTTCCCTCTTGGCAGCTCCAGTCAGGCCTTGTAACCCTTTAAAGACCCACCTCTGGTCTTCTTCCTCCTCCACCAGCCACTGCCTGGCCAGCTAAGGATGGCTCACAGTCAATTTCTCAGCACCACAAACCCTCTCCCGATGTCCCACATACCCAAGGAAGGAAATGGGTGAGAGAAGAAGCATAGGGCCACCATGCTGATCCATCTGTCTTTCCTCTGCTTTCCCTGAGCTGGTTTGAACCCTGGGTATCCATTCCCCATCATGCATCAGCCCCCTTCGCACAGATACGCTCATTTTGATATTTGTGATTTTTCCACTTTTGCAAGGGTCCTGTGCATCTAACCCTAGCGAATGTGAAGGGCGAACTGTATTTTCCTGTACCTGGCCATGATCTGCAGGGGCAGTTTAAGGATTCTTGAAAGTCATTGCAGTTGCCTGTCATAGTGCACCCAGTAACAGGAAAATATTTGGAGACTTCCCTGCTGATCCCTGCACTGCCTGACAACAGCGAAATGGCTGTGGGTTGCTCCATCACTTGGGTTGGGGTTAGCACTGAGAAGGATAGCTACAAAGACATAGCCATGTAACATACATATTTCTCCCGACACAGGATTCCAGCCGTGAGTTTTGAGAAAAAGATACATTTAGAAATGCATATTTAGATTTGTATTTAAATGCAAATTTTCTGCAATTGCAGATTAAAGTTGAAATGGATGTTTTAGTGAATATATTTGATAGTGACATCAGCTGGAAACAGATTTGTCTGTCCAAACTATTTAATGAAATCTACATTTTTATAAATTGTTTATAGAAAAAGAAAAGTAAGTTTAATAACTACATATCAGGAACAAATGACCACTGTCTTGTTTGGTGAGCTATATCACTACAAGTTCTCAGTAAAGAAATTTCTGAATTGATCCAAGCTAACTGTTGATTGCTTTTGGACATGAAAGATGACAAAGGGGTGTCCTGACTCCGATATTCTGCATTAGCAACAAGCTCTTCCTGAGTTCTGGTACTCTTCTGTACTCTGATAGGTGAAAAGGCTGTTTAACTGATATTTTCATAACCTTCAAAAATTAGTTAAGTCAGTGGAAAGAAATGGTGAAAAAAATGAACATAAGACAAAGCAAAACTGACAAATTCATTTATCAACCTGGTACTTTTTGAATGTTAAATTCTTAAAAATGTGTCTTTGAATACCTGTGTGTATACAATTATGCTTGTAATGGTGAATCAGCAGTGTGACCTCTTTTATTCTAACAGGCTCCAATTCTTTAAGGGCTACACAGGAAGAAGGTGCAACATGATTCTCTCCCCACTGGGAACCTATTGAACTTGGCCTGTGAAAATGGTTGAGAATTTTGTTTGGTTAGACTTTCATAAATTTATAAATTGCTTCGTGTATCTGATGAAAACAACCTGAGGGTTTTCTTTAATAATTACAGGGGAAAAAGTACTTGACAAGTTTCTCAATTCTTAATCTTATGTTTCCACTCTTGCTTTTTGTCTCCTATTGTTTGCCCTCTGGTCATGATTGTTCTTTGGCCTGGACTCCCAGTTCACAACTCTTAGGTCCATGGCCCATCTAATCCATGCTCAATCCTGGCTGTAATAATGAGAAAAGCATAGAAGGCCAAGCGTGTGTGTGTCTGTGTAAAGAATATCCTAGTTCTGAAGGAAAAGTGATGAAATTTCTAAAAACTTTCAGTCCCTCTTACATTGTTCCAGTATCTCCATTGAAAGTCATGTTACATGCACTACTTAATTACATGACAACTTTAATTGCTTAGCTAAGTAATATCTCCCAGCCCAAACACTCTAATCCTGAATTATTGTGCACCAGCTCCTGTGAGTGACAAGGGTCTGTGCTCCTGTCAATCAGGGTACAACAAGCTGATGTTTCCATCCTCCTCCTGTGAATGATCTCCAGTACAACAGTCAGAAGCAGGATCCCTGGCACAGTTCCTTCTCACACTGGAGATCATTTGTGGGAGAGGGGTGAAAATGTCAGCTTCCTGCAGCCTGAATGACACAAGCACAAACTGTATCGCTTGGAGTGGCTGCTGCCCAGTATTTCAGGCTTGGGGGGACTTTTATGAGTCTACATATCCCCTACATTACTGAATATTTAGGGATCATGAATACAAATCAGTTATGAATTCTTAACTCAAGGTTATGTGTTCATAAGTGATCGTGAATTCCAACCATGCTTTGTAAAATTCAGTATGCCTTTATGCTTGTATTTCACACAAGCTGTATGCCTAGCAGAGTTCGGAATAACAGAACTTCCACTTGCTTAGAAAATAACACTCACTTAGGCAGATAACTTGTTACTGAAATCCCATGTGGTGGTGGTTGTAAACCATACTGTGAGTAGAGAATAGAATGTCTTCTTTCTTTCTTTTTCATTTTTTCAAGAATGCAAAACCGCAACATTGTAAGGGATAATTGGATGATTTATTATTTAAATTTTTTTGTGCGAATAATTTCTCTCTTTGACATTTAAACGCAGGAGATATCACATGATTCCTTTAGAAATTAAACTAAATGACATGCAAATTGCCTCCAAAAGAAACAGGCTGAGGTTGCAGGGCTCATTAGCAACTTAACCATTAGTAAGTACCCAGCAGGCCTAGAAGCATAAATTGTAAAGACTACAGGCCTCAAATTCCGTTAAAAGCCACTTCCAAGCTAGGAATAGAATGTCATTGGTCAAGCAAGGCATCCATCATGATAACCTCTAGCAATGCATTGATTCTGCATCCTATGTTCTTGTTAAGCTTGAAAGGGCAGTTATAATTGAAAATTAAAGGCCTTTAAAATAATTCTCAGTGACATATTTGCTTCCTGTCTAAAACCAAAGTTGGGTGACAACATATCAATTGGCCTGGAAAACTAGTCAGAATCATCATCAATGACATAAGTCTGCTGGCTCACTCAGTTGACTCCCAATCACACACACACAAATTATGATATTATACGATAAAATATACAGCCTAACATGGACCTCTGCTCTATTACTTCGATTGAAACTAGTTGAACCATTAAATGTCACTGATAGCATCTGAAATAAATTAAAATAAAATAGATCAGCATATGTATCAAACTCTTAAAAAGAGACTGTCTTAATTTTTCAGAACACCATCCCGAGAAACCCCAACCTTTGAACTCTTCTAGTTTTTATGAAGCAATACTTTTGTTGCCATCTCTCTCTCTCTCTCTTTTTCCTTTCTCTCTCTCTCTCCCCCTTCCTTCCTTCCTTTTTGCTTTTACGATCTTCAGTTGTGCATATAAAACAGAAAATCAGAATGTGTTTTTCTGTATTAATGAAACTCAACGAAACAGAATTTTGCTGGAGTTGCTCGTTGTGGGATTCTGAATGTTGCAGTCCAAAGTAACTTTTTCGATGGAAATTCAAAAACTATAGCTGTCGCTGAGTCAGGCAACATGGGAGGCATGTTTGTGTGTATTTACTAGTTTTCTTATTCATTCTTAAACTGAAACCAAATGCTCTCACTATTGGCTAGCTTTCACTTTTTTTCAGTCCATGATGACTACTAGAGCTGCCAGAGGTAAGTGTCTGAGCTTGTTTGAATTGAGCAATGCAGTACTTCTGCTTTTCTTCTCTTCAATATATCGACATGTTGATAAAATTTAAAGATGGATATTAAAAATATGAAAGCCCATTTCTTCTTCTGTGCTGATAAAGCTGGCTTTGTACTCATGCTCATTTTAATAGGGATGTAAATCTTCCTTATTTCTTTCTTACACACTATAACAAAAACTATAGAGCATGCACGCACACGCACACACATATGCACAGCAACCAGTGAAATTACAATAAGTGTTGCACATATTTGTATGATTACTTGCATTTCAGGATCCTTTGTAGAAATTTCATCTTCATTTTAAAAATATAAAAGCTATTGTTTTTTTACAAAAAGCGGGATGGGTTTGGTGATTTTTTTTTTTTTTGGTACAAAACTGGTGCAAAATGCAGTGCCAAAAACCCACTTTTCTGTAAAAAAAAATTTCAAAAATTTCTAAATGCACAAAATCATATCATAGACATGTGATTGGCTAATACAAATATCACGATGGTAGACTAGATAGGTCTTTGGTCTGGTGTATGAGGCTGTGATGTGGTTTAGTTTAACAAATTTGTGATCTGTTTTCCCACACTCAAAAGCTGATTTACAAAAGAGTAGAGCAGAAGGAAAGGAGAGAAGAGAAGAGGAAAGTAGAACTCCTATCAGCTCTTCTGAAAGACAATAAACTTTAGTTCCTTTCTTTCCATCCACATCTGTGTAAAGAAATGTGAGAGATAGTAGTATATTTCACAAGCACACTAATTAGTATTCATAAACAGAAGGTGAGCAACCACCAGTCCCACACAATCACGCTGCATACAGAGAGTGTAGCAGAATAAAAAACTACTGAGAACTACTCGTCAGCTTGATGTCAATGCCAGAAAAGATTCTAGAACACCTCATTAAACAGTCAGTCTGCGAGTATAAAATTATTATGGTTCTTAATAATATGCATGTTAAGAACCATAATGACTTTCTCAAAAACAAGTCATGCCAGACTTAACTCCTTTCTACAGAAGACTAGGCTGGACGCCTCCCTGCTTTTCTTTTGCTACCAAGGAAAGATCTTTTTGTTTAAGCAGGCTTTTAATGTATAAGCAGGGAAGCTTTTATCGGGATGCCTTATTTATATTTTTAACCTTTTAATGTTTTTAAAATTGTGCCTTGTTTTATGTGGGGATTTTAATTTTTTTTAAATGTCATTGTTCAGTTTTGGTTTTTTTATTAGACTCTTTCTGCCACCTTGGGTTCCACTCTGAGAAAAAGGTGTCATATCAAATAAATAAATATTTTATCTGCCTACCTGTTTGCCTGCCTCATTCTCCCTCCGTTTCTCCCTCCTCTCTCTGATAGAGTTATCAGGTTGCTACATCACTATAATAATGTGGATAAAGTATATTTTGATTTCAGAAGGTTTTTGACAAGGTTTCATAATGTTCTTGAAGAATATGGACTAGACAGTTCTACAGTTAGATGGATTTCTTGCAGTTGACAGGCTGAAGCTAAGGAGTATTCACCAATGGTTCTTCATCATCCTGGAGAAAGGTGATAAATGGAATGCTGTGGTATTCTGTCTTGGGACCGTTGTTGTTCATTGACGTTAAAAATAACTTGACTAAAGGCATAGAGGGTATGGTCATCAAATTTGTAAATGATGTCAAACTGGAAGAGCTAGCTAATATTTTCAGAAAACAGAATCAGCATTCAAGATGATCTTACAATTATAACAGCTGGGCCACACCTTGCAAAATAAATTATCAACAGGGGTAAATATAAGATGGATAATATCTGGATTTATAGAGGTACCTGTGAAGAAGGATGTAGGGATTTTAATAGACTGCATGCTAAACATCAATCAAAAATTTAATGTGGCAGGGAAAAAAATCCAAGGGAATTCTAGCCCTACAGAACAATAGCGTCCATGTTAAGCAAACATAGTACCACTCTGTTCTGTTTTGATCAGATCTCAACTGGAGTAACGTGTCCAGTTTTGGGTGCCACCATTTAAGAATAATATTGTCAAGCTGGGATATGTCCAGAGGAAGGTGAACAAGATTGTAAAAGGTATGAAAAATAAAGCCCATGATTAATTGTTGAGGGAATTTGGTTTAGTTAACCGAGAGAAGAGAAGATTGAGAGATTATATAATAGACATTTGATTGGCTGTCATGTGGAAAATGGAGCAGGCTAGTTTTGTGCTGCTTGATGGAATAGGGCCCAAACCAATCAATTCAGATTAGAAGAAGATTCTGATGAAACTTTAGGAAAAATACCTTGATGGTAATAGCTATTCAGTGTTGATGGGCATTTTCACTGAAAGTCTTGAGATTAGATAGCAATTTGTTAGGAAGGCTTTAGTTGTGGATTCCTCCACTGGCAGGAGTTGGACTAGATGGCCCTTGAGGTCTTTCCATGCTACATTTATATAATTATGTTATGCTAAATACTAGTGCCTGACATTGCCTTTTTTCTTTTCCCTTTCCCACTCCCACAATGACACCACTGGTATACACTTTTTTGAGAGAGAGAGAGAGGAAAAAAAATTAAAAGCTACAAAGACTGGGTGTCTGCTGCGTAGCTGGATTAGAGGCAGGAAAAAATGGGGTATGTTAGGCTGACTTTCTCCTCCCTGGTCTTTGTTCAACTTGTTCAAATCAGGTCAGTGTTCAAATAGTGGTGAGAAAGATAGGAAGGTCTTAAATAAATTCACAAGGCCTTCTTCCTTGTTGTACTCACTTTTAGTAGATTCATTATTCTTTAAGGCTTCTTAAAGCCAAGCAGGCTGCCTCAAAATTTGAGAGAGCCATGTTCTTGACTTTTCTTGTAATTCGGTCTCAGCTTCATACCCTTTCCTTTAAAAATGCTCGCCTTTAAATTGTGCCTCTTAATGTTCTTTCTCATGTGGAGATCTTTTCCATCCTCCTTTGTAATCTGTCCAAATTTTTAGAACATAGATGTATGTTATTTCATGTACACTTAAAGCTCAAACTGTGAGAATTACTTTACAAGCCAATGCATGTTTACCCAGAAGTAACTACTACTGAGTTCGTAGGACCTTAATCCCAGAGATGTGGATAAAGGATTACAACAGTAGACTGCAGTCCTATACAGATTCCACTTTTAAGACAAGCCTGTTCACAAGAGTAGCCAACATGTTTATTTGAGGTCCTTCCTGTGCTTCTAAAGGGTGCCCTGGGGTCCTACTGAATTGCTACTGCAACACCACCCACTGTTACCACTATGGATACACAGAGAGACCATCCTCGTGCACTATTTCCCAGAAAATGTACACTTTTACCAGCCCAACAAAGAACTGGCAGGAGAGATAACCTTCTGCTGAGGATAACTTTCTTTGTGTACTCTAATTCCCAGTAGAATACAGAGTGCTTGGAAACAGGATTCACAAAGAGAGTTATTTCCATGTGTCTCTTTCCCAACAAAACTGTTTGGATCGGTGTGAATATCAAACAACTCCTCCCAACAGTCCTGAGAAAGTTCACTGGGGTGGGGAAAACTTTTAGTGATACAGAGTATTATTACTGGGATGAAGCAACCTTAAAACTACCCGGGTATCCATTCATCTGCAGCAAGACCTGTGGTATGTTTGTGTGCACACGTGCATGCACACTTTCATGCATTCAAAAAATATATTTGAACAGTTGGGGTTTCTTGAAAATCAGGAAACTTTGATAGGGAAATCCTTCTTTTTTGTCCCCCCAAATATTCAAATAGACAGTCAGACTCACTTCTTTTCTGGCCACATAATGGCTGGGGGAGGGCAGCAGATATTTGATGATCATAACCAGGTGTGTTCCAACAGCTAGTACCTAATGTTATCCTCCAGGATTTACTCTGTATTTCCTATCCTCCTGCTGGCTACCACACGGCCGTATTAGGAGGATGGATAGGAAGCTGGGTGAAGATTGTTACCACTAGCTATGTCATGACACCTCACTCAGCTTCCCAGCCTGCCCTCCTCCCAGTCTTTATATGATTTTCTTGGGGTGAGAGGTGAGGGAAATCCAAGCAAGGAGTGTCATTGCTAGGTATGTTCTGACACAATTTGTTGTTATGAGATGGCCATACATGTACAACATCCCTGCCAATATATACATCTGTTTGTTCTAAAATGGAATATTTTTGACTGTCTGGATGAGAACAGAAGGGCTTAGCTGAAAAGGCCTCTGTGTATATTCTATAGCTAGCACTTATTCTGAACTTCACTAGTGACAATCGCCAGATTTGCTAAGATTAGTGATTAAACTATTGTAACACAAACAAATATGCCCAGGCTTTCTCAAACAATGCATTATAAACAGCGGGTGTCATTGATTCCGAATGTCACCTTTGGGCAAAGATGATCAGTTTACTGCTTCTGTGATGTCTTTCTTGAATAGGTATTTGTCTCAAACATTACTGTCTTTATTAAACAAAATTCTGGTTAAAGTCTTTTAGAACAGTCAGATGCATAACCTTTGTTTTAGAAGTCATTTTATTTTAAAGAACCTCTTATTTTTATTTTCCCACCTGAGGTGCATTAAAATGATCCCAAATTCAAAGGTGATTTATTCTAGGGTCGGGCTGTACTTCAAGTATCAACCAAAAACTTCCGGCAGCCTCTTTTTGAAATCACTGGCTGATGCTTGCCCCTCTGTTGACAAAATCACTACCTAGCTCAGGCCTTGTTCCATTTAGGTTGAAATCATATATTCAGACTCCACAGAATCTGGGATTTTGGCAAAATAATCTTATTTCATTCTCCTTTAAATTCTGATCTGGCATAGAGGACCTTTGTTAGCCTGCCCTTCTTTTCTTAACCCTGTTCCAGCCAGAACTGTCAACATTCCCTGGTTTCTCCTCAGAAAGTTTCAATGGAACCAAGAGGTAACTTGCTATTGCTAAAATTTGTCCTTTGGGGGTACTTTCTTTGCACATTTCAGATCCCCTCCCATTGCCCCCCTCTTTCTTTGGTATGTGTGTGTATCGGGTAAAGTATTATATTATCTTTATCATTCAGCCTCTTCATCTCATCCTTCCCTCTTCTTAGCAATTCCTAAAGCTTCACTTTGCTTAACTTCAAACCCTTTCTACCTTGCATTTGCTCATTTGAGTATTTCCTCATCTTAAAGCAACTTTACTCTATTAGGTACTTCTTTGTATTCTGCATGTATTATTTGTCATTTATGAGGCTCTACCACAGTATCTACCATTCTCACAATGGAATTGTTTTGCATATTTTGATTTGATGGTCAACCATGAAATAACAAGACCAGGCAAATGGGATGAATATGGGCAATTTTATTTTACCTGACCTGTTTAGAAAAATAGTGTGGTGTGGAAATGGAGCAAGAAAGGGAGCAACCTGATGTGAGTTCAACTGAGGCAATGTGTAAACTCCTTGATGACCTCCTCAGCCTTCCCTTGGACAAAAACACCTTAGCCCCAGGATCAATCCAAATTACCTTAGGTTGCTCCCCAGCGCAGATGACTGGAAGGTAACCCAGAGAACTCCCATCCAAGCCACAGGGCCTGACAAATGAGAACCCAAATCTTTCTTCCCCCACTCCCTGGGATGCGGGGTGCTAAAGAGGGTGTACCAGAATCTTACTCTACACGAAAAGGGAACGCCAGATGGTGAACACCCAATTATATTCTCCCACAACTACCTGCCAGGATGTGACCTATTTAAAGAAATCACCCTAGGCCAATTTTCCAAGTCCATCAAAAACAGTATGGGATGGGGAAAAAAACATGTAAAAGGGGGAAAATATCCTGTCCAGTTCTGAAGTGAGTAGATAAATTCACACAACTCACACAACAGTGAGGATGGCAGGGTGGGTCAAAATGATGATCACAAAGGAACACGTGAAGGGAGATAAATGGGCTTAAATAGCTCCTTACTCCTCCCTCTGACACATGTTGTGATCTGGCACCAAATGCCTGTCACAATTACATGCTGGTATCTCCAATGGAGACCCTCAAAAGCTTACTCTCCCCGCTCCCTGCAGTGTCATTTGCCATGCAAGTCCAGGTAAGTATTCTGCGGGTTCAATAAAATTCCTCTTTTAGAGAGCTCTGTGTCAATGTAAACTATTGATTCCAATTTGCTATTGGTCAAGGTCATAAGATCACTTTCAGACATGTGTAGTCAGAATGTATATGAATTCATTCATATGCTCGGAGTGCAGACCTGGTAATACAATGACAACAAATCTCATTCAGCAGCCCTCATCCCCCCAACATGGGCATGTAATGGTTTAGGGGATGGAGAGGGAGCAGCCATTGAAGAACTGCCATTGACTATGTTGTGACAGTAGGCCCATGACAATGCAGGCATCATAAGGGACTATCTGGAGGATGGCATCACTGTTATGTGCTGGCAATCAGACTATAGACAGCAAAGATACTTAGCTGTTCCTTACCCCACACTGACTGCTACATGACCATGTCAGGGGGGAAGTTAAAAAGGAAACCCTCCCATGATGATATCTTCAAACAGTGCTTAGTTTTTAAGATGTTCCCAGCTGATGGCATTATACATACTGTTCTGCAGGATCAAATAACTGAAGCAAGCACTTCTCATGTATGTGTGTGTGTGTGTGTGTGTGTGTGATATGTGTATCGTAATGTATGTGGGATTTCATGTACAAAAGAATGGCTCAGCATCTCACAAGATCTTTGGCAATTTTGCCCACTTACCTGTGACATTCCGTTCAGTTGACAGTTTCTGAGTAAACATACATATGATTAGAGCGTTAATCTCCAGTGCCTTGCATTGTATAATGTAATGTTGATATTTAAGTCTATGTTGCTTTTTGCCCAAGAGCCCCATAAACAGCATGCAAAGCAGTCAAAAATACAACTAAAAATACATCATAATTGAAATCAAAGTGAAATAAATCAAAATAAGCCACAGGAATATCATTTCTAAATTAAAGTGATGCCCAGGACTCTATCTTCTGGAACCAATGGCTCTGTTTTCCTGCCAGCTGCTGAGGTTTCCAGAAAAAGCAAAAATGGTTTACCACATTAGAGAGAAGGCGATATTCCAAGCCTGCTATATATAATATAGGTTTGATAACTTTTCCGTGCCAGAATATTTTGATGAAATGTCTTCCTGTGTGATTATGCATTCTCTGTGTGAGAATTATACCATATCAAAAGGTTATAAATGAATTTGCCTGAAGGCTTTAAGATGACTCAGAAATCATGCTCGCAGTGATGCCCCAGCCCCAGGTCTCAGGTGCAAACATAGACAAGATTCCTTGCAACAGCCACAATACACAGGCATACTGTGAAAGGGAGCACCCACAAGACTTAGAGCATTTATACAGAGAAGACACATTAATTAGGCAAACAGCTGGGGGAGGTTATTGGCTAATAAAGACAGTCATCCCTCCACATTTGTGGGTTTGACATTCACAGATTTGATTATTTGCAAGTTTCTCCAACTCCTGCCCTACTACCTCAGGTGCTTCTTTTTTGGGGGAACCTTCCCTCTTGGTGGCTCCAATCAAGCCACATAGCCCTTTAAAAACCCACCTCTGGTCCTTCTCTTCCTCTACCAGTCTCTGCCTGGCCAGCTAAGGATGGCTCTTTGCCCAATTTCTCAGCACCACAAACCCTATACCCCTGCCCCACACACACCCAAGGAAGGAGATGGGCAAGGGAGAGGAAGTACAGGACCACCATGCCAACCATCCTCTTTGCCTGGCCTGGTTTAGATCCTGGATGCCCACTTTCCCTACCCGTGCCTCAGCCCCCTTCCCACAGACACACAAATTTTGTTATTTGCGAATTTTTCAGTTTTGCAAGGGTCCTGTGTCCCTAACCCTAGCAAATGTGGAGGGCCAAGTGTACAAGAGATGGAGTAGGGAGAAAAATGTTGCAGACAACTGGTATTACTGGTGGGACACACCAGTACAAAGAGTACAACACACTCTTTGTTTGGATCTTTGCCTCATGTTCCTGGAAAACCTTGACCCTTTCTTCGTGTGCTGACTGTACTGCTGGATACTCCCTTGAATTGACACTCTGAATTTATTACAGACTTGGACTGCTGAAACAAACAAACAAACAAAAAGTAAATGACTGATAAGCTTTTGTAAACCATGTGTGTGGCTGCTACTATAGACTCTATTGGAGGACTGTGGACCGTGGCTGGCTAACTGAGCAGGACATTCCCATCCAAAGCAAAGTCAATGAAAGGAATATAAAACAAACTAGTTTAGTGACTGTAGTAAATGCATTCAATCGTATGACAATCATAATCTAACAGGGCTGTGACTAGGATGGGGAAATTCCTCCACCCCCTGCAGACTTTAATATGTGCTCAAGCTCTACTCAGCAGGCATGAAACGTCCTCCAGAGCTGTTTTTGTGCATGGAAGGATGGGAAGAAAGCTGTGTCAGATTATTGGTGACCATTATACAACAATGAGTTTAGGCCCATAATTTTGAATCAGAGGTGGGCTCTGTCAGAGATCGGACTGTAACACCTTTGCCAATATAACAAGTGGTGAGGGATGATGGGATCTGTTATTCAGAAATATCTGGATGGCCACATATTTCAAATACATATCAAAGGTAACACACAACATAAAACAGAGATCACTGTCTTCTACTTGAACTTTTTCTTTTACTTGAATAAAAATTGTTCAGTTGTTCATGTTTTGGTCAATATAAATTGTAAAACCTAGTTCTAGTTCAACCTGACCATCTACCTATTCCTGGGATGACAACTTTTGACCTTCCAGGTGGTGCTACACTGCATCTCTAAAGCCCCTGAATCTCAGCAGCCACAGGGAATGAATTTCATCTAGCCAGTCTTGCAAATAGTGAAGGATGTTGATAGCTGTAGTCCAACAATATCTGGAGGGTCTCAGTTTGTCCCCCCAATCTGTTCCGTAGATAAACTTTATCATACAGACATACAGAAGAATCAAGTTCTTTCACAGAATGGTATTCAAGTACACCATTTGAGCTCACACAAGTTATACCTAGCTGATTTTAACTGTTCATAGCAACAAATAATGCAAATATTTGGTAGAAGCAGACACATAAATTTATGAAGACTTCCTATTTTTTGTCCAGAGAATGCCAAGAGCTCATGAGCATCATTGCGAATACCTTAATGTCTAATATTCACAGATGACTGTCCAGTAGTTTTAATTGAGTGAATGAAGTGTGATTCTTGTGACATTATAAAAACTTATATACATACATACATACATACATACATACATACATACATATATATGAAAACAAGCAAAGGCATATGCAAAGAAACCAATGTTCATGGTTTTAATTTTCCCAGTTGATTCTTTTCATTTCCACTAGGTGGCACTCTGTAGATACTTCTAAATTGGTTGCCTCTTTTGTTGTTTTTTTCTTTTTAATTTTAAACCTTCAAATTAGAGACTTCCTCACAAACCTCCATCGTTTATAGCCTGCAAGAAAAGCCAAGTGAATTAGACAGAGTAGTTCAGAAAAATTAGTATTGTTAAATGTGTCACATATATCACTAATAAAGTTTCATTATTTACATCGCCAATGAGAAAAGCACTTATTTCCCAATCAATCAGTTCACAGCTAAATAAACAGTCATATAGGCATGCAACATGAAATAATGGTCTTCCCAAATCAGATTGGCTGGAACATAAAGATGAGGTACTATGTAAGCTGGGAGACCTTGGATGCTACAGTGCAGTGCAGTCCCTTTCCTAGATCTGTATTAAAAACGTGGTATTATGAGGAGAGGGAAAAGGTTTACATACTTTTGGACTCATATCTTTATTCTAAGGCATAATACTGTCGTATGCTTAAGAAGTTTATCCATTTTGAATAAAGTGAAGATGCTGAAAAAAGATTTCCAATCTAAGGAAGGGTGTTTTTTTTTTTAATATTAATAGCTATTTTCCTCTGAAGTAGGCTGTGGGAACTCAAGGGAGCGCTTATGAAATTCAGAGCTCATTTTTGCTAAGACTACTTGAAAAAGCAACTAGATAAAATAGCAGGAGGAAATCATAACCAACTCTACTGTGCATTTGTTTTATTTCTCCACATGAAGCTTTCTGTCCCACCTTTTTGCCACAAAGTAGTCATGGCTTTCTTTTTTAAAGATATATCTGAAACTATTTTAAAACCACCGCCAGGAAAACAAACTCAACAATCAGAGAGAGAGAGAAAGAGAAAGAGAGAGAGAGAGGAGGGAGGGAGGGAGGGAACAGGTTAATAATGGAGAAGCTAAAGGGCTGAGAATGCTTAAAGGTGTAATTATAACTGCAATTTTAGGCAAAGTGATTCTGATTACTTTGTTGTAACACAAGTAAGCTGCAGAACCGTAAAAAGTGACAAGAAATTGAAGAAAGATCTGTCACTGTGACTTAACAGTTTGGCTTCATTGTTACTTGGATGGAATAAATTTAGAATAATTAATGGTAAAATTTGTGTTTAGTCAGGTAATTACAACTATAATTACCAATTTGGCAAAGGCTATATACACAGAGACAGTAAAGTCTTTGCGGTACCTGAAAGTTTTTATAGACTAGCTGAACAAAACTTTAGACTCTAAATTGAAACATATAGTACATGATAGAGGGAATTCCTCTCTTCCATCCACATGAGTAGTATATAAACACACCAAAGTATATTCTTATTAATGAACTTCTCCCAGTCCCATCACAACAATAGTTTGACACAGCTTCAGCATTTTCTCCCCTAGACAATTTATGTTGGTTTTATTGCTTTTGCCCTGCCTGACAGTTTTATGGTCTTGTTTTCTTTTAATGCTTGCAATGTTTATAACATTTGTAATATCCAATGATGTCTGTACACCAGGAAAAGAGGCACCATTTGTGGACTATCAGAGGAAGGGGAGGGATTTTTTTCTTTCATAATTATGCCTACCCAATCACAGCAATGTTTGTCCTAAAATCTCATTTTATCTTGCTCTCTGGAAACTCATCATCCAGTTCTTGTTCATTATTGAGTTCCATAGTTGTAGAAGAGGTGGGAAACCTGTAGAAGAGGTCAGCAACTGCATCTGGGGTGGTGTCCATTTTCTGCCCCTGGAGGCTACACAGGTACATTTTTGTGGAACCAGAAAGGATGTGGCATAGCTTCTTGTTAATGTATTGGCTGATTTTTGGCTGGGGGCTGCTTACGGGGATTGGGGACATAAGGGACGCAAGACTGCTGGATTAGCAAAGATTGAGGTAATTCTGGTGCCAACATTTTACTCTTCTTCATTTTTGTGGGCTTGGGGTTTTTGTGGGCTTTCCATCCTTCTGCTGTGTAAGAAAGCTATGATAACATAGATGATGTCTTAGACTATCTTACACATTGTCATACTCTGTCTGTGTCTTCAGTGGTGGACCTTGCAGTGCATGAAGGGGGCAAGCGAGGGGTGGGGCTATGGCATAGTGGTGGGGCTACGGCACATGGAGGCATGGTCACAGTGCTTGGGGGCGTGGCCATGGCATGAGGGGTGTGGCTATGGCACACTGGGGTATGCCTATGAGCTGGATGCCCCCCCAAAAATTGCCACCTGGAGTGAGCTGTCCCTATCATCCCCCCCATCCCTATGCGACTGTGTGTTTTCTAATTGTTTTGCAGAGCTCCTTCCTCAAACACCTTCTCTTTACCTGGTCCCACTAAATTATATGTCTAAATACCCTGAAATCACCAAATATTGTCTGATTTTGGAAGTGAAGAAAGATATTTCGCTGGGTAACTACTACGGAATATCAGGTGCTGAAGGCTATATTTCAGAAGAAGGCAATGGCACACTACCTTTGAGTATTCTTTGCCTAACAAAACCCTAAGAAATTCATGGGGTTACCATAAGTCTACAGGCAGTTTGAAGGCACATATACATTCACAGTCTAACACTGCTTTTTATTCAGCGCCAAAGACAAATGTTGTAAAGTGAGAAAGGATGGTTTAAAAAGATAACTCATCCAAAAAATTATTAACCAGTATAAGATTTAGTTATTTAATTAACTTGCCATGAGGAAGAGCAAAAAGGTCATGACTGTTTGTTTCCAATTAGGAGCTGCTATTGCAAAACCCATCCTTTTTCTTATAAAATAAATGGAGGAATATGTTGCATTTTGCACATACACACATACACACACAAAGTATTTTTTATGAATACATTTCTGAACAACAACAACAACAGAAAAGCCCCTGGGCAAAAAAATTACTATAAAGATCCTGAAATGTGAAGAATATTTAGGTTCTTTTGATCTGAGCCAGTGGGCAGAGAATTTTGAAGTCTTCATCTTCATGTGAGGAAATGAAATAAAACAAAGATTTATGCCCTTATTAAAGATATACTACACAATTCTTAGCTTTGGTATAATCTTGATCTTCACCTTCTCCTGAACACTGAACACCTTGAGCTCAGTGGAGTCTACTTTACCTCTTGAATGTTGGCAAGGTCCTATTTTTGTTCTAATGTGACTTATCTCCTGCTGATGTATAATTCTTTGTGCACATCTCTGGTATAGTGTAAAGGAGAATGGTTAGATGTGTCATCCTACTGTGTTTTCTCTGTGTTTATACAATAGGAGAAATTTGTGCCTATTAGGAAGTTCAGCAGTGCCAAGGTTATGCCAAATTTATTCACTCATTACCTTCATCAAATCACAACAGAGGATGCACTCAGTTCAAGTAGTATGGAACCAGTCCTACAACTCGTAAGGGCGTAACTCATTAGTGTTAGCCAGTATACATTTTAAGATGGAAAGAGGAATCAGTGCTCTGTGAAACAAAAACTTTAGGGTTGATAAGAGGTTTATTATTATGGGAGTTACTATGTGCTGGAAAGTACTGGCAACCCACTGAAATTTAAAGCAAATAAATGAATTTACTAGCAGTAAGAGAGCAAGACTGCTGATAAAACAGAAAAAGTATACACTATACTCAGGAGAAAGCCATTTGAGCTGAGGCCCTAATATTTTATACAAGGGAATATTGAATTTAAGGAAGGACTTATTCACTCATTTGGCTTTTTAACTTTCCAAAGTGCTTTTATTGACTGATTTTGTTTGTGGCAGGCAACATTACTGCAGCTGTAACAATATTTTTTTCTTTATTTGCGTCCCTTAACACAAATCACAAAGAAAGTTATTTAATGTTCATTTGTTTCTCAGTAATACGTATGTTTTGTAAAGTAAAAATAGTACATTTTGATCCAGAATAGTATAGACATGAGAATGTAATAACTGAAATGTAATAATGGAAAAGATTAGGAATGTTCTCCTAGGGTATATCTGTACTGAAAGACAATTTGACCGTAATCCCTTTATGGAGATTAGCCACACATGTTCTTCGGGATAGTTAAGTGATAGCTTGTATGTTCAGGACATAGAAGAATCGAGGAACATTAGAAAGCTGTCTTCTGCTCACTTAACCCTTTGACATATTTGGCTCATTATTGATTGCATTGCCTGGAAGTATCTCTCCAGGGATTCAGGTGGGGAGAGCAGGAATCAAACTCAAGTCCTTTATCCTTCAAAGCATGAGCAATACTATGAGCTACAGCCCCTAAATCTGAGTAGTTACAGATATGCATTTCCAATAGCTTCCTTTAACAAAGTCTTCTTGTTCCCACACAACCAACCCTGTGTTTCCTCCTTTTCCTCAGTCTAACTGCAAGTTTTTAGCACCATCAGCTTTGAGAGGATGGTGGAGGAGGGCTGGGGAAAAACAGACTTTTGTTATTGGGTTGCAACACCATGTTTGCAGTAAACAATACAATCAGGTTTGACGTGGGAAAGAATGGGATCCTACTGTAGCCAATATTATTCTAGCTATGTGTGCCTGCCCACAAGAGGCAAGGGAAAGAGCAGCTGCCTCCAGAATCCCTTACCGAACATGCATGGGCAGTAAAACAAGAGGCAAAAGGCGAAAATAGATAACCTTGTTTCATCAACTACCTCCAGTGTGTAAAAAGAAAAAAAAAACTATATCTGTAATTCTCAGCTTCAAAATGGAAATCATAAGAAAAGTGGAGACTGGTGAAATAATAAGTCATCTCTGGATGCATTTTGGAAGAAATTTTGAAGGTTCAGAATGTTTTTGTTTAATTCTCAAGACTTACTTGACCTGGTTGTTTCATTTTATATTCACATATTGTTAGTTCTAAACGTGTTCAACTGCCCTTCTCCTTTTCCTTCATCTTCTCCTTCTCCTTGTGTTAATACATCTGCTTTGTTAATGGAAGCATGCCTGCTGATTGCCTGTTGATATTGATTGACTGATTGTATCCCACTCATTTCCCATGGCAAGATCCAAAGCAGTTCTTGTAATAAATGACTCAATGCAGGATTCATTAGACATATTGAAGTCATGGAAACCCACTGGAAGTCAGTACTAGTTTGGAACTGCCTGATGAACACAAACAGTAGCTCTGCATGAATGGCAACCGACTAGCAGCTCAGGAAGTTTTTGAATTTGCTATCTTTCTGGGATTGCAGAAGAGTAAACCACTTCTCAGAAACTTTGTAGTATACTACACATATCTGAAGTATAGGTTATGACACAGCATTCAGGTAAGGGGCAAATGTACAATCAGGACCTGTTGCTGTGCCACTTGGCTTTTTGGTATATGGATTGTATGATGACACACTTTGGTAAGGAACAGGAAGTTTCTTCCTTCTATGTTCTAATGGCAAATAAATTCATAAACCGGGGCTGTTCCAGTGTGAGACATAAGGGAAACAATAGTAGTGGACAGCCCCTAAAATGGTGAACAGTCACACATTTAAGACTTTAGAGACATAGATTTGCTTCTTTACAAGTACTTCTCTATTTCTTAGGGATGAAAAGACATTTGCCTAGCTTATATTATGGTATCAAAGCAAAAACACTGACATAATGAAATTTTACTCAACAAATCCATGCTTTGTATGGCATTTCTGTCACAGTAATGGTCGCATGTCTACCTCTTCAATGGGACTTATGCCATTCCAACAGATGAGCAAGAATATAGGCACCCAAAGAAATATATACATCATGCATTCCAAATAGCTTAACAAAGGGCATACTTCCAATCCTTAGTGAAACAGCTGTCATCTCCAAGCCTCTGTAGTTAGAGTGAGAGTTAGTTTGGAATTACTTCAGCAAGACTAATGAGTATTTGGCTTGAAAATGAAACAACAGTTTTTCTGTGGGTATCATGAAGATAAGTTTGGCAGATGTACTAGCTGAACAAGGAGCTTTCTTACAAATGTCAAAGTAGATTCAATTAGAGGTTGGCAGTAACTGAGGTCAGTTATGCTTGGTACATGCTGTTGTTTACTTTCCTGTGCTTGTTTTTACCACTGTCTGTACTGCTGGTTTCTACATTGCTTACCTTGATTTGTATGTATCTTGTCTTGATTCTTACTCACTATTTTTTGGGGGATGGGTGTGTGTTTTGAACTAGCAAAAAAAAAAAAAATTCTTGCTTTGGTGTCTCTCATCATCCCAAACAGATTCACTCAAAATGAGGCTACTAATGGTGTCTAGTCATTGCACTTATATCCACTTCATTGGCTTCCCATGGGTTTCTGTTCAGCTGCTGCAGGAAGAGAATGTTGGACTAGTTTGGCCTTTGCTCTGATCCAGCATGGGTCTTTTTTAGGTGTTGTAGATCCAGGCCTAATCAAGGTCACTACGTGAAAATAAATTCGTGTGTGATGACCATAGAAAAGGCTGTGGTTGCAAAAGAGGATTTATTAAATGATTAACAGATATAGTAGGCTTTTACAGCAGACAAACCAAGTTCTCCATGCTATCATAGGTACACGTCACAAGACATAAGTAGGAATAAGCCATTCACCTCCCAAGAGGATGTGCACACCTCCCATAGTTAAGCCCAACAATCTGCCTTTGTTCTCAGTTGGTGCTTGAGAGGGGAAGATAAAGTGATTAGAAGGAGTGCAGATCGTAAACAAGTGATCTGAAAATATCATTTTCTATCAATTTGACAAACTACAGTCCTAACTGATTTTTCAGATGTTAAAAAGCGTAGTTGTGGAGGTGGGGGAAGATAATTCACAGCTCTTATTTCTCTCCAAAGTAGAACTTTTGCACAATGACTTGTGTGAGTTGTTCTTATATCTGGATCTTACACATGTCATTATGGAGAAATCTATGAATCACTGGTTTGGATGTTCCAGAAGAAGCATAAAAACAGTAAACATCAGTCAATTATGTTATTGTTCTGATTTTGTTTTATTCCTTCTTCAGATGACATGTGACTTTCATAAATAAGCACAAATAAGTATAATTCTGTATCTTCGCTCCTTCCTCTCATGCTGCTTTTTTGCTAAATCTACTGAGATTTGCTCTATCTACTCTAAATAGGTTATCTATCCCTGAATAGGTAACCTTGTTGTTGTTGTTGCTGCTGCTGCTATCATCTTTCTTTATACCTCAACTTTTCCCCACATTCAGACTCTTTAGATTCAGGTGTACTGTGCTGGTAAGTAGGAATAAATAGCATGGCTGTCAAATTTAATAGCAAATTACAGTATGAAGACTTGCCAAACAAAAGTGCAGAATGAAATTAAACTAATCTCTGGCATGTTCTGTGTGTGATACGTGCATGAACAATAATTGTGTCCATGTAACAAGGGAAAACTTTTTAAGAATAAAATTAACAAATGTATATATGTGTGTGTGTATCCAGATTCATGGCCTTGCATTAGTAGATAGGGGTTGTTTGAAAAAATACATATGTATACACACACACACACACACACACACACACACACGTATACAGGGCTAGGGAAAACAACCATATGTAGAAAAGAAACACATATTAGAACTGAGCCAATAGCGGATATCAAATACAGAAATTAAAATCACACTGAGTATTCAAGTAAGTTGACTGCAAGACAGACTGAAGTTTATTTTATGCTTATTTAAATTCACTCCTGCCTCCACAGTCAAGAACTGAAATTTCAGGAATACTTTGAAACTAAAGCCATATTGGCTGGTCACTACAGGAAGAGCTGACATTTGGAAAGTTTGATTGCAAATATACATATAGCTAAAATCAAAAAGTTATGAGAGAGTATAAGCTCATGTTTTCAAAGGCTTAGAGCTTTAAAAAGCTTTAAAACCCTAAAAAAAAAGCTTAAAATAAAATAGCAGAGCAAGCTATAACATGGTAGCATGTTTTCATGTACTATGACAAGAAGATAGATCATATAGTTTTCCAGAAGTCCAACAGTGTATCATGAACATGCTTCCACAACAAGCAAATACTGATACAGATGTCTGCATCAGAGGTTCTAGTGTGCTGTCAGCAGTTTAGGGTCCATAGCAGTGCTACCTCTTCCTCAGAAGTAGGAAATGTGTGTACCTCCAGATGCTGATAGATCATAGTTCCCCTCAGACATAACTAGAATGGCTAATAGTGAGATAGCATCTGAGATGCAGTCTAACAATATCTGAAGGTCTACATGTTTTCCCATTCTTTCCATGTATAGGCCATTTATTTTATCTATAATTGCAAATGGTAGCCATTCACTTCTATGAGAGATGTAAAGCTCTGATATGCCTGTCATGAAAACATGTTAAGAAATTTCCAGCCTCTATACCAGTTTTCAACTCCAGCCCAATAATGAAATGTATTAATTTTATTTTGCACAAAACGTTCCCTTGCAAAATGACTGTCTATCTTTCCCCTTATGAAGTAAAATGATAGCAAAATACTACAAACAGAGTGAATGTGGGACTACCTGGCTGAAAAGAAGGCAAATGGCAGTACACATTTGTTCTGTAATAGAAACCAGCCCCCTCCTGCTCTCCCCCACCCCCAATTTAAGTTCTTATAAATATTGTTACATCCAGGTTTACTCATATCTGGACCGAGTCCACTAAAATTAATAGAATGACATTCCATTGGTTCCAATGCATCTACTCAGAATATAACTAGAATTCGGATCCAGCTTATTATTTGGGGAGGGATGCAATCAGGGAAGAATGAAGTACATTTCCTTTAGCATCTTCAAATAACACTGCAGTTGATTCTCCGTTCTTTGTTTGCAATTGCTGCCATTCAAATGTTTGCTTCAGATGAAGGTCAAATGAAACCTAGAGTTTTAAAGAACTCAATATCACCAAACAGCCTTTAGATTGCTTCAGTCATTGTATGCCCATATCACTCAGTGACAGCTCCAACATCAAACTGATTTTAAAATATTGTGCAATTCAAAAGTCCGCTTTTCTGGACCACCTAAGGAACATCATCAACACGTGGCTCTAATTATTTGGGAAGATGCCTTAAAATGGCCATGCTTGTGAAATAAAATAATCTTTCCAAATCATACTTAGTAGCAATGCAGTGTTAGAAAACTTCAGCTTGTTAATGGGTAGCATCTGATTCCCTTGTTACATAGAATCATAGAATCATAGAAATGTAGAGTTGGAAGAGACCACACGGGCCATCCAGTCCAACCCCCTGCCATGCAGAAACACTCTCAAAGTACTCCCGACAGATGGCCATCCAGCCTCTGCTTAAAAACCTCCAAAGAAGGAGACTCCACCACACTCCGAGGCAGCATATTCCACTGCCGGACAGCCCTGACTGTCAGGAAGTTCTTCCTGAGGTTCAGGTGGAATCTCCTTTCCTGCAGCTTGAATCCATTGCTCCTTGTCCTGGTCTCTGGAGCGGCAGAAAACAAGCCCTCTCCCTCCTCTACATGGCATCCCTTCAAATATTTAAACATAGCTATCATGTCCCCTCTTAACCTTCTCTTCTGCAGACTAAACATACCCAGCTCTCTAAGTCTATCCTCATAGGGCTTGGCTTCCAGACCCTTCACCATTTTGGTCGCCCTCCTCTGGACCTGCTCCAGCTTGACCATGTCCTTCTTGAATTGGGGTGCCCAGAACTGGACACAGTATTCAAGATGAGGTCTAACCAAAGCAGAGTAGAGTGGTACCAGTACCTCCCTCGATCTAGACACCATACTCCTATTGATGCAGCCGAGAATTGCATTGGCTTTCTTGGCTGCCGCATCACATTGCTGACTCATGTTCAGCTTGTGGTCTATTAAGACTCCTAGATCCCTTTCACACGTACTGCCATCCAGCCACGTGTCCCCCATCCTATATTTCTGCATTCCATTTTTTCTACCTAAGTGTAGGACCTTACACTTCTCTCTGTTGAATTTCATTTTGTTAGCCTTGGCCCAGCTCTCCAATCTGTCCAGGTCATTTTGAATTTTGATCCTGTCCTCTGGCGTATTAGCAACCCCTCCCAATTTGGTGTCATCTGCAAATTTGATGAGCATGCCCTCTATTCCTTCATCCAAGTCATTGATGAAAATATTGAACAGCACTGGGCCCAGGACAGAACCCTGTGGGACCCCGCTAGTCACTTCTCTCCAGGATGAAAAGCAGCCATTGGTGAGCACCCTTTGGGAACGGTCAGTCAACCAGTTACAGATCCACCTGACAGTAGCTCTGTCCAGCCCACATTTTACTAGCTTCTTTGCAACTCTACTGCCTGCTGGTCCATTTCAGGGCACAATTAAAAATACTGGTTATGACCTGTAACCGATACAGGTCTAGGCTGTCCAAAAGACTGTGTTGTCCCATATGAGCCTTCCCCTATCATCCTGTATGAGACTTCTCTCAAACCCACCTCCATCAGAAGCAAATATGGTGGGAAGGATGGAGAGGGCCTTAACTGTGGCTGCTCCTGCACTCTGAAACTCGCTTCCTATGGAAGCTAGGCTGGTGACCTTTTTGCTAGACTTTCACCATCAGGTGAGAATGTCTCTCTTCCTGTAGACCTAATGGGTTTTCTGTTTCAGTGCTGTACTGTTTTTAATTGATGCTTTTAAACTAATGTTTCATGTGGCTTTAATTTTGTAGATAGTTTGATATTATTTCATTCTCTTTTTACTTATTTTAACTATATATGGTTTAACTTGTCTCTCTTTTTATTCCATAAGCTGCCTTAAGTCCCATCCTTGAGAGAAAAAGTAGGATATGAATAATGTGATTGATAGATAGACAGACAGACAGACAGACAGACAGATAGATAGATAGATAGATAGATAGATAGATAGATAGATAGATGATAGGAAGGCTTCCCAAAATAAAGTTTCTGTTACAGTGGAATCACTGTATTGTGTTCTCAAGAATATGCAACCAGACATTTTGTGGAGGACCAGAAGACAGAGACCATTTCTGCACTACACTATTAGAGTGCTGATATTCCACTTTCAACATCCTGTGGAGTTCTGGAGTTTGTGGTTAAATGAGGCCAAAGAGCTCTTTGGTAGATAATTCTAAATGCCCTTCCCTAAACTGCAAATCTCAGAATTCCATATGATGTTGAAAGTGGAATAATTGCACTATAACAGTGCAGTGCAGAAATGGCCTAAAACCTGAATTATACAGCTTGTCCCAAGCAGAGTTGTGCCTTCAAGTAGTTTCTGACTTACGAGAACCCTAAGGCAAACTTATCACAGGACTTCCCTGGCAAGATTTGTTCAGAAGAGATTTACCATGGCCTTCCTTTGATGCTGAGGGAATATGATTTGCCCAAGGCCCCCTACCAATAGCAATAGCATGTGTACTTCTATACCGCTTATCAGCTAAGTGCTCTCTAAGCAGTTTATAATGTGTTAGCCAATTGCCCCCAACAAACTGGGTACTCATTTTACCTACCTGCAGAAGGATGGAAGGCTGAGTCAACCTGGAACTCAGCAGGATCGAACTCACAACTTTATGGCTACAGTACCAGCATTTAACCGCTACACCACCAGGGCTCCTTGTGGGTTTCTGTGGCTGAACTCTAATCCCCAGAGTCATAGTCTATACCACTCTGGCTCCTCAACTAGAGAAGACCCATTAAAAAGCTTTAGGAATAGGCAGGAAGGAGACATGGCTGGTAGGAGGACAAAGTACAGTTGGTTCCAATATTTTTAAGTGGAGGGAGGACTACAGCTCTTGTCTTATTTCTTCAACCATTGCCCTTTCTCTGGATGATGTTTAATGCTGCATCTCTCAAATAAAATGAGCAGCTAGAGGGGGAAAAAAGTGATGGGATTTGTTTAAGTCTTAATTCACCATTTGACCATTCAACTGGTTTGCTTAAGTTGGGAGCACCAATATTATTAATGTTATTAGGTATAATGTCATTAATAGACTACCAATGACATGATCTCATGAAGAATAGAAAACACCATAAAATAAGTGACTGTTATGATCTACAACCTGGGCATGTCAAACAGTGATTTCGTTACAATAAGAAATGTCCCTGAGAAATGATATCCTGTAGGTTTTCCATCTCTTAATTTCCTTCTTAGGAATCATGCAAAACTCAGTGGTCATGAGTCAAAACATGTAATTATCAATTAAAACATTTAATTATTGAAGATTAAGAAACAAAGTAAGATAGACCAAGAAGAAGAACAAGTATCAAAGCAGAACCATGGTAACTGGAGAGCAATATATGAATTGTGCTGAAATTTCTGTAAAATAGTCATTGCCTGCCTCTAGTTTTTGTACAGGGTGACATCAAACAAGTGAATATGATACCCATAGGCTTTTCTTTTATGCTTTTCCTATGTTCATGTACATTTCATGTATTTTTATACTACTACTACTACTACTATTATTATTATTATTTACTAAAAATCTTGTCCCCAAATTCCTGGATAATTTAATCATGAAAAATCCCACACTGAAAATCTGTAGCTTATGAGGCAATTTCCAATTAATTAGGAAACAACAGCAGTTAATTAATAATAACTAGACAGCATTTAGAAACCTTCCTGTGTCCCTTCTGGGAACCAGGTAGAAAAAGAAATCAGTGATTAGCAGCTTGAAGTAGCAGCTTATTTTTCTCTTTACGTTTTTGTCATTGGTCCCAGACGCACTGAGAATGCAAGAACAACAAAATATTTATATTCCCAATTATAAGCCACTGATTAAGGCTTAAAACAATCATCACTGTTGGGCCAGCTATGACTGTGTCTAGTGATGGCTTCAAGCTTGCCTCCAGCTCATAACTTGAAAAGGAGGTTAGAAATCCACAGTTACTTGCTTCACAATTACTTTCTTTGCTCTGTTGGTAATACTTGTTTTCTAGTGTTCAGTCTTTCATGAGTGAAGTGGCAAAAGACACTTTGGGCCCTATGGCCTTTAGTCTGAGACTGTGTACCACAACAAGATTTAAATCTTCATTAGTTTTATTCTTGCATAAACTAACAAAAAATTCCAAATATTTTTTCCCTGCTGGGTGTGATTTCAAGAGCTTTGGCACACTTTTGATTATTTTTCACACTTTAGAGCTGTTTGTGAAAAATCTGCTTGCAAAAGAAATCACACTGTTCTTTGAGCAACATGCTGAGATTTTGTACAAAACTTTTTTCCCCAAACAGATTCTTTACAAAAAATAAATTCTTGAATCCTCCTACCCTAAAAAATCTTATAGTATTTGGTTTCTTTCTTAATCCTATGTTCTGAAGTGTTGACACAGCTTTATATTTTGGCACCAAGGTGCACAGTTCATGTACAATTTTAGCTAGTCTCAGATATACCCAAGATAAAATGGGGGAAAAATACATGCATTTTAGAAATATATGTTCTGGTTACTTCTTTCTACAATAACTTCTACACTGAGATGCTTTTATTGTGAGGTGCTGCAAATCATAGTGCTGGGAAATTATATTTGCAATGCTCTTCTGGTTACATCGAGACAAGCAGTTGTGGCAGGACTTTGAAGGGTATCTCAACCTGCCTGTTCTACACATGTTTCATGGCTGGGCAATTGCTGCAGATGTAATTTCCTAATACTCCAATCTGCAATGCCTTGGAAGCCATTTGGCTGGGTTGGTGCCAAGCTGAAATGGTAGAATTTGGGATGTGGCATTTTCATATGTAACTGATGGAGCTCCATCATCATAATTGCATCTGACAGTGCTGGATCTCTGCTGAAATTTGTAAATTTGCCCATTGCTGCCTTGGTGCAAGTAAATGGAAGATTAACATACCATGCTGAAGAGACAAAGAAAAAGAAAACAAATGTAGTCAGGCAACCTATGTCTCACATGATGAGGTGAGTGTGGGGTAATATATGTCAGTCTAATCTCTGTCAGTATCTCCTTATCATCGGACCACATCATTCTTCAGGTATTATTGAGGAAGGTCTGAAGTTGAGAATAAAATCTGTGGCCTAAATCTAATTCTTTCCCTGACTATAGAACAAACAGTCAATAAATAAGAGCTTGGTAGGCCACTGTCTGTGTAAATTCAATTGATTCAATGGGTTTGCTCAATTTCAGACTAACAATTAGATTTAGGCCTATCTGTGTAGGTTTGACTGTGTGATTTATACATGTCTGATTGTGAGTGCTGAATGCCACAAGCATATCTTTGCTCTTCATTCTAATCACACAAGGGCAAAATACATAAAGTTCTAAGCAAATACAGTGCATTCTTCCTCACATTATAGCTATTTATGTCAGTATCACTCAGATGAAAACAGAATTTTAGAACAGATAGATTTGTTACTGTTTCACAGCTTGATTGAATGAGTTCTTTGGACTTGATCTCCACTTAGATCCTTTTCGCACCTTACTCTTTTGCGGTGCTGGGGTGCGGGGCTTGCACGAGCAGCCTCCGGAGGAAGGCTCTCGCTTCCCTGCCTGTTCAGCTCTGCAGCTGCTTCTTGGTTGTGTGAGTGCCCTGCCTCTTCCTTTCATAGTGCAGCCTGGGACCTTTCCCAGCCTGCACTGGACAGGAAGCATGACCAGCCGGGCTCCTGAGGCTTTGCACGCCAGGTAAGTGCCTGTAGGGCCCCGGAGTGGTGTGTGACTGTGACTGTTCGGCTTCAAGTCGAAAAAGAAAAAAAGCATATCCGGTCTGTGTCAGGCCCTTGAGCATCACTCAAATGTGAGTGCGTCATGTGGACCGCTTCTCACACGTGCGGGACACTCAAAGGGCTCTTTCACATCAGAAATGCCATGTGAAAAGTACCTTAGTCTGGTGATATCTGGATTGTGTTTCACTCCTCTCCCAAATCCATCATTCCATTTCATTGTTGGCTTTGGATTTCAGTAAGGGTTCAAAGTGCAGTGGAAGGAATTGTTTTATGCAATTATCTTTCATGAGTTTGGCCACTTGTTAATAACATATTTCGTTTACTTAATAACAAATTTCTTTAGTCCAACTATCTCAAAGACCATATCTCACTATGCAAGGATACCCAAGTTTTAAGATTTTCATGAGAGGGCTTTCTCTTGGTCCCACCACAATCACAGGTATGACTGGTGTGGACCTTGGGCAGAGCCTTCTCAGGGTGGTTGTTTCCAGGCTATAGAACACTTTCCTAAGTGGGCCCTACCTTTTTGTGAGGACGTCCAGTGGGGATCCTGGCATTGGCTCTGCCGGGAGGGGAGCACAACAGAAGCAATCCCTTTCCACTGTGGCTGGCTCCCTACAGAAGGGACCGCGATGGCCATGCCTCTTCCTTTGGCACCATAGCCAGGTACTTTCCCAGGCTGCACTGGGGCAGGAAGCACAGCCATTGTGCTTTTGCAGCTTCTGCAAGACAGGTAAGTCTGGGATGGTGGCACAATGGTGGGTCATTGACAGGGAAAACCTATCAATAATTTAATCCATGATTGAGCTGCCTGGGGACAGGAGAAGGACAGAACCACAGTGACATCATGCAGAAGCATTGTCACAGTCCTATCCTTCTCCTGTCCCCGTTGCAGGATGGGAGGGTGGTGCAGAAAGGGCCTGAGACTCAAGTGCCCCCCTACCTTTTTATTTAAATCTTTTAAAGACCTTTTTATTTAAACAGGTCTTCAGCTTTTAACTAGTTTGGGTAGTACAACAAGTAGGTGTTAATGTACTTTTAATTCTTAAATTAATATTTTAAGTGATTATGTTTAATGCTTTTTTAATTTCTGCATTTCAAATTGTTCTAGCTATATTGTTTTAATGCATGGTGTGAGCCATTTTGGGTCCCATAAGGCCAAAAGGTAGCATATAAATTAAGTAAATAATAATAAATAAATAGTACATTAAAGTATAATAAATTTTAATGGCACAAGCTTTCATGAACCAGAACAATTCATCATATTGATACCATTGCAAATTTGTTAAGATTTATTTACTGAAACAGACCAATGCTGCTACTGTACTGTACAGTTAATATGTATAAATGGTAGCCTTATAGGCTTAATGTGGGGTAGGGATATAATTCTTCATTACGGGCTTTTCTGCACTAGATTGTTATAGACTGTTATATCTACAAGAAAGTGTGTGAAAACCACCAGTTTTCTGCACAAAACAACCATGTGTAAATTTTGTGCATAACCAGCCCCAAACTGCAAAGATTCTCCTCAGTGTAGGACCTTTTTTTTCAGTGTTTATCAACACTTGAAAAACATGTTTTTCAACAATTTTTTGAATGCTTTCAAATGTTCACTCCAGCCTAGTGTTGTGTCATTTTGAACCCTGAGATCAATTTCAAAACCCACCAGTTGGTCAAACATCAATAACCATCTGACTACCAAATACCAAAGACAGGGTTTTTCAAGGTAGAGGATTAGGAGTGCTGACACTGGGAGAACAGTTGGAAGAAATAAGATTAAGAAGGAGAGATCTAACCCCCTGAAGACTCTCTGAGTTATTGCATTTCATTGGCTGTACCCTCAAATGGCTTCCTTTCTCTCTGAAACGGACTGCTTGTTACATTGATCCCAAAGACTGCATTGGCTTTGGAACATCTTTATTGTATGTGAAGCATCACTTCTTTCTCCTTACAGTTCATAGAGACCTTACCATTAGTTGTGGTCAGCTGGATTGGTAAGGTGATCATTTCCTAGAGGTTGAAATTGGATTTTAACCCATTTATTGTTGTTGTGTGCCTTCGAGTCATTTCCAACTTATAGTGGCCCTAAGGCAAACCTATCACAGGGGGTTTCTGGGGCTGAGAGAATGTGAGTTGTCCAAGGTCACCCCATGGATTTCCATGGCTGAGCAGGGAATTGAACCCTGGTCTCCAGGGCCATAGTCAAATGCTCAAACCACTACACCATATTGGCTCTCTATTACACTGTTTTACTTCTGTAGATTGCATTTTGAAGGTGATTGTTAAGCATTAAGCAATTACAGTGGCATTTGTAAGTTAGGGTCATAATAGGGAGAGGTTTGTTAGATGATTTGCAGTGATGATTTAACCCACAGAAAGTGGTGTCATATAATCATACCAGTCTTCATTTCTGAAAACCTCAACAATGTCTAGGATCATAACTGAGAGGGGTAAGAAGTAAGCAGTATTTTCAATCATTACATATTTGAGGGTTTTTAAGAAGTGAGATTTATACTTGCCAAAGAAATTGGGGATTGTTTATTCAAAGCAATTATTCTTTGTGATTATTAGGATTTTACTTTGATGACAGCCATTTCATTTTCCTTTTGAACATTTTACTTTATTTGAAAAATGAAGGAAATGAATTTTACACCAGATAATTACAAATTAATATGAATTATACCTCATACATATGGATGATGTGCAGTTTTGGGAACTGAATGAACTGTTTTGTGAAACAACAGAAGACAAAACTATAGTCAAAAAATTCATTTATAGATTCAGATGCAGATAGTCATATATATATATATCCTTTTAATGAAATAATAGATATGGAATTAGGAATACACTATTATCGTTGGATGATAGTCTATATCAGCTATTTAGCTACATAGCTACCTTAGTTACGTAGCTAAGTAGCATTTCCCAGACTGACCCCTCCCCATCCTGATTTATTGGGCAGCAAACACTGTGAGCAATGGGGATCTGTTCTTCTCTCACTCAGGACATAGCAGACTGACATTCTCATGTCCCTTCCATTTGTGATGTCCAATGGGGCAGTCACAAGCAGGATTTCTAATACAATTTCTCCTTGTACTGGGGATTGTAGCGAGTTTCTGGCACTGCTGAAGATGTTTCCGGAAAACAGCAATTTGGTTTTAGGACTAACTTTAATGCATCAATATTTATGATTTGTAAAAGTATCATTTTATAGTAAACATTATATTTTTGAGGTATGACCATACAGATAAGAAAATAGATAAGGAAAGCTATGTGTGAACATGCTGAAGACAATAGAAGCTATACCTAGAAATGTAGCTACGTTTTATTACGCTTTCATGTTTTTTCACTCATAACAGTTATTGTGCAGATTCAATACTCCTGTATAATAATGGAGCTATTTAATCTTCTTGAAAAAGCACAGTCCACTTCTTTACGTTTACACCATAAAGTTAAAATAGAGATTAAGAAAATGAGTACAAAATATGAAGAAAAGCTGCTTCTGAATTTTACCTGAAGCAAAATTTCATAGCAAATGTGGATTTTTTGGCTTGGGTGAAGCACCAAAGACATTATAAAGGAACCTTAAGTATTTTCTTAATTTTTAAAAACTGTAATTTGCTTTAAAGGGCATTTGGTCAACAGTCATAATAACTGTTCAATGAAACCAGCGACATTTCTTAACTGATTTCGGCATACTGCAATGATGGTTGAATAACAAAGTGATATGGAAACAATCAGTTTCTCTGGGATCTGTGTTGTTGTTGTTGTTGACAAATATACAATGTCTAGGAAAGGAAAGACCATGGTGCATTATCTCCTCTCTTAAATATATATCTTTATCTGTATCATCTATATCTATCTATATCTATATCAGAACTACTGAAATTAATTGTTTCACAAATGCATGTTTGTTTTGTTTTTTCCCCTCTTCCTTTCAGGTATTGGTGAGCAAATGCAACAGCAAATTCAGGACTGGACATGTTTCAGGAATAGGTAAGATTACAAGGGCCAAATTCCTAACCCTATGATGTGTTGGGAAATGAATCAGCCCATCCCTGACAGGGGTGGCGAGTGGGGACAGAAGAGGCAGAAATGGCTCAAAGAATGGCAAAGGTGGGACAGTATGTCTGGTTTAGAAGGAAAATTGCAGTGATGTAGACTCGAGTTGATAGACTTGGACTCAAATCAGATTTAAGTCACTTTAGTGACTCGACTCGGACGTGACTTGGCAAAAATTACACACTGACTCAACTCAACTTGAGACCTGCATATTTTTAGTGACTGACTTGCTGCACTTGGTTCAGTAACATAACACATTCATCCAGAAATCTTACAACTTACTGGTCACATGACAATCTGTCTCAAACCCAAAGTGTGGACACATTTCTCAGAGGGAACAGCAAATGGGATAGGCAATGGGCTTGAGGTGGGAGGTGGGGTTGAGGTCTGCTTAGCAGCCTATCCCTGCTACATATAGGAGGAGCTTTCTAAAACTTTTCCTAAAAGCAGAAGGCAAGACTCATGCCCAGAGTGCAGGGCGCGTATCTCAGAAGGGAACAGAAAATGTGTCAGGGAATGGTTTTGAGGAGGAAGGATCCTTCCTTCCAAAGTTCTTGAAGCTTCAGTAATGGGCAAAAAGAAGGATCCTATTCCCCACTTCTGAAAAAGCCTCCAGCTTTGCAAATGGGAAGTCAGATGGATCCTATTCCCCACTTCCAAAGCTGCAGATGGCAAAATCACAAAAGTAGAGGACCAACTCTACTTAAATTGTTAAAACTGACTTTATTTGACTCTGTCCAGAAATTCTGGAATACAGGTTGGGGTATAAAGTTGGCTCCCAGACTTGAGACTTGACTTGAGACTTGATTTGAAAGTATCTTGTAAGGACTTGAGACTCAACTTGAGACATGAAGGTAGAGACTTGAGACTTGACTTAAGACTTGGAGTAAAAGACTTAAATATATCATTGGAAAATTGTAACTTCTAGAGGCTTCCAGGAATAGCAATGCTTCTTTTTTCCACTTTACTTACTTATTTACTTATATATTGGTGAGGAAGCTTGGCGTTCCAGGGGGATCTTGAGGCTTACAAAATCTGCCCTGAGGGGCCTCCTCCACCTGTAACAGGCAGAGCAGGTATTGTGAGACAAATACTAATATGTCAACAAGAGGCCATTATAAAATTGTCAACGGCATTCTAAAGTTGTATCTGTCACTTTGAAATTTTTTTTCTTTCTTTCTCCTCTGTCAGCTAGCCTACGCAGCCTTTAATTGTTCTGTGCCACAAGGCTGCCTTGGTCTAAAGAAGCCTGTTGACTCAACCCACATCTCTGCCAGGCAATATCTGCCATACTGCATTACTTTTATCTCCATCATTCTTCCATGAAAGGTCACAGGAGCCATTTTGTCCTCAACTGAAAAACTCAGCCTGTTAAATCACCCTCAGAGCTGTCCATTAGCTGATCAGACATCTGTAAAAAAAATTGTCATTTCTCATTATTGCTGAATAGATCACTGCACTACACATCAACACATTGATGTACAAATGATCCCTATACCACACCACTTTGCAGAGAATTTCCATAAGTCTTTGTGCAGGATGATGAAACTGATCATACACCATCAACATTAATGCCTGATGTTTGAAGAAATTTCAATACACAATCATTTTACAGAGACACAAACTAGTTCATATGAATAATTTTCTTCCACTATAAAGAGAAATGTGAGGCTTATCCTCAAAGAGCAGCTCAATTTACTTTTCTGAAACTTGATTTTAGGAGGCCTAGAAAGGCCTAGAAGTAGAAAGGCTAAGAAATTGGCCATATATAAGAAGTTTAAAGTTTCTTTGGGATTTCCCCCTACAGGAGATTCCTTTCAATTTTGTCATTCTATATGGATGGTATTGGTTGCTAGTTGGATACTGGTATCTTAGAATGGTAACTCCAGCTGCATGATAAATTAAGTGATGTAGAACCTTTGTTTGTCTTGCAGTGAAGAGTTAAGTACGGGATTTCAGCCAATCATTGTGCCACTGAAAGTCATCGGCTCCAAAACTGTAGTGAAATTGGAAATAAACATAGAATAGGATACTGTATAACAACCATATTGTTTATGCGACACATCTGTTTCCCTGCATTTTGAAGCCTGATTAAACATGAGAAAAAGTTACTGCAACATATTAAATGAAAAGGACTTTTGTAAGTTAAATTCCAAAGGAATTCTATGGAAAGAACTGTACAAAAAAGAATCTCTGTAATAATTTTAAGCCAAACCTAGCCATGGCAGTTTATCAGTTATTTGCTTCTGAAAGGAAGTATAACTCAGGAATACAGAGCATTTTCTTAATGTCTAAGATTCAGTTTGATACCTCTAGTGAAAAGGAATCTGAATTGGAGGAATGTTTATACACTATTAATTCACTGACAGCCAGAGTAAAGAGTTGTGTTCTAGAAAGACTCTTGTTCAAGCTGAACAGAGTTGTTCTTCCTGTATTCTTTTTATTTAACTGTAGTCGTTTTTATGCCATAACTCTTTTCCCTGCCACATCTTCTTTTCACCTGCAGAGTGGTCAAAACTTTTACAATAGGTGTGTACTTTTGCCCTCTGGAGGAGATCAGTGGGTGAAAATTGTAACTCTTTTTTATTTCATTTGTTTTTGCAGCAGTAAGGAAACTGAATTAATAAATCATTATTATGCTGCAAGGAAAAAAGAACAAAGATTTTTAGATAATGATGATGATGATGAAGATGGTTAATTCAGCATTGTTCATGCACATCAGCAGTTGCCAGAGTTACAAGTAAAGATGAACTGTTTTTAGTGTTTGTTTCAACAACTGAGCTGATAATTGAGTAGATAGCCTACGACAGGCACCCCCTAGAGCCCAACACCATCCAAGCACAGCACCCCAGGCAGTTGTGTAAGTTGCTTGTCCCTAAATCCAGCCCTTGGGCTGATACATAATTCAAACAACAAAGCCTGCATTCTTTGGCCCCTCCAGTATGATTGATTTCAGAGTTCGTTGTGCCCACATTCTTTCATAGATCTAAATTTTAAAATTACGTATCACTGATCATATAGCGCTACTGAGTATTAAACATAGCCTTTGGTGGCAAAAAGAATTTCATAACAATTTGAAGCTTTTGTGGACTAGAAATCATTTTATCCAAATGCATACTAGATAAATGCAGCACAGAGAACAGTTGCTATGGGGCAAAGGCATAAATATTATAGATAAATAAATATATTTACTAAAAATGAAGAATGTAACTACAAAAAAGCAATTCTTACTTATTAACTCCTAACAAGATGATTGGGATTGTAGACTTGAGGTCAAATATGTTGTACATAAAATGTAAAGTGCTAACTATGAAATCAGAATATGAAAAATGTCAGATTACAGATATCAGATCTTGGATAGATACCTTCAGTAGGCAAGTCCCTCATTCAAGAGAAACTCTAATCTAGTGATGTAATTCTTTACTATGTTGTTCCTCAAGGAAGCAATGAGCAAGTTAATAAATCTTCTCCCAGCTGCAAGAAAGACTTCAAAAACCAAACAATTTTTGAAGTGAATTTGCAGTTTGGAACTTATTCTGCACAAAATTCTCATGTAGTTTTTTTTATGTAGTAAACACTATTATCTTCACAGAAAAGGCTTTTTTTTCTGAGCATAAAATAATATTTATGCACAAAAAAGGTTTGCCTTTTCCAAAAATACTATTTTCTGAAAAAAAAGAAGAAGATGAAGCAGAAGCAGAAGCAACAACAGCAGCAAGTCTTGAATTTATTAACGCAACACTTATCAGGTTTTTTGTCACTCAAAAAACATATTTTTGACCATTTAAAAGATATTTTTAAATAGTCTTTACGTCCCTATTCTGATCTCCAATCAACATATGAAGAGTATAATCACATTTTATGGTGTCTTAGGTAATTACTTGCATGGAATAAGAGAAAAATTCTCTTTGGATGTTTGGATGTAGTTACCCCAAAACATGCCTAACACAGGGATCTACCCATGATACCACTGCCTCTGTGAAAAGGTATTAGCTCAAAAAGGAGGCCTGTGAGAGGTGAAAGAACTGTTACACCTATGTCTACTGGTACTAGTGCAGGGAACAACCAGCCATTCTCCCTGTTTGTAAGCATTTTAGGGACATTTTGACCAGTTTTCAGAAGGAAATTTCTGATAATCGGTGCACCTTTGGAAAAAAATTGGGGATTTGATAGTCTTTATATCACTGGGTGGCTTCAGAAGCCAAAAAGCTGGAGTTCAGGGACTGAAAGTAGCCCGTAGGCCTATGGACCACTTTCAGTCCCTGAATTCCAGTTACCACCCACCTCTGACTATACACTCATGTACAATTTTATAGTGTAGGCCTATGTAACTTGTGTACCTCCATGCTATGGTTGCACTCCATTTCTAGAAATCAGCCTGCACAGTGGTTAGGAGTGGTGGGAATTATATTTCACCAACAACTGGGGAGCTGAAACATCCACAGTACATTTTAATATAAAAGGAGAGGCAGAAAAGGCACAGATCTGTGGGCAACAGAGAGAGACCTGTAGTTTTTCATGAGGACTTTCAAGAGGTCAAAATAGAGAGAAAAAAATGGTGAAGAAAGGGGGAAGAAGAAGGAGCAGCCACCTCTACTGCTGAAATAACTGATAGCAAAAGAAAAACAGTTACCAGAAATGTTTTGGAATACTTTGATTTCCCTAGCATGTTAATAATTCTATGATACAGGCCTTTCTTGGATCCATTAGTATGGTAGGCAGCTTTTTCTGTGGCTAAGAATAACATGCATCACTGATGCATATCTTATTTAAACCTTAGTGTCAATAACATTAAGGCCAGGCTTAAAAGGTTCTTGAATTAGCTCTCTTCTCTTCTCATGAAGCCTATTTGAGAAAGTAACTTTTACAACACATGCTTGGCTATGCAGACAGTGTAAATTAACTCTGGAGTAACATATTAAAAAGCTTTTATAGCATTCTCTAAATACTGCGTATGGATTGTTAGTTCTACCTACACTGGCTACCACCCAAATAATTACAAGCTCTGCCAGAATGCATTTTGTTGACAAACAACCTGTGAAAGGATTGCAGTCATTTGTATACTTGAGCTGAACTATTGCTCCAGTAAATAGCCAAACTACCCAGTAGTATCACTGCATTACCCCTCAGCAACTGGAGTACATATGAAAACACTTAACATGTATTCCAGCTGCCTCTGCCTATAGTGGATCACTGAGGCACTTTTTCATGTTAGGTCCATGTGATGGCATACAACTTAAGTCTGCCAAAGGGATTCTTTGAAGTGAGTACTGCCTATTACCATTAATCTTAAGTAAATAAATAAGACTTATTTATAAATAAGACTACATATCCAGAAACTCATTATAATTCACCAGATAATATGAATCCCACATATATTCTGGCACTTTTTGCCAGAAAAGGAAGCCCTGGGAAGCCCTGCCCGGAAGAGCTCACCAAAGGCAAGCGTTTCTCCATCCAGCTACTGCTGCTGTTGTGGCCACTGCCTGATTGTGCTCTGCCTGTGGACCTATTGGGGAAAGATCCATCTCTCCTGTGTCTTTACAAACTCAGGTCCACCATCAGCTGTGTCTTAGCAGATTCTGACAACCAGTCCTACCTGCCCCAGCTCTAGAGTTGAGGGAGCTGGCAGATAAAAAAAAGACTTGCAGTGGGGTCTGAGACATTCCAGCATTTTCTGCTCATCAAGTGGAACCAAACTGGCCCCCTGGTTTTCCAGAGAACTAGTGGCAATGAAACATGTGACAAGAGTAGCATTGGCAAAAAATTAGCAATAGATGCAGCAAAGGCAAATTTCTTCCCTGCCTCTATTGTGTCTGCAGGGATCTGGTCAGCAAAGCTGTTTTGAGTGCTCAGTGGTCTTTTACACACAGGCCCAAGAGAGGAAAATCCAGATCACTTGACAACCCACTGTGAATAATTTGCCCAGTACCTTGCAGATAAAATCATTTGGATCTGCTCTGACTTTGATGCTATGATTGATATAGATCAGTAGATGTAAGTCTGGTCTCTGCTTATCAAGTTATAATGGATACTTTTCAATTTGTGCAATATGAGGATGTGGAAAGGATTCTGGGAGATATGAGAGCCACCACGGGTGCTCTAGATCCTTGTCCTTTCTGGCTTATTACAAAAGCTAGAGGGCAACTGGCGTAGTGGGTAGAGGGAGTTGGTTAATGCCTCTCTAAAACAAGGTAGAATTTCAGGTTGCCTGAAGGAGGCTGTTATAAAACCATTATTTAAAAATCCATCCCTGGATCTTACATTTTGGAAAAGTATTGGCCAGTCTCTGACATTCCCTTTTATGGCAAGATTCTGGAACATGCGGTGGCCTCCCTGCTCCAGAGGTTTCTGGATGAAACAGATTATCTAGATCCATTTCAGTCTGGTTTCATGCCTGGCCATGTGACTGAGACTGCTTTGGTCACCTTGATGTATGCCCTATACCAGGAAATAGACAGAGGGAGTGTGTCCCTGTTGGTTCTGCTGGATATCTTGGTTGATTTTGATACCATTGACCATGGTATCTTTCTGAGTCACCTTGTGGGGATGGGACTTCAGGGAACTTTGTTTTCAGTGGTTTTGTTTCTTCCTGGAAGGACCAACCCAGAAGGTAGCGCTGAGAGACTCCTGTTGAACCTCTTGGCCTTTGGTCTGTGAGGCCCCTCAGGACTCGACTCTCTCCCCCATGCTATTTAACATTTACATGAAGCCACTGGGAAAAGTTGTCCAGAGTTGTGGGGTTCAATGCCATCAGTATGAGATGACACCCAACTTTATTACACCTTTCCACCACAAGCCAAGGAATCTGTTTTGGTCCTAAATCAGTACCTGTCATCAGTAATGGAATGAATGAGGCCAAACAAACTGAAACTTAAACCAGACAAGACAGAGATGCTTATGGTCAGTAGAAAGGCAGATCAGGGAATAGGGATTCAGCCTGTGTTAAACAGGGTTATGTTGACCCTGAAGATACAGGTTCACAGCTTTGGGGGGGTGGGGTGTGCTCCTGGATTCAAATCTGAACTTGGAAGTCCAGGTTTCAGTAGTAGCCAGGGAGTGCATTTGCACAGTTAAGGCTTGTGTGCCAGCTGCACTCATTCCTTGAGATGTCAGATCTGGCCATAGTGACACATGCCTTGACTACATCCTGGTTGGATTACTGTAACACACTCTATATGGGGCTGCCTTTGAAGTTCAGAAACTTCAACTGGTCCAAAGAGCCTCAGACAGATTGTCAGTTGGGGCTGGCTACAACAGATCACACAATTGCCCTGTTGTAACAGCTCCGCTGGCTGCTGGTCTTTTCCAGGCACAAATCACAGTGCTGATGATGACCTTTAGAACTCTGTGCAGCTCAGGTCCAAATTATTTGAAGGACTGTACCAGCATGGGCTTTGAGAACTGCAGGGGAGATCCCAAGCCCCCCTCCCACCACCCTTACAGGTACACCCAGTGGGAACACAGGAGAGTTCAGTGGCTGCCCCCAGGTTTTGGAACTCCCTTCCTGGAGAATTCAGACTAGCACCCTTCCCACTTTCTTTCCACAGTCAAGTAAAGATGTTTTTATTCTGACAGGCATTCAATATATGACTATATGTGGCCTGTCTGATACACTGCCCTAGATATTGCTAATTATGTAGCTGATGTATATGGGTGTGAGTTTTTAATTGTATATTTTAACTTTGTTTTATTTCTTTTTGATTGTTTAGTTGTGTTTTAACTTTTGTATTCTGTGATTGTTAAAATATGCTTTTTTAATTTTTGTAAGCCACTTTGAGTTCCAACCTGGGAAAAAAGCAGGATAACAACAATAACAGCAACAATAACAACAACAACAATTCCAGATAGATAGATAGATAGATAGATAGATAGATAGATAGATAGATAGATAGATAGATAGATAGATAGATACATGATAGGCACCATGGATGGATGGATGGATGGATGGATGGATGGATGGATGGATGGATGGATGGATGGATAGATAGATAGATAGATAGATAGATAGATAGATAGATAGACAGACAGACAGACAGACAGACAGACAGACAGACAGACAGACAGACAGATAATAGATAAATTCCTCATCTGGAGTACATTGTTCAGTAGTTCTGGGCATCTCATTTTAAGAAGGGTATAAACTAGTTGGAGCAGATTTGGAGAAGGAGAAAAAGAATGACAAGAAGTATGGAGAACAAAACGTGTGAGAAAACGTTTGAAGGAGCTGAGCATGTTGCAGCATGTTGAAGAGAAGACTGAGGGATGACACAATTGCACTCTTTAAATACTTCAAGGGTTGTCACATAGAGGAAGTGGCAGGCCTGTTGTCTGCTGCCCCAGAGGGTAGGACCAGTCTAATGGTCTAAAGTTACAGGGCAGTAAGAGTGGTTTGCTAATGGAAGTAATTGCCAAGGGGGGTGATGGGGTCTTTTTCTTTGGATATCTTCAATAAGAGGCTACCTGCTGGGGATGCTTTAGCAGGAGATCCTGCATTGTCTAAGGGATTGGATTAGATGGCCCATGAGGCCCCTTCCAACCCTAAGAATCTATGACTCTATAGACAGATGGACAGACAGCTGTTTTTTTCCCCCTAGCTCTGATATTTTTTAGTAGTCTCTGATTTTGCCATTGGCAGAAGGGATAGATACGGAATCACTTCTAAGCTGTTGAGGTCAGGGAGTATTTGCTAATCAATCAGTCTATGGAATTTTTTTTGCTAAATTTTCATTTCCATCTTTGCAAAAAACAGCTGTGAAAAATGTCTGCATTCTCTCAACTCCACCAAAAAAAAAAAAAAAAAGACAGGCTCTGCTCTTTCAGACCAAGGTTTCATCTGTTTTGGATATTCTATTTCCCACAGAAACCCACAAGAAAGCTGGTAAGCGGGGCATGTAGGCAATAGCTTCTGTTGCTTTTGTTCCATAGCAATTATTTTAAAAGACATGTTCCTTCTGAACCAGGAGGTTCCATATAGCCAACATGACAAGGTAGCAATGCTTGGAACCCTCTTTGAAACCATAGTTGGTGGTTGGGATGTTTAAAAACCTCATTGTAGTTCTGGATTTGATTGAAAGAAGCTATCAACTTTGATGCCTGATAGCTTCAAGAGTTCTCCAGCTCTTGGCTTCTATACGAACCATGATCCCAACTGCTTTCTTGTGTGTGTTTTCTCCAATTTCCATGAATTGAGAAGGCTTTTCTTTCTTTGTGAAGGTAAGCACACATACAGAGTGAGCACAAAAGGATAGGTTGATTGATCACAAAGATGCTAACAACCTACCCAGGGTTACAACATTTTACTAGTCTGTGCAACAAAGCAACAGTTATCTTTTTCCCCCATTTTTCCCATTTCAGAGAAATGTGCCATATCTCTCTGAGACTGACAATAAATAAATAATTCTGCCAGCAAGGAGTTTTTTTCCCCCCTGTTGCCTCCTTTACTGAGCATGTATAAATCAAGTCAGGAATTACATTCTTAGCTAGCAGTTATCAGTCAAGAAGTGGAAGGTGTTTGTACATCTCCACCCCTTCTTCCTACCCCTATATAGATATCAAAATTGATATTGATTCTGGTTAGTGTTTGGCTTAGGTATTTGATGGTCCTCCTCCCTCCCTCCCTCCCTTCCTTCCTTCCTTCCTTCCTTCCTTCCTTCCTTCCTTCCTTCCTTCCTTCCTTCCTTCCTTCCTTCCTTCCATGCATTTTATGACAGTAAACACCTTTTAGAGAACAAATCAATCCTCTCTCTCTCTCTCTCTCTCTGTATGTGAAAGAGAAAGAAAGGGAGAATTCTAAGACATTTGGAGAAAGCATATTTTCTATTAACACAAGAAGGCTGTTGTTGTTTTTCCCCTTTTACAATGGAAAAAAAATGCCTTACTTTCACTCCAGTGGCCTTCTGCTCTTTGAGCTGCATAGCGATATCTCTAGGAAGAGCATGCCCTTAGTTAGAGGATCCAGAACCCTACTTCTGGCCACAGCAAGGCTCCCCACCGGCACAATGAGACACAAGCCATTTGGCTGGTCCCAATTTGTTTTTCTTCCTGTCTCATTCCTGAACTGTCAGTCTCAAAAAGTAAAGGGTAGAGGCCATTACAGGGTTGGCAGCAGCAATGACAGAATCCACACTGCAAAATGTCTTTTGGATCTTGTGATCTTGCCCATCTGCAAAGATAGTACTACCCATTTAATACCTCACAGTGCTAATGTTATGAATTGCTCCCCAGATATAAACGCTGGCCTCAGAATGAATCTTTCATGGCAAAAGACTTGGTTGGGAGCCGTATGGGAAATTGTAAAGATGTTGACTGACATTTCTTGGGGTATGGAGGGGGGGAGGCAGAGGGGAAAGGCAGGCAACAGAATAAACCAACTAAGGAAAGTGGAGCCCTAGCACCTACCCAGGTGGATGCTAAGTCCAGCCTTGAATCAAAAAAGCTCACTTGTCCATAAGCTAGCCATGTCCTGATGAAATTGGTAGCACCTTGATCATCCCAAGATCTTTCTTATTACAGAGTAGTACTGAGTCCTTCTTTGGCTGTGCTCTTCTCAATAAGCTTAACAGATAGCATGTTCCAAAGAGCAGATATAAACTCCTCTTCCCAGTCAGGCTGGGCATCCCAGTCTCTCTTTCAAAGGCTAGGGTTATCAAGAAACTCTTTGCCCTTTGGTATTGCATTGTATAGTTTTAGATTATGTATTGTATCATATAACAGCTCACCTTTTTGTTTAAAAGTCCATCTTTGCAACAGAGTTTCTAGAATACGTTTCCTTGACATTTCCTAGGCCCTTTTTGCATGGCATTTTCCATGCGAAAGAGGGCCTGAAACATCGTGAGATTATGAGGAGCGATCTGCATGACGCACTCACAATTGTGCGACGCTCCAGGGGCTGGCAGGTGCCGATCGCACTCCTTTTCATTTTCGGCTAGAAGCCGAAAATGGTGCATGATTCTGCATTGCTCCCAGGCCCCACACGCACTTACCTGGCATGCAGAGCCTCTGGAGCTGCACCGGTCATGCTTCCTGCCCCAGTGCAGCCTGGGAAGGTCCCAGGCTGCACTGGGGAAGGAAGAGGCAGGGCTCTCATGCGAGCAAGCAGCTTGTGCAGAGCCGAAGGACCCCAGACGCGAGAGCCTCTCACTGGAGGCTGCTCGTGCGATCCCTGCACCCCAGGGCCAGAAAACGGGAAGGTGTAGAAAGGGCCCTAGACGCAGCAGGAAATAGTAGAACATTTTTTCCCCATTCATTATAATCTATGTCCTCTCTATTTTTCCTAAAGACAGATTGATCTGTTACAATATTACTGGGAACTAGTTGGTGAAAATTTGAGCAAATGTGCTCCTAGTGCTGGGGACTTCATGTTAGCTTGAAACCTGAATGTAAGTTGAAAAATATGTGAGGAGAGAATCCACATGAATATGAAATAAAAAGGCTGGAGAATCACCATATGGTTGAAAACCAATAGGGTGAGTTATTTTAGTTATCCAATTGCACTGTATGTTCTCCATATCAAGGTAGTGTAGTTTCTTCTTATGTAGCTGCAATCGTACAGGGCAATGGTAGCTGATGGCTTCCACATCAGTGCAATGGTGAGTCTGCTCCAAGTTTTAGTACACATTTGAAAGCAACTATCCAAGGTGCCAAAGGCCCTTTCCGCACAAGGCTGATACAACGCAGTAGTGTCATATTGTCGCTTTTACATCTGCACATTAAACTGGTTTGATGTCATTCTGTCCTCCATGGTCTCCATGGAGTTCAGGTCTTAGTGCAGTTAACATCAATGTTAAATCGTTGTATTGTAAAAATTGAAAAACCCCGATGTAAACAACCCAAACTGTTTCTGCCGAGTTTTTTCCTATGTGCAGTAGTGTTGCATCGATTCACATGCTTGCGCTAAAACATAGCAATGATTTCTACAATTTTTTTTTAAATCAACCAATCAGCGGTGGCGGGGTGGAGTGAGGGAGAGGAATAGAAGTTCCACGAGAATTGACGATGTAGAAGCTACAAACAATTTTCTCTGCTTTACTTCAATAGAAACTGGAGGGCATGCAGATAGGAATCAGGGTAAATCGGAGTAAAAAACACTGCTCATGACACGCGGTGAAACGCTTCTCCACTCTAGTGCAGAAATAGCCAAAGTCTATCCCCAAAGTAAGATCAGCATGTTGGATAGCAACTTTAAAGTTTGAACTAAGACCAGGAATGGATTCATTGCTGTATGTTATAGTGAGACTACTCAGGGAAAACTGTGTGTTAATTCATATTCATCATAATAATCTATATCTTCATCATGATCACTACTGATGATTCCTATTGCTAGGGTCATATGCTCTCTCTATACCTCTGATAGCTTCTTACGTGGAATGAATTGAATTAGTTCTGTTCAGTATAGGGAAGCCAAGAAGATATTATTCCAGCTGAGGAGTTGTTTTGTGAGCCCCTATATTTTAATGTTCATGTCCATCAGGACTTTTCAGAAATGGTAACCAAGCAACAAGCAGAGATACATTTCAGACTACTTCTTATCTGCACTTCCCTAAACAAGTGCAGAACTGAAATACATTATGGGTTCATTTTCCCTGAATTGTACATGAGCCTCTGCTTGAAACCTAGACTACTCAGGTTCATAGTCCTAGGTGTATTGTCAAATGAGGCTTGCTGGTTTGTGATAAAATTGCTGAGACTCGATGACCTCACCACAATAAGCTCTTGGCTTGTGCTCATCAATCATGCATACTGTCTTCCTAGTAAGTGTGCTTGCTGTACCATCTCTCTTAGAATAGAGTAACAGCACCATATATGTGAGTAGGAAACAAAAGGTCATCTTTCATTTGCCAGATTCTGCAAGAAGGAAGATTTGAAGTAAAGATAAGTTATCATAATAAACATATGCATAGAGAATACGTAGTGTGAAAACAGAACATATTCCATTTAGGAAGCTACTGGGGCTTTTGATTTAACACTGTTATAACTTGTAAAGTAGGTAAAGCTGAGCAGCTATTATTAAAATGAACGTTGCTTTGAATATTATTCAAAATCAGCTTTGGATTCCAGCACTAACTAATTCTAACATTAAGATCTGATACATGCCATAAATTTATCAAGTCAAAATTGAAGTAGTGGTCCTGGAGTCAAGAAAATTTTACAGATTTGTTCTTTATAGCAGAGACAGTCATACTTCATGCTGGCAGGATTTGTTCTCAACCCCAAGATCCACCAATCAGAGAAAGGTGAAAAAAACAAACTACAATTGAATGGTTCTGAGTCTAGATAATTGTCCTGAGTACTTGAACTGAAATGAGCTCACAGTCTTTCCACAGATATTTTACTGTGGAATTCTTGGTTGTTCCCATTTTTAATTGTTGGGAACCAGAATCCCTGCTGATATACCCCAAATCTTTTAGGTTTTAGGAAATAGACGCATGTCTACCTTAAGCCCACTATTGTGTGGGAGCCATTTTATTTATCTAACACCAACACAATTTTCAGTCTCAGGGAAACCAGAGGGATTTTTCTCAGGAGTATTTCTGGTTTCCCTTGGAGTCTGGGCTATGTGTCTCCATATTATTTATTGTGGGTTAAACCAATTTACATCTGTTTGAAGCTACAGAACAGTATTTCAAAGGAGCATCTTCTATGATGATATTATATTTTTCATTTCAACTTGTAAAACTTTTGGATAACTTGTTAGACATTCCTCACAATGCTCTGTATGCTTTCCTGCACAAGGGTTCATTGAACTCAGTTGGACTTCTGAGAAGACATGCATAGGATTGCACTGTAAGGATTTCCTTTGTATTATCTGCTTATACCATCAGGTTGTCATGTGTGGGACTACCTCAGAATTGTAACAAAGAAGAAATAACATTGAAAAGATAATGAGGCAAACTGAGGCTTTCAAACACTGCTTGTGGAAACTTGCTGTGACCTGACCTTTGATGCAGCAAGGGACTACAAGACATGTATGGATATGTCAACTTGAAACATGATAGTGTCTCCGATTTGTTCCTGTTTGGCAGACATTTTGGACAAAAGGAAGAATTTTTTGGATTTATAAACTGAAAACTCCAGCACTATATGGCCTTAACTTAGAGGACAGGGCAATCATCCACTAAGAAAGCTGATAACATAGTGTTCTAAACTGTCACTGTGTATGCAGCTCAGTTTCATCTTCAGAAACTGAAAAAGGCAGAAGCCAAAATGTTTTGGGAGAAGTCAAAATGTTTTGAGAAGTTACAACAAGTCCTTGAGAAAATTCCAGCATTATACAAAAAAGAGAATTTGTTTTCACTGCATTTTTCAGGATCTCACCAGAATTCTCATCCTATCCAATGTTGTGATTTGTACTAAGCCCCTCCGCTTTTTGCATGCAAATTTGTGATTCTATTGCTACACTATTTTACATGTGTACCAAAATGAATCTTTTCTTGAGTTTTCCACACTGTAGGAATGTTTACACATTTTTGTATTAATTAAAGCTTGATTGTCTGCATTTTCCAAATATGCACATTTTTTAAACATGTGAATTTACTTGCTTGTAATTCAAAAAGGGAAAAAAATAATACCTGGATAATTCTTTCCTCTCTGTGGAGGAAGCTAACTATCTTTACCTTCTTCCCTTGATTTTCTCATAGAGATCAAATTTAGCAAGTTTGTAAATAACAAGTGAGAATTTCTTTTCCTTCCTTAGGGAAAATTAATAATGATTTAGACTGGCTTTTTATTTTTAAATACTGCTCCTTTTTGGTCTAATTTAGTAATGTTTATCAGTTGGGCATTTTCAGCACCATCTATTTCAAAATCCACCACACAGAGTAGTTATACTAATAAACCCATGAGGTAAGTAAGGTATCAGACAGGCTTTCCATGTTGAATTCTGCCTGGCTGATTACTCTCCCACAAAAATAAGTATGTGCAAGGCAGGAGAGCATAGGATGTAGAAGAGAACTGCTAAAAGTTTTGTCTGGGCATTGTGCATCAACCAAGATGCTCAAGCTTTTCTATCACTTCCTTTCTACCACCACATGTGTGTGGAACTGTTAAATCAGATTTTCCAAGAGTGAGCTCAGGAGCCAGTAATTATTGGGGTGAGGAGGCTCTGGAATTTTTTTTCCCCCTCCAGGCTCCAAGCTAGGAATGGAAAAGAAATTCATCCATTTCCATACTGGGATTGAGTTTGAAGATATGAGGTGGGAAGAAAAATGGAGAGGGAGAGAACACATAGTCACTACTATCCACAGCCAGCACCTCTCCCAGCCACCTGCCCAATTTTACTCTTTGACCCTCAAGCAGGGCTATGCCTCTTCTATGTCACATGCCTCTCATTGGCCAATTCAATTCAGGCAGAAGATGTTCAGAAGCTGCTTGCTGCAGAAGCTACAGAGGAATCGGCAAAGAACTGGGAGAACTACTTTCTCTGTCTGAAGAGAAGGAGGAGGAGGAAGAGGAGGGGGAGGGGAGGACATCCTGCTGCTTCTCCCTGTTGAATGACTAAGGTTGGTGTGGGCTGATCACCACTGGTTCTCTGTTTCTAGCCACCATCACCATTGCATGTTACCTGTGCCTTTTTTGACACTTCCTGCCCACCCACTCCTCTCATGCTCTTTCTCCTGTGCTAGTGATACTGAGTCTCCTTGTTCTCAGTGGCTTCCTTTTCTTTTCTTTGTTTCCAGCCGTACTGTGTCTTGCAGCAAGGATGGACCAAGTAAAAATCTTCAGTATTTTGCACCACATAGTTATGTATATGATTTTTCTTTTCTTTGAAATTCACCAATTTAACAATGGATTTAAAAAACTATTGACAAATAATGATACTGGAAAAAGAAAAACAGACTGAAACATTTACAACATACTTCAACCCCAGGTTGCCTTCCAGGTTGCTGGGATTAAGTAATTTGTACTGGCTTCCCTCCACCTCATCAGCCTTGTGTATGATTTGACACTTTGTGTAAATGTAGCTTAGCCTATATGTGGGGAATTGCAAACCCTCCATTTTGGGTTTGATGGGAGTTGAAATTCAACATCATTTGGAAGCCCACCTAGACCTTGAAATGTAAAGATTTACATTTCAGCCAAGAATAAAACATAAGGTGTTCATCGTTAATAGTAGCTCTGTGAAGAAAGCATTTGGGAGAACAACTCTGCTCCATCACACTCTATCTGATGGAATGAGACTTGTCTCCAGAACAGGACATAACTCTGTATGCCATGTCCACAAGTTGTTCTTGAATTGGCTTCCTACCACTTCTCTTGGATTCCATTCTATTCTAACCCTTCTTAACAAGGTTTTCAGGAGAAAACAAGAGCAAAACATGGTTTTGTACTCTCAGAATGTCCAAAAATAGATACTGGTCAGCAAAGTGAAGAATTCTTGTTTGATGACTTTGGGAAAACATTTTGTCCTAGCATGAAAACAAGCCCCTAAAGCTTCAATACTTAATCTGGTAGTAAGTCCCATTGAATTCAGAGGGATTCACTTTTAAGTAAACATTATGATATTGGGTAATAAGTTCAGTTTTAGAACCTTCTCAGATTCAGGGGAGAAAGAAAAATCGTGTTCTAGAGCTTTAATATTATGGATTCATGGCTTTCCAAAGTTCAAGTCCACATATTTTAGGTGTTGGGAAAAAATGTATCTAGACATTGAATTCAAAATATGGTGCCAGAGAATATATAGCAATGTGAAGCAATCCGAATTTTGTTGTTATTCATATTTTAAGATTATTCATTTCCCCACTATCAGTGACTGCACATATATTTTAAGTCTTCTAAGATTAAGAAAACATTACAAATTATCGCTAACTGAAGACTTTGTCAAGAGAGAAAGCAAAAATGTTAAGCCTGACAAGGAAAGATGGAAGGCAAAATAAGATAATTAAACTAAAATGAATATTTAATGGAATACACATGCAGGCTTGGGATAATGGATTTAAAGCTGCAGAAGTTGCAGATATGGCATTTAAAAATTAAGAGGACTTTATATATGGAATGGCACAATAAAACTAAGAATAGGCGAAGTCATAATTCTTGTAATACATTTTTCAAGACAATAGACAGTATTACTAAAACATGACATTTGGTATTAAATAGTTGCCAACTCTACAAATAGTATATAAAAAGATGGTTTTGTCTGTTCCAGATTAAAGTTAACAGACTTAATCACTTTTTGTGTTACAATATTATATTGGAATAATTTCTGGCAATAAAATACACCAGGTGATAAAGGACAGGGATAAAGAAAAATTAATCTGGAAAATTAAGATGCTGTTTAAATATGGCCAAGTAATGAATAAATGCATCTCTCCTTGGCAGGAAAAAAAAGTTCCTTTCTTCTAAAGGAGAAACTTGGGAATTCTAGTATTGGAAGCACCCTGTCTCTCCATCTCTCCATCTTACTGTAGGTAAATTCACCCATTCAGACCATCAGTCTGGGTACAGAGATTGTGTGAAGAAGTACATTATATATCCACTGGAAATAAAAAGATAATACACAAGTGATGGGGTACACAAGGGGCTCATTTACAAGCTCAGATCTACAATGAGGCCTCTCACAAGTATGGAAGTTGCCCTATCTACCTTAACCTCCTCCTCTATATAAAAGGGAAGCTACCTTGTCCACGATGCAAGCTTTATGCCAACAGGCTGTCATTGGCTGGCCATCTCCTGACTGCAGTAGAGATGGGTGACAACATGAAGTGAAGTATGGTCTCCCCCAGCCCCAAAAGTTGCTACCTTCACAAAACAATCCAAGACGCCAATCTAAGCACCCCACTTTAAACACAAAAGTGTTCAATGTGGGCCAACCAAAAGTTCCTTTGTCTCTCACTTCCACACTCTCCAGTCAAGAACCTGCCTTTTACACACCACCATCCTAAATCATTTCTCTGAAACTGCTGTCAGGGTAGGTCTGTTCCCAACTTTGCTGGAATATGATGGATCTCTTTTGATAGGAAGCAAAAAGATGGCTCCACACCCATGGCCATGGGAAGCAGTGCAGGATGATAGCAGAACAGGAATCAATGTTCTATTAACATACTACTTTTACAGTTTCCATGACTGCAGCAGCTATATAATATTCCAGTGTGATCTCAGCAGTCACCATGGAAATGTAACCATGGGATATTCATTTATACTATACTGCAGCATATTCTGGCATTATATATCAAGCATTAATATTAACCATCAGAATGAAGCTAAGATCAAAGCATATATCAGGCAGCTGTGAGAATCTGGTTTTTTTCCATATCTCTCTTGGTATATAACACCATACCTCGCTTGGTATATAGCTCCAATGAGCAAGAAGAATGATCTTTGAACCAGTAGTGGATTTAAAAGCAAAGTAACCAAAAAAATTATTGAGTTTGGACATGATTATAAAACAGTGGACATTTTAAAATATGAGATAGTAGTAATGACAGCATAACAACTCAAGTGTCTATAAAAATGGACAGCAAATAAAAAAAATCATATAATGTCTAAGGCACAACAAACAATAATTTAAGCAACTACTGTATGACTGGTCTAAACAGCTTTAATGAAATAATGAATGAAATAGTAATCAAGTCATGACAAATGAAAACTAGAGTACCAGAACAATCTTGAACATTAAATCCTAGCTGAATCAAATATTCACACTGGTCATGCAAACTTAAGCAATTTGAATTTCCTGCTATAAAAGAAAGTCATACGTACCATTGTCATACACAGTTCAGGATTCTTAGATGGTTGTAGGAAAGGAAGGTCAGATTTGAGTACCAGGCTGAGAACAAATTATCTGACAAAGGAAACTCCTTCCATTCTTGGCCATCTATTCCTCTGTTCTCTAACTGGGCCTTTATATAGGGTTTGGTCAACATTGCCATGCATGGCTTTAAAAGACTTCAATGTGACACGTCTTTGGTTTTGACAGTCTCCAAAGTTCACTTTTCAATGCATAGTAATAATAAGAAGCATATGATATATGTTCTGGTTCTTTGTAGGTCAGAACATAAATATGTGCATGATTAATACATTAATACAGCTGGCCAGACAAATTGGTCCTGTGTCCCTTATCTGAACCATGTATGCATTTGTATAGAAAAGTTTGCTTACTTGAGATTTGCTGTATCTGGTGTGGCCTACTGCACAGTTCCTTCTTCCTCGTTACTATATTTTTAATGAGGAGGACCATATATCTTATCTGTTATTCTCTTGGCACCAACCCCAATTGATTTGTGTTGAGCAAGGAATTATAAGAACTCCATTATTTTGTGGAGTTTTGTACCAATGGAATTTGCAAGAGCACTGCCCACCACTGTCCCAACTAGGGCCATTTCCGCACTAGCCTGTTATAGCGCGATGATTCCGCTTTCAACATCCTCTGGAATCCTGGGGTTTGCAGTTTCGGGAGGGGCCAGCTGGCCCCTCCCGAAACTGCAAACCCCAGGATTCCAGAGGATGTTGAAAGTGGAATCATCGCGCTATAACAGGCTAGTGCGGAAATGGCCTTGGTAATCTTTGCTGAAGAAATCCTGTTATCAAAAGATTCTCCTAAGTGTCCAGCCATGATGGCATATATGTGTCATCAAACTCTCAATTAAAATATATCAGAGACACACATGCTTAGATTAAACAACTAAACTGATTTAAAATAAAAAAAGTAAAATTAATTTAACATAAACCTTATTCTTACTTTATGGTTAAGTCATAGCATAAAACAATTTATTATATAAAAGCCAATGTTTGTTTGTGAGTTTGTCTCCATCAGGCAGGTGAAGACCTCATCTGATTGGCTGTGTGAGGTGAGAAGACCTCATATGATTGGCTGGCTGTGAAGATTCTATGGAATCTTGGGGTTGGCAGTTTAGGGAGGGGCCTTTAGAATTCTCAGCTGAGAGCTCTTGGGCCTCAGGCCGGTTGCTATGGTGATGAGGTCTACCATCTATAAGGATGCCAGAAAACTTTTGGGAGGCATATGTGAGAAAAATTAAAGTGACATACGCAACATAGCCCATTTCCACACTATACTGTAATGGCGCTATTATTCTACTCTCAAAAGCCTATGGAATCCTGGGATTTGTAGTTTAAGGAGGGGCATTTAAGAATTCTTAGCCAGAGAGGTCTTTGGCCTCAGTAAACTACAAACCCCAGAATTCCACAGGATGTTGAAAGTGGAATAATAGCACTGTAACAGTGTAGTGCAGAAATGGCCAAAGTTACAAGGTCTTCTTGCCTCACAAAGTAGATTGTATGGGTTCCATATGTGAGGAATCTTAAAGCTGAAATTCAAAACAAAAAATGCTTCCAGAAAAACATGTTAACAACTACGAATACAAATTGGATTGGGGAATATAGAGATAAGTAATATGTACTGGAATAGGCTGGTTCCTATGGACACAAGGCCTAGCTGCAAGGAGAAGGACAGTGTATTCCCTCAGAAACCCGAACAGTGTATGTAAATAACTCTGAATACAGACTGCATTGGGAAATATGAAGCAAAGTTGCAGGCATTAGAGAAGACAGTTGGGTGAGTTCTTAAGAGGAAAATAAAATATGAGTAAATATGGTAGTAAAATGTAAACTTAGAAGGTTTTTAACATTGTCAAACATTGTAAAATCATTTTTTTGATTGTTATGGTCTATGGTATGTCATAATCAGAGAGATGTTAAGAGATAAGCTCTCAGTTTTAAATTATACTTTTAATTGGGGGAAAACTTTCTAGTTCAGGTTTTTATCTTCAAACATTCTTCATTAGCCCATTTGCAAATGGGCAATCTATTCTTCGGTGTGTGTCTTCCAACTTTGCAACCCATATCTTATCTTCAAGGACAATGGTGTCACTACTGTGGGTTCATCACTGCTACAAAATTCCATCCCAGAGTCTGTGAACCAATGTTTTTCTGGGCCAGAATCTTTGTTCACTAGAGATGGTGAGCCTTTGGGCTTCAGACACCTTTTCCTTGTTTTTGGAACTCTAAAATATGCAAGGAATATAGTCACATTTGTGTTCTTTGCATAAGCTTCACATAGGCTAGAGACTGACCACAGTGGCAAACAGAAAATTGGACTACAGAGGCTGTTGCCTTTGTTCTTCATATGTTGTTGCTGTTGTTTTGGTTGTAGTTCAAAACTGATCCCTAATTTACTTTGTTGTTGTGTGCCTTCAAGTAATTTCTGACTTTTGGAAACAATAACTTGAATCTATCTTGAGGTTTTATTTTCAAGATTTCTTCAGAAGGGATTTACCTTTGCCTCATTCTGAGGCTGAGAAAATGTGTCTTGCCAAAGCTCAGCCAGTGGATCTTCATGGCCAGGCAGAGATTCAAACCTGCTCTCCAGAGCTGTAGTCTAAACCATTACAGCTGCAGAAGCTCCCCTCATAGACAAGCTACAGTAAATGTTTCTCTACAGTGAGAAATCATTTTTTTGTATGCAGATATTGAACTGAAGGAAGGCAAAAATACTGAAAACTTATTGGTCAAGCTTTTTACATCTGCTTTGTCTAATAGTACTGTTCGTAGCTGTATCAGGGATGGATTTACCAAAATTTTAATTTCTTCTTCCAATGCTACAATATATTTGCAATTATACATTGTCCCAGATCTGTGAAGTGGGGTGTCTGTTTGTGTACAGAAAGAGATTTGAGTAGGGAAGAGCAGAATTATTGCAGAAACACAACAGAAGGTCACAACAATTACACAATTCCAATAAAAGGCCACCATAGTAAGGGGTGTGGTACTATGGTGAAGCAGCCCGAGCCTGGCATTTACAATTTAATATTAATAAAATTGGCTGTCAGGAAAATATATATCTCTCCACGTGCTTGTGAGGCCCCCGGATGAGCACGCAGAACGGCACGGCCGAGCGGCCGAAAAATAAAGGAAAAAAAAACCTGGTCAGTCCAGTAATTTTCCATCACGTCGCCTCAGCAGATCTCCAGGTATGCCCAGGTAAAGGCCCATCAAAAGTACATTAAGCACACAAAAGGTACTCTGCCCCAAATCGCTGGCTTGACAGGATTAGCGCTCCTGACCATTGAAATGTCACGCCCAAGCGATTAGCGTATTGTCTAAGCCATTGACATCCCTGTCAGAAACCCATCAGCTTAAGCACTGACCTTTCGGAGGCTTTGTTTCACCTCCAAAACCTATTGTTCTCCCAGGGAATGGACTGCCCTCCGTGCACATTTCCCCCTATAACTACCCCTGGTTTTCGAGCACTACTTTGGATCGCTCCCGGTTTCTTCCCTGCTTACCGTCACTTTGTCTGCCAAGCATTCCCCTCAGCCTTCCCGTGCTGAGATCCGTCTTCACTCCTCCCACTGACATCTCAGACGTCAGGACCAGGTGCAATATCACCCACTAATCCCCCCGAAAGCTCCTCTATCAATTTTCCTCCCTTTTTATTTCTTCTAGCTCTTGAGTGAGTGAGTGCGAACGTGCGTAAGTGCGCAGTGACTGACTTTTAATAAAAATAAAATAAAAATCATTTATTATACAATTCGGCTTGGTTTTTGGTCTGGCCTGACCTGGTATACATCGGGCTCCAAGATCCCACAAAGTTACCCTGCCTCTCACTTTGCCAACATGTGCTCTGGCTAATTCCCATTCCTCATATTATATTGAGCACAGTGACCAGGGCCCCTGGAAATCAGGATAACAGGTGTATGTATATACCTTGCTCATGCTATCTGGGATTATCCCTGGAAAAGGATAGCCATGAGCAAGCTACAGCCTTAGGCCCATGAGCTGTGCAGGAATAATACTGTCAACAGAAGAAGCTACCACATGAAACAACTCTGGATCTTCCCACTGACTGGTTCTCTGAAAAATATTTCCTTTGGGTGCTACTAAAAAGATAGTGAAAGCAGGAAGAGTTAGATTCCCAAGAATACACTCAACCATAGAATCATGGAATCATAATGTTGAAGGGGATGTCAGGAGCCATGTGAGTGTCATGAGGCCTTGGAATGCAATTCCATACCCAAGAGATATGAGAAATAATAGGAAAGAATAATAAGTCAGACCCATTTCTGCAGAGGAAAGAATAATATGGGGGTGGATTAAATTATTCCCCATTTCTCCAGTTCTTTGTGGATCCAGCTTTTTCCATCTGACGTTCAGCTCCATTCCCCAGCTTCAGCATATATAAAAGCACAAGGCTACAGAAAACTGCCTTATACTGAGTAAACTAGGGATCTGGAGAAGTTACAGTTGGACTTCAGTTTCCAGAATCCCCCAGCCAACATGGCCTCATAAGTAACTGTCCTACACTCTAGTCAAATCATTGCTCCAGTTTCTATATTGATTGGCAGGAATTGTCAAATCAGTGATTTTCCTAGTCCTGACTGAAGAAACCAGGTATTGAACTTAGCAGTTTTCCCTGCATATAGAGTGTATTGTATGCCACCAGGCTACAGGCCTTCCCGTAAACTTCCTACAAACTTTTGTAAATAAACAATGTTGTCATTTGTTGTGAATCAGAATTGTCTGTAAACACATTTGAACTCTTCTTAGTATTCTTCCAGCAAAAGAATGGAGGCAAGCAAATTTGAAAAAAAGAATAGGGATGGTGATTTGTTCAGTTGATATTGGCAACACAATCTCTTACAGTAAATTTAATGGACCATAGAAGAGCTAAATTAAATCAACACCAACTGAAATCAACAATGGCTTTCGCATAGGTTTGCTTGGAATCTGCTGAGGCTGCATATTTTAATTCTTGTGTGCAATCACATCCTATGTATTCTGAGTTGACAAACCAGAATAACATCTAGCATTTCTCAGCTTAAAATTTATAATAGGTTATTGAATTCTGAATGCTTCTAATTCTACTTCAGTCTTTCAGAAGCTGGGAAAATGTGTCCCAATTAGAAGAATAGAATGATTTCTAAGAAAAAGTAGTATGTCCTATAAAATATCTACAAAGAAGCAAAAGTGGTCAAAGTGATAGCAACAGTGGGCAGGTTTTCCCTGGAGCACAACAAAGCCAATAAGTCACACACCAGTGGGAGATTCAAGATAAGAAAGTAGTCTTTTATTCAGTCCAGACTGAAACCAAGAGATGTCTGGGGGGATTCCCACAAATCAGATGTGCCAGAACAAAGAAAGGCACACACATTTATACTTCCCATAAGAAAATGATTTGGCATACTAAGTTACAACTCTTCTATGTAAACTTTAGTGGGTTTCAGGTCTTAGGGCTTTGGGCATATGCTTTGACCCTGTCATGCTGTAGCCCCACTCCCAAGGTATTAGTCACTTAGCACCTGTTATTTATCCAAAGTGGGTCCAGCTTACATTTCATTCGCTGGGAGCCTGGCACTACAATCTTCTAGTATACATTCCATTCTCAGTGCCTATACATCTCCCAGGTCAAGCTACTGCTTCTGAAGGTTGATATATTTTTCAGGTGCCTTTGTTAATAACAAACCAGGCTAGTAACTCAAAGGGTATTGAGGGAAATTCTGCAGATGCCTGGTCTTGATTCCTTTATACTGTTATATGGTACTTTAAGTCCCATCATTCTCTGGCTTCCAGGCTTCTCTATCAATAAGTCTACTTGTTAAATAGAAAATGAATTGTAGCAGGTATAGGAGTGCTGAGACAAAATTTCTCAGATTTTCTTTTTCTCAGAAAAATTCTGTAATTATTCTTTGTTCTCATTCTCTGTTCTAGAGCAGTGGTCACCAACTTTTCGGACCTCGTGTACCACTAAACTCACAATTTTGAATCCTGTGGACCACTAACATGAATTTTTTTTAAAAAAGGTACGAACATCTATAAAATGATGATCATAAAAGTTCCATTTTATTAATATGAAATGCGCTTGTTTAATTATAACAAAATTATTATTTACACGCAACTTAAATCATCAAATGGATATTATAGAGATAAATCAAAATACCAATTGATTCATATTCTGATATTTACAGACACCTCTTAGTTCATCATGCAGATGAAAGATAAATCAAAATATCAGTTTGTTCGTTAGCCACTATGTCAATTCATTCAAAATAGCTATCCTAATAAGCTATTTAGTGTTTAGTGAGTTTTCTTGGCAAGATTTCCTCAGAGGGGGTTTGCCAGTTTCTGCCTCTCAGGCTGAGAGAGTGTGACTTGCCCAAGGTCACCCAGTGGGTTTCCATGGCTAAGCAGGGATTTGAACTACGTCAGGAACAGGAGCCATTTCTCTCCACCATACTCCCTTTGGGAAACTACACAGGAGTGTTTTGGGATGCCTGAAGTGAGGCAATATTACTTCAGCAGCCATTTTGGCTGATTTTCTGCAGCTATTTTGGCTTATTTATTCATTCATTTGCAAGAAAATATGTTTATTTATTTGTTTTACTCAAATAATTGTATATATGTATTTATTTATCTACAGCTTAACATGGGGGGGCGCAAAGGAGGCTTCACTGGGGAGGGGACTGAGACTCGCCTCCACCATCGCCCTCTCCTTCTCCTCTTCCTACTCCCTACTCCTACTCCTGAGAGCTTTTTTGCGCACACCCCCGGTTTTGGCGTGGAGGGTTTTTTGCAAAAGGACTTGGACTTGGCAATTGAAGGCATAGCGGTTACAACTTCCCTCCCCCCCCCCCGGGCTCTTCAGATATTTGATTCTACTTGAGGTTTCCTCTTATTCCCCCCGCCCCCCTTCACTCTTACTCCTTTCTGGAATCTTTCTTTTTCTTTTTAATTAGCCCAGGTGGGTTTCCTCACTGATTCAGCATGCTTTTATTTCATATGTATTGCCTCCTCAGCTGTTTTTTTCCTCCTGCTTTTCTCCCCCCCCACCTTTTTTTCCCTGGGGAGATTTTCCTCAGATGTGCCTGATGCTGTGACTGGGTGGGAGGCTGTGGTGACCAGCGCTGGGACCGAGAGGCACTGCTGCTGCTTCTACTGCTGCAAACTCAGGAAAGAAACAAGAGTGGGCAATGAGGGGGATGGGTTTCAGTGTTGTCTGTTGGGAGCAGGTGGAACTTCTGCATTTGTCAGTGGTGGCTGAGAGAGGAGAGAGTGTCCCTCTTTCTCCTCCTCTCCACAGCCAGAGCGATCCCACCGGAGCGAGTGGGACACGACATTGAGGTGGACTGATCTGGTTCTCCTTGCTGTACTTCTCCCTGCTGCAGGAGCGATCCCGGCTAGCGCAAGTGAGAAAGAACAGCGGGGTGGTGGTGATCTAGTCCCCCTTGTGGGCCACGGACCATCAAAATTTTCTTGTGGACCACTTGACCGCTGTTCTAGAGGAGGTAGTTATATTGCTGCAATGCAGTCTATGTAGCATTGCCTTTCAAAAGTGTTCAGAAACTTATAGCTAGACCCAAATGTGGCCACAAGACTATTATCTGAAATATAATTTGGAGGCCATGTAACAGTGGACTTGTATACCAGTTGCACTGGCTTACAGTTTGCTTCTAGACTCAGTTCAAGGAGCAGGTTTTAACCTACAAAACAATCAATGTCTTGGTGTTATTATACCTGAAAAACCACCTTCTTCTTTCTGAGTTTTCCCAGAAACTGGGATCTCCAGCAGAGTCCCTATTGCACGTTCAATCATAATGATAGGTTAGGTTAGTAAATACCTGAGACAGGGCTTTCTCTATAGCAGCACAGGGGGTAGTTTTGCTCAAGACTGGCTTCATTAAAGCTGAACATTGGTCAGGCACTGGTTTTAAAATGGGCTTTTAGAATTTTTAAAACTCTGTCTTATAGTAGATGACTTCTGAAGCTTTGGTGAGGGAAAAGCCAGAAAACAAATACATTTAATAAATAAATATACAAAGAAAGCCCCGTTGGTGGAATTTAATTCAGATATTCCAGATGCCTTGGAATAATACTAGGTAGTAGGATTTTTCTGGATGTAAAACATATAGTTGACTACCAGCAATATGAACAGTGTTGGTGGTTGGGGGGGACAATGAAACAAACTCCTATCAAATTCTGTGCAATCCAAACTCCAAACCTTAAGAGAAGAAAAAGAAAGAATTTCTACTTGTAGTGAGCATCACTTCTATGAAACTGTGCAATACTCTTCCACCTGGAGAATGTGATAAAATACTACCTATCCCACTACCTCACACATCAATTCTCTGCCCACAAAGAGATGAAACATTTTGAGAATCTGTTTGCACATAGCTCTGTATGGACACAATGGTGGGTGAAGCTACACATTCTTCAGGCCTTTATACCAGTGCTTCTTTAAGTGGTGGTCCCTGGATAAGTGTTAGTTCATCACATGTGATGAGTTTCCAGGAAGGAAAGAAACAGTGGTAGCCAATGGTTATAAATATGGGACAACAGGGGAAAACATAGGATAGATATCCTGAGAAGGGTTGCTTTACAGCACTATAAAGGTGCAGTGCCATGCATATTCATCCCTTTGTTTCCAATCCCTTTTTGTAAAAAACTCTTCAACATGATGAGGAAAATGCCATGAAATCTTCAACCAAGATTCGCTCCGTCTGTGCAAGGTCAAAAGAAATAACTGATTTTTTTTTACACTGAAAGACAAGGTTAATAAATTATTTTATGTTTTACAACATTCCTGATATGTAAACAGACTTTCCAGGTGAAAACCTATTATCCGATTTTTCAAAACGAGCAGCAGAAACATGGTTTACTATATGAAATGAGACTGTGGTTTATCCTTCTGGTTGTAGAGTTTTGTTTTCTTGATGAAACTCTTTAGAACACTCATTCCATTTGAAAAGAAGGAGGAAAAATCTGAACAATCTCCCTCTGAATATAAAAGATCTGAAAACCCCAAACCTTATGGAGGCATGTGTTTCCAATGCACTGGTTAAAATGCCAGCAGCAGAACAGCAGCTTGTCAGATTTTATTTGCAGTTAAATAAAATAGGTGCAATAAATGTGAATTGTGACAAAAAGGGGATTAAGTAATAAAATGAAAGACATTAGTAGTTCTACAAACACAAACACAGAGAGAGAGAGAGAGAGAGAGAGAGCAAGACCAATGCATACCTCTTTCTTTCTTGCTAGGGGAAACTGATTTACAAGAGTCTAGGGCACTAATGTCTGTTACTCTGATCATGATGCCACCAGGTGCTAAACCTATATATCTTGTTAAGATATACAGAAGATTGATCAAGCTTATGGGTGCATATGAAAAAAAACACAGCTTGATTCCAAAACTCCTTTAATTTAGGATCTCTTGTGAGGGAAAGTTATGACAAACACTTCTGGCAAATATTTTCAATTCAAATTCCATCTGTTTCCAACTTAATCAAAAGAAAACTCCTTCCAGCAAATTTAGAAGGATTATAGTTATATATTAAGGAAAAAAAGGGGGGAAGACAGTGCATCAGAAACAGAAAAAGGAGAGAGATGAAGGTTTAAGAGCAAGAAAGAATTGCATACTGAAGTTGTCACTAACCTTCAGATGAAATGATTATAGATTGATTTCAGTTGGGGTATTTAGTTTTGGAATAGCAAGGCCTTGGTGTATTGCCATCTGCTCTGAGTTTCAGTGCATCTTTAGTCCCAATTCTGGTACTAGTCCTGAAAGTCCTAAATTATTTAGGGCCATGTTACCTGAAGGAGAAGTTCCTTCTATGTATAAAAAGCTGCTGTTCGTGCTGCTCCTGCTCTGTGCCTTCAAGTCACTGAGAACTTTTGGCGACCCTAAGGCAAACCTATCATGGGGATTTCTTGGCAAGATTTGTTCAGATGAGGATTGGTCTTGACCTTCCCCCAAGGTTGAGAGAGTGTGCCCAAGGTTACTGAGTGGGTTTCCATGGCTGAGGGATTCAAACCCTGGTCTCCTGTCATGGTCCAGTGCTCCGTCCATTACACCATGCTGGAAGCATCCTTGTACTAAATCAGACCACTGCCTCATCTAGCCCAGCATAGTCAGTTCTGAGAGGCAGCAACTCTCTGGGGGTTTAGGCAGCTTTCCTAGCCCTAGCAGGAGATCCTTAGTATTTCTTGGTGATTACCCATACCTTCCTAAATGAACCCCATCCTGCTTATCTTCTGAAATCACTTAAGGTTACGTTCTGGGTGTTATGACATGCACTCTTTCAGAACCTAATGTTACCCGTCTGAAGCCATTCTCCAGGCAGTTCATCCCTATTTCAAAAGAATGAGGTGGGTTGTTACTAAGTGCTTATCTCTGATGTCTTAGGCCATTTCCACATGGGGTTTTTAAAATGGTGCAGAGTGTCCTCCAGGGAGGACGTCTGCACCTGGGAGCGGACTGGGTCAGACCTACTTAATGTAGATTCGCACCTCAGTCCACTCCGGAATGACCCCAAGTAGTTGTCCAGTGTGCTTTTGAAAGACTGCTAAAAATAGGTCTTTCAAAAGCACACAGCGCTCCACTGCGACCTTGCTCCCTTATGCAGATTCGCAGGCTCGTCCCAATGCAAGCCTGTGATCTGCCGGGGGTGGGCTTTAGGCTGGTGAGCTTCAGTGTTTGGTTGAGACCCTCGACCAACCAGAAGCCGCCATTTTCGACCCCGGAGCAGTGTGGAGTGACGAGCACGCACTGCTCCGGAGGAGCCTGGACTGGACTGGGGAGCCCAAAGGTCTGGAAAGTAGCGGCACGGGGCGATTCCCTCGCCCTGTGCGGAAATGGCCTTAGAGATGCAGTGCTGACCACAGAGAGGCTCAGCTGCCATTTACAAAGTGGGCTTCTGAAAATTTAGGGTGTGGGACATAATTTACATCTTTCTGGATCCTATTGCATTTTATCTCAGTCCCACAACAGTAAAAATATATTTTGGACCTGAGGCCTTAACACCACTCAGTAGCAGAAAACCCTGTGATAGGTTTGTCTTAGGGTTGCCGTAAGTTGGTAGTGACTTGAAGACAAACAACAACAACAAGAACAACAACTGCATCTGAAGAAGTGAGTTTATATTCACAGAAACTCATGCAAAAATAAAATAATAAAACAAAACATAACAGTCTTAAAGGTGCTGCCACCCCCCCCCTTTTTTTTTTGTTTGGCACTGGGTGAAGATTTTGTGTTTTCCCAAGCTTTTCAGTCTTTTCATTCTTGTTGCTTTTTTAAGGACTAATGTTTTTTAAGATCCCTGCACTACTATAGTCCCATGTTCTTGGTTTTATTTTTTTATTTATTCTATGATCTTATACATTTGTTTCAGACTTTATACGAATTTTCAATGTACTTAATTACATATTAGAGTTTTCACGTGTATTTGTGAGCTGCCATTGGTTTTCTGTATAGAAAGGCAGAGACTAAATCAGTAAAACAACTGCAACTACACTTATGTATGACCATGTATTAACTCTTGTTGCAGTTGTTAATAATATGGGTACACTGTAGTTTGTTTTTTCTTCCCTGTATATCTGAGTGGCAGAAGAGTCTGCTCCTCAGTAAAATGAAGGAGGCTCTGTTGGGTAAGCTAGTGCAGCATCATATGTTCCTGCAGAGCAAAGCTCTCTCTGTCTATAATCTGTGTGGCTGGGGATGGTCTGCAGACAGCATGAGCTCCTGACTGTCGTTCTCTTTATTATATTGTTTTCTCTATTTTAAAAGGGAGCAATTTCTTTCTGCTTGTGGTTTCCAGTTCTAGCTAAAGTAGTCTAATCCACGCAACACAATGAGCCTCAGAATGACATGTAGGAATAGAACATACAGACCTTAGAATAGAAAGATGTTGCTTCACAAGCCCTTCTTACAGACAATATCAGATATCTAGAATAATAGACTTCTAGTTCTGTCCACAGTGGATCTGAATTAGGTCTTAACCATAATATGGCAGGATTTATGGGTGATCTAGAAGGTATCCATAGACTGAGGCCTTCTACAGTGGAAAGAGTGAATGGCCATGCTGATGCACAAAAATCTCTCTACATATGTTGTTTACTGACTGCATGTGGAAACCTTCCTTGATGTTGTATGTCTTATTTCATAGAAACTTCCTATGTTTTGCACAATGCAGGTCAAGAAGCCTGAGTGTTCACACAGCTTGACCTGTTAACATACAGCAGATCTGAGGATCTTGTAGCTCCTCGTATGTTATTTGCACCAGACTCAGAGACTGTGGCTGGTGCTCAGAAATGATGAGGGCTGCACTCTACCAACATCTGATCCACCACAGGTTCTTACCCACAGTGGGATGAGGGACCCTTTCACACTACAGTACCACTGAGATTCCTTTTTTAACTCCCATGGTTCAATCCTATGGAATCCAGGGATTTCCAGTTTAGGGGAGCTACCGTATTTAGAATACTCAGTCAGAGAGACTCAGGACCTCATCAAACTATGAATACCAGGGTTCCATAGGGATGCAGCCTTTAATGGCCTTTAAAGTGGAATCATACTGTATAACTGTAGTTTGAAAAAGTCCCAGAATTCAAGGCAATAAATTCATGGACATAAGTGATCCACCAGAATCTATTGTAGAATGAGTTCAGGATATATTTATTTTGTAGATTTTGCAATGAAGAAAAGAAAAGAAAAATCTGCTGATTTTTTTTTTTCAAAAACAGATCAGTTTCAAATCAGTTTGGACAAAAGAAACAAGAAAGCAGTTCATAAGCTTAGGGAAGCTGGAAAGGGTAGACTTGTAAGATTTTTACAGTTTTCACATTGGACAGGTAAAGCCAGAAAACCAATATGTGGGAGATGAAAATCACTGATTCTTCTTCCCTAAAGTCTACACCTCTCAAAGCTTTGTATTAACTCTAATCTCTTCTTGTAACATCTGCCTTAGTACAAGTGGTTTTTTTTTAAAAAAAACTAAGTTATGGAGTTACCTTTGTGTTCAAAGTATCACTTCATACACTAGAGCACCAAGCACACCTATTCTTTGCTGAAACCATGAAAAGATACCTTCATGAAATAAATTATTTTATACAATACATAGGTTCTTGGCAGTGGTTATTACTTTTACTCCATTGTAGGGAAAATAAATGTCGAATAAGAGAAGTCAGAGCTTGCTCAAAAATATCTGAGAAAAGGATATGGAGCTAAAATATCATTGATAAACCTGCTTTATCATTCCTTCTTGCTCCACTTATTTATGATATTTGTATTTGAGTGTTTTTGGCATCTTATACGCCATCCTTACCCCATTCCCACATCTTATACTGGCCCAGGTATTTCTATTAGCACTGTTGTAAGGATGGAGAGTGGTAAGTGTTAGATAAATGGCGGCTGGTGGATTCTTTTTCAATAGAGTGGCGAATCTGCTCCAGAATTTTAAAGGAGTTATCCAATGCACTAAAACATATTCTCATGTATGTTCTACATCTTAGGTAACCCTTTTAAGGAGTTCAGACAAAAACCTGGACTGGATTTCCTGCACCACTGACATGGAAGTCACTGATCACTACTGAAATAGGTTGCGTGATGATAGCTTTTTGTTATGTTCCTTCAGGTAGACCCCAACTTATGATGATCCTAACATAGGGTTTTCTTGGCAAGATTTATTTAGAGGATGTTTGGCATTTCCTAAAGCTGAGAACATGTGATTTGCCCAAGATCACCTAGTAGGTTTCCATGGATGAGAAGGGACTAGAACCTGGTTCTCCTGGAATCCCACACCAACACTCAAACCACTACACATGCTGCATTTTATAATGCTATATTTTTTTAAAAAAACAACGAAATATATTACCAGTGATACCCTTTTATCACAAGCAGTGTACTCTAGGGTTTAAATTTTAGAAGGTTTTAGCCATTCACATACACAGACCCGAGCCTACTGAACTTACTATCTCTCCTCCATGTCCTTTACGTCACCCTTTCTTTTACTTCTATAGCACCAGAATATCCATCATTCTTTCAGCCCACCAGTATATATCTGTAAGAAGAATGGAAACTAAAACAACTAGAGTCAGCTCTCTTTTAACATATGTGATAGAGTATAATTACTGACTCCTTTCCTTAAAAGAAGATAGGTATGAATATCAAGGTAATAAGCACTGAAAGGACAGAAGTCCCCATGAAAGTCAACATTAAAATGTAGCACATTTCTCTTATGCCAGAGGAATTTCTTATAGATGGCAACAGGAAATTAGTCAGTAGTCATTTACATGCAAATAAGTAAGTTTGCTTGTTTTTCTTATAGCATGTTCATATTTAAGAAAAAAAAAGCATAACTATCAGCAAGTATCAACTTCTTGAAGTGAAAAATGACTAAAATTAAGAAAACAGCACTCTGCAATTTTCAAAAATGGAATAAAGTGTAGTTATTGCTAAAACAGCAGTGAGCAGACACTCCTCAATAATAGGCATTTTGAAAACTATATTTGTTTATCTTAAATGAAAATAAGTTAACCACTGTAATTTAAATCCTCTTTATCCCAGTTTCTGATAATTCTTTAATTGCCAATTTCTTTGATGAAATTCCAATAAATCTGAATATCTTAGTTGTTTAAAAATCTGAAATCTATATGTGTGTACAATCTCATTACATTTAATTATCATAAATGGTTATTTATTTCATATTTAATTGTAGGATTAAATTAAATTTATTTCACCTTTAATCGTAGGATTAAATGTTAAGTAAGGTCAGAGAGTACAGTGCAGTGCAGTACAGTGCAGTGCCATTTTGTACACTGGCTCTTTACCCTACCAATCTTTATAAGAGGTAGACATGAGATGCTATCTTTCCTTTTATGCTGAGTCACTTACCATGGATTAGTTATTACTTTAACAACCTTGCCTCATCCTGCTTCTATCCACCGGCATTTCCTGATCCACATTGCATCGACAAGATGATCTATATATGCAGAAGTGAGAAGCAGCATGGTGTAGTGGTTTGACCATTGGAATATATCTCTGAAGACCAGGTGTTACCCTGTTCTCTGGGGGTCCTGGGAGGGACACCAAATTGCTATCAAAAATATACAAGTTGGGGAAATTAGTTCAGAGCACAAGTTGGCAAAAAGGGAGGCAGGGTAACTTAGCGGAATCTTGTAACCCAGTGTTTATGGGGTCAGGCCAAGCCAAGAAGCAGACCAGTTGAAAAATAATGAATGATTTTTATTAAATACAGGCACACAATGTAAGCAACACAAGCACACAGATAACTAATGAAAATAAAGGTGTGAGTAAGATAGTGGGATTTTCAGAGGGATAGTTGGTTCGGGTGATACAAAACCTGTCCTGAAGTCTGGAAGAAAATGGAGAGCAAAGCTGGGGTTCGATATATCTCAGCACGTTGAGCTGAGGGGAAGCTCGCCAAGCAGTGGGGCAGAAAGGCGGTCTGAAACTCGGGAGCGATCCAAGGAAGCGCTCAAAATCAGGGGTTTTTATAAGGAGAATTGTGACTGCAGGCTAGGTCGGACTTTGGGAAAACAATAGATTTGGAGTTGGAGACAAAGCCTCCAAAAGGTCGGAATTTGAATGATTGGGTTAGAGCCAAATTGTCAATAGTATAGCCTGTATGCAAATGTGGAGTACTTGAGCGTTGTATAGTCAGATCATCAAGCTGCCAGCACTGGGCAGAGGATCTTTTGAAAGTTGCTAGCATACCTAATGGAGGTACTTGCCTTGAGGTCTCCTAAAGCAGCGAGTCGGCTGTTTTCTGGCCTATCTATATTGTCTAGGAATATTACGGCGATTATTGGCCAAACCTGTATGCGTGCTTGTCCGGGGCCTCGCAAGCATGTGGAAGGGATATGTGAAGCCGAATTAGTGATATCAAAAGATATCTTTTATATCCCCAAAGCTCGGGCTAGCCAGGGCAGTAACACAGGGTTTGAATCCCTGCTCATCCATGGCAACTCACTGGGTGACTTTGGGCAAGTCATAGTTTCTCAGCCTCAGAGGAAGGCAAAGGAAAATTGCCTTTGAACAAAACTTGCCAAGAAAACCTCTCAGCATTTCCATAAGTCAGATACCACCTTCACACAGAAGCAGCAGCAGCAACAAAATGTACAGAAGTATGTCTGACCTGTGTTTATTGCAAGGATGAAGAAAGTGTTGTCCAAAATTGCATACCCTAAAGGCTTCCAAGACTCTCCAAATTAAAAAAAAAAGTGTGACTTTCCTCCCCAAAACTGTTCCAAACCACACAAAAACACACTCACAAACATTTAAATTACACCTTCCCCATATCCATCTCCCTCCAACTCCCCCATTTTTGGCTGTGTATTAGCCAAAATTGGAGGGTAAGAGTGTGCCAGACACATAGATGGCCCTTTTTCAGCTTCTCACACAGAGTTGCAAACTTCTGCTCTATTGGAAGAATCTCAATGAAACTCCACCCTGTGTTTCCTAATATAGGCATTATCTTTAGCCTCTCATTACACAGGATAAAAGCAAACTCAATTCTCAAAATGCCAGTCTTTATGTAGCCAAAGCAGGACCATCTTGGCATAGAGGTGCTCAGAGGTGTTCAGGATACATAGGTCAGAATCCTGATGGCGACACACACTGGCCTTAACTTTTCATCACAGTAGCACATTCACCTTTATATTTATTGTGCAGGAAGATATTAGGTACTTCCATGAGCAATGACACTCCACACATGGACCCAATCTTCCAAAGACACATCCATAGCCAATTAGAATAATAGAATAGCAGATTCTTACAGTTGACAAGGACCATAAGAGCTATAAGAGCTAACAACTCCAACCTCCTGGCATGCAGGAAAACACAACTAAAGCATTCCTGAAAGATGTCTCTTCAACCTTTGTCTGTTTAAAGACCTCCAAATATGGAAAGTTCATCACCCATCAAGACAGTCTATTCCAGTCTAGTAACTCTTACAGTAAAATAAAATATCTTCCTGATGCTTTGGCAGAATCTCTTTCTTTGTAATTTGTATCCAATTTACTTGTTTTCTAGTTTCTGGAGAAGCAGAAACCAAACTTGCTCCATTTTTTTACATGACATCTCTTCAGATATTTAAAGATAGCTATCAGAACTCAATCTTGTCTTCTCCAAGCTGAGTATAGCCAGCTTCCTAAGCCATTTCTCATACGGCCTTGTTTCTAGAACTTAGATCATTTTGGTCATTCAGCCCTGGACACGTTCCAGCTTCTTGATATCCTCGAACAGCTCAAAACTGGAAACAGCATTCCAGATGAGGTCTAACCAAAGCAAAATAGAGGGCATTACCATTTTCCTTGAACTGGATGCTATACTCCTGTTTATGCAATTCAGAATTGCATTGGCTTTTTCAGATGCTACATCACATTGTTGACTCATGTTTAGCTTGTGGTCTGCTACGACCTCTAGATCCTTTTCACATGGTCTGCCTTCAAACTACTTCCCCCATCTTATATTAGCACATTTCATTTTTCTTGCCTAGATGTAATACCTCATACTTATCCCTGTTGAAATTCATTTTGTTAGTGCCTAAGGGAAGGTGAAATTACCCTGGCAGCATTCAGCTGAGAAAAGGTATTATCCCACCAGATTGCCAGTGAGTATACACAAGTATAGTAGAGATCTGGGAGGATTTATCCTGACCTGTATCCAGGGACCACATGGTAGTGTACAATAAAATCATTTTAAACCATTTAAAACAAATTAAAACGCTATCAGTAATTTAAATAGCCTAAAGCATATTAAACCATGTTATAGGACAAAATAGCTTTAACCACAATTAAAACAGCGAAAGACAAGGTGAATCCATGCACATGTACAGATTCTGACAAAATCAACCAGGGTGACATCTTCCCTTTCCTTGTGGTTGTGGAGCTACAGCTGGAAATTGTTAAGGTGCTATCTCTGCTATCTGTAGCCACTAATTGACCATGTAGGCATGCTCCTGCATTGAAAAGGTCAGTTTCACTGGGGTGTAACAGAAAAGGAATAGAAGCCCTCATCCTGAAGTAAGATCTTGGCTACCATCTTTAGAAAAACTCCAAGAGTAGGGACATCTTACCTCAAACCAGCCCAATGATTGCTGAGCCAGCTGCACAGATGAAGAACTAATTGCTGTACTCATGCTTGTGTTTTTCACTTGAGGATCCTGTTCTGAAACCAGAAGGCTTCACTGTCTAACTGCAACAAGCTAGCTTTTAAACTAGTTAATTACAGCCCAAATTGCTGCCTCTTCTAATTGCACATAATGCAAACAAACAAACAAAAAAGTTTAAAACCATGAATAAGTATATTAAAAACAGGAATAATGCCTACATGAAGATTCTTAGATTGATGCATTAGGTTCAAAAACCTGATAAATAAAATGCCATTTTGTTTCTAAGAAGAGTAGAAATAAAAGGGTTTTCTATTTGAGAGCTGCAGTAGAAACACTGCACAATGCAACGTTCTGTTAAATTTAATACAGGTGTGAGTTTGTTTCATGGACCATATCTTCGCTGACTAAATGAAGTCAGAAAGTACAACTGTGTAGGATACCTTTGTTCACAACATCGTCATCCTTGATAGAAAAAAAAATGCCCAAACTCATAAACATTATTTACTGAATTAGGTCAGGAGGGAGTAGTATTTAAAAATGAAAAGGCTGTCTAACTCATTATTGATTTAAAGGTGATGGGAACAGGTCTGGTTTTTAATTTGCTCTCACTGTAGCCCACAACTACCTGCAAGGGCACCTCAAGGTAGACAAGAGGAATTTCAATTATTCAATTTCGTTCAGCTAGCTTCCTGTCAGTGTTAACTTCTTAATTCAGGAGATGCAAAGTGAAAAGCAAATATTCCCAAGCAGTCCCTTTGTCTTTTGCCCTGTCTTTCCCAATAGCTGTAAGAGTGCAAACTTCAGTGTTTATTACTTGGAGATGAGTTTAAATAATTACCCCTATTGGATCTAAAGGAAAGAGTACCTATCAACAGAAGACTCTGCATTCTATGTTACCTCTCTGTTTCCATTCCTCCATGGAAATGCTTTCATAAGATTAAAAAACAGTTGATAACAATGTGTTTTGAGTGTCAAGAAACGCTTATGAGAAGAATCCCTAGACTGATAAGTATCTTTTCTTAAAAATATTTATTAGTTTACAACACATAATGCAAACAGAATACTTACCTAGACTTGCATGATGAATGTTGCAGCAGGGGAAGGTCTCTGTGGAGTAAGACCAGAGTGCTATGTTTGCTTGATGCTAAGCACCAAATCAAGATACATGATAGAGGGAAAGGAGACAGTGAAGCTGTTTACCTCCCTATACATGTCATTTGGTGCTTGATGTTGACCTACCGTTCCACCCTCAATGCCGTGTGAATTAACCTGGTCACTTTGGAGCTGGATAGGAATTTTTCCCCCCTTTTCTCCTTTCCCTTTTTTTTTTTTTGCCTAACCCATACTGTCTTTAATGGAATTGGGAAACTTGGCTCTGGGTGATGTTAAATAGGTTGTCCTTACACAGACAATGGGGGAGAATAAAACTTCAGTGATCACCTATTGGCACCCCTTTGGCATAGGGCTCTAGGAACCACCTCTTTAGGGCCCTGCATCCCAGGGGTGTTGATGAAGTGGGCTACCCTTGAGGTTAACCTGGGAATTAAGTTCTCAATTCTAGAGCCCTAAAGTGAGAGTCCCTGGTTTACCTTCCAAGATACTGGACCGGGGAGCAACCAAAGCAATTTGGATTGCTCCTGGGGCTGAAGTGTTATTGCCCATGGGTAGGCTAAGCAGGTTGTCACTTTGTGACCCTGGCATCAGCTGAACCTGTATTATGTTGCCCCCACCTTTGTATCTTTCAGGCTAATGCAATTTCAATAAAACAGGTCAAAATAAAGTGGCCCTTAGTTATCCCAACTTTATATCCGGTCTCTTTATTCCATGGTTGAGCACCAAAAAGATAAACACAAAGCAAAAAGACGAACACAAAAATATGATCATAGGGTAAAACAGACTATAAGGTAAGGTAAGTTTTATTCAGAGGAGGTTTGCTAGTGCCTTCCTCTAAGGGCAAAAGAGTGTGATTTCTTCCAGGTCCCCCAGTGGATTTCCATGGCTGACCCAGGATTCAAACCTTGATGTACCAAGGTCCTAGTCTGACAATCAAACCACCTAATAACTCTGGTCCCCATGCACTGAGAAGTGGTGCGCACACACAAATGGTTGAGAAGTGGTATAATAACGCATATGGATAAATAATATTGTTACTTTTTAAAGCGTATGCTCCATTTTTAGAGCTGAATGGCTTGAATATCTCTAACAGGGAAAGCCTTTTGTAGGTACTACTATGTATTGTTGGGAAGGGTCTGTAAAATGTAATATAAATGATTTGAAGATCAGCTATATTTTATGGTACTTTTTGTTGTGGTTGGATCAGACCATATCACTGCTTGACTCTGAGCTGAACTCACTGCAGAATTTTGAGTGATAATTTTTGCATGACCTCTAGCCATAAATTCTGCCACACTGCAAACAAAGATGTGACCTGTCTAGTATAATGAACTGAACTCCAAGTCAGTGGATTGTATATCTAACTGAAGACTAGTCCAGAAAATAAAAGTTATTTGGGAACAGAAACAGTTCACAGTGCTCTGCTGCTTCTGAGAATACAGGAATCAGGAATTGTTTCAGTAATTCCATTAGTTTCAGCTTCCTTTTGTGATGTATGGATTACAGGTTACTGTTTAGTTAATCAGTTAACTGATATATGTAAGAAAGATGGGATGGTAAAATATATGTAACTTTACCTTTTCCCCAATATGCCATCTAGACAGACTAGGGTTCTTTAATTTGCTAAGGTGAGCATTAGCATAGACATAACACCGGTACTATCTGCCAATATGAAAAGCCCAAAGCAGATGTATAATTTCAGTGTAGGCTAAACATGCAAGTAGCGGATCACATTTGTCCAGCTCCCCTCCATTTTTGATTCTGTTCCTCTCTTCAAATGTAGAGTGACTTTGTTAAGATGGGGTCCCACTGCCTTTTTGAAACCACTAAAAGGGCAAAAGGCTAATTGGAGACCCTTTTCCTGGGGTCAGCATTGTTTAATGGTTAGAGGAAGGGTGTGCAAAGTGCAACCACAGATCACATGCAGCCCCTGGACTTGCTTTTGGCATCCCTGAAGTTTCCCACCTCCAATTTTTTTTAAAAAAATGCTTAGCACAATTTTAGGGCAATTTTTGCCTGAAAACCATGCAGCAAATCCCCCAAATGCATGAAAATATGTGAACACACTTCAACCTTCCCTACTCCTCAGACCCCCCCCATCTCCAAATTCATCTGTTTTCTTCTGAAATCCTGAGCCAGCATGGTATAATGGTTTGAGCATTGGACTATGACTTTGGAAATGAGAGTTTGAATCCCCTCTTGGCCATGGAAACCCATTGTGTGATCTTGGGCAAGTCGCACTCTCTCAGCTTCAGAGGAAGGCAAAAGCAAACCCTCTCTGAACAAATCTTGCCAGGAAAATTCAGTGATAGGGTTGCCTTAGGGTCCCCATCAGTTGGAAACGACACACAACAACAATCTTCTCAATCTGACAAGAGGAAGTGACACAATGTTACTTCCTGTTGCCATTTTGGGCAGGATTATAGAGGATAATGTAGGTGTGTACTTGATGGAAGGGGGTTGCAGCCCATGAGAAACTGGCCCTGCCATTCAGTTGTCCACTCCTATATTAGAATAAGGCTCAGGAAATCCAGGTTCTCATCCCAACTCACCCGCGAAGCCTACCAGGTACCTTTGATCTAGTCTGATTATCAACCTAAACTTCCTCTGGGATAAGAAATTGCAAACCATCCTGGTTTTCTTGTAGCAAAAGAGGGGAGATATAAATAAAATTTTAAAGAAATATGAATATTTCATATGAGTAAGGTTGGGCAGATGGTTCTTACCATCATGCTCATGATAAAGGATGCTGTCACCAAGATCTTGTTTTGAGGAAGATCTCCTTTTAGAGAAAAAGGTATTTTGTGTTTCTCTTCCACTAGTTTTGTGCAGTTCAGTTTTGTGACATTCTGAAAGAAATGAGTTGGCAACAGTGCAGAAATACCTTATATGTAAATATGGAGAAAGTACTCCAGTGCCCTCTACAAAAGCAAAGAGTGAATCTTTTCTGTACAAGAAGGTTCTCCATGTGTTCCAGAATACTAGAAAATAAATGAAAATAAATGAGTGTAGACCCTCCATAAAGAAAGCTCCCCACTTAATATAAGCATTCTCCCCATTTGGAGAACAATGAAAACAGGCAAAAAGAATGAATCGCTGGTACATAACCCCTTCCTGGCATGTTTGGGCTACCAAAAAATTAAAGCCTGCATAGGTCTAATATCAGACTGTGCAATAAAATATTTATAGGGGGAAAATTGATGAGGATTCAGTACTGGGCACTAGGGACATCCCCACAGCTTTAAATTGCCTGGTTTGATATAAGAATATGTCCACAGTCCAGATCATAATGCTCAGCTGAATTATTAATTGAACACCATTTCCCCAGAAGTTATTTTTTGCTTAGCTGTAATGTTAAATAAGATTCTGAGTGAGTCGAGTCACATAAAGTCAGCTGCACTGGTCCATGCATAGAATTCCTTTTTGTGTTAATCCCTTTCTCTCAATGAAACTTTCACTGACTGCTGTGAACTACAAAATATCTGATACAGTATGGAGGGTGACAAACAGAGGTTTGGTGGTAGTTCTTGTCCTCATCCAAAATCAAAATGTTCATCTGTTACCCAAATTACATCCATACTGTACAGTTATAACTGTTTGATATCATTTTGCCTGCTATGGTTTACTCCTACAGAACTCTAGGATTTGCAGTTTGGTTAAGTACTTGGAGAACTGTATTAAATAAGTATTAGAGGCCTCCGGTGGAGAATTATATCTGATAAGATCATAAATTCCAAGATTCCACAGAATGGAGATACGGAGATTAAAGTATTAGCAAAGCACTATAATTGTGTGATGTGATGGTTTTGAGGAGGCATCCGGAGTTGAATCTTCCAAACAATTATCCAGTATCAGTGGTGCTATGAAGATGGGTGCTGTAGGATCGATGAGTTCTGGAGGAAATCACAATTCTGATGTATAGTAATTGACACACATATGGTGTTGTCAAAACACATGCAACGTGTTTTGAGTTGTGAGAGAACTATTAGGGGGAAAAAACCACAATTTCTTTCCAAATGTTTTCCAAGAAAGCATCACACCAATGACAAACTGATCGAGAAAAGCTTTCTTGTCACTAATGGCCACAGGATTAAACATCTACAATGTTTATAGTAACAGTTCCAATTTTTGTAGATTTCATTATGGAAGTACTTAAGACCTGCGGAGTCGTTTACATTAATCCCCCTAATTCTATTATAAGAGGTGCTTCAGAAATGCAAACACGGAGATCCATCTCACGCCTTATCAACAGCTGTCTGCTAGACACCACAAAATATCAAACCAAACAGTTCCAACAACATAATTAGGGCAATTTATCATTTGTATTGAAGTAGAACCTCCAGTTTACCAGCTAAGATGCAGATCCTCATTCTGTGAGTTTTTGCTCCAAATACTCCGCATATGATGCTAGCAGCAAGCTGACATGTTAAAAGCCAGTGTAATAAAGGAGCAGGTAGCAGAATTCTTAAAATATCACATAGATGTATGTTCTCATACTCCATTCATTACAAAAAGCTATCTTATTTCTGGAAAAAGCAATTGTATCTAATTACAAGTTATTTGGTACAATTGTGTTATTCGAATGGAATGATTTCAAAGGTTATTTTTAAGGATTTTTCACACAAGTGTTTATGGACTGAAGTTGGCAGGGTTTTTTTTTTCTTGACTTAGGGTGCTACTGGCTAGGGAAGATGTTAGCTTTGTAAACAATTTTCATTGTCCTTTACATCAAGTAGATTTGAACGATTTGATATCACCTTGGGCCAAGAACCCACAGGAACTTTGCTTTTTTAAAAAATTAACCTTCCTTTAAATCAAAGCACTTGTCTGCACTTGTAGATGTGTGTGAGAGAGAAAGAAACAGTGGATTAGATTTGCTGAACTGACTCACAAACCACAAGGAAGAGACAATGGTATTCTCACAGAGTCAATAGGGGAACTTCATGGCTTTGACCCTGATGGCTTCTAATCTCTGCCCTTTCCCCTCTTATTTAGAGCTGGCTTGTGAGGCATTTTACCAGTCAAAACTGCAGGCTGACATTCTGAAAGGAGCATCTGAGAGGGTATTTTGCCCTTTAAGGTGGAGTGAAACAACAATGGCAACAGAACATCTCATATCACGCTGTTTAAGTGCACAGTGTATGGCTGAACAGATGCTTGTTGTGTGGCTTACTGACATCAGAGGGTGCACTTTTCCAATCAGTTAATGAACTTCTCCACTGACTGGTGCTGCCATCCTTAGCTAGCAATTTTCCTTTCTTGCTTTATAGTCATTTGTCAGCACAATCTGAAGCCATAAACATCCCAAATATTGAAATCACCATAAATTGTAGGATAATATTCAGGAAATTATTCAAGCCTGCAGAATTGTATTGTTGCCACTGCTGCTGTTGCTGCTGCTGCTGTTTTCAGTTTGATGCCAGAAACAGAGCCCTAATGGTTCCCCCCTTGTTTGTGTCAACATTCCGTAAAGATTTGCTGTATCTTTTCCTATCTTCATCTATGCCCCTGACACTTGAGGGTGCTGGCTGTTGCATGAGAGAACCAGCTCTGTGATGAACTGTTGCTACCTGATTTGTTTTGTACTATATGGACTCCATTGCACAGTACTTCTCTGTTTAGGCTTGCCAGATTCAAAGCTCAAACTTTTGACATCACTTTGGTTCTGAACCCTTGGCGCAGTAACTTGGAAGTACATCTAAACTCAGAAGAATGTACTTGTGAAGAAAATGTGCATACAGTTGAACTGTAAGAACCTCTTAGATGTCAAGAGCAGATGCAACAATAGCATGGGCCCTGTTAGTCCATGCCCAGCTTTCTGAATCAAGCTTTCTTGCCCCACAAGGAGGGCAGAACAGTGCTTTGGAGCTGTGGAATGGGATCTCAACAAATCTGCAAAGGCACTGACTATCCTGCTGTCTACCCACTACTGGATATCAGTCTCTGTCCACCATTTGGGGGAAATAGGATTTTATTGATTAGCTCTCATACCAAGACAGAAAAGTGTTATGAAGGAGTTCCTGGAGTCGTGAGAAAAGACTCTAAGGCCATTTCTGCATGGGGCTATTTCCACAGATTACTGCTTGGTAGCGTTGTATAGTTCTACATGTGGGAGCGAAGTAGCATTGCATTATTTTCTATGATTCTGCATGGAATCAGCTGTTAGTGCGCCACCATGCACTGAGAAGCACAGTATTTGAAAACCAGAAAAAAATCTGATTCACATTCTGACATTGAATCAACATTGGTTTCTCACAGTGATGCAGAAACGTCAAACCATATCAGTGCACATACACTCCTGTTGCTCTGCTTACATTTTCCTGTAAGGCCAGAAGTTCGGTCAGTCAGGCCTGCTGGGGCAGGGTGAGGGGGAGCCAGGGAAGTGACTATTGACAAGTAGTGCAGATGCACAAACTCACATTCCTCCTCATGACACTGCTTGAAATCGGGGGAGGGGGTGCAGAACTCAAGAAAGGAAAACCATGTTATTTAAGCCCACCAGGAGATATCGTAAACTGCTTCTTGTGCCTTGTGTGGAAATGGCCTAAGTTATCAGCACACTATATTGTTAAGTGTTATGGTGATAGGAGACCTTCTCTGGTCATATCTAGAAGCCCCAATTAGAATGCACTGATAGAAATGTATGCAGAAAAGCCAGTCAAGGCAAGCCTTCGTTATATACATATCGAAGGGTGGGGGAGTAGAATCCTTTGAATATTCATATCCATATGGCTGTGAATGGATATTTAGTATGGGAATGTTGTATTCTATCGTTCTTTTTTTTTTTTTTAAAGGCTCATTTTTCATACTTTAGCCTCCTCCTCTGTGTTCTGCAACCAAAAGAACCACTTAATCTTAATTACATTCCTTAATTTCCTGTTGTTTTGTTGGCTTTGTTGGCAACACAAAATGTAGCCTACAGGGAGGCATCCACTTCCAAATCTGCACTTCAACAAATAAAGCTTTTGCAGTGCTTTTATTGTAGCTCAAAACCATTATTTAATGACACATAAGAAGAATCATTTACTTATCATTCTTTATCCCCCTCAAGTTTGGGCTGGAGAAATTCATAGCAGTCAAGGATTCACAAAGACATAATGTATCTACAAGAGAAGAAAGAAATTTTTGCAGTTATGTAGATATATCCAGGGGATGCTGTAGTCAGATATTGCTTGGGATGAAGGTTGAGTTGCACAAGAGAATCTCACAGTAGATTTGCATTTTTATTAAGAAAGGTCACAGAACTGGTGTAGCAAGTCTTTGCTAATTGAAGGGATGGAGATTTGTTGGACCAAAGGAGCAAATCTGAGTGACCAGAAAAAGGGCATAAAGGACTACGTGTGGTAGATAGTGTGTTACTAGGTCACTTCATAACAGGATTTTAGTGTTGTTGGAAGTACAGAGATGCAACTAAGCTTACATTCAAGGTAGATGTGTTTGCATGGGAAGGATTAGATAGAGAGAAAGAGATTTCCTAGACTGGTCAACCTACACTGAAGTTCCTTCTAACCTCATCTGATATTCTTAGGGTAGTTGATATCCAATGGTGTATCTAGCATAAACAGTGCCTTGGGCAAGCATAGAAGTTGCACTCCTACTTTCTTACCCCTACCCTCACTCCCCACCCCTACATGCATGGTTTTTTTGCACCCCCCTGGCATTGGCGCCCAGGGCACATACCCTACTTCCTCCACCCAAGATATGACCCTATTGATATCATGTTTACCACTTCATCTCAGGTCTCTCTTCTAAGGCAGAGAAGATATCTTGGCTTCATTCCAAGAATAGACAGCTAACCTGGCTTCTTAAATCTTCAAGTTATTTAAAAGCGAGATGAATCCACAAGTTACACTGACAAATCAGCTTTGTTAACAGGCCCTTCCTTTTATTTAAGTCAGAGATAGCCATTGCCAAATTAGGTTTCCAAGCTATTTTATCTGACCCTTGATTTAGCTATCAAATTTAAATAATGGACATAATGAAGAGTTTGCCCATATTTTTACTGCTGAAGAGAAGGAAAACATTTTTAGTCTTTTCTACCCATGGAACCATGTCCTTTGTGTGTAATTATGTACTGGAAGGAGAGTCAGCACGATATTAGTGGTTTAAGCATTGGGCTATGACTATGGAGATCAAGGTTCAAATCCTTGCTCAGCTATAGAAACCTATTGGACTATCTTAGCCAAGTCACATTCTCTTAGCCTTAGAGGGAGGTAAAGGCATACCCCCATGAATAAATCTTTCCAAGAAAATCTTAGGGTATCCATAAGTTGGTAATGACTTAAAGGCATGCCACAACAACAGTATATTAATAGAAGCATGTTACATTGACTTCAATGAGATTTACACAATGTCTTGGATAGTTTATTTCAATTGAAGCCTTAATGTTAAGTCCATCTTAGGGATTTTGTACACAGAGTCTCAAGTATACTTGAGCATATTGTGCTCTGTAATTGAGAACCCCTTGACAGTAGATGATGCCAGCTTAATTATGAAGTCTGCTACTTAAGTTGTCAGGGTGTCAGTGTGCAGAAAAATTCCACTCACTGGACCGAAGTATATTGGCTTCTACAGACAAGTTGCCCATTCTGATTTCAAGAGTGGAGGAAAAAGAAGTGCTGTCTTCACACAGTTCAGAATTTAGCATTGATTGATAGAAGAGTTGAAATATCATTAATTTGCCATATCATACTTAAGTATAACTTGTTTATGTAAACTATGCCTGATAGTTGTGTATATGTTTGTTTATATGCTTTTCAACTTTTAATAAGTGGACTAATTTCTGGAATACTTTAGTTTATATCACTCCTTTTCTTATCTGTTCCTCTATTACTCCCAAATGTATTCAGTTTTATTTCATCCAGTAATTGTTACTTATCATCATGCTTGATAATCATTTCACTTGAATACACTGGTGCAAGTCAAATAGACAAATAGGTGTATTTGACCCTTAGAATCGACTTGTGTTTGGCTCATAGTGTCTCCACTTCTTTTTCTTGATTTTAGTTAGGTATAATATCTTACCTTAGAAGAATATGTTGAGAATGCTAATATGTTTTACTAAATAAAATTGATATCTCAGTGAATAGTAATTATCTACCATACATTGCCTCCAAGGTACTTAAGACTGCATAAATGAATCACATGTGTACTTACAAATCCACCCACACCCACCTCTATTTTATCTTCAAGTGGTAAGTTAGACTGAGAAATTATGAGCCTACTCACAGCGACTTTGTGAGATAGGTCAGGTTGAAAATGGTGAATTGCCCAATGAGGTTCATTTCAGATGAGGGATTTAGACCAAAGAATCTTCAGATTTAATCCACCATATTAACCACTACACTACATTGTGTCTCTTTAACCTCATACCTTCACCAAGGTTCTTCATTATTCCTTATGCATTGCCCATTAAATACTGTTCTCTAATTTCCAAAGTACCAAGGAACATTTCTTTATTTGTCATTGTCGGCTTTAATATATGGAGCTCCAAAACAAGGAACAGTAGTCCAATAATATCTTCATGCATTTCATCTTCATGATCAACTAGCTGCTTAATTCCCAATGATCTGAAGAACTGAAAAGTACCTCACGAGTTAAATGGTTTATGAAATTCAGTGTAGACAAATTTAAGTTTAAGAAGGCTATGGATGTCATATGCAAGAAAGGACAAAATTCAGAGCAGATCAATGATCTGGAAATTATGAATTAAGTGGGTCACAGAGGAGCAATAGCAACACCGAATAAAAGTAATGGTGTATGCATGTGTGTATATATCATCGAGTAAGGAAAAATCATGCTGATTATAGGAAATGTTTTCTATAAAAATTATGGTTCCCCAGAGGAAATGATTAAAGCCTGTATTCCATGCTTGCTTTAAAAATTGTTCTTTTCAAAAGCCCTTAAATCTGAAATCTTATGGTCCCTAGGAGCATGTCAGTGAGACCATAATTGTTTATGTGTCCATCCCTTCAAGTACAGATAAAGGGGAGATCTGACCTTGGTAACCCTTCCCAACCACTGCAGAAACTGCCCCCAAGAGAGGTCTTACTGGAATAAGCTCAGCCTGACTGTTGGTAGACTCCTGATTCATGTTCACCCCACCTCTTTTTTTTCCCTTGCACTTCCAGTTTTGGTAGACTCCAATTGGCAAATTGTGGCCACAGGTGACAAAATTCTTTCCTCTGTCCTGATGCTAAGGATCTTATCACTCACCTTTTCTCTGTCCTGGACAAAACAGGAAGCACATATATTCCTCCCTGAACAGGAAGAATAGGAAGACTTCTCTTTTTCTGTGCCGCTTCCTTTTCCTGCCAGTTTTTTAGTTGGAGAGATCTGAAGAAAATTGTCAGGAATATAGCTGAGCCAGATTGTTTCAGCACAGTGAGAAAACGGTCTTTCAAACATTCAACAACTTCTGCAAGCATTCTTGCTTCCAAGCAGTTTGTTGCTGTATTTTCTACAATCACAACAGGTCAGGCTGACTGATCACAAAGATGCAAACCATCTAACTGGTGGTACTACTTTTTAATAGTCCATGCAACAAGGCAACATTTCCTGCAGTGCTGAATTTTGAGCATTTACAAAGATGCACAAAAGCCAACTATGGAAATGTCAAATATATAAGGATCTTTTTTTTTCTGGAAAAAGAACAACAACCCTGTGCTTTCTTATGGTAAGGAAAATTGAGGATGGATTTTCTCATTTACAATGCAAGGATGAACCAAGTCAGGAGCTGTATCCTTATCTTCTTCTCTATGTAATTTCTTCTCCTTATCTGACTTGAAAGCCCATTACTGTACAGACTCCCCAGCTGGGAAGAGCATCTCTTTGCATACCTGCAGCCCTCATTCTCCTACATCTCTTGGAGAGTCTTCAAAATTAACCAGAAAATTGCAGCATTGTTTAGTTTCTCAACAAAACTTATTTTTTTCTGGAAATGCTCTTCTATCTTCTTGCTTCCCTAAAGTATCTTACAAGAGCACCTTCCTATCCAGATGCAACCCAAATTATTTATTCTATACTCAAGTTTAGTTCTGAAAACATGCTATTAATTTGGACTAGCCATACTGGACAAACAACAGCTTCTCCTCTGAAAGGGCACAGCCATGTCTGTAGTAGGAAATGGTTAATCTAAATAAGTTCAGCTCAATTCAACTAGTCTTTCGTGTTCCAGAGGGGCCCAAACCCAATAAGCAGTTTTCATGTGTCCTGAGGAAGTGTGGTAACAGCCTTTATGTCCATGCTGTGTAGTAAGTCACATTTTGTCATCCTGCCTGACATGGCAAGATGAAATGCAGCAGCGCACATATCACTGTTTCTGTCCTGTAGGGAACATGCCATGTTTGGAGGCTGAATAGCTGACGTTTTAGGCATGAGACTGGAATGTGCACTTGTCAACAGGACAGAAAGTTGTTACAGAATAATGATCTCCCACTGATGCTTAAATGCTACAGGGTTTATGTACTGCCAAAAGAGGAACTGATTGTAGCAATAATGCTCCTGTTGCCAAGCCTTTATTATTTCTAATTTGTTGAAAGTCACAGATTGTGCCATTGTATCAGGAAATGCTTCAGGGGATGTTATGACCATCAGTCCCAGATGTGGTGTTGTCCTACCTACTCTAAGTTCTAAATGCAATTATTATCATCTTAGTGTCAGAAGTTCTCACACACTTTTATATGCCTGTAGCCTCATGTAGCACTGTCTGATCAGCAACTGGGTGTGATTATTAGCATAATATCTAACATAGAATACTTCACATATTCTATATAATAGCTTACATATTTCTACTTTCTCCACAAGTGTGTGTATAGAAAGAAAGAGTGAGGGGACACATATTTACAGTCCTGGCCATATTTTTCAGTAAGTGTACCCTTCAAGGATAGGTATACCAAAGCCAATTATAAAGATTTTAAGAAATGATGAATTGTAGGATGGAAGAATTGGTGCAGGCTTTAATTTGGGGTAGAAGACAATGGATCACACGTAATTTTTTCTATCCTCTTGTGCCTAAAACTGATATTGCAAATAATTTTCACAGTTCTTGCCCTCGAAGGTCATTTCTGCACTAGACTGTTATAGCGCTATTATTCTACTTTCAATATCCTATGGAATCCTAGGGTTTGCAGTTTAGGTAGGGGCCAGCCAGCCCCTCCCTAAACTGCAAACCCAAGGATTCCATAGGATATCGAAAGTAGAATAATAGCGCTATAACAGTCTAGTACAGAAATGGTCCAAAAAAAGAGTCAGCTACTTTCTTTCTTTCTTTCTTTCTTTCTTTCTTTCTTTCTTTCTTTCTTTCTTTGCTTGCTTGCTTGCTTGCTTGCTTGCTTGCTTCTTTGGTAAAATCTGAAGTGTATTTTTTAATTTTAGATCAAGGGTGCAGAAGTCCTCATCAGATGTTTTTGCACTGCAACTCCTAGCTAGCATAATTGCTGGTAAAGGAAGATGACCAATATAGTCCAATAACATATGGAAGGCCATAAGTTGCCTATTCCAACATTCCAGCATAGGAGAAGGGAGAACGTACTTGCCTAGAATGCTGTCAGCTGCATTGACAAGCGTGTGAGTTCCAGACCTAAGACTGAACAAAATGCATTGTTCAAATATCCAGTGAGCTCTAAAATCAGGGTTAGTTTATAAAGCAACTGAATTATAATCCACAGAATCAGGTAATGATGCTTTCTTCCTTTTTTCTCCTCATCTATATTACTTAAAAGCCCCATATGCGGCTTCCTTGTTTAAATATTTGAAATTGAAAGCCCAAAGAAAAATTGTTATTGTATGAATGAGTTAGAGAAGAATTTCCCTCCCCATGTTACTGGTAAAAATCACTTCTAGGTAGCTCATGACCATAACTTGGAAGCAACAGGCCTCCCCCATTTTGCCCCAGCAACTTGTAGTCAGTAGCATACTCTTGTCTTGGAAATTCCACAGAGTCAGAGCTTGACAGGATTAAGTTCTCTCCATAGCGAATGGGGAATATTTGGAGGTGTAATCAAAACAAGGAGGATGATGAAGAGGAAGAAAGGGGGGAGGCAAAGCAGCAGCTTTACCAAGTTCTGTATATAACTGTCATGAGTAAATAGCCACTGATAGACCTGTCCAATTGAAATTTGTCTATTTTCAAAGCACACTGAGCTTACATCCTTCCAAGTTCAGAAATGTTTTCTGAAATATGAAGGGTTTTCCTGCCTGTTGAAGTCAAAAGGGCAGCGAGTTCTTCACTAAGAAGGCACAGGGAGAAAACAACAGCTCTGGAATCTTATAGCCTTTGAAGTTTATATGATGGAAACACTAGTAGATGGGTCCCCTTGGATGATATCAGCATACAAGGAAATGCAGGAAGGTTTTAATATAATGCAGTTCAAGATTTATTTTTTAAAAAAACAACATTTGGTATTGCAAACAAACAAACCAAAAGTACTGTACATCAAACTCAACAGAGCTTGATGCCATTTATATTGGTACGAAAATGCTGAAAAACTGTTAAGATGTGATTCATTTCTGCCTTATTGCAAACCCATGTCACAACTCCATGTATGAGTTGTTATTAAAGAACTGTTACCCTTTTCATTGGGAGAGGAAGTTCTTGTAATTGGCTCCACATCACTCCTCCAGGCTTTCATTAAACTAATTATCACAGAGCACACTGAACCGCAAATTTTATTTTTCCTCATATAAAAACATCCCAAATTAAAGCATGCCACTTTTTAAAGAAAATAACTGTCATGCTCAAAACCTTTCTGATTCATCGTTCTTCTCACTAAACCACTCACACAATTAGATTTGCTAAATTTTAATTTTGCAACAGCTTAGAGCAGAATGAATATTTTAATTGGCAATTCAACATTTTTTAAAAGAATACATTAATCTGTGTGAATCAGAATAATTGGCAGCTCCTGGAGGTCTACAGGCCTACATCACTAAAGTATGTATGCCTGAAGAAAATTATCGATGCTCTTTTCTTTTCCCACAGACCTTGTTGCTTTGAATTGAGTATGGGGTGGGATAGCAATGTTTTCAGCTTCATGGAAGGACAAGGTATGTGTTCGGGAGTGACTTGGAACCGTGTGACCAGGTGCAGCTAAGCAATGACAGAAGTGAAGGCCTTATAAGCTTGGCCCCTCCCCACAGAAACTATTTTTTTTTTCAGCATCTAATTACTCATATTGAATGCAATGTAAGGATAGTTGGTTGTATTGCACTCAATAATCTGGATTGATTTAGAAGGATCCAGGTGTGTTTCATCTATTCTGTACTGTCTGGTCAAGCATGAGGAGATTAAAGCTAGGCAAATGCTTTCAGGATTGGTTGTGTATATCAGTTCAAAGTTGACTGGTTATTCTGGGTGGGGGGGTGGAGAGATAGAGACCATCAAAAGTGAACACTCAGATGTGTTAAGGAGGTAAACAGGCTTCCAGCAACCTGGTGTTTGGCTGGTGCTGTGCCAAAATTTGTCCTCTGAATTAGGAAATAGGTTTACTTTAGGTCACAACTGAGAATGATGCTGCTACTGAAAACAAAGCAGAAAAAGAGATAAAGGCCATTTCCACACCACCGGTTTCCACCGATGTCCCATTGCAGTCCCAGCAGCTCCTTTGTCAGGAAGGGAGTGTGACAGGAATGCTCCCCTCCACACCTGGCTGGCTCCCTGTGGAAGGGAGTGCAAGTGACATGCTCCTTCCTTCCGCAGCACAGCTGACCTCTTTCCTGTGCTGCACTGGGGAAGGAAGCGCGTGATCGCACTTCTGCACCTTCAGCATGGCCCGGGGTGACGGGAGCATCACGTGATCGTGGGTGCTTAACGGATTTTTTCCATTAAGTAAATATCCCACAATCATGACAGGTGGGGACAGGCTGGCAATGGGACCACAACAATGTTGTGTGAAAGCACAATCCTCAGACCACTGCCATCATGTCCCTATCATGGGACTGTGACACCCTGGGGAAATAGCCTAACAGCCTTTCTGCACTACACTGTTATAGTGCTATTATTCCACTTTCAACATCCTATGGAATCCTGGGGTTTGCTGTTTGTGGGGGGGCCTTTAGAATTCTCAGCCAGAGAGCTCTTTGGTTTCAGTAAACTACAAGCTCCAGAATTCTACAGGATGTTGAAAGTGGAATAATAGCACTATAATAGTGTAATGCAGTAAGGCCCTAAGAAACTTAACAGTCTCACAGAGGAATAGAGACCGGAAACAGATAATCATGATCACAGGCTTCAATTGTTGTTAATTTTTAACTGGCATTTCAAACTTCTGTCTCCCATGTTTGCAACTGCACTGAGCCCTTTTTCTGTAAAATGGACGTGAATTACCTGTAAATGAACAATACACTAATCAGAACCTGTAACATTTTTCTCACTGAGATGGTTAACTGTTGGCTTGCATCACTTGATAGAGTGAGTTCATCCTGTGCTAGCATTCTTCTGTGCAAAAATTTCCACACATGTAAGATTTTATTTTAGATATCGTCCATGGCTTATGCCCTATCTGTAACAACCACAAAAATAATGTCTGTTTGTAGCAAACTAATTTGGGTTAATTATACGCTTAGTAGATATCAGATCATTATCATAATATGAATGAGCTGTAACACATAAGAATGAGGGAGGACGAACAACGGATTAGGGAAAGGTGCTAGTATAGGTGCAAATGGGTGTTCGCATTAGTGTGTGTGTATGTGTGCTTGTGTGATCATAATTTGTACTACAGAAACTACAAGGCCATGAGTAATAGATGTGGTATGTCTCCCACAGGCAATAATCAAGAAGGAAAAGTGAAAGTGAAAAAAATAATTAAGCAGAGCTCCAGTTTATTTCTGCATGCACCGTGCATCCATACTTCTGATGCATTATTTAGCCCACTCTGTGTGTAAAAACCCCAGCAAAAGCTGTTGATTTAAATGGGTTTTGCTGTACATTTCACCCTCAATTGTTTACTCAATGTAGCTGAATTTGAACATCTGACATCTCAGTTCTGTTCCATATAATTATGGATATTATGCATTCCATTGACAATTTAGACATGTTCCTATTTGTTCAAAATGCCATGAAGCTCACTATAAAGTGTAGATGTAATTTTAGAATACGGATTGCATCATTCTAGTTCCTTTCTAATAATCTCTGTAAACCCCTTATGTTTAGAGTTTTAGGGAAGTAAAATTTAGGAGGGAAGGGCCTGGGGGGAAGGGCATGGATGAAACAGTTCTGGAAGGAAACATGGCTGGCACCAATAGCGGGGGGGGGGGGGAGTAGTGGTTTTACTCTGCACCATGGCACAAAGATAAGGGAAAGTTAATTCCTCTTCCCAGGCATGATGATCTCAATCAAGCCCTGAAACTTGTTATTCAACAGAACAGCTGCAACAACAACAATCTATGAAATTCAATCACACATTTCATTTATCATCTAATTTGTTATCAGTTAGCAATAATACTATTACGGCTCAATTACATTTCTTAGGCATGATTTTCTTAAAAAAAGAGAAAGATTTATGGGATTTTGCAATTAAAATATACCAAAGTTGCAAACAAAATTGAAAATTAAAAATATATAATGTAAAACAATACATTTCCTAATATTTAAATGAATTATAGGGATAAACAGTTGGTCTAAGGCTGATCCTTTAAAAGTAGCCAATTACAGTCCACTAAATATCTGGGAATAGATAAAAGTCTCAGCCTGCTGACAAAAATACCGTAATGCTGAGCCCTTTCAGGCCTTACTGGGGAGCACTGGCATTCCTGATTTTTACAGATGGGTCATAGTGATTCAGACTATAAATAAACATTGTAAATGTCACCAATGAAAAAAATAGCTGTATATTTCATTAGTTCTTTTCTCCCTGTCTTTTACATCAAGGTTGCACAATGTGTGGTTATTCAAACACTGTTGGACTGCAGCTTCCAGCGTTCCTCACCTTTAGTTCTGTTGGCTAATACTGATGGGAGTTTTAGTCCAACAACACCGGGATTCTACCAACCATTACTTTTCAGGTTTACTCCTAGAGCACTTACAGCATGGTCCTCTAAATGTTTGGGCCTATTTAACACCTGCATTTTTCATGATAACCAAACCTGTCACAAATTTCAAATTCAACTTTTCCATTTCAAAATTTCAAATTTATTTCTACTTCTTTAAAATATCCAATTTTCTTCAGCTCTTATTAATATATATAATCTTTTTTTCATTTCAAAATCAACAGCTGTGTTTAAAAAAAACCCAAATCTCACACAACACTCTAATCTGGTTCCTTTGTAGCTCACCTTTTAAAAGACTTTATCTCATAATCCTTTCTTGAGTTTCCATGGAGCTTGTAGAAACCAGACAGTATTTCATGAAGCATCTAATCAAGACTTAAGAAACTATTAGATGAGCCTGTAATTACTTAATTAAAAGGCCTAAATTTGGAGCTTTACTTAAACCCCAGTATGAAGTGCAATAAAATTAAGTCCTTGTAGTTCACCTCCCTTAGCAAAAACCTCCAACAGAAATGCCTTGAATAATCATACCAGTAAATACATAGCCACAAAGGAGTGTTCAGCCTGCTTGAATAAGGGAAGGAGACTTGGATGCATATGAGCACTTCTCCCAGTGTTTCAATCACCAGCTGCTGATTTCCTAACCCAAATCTCTCAAGCTGAGATGCAGACCTGTGGCCTTTTGACACTTCACAGTTATACGGTTGTGATTCCAGTAGGTGCCATGATTCCATCCTATGGAAACCTGGGATTTGCAACTTAGGGAGAGGTGTGTAGAATGCTCACCCAGACAGTTTCAGTTTCTTATCAAACTTCAAACCTTAAGATTCCTGGGATGAAACCATAGTAGTTGAAATGGAATAAAAGCAAAATAATTGCATGGGGAAAGAGCTTCTGAAAGGAGCATCTACTCATGTCCTCTTGAACCAGAGTAAAACCTCCCTGCTATGAGGAACTTTGGTGTATCAGGATTCCCAATCATATGGAGGCTTGCTGCATGTGTTCAAGTGAAAATAGTGCTTTCTTTCCCCACCCACTCTAGACTTCACTTCAGTGAAGAAGTCTGAGGACCAAGTTGGCTGGGAGAAACATCTACAATCACACTCCATCACTAATTTTAGAAATCACATAAACTAGCCTACTGAGAAAGGGTTTTTAAATTAAAGATTAGAAAGGCTGCGCAAATTAGAGGTATTTTCTTAGCACTATTCCTAGGAATCCCCACTTGTCCAGTCATGATGATTCCTTAAAGCCACAATCATCACCACCGTCATACACTTCTTTCTTCCTTTAAAGTAAACCCATGAGAGGAATTGTAACTTTGAATAAATACAATTATTCGGTTATAATTTAGAGAACAATCATGATTCCTCAGAAAGATATCCCACTGAACTAAAGAGGACTTCTTAGGATAAAAGACTGAACCCTATCTGCTCATAAGTGAAACCTCTTTAGTTCAGTGAGCCTTGTTCCCACATAAGTGTTGTTCAATATAGCTGCAATGAATGAAAAATTATTAAGAAAGTTGCCTTCCAGATACTATTCTAAGACATTTTCATCATATCTATGCACTTGTTATTGGCAGATCAGATTGACAAGCAGATCTGTACAAAGAAACAACATGTGGATTGAAATATGATTCCATTTTTAATCAGTGTGTCTTCTGACATATTAAATATTGTATTCACATACAAAATTTCAAAGAATATTCTCTGGGTATGAATTGTATGCATCAAAATTACCTTGTTGCTATTTCTGAGTAGTTTTATAACAACAATTGTGAAGAAACTGTATTAAAGCATGAGTTATTTTATCGTTACTGACCATCTCTACTGCTTGCTTCATAAAGATTCAAGAATTCTTTTGTTCAACAGTTTTCGTATTCTGGAGTTACTACTTTTATATATCCCACCAATGGCACAATTTTGCTTTCTTTTCTGTCTTCCTCAGAACAGTGCAAGTTTCTAACTATTGGTATTGCAAAGTACATTTTGGGTCAGAATACTGCATTCCCATTTTACTGTTATGTCTGAAAATTCCACTTACTGTGCCAAAGTTTGATGTTCCCCTCATATAAATAACCATTATGTGACATTTGCAGATGAATTACAGCAATAAGTATCATCAGGTCAGACATATTTATTTTAAAAAAAAACCACCATTGTAATGATTTTAAGAGTGGTCATTTATTATAGAAGCTCTTTCCACTTTAGGGATGTTATGTGTCACCAACACATCTCTACTGCCAGGTGTGGAAACAAGATCGCTACAAATATGGAAGTCTGTTTCTTTTCAGACCTTAAAGAGCCTGTAGCCTTGTACTTAAAGAACCTATAGTTCTTTACTTTAAACAATCTAAGGGCCTTTACAGTAAGAAAAGGAGAAGATTCCACACATATAGCAACCATAGTGCCAATAATATGTACAGCTGACAAAGATAAAGATGAGAATGGAAATGAACGATAATAAGGGCAGTGATGGGTAACAACATTCATAGCTTTCTTTTGGTCACCTAGCTTTCATTTCAATTCTATGCATTTTTTCAGATCTATGCATAATACTTCAATTTACATTGTTCCTGCAAATCAAAATATTTGCTATATAAATAAATATGATAAGAAAACACATTGTCAAAACTGCTTCATGCATTATTTGAATGAATAGACTCTCCATGCTAGTGAATTCACTAGAGTAACAGCACTGGTGTAGAACTCCTTGACATTTGTTTTCTATTCCTCAACCCATCATCAGCTAATCTTCTAGGCTGGTAGAGGAGGTTTTTTTAGAGCAGACTGGGGACTTTGGGCCTTTCTGCACTACACTGTTATAGTGCTATTATTCCACTTTCAACATCCCATGGAATTCCAGGTTTTGTAGTTTATTGAGGCCAGAGAGCTCTTTCCCTGAGAATCCTAAAGGCCCCTCTCAAAACTGCAAACCCCAGGATTCAATAGGATGTTGAAAGTTGAATAATAGCACTATGACACTGTAGTACAGAAAGGCCCTTTGAAAGGGGATTGGTCAGGTTTATGGAGAGTTAGGCTACCAAAGCTACTAATTATGTTGATTATATCTAGATTCTGTGTCAATTATGTCCTCAGATACTACTCACTGAGAAACAAGGGTGGGGTAACTACAGTTTTACTAATGTCTCATTCAAAGACTTCCCATAGATAACTGACCATTGCGTGAAATAAACGCTGGACTAAACACAACTTTGACCTTATCCTGATTAGCTCCCTTAGAACCAGCATGGTGTAGTGGTTTGAGAGTTGGACTATAATGCTGGATACCAGGGTTCAGTTCCCCACCCAGCCATGGAAACTCACTGGGCTTGTCACAAACTCTCAGCCCCAGAAAACTCCATAATAGTTTCACCTTAGGGTTGCCATAAGTTGGAAACTACTTGAAGGCAAACAGCAGCAACAATGTTCTTAAAAAGTTTTCAAACCTTACGGTTCTTACCACATAGGATCTATTTTTGAATTACCTTTATGTGACAACAACAAAGTACCTATGAAGGGACTCTACCTCTCCTTTGAGTCCAATTGGATTTATGCAGGCAGAATGATAGTATTACACCTACTATTAGCAAAAGGAAATGTCAGCCATATTCCAATCACTCTGAATTTAAAACAGGTGTCTTTTTACTATGCCTGCTTCCTACATGAATATCTTGGTGGTGGGTGGTATCTTTGGGGGACAAAACCACTAGCAGTTGTCTGGTTTTGCTACAACAAAAGATCTTGGGCCTTTTTTGTCTTTCCAAAACTGCACAGTTTATGTGAATTTCCTTTCTGTTCTTACCCTTGCTCAGCCACAAGTGCCTGGTTAGTAGGATAGTTTTAGACAAATGACAGCCAGTTAAGGAAGGATACGAAAAGCAGACTGTTGCATAGCAGCATAAAGATGTGGAAAAGGCATTTCAGATCTCTCCACCTAGTTGGTTAGCCTGTAAGAAGTATTGATCATGGGTTGCAGACCACAAAAATAATGATGCGAGAGCTCTAGGTCTAATATCAGATGTAATTATCCCAGAGGATTTATGGGTGATTTTACAGAAAAACCATTTCTCTTTGCCTCTTTCCAGCAGCGATTGCTTTAATGGAAATATTATTTATTGGGCAGTTTCACCTATTCTGGACTTAACAAACTTTTCCCACTGGGCTTTCCAAAGGAAAACCTATATTTTGATGTATCCTTTGCAAATTCTTCCATTTCCAAAAGGAATCCACTACAAAGTGGGAGTTTTGCAAACTTACAAGGAAAGGACTTTGGTCACTTCTTACCCTCTTTCTGAAAGGAAGCAGAGGGGAAAAAAAAGATTGTGAAGTCAGGCTTCTAAAGATTAAACATGTAAGCTGAATATCCTATAGAACCATGGGATTTATAGTTTAATGAGTCACCAGAGCTCTCTGGCAGTGAATTCCAAGTACTGCTCTCAAAATGGCAAATTCCATGATTCCATAGGATGGCTTCATGGGGTTTAACAGTGCTCATAGTGTTATAATCATGTAGTGTAAGGCTATTTCCACACCACACTATTACAGTGCTGTTATTTTACTTTCAACATCTTGTGGAATCCTGGGGTTTCCAGTTTAGGGAGGGGCATTTAGAATTCTCGTCCAGAGAGCTCTTTGGCCTCAGTAAACAACAAACCCCAGAATTCCACAGGATTTTGAAAGTGGAATAATAGCACTATAACAGTGTAGGGCAGAAATGGTCAAAAAGGGCTTCAGATAAGACCAAGGAGGGGGGGAAATGTTGGATCAGACTAAAGGCCTATCTAGTGTAATATTTTGTTTGCATGGCCTGTAAATTTCCATTGGGACACCCACCAGCAGGATATAATTGAGGTTTACCAGCAACTGATATCCAGAGGCATACAAGAGGTTATGCATAGAAAGCCAGCAATAACTATGGCCCTTTCCACAGCTTACCTCCTTCCAGTGCAGTCGAGCGGGGATCACGCGAGCAGCCTCTTCCGAGAGGCACTCAAGTCCACTCTGCTCTGTCTCTGCAGCAGCTGCCTGATGGCCAGCAGGAAATATGAGGGCTCCACTTCTTCCTTCCGCAGCTCAGCCAGGTATTTTCCCAGGGGGAGGAAGCATGAGGGCCGCGTCTCCAGAGGCTCCACACAGACGGTAAGTGAGTGTGAGGCCCCAGATCGACGCATGATTGTGCATCATTTTCAGCCAAAAGCCGAAAATGATATATTATGTGATCAGCACCTGCTGGCCCTGGCAGCATTGCGCGATTGTGAGGACATCATGTGGAACACTCCCCTGCTCCAGAGGCTCCACAACGCCAGGTAAATGTGCGCGGGGCCCAGGAGCAATGCGCAATTGCGCATCATTTTTGGCTTCTAGCTGAAAATGAAAAGATGCACGATCAGCCCCTGCTGGCCACTGGAGCGTCACGCTATTGTGAGTGCAACATGCAGATTGCTCCTCGCAATCGCGTGATGCTCCAGGCCCTCTTTCGCATGGAAAATGCCATGCAAAAAGGGCCTCAGTGTTCAGTTAGGAAATATGTTGCCTACTCAACATATTTAAAAGATTCCTCATCCTTCATATTTAGGAAAACTCAGTGAGCACAGTTTCTGGATATCATAGGACCACAATATCACACTATCCATGCTAAAATTGTCCATTCTTATTTTGAAACAAAAACAGTACCATATTTGTCGGTGTATAAGACATACTTTTTTGTGAAAAAAAAGCTTGAAAATGAGGTGTGTCTTATATGCCAGGGCATCTTATACACCAGCAAATTCATGTCTAGGCATTCCCTCATGGCTGCTCCCACTGTCCCTGATAGAGAACAGCCCCGCACTTCCCTTCCTTGAGATCAGCCTAGCTTCATCTCCCCTTTCTCCCTCCTCCTTCCTCACACAGCTCTCCTTCTAGTTTCCAAAGGGTGGTTCAGCTTGACCACCGCTGCCATCACTGATGCCACAGAAGATGTCCACAAGGGCCTTTCCTGCTCTAAGCCAAGCTGCACGAGGCAATCACACCACTCAAGGGAGCTCATTGGCCAGTGAGTAGGCAGCTCAGGAATGCCTAGATGTGAAATACAGTAGATTAGAAGTGTACTTAAAAAAAAAAAATACTGAAAAATACTGAAATACTGTTTGAAAATGGGGTGTGTCTCATACACCAGTGCATCCTATAGGCTAGCAAATACAACTACTACTGAAGAGTAAGTTTCTGAAAAGAAACTGGCACTGGCTTCACAGCTGTTATTTCTTCAAGAAAAAAAAGTTAGCTGTTTAGGAATGCTTTAAAATGCATTAATAATATATTCTTTCGTTTGGTCCATAGAACAACAGTAAAAACAGGCAGTGTGACTTACTCGTGTTTACTACTTACTCATTAACAGGAATGGAAATCATATTTGAAAATATTCCCCCCTTGTTTTTAAGCCATGTTTCTTGAGCGTTGGTAAACTTTCATGAGGAAAATCCCAGAGTGACAAGAGTCTTCACAGTTAGCTTCATGGAAAATTCACACATTTTGCACAGAAAACAGCATTAATATTTTTGTGAAGAAAGTGCTGTTTTCTGTGTTTAAAAAAAGTGTGAATTTTGTGCAGACTGGATCTCCAACTACAGCATTTACTGTACAGAAAATAATATTTCCGAGTGAACAGTGATGTTTTCTGAACAAAAACCTATGAGTGAATCATGTGCTGGATAGGACTTGAGCTGCAAATAGTCCTTGAAAACTGTACAGTGTTTTTGAAGACTTTCTTGCAGCAGAAAGAAAATTGCGAAAATTACTTGTTGCTTCCTTCAAGAATGAAATTATAGAAGAATTATATCCCTCCTTGCTAACAGTTCCTGTTTCACTATTTTTGATAATTGAACCCTATTTTACAGAAAGGATGGATGATAACAAATAAAACAGTGAACTTAAAAGGAAGCAAAATTAAAATGAAGTGTCAGAAAGCAAAACAACTTGACAAAATCCATATGCTCATTAACTATTTTTAATGCTAACCTCCTAATCATCTGTCTGTATGCCAAAGCCATACTCCCTTCTAATAAGCAACATTTTACTGTCTTGCTTTCTGCTGCCCATTTCTACAATGGGTATGTTTTTTTGTTGGGGCTTATAATGCCATTAATCTATTATTTACATCACCTAGCATCTTTTTATAAACCAGGCAGCAAAGCGAATGGACAGCTTCTATTATTTTCTTTTGGCTGGAAGGCAAAGCTCTCACTTTCTGTAGTGAAATGTTACTTCCGTTGATTTATAGCTTTGCAGATCTTTCTGTGTGTGATTGCTGAATTTGCCATCCAACAGGGACTAGGTAATCTGTGTGTCTTGGCAAGGGCTATTCATCTTACACGCTTCAATCCCCTTGTTACATTATTCTTATGTTTATGAACTACAGTAATAGTGATCACTGTAGCTGAACATGACACTGAGATTAAGGCCTCTTCTGCACATAAGGCAGAAAGCCAGCAGTCGTTCAGTTTTTGGGGGATCTTAAGCAATCAGGAAAGAAAGGCCTAATTTCAGGATACAAATGTTTTGCAAAGGGAAGATAAATTGCCATAGCTGGGACTTCTTTCACGTTAATGTGAGATTCATCTTTGACTCCCACTTTCACTGGAACTGTCCAATAGCTTGGCAGGTAAGAAAACTGTTACAGGGTAAGGCAGTGCCAGGGATGGCATGAAGGCTATTTAGTTTATCCTGCTTCATACATCCAGCATTTCTTCTCTAGAGAGATAAGATCCTTATAGGAGGTAGATGTGTATTAAAATGCACGTGGTCATCTGTAATGATTATGCAAATAAATGTTTTGTTACAGGTCTATTGGACAATTCACACAAACCACCTCATGCAGCCAATCAACATTTGAAGGGTTTGTGAGGCTGTATTCTCCACTGCAACGCCTCAAGTCATCCAAAGACAACATTTGTTGGTACTTATTCTGCCCATCTCACCCCCATCTCTTATTTAGCATTCAATTTACAGTGAAAAGTGAGGACGTAATCTTGCTTCTTAATTCTGTATAGCACCAAGCTTTCTGACACATGAAGTTCACTTGAATCTCTTCCTGTGTTCGAAGCAGTGATGTAAATATTCAATAATTTCATCATTCCAAGTGAGGATGAATAATTGCCATTGTTTTCTCCTCAGTGCAGAGAAAACTAATATTTTTACACAGTTATTGCTTGGTAGTTACGTATCCCAAAGTGCTTCAGGAAATAAATCTGCACAGAAATAAAGTTTCTGTGCCTGAAAGAGAATCATGCTTTTCTGCACATACCCACAACACTGTGTCCATATAGCCTCCCCCTTTTTTCCAATATTGCTGTCCTCTGTGGAAAAAAAATGAGTCTTTCACAAAAATCCAATATGGTTGATTTTTTGTGCAATGTCTCTCGGTTTTTGTGAAACTCCCCCAGCAATCTTGCATGAAAAAAAATGCACAAAAAAAATCTGCGAAAAAAAAATATTGGAAAAAAATTAGTCTTCAGAACTGTGACTAGACACTAGCTTTTCCAGGTGAGAGGTGAGAGAAAATACTTTGGCAAAATCAGTACACTTTAGTGTTAAAATTGACTGTTTATGCCACTCCGTGTTGTATCCCTCACCAGAAATGGGATACCATTGGTACAAGGGAAGTCTGAGGGTGATTTAAGACAGGGAGATATCAAGTAAGGTTACAAGATGTTATGTAGCTTGTAGTAGGAGCTTAAGGGAGCCTTTTTGTCTTTCTTGACCTAGATTCCTTTTCCTAAGATCCATGTAAAAAATGGAGATTCTGATTTATGCAGTCCTTTGACCTGGACCCAATATACCATCTTCTCTCAGCGATATCACACTTGAGCATTGCCCAAACCAAGCTTTCAGGCACTGAGGAATATGACACCATTGGGAGATGCCCACATTTAGGGGTGAGGGAGGCTCTTGTTCATTGGGTTTTAGATATCCCTATATGATCAGTACTTCTGCAGTTTGCTATTTGGTCTCCTTGAACCGGCTAGTGCTGGGTCCCTGGTCAGGTTTGGGATCATGACACTGCACTGATCCCATTAGATAATTTGGGCTAATTTCATACCATTTCCAATGAAATGACGTCCATAAAAAGGCAGTCCTTTCACCTGGAACCTAGCTAGTATCAGTCCAAGACAATTTTGTTGCAGAAAGTGAAGCAGAAAATGATCTCTTCTAAATCAAGTTGTATAATACCCTAAGCTAGCTATGTTTTGTTGGTACACAAGGCAAAAGGTTCTGTAAGTAGCTCTCCCCATTCCTGGCCAAAAAGGAAGTAGGAGTAATAGGAAAAATAAATAAATAACAATTTACTACCGTTATTCCTGAGCTTACTCGCTTACTTTACCAAAAATAAGGTGGGAATCATGTAACCTTTGAGATGCTATTGGACTACAGTCCCAACATTTTTCACCATTGGCTTTGCTAGTTAAGGTTGCTGAACCTAATGATTTCCAACGGCCTAACGGTAGAATAAGCCCTAACCATCTTGTCTCAGTGAGATTGCACCTTGTGCATTTCCAGATCCAAGGGATCAAGCACTGTGGAGTGATAGACGCCTGGTGTAGAATCTCATACTTCAGGGCAATCTTTATTAGTGGTGCTTTCTCTGATTGTCAGAAATCTGGAAAATGTAGCTCGGAGTGGCAGCTTGGTTCTTCATCTGGGTCTGACACTCTTACAGTTTGTCTTATTGGTCTTCATGATCCAGCTGGGTCAAGTCTGAACTCATGAAGGCTTTACAGCGATTCTCCCAGTCGATTTGAGCTGGCAGCAATCAGTACAATAATGATCTAGGAGTGTCAGGGGTACTAATCAGTGCAACAACAGACAACAGATCATCTTTTTGGAAATATGGATCTGACAATCATTTTTTGCACTTAAAGAGGAGTCCATAAACTTTTGGAATAGATAATCAAAGGTATCAGAGGACTTCACTATCTGTTTTATTGTAAATAATGCAATTTATTTAAAGTAATTTAATGTGATGTACTTTATTGTAAATAATAATAAATTCAGGTCAGTGCCTTTGCTTATCGCCCAGTTTTGAGGAAATACATTATTTGCATATGGCCTGTCACTTTTAAAAAAAAACCTGAAAGAAACAATTTGGATTAAAATAGGAGAAAAAAATGATAGAGGCTTTGGCAATAAGAGTCTGCAGAGAGAGATAAAGATGAGTAGGCATACTGAATTTGGAGAATAGCAACTATACCTGTCCACAGGTACATAAATGAAAGTTATAAAGAGGAGAGGGACTACTTTTTCATTTAAAGTCAGCAAGGACAGGACAAGAACAAATGGACTTAGGATACACTGGGGGGAATCTATTTAACATTAGCAAATAATTTCGCAGCTATAAAAGTGATTAGGATGGGGAAATGGCACTTTGAAGAAAAAGTGTGACATTTACATTACTGGTACTGCTCATTCTACAGATTTAACCCAGTTCCTCAAGTAAAGCTGGGGAAAGAGACATGAGTTTACAGGGTTTTTCTAACAATGTAAAAGGAATTGCTCAGAACCTAAAATGTAATAAATTTTCAGCATCAGGACATTTTCCACGAAGTACTCATTTGTTACAAAGTGAAATACTCTGCTGACCAGCCAGGAAAATAAAGAGACCAGACATAGAAATTGGGTTAAAAATTGGCCACCTTATTTAATTCTAATACTATTTATCCTTTAACCTGTGAAAGCCACAAAAGGAGGAAACAATCTAGTGCGGGAGCAGCTGAGACAGGTGGTCTCACCCAGTTCTCCTCTCCAGCTTTCCCAGGTGAAACACTTGAACCTCAAAAGCTAGGTTACTCCTCAGCTGGGTAACAACTAGAAGGCCAGCCTGAGAGTCCATCCTCCAGATCATATAACTTAAAGTGAGGGTCCAGCCCTTAAGCCAGCCCTAATGAAAATCTCCTTCATCATTGCCATAGTTGCACAACCTATAGAAGCAGTGCCAGAACCCTCCCCTTCCACAAAAAGGGTGTCATAGGTGTTCACCAAATTCCTACTTGTCTCCCCCCACTACCTGCCATGGATAAAGGACAAGCTTCTGCTTAGTCTCTATGTGCTACCAGGGTAGCAAAAAGGGTCTTGACTACCTGTGGCAGCTCACCCAAGAATAATATATTGCCTGTGTCAGACAAGTGAATGTGCTCTGCTCTGTAGAGCACAGGTTTCTGGAAAATTATCTGAGGACGTGGCAATAAATAGCCCAAACCTTTCAGCAAGGCATTCCAAATTTCCCCATTCACTCTTTCCCATGTTTGGTCAATGCATCATAGATCCCTTTCTTCTGCCATACCTACTAGGGCAAAATGGCAGACCAAGTTATAGTCATTCCAGGCCAGTTGCATTGTATGATCTTCGTATCATGAATGGCCTATAGAATGAGGGGATTGCCCTTCAGTAAACCTAACTCATCCCCCAGATGAATGACAAACACATGTTGCGGAGGCCCACAACACTCCTTGAATAACACTGGTATCAGCTCATGCCAGCGAAGGCCTTCTTTCCTTGCAACTTAACCATAGCCAGATTGCTCAGTTCTAGGTGGGATTCAACCAGGCAGTTGTGAGACTGGCACATTGCCTAGCAGACCATATTAGGCTGCAGATAAAGACACAGTACCTCACTGGCCATAACCTAGAGTCTGCAAATTAATGACAAAAGCAACAACACAGTATATTAATATTGAAAAGAACAAATACATTTTTGGTATGCTGAACACCTCCAGCACCCAATCCTCTGAATAAGTTGTGGACCCTTGCTCATTGCTGTCACAGTTTATGGAGCCCCAATCAGGAACAAATGGGTACCAAATTTAACTCCGCTAAAATCCAGCATAAATAAGGCCATGGAGATGATGGACCAGAACAGGTATTCAGTTAAGAGTGATGAGCCCACGTGGTGAAACAAAGGGCTAGGCTGTGATTCCCCCAAATTGAAGACATTCCTGTAAAGCTCCCACCAAGGCATAGTGACTGGCCACTGCAGGCCTGCAGCTGCAATCAGGCTCAAATCCGCATTGATCTATTTTGGATGAACAAATGGTGACAGCTAGATATTGCCTTTCTAAGGTCCTTTCCGCACCAGGCAATTAGAACGGAGCAGTGCGTCCTCTCACGGAGGTCGTCTGCACCTTGGAGCGGACTAGGAGCGGACTACTTACCGGAGATCCACACCTCAGTCCACTCCAAAACGACCCCAAGTGGTCCTCCAGCATGTTTTCTAAAGACCACAAAAATCAGGTCTTTATTTTCCTGGACCATGCCATTGCATTCCTGCTCCCTTGTGCAGATTCGCAGGCTCGCACCAATGCGAGCCTGCGATCTGCGGAGGGCGGGCTTTAGGTGTGGTGAGCTTCAGCAGTTGGTCGGGACCCACAACCAACTGGAAGCCACCATTTTGGAAGCTGGAACTGCCATTTTGGAAGCTGGAAGCCGCCATTTTGGAAGCCGGACAAGTGTGGATCTACAGACCTTGCACTGCTCCGATTTGCCCTGGACCAAGGAGGGCTTCAGGGACAGTCCTCATTGCTTCAGACCCCAGAAGAAGCGGTAGGTAATGGCACAGAGTGATTTTCTCACCTCGTGCGGAAAGGGCCTAAGTGAAGGTCTACTCACTCTCAAAGCCTCCAAAAAGGCAGTTAAAGATGCTGTGTGATATAAAAGAGCTTTGTATTGTGGGGCACAAATACCTACCCAAAGTCCCCCCAAACCCTTAGCATATCTAGGAATAAAGATTTCCTCTTGTCCGCCACTGTACTTGTCTCCTGAGAACAACCTTCCGGAACCTTATGAATATGAGTGCCACCTGTAGTGTCCTGCAGATCCTGCTCCCTGAGCAAAATAGCCATGGCTAACATTCAGTCTCTAATGGACTGAAAAGACAGTTCCTTTCCACAGGAGGAGACACAATATTGCAACAGGCACTGGCCACACATTGTCCAGACTTTCCCTGTTGGGTAGGCCTCCATATTAAGTTGGGGAAAAGCATTTATTATGGGATATGTAGTTGAAGCATATAGGTAGCATAAATATGTAGCTGTGTGCTTGTAACCAGACATTCCAGGCAAAACCGTTATGTCACCAGCACCTGGTTCTCACCAGATAATACCAGACTTGAGTCAGCCTCTCAAGGTCAGTTTTAATTGCTTCGCGTGAGAACGAAGGGGAAAGCTATAACGTTTTGATTCTGCAATTTGCCTTCAGTTCGAATCACTGAAGTCCTGTACCAGTATCACGCTCCTTAATAAATCTTGTTTTTGCATGGTTACTTTGTGTGTGTGATCTCAGTTCCTGACATTCCCAAACTCAGAAAAAAAAATCTTTAAACATCTTGATATAACTCTTTTTGGTGCTAGGAGTTAAAAATAGACTAATGAGCCTCACTAACTCACCCTTCCAAGCATCTGTAGGTCTATTGGCATTGAGCCTGGTATGGCAGCTGCATCCAGCACCAACTGTTTAAAGTGTTCCATCTGTGTTTGGGACAGAGCATTGCAATGTTATTGTCCACCTCAGCCACATGGAGTGCTGTAAAGAGCATGTTGTACCACAGACACTGAAGGATGTAGACACAGACCTGACCAATCTCATAACCCTAGGAGACTTGAATGATAAGAAATTGATTACCTGCACTGTGGCCATGTTATCCCACCATAAATGAAAGGAAGAGTTAGCTAGCTTCCCTGCCCATATCCACACAAAATCAAGATGAGGAAAAACTTCACAAGTAGTGAGGCTCCATAATCCACTTTACCAGTACACAAGTCCTAAGTCCCACAGTCAAGCCATCAAGTTACCATCCAACTTGCAAAGGCTGCCTAAGGAGGAGTCAGGGAACTCAACTAACCCAGATGGGCCTACAGAGACTTGATGATCTTCTCTAGTGGCCCTGCTGAAACCCAAAACCAATGTCCAGGTAGGATCTGTGAAGCCTATTAGCAATCCAGTGGGGCCATTTTCCAACTCAGGCTTGGCTGAGGCCTGAAAGCCTAGTAAAGTTAGGAAAGCTGGGTGGCCAGAATAAACCCCAAAGGGCCTGGAGGGCTGAAAGGGGCCTACAGGCCTAATCATAGTTCAAAAAGTCTAGTGCTGCAGGCTGGGTCCAATCTGTGAAGCTTTCAGGCCTAGCTGGGAGAGTGAGGCCTACTGCCCTATCTGAGGCCTGAAGGCCTATCTGCAGTGATGTGTTTAAGTCTTTTACTCCAAGTCTCAAATCTCTACCTTCAAGTCTCAAGTCCTTGAAGATACTTTCAAGTCAAGTCTCAAGTCAAGTCTCAAGTCTGGAAGCCAACTTTATACCCTAAACAAAATTCCAGAATTTCTGGACAGAGTCCAATGAAGTTAGTTTTAACAATTTAAGCAGAGTTGGACCTCCACATTTGTGATTTTGCCATCTTCAGCTTTGGAAGTGGAGAATAGGAGCCTTCTTACTCCCCATTACTGAAGCTTCAAAACTTTTAGAAGGAAAGATCCTTCCTCCTCAAGCCTGTTGCCTAACACATTTGCTGTTCCCCTCTGAGAAATACACTCTGGGGGTGAGTCTTGTCTTCAGCTCTTAGGAAAAGTTTTAGAAGGCTCCTTCAATATGCAGCAGGGACAGGCTGCTGAGCAGACCTCAAGCCTGCCTCAAGCCCATTACCTAACTACACATTTGCTGTTCCTCTCTAAGAAATGCACCACACTTTGAGCCTGAGACAAATCACCATATGACCAGCAGGCAAAAAGAGGTGGAAGCGTTGTTCGCAGTTGTAAGGTTTCTGGATGAATGTGTTATATTACTGAACCGAGGGCAGCAAGTCAGTCACTAAAAATATACAAGTCTCAAGTCAAGTCAAGTCAGTGCATCTCAAGTCAAGTCAGTCCAGTCCCAGTCAAGTCATCAAAGCAACTTAAGTCCAACTTGAGTTCGAGTCTATTGACTCGAGTCTACATCACTGCCTATCTGTGTGTAATGGTCACATGGGAGGGGAATGAGGCCTACAAGCCTATAAGAGATGTAATGGCCACATAGAGAGAAGTGAGGCTTATGAGCCTAGCTGAGGCTTAAAAGCTTATCACTGGCCCAGAAGCCATGTGATGGCCTAAGAAGCCTTATACATCTTGATGGGGCCTGCAGGCTTAGTGAAGGCCCAGCTTAATAATAGGCCAGGTCACTGGTTCTAACGAAAGCCCAACAGGTCTTCCTGCCCAGCTTCCTGGACAACCAGCTGTGACCAAGTTGAAAACTGGCACTGTCTCCCAATTCCAGACCAGAAGACTGAAGGATGACCAATCATGTGATGGTGAGGCCTGTTTGTCTTCACTGCAGTGCAACCAGCCCACCCCCACTCCCACTGCTTGCTAGTTTTCAAAGTATTCCAACCACTTCTTTTCCAGCTGCTTACTCTTTGTCCTTCTGTGCTACTCACCATTGCTGCCTCCTGCTTGCTCCCTGCTCACTTGCTTACACACTCACTTACTCTAGTAGACTCTTCACTGACCAAATCAGGAGAAGAGGGAGATGGAGTTGTGACAAGACCTTATAACAACTCTGGCTCAGGCCCTACAGTTTCCATCATGGTGCAGTGTGCTGTGACACATTTATCATGTTTCTTTTCCCCTGGAGGGCAGTAAAGGTGTTTCCCACCCACAATGCTACATGGCATAGCAGGGAGGTGAACTCATGGAGGAGTAGGCTATATACAGCTAGTATCCTTTCAATGCTATGTTCTGAGAAACACAAGCAGGAGGGTGATATCGTAATCATATTGTTCTGTGGTTCTGATTAGCTGATGCATAACAAAGCCCTAAATCTAACCATTAGTCCCAACTACAACAGACTGATGAATCAATAGGAACATCATGAGTCAACATTTTTGTCAGGTCCATTGACAGACAAAGTTCCATAGTTGGACATGGACACTGACTGTCCAGTTATATGGGTCTGACATAAGTGAGACTAACAATTGGGATTAGGGAAATAGATATTTGGTTTGATTTAGCATGATTCATGTTCTTGTGCTAAATGAGACTTTCATAGAGAGTGGTTATAATCTTATTTTCTGCTTCTACTCTTAAGGGAGAGTAACCATACATATTTAAGCAAAACAAAAGTCATACACAAGAGGGAGTGATCAGCAGGGGACCCTTCTCCCTTACCTTTGCAGTACTACAAAAAACTTATTTTAAAAAATAGCTTAAGCAACACCTTCTAAAAAAAATTGAAGGAAGCCTCAGCATGTTCATGGATCAATAAAATAAAACAAAATAAAATAGGAGTTGATTCCTGGTTTTGGGGGAGACTGACAGAAAATTGGTAGAGAACAATGGAATAGAACACTTTGAGAGAAAGGACAAAGGACAGTTTCCTCATTCACACTGAGAAGCATACACACCTAATGCAGTATGCAGTGGGTTGTATGCTTTGAAGGACAGATGAGGTTGGAGCTACTAGTCCATAGCCAAAAGAGTCATGTAACTACATCTGTGCTTCCCTGTCTGCCCAGAAATACATTCACTTAAGTCCTTATGCAATCCTTTAGTGTATTTATTATTGCTCACTCAGTACTGGACACTTGAATAATCAAGTGGAAAATTTTCCTCATCCCTCCCAAATCCAGTCTCTCATTCTCCTCTCCACCCCTCCCATGCCATTCTGTTTTGCTCACACACCCCTCTAGTGGATCACACAGTTTGAGGAGTTTGATAAAGTTGGTGCTTGAAGCCAAAATACAGACAGCTGAATTTACACTGCCCCATCCTTGGCAGAAATATTTTCTTGGAAGGAATTTCTTGGAAAAAAATATACTCTACCACTGAGCTTTTGAAAAGTGAAGAGGAAGAATGTACAGTCATTCAGTTGTGTAAAAGGAGTTCTACATATGCTGAGAGGCACACAGAATGTGAAGAATTCCCCATCATTGATTCATTTAGTGATCTGATCTGTACCCAGCCACTTATTGCTCCATGTGAAGTTAGTCAGTATCCTCTAGCCGAAATTAACAAATCATTCTGTGTAAACTTTTAACATAGGAATAGGAATAATGTGGCCACACAGATGTAGCAGTACTACAGTTCCCAAAGCCCAAGGCAGCGTAGCCAATGATGAGGAATGCAAGAAACTGAAGTTCAGAAGCATTTGGAGATCTGCATTCCAACCCTGCTTTAACATCTCTCCTTTAAAAAAAAAAGATATTTGAATATGTAGTATTCATATTCAAGAGTAGGAGAGGGTGAAAAAGAAGAGAGGGAAACATTAGCAGAGAGACTTAATTGAACAGTTTGTAAGAGAAGATCCCATACTTCAGGACAGTCTCTCATAACATGACAGATTTCAGACATGTTGAGCTCCCACTACCCCAGGCAAAAATTATATTATGGACTTTGTAGTCTCTGTAGGGAAGAAATTCCAAATTGGGGGAAAACAGCTTTAAAAGAACTAAAAGAGAACTTTTGAAGGTGCAATAACAAAGCATGTCTCTAGAATCAAAGATGACAAACTCCATGCCATTTTGATATATCCCACAGTCTGCCACATAATGTTTTAAATAATGAGATGACTAAGGATAACTGAACCAATTAAACAATTTCAGCAGCTAGTGTTGGTGGTAATAAATTAATTTCCCTGATTTCTAATCTTTAACATTGCTTAATTAATTTTTACTTCTAATGTCCAAACTCCAGTGCTATTTCCAGTGTTCAGGGTGTATGTTACTATCAATGCATAAGTGAGAATGGGGACATCTCAAAATTATGAAAAATAAAAGGAGAATCCTAATATGAGAAGAACCCATAACAGTTCCATGAGCACAGCATACCCAATGACCAAGGATTTCTAAGTGACTGGATGGGATGGGGGCAATGCTAGAAAGGGATGGATCATAAGAACAGAATGGAGCCAAGGTGGCAGCTAGATGTTTTCTGAGAGTATAGGCAAATCCACTCCTCCTTTGCTCCATGTGACAACCCCCCAGTTGCTCCAAGTTGTACTCCTGGTATCAAATCTCTGTCAGCTCAGGATACACTGTCAGGAAACTACTACCGTATAACTTGGAGCCATTATTGTGTATGTGACCATAAAACTCAATGTGGCAATGATACCATTCTGTCCCTGGAATAGAGGCACTATAATCTGGAACAATGCCACCCCACACTGCAGTATGTTGATGCAAGTCCCACTTATGCAATTACTTCTAGTTATACCTGTCTGTGATAGCTTGAAACCCATCCTTCAAAAATAAAAACAATGCAAATTTATTGTGTTTTGTGTTACTACTTGACCCCTAGATCACACTTGCTATCATGTCAACCATGCAGATTTTAAATCTGGTTATAGTAGAATTTTGTCAACCTGTGCCTTCTATACATTTTTCAAAATGTTCTTCTGGTGTCTAATGACATACAAGCAATTTTATGAAACAACTGTGCATATATGTGAAAAAAAATGCAAGTAAATTTAATGATTCAAAATATTTATAGTCTGATCTCTGTTGCAATTGCTCCTTCCCTGCTACTTAAGCTCTAGAAATGTTAGCATGGAACTCATAGTTCTCAGATAAAAAAATCATTTAAAAGTGGAACTGGTTGAATGACAAAACAATGGAAAATGGCAAAGAGAGGAGAGAAACAAATTTCATTTTATAACAAATAAGTTCATGAATTACTCAGGGGTTCAGGTGAAATTATTGTTTAGCACTCTGAAATGGTCAAGGCTGGATAAATTACTCTAATCTATCCAATCTAACTAGGCAGACCATGATAACGTGTCATCCTGAATGCATTACCTCTCCTTTCACTGGACATTTTCTACTATCTATTAGTTGCAGTAATTTGAATATTAACCTTCTTTGTCTGAACTGCAGTCTTTATGCCTTGAAGTCACAAACAATTTTCTGGTGTCACACATTCAAATGACCTTTTGGTTTATGTCATCTGCTTGTTCTGCTGTACGCCTCGCTTTCTTTACAACTGAAACCCATGGTGCTGCTTAAGCAGCTCAAATTAGTTACCTCTTGCAGGGGCTAAAGAAGGTGGAGGAGAGTGACAGAAAACTGGCTAAGTGGTCTTTGTCAGCTGTCTGCCAAAGGGCAATTTTATACTGCATTCTCATTTAGAACTCATTTTTTACTTATGGAAGTTTAGGCAGCTTATTTAATCATTCTGCCAAATCAGACTAACCAAAGGAGGGCACATCATGCTCAGAAAGATCTGAAGACCTAAGAAGATAGTGGATATATGTGTGGATTACACTATGCATATGAGGAACCCAAACACAAATATCAGTAGTTAATGTCCATCTTTATTTTTTTCCTATGTGCAGCTTGGAGTGCAGTTTTTTTGAACTTGCTCCTGACTCTTCAAATCTTAATTCTAAAGAATGAATGCAATCCTTTTTTAAAAAAACAAAGTTGGACAAAAATTGGTCTTTTATTACTGAAGTGCCCTGCCAATTGGATTGTCATTTCCACTGCTCATTTTACAATTTCCAATATCATTCTTTGCATGAGTGAATCCAGTTCCATAAGGCTAGAAATTTAAAGTTTATGAAATTGTTCTAGAAATGGATCTGTCTGCCAGGAAAGTTTGGTGTTCATTTTTTTTAGCTGTTATCCTTCTGTAGAATGGCTCCACTCACCTATTGTCAGCTTCTGAATGGTGTGCCCCAAAGTGACACCATGCTATGTGAGGGAAACAGCCGTGCAACACATGTTGTTTTCTATATTTGTTCATATTTGGATCATCCCTCCGCTCAGTGAACATTTGAGGTGCATGCCACAGCTCTAAGTTTCTCTCTGATAGTTTGTATCAATTTCAAACTATATACCTCTAAGAAAGCCAGTGTGGTGTAGTGGCTTGAGGATTGTACTCTGATCCTGGAGACCAGGCCTCGTTCCGCAACTCACCTTTTTGTGGAGCTGGGGTGCAGGGATCACGCAAACAGCCTCTTCCAAGAGGCTCTCATGTCCCGATTCCTTCAGGTCCGCAGCTGCTGCCTGCTCACGCGAGAGCCCCTCCTCTTCCTTCCCCAGTGCAGCCTGGGGCAGGAAGCGCAAGCACTGTGGCTCCGGAGCTCTGCAGGCATGGCAAGTATGCATAAGGGCCCGGAGCAATGCACAATCGTGCACCATTTTCAGCTCACAGCCGAAAATGAAATAGTGCACAGTCAGCACTTGCCAGCCCCTGGAGTGTGGCATGACTGTGAGTGCATCGTGTGGACCACTCCTCGCAGTCATGCAATGCTCCAGGGGCCCTTTCACATGGCAAATGCCGTGCAAAAAGGGCCCAGGATTCAGTTCCCTCCTTGCCCACAGAAACCCACTCAGTGACCTTGGGCACATCACATACTCCCAGCTCCCAGAAAACCCTGAGATGGCTTTGCCTTAGGCTCTCCTTAAGTTGGAAGTGACTTGAAGGAACACAACAACATCAATATATGCATCTGAATGACAGGTACTTTGGTTTTCTTCTTTCATGCTATATCACTTCTATTTGTTTTGCTCGTTGGTTAAGTCCAGTTTACATGCATTACAAAGAAACATAATACAATGCTGGGAACTAATTAAACTTCTGTTTATCTCTCAGGAGTATTGCTAAAATCAATCAGTGCTGTAGAGTACTTATCTCTTAGAGGGAGAGTGATGAAGCTCAAGGTTAATGACAACTTGGATTTCAGTGGAAAGGAGAGATCTTGGGAAGACTTTGGATTTCTTAAAGTTTTCTGTGTACCACTGAAAGCATTCTATCTATTTTACTATATTGGTGGCTTTCAGGTTAACAGTGCCTGATAACTTAGGCCCTTTCTGCAGGACAGTGTCCTCCTGGTATGAGGATGCAAGAGGAGCAAGACCGCAATGACACTTCCACATGATGTCATTGTGGTCCTGCCCTTCTCGCATTGCCATTGCCAGTGCAACTGCAGGGTATATCAATCTCCGTCAATGGCCCCCAATTGTGCATATCTTCTGTGGCAGCTGGCTATGCAGAAGGTTCAGAACTGCAATCATATACTTCTTTCCCCACTGCAGCATGGGAAGAAGAACAGCTGCAGTGCAGATGGAAGGAGCATGTCCCTTGTGCTCCTTTCCACATGCAGCCAGTCAGGTGCAGAGGGGAGCTTTGGGGACAAGGGATGTGGGAGAGCATCATCATGTGGAAAAGGCTTTGGTTGCTACAGCAGAAAAATAAAATTTCCTCTTCTTGTTATATTTAGTTGTTTTGATCCATGGAGTTCATAAAAGTATTTAAAAAAACAAAAGAAACTATGCTAGTGGAAGCCTTGATTAAGCCAAAGGATACCTAAGGCCCTTTCTGCAACTTAACTGCATCTGGTGCGGTTGTGCGGGGATCACACGAGCAGCCTCTTCTGTGAGGCTCTCGTGTCCCCGCTGCTTCTGCTCTGCAGGAGTTGCTGGAGGGCCTGCAGGCAGCAGGGCTCTGCCTCTTCCTTCCGCAGCACAGCCAGGTATTTTCCCAAGCTGTGCTGGGGGAGGAAGCGCGAGGGCCACAGCTCCAGAGCTCTGCATAGACAGTAAGTGCGCATGGGGCCCCAGAGCGATGTGCAATTGCACACCATTTTTGGCTAAAAGCAGAAAATGATATAGTGCACAATCAGCGCCTGCCAGCCCCAGCAGCATCATGCAATTGCGAGGACATCATCTGAAACACTCCTTGCAATTCCGCAACTCTCCGGAGGCCCTTTCGCATGAGAAATGCCATGTGAAAAGGGCCTAATTCCAGCACAGAATAGGGCCTCTACATTCAGCCTCTATAACAACAACATCAAAAACATCATCATCAACAACTTAATTTATATCCCATCTTCTCTCAAAAACCGGAAGTCAAGGTGGCTTATAAATTCATTAAAACTACTGAGAACTTTGAAAAGAACTTTTAAAAACATAGGTCAAGATCCTTCATGAGCAGAGGCAGCTATGACAATGGAGCTCCATTACTGTAGTTACTTCTGCCAATGACATTGTTACTGCCCTGGCTAGTCTGAGCTTTGGGGATATTAAAAGATATCCTTTTGATATCACAAATCGGCTTCACTTCTCTATTCCCCTTCCATGTGCTTGCGAGGCCACCGGACAAGCACACCACCAAGCTCAGCCGTTAATCGCCGTAATATTCCTATACAATACAGGAGGCCAGAAAATAGCTGACTCGCTGCTTTAGGAGACCTCCAGGCAAGTACTCTAATTAGGTATGCACTCAAAATACAAAAGATCCTCTGCCCCACGCTGGCAGCTTGATGGGTGAACTATACAATACCCAAGTACTCTGTGTTTGCCTACTGGCTACTCTATTGAGAACCTCTGTGTCAATGTCAGGCGGTGGCTTAAGCAGAAAATGGAGGCAGGAGCCGAAGTGTATGGCTTTTAGTAATAAGTAGAAAATAAACAAGAGGTTACATCACCCAAACAAAAAGAGGCAGCAAACTCAACAGCTAGGGTTGGCCTGGAACAGAAAATACAGAATACAGATGTCCTGGATGGAAGACGGTTGTTGCCCCGTGCCCAACTCCCCCCAGCATCTGACTTAAATACATAGTCCTTAACCCAGCTGGGCTGATCAAGCTTCCGTTGGTCCAGGTCACAGCTGGAGGCCCTCAGACTTCAGACGCTTCTCTTGCAAGCGTTTTGATCTGAGAACTGCCTCCTTCTCTTGCTGCCTCTGGAGGAACGTGGGGGAGGGTCTGCAGCAAACTCCGGGCTGGAGTCAGGAACAGCAGCTTCTGTCGAGCCCGAAGCACTGGTCTCGTCTGCTGCAGGTACTGGCTCGGTGACTGCTGTGGAGTCGCTGGCAGGCCCCTTCCTTGCCTCTGCAGGAGCCCCTTCTCCCTCCCAGGGATTTACCCCCGGCTGGGGTTCCCCGTCTAACTCAGAGTCCCTGTCTGAGTCGGCAGCCTGCTCAGCTGGACTCATGACACTCTGTGATAACTCAGTCATTCAGATTCTGACCTTTCGGAGGCTTTGTCTCCAACTCCAAATCTATTGTTTTCCCCCAAGTACGGCATAGCCTGCAGTCACATTCTCCTTATAAAATCCTTGATTCTGAGACCTTCCTCGGATAGCTCCTGAGTTTCAACCCGCCTTGCTGCCGCTTTGCTTGGCGAGCCTCCCCTCAGCTCCACATGCTGAGCTACATCGCACCCCAGCCTCGCTCTCTATTTTTCCGGGCTTCAGGACAGGTGAAGTATCACCCAAACCAGCAACTCCTCTAAAAATCCCTCTATACCACTCAAACCTTTATTTCTTTAGTTATCTTGTGTGAATGTGTCACATACACTGTTTTGCTTGTGTTTAATAAAACATCATTTATTGTTTCAACTTCTGTGTGCTCCTTGACTCGGCCTGACCCTGTAGACATAAGGTTCAAGATCTCGCTACATTACCCTGCCTCTCGTAACGCTAAGCAGTGCTCTGAGCTAATTTTCCCCACCTTTAGTTGAGCACATTTTGGTGTCCCTCCCGGGACCCCTAGTACATAGGGTAACACCACCACCACTAATCCTGTTCAACTAGGCAGTGTCCCATCCAAAGGGTTTCTGAGATGTTACAGAACAGGACACAAGGAAATGACAACTGGAGTGTTTTCCTGGTCATGGGGCACATTGGGACAGGAAGTTGGAGAGGCTCCTCGAGGTCCTACTATAGCTGCTTGTTTCAGTGTTCCTCTTGACTGCGAACACACTACAGTTGTTATTTCCCTGTGTTCTCATCTGCAGTGCCTCAAAAAGCCTTTGATTGAGGTGCTGCTTGACGTAAAAAGGTAGAAGGTTTTTGGGGGGTAGGGGAAGTAACATTTGATCATTAACAACCTTAAACATGGATCTCAAAAGTTATGAGATCATAAGTATAGATTACATTTTGCAGTTGTTGAGAGGATGCCAGTCATGGTGCTAAAAATGATAAAAAGCAATTTAAAAGAACAGTACAATTAAAATAGTGGAATATAACACCCTTCTAAAAAGCGCTCTGTTTCAGTTCTCAAAAGCCTGTTGGAATAAAAGTCTTTCCATGGTTACAGAAGGCCTGCCAGTTTTGCCTCCAAGAGGAGGGTTCCAGAGCCTAGGGGCAGCCACTGAGAAAGCCCTGTCTCATGTATTCATGATGATGACAATGATGAGGAGCAGCAGCAGCAGCAGCAGCAGCAGCCTTTATTACACTTGACAAACCATAAGACAAAGTAAGATCATTAAAATATATTTAAAAAACCCGTGTTACTTAATAACTTACATGAATTCCAGTAATTCATATTTCTTTCATATCTAAAACATATATATCATCTAAAAGGACTCTAAGTTAAATTAAGACCATTGAGATCATGTAACCATTGATTCGTCAGCTGTTTATCATGTATTCACAAGTTGTTCCTGTGAAAGTGGTGTGATGGAGAAAAGGTCCTCTCAGGAGGATCTCAGAGGCCAGTATGTTGACATGTCATCTATCAGATAGGTAGCACCTAAAGACAAACTAGCAGCCAGTGGAACTATTGCAACAAGGAAGTTGTACAGGCCCTATAACCCAGCCCTGATTCCTTATTCATTCTCCCTTATATGGTAGTGCAGTTCCTGAAAACATTAAGATGCTGTCCTGCATGACATTTGTTTGCTGTATCTTGCCTAAACATTTACAAAATAGCAGTAACGTGTTTTCTTCCTTTGTACATGATTCTTTGGTTCCAAGCCAAAGTACGCATCTGTTTCCATACAAATACTACTGAAAAGTTCTTTAAAAGTAGAAATCAAGCATGATACCTCAGTAATTTTCTTTAAATAGTCTCTCACTGGGATTACCCTCAGTGCATTTTATTCAGCAAGGACTGGTTAAACATATTTTGGAGCTGGTTTGTGCACTGCATGTATATTGCCTAATGACTGCAGCGGCACCAAATGATAGTTTGCCTGAGTCAATGAGGCATGGCAAAACTAAATTCCACAAGGTGAACTGTCATATCTTAAAATGAGTGTGGGTAGTGGTCAGCATGTTAGGCTGTGTGTGTGTGTGCATGCACCTTCAAGTAACCTGTTGACATATGGAAACTCCATGAACTTCATAGGGTTTTCTTAGGCAAAGAGTACTCAGAGGTAATTTTACCAGTTCTTTTCTCTGAAATATATCTTATAGCACCTGGTACTTGTTGGCAGTATCCCATCCAAGTACTAACCAGTGATGACCCTGCTTAGCTTCCAAGATCAAACAGGTTCTGATTCCTTTAGGGTATTTAGGCCCCTGTTGTCATTGTCATTGCTGCTGCTGCTGCTGTTGTGTGCTTTCAAGTTGTTTCCAACTTGTGGCGACCCTGTGGAAAATCTATCTTGAAGTTTTCTAGGGCTCTGTGTGTGTGTGATGCATCCAGGGTCATGCAGTGCTTTCCATGGCCAAGCAGGAAACTGAACCCTGGTCTCCAGAGTCATAGTCCAGTGCTCAAACCATTATACCACACTGGCTCTCTATGTTAGGCTAGGATCAGTTAAATGTGGGTTCAGATTTTTGTTGTGCTATGAACCTCATTGTTTGACACAGGAACAGTTACAATCTTTCAGCCTAATTCACCTCACAGAATCATTAAAAGGATAAAATTAGGATGAGGGAGGATCAGGTACACTTTTCCGAGCTGCTTGGTTGAAGGGTACTATAAACCTGTAGCTAAAAATAGCCAACATCGTGTTAGAGACATGCACAATCATTAATCATTGTATCACAGTGATTGCTACTCACCACCCCAATTCTGTTGCTAGTAGTGGATGGAGGAGATAGGAGAAGCATGTAACCATGTTGCCATAGCCCAGTGCAAAATAATGACATAATCCACTGAGACTTTTGGAGGACCCCAGTAGATCTTGGCAGAAGATGACCTTGGTCTGCGTCTGGCTATGGAGGCATAGCCAGAGATTGCATTCATTCCCTCCCACTCCCCACCAGTGACTGAATGGGGGGGGGGTCTATTGCAATCAACAGTGAGTCCAAGGAGTGGTGATAAAGAAGTGGTAGTGCAGTGCCACATGCAGAACTCTTAATGCTACTCATCCAATAATATAATCTCATATTACAGTGGACCTTTTCCGTGCTCTCAGTTGACACATCCTAATCTTCATTCATCAAGGCCGTTTCCACGCAATACGACATTAGTGCACTGTCCCATTACAATCCAGGCATTGCCATTCATGTGATGCTGTCAGGTTAAGAATGCTCTTTTCTGCACCCTTCTGCCTTAAGCAGAAGAGTAGTGGTATTGCCACCAGTGTTCCTTCTGAATTACAGAGTCCTTGGCCACTCCCTTGCCTCCCTTCACCCCACCCTCCTGCCCCGATTGGTTTTGTTTCGTTTGGAAGCCTTACTAGTGCAACAGTTTTGTAACTGCATGACACGCCAGCACACTATTGCAATTTTGTGCTAAAAATGTGTTTTGAAAAATACAGCATTCTAAAGCAAAGGGGAAACTTAAAATAAACACGAAGAGGTGATGGATTTTGAAGTTACCACATCAAGGGAGTAGCTGAGGGAGGGACAAGCAGGGCATACCTATACCCTGCCCACTCCTGGATCTGCGATGACAGGAAGCCCTATCAAGTGCTAATTACGGTACAGCACTAAGCCGGCGGATGGGATTGAAGCACTAAAGGATTTTTTTCCCCTAGAAATAGTATAAGGCAGTTTTGCAATGCTTGGGGATAGAACAGCATCTGGATAGAGACAACATCGTGCAGTAGCATGACTCTTGGACTGGAAACAACCCGCTGCTGTTGCACAATAGTAACGTCATACAGAAATGGCCCAAGTTTTGCAAACATGAAATGGTAAGAAATAAAATGATACTTATGTGATCTATAAAGATGTAAGCAGAAAAAAGTAAAGAATCCTTCAAAAATGGCCATTGTTATTTGGAAGGTTTTTGCAATGTAATTCTAATCTCAAACACGCATATCTCTTGTTATTCCAAGACAGAAGAGTCTTTAAACTATATATAGAATAAGATGCCCATATGCAAGAGAAAAATTTGAAAGATGCTTAATCATGTAGACTTTCAACTAATCACTTATGAAGAATATTCTCATGATGAAGGGAAAAAGAAATGCAGGATAACCTAATTTAATTCTTCCCTTGACAGTTATTAATGAACTCATACATATACAGAGACATTCGTATTGATGAGATATGCTAATCTCAGTAGAGATAAGAATGAACTTGTGGGTCGGATTCATTTATAAGACTATCAGCAGTACACATTTGTCACTGATACATATCTAATAATATCTAGAGAGACATCTAGAGACATTTCCAGTAAATGGTGTGTGTGTGTGTGTGTGTGTGTGTGTTGGCAATTATAGCATAACGGCTTATTTTATTTGGATTGTACTTTTCATAATTTACAGGTAAAGGGCCACAACCTGTTAAATGCTGAACAGTAGAAGATTTAAGAAAAAGAAGTGTGCAGATGTGCACAAACACTACCTTCCCTTCCCCATTCCAGTATTAAGATGCTGATGTAGACTTTCCTTTTGAGTTTTGCTATTACAGTAAGTACAAAAATCCATGCATTTTTGCCTAGTACATTTCATACAAGAAACTGAGTCCTGTTGCAAAACATGGCATATACATTTTTCTTTCTCTTTACCCATCCACTGTTTTCCCTACAGAATATTATACCCAAATGTAGCCATAATCAGTCATTCCTTGCCTTTGGGCCTTTCTGCACTACACTTTTATACTGCTATTATTCCACTTTCAACATCCTGTGGGATTCTGAGGTTTGTAGTTTACTGAGGCCAAAGAGCTCTCTGGCTGAGAATTCTAAACGTGCCTCCCTAAACTGCAAATCCCAGGATTCCATAGGATGCTTTGCCTCATGAAAATGCTTCACATTCAGAACTTGGATGCTACCTTTAAGAAGAATGACTGGAATGGGACCTGGAGCTTCATTGTACAAGTGTACAGTTACAGATGGCTTCAGCATCATAGTCATTCTTCTTACAGAGTATCTTTCTAAGCTCTGCTACAAATTGTGGAAAATCTACTGTTGTTTATATTTATCTTTATATTAAAAATTATGAAACAGGCATAACTTATGAATCAATAGGACTCACCTATATGTTGACCTTAAAAAGTGAAGACAGTGGGGAAGGGAAAATAAAGATGTGTCACATAAGCTGGTGCCAAACAAAGCTTGTTAGCCCTTTGCTATTCTTGGTGCAGCAAACTAACATGACTTTACTCCATCAGAATTTCCATGGTGTTTGATTGGGTATTATCCCAAATAAGTAGGCAAAAGACTGCATATTGAATGGCAGTCTCTCATAATGAGAACATTGTTTTGATGTCATGATGATATTACATAGTATGTATTTTTATAAGCTGTTTAGGGAACTCTGTGAAAATGTGGTATGAAATTCAATAAAGATATCATTCTTCACTAATTTTCTTCTTAAAGAGACCAACGAATACTTTTAGCAGTTTTCTTCCCACAGTGAGAAAGTCTTTGAAACCTCTACAGCTTTCAAAACCTATTCACAGTTTTCATTTACTCTGTGTGAAATTTTAAAATGGTTGCTCTGAACACAGAAAAGAATTTTCTGCATAGAAAACAGCACTTTCTGTACAGAAAATAATATCTATGCATAAAAATAATATTTTTGGTGCAGAAAAAAAGTCCTGCAGAGAAAATGTTGTTTTCTGTGCAAATCAACCATGTGTGAATTTCACACAAAATAAATCCTCCAGTTACAACATTTTCAGCACAGGAAACAGGGTTGTTTTTTTTTCTTCTCAGAAAATAATCTGAGCATAAATATTATTTTCAGGGCAGAAAGTGTGGTTTCCTGCTTAGAAAATACTGAACAAAACAACCATATGCAAATTTTGTGCAAAATAAGCTCCAACCATGAAAATTTGTGTCACTCCAGGATTCTTTTCAGGGTTTCTCAACAAAGAACTCTTGCACATTTTTAAAATATGTTTGAATATTCTTTCCATCAAAAACAAACAGGAGAAAGAATAAGAGAAGATAAGATAAAAAGAACATGAAGATAATGTGGCCCAGGAAACATTTTGCAGAATAAGAGTCTGTTCATAGATGGATGATGGGTATGAAGAAAATTTTAACAATGTTGACTGTCAGCTGTTTCATTCTAATTCAGTCATATTGATCTGTTCCTATAGTTGCCCTAAGGATTCTATTTGGTTTTCATTTTGGACAAACTCCATAAGCATGAAAGACTATCAAAGAGAAAACTTTATAAGTTACTTTCAAGCAAGCAAGCAAGCAAACAAACAAAACCCTATTCCTGTGGTACCCTGAAACTTTAGCACATCAATACATGCAGAGAAGTGGTTGCAGAATATGAACTTTATTCCCATTATTCAGGAACTTTACTGAAATCTGATGCATCTGCTTTTTCAGATTTCCATTTTATGAACCCAACAACCCAAGAAATGGCATCAAGACAGCTGACATCACATTCCTATCATCATACTTCAATATTCTCCCATTACTAACATCTGACAACCACCTTTGAACTCTCCATAATCTTTCCTTGGATTTGCAGTCATCTCATTAAAAAAACAAATAAACTTTGATACATCTTTGTCACTGAAATAGTCTCAGTGCTGCTTGTAGTTCTACTTTACCATCTTGGAAGGAGAAGGGGGTAAGTGGAGAAATAACTGCCCCTCTTAATTTGAGACGTGAAGACTGCCCTACACATCCAACATAAAGTTGTTGCTGTCTACTCCTGGCTAGTCCTCAATTCTAACATATGGGGTGATATGAGGACTCCCCCACTCCACATTCACACTTTAAAATCAAGCCTGAGGGCTTCACTGAATGCTGGCAATGAAGCCTGGATGTCCATGAATTTGAAAATGGGAGGACTTGCTGTGACATTTTAAAGCCCTCAGTCAGCCAAGATGCATTCTGAGCATAACACAAAGCCCCATAGCTTGGTCTTAATGTGTAAATAAGTAGGACAGAGCTCTCTGACCATCTGACATGTCACTTGGGATAGTTGTAGCAAGCAAGCAGTAGATTTTTTTTAAAGTATCAAAGTAGCATGGTATCTATCCGCTCCCAGGCCTGGCAGGCAGCCTCAAGAGCCAGTTAACAAGTCTCTCGCAAATAAGGCAATAAATCGAAGAGCCTTCCAGGTGAACAGCAAATGAATAGATAAGGTAGCAGTAAATAAAAGAGCTTCTGGCAGCAAGGAGACTCCCAGGCTGTTACGTCACAGCCGGGTTCTCAGTGAACAGTCTGAGTTAGCTCAAGCAAGAGAAGTTACCAGGGCCGGTTTGAGATCCAAAGGAGGCAATGTTCCAGCGGGTCAGGCAGCGTTCCAGGAGGCAAGGCAGGGATCCAAGATACCCAACACGTAACCCCCCCCCCCCCAAAACAGGACAGTTGTGAGCCAACACCGACCCAAGGCTGAGTGAGTGCTTTTATAGGCAGATCACTCCTCCAGGTGTTCTCTCAGCTGGACCCTGATTGCCTGGCGTTTTCTATTTAAACGCTCTGACCTCCTGAGAGCACTCTTTTGCTCCCGATGCTGCTGGTAAGTAGGCACCTGCTCTTGAATCTCACTATCTGACTCTTCTGGCTTGGCTGGGTCTGAGGCAACCCCTGGCTCTGCTGCTGGGGCTACTGGGGCCAAGGGCTCTGTGTCTGGGGCAGCCTCTGGGACGGGCTGTGTTGGTGCAGCAGGCTCCAGGGCCTCTGGATCAGACTCAGAGCTTGTGTCGTGGAGTTCCAGGGTCCTGACAGTATCCCTCTCTCTACAGCTGGACTGCCACCCTAGGCTCAAGCCTAGTATTGCCAGGGAAATACTACAAGGTCAATGAAGCAATGATCCTTTAAGGTGCAACAATGCTCTTGAGAAGGAAAGACAAAGAGTCAAACTCTGTGCACAGTCACTGCAAGGTGATATGGATAAAGGTGAACACAGTAAAGCAAGGCTTTTCCCACACTCTGAACTGCTGGTATGACACAATCAGAACACAACTGTGTTTTTGAGAAGATGATGTTACTGCCCTGGCTAGCCCGAGCTTTGGGGGTATAATATAAAAAGATATCATTTGATATCTCAGATTCAGCTTCACATATCCCTTCCACGTGCTTGCGAGGCCCCCGGACAAGCAAGCATACAGGCTCGGCCAATTATAGCCGTAATATTCCTAGACAATACAGGCAGACCAGAAAATAGCCAACTCGCCACTTTAGGAGACCTCAAGGCAAGTACTCTATTAGGTTGGCACGCAACCTACAAAGGATTTTCTGCCTTGCGCTGGCAACTTGATGATCGAGCTATACAACACTCAAGTATTCCGCGTTTGCATATCGGCTGCTCTACTGAGAAATTTGGGTCTAATTCAATCATCCAAATTCTGACCTTTCGGAGGATTTGTCTCCAACTCCCAATCTATTGTTTTCCCCTAAGTCCGACCTAGCCTGCAGTCACAATTCTCCTTATAAAAACCCTTGGATCGCTCCCGAGTTCCAGACCGCCTTGCTGCCACTTTGCTTGGCGAGCTTCCCCTCAGCTCCACATGCTGAGATACATCGAATCCCAGCTTCGCTCTCCATTTTCTCCCGAACTTCAGGACAGGTTTCGTATCACCCGAACCAACTATCCCTCTAAAAATCCCACTATCTTACTCAAGCCTTTATTTTCCTTAGTTATCTGTGTGTTTGTGTTGCATACATTGTGTACCTGTATTTAATAAAGACTATTCATTATTTTCCAACCGGTTTGCTTCTTGACTCGGCCTGACCCCGTGGACACTGGGTTGCAAGATCCTGCTAAGTTACCCTGCTCCTCGTTCTGCCAACTTGTGCTCTGAACTAATTTCCCCAACTTACAGCAATTTGGTGTCCCTCCCGGGAGCCCCAGAAAACAGGGTAACAATGAGATGGGTGAGAGAAACAGAAAACAAAATTCTGTTCTGAACAGAAGCAACAGCATCATAACATGCATGGAAAAAGGAAGGAATTGAAAACAAAAGGAGCTTAGAGCTGATGGGTCTGAGCAGACACACAGATCAAAGACTGTGAGGACTGTAGTCATGCCTTTGAATTACCATAAGGAGACGCAAATGGACAGGTGAAGAGCTTTTAATGAGAATCTAAGCAGCTTGGGGCTAATGTCACAAGGAGCCAATATGTTGGAAAGAGTGATAGTTTGAAAGAAAGATGTACCATAAGAAAGAAATGGTCTGTTCCTAGAAAATGAAAAAAGAGTCAAATTACATATTTTAGCAGTGGTATTCTTTATAAGCACATTTTTTAAATTTCCCCCCTTCCTCATCTTTGTTTTTAAGTATAATATAAATCAATAATGGCAATCCATGCAAGCAAACAGCAGCTTTTAAGACCTATTCATACATTTTTTAATGATTTAGACAGGAATTGGATGAATGGAAAAGAAGGGGTCATAGCATTAGTCTTTAGGGCCTGGAACTGGTAATGAGTTTGCAGATGGCACTGCACATAATCTCCAATCTACAAAACCATTAATGCTCTACAAACATTGCAAGATTATTATTTTTTCATGAATGAGAGCTTACAGCTTGAGTAATGAAATTTGTACAGGCTTCCCACTGAATTATGTGCAAGCACATTAAAGCATAAACTTAAAGTTTAGTTAAATGTGAAAGCAACATCTGACATTTCTTATTAGAAATTATTACATAGATAACTGGCCTGTCAGGTTGGTCTGCCAATCTCATCATGACTTATGACTTAGAGACTGATAATGTGCTATTGAAAGGGCTGCCAAATGAATCTATTCTGAGTGCAGTGTATCAGAAAGGTTAATGCTGAAACTCTAGAGTTCTACATGGTGTAGCTTATATAATAATAGTACTCAGTTCTCTGAGTGAGGTTCTTTATGTATCTAAAATATCTGTATCTATGAACAAATGAGAAATATCCACAGATATGGGAAAACTGCAATTCTGGAATAAGTTAAGCGCACTTTCAGGAGCAGGAGAAAAAATTCTAGATGTGGAGAACCAAAATTCAGTGAGGGCTAAGTATAATCAGCAGCCATGGAATACTGGTTGGATGTCAAATGGAGTGAGGAGAAAAAACAGAAAAAAAGCTGGGAAAGTTAAATGAAATAAAAATAAAATACAACAAAATAAAATTTAAAAACGAGTAAATGGTATGCAAAAGATAGCCTGGATGCCTGACTGGAATATTTAATCAGATTTTGTGGCAAAATCCTACTTTACTCCCTCCATTTCTTTTCCCAAGTCAATTTCTTCTTCCCTGGCACTCCCCCGAAGCTTTAAGAAACATGCTTCTTCTCTTTCCAGATTTTTCTTTAATTTCTGATCCCCCCCGCCCCTGATTTTTCACTTGATCAATATCTCACAACAACCTTTTCTTTTCTTTCTTGATTTCTCTTACATCACTTTCTATTCTATGTCCCAGCTGTACTACAAATGGCATTTTAGTCATCAGAGAAACTCCCTGAAGAAATGTTGCTAGGTATGTTCTCCTAATCTTATTAAAATGTTTGGATTCCTAAAATCTGTTTGGAATTCCTCTTCAGGCCAAAACTCAACAACTCCTTCCTCCTTCCTTCCTTCCTTCCTTCCTTCCTTCCTTCCTTCCTTCCTTCCTTCCTTCCTTCCTTCCTTCCTTCCTTTCTTTTTGACTAGCAAGGAATTCCTTTTCAGACATTCCCATTTCTGTTCTAGTTTAGACTTGGCTTATTCCTTTCTGGATATATTCACTGATGAAGTTCACATGTTCTGTACTTGCCTTGTTTCCTGTTTTCAGGGCAGACGTAACGAATTTGGTGCTAGGATCAGGTTTTTGTAGGCACTAGGCACTCTTATATTCGACTCTCTACTTCACCTTGACAAGCACTAGGGATAGAAATATAAAATATCTTTATTTTGAAATTTCTTTTCTTTCCCATTTCCTGTATCTTTTTTTTGTTTGTTTGTTAATCCTGTTGTCATAGGTCCTAAAATTTTCATAGGTTCCAGGCACTGTGGCTGAACCGCCTAATGGAAAAAGTGTTCCTAGCTAGTGTTAAACTGGTCAGTTAGTTGCCCAAATTCCATTTCTGAGCCCAGCTTGCACTTCTAAGCAGCTATAGAGGAGGCCACTTGAAAACATACAACGGCAGCTTCGCATATAATTTCATTCATCAGAAAGTGGACAAGAGCAGCCTTGTAACTTTGAACACTCCATAGCACTATGATTCCACTGTAACTGGCATGGTTCCATCTTATTAAATCCTGGGAGTTGCAGTTTAAAGGGGAGGCATTCAGAAGTGTCAGCCACAGAGCCTTAGTACCCCACTAAACTACAAATTCTAGGATTCTATAGGATTAGCCATGTCACTTAAAAATGGAATCATAGTGCTATAACTGCATAGCATAAATGGGCCTCTTAGCCTTGGTGCCTATGTAGGCAGAAAACATCCTCCTGTTCAGATCTCTCTTCCATCACCACCAGCTCCCAGCAGAACTTCCACAGGAATAAGGCTACATCAGCAAGTTGTGTTGTTCCCAGATTACTTCTAGGAGGGTTGAAAAAAGTATCCTACCACACAGGGGATCATCAAGAAGATCTCCTCCTGCCAAAATTTCTGCTGTTGCCAGTCAGCCTCTCAATTTTGCAAGGATGTTATCACCTTTGTACATCACCTTAAACCGAGGTGAGATTTCTGTTACACTGCTCTTGGAGAAGGAATGGAACAGGTATTAAACATTTTGAATGTGGTCAAAATTTGGTTTTCACAACCACTTGGGAAAAACTGACAGGAAGACAAACAGTGCTAAGAAAGCTCCAACAACTTGCAAGAACCTTTTTATTGTTGTTGCTCCCAGTAGTGCAACTTTGCCAACTCTTGGCAACCTCAAAAGCTGAACAGTTGAAATATAGTGCAACTGTCCAAGGCAAAGTTGTGCACCTAATACTACCTAAAACTGCACAAGAGTCTGAATGGTTCAACACTGAAAAGGGCAGAATGGAGTAAAGCACTCCTAGAATGCCAAGCCATAAAGTTACACACCTTAACAGTGAAAAGTATGACTATTTTCTCCTCTAATTCACTTAATCCCTACCACAGCTGCTTCTCTCCTGCCATCCACTACTGCCCTGCTCTTTCTTAGCTCTGTGTGTGTGTGCACACACACATACAACTTCCTACCTAAACTCTCTGGGCTCCGAGTCTGTGCTCCCCTTCTTTTTTGACCTGCCCACCTATTCTGATTCCCCAGTTCTTTCTCACACCTGCTAATTTGCTTCATCCCTGCCAAGGCTGTTCCTTTCATGCCAAATTAGCAGAGATGAGGAGGAATTGGAGCAGACAGGCAATTCAAGAAAGAAGAGGGGCAAGACTCAGAGCCTAGATAGTCCATTGTTTGGGGGTTCCTTAGACTAGAGGATGAAAGGGGGTTGAAGGTTGGTTGAAGGTCCTTCTGTCAAGCAAGATTAGAAAACCAGCCCCAGAACTCCAATATGTAACCCACCTTTATTTATTAATCCCTGGTGGATAATCTATCCATTCTTGTGCTATCTTATCTCTCTTTCATAAAACAGTTGTGCAAAATGAAATGGTCATGGCTGGAGGCAGAGCTATAACTGTGTGGTTGTTCTTCAGAAAGTTGCACCAGTTTGAGTAGAACTGTGTGAGTTTCTTTCAAATGCAGAGATTTTAAATATCACGGTGAGTTTTCTGTCCTTTGCAAGAGAGAAAAAAAATCCTTAGTGTTTTGATACTACGGGAAGAAATACCAGTGCCTTTTTCTCAACATCTGTTGGGAAGTGGGAAGATCCCTGTGATATACCTGAGAGAAAATTTAGAATTTGAGCTTATAATCAGATCTCACACACATATCTGCATCAATATAACCCATTTTCTCCTCTAGAGACAGTGACTGGTCCATACAACTTCACTGGTACTCTTGTATGCAATGTGATTATTGAGGGCAGGAAGAAGTAAAAATATTTGAGTACTAGGTTTGTATCTTACTGGTGAATACAATCACCTGCAGTTCAACAGATTGTTAGGTGTTTAATTTTTCTCTTCCCTCCCCAACATACCTACATACATTAAAAAAAAAAAATCCTATTGAATGCTCTAGATTCATTTGAAAATGAAATCTCCAGCTGTTACAGTAGCAATTACCTTGTTTCAGAAGTTTTTTCATTAACTTCAAATGTTATTTTTGCTTCAATGTCTTTCAGAGAAAATTGACATTTAAAAGGGGAGCATAACATTTTTTTTCTTAACCTTTAGAAATAGAACAGGACTGATGCACTTCTTTCTGCTTTGCACTTTCCTCCCTATGCTTTTTCTCTAGCTCACATAGGCTTTTTGTGCAATTCTTTTCCTCTTCCCTATTAAAAGAAAACTGAACGTTTGAATATCAGACACAAAAGATGGTAGGGGTACAAACAATACGGAAAGCATTTTATTTCAGTTCTCACAATATTGTGTGGAACCATTTATGAGTCAAAACTTACCCACAGTATTTTATTTTTCAGAAAACAGGGCTCAGTCCTGGAACATTTGATGAAAAAGGATGATGACTATTTGATGAAAGAGGATGAAGATCTGCCATGTAGGGAAAAGGGATGTGCAGATCTACAAAGTTGGTATTCCTGGACACTTTTACAGATGTTGACCTATGTCTCATTCAGGCTTGGTTCTACAGGTCTTTGTTACTTCTTTTATTGGCCAAGCTCTAATCTTTGCTTTGATTATTTAAAAAAATGTGTGCATGATTGGGTGCCCCTCTTAAATTTTATGCATTCCATGAACAATCTTTTTCTCAACTAAATTGGAAGTGGAAAGTCCCATCAGTCCTACCCAGCATTGTGATTGGTGACAAATGCTGAGAGTCAAAATCTAAGAACATCTGGAGCATTATGTGATTTTCAACCCCGAACTAAAAACCATTTAAGCAGCTTAATTTGGAAAAAAGAACTTTTTTTTTCTATGCCAGAGCACAAGTGGAATGAGATGTGCCCCCTCAGAGCTGTTTTTGATAGAGGGTGTGTACAGCAGTTAGAGATACTGATTAAGTGGCAAAGACATCAATGGCTTGGGGAAACAAACTAAAGCCTCTATTATAGGCAGTCCATTCTAAGGCCATTTCGGCACAACAGGGCTGAGCTGTTTCTGGGACAGGATGACAGTGACTGGCAGGTCATGCTTCCCAACAACATCATTGCCAGCCTGTTGCCATCCCACCCCCAAGTGTCACACTTGTGCAGCTTTTGCAAAATGGAAAACAACAACAACAACGTTTTGCACCTGTGATCATGTGGTGCTTTCATTGCTCCCAGCCATGAGGAAGCCTCAGAAGTGCAATGGTGATGTTTTCTTCCATTGCACAGCAATAGAAAGTGTCCAGCTACACTGTGGAAGGAAGAGGCAGTGCCATCACACTCTCTCCCTCAGGGAGCTGGTGAGGTACAGAGGGGAACATTGCTGATGTGCTTCTTTCCGAACCTGGGATTGCAGTGCAACTATGAGGAAAAGCGTCCTTGTCTGGAAATGGTCTAAGATAGAAAAGTTACTTAGGATGCTAGCCTAATCTAGGTTCATTCTAGTGAAGATCTGAGAGGGGACAGCTGAGAGGAAAAGAGGAAGGGAAGAAACTCTAAGAGTATCAACCTACATCACAGAGGGGTCAGGATAGGTAGACAAGAAGGGAGGACACACTTGGTCATTCAGACTATCTAAACCTATTACTACTGCCTGCTACTACTTTATATCTTCAATATATCTTTTTTCTTTCTATTCTCAGCTTAAAGATCAAACGTTCTTCCAGTTTATTGGTGAATTCAAAATTCTTCTGTTTCATAAAACATAACATTTACCTCATTTCACCTTTGGTCACCATTGATAGCTGTTTCTGTAGAATCTTAAGCCATTTCCGCGCTACACTGTTATAGTGCTACTATTCCATTTTCAACATCCTATGGAATCCTAGGGTTTGCAGTTTAGGAAGGGGCATTTAAAATTCTCAGCCAGAGAGATCTTTGACCTAAGTAAACTGCAAACCCCAGAATCCCACAGGATTTTGAAAGTGAAATAATAGCAGTGTAACAGTGTAGTGCAGAGATGGCTTTAATTTGATTAAGTGCTGCCTTATTCATAGGGGACTTCTTGAATTCCTCCTCTTTCCTTCTTATCTAAAAGCTGCTATGATTTTTCTTTTCATTTTTTTTTTAAGATCTATATTTGGCTAGATTGGGCACCCCCTCATAAATGACTCCAATCTCGGTGCCATTATCCATATAATCTTTGTAAAAATACCAAGCTTTTCACACATTTTTAAAGGACACCCCTTCTCACCGATATATGCACAAGTCCATAAGATTCATCTTCTCTTGTAGGGCCATTTCTGCACTGCATTTTTATAGTGCTATTATTCCACTTTCAACATCCTGTGGAATTCTGGTGTTTGTAGTTTCTGAGGCCCAAGAGCTCTCTGGCTGAGAATTCTAAAGGCCCCTTTCTAAACTTCAAACCCCAGAATTCCACAAGATGTTGAAAGTGGAATAAGAGCACTATAACAGTGTAGTGCGGAAATGGGTAATGGTTTGGGATGGACATTGCCAGCCATGTCTTTTGTTGCTCAGTATTCCAGTTTAATAAACCCTTGTTCATGTGCATTGTTTTGCCAAACAGTGTGTGTATGTGTGTGTGTGTGTGTGTGTGTGTGTGTGTGTTAGAGAGATGTCAAAACACCTGGAGTCTTTGAAGACCATGTTATAAAGAGACAGTTTGACTGCATTTGTCTTCCCCTACTCTTTCTTTCCCTCCCTCCTTCATTTCTCTTTCTCTTTCTCTCCCTCTCTCACAGACACACACACATTCACAAACCCATTTACACATTCTTGTCTGTTGTGATCATTGACATGAGCTTGAGGAAGGACTGGCAGAAGCTGAGCAGAAGGCCAGACTCCCATCTTCCCTAGCATGGCAAACTTGAGAACAGAACACAGACTCCTGTGTAAGTTGTAAAGGGAACTCTTAATTAGGGGCATCAGTGATTTTGTTATGTTTCTTGCCTGGTTGTCAGTTTCAATATGTTTTTAAATGTCACTTGTTTTTGTACCTATGCAACTAAGCTAACTGCCTGGAGAGAGTTGCTCCAAGCTGTATAATATCTTACTAGATTGCTATAATTCTTCTTACTAGAATAAAGACTTTCTTTCAATACCTCTCTATTAAACCTCATTGGTACTTCAACTCCTCAACACACAGGGTACATTCTTCCCCAGGGAGAGAAATAGCAAAGGTGATTGTATGTCATCTTACTCATTACTCCATTTCCCACTGGGAAAACTGGGAAGAGGACATGGGGAGCTTGTGAACAGGGGCAAAGAGCTCCAAGCTAAATAGATCTCCTTTCTTTGCTCAAGGCCCAGATCCTGATTCAACTGATCAAATTGATACCCCTCCCCCTTCTTCACTTACACGCCCAACCAAGGGACATGTTCTCTTTTTCTCTTACACATAGAAAAAACTGTCCATGAATACACACTCATAAAGTGTGAGGGGGAGGGGGAGATGAAGAGACATTATCTTTGAGGGATATTTTTATTTATATTTTGATGGAAAACAAATGAAGTATCCTAGTACTGGGAAGTGTCTCCTTCTCTTCTTCCCCAGTAATTATTACCAAAGAAGCACAAATGATGGATAACACTGCAAATGAAGCTACATATATTTTATATTGCTTTTCATCTTCAAGGTTTCAGACCGCCCCAGGAAACTTCAACAAGCTAAATATTTGCTCACAGAACTGCTTTCCTAATGAGAATGTAAATTCTTTCATGTTGTTTGCCAGAGGAATGTGTAGATTCATTAATCAGCAGTTGAACCTTTTTATTATTATTTTAACTGCTTCTTCATTGCTAATAAGAACTTTGGATGTATTTGTGTACTTTCTCCTTATATTTTCATTAATAGCTGATCTGGAAGATGTGAGGCCAGAGTTACTTCAAGATGGGAATGCTGAATGATCAGATTTTTTTTTTCAAGTTAGAAGATGTAGAGTTGTATTTTCACCACAGCCAGAGGAGTAAGAATAATAAAATTATCATCTGTAACTGTGGAACTTGGAAGCATACTTTTTGTTAACAGGAATCAGAGCAGCAGAGTTATGGCAAGTATGCCAAAAGTGCTACAAGTTACCTGGCAAAAAGCCTGGGTTCAGATATTCTTTTTTCACCCTGAGGTTGAAGGTGTTAATGGCTCTGTGGCAGAGTAGACAATGGAGTCTCCAGGATGGACAATGGGGTCCGGAATGAGCTAATGCCCTTAGCATTAGGTAACAAAGGACTGATGAGAATCATGATAGTTCCTTGATTACTGGGCAGGAAAGGGAACAAAGGAAGACTTTGCTGGGGAGTGGGAAGAGAGGTGAAGATAATTAGTTTAGTTTTGAGTTCTATGTCTCTGGAGGTTGAGTCACAGACAGACATTTATAAGTCCATTATCGCTGGGGTTTCTCTGATGATTTCCTAACTATGACCAGGCCATGCTTTGAGGTCCTGCCTGACCTAGTTCTTGCATGTGTTCGGCTAGTCCTTCCTCTTAGCTATTATGGCCATGCAGCCATAGCAATGTATAATTTACATTTATGCCAATTAGATCATATTAAAAGATGGGGGTATACAGCCTGGTAACACAATAACTACACTGGCTGGAGGATTCTGGGAATTGATATCCATAGTAACTTATCCAAACTCAGCAATGTACATGTCTAGCTATTTATGTTTCTGCAATTTTTAAAAAAGAAAGAAGATCTGGTGTGCCCCAGAATCCTCATTCTGTCCAGTTAATGAGGAAAATTCTACTTGTCACCCTATCAACCAACACTCTCTTGAGGTGATTTCTAGGACTCTAAATGCCACCCCTAAGATCCAGTCCTGGCTGTCCTAGCACTTTCTTTTAACCTTTTTGACATCAAGTAAAGATTTTTTAAAAATATTTGTCTCTCTTTTCAATTCTGTTCCCTTTTAATGCATGGAATTTAGACCTGCAATGTACACACTGTTGCAAATCTTAATTACAGTTTTATTCAGAGCTTGTATAAAGTTTATATTTTATTTTAAATTGCTGTTTTTTAATTCTTGGTTGATATTATTTTATTTTTACTGATTGTCCTTTAATGGTTATTGAGCCCTGGTGGCGCAGTGGTTAAATGCAGGTACTGCAGCCACAAGGTTGTGAGTTCGATCCAGCCAGGCTTCAGGCTGACTCAGCCTTCCATCTGTCCATAGGTTGGTAAAATGAGTACCCAGCTTGCTGGGGGCAATTAGCTAACACATTGTAAACTGTTTAGAGAGCACTTAGCTGATAAGTGGTACAGAAATACACATGCTATTGTTATTGCTATAATATTTTAATGTTTTCATTTTGCACACCATCCAGACAACACTCTCTTTGGATAGAGGGGACCTGTGGATTCATGCCCCCATGACCTGAGGGAAAGGGGATATCAATGAAGGAAATTGTACCACAGCCTCTTAGTAGCTGTTCACTGTTCCACAATGTCAAATAATTCATCTTCTTCAGCCCCACTCACCTAGAGTCAAGAAACGTGATGTGCACAGATCAATGCTACAGCAAATATTTTTCATTGAAGTGCCAGGGTCTAAGGTGTAGTCCAGTTTCTAATAACCCCAATAACCATCTTCCTCTTCAAGATACTTTCCCCCAAAACTGAATGACAAAGTGAAACCTCTTATTCATTGTAGCAGATGAACAATGAGTACTATTAACAAGTGAACTCACTTGTAAAGCTTTGTTGGCAGAAGGAAAAAATGAGTCATCAAGTCACGAATTCTGTTATTTCTGAATTCTAATAATCAGCATCTGTTGACAACAAGTTAATTCATTAAGCTTTTTTGGAGAAGGAGGCAACTAATCAGCTAAGGCTAATTACTTTAAACTAGTTATTTCCACGCTGTATGGGTAGGTGGTTTTGCACAATGCAAGACAAGAGTCTCACACGGACTTCTTGGCCCCATAAAACTAAAGTAAGAGTGAGAACTCCATCACTGATAAAAATTTCTCTGAAATGTCCTTCTCCTTTTAACTTTTTTGTAAGAAAATATATTTTCTATGTCATTGAGTAAAAACAGTTGAGAAAATCTTGAACAAATTTTCTAGAACTAGAAATTATTTGCTGCACTCAACACAGAGTGTTTTCCAACAATGGCATATTGAATACTGCTCTAGCCACAATAATATGTAGGGTTGGTTGTATGTCCTCCTAATGTAATCATGTACTTCTTTCCCCACTGTCAGCTGCTACCTGTGTGGAGAGGAGAAATAAAGTAGGGAAATCCTCCATGTAAGAAGAAGGAAAATTTACATGAGAAGTTGTAGCAGCATCCATCTGTTGAGTATACCATCTAATTCCTGCTGAAGAATTTGTACCAGATTATTAGAACAGAGGTGGGAAAAATGTGGCTCAGGGGTCACATATACCAACAAAGCTTATTTGTGGCTCTTAATCCTCCAGACTTCCCAGAATACCCTTTTTCTGGGAAGGTGGGGGAAGAATGAATTGCCTCTCCTGAAAGTTTCTAGAATATATATCATTAAAAGTCAACTTTTAAATATGCTATAGGACCTTGGTACATAGTTTAACATTTTTTAAAAAAGTTTTCAAACCAGAAGTGGACTTTTGTCCATTTCACTGGGGTTTTGGTTGTTGTTATGTTGTTGCTGACATTTTTGACAGTCCATCTGGTCCTTTGAGCTTCTTAGGCATAGAAATTTGTCCCTGGATCCACTGCTGTAGCCTACTCTTGTCTCAGAGAAACTCATCCAAGCAGAACAGATGAGCCTCACAAGCTCACATAACCAAGTGTTCAATACTGTATGAGTTAATATTCCTGCTGCTGGCAACTGCAGGGTAACTGTAGAACAGTAATTACTCTGAGAGCATTATATTCTCTACAAGATAGGAAAGTGCTGTACATAATGTTTGTTTTTGATCAAGTATCAGATGTAATTGCCTTTAATGATCATGGCAAATGTTCTGTGTTAGATAATTACATGTTGACCCTTCTTCAGAGCTTCAGAGTTGTGAGGCTGTTGGGCCAGCTACCCTATTGTTTTGGAAGATAAGCCATTTCAAAGCAATTATTATATGTGCAGCTCCAGGATTTTTCACTCTATTTCTTCTACTATTTCATTGGCTTATATTGTCACTAATAGTGACATGATCATGCTAGGGTTTCTAGATGGTATAAACAGTAATTATGTGGATCATCTGGCAGAAATGGTTTGGGATCCATCTTACCTATATTGTCATCATCTCTTCCTCCTCCTCCTTCTCCTCTCAAATCTAATTACTGTTTCTCTATTTTCTTTTGTTTGCATTTTCTTTACAATATCCAAAAGGAAGGTACTATATCCCCCAAATGGTCAAATCCATAGCCTCTAGGTATAGAGTGAAATCTTCATGGTAGAAGGTGTGCCCTTTCCCCTTCCTCGGCTTACATAATAGCTGAACTTGAACTGAATCACTTGCACTACTTCACAGCTATTCTGAACATATTATGTAATACCCAAACCTATTCACAAGTTCTCATCTTCAACCTTGGAATAATAAATTATATGATCCAACTTACTTCCTTCTTACAATTTCATATCTATTACATACCTAACCATAAGGAATATTTATTTCACTTTTCAGACTGCAGGAACAACAACTGTTCATTAAACTGTTCTGTAGCAGAACAGAGGTACTGCTGACAAAGGAGAAATAACAATGCCAGTAGGGCTCCACATATACATCTCATTATATTCTTCATTTGAGGTAATAGCATACAAACATTTTAGGCCACTAGAATATCATTACAGGTGTATTAAATAACAGAGAGTAGGATAAAAAAGTGCCAGCATGGTGTAGTGGTTTAAGTGTTTGACTACAAACCTGGAGACCAGGGTTTGATTCCTTGCTTCGCCAAGGAAACCCACTGGGTGATCTTGGCTCATCACGCACCCCCAGCCCTGGAAAACCCCATGATAGGTTCACCTTAGGTCCATCATTAATCAGAAATAACTTGAAGACATGCAACAACAACAAGGTCTCATTGTCAATACAGCCATCCCTTTACATTCACTAGGGTTAGTGGCACAGGACCTCCGTGAATGTGGAAAAACTGTGAATAACTCCAGGCCCTCCCAACCCATAATTAACACATTTAAAAAAGTATGATCACCATATTCAATTCACCATGGATCCTTTGAGGCATCAGGGTTCCTTCACAGCGCAGAAGTGGGTGGCTGGGGGGTCTTATTGCCACCTCCACTGCTGCTGCACACCATTTTCGCAGTTTCCCAATCTCATGAGGCTTGCAGTCCCTATTCAAAATGGCATAGGGAGGCAGCAGAGATGACAGCAAATAATCTCTGAATAATCAAATCTGCAAAAGTGAAACCCACAAATGTGGAGGGCTGACTGTAATCTTATTCTAATTTTTGCACAAATTGCGTTGAAATCCAGGATGTGTTTTTCTACAGCAGTAGCACCCAGTGACCAACAATATGCATGCCTTCATATGGCTCAGAAGCTACTCAGAATTGTTTTATTTCCTACTGAGTTTCTTTCTCATAATTAGATTTTCACCCTAGTTCTCAAAATCTGTACATTATAACCTTTGGGTGACTGGACTTAATCCATTCAGATTAATCTTTTCTTTAAATAAGCATGTTTCATTCTGGTGTGGTAGGTTTTAATCACTTAGTTTTGTTCACTTATCTTTTGAGGTTAAAAAAAAGAATCCTCTTATCTGTGGAGCATGAAATAGCTAGTTGTATAACCAGTACATAAAATGAACCACTGATTAGCTATTGCACTAAAGCTGTTTGCAAGCTTTGTGTACACATCTCTCAACTTTTGTTAATTTCCTCAAGTACTTCATATATATCAAAGACAATTAGTTTTTGCTTTATTACATCCAGGATCAACTTACATTTAGGCAAATGCTGCTTGCTATGGCCCTATCCATGGAGTTGGTGCCACATTACACACTTTGTCAAATGGCTGTTTGAGCTCATGTTTTTCCTAAGATCAAAGCATAGCTATTTATCCACATTCCCACTTCACAAATATACTGTGACAGTTCTTGAAAAGAGTATCAAAACCCATTTAAGTACATATTTTGTTTAAAAAATATGAAAGGTCGCATTTTTTTGAAAGAAAGGCTAAGATGCTATATCAGACATCATGGCTATGCTCTGTTTTCCGTCCCAACCCTAAAAGCCAGGCAGCTATGCCAAAGGATGGATTTCTGTGGCACTTGTAAGCAGGGCACTGAAGGATTAAACATCTATCGTCTTCCTGCTGGTGATCATTGGTGTGATGAGCAGAAGCAGAGGCCTCTTGCAGGGTTTGTTACAACTTGTCACACCACAGCTTGTTAGTGGGAAGGGGTTGGATGTTTTACCCTTCAGTGCTGTGCCCTCCAGCACGGCAAGACCCCATCCTTTGGTACAGCTGCCTGGACTTTAAGATGGGTTTTGGGGGACATTTCTGGTCATTGCAATGGTACCATGATTGTAAATATTAATACCAAAGAGGCAGAAGGTCATAAGCCTTGCTTATGTCATCGTAATTTTTTAACAGGATGCCAACCAAAATATTTAAAATGCACATTGAGAAAGACATCATGGTTAAAAGTAACTATCTGAATGAAAAAGTTCATGCAAATTTTGCTTTCAGGTAAGCAGGCTTGTGGAAATGGGAAAGAAATTAGACAAATGAACCTAGGGGACAGTAACATAGACCGGGTTGTTGCCATTGTGTGCCTTCAAATTGATTCCAACTTACGGCAACACCAGATATAGCGGGATTTTTCCATCCCTGATCTAGTAGAGGAGTGTAGTACAGACTACTCATACCGCATTTCAATCATGGGCTTAGCTAGGGGGACTGGGGGTACAATACCAAGAGGTACTGCTGGTACATCTTCTATCATAAACCCACACACTCTTCTCTGCACCTTCTTTCCATGGAAGAATTCTGCAAAGATGGTGTCACAACCAGGTTCACTTCTCTTAGCACTGATGATGGAGGCTCAGTACTTGCTTCATCACTGAGCAAATTGATGAGCCCCCTCAGGAGTGAAATCTCCCTGTCTGCCTTCTCCTTCACCATCCTGCTAGAGATGGTGCAGCAAGCGATAAAGTTTCAGAGGATCAGCAACACTTTCCTTACCTTCATGGTGGGCACATTGAGCCTCAGTACCAACCTTGTAGAGATCCTCATCTTTGAGAAATGGCTGTGATGTTGATGCAGTAGCAGCAGCAGTACAATTCTAGGTGGCATAGTATTGCCAAGAAAGAAGGAAGAAGGGGCTATGCAGTATAGTAATATATTTAATGCTGTCTGGAATCAAGCAGCTGTTTGGGGGAGGAGATTGGGAATATCACTGGTACAGTTGCTACGCTCCAGAAAGCATAAAAAAAAGGCTGGGTTCCATATCTTATTCACCTGCTTCACTCTTGCTGGCATATGAAACCAGTGCCACCATGTTCTTTGTTGTCTCTTCCATGTCAGGACCTCAAAGGGCAGGATATGTAGCATCCTAGATAGACTGATGTCTGAGAAGACCTCAGCTATATGTTATTTCAACATTTCAAAAGCACTGTTTAAGCACTCTGAGGTGCAAGGTATACTTTCTCCCAAGGTATTTTTGGGTTTCATACTGGAATGAAAGTTGTGTGAAAGAAGAGATTATTTATATATCTTTATGCAGTCATTCACAAGAGCCATATTTTTTCACAGGGAAGAGGCGGTTAGAAAGACCACCAGTTCTTCCATGCTGCCTTTATTTATTTATTTATGGCCAGTGTCAGCCTCTTTCTGAGCAGCACTATGTTATTACCTTCATAGCATCTACAATACACTGGACTATGTTCAGATTAGCTGGGTAATTTTTTAAATGTTTACAAACTTACAAGTTATCTTTTACATGTATTAAAAGATAGGCTTCTCTTTTTCCCATTTCCCTTGTAAACATATCCACTTTGATTCCATTGAGAATGTATTATTCTAGAAACAGTTGTTATTGTGTGCCTCCAAGTCATTTCTAACTTATGGTGACCTTAACGCAAACCTACCATGGGGTTTTCTGGGCGTTTAAAGTGTGTGACATGCCCAAAGTTACCGAGTGAATTTCCATGGCTGAATGGGGATTTCAACCTGGTCTCAAGGATTATAGTCCAATACTCAAACCACTATACCATGCTGGTTCTCAAAAGTGGGGGGAAGACAAAACAAACTCTGTACTAAAGGCATTTCTTATTCTTATTGTTTCTGTATTGTACCTGCTCAAGGTTTCTGGTCTATGGTCTATGGCTTAGCCTCTTGGTTCCTATAATCATAGGGTCTTTCCACACTACACTGTTATAGTGCTATTATTCCACTTTCGACATCCTATGGAATCCTGGGGTTTGCAGTTTAGGGAGGGGTATTTAGAATTCTCAGCCAGAGAGCAATTTAGCCTCAGCAAACTACAACCTTTATATCCTTTATATACCTGGGTTCCTCCCTGCCCAGGCTTAACAGAGAGTAAAAGAGCTGTGACAGTCACACCTTTCAATGTCCTACCTTTCAGGATTTCTGTTAATCTTAATGGTTTCTATTCATGTTTGTGTTATGAACAATCCTGCTTGTCATACATCAGACACTCTCATTCCTCACCAAACAATTAGATAAAAATAATGCCTAAACATTCTGCCTTATATCTTAGGTTCTCCAAGGGCAAGAGATTTTTTCAAAATGAATCTTGGGAATCTGCCCACATATTGATGCAAACAAGTATAGTGTGTTTTAGCTAGAGTTCAAGAAACACTTGGCAAACCAAACAATATTGTGATCCTAGCCTGCAATAGTGATACCCAACCCCTGTTGTGGCCCTCTACCTGCAGTCCTCTTACTTCATATCTAATCTTGCCATTAGTGGAAAATAGTGTTTGCTAGTATGCCAGTTCATCAGCAACCTTACATAATAACTCCTCTACTTTTCAACTGATGCTATTGATCAGATGATATGTTCAAACCAATAACTGTGGACTACTTGAATCCTCCACTTTCATATTGGGCAAGGCAAAGGAGAAGCAAGTAGAGATGAAAAGAATATTTAACAATATTAAAAAAAAAAAAAGACAGAAAACATGTTTTTTAAATATTAAGAGACCCTGACAAGAAGACTCCTGGTCTGACAAGAATCTTCACAGTTCAGAACTTATTCAGCACAAAATTTGCATGTGGTTTGTTTTGTGCAAAAAAACAGCATTTTCCATGCAGCATTTATATTTCTGATTAAAACATTATTTTCAACACAGAAAATTATGTTTCCTGTGCAGAAAATGTTATTTTCTGCTCAAGACAACCCCATATGAATTTTGTACTGAATAAATCATGAATTACAAAAAAGCCTTTGGAAACTGTATGGTTTTCGAAGATTTTCTCACAGTGGGAAGGAAATTGATGAAATTATTCATTGCTACCTTTGAAACAACATTTAGTAAAGAATTATACCTCTAAAAGTTAAGTGCATTCAGCTCTTTGCAGAAGAATCCAAACAGATTCCCTACTCCCAGTTATACCTTCAAAAGTCAATATCTAATGACATTGCAGTAGTTGAGAACGGGTGGGGAATATTTGTTGTAATAATGTTATTGGATGCCAAGACAACACTAACTCTCCAGATATGGTTGGACTCCAGTTCTCAGTATCTCTTTCCATGGCCTGTGCTCTATAAAGATGGCAGAAATTTCTGTCCAACAAGATGTAGTTTAGAGTTTAGATTTAATACAGTACTTGAAAGATGGCCCCCATTACATCCACCAAGATGTTTGTACAATGTGGCATTATCCTTTGATTTCAAATCCATTTACAGTTTTAGATTTATGTGACTGAAATTCAGTTTAGATGGCTCAGAAACCCTCTTTAGAGAAGAGTAAGTCTCCAGAGCCCAAGGCATTTTTATTAAGTTATTTCAAGTATCAGACTTTGTTCAGACCCCCAAAAGAAAATGTAAGGAACCATAATTTAATGAAGCATTTACTGAAATGCCCTTGGTACATCACTGCTGACCCCTGACACTGAGGGTGCTGCAGATGCTTTCCCTCTCCAGTGACTTTGAACTTAATATCTTAACAAGACAATTAGTTTCAGTAGCTTATTCTCTGAAATTACACTTGTTAAACAGCTTATGAGCAAATTCTGTCCCCTCTTAATAATTCCAGGGCTGTACTAAAAGCTGTCACGCTAATAGTCTTTTCACATTTGTCAGTGTGGATGGAGGTACAAATGAGGTTGAAAATAGCAGTGGGTGGGAAAACATCTGATCATTTTCTGGGTTACTTTTAGGCCTGATGGTCTTCCATTGTTAGCATTCAAACAGTATAGTATCAATCAAAGACTTCTTCTAAAACTTCTTTTCTTCTTGGTTGGAATTCTGTATGGCAGTTACATCTTCATAAGTGGACTTAACATATAAGGAAATTGGAATTGCTCGGTTTGATAATATCCATATCCAGTAAAGGTCTGCTGTTATGTTACTACATAGCAGAGTCAGGAAACTGGCCAATGCATGTTGTGCATCAATGTGAATTGTGCATCAATGTGCATCATGTGCCAATGTGCACTGTGTACCAATGCACATTGTACACTGATGTGTGTTGTGCATCAATATGCATCAGGCACTCTTGATAGTGTCCAAACACACATCTTTGCAATTTACTAACAGGGGTTCTTAGCATCTCTCCTACTTAGTTAAGTATATGTAAAGTTAACTTAAGTAAAAGATGATATAGGATTTCAGTGGACATTTTTAAGCAGTTTATACTGCCATGGGAAAATGATGGCAATGAATTTTCTAGGGCATTCTCAATCATAATGCATCTGGGTGAAGGTCTGTACCACAATCAGAACCTGAAGAAATTATTTTTTCATTACAGCTCCCAGAATTTTGGCTGAGGAATTCTGGAAGCTATAATCCAACAAGTAACTTTTCAGTGTCATATCTTTTCTCAGATACATTGTAGGAGGTAATGTACCTGAATATGAGGAGATTACTACTGCCATATTTCCATAGTGATGAATAATATTTGAAAAGATACTTTTCAAAAGAAGGAGAAACCTCTATGTGCCTAAAGTCTACAACTTCAAAACTTCTGAATTTCTCCTGATTTCCCTTCCATAAGCCACAACTTTGAACTAACTAATTAATTAACTTGTTAGGTCACTGACTTGTTAGATTTCCCTCCAACTCACTGGGGCTGTTTCTGCACTAGACTGTTATAGTGCTATTATTCCACTTTCAACATCCTATGGAATCCTGGGGTTTGCAGTTTAGGGAGGGGTCCTTGGCCTTTGGCCCCTCCCTAAACTGCAAACCCCAGGATTCTATAGGATGTTGAAAATGGAATAATAGCACTATAACAGTCTAGTGTGGAAATGGCCTGGATTTCCTATGTATTGATAAGCATGTTACAGGTTAAAAAGTTAGTGGTTTTTAGAAGTTTAGAATTTGTAGAGGGGTGATTCTCTCTTTTTTGAGATTCAATAAAACTTGAAGGTCTCAAGAAAATAAGGATTGAGACTGTAGGAAATTTGTTGTATGGCTCTGTTTCTGGGCAAGTTAATTTGCCTGCTTTATCATGACCACCTGTGGGAAGAGAGGTAGATAAGGTCTCTTATACAGGAGACATGGATTCAGTGTGGATTGTACATAAAGTGGAGGCTAATAGTCATAACTCTCCACAGGCAAAAATATATACATACAAAATGTGCAACCCTGACACTACATAAAAAAACAAAAAACAAAACCTGTAGCCAGTGTGAGGGAGGGCATGTATTCAAGCAATGCATAACATGTGAAGAAACATACACACAATTGGGAAAAAATAGAGGAGCCCTGGCAGTGCAGTGGTTAAATGCTGGTACTGCAGCCACAAGGTTGTGATTCAATCCTGCCGGGCTCCAGGTTAACTCAGCCTTTCATCCTTCCGCTGGTTGGTAAAATGAGTACCCAGCTTGTTGGGGGCAATTAGCTAACACATTGTAAACCGCGTAGAGAGCATTTAACTGATAAGCAGCATAGAAATACACATGCTATGCTATAGCAAAGGAAGGGTGGTCTTGTACCATAGAAAACAAAACCAACAAGTGATGTCTATGGATGCATATTGTATAAAAGTACACATACATAGGCAATTTTCAGCCTTCTTCCTCTTCCTTGCATTGTGTTACTGCCCATTTTGTTACAAAGGTTCTCTAGCACCCTGGACCAGATTTGTAGCTTATAGGGAGATAAAAAATTCCCTACACCACTGATCAAATTCTCTACTTGATCAAAGAGCCTCCCATCAATATAGAGACATTATTGGAAACCAGCAATATTTGACAGTAACTGCCTGCAGAAGAAGGATAAGTAATAATATTGCTCCAGTGGTTATTGTCCTTCCACTAGTAAGGGATGAAATCTGAGGCAAGGGCTCTGAAAGAGTACCCAGTTGGTAACAGTGGATTCCAGTGTATGTTTTTATGGTTGCATTTTGTATTGTTGTTGAGTGGTTTGGCAGAAACAACCAGGTTTTTTTGCCTTCAGAAGGTACTATATACTGCTTATGCCATTAGGTATCAGTTATTTGAATGCATTTTCTACTTAGGCCTTCTTTATCTTACATTGCTCTCAGATTTCGTGCTAGAAACCAGTGATCAATGGCCTCAGCAAAGACAAGAAGGGGGAGGGAGGAACAGAATTCTGCCTGAACATCAATAGTCTTGTTTCATAGAAGAATTGCATTCTTGTCTACATTAAGATTGATGGTGAGATTAGCATAATTAAATCCCTAGGCCTAGAGCTTTCTTTCACTAATCAGCAGTTACTAATGGCTTTTTTCCCCTTTCTTGTTTATGTTTTCCCAGACACATTTATTCTGTGCCAAGTAGAAAGACAATTTTCAAGCACAGAGCTGGTCACCTGTCAGTTTCATATGTTTTTGCCCTATTTTCACAAAATCTTTGAGATTCACAGTTACACCATTTTCCTGAACCACTGCAGTCCATTGTCTACCTCATTCCCAGACTCTTTGTTGTAAATATGAAATTAATTACCTGCCCTATAGTGATGAGGACACTTTCTGCAACAGTTAAGAGACATACCTGACAGCTGTGGGGAATGTAAAAAATCAGCCCCTACTCATTACTCTGAAGTGTCGTCTTTGTCCTCAGAAGTGACCCATTATGACAAGGGCTTTTCAACCAACAATATTGTAAGCATTCAAATGTAACCTCTCTCAGCCCAACTGGCACTTCATTTGTAATGGTTACTATTTTGAGGCATTGATTTGTATGAATATTGCTCATCATGAAGCTAACACATCCCCATCTCAGTTAGACAAATAAAGGAAAAAGAAAAGAAAGAGGAACTTGTTTAAAAATTAGAAAACACAAACTGTTCATATATATTTTTTCTTGATATTCTTTAATAATGGAAAAAGAGAAGGACCAAGTAAAAGAGATACAGACTGATCTCTTCTTTCTTAGCAGACAGGAAAACTAGTATGTTTGGATAATATACTCCAGGGCAGAATCACAGGAAGAAGTGTTACCGCTGTTTCTAGCCCGAGCTTGTGGGATATTAAGATATCATTTGATATCAATAATTTGGCCTTCTCTACCCATTCCTCTCCATGTGCTTGTGAGGCCCCCCGACAAGCACACACACAGGCGTGGCCAACAATAGCCAAACCATTCAAATCCTGATCCAGGCAGGCCAGTCATTGCCGAATGCAGCTTCAGGAGACCTCAAGGCAAGTACCACATTATGTACGCACGCTACTTACAAAAGATCCCCTGCCCTGCACAGGCAGCTTGATGAGTGGACTATACAACTCTCAAGCACTCCACATTTGCATACTGACTACTCTATTGACAATCTGGTCATAACTCAATCATCTAAAGTACTGACCTTTCGGAGGCTTTGTCTCCAGCCCGAAACTCATTGTTATCCCCAAGAATGGACTAGCCTGCGGCCACAATTTTCCCTATAAGAACACCTGACTTTGAGCGTCTCATTGGATCGCTCGTGACTTGCCTCCCGAATTGCCGTCTCTTCGTTGGACGAGCCTCCCCTCAGCCCCATGTGCTGAGAACCCAAGCTCCCCAGCTTCTTTGCTTTTACCGGGCTTCAGGACAGGTATAGTATTTCCCCTACCAAACCTCCTCTCAAAATCCCTCTGTCCAACTCCTACCTTTTATTTCTATAGTTCTCCGTGTGAGTGTGTTGCATACACGTGTTTGATTGTACTTCAATAAAACAGTTATTATTGTTATTAACTTTTGCCTTATCATTGACTCGGCCTGACCCCGTAGACATAGGGCTCAAGATCTCCCTGTGTTACCCTGCCTCTTGCAGTGCTAACTAGTGCTCTTTGCTAATTCCCTCCCCATTGTTTGAGCATGTTTAGATGTCCCTCCCGGGACCCCCAGAAATCAGGGTAACAGAAGTCTTTCAGCAGCATCTACGAAATAGGATGTAGATGAGTGTGGCAGGAATAGACAATCTGAGGGAGTGGAACATTGTGGAGATACCTTGAGTCTTGACAGCTAACTAATACAATAAAACAGGAACACCCCTTGGTAAAGGAGAATAAGGCTGGTATTATGTATCCTTATTTGCTATCACATAATCATGGTCTCTATGGGGACCGAAATACTTTGTCTGGTCTAAATTACAAATACATCGAGATAACCACATATTCATTTTAAAGATCATGTCCTATGTAAATAATCATGAACTTCTCCATATCTATACTTCTATGAAAGAACTGTGAGTAGGGCTTGCCTTAGGTTAACTTCTCTTTTTTGATATTGTCAGTGGAAGAGGCCTGTTGTTGGAGACTTTCCATTAATTATTCTTGGCATGCAATGTATTTGACTAAACTCATGATTAGATTTAAGTGTCAGGGAACAGAATGGAACGGAGGGTGAGGGAGATCCACTGAGAGTAAAGAACTTGATGATAAGATTTAATCAAGTCCTAATTGTTTTGACTTGGAGGCTTATAAGACAAGTGGAAGCTTCTTATAGATCTAGAAAGTGAAGTCAGATGGTTTATCCATGTATCACTTACAGAGAAAAGACAGCAGGCAGATAGTTAAGAATTATGTAATAGCTTGAGGTCAATATCACTTTTTACTTTCGAACCAAATATTGATGGTCTCACACATAGGATGTTCTGCTTGTGGTGATTTAGATTTTAAGTAGGGCAAATATAAAAGCTTGCACAGGTAAGAAAAGGGAAATGGAAATGTGAAAGTCTGTTTTGTCTCAACCAACAACAACATTTTTATTTCCCAGGCATCTATACCAGCTGTATATCCTTTTTCTGCATTTCTTTTGGAAATTCTTTTAGCTTCAACACTATCAAACCACTATCCTTTTCTCTCCTACTTAGAAATTCATGACATTGTCCTCTTCTTTTTTCTCCAGCTCAATATTACTGCATACTTTTTCTCTCTGTGGCTTCAAGTTGCCTCTTGACTTATGGTGATCCTATTAATTTCTTAGGGTTTTCTTAGGCAAGGAATACTCAGAGGTAGGTTTGCCAGTTCCTTCCTGTGGAATGTACCCTGCAGTACCTGTTATGATGGTCTCCCATCCAAGGAAAAACTAGGGCTGACCCTGCTTACCTTCCAAGATCCAATGGGATTAATTTCTATGCTGTGTGGCTTTATAAATAGCCATGCATACAAGAAAAAAACGGCACCATCACTTTTTTATTAATTCAGATGTTCCCCCTTAGAAGTTGTCCCCTCAACATTTTCTTTGGAATTCCTCTCAACCAACAACAAATAATTTCTGAAACCTGACATAACAATCTTTTAGGGGAAAAAAACATGAAGGCCAACTATTGTGAGAGGATTATCCAGCTTGTCCCTTTAAGAGTTTATACTGAACCTGGGGACTTCCTAGACAAAACAGAGGAAGAACTGATTTTTCAGAATCAACAAGAAGAAATTGCCAAGAAAAATGAAGAGTATTGAACCATTGAAGGACAGTCACTTTCAAGAGCAGGTTTCCTGAAGATTACAGAGGCGAAGATGCAACAGGAACAAATCCAGCAACAAGAGACACTGCAAGCCAAGGAATGAGTCAAATAACATCTAACTACAGCAAGAAGAAAAGAAAGGTGCTTGTTGTTCAGAGGTATTGAGAGAACTGGGTGTCAACCTGATAAGAAGAATCAGCAGGTATACCATGTCCCTGGTGTGTTCAAGATGTCACTGACAACTCCCCAAAGTTCTTAAAGAACACAGATCAATACCCTTTTCTCCTCATTCACATGGGTCCCCATGACATAGCAAAGAACACTGTTGAACAGATCAGCTCAGATTATAAAGCCATGGGAAGGGAAGGGTTTAAGGGCACAGATGTTATTCTTATGAGTTCTACCAGTAAAAGATAGAAGACCACATAGGGGCAGGAAGATGCTGTAAGTGAATGAGTGGCTATACAGGTGATATCCACAGGTGAGGTTTGGCTTCCGGGACCATAGTATCCTCTTCCTAGCCAAAGGAGTACTGGCTACAGATTGGCTGCTCCTCACAAACACTGGGAATAATGTCTTTGGCAGTAGCATGGCAAGTCTGACCAAGAGGGCTTTAAACTAAATTGTTGGTTGATTGGAGACAGCTCAAACATCAGTCCAAAGGAAAGCTTTAAGCCCAAGGATTTGGATTCTAGAGGGGAAGCTAAAGGAGAGAATGGAAGCGACATGAAAACTTGCGGAAGAACAAAAGATGGGGAAAAAAACCCTTTAGGTTTGGGGAACAAACAAGACCAGTTTGAAGTCCTAGAGCAGAAAGGTAAATGTGACTTTATCAGTATGACAGAAATTTGGTGGAATGTCTCCCATAATTGGAATATAACAATTCAGGGATATAATAAAAAAAAGAATAGATGGAGAAGAAAAGGAGGGAAAGTAACATTATATGTCAAAGACAAATTCACTTGTACAGCAAATCACATGAGTGGTCACACTGGAACAGTTGAGAGCATTTGGGTAAAAATAAATGGAGAGAGCAATAAAAACAACACTGTGGTTGGAGTTCACAATAGGCCACTAAACCAAGACAGGTGATGGATGATGCTATCCAGAGACAAATCTCTGAAATCTCCAAGATGCAACATGATTGTGGAAAAGGCCAAAGATGAGTACAGTGGACACAAACACTGGATTTTAGGAAAGCTGATTTTACCAAGATCAGAGAAATACTGGGTAGAATCCCATGGCGAGAGATGTTAATGGAAAAAAAGATACCCAACATGGATGGGATTTTCTGAAGTAAGAGTTAGTAAAAGTACAATCACAAATAATTCTATGAAAAAATAAAAATAGGAAACATCTAAAAAAGCCAATGTGGTTGCACAGCAAACTTGAGGAGGAAGTGAAAAGAAAAAAAAAAGAACATTTATAAAGAATGAAAGGAAGGAGAAATCACTAAGGAAGAATACAGATGTGAAGCCAAAGTTTGTGGGAATAGTGTTAGGAAAGCTAAAACTCAAAACAAGCTGGGACTGGCTAGAGAAGCAGGAAGTAATGAGAAGGGTTTTGTTTTTGTTTTTCAAATATGTTAAAAGCAAGACACCAACCAAAGAAATGGCAATACTGGATGACAAGGATGGCAATGGCAAGACAAGGCAAGACAAGGATGGTAAAGGGCTGACAGATCACAATGAAAAAACAGAATTACTCAATACCTATTTTGCTTCAGTTTTTTCCCCCTTAAAAGAATGTATTCTTCTATGCATCAGCAGAGACCTTGGCAGTGAATCCGGACTGCAAATCAAGACTGATTAAGAGTTAGTAAAGAATCACTTCTTTAACCTAAATGGGTTCACAACTGCAGGGTCAAATGGACTACATCTCAGAGTATTGAAGGAATTTGCTATCTTACTCACAGAACCGTTTGCCATCATTTCTGAGAAATCTTGAAGAATAAGTGAGGTGCCAGAGGACTGGACATGAGCAAAAATCTCTTCAAAAAAGGCAAAAAATAAGATCGGATAAACTACAGAGCAATTAGCATGACCTCTATCCCTGGGGAAAAAAATAGAAAATATTATACAGGTGTCTGCAAGCATCTCAAAGACAATACAGTGATCAGTAGGAGCCAGCACAGATTTGTCAAGAACAAATCCTACTAAAATCACCTTTTTTTAAAAAAAAAAAAGATCTGATCAGTAGTTCAGTAGATGGTGGGAATGCTGTGGATGTTATTTATCCAGAATTCAGCAAAGCGTTTGATAAGGTCCCCCATGAAAATTTTATTAGAAAACTCATTAAATAGAAATAGTGTCTGATGGATCCATAATTGGTTGGAACACTATGCTCAAAGACTCACCATCAGTGGCTGCACTTCACACTGGAAGCAGGTGTTGAGAAGAGTGCTTCAGAGTTCTATCCCAGGGCTATTCAACATTTTTATCGGGGACTTAGATGATGGGATGGAGGAAATCCTTGTCAAGTCTGCAGATGATACAAAACTGGGAGAGGTAGCTAACACATTGGAAGATACAAACAGAATTCAAAAGCACTTAGATAAGCTAACAACTGGCCAGAAGTTAATAAAATAAACCTGATTAGAGACAACTGCAATATTTTAAATTTAGACCACAAAACCCAAATGCACATTTATAGAATGGGGGTACATGGCTCAGCAGTACTACATGTGAAAAAGACCTTGTTGAACATGTTGAATATGAGCCAGCTGTATGATGCTGCCGCAAAGATAGTGAATACTTTTTAGCCAGCATTAATAGATGCATAGTTTCCAAGTTGACAGACATAATAGTCTCTATAACTTGTGTTGTTTAGACCTCACCTGGAGTACTGTGTTCTGTTCTGGGTGCCTCATTTTAATAAAAATGTAGACAAATTGGAATGGGTTCAAAGCAGGTCAGCAAGGGTGATAAGAGGTATGGAGAACAAAACTTACAAGAAGAGGTTGAAGGAGCTGGGCATGTTCAACTTGGCGGAGAGAAGACTGAGGGGTAACATGATTCCAGTATTTAACTACTTCAAGGGCTGTCACAAAAAGGGGAGTGTAGGTTTGTTCTCTGCTGCCCCAGAGAATAGGACCAATTCTAATGGTTACAGGAGGCTAGATTTTGATTGAAAATTAGAAAGAACCTCTTGATAATCAGAGCAGTTCAGCAGTGAGGCCAATTGCCTAGAGAGGTGTGGGATCACCTTCTCTGAATGTCTTCAGAAAGAGGATAGACAGCTCTATGATGCTTTAGTTGGAGTTTCTGCACTGAGCAGCTCCTGCACTGAGCAGAACTTGATGGCCCATGAGGCAACTGCATTTACTCTATGATTCTGTTTTTCTATCCTGAAACCGCCTTTGGAGTTTGAAAGGCTTTGGGGGAGCTGACCAAGGATCTTCTGAAAGGCAATTTAAATATATATATATATATATATATGTTTTCATATATACCTTCTTTGAAATGAACAGCTTGTATTCATAAATGGAGGATGGACTTTGAACAAATATGAAATAACCTTCATTAAGTTCATATGTCTGAAAAGTTTCCATACGGTATCTGCAGTCACGTGGACAACTTAGGCATCAGTCAAGCTGACAAGTCCCACTTTCAGGAAAGGGGTTCATGTGAATATGGCAATATTTATTTCAGGGACCACATACCCACAAATTGCCTCAGAGAAGTATTGTGCTTTCCATATGGTCACGCGGGCTCACAGGCTTGTTTATGAACATGATTTGTCTGTGGATCACACTGTGTGGAGCTTTGGAACGAATGAGGGACTGCATTTTCTCCTTTACTGAAAAAAAAATATGCAAGCCATTAATATGCAATGGAAGCATCTCCTCTGCCATGAGGCCCATCCTTCATTAATTTGCAAAGCCACAAAGATTTAATTAGACATTTTAGAATGCCACTTATACTGCAGGGCGTTCACATTGTCACAGTACATTTTGACTTGCTAATGTTATATAAGAATGACATTTAGTATCCCGTGAATCCTATTAAACAAAAAAAAGGTTAAGGAATCATTTTCAATGTATCAGCAGTACTATTTTCTCTTGGCTCTTGGACTAGGGTCTTAGTTAATAGGCTCAACTATATTGGAAGCCAATAGAAGGTTTCATTTTTTCAAGGGAAAGACTTGAAGTGAATATGACGCTTTCACATCCTTTTCTGTTCTGTTCAATTGAGCAGGACTCTTCTTGTTCAGCAATGCAATCCTATGCATGTTTGATCAGAGGTAAGCTCCACTGAATTCAGTGGGACTTGCTCCCATTTTAGTTTGTATAGACTTGCTGTCTTATATAGAGTCCTCTTGCACAAATGATTGTGCTTTCTCAGAAATTGTGTAAATGTAGTTGCCTTTCAGCCAATTGTTCTGCAAGCATATACAGCACCTTCCCTTTCAGTTTCTATTTGACAGATGGGAAGGTAATCAACCATTGTGCAACAGGTGGTCTGAAGGCTTGTTACTTTTTACACAATCAGTTTCATCACATCATGGAGCCAGTTACACTCTGGAATCCAGCCGAGCTATTGGTGTGTATAAAATAAAAGAGACTGGGATCTTGACTTGAGACTTTTTTTTTTTTTTTGGAAGAATAAAACAGACTGCAACAGGGCCAAAGGGGAGGGGGAATAAGGTCAAGAAACAATAAAACCTAGATTTCCTACTTTAGAATGAAGAAACTTTCATAGGCATTTCAGTAGGCATTTCAGCCAGCCAAATGGAACTATCTTACTCTAAAATATCTCATTGATGCATTGATGTTACTGTTGTTGTTGTTGTTGTTGTTGTTGTTGTTGTTATTGTTATTGTTATTACTCTAGATCAGTATTATTTATGCTACCATCAGAAATTTTAGGGGTTTTTTTGGCAGACATCATTCCCAGATTTGAAGAGCCTGGGACCTTCCCAATGCAATGCATATGCTCTTTTCGTGAGTTATTGTCCATCCATACTAGGCTTTGCCTTATTGAGATAATCTGAGTATTTTCCAGGACTGATACTTGAAACTCTATTTCCCATTCCTCAGGGCAGTCTCAAGCTATTTTGGCACCTTACGTGAAGTGTGATTTTGGTGCTTAAATGGGAATGAAATGACATAAAATTACTCCATTACGAATATTTGTTCAGTCAAAAGTAAGCCCAAATGATGTCATCGAAATGCTATACATATTGACTTAGAAGCTGAATTTCCAGGATTCATTTTCCCTACAAAAACACCCTATTTTGCAAGAAATAAGTAGCAATTAACCATTTTAAAAAAAATAACAGAAATTCATATTGTGTAGTAATGGTAGAATACAGAAAAAAAACAAACCAAAACAGTATTTCTGTTATTGTAGCAGTATTTCTGTTACTATGGTTCATTCCACTTCCATTCAGCTTGCCCTGCCCAATCCAAGAGAAGCTGATGGTTCAGAATCCTTTGACAGGGAACACAGGAAGATTCCCTCTTCACATCGAATACTTCCTTGTGCAATGCCGCAGCCAGAAGTTTAACAACAACTTTCTTGTACTGTTGCTGTTGTTCTTTTGCTTTTGCAGGCCTACCTACCTGCCTGTTCGCTGCTACTTCTGTTACTTCAAGCCATAGGCCCTTTCTGCACAGCATTTTCCATGCGAAAAGGCACCTGGAGCATCGCTTGATTGTGAGGAGCGATCTGCATGACGCACTCACAGTTGTGCGATGCTTCAGGGGCCGGCAGGCACCGATTGCGCACCTTTTCATTTTTGGCTAGAAGCCAAAAATGGTGCATGATTGCTCATTGCTCCCGGGCCCTGTGCCCATTTACCTGGCATGCGGAGCCTTCAGAGCCACGCCGATCACGCTTCCGGTCCCAAGCTGCACTGCAGAAGGAAGAGGTGGGGTTCTCGCACGAGCAGGCAGCTTGTGCAGAGCTGAAGGACCCCGGACGTGAGAGCCTCTCGCCAGAGGCTGCTCAAGCAATTCCTGCACCCCAGCGCCGGAAGAAGGTAAGGTGCAGAAAGGGCCATAGTGGTGGAGAATAGCTGAAATGATATATACACAAACACAACACCTCCTTGAATACTCACATACTACAGATGAAGAAAGGGAATGCAAGGCACATGCATGTGACAACAGTGCCCCCTGTAGACAATACCAACTCCCCCATCTACCCATAGTTGTGGTCCAGTGTTTTCCATTGTACCTTCCCATGAATTAAAACTAGATCATTAGATATCTCCTTAGCACCATACCTGTACATATATTCTTATATCACCTGTTTCAAAGGTCCTTCTGTCCTTACTCCTTCTGTCATCCAATGAAAAATCACTGTCGTTAATCTACTCCAAGGCTTCATCCAGAGCTGTTTATCACTATAAAAGTTGCAGTTGGGATGGCTGTTGACTATATTTAAATGGTAAAGCAAGACAGAAAGAAAAAAAGACAGAGAAAAATGAATGGAATGTTTCTGGATTTCTTTTAAAAAATAAACAATTCTTTTAAGATGCAAATAATAGTAACAAAGCAAATTTTATTGAATGAAGGTTATTCTTCTTATAACTAGTAAGAGGTGCGTAGGAAGCTGTTGCAGCAAAACCAAGAAAGAATCTTGTTAACACTTTAAAGAATAACAACTTTTATTTAAAGATCATGTGAACCTATAATGTAATCATTTAACCCTTTTAATAGCATCTTTGTCATTAATACCACACAGTGCAAGTGTCAGGGATTTTACTTGGAGAAACAATTAGGGCCCTTTCTGCACCTTAGCGGCATCCCACATGTCCTGGTGTCAGTCAGAGGACAGGATCAAAATTCAAAATGACCTGGACAGATTGGAGAGCTGGGCCAAGGCTAACAAAATGAAATTCAACAGAGAGAAGTGTAAGGTCCTATACTTAGGTAGAAAAAATGGAATGCAGAAATATAGGATGGGGGACACATGGTTGGATGGCAGTACGTGTGAAAGGGATCTAGAAGTCTTAATAGACCACAAGCTGAACATGAGTCAGCAGTGTGATGCGGCAGCCAAGAAAGCCAACGCAATTCTCGGCTGCATCAATAGGAGTATGGTGTCTAGATCGAGGGAGGTACTGGTACCGCTCTACTCTGCTTTGGTTAGACCTCATCTTGAATATTGTGTCCAGTTCTGGGCACCCCAATTCAAGAAGGACATGGTCAAGCTGGAGCAGGTCCAGAGGAGGGCGACCAAAATGGTGAGAGGCCTGGAAGCCAAGCCCTATGAGGACAGACTTAGAGAGCTGGGTATGTTCAGTCTGCAGAAGAGAAGGTTAAGAGGGGACATGATAGCTATGTTTAAATATTTGAAGGGATGCCATGTAGAGGAGGGAGAGGGCTTGTTTTCTGCCGCTCCAGAGACCAGGACAAGGAGGAATGGATTCCAGCTGCAGGAAAGGAGATTCCACCTGAACCTCAGGAAGAACTTCATGACAGTCAGGGTTGTCCGGCAGTGGAATATGCTGCCTCAGAGTGTAGTGGAGTCTCCTTCCTTGGAGGTTTTTAAGCAGAGGCTCGATGGCCATCTGTCAGGAGTGCTTTGAGGGTATTCCTGCATGGCAGGGGGTTGGACTGGATGGCCCGTGTGGTCTCTTCCAACTCTACATTTCTATGATTCTATGATTCTAGCAGTGCCTATGCCCGAATGTCCCGAATGCTCCCCTCCTCACCTGGCCAGCTGCCAACAGATGGTAGCACTCGGATCACACTCCTTCCTTCTGTAGTGCAGCCAGCCTCTTCCTATGCTTCACTGAGGAAGGAAGCTCCTTGATAGCATTTCCATCCTTTTTGCACAATCCCAACCAATGCAAATCATTGTGCAAAAGGGGCCTATTACCAGATTTTTTCTGGTCATAATATAATGCACTAGCATGATGGCTGGGGACGTGATAGGAGTAGGACTGTAGTGACATCGTGTGCTGGGATGCATCGCAGACCGACTTCAACATGTCCCCCTGCTGGGATGGGGCTGTAGTGTGGAAATGGCCTAGGCCTCTTTACAAATGGATAGTGTAATATAAGGAACAACAAAGCAGCAACTCCCATAGTGAACTATTTTTGGAACAACACCATTTTATAACAGAGCTTACATTTTTCAGCAATAGAGAAAATGAACTGTACTGAAAAGGGAATTCTGCTGAAGAAAAAAAAAAAAAGAATAGCGTGATCTTTAATTTTTTTTAAAAAAATGGTCCCTGTAGGCCTGAATAACAAAACTCGAGTAGCCCCTGCTCTTATTAAACCTTTCAGAGTATTCAGAAAGTCCAATTCCCATTAGCTCAGATTCATTTATGTGCCCTTGAATGTTATCTGCTTTTTCTAACCATAGGAAAAAAGATATAAATAAACTTCAGCCTTTATTCATAAGTTTTTATTTGGCAGTAAGCAGCATTTGAAATTATTGTTGAGAAATATCTGTAGTCTTGACTTTAAGTGGGCGTGTACAGGCTAAAACCAATGCACAGATATAGCAATGATTAACAATTAATGATATTAGGTATGTAATTATATTTTGTCCTTTTGTTGCTTTTCTCTCTCTCTCTCTCTTTTATCAATCTATCTGTAGCATCTGAAGAAAGCCTCAAAGCCTCAGAGTACCCACAGGGTGAAATGTGTCAGGTTGGGTTTTTTTTTTTTTTTTTTTAGCTTATAAAGGGAACCTGCAAACATATTGAGATGTGTTTCCCTTTTTCTCCTGGGAACCTTAAATCTAGGCATAAATCTGATGAAGTGATCTGAAGCCCATGAAAGCTTACATCAAATAAAACTTTTTAGTCTTTAAGGTGCCACAAGAAACATAGGTATTTGAAACTGTCTAAACTACAATTGTGTACATTATAAATGCTGAAAACTAGTAATAAAGTGTGAGAGGAGGGACCTGATGCAGATTTGGAGTAAAAAGTAAGCTAAATGTTCATTCTTTTCCTATTCATCTATGTCTGTCATCTACAGTTTTCCTCACTGAAGCGCAAGGTTTGCTAATGGTAACTTGCTTTATGCCACAATGGCATTTTCTTTACTATGGTATACCCAGAAAAGATATTGAAAGGAGATGAATGCTAATTTTTAGTGAAAGCTTTTAAAAATTTATAGTGCTCAGAATGATTCTAACACAAAAACTAAAATAACAGTAGAATAGAATAGAAAATGAAATAGAAAAACTATGCTTCACCTTCTGGAGAAAAAATGCTATTCTGGTGTTTGAATACATCTAAAGGCATTTGGGCAAACCAAACTTGCCTTCCTGTCAGTGAGCACCATTGACCTCAAAGGGGCTAACATATGTAGCTGTCTTGGATGTCACATTTCTTTCCGTTTTTAAACACACAGCATTCTTGATAGAGGTGGAAAGAATATTCAGCAATATTCATGTAATATTCATTTCCCAAGCATTAGAAAACTCTGATTAAAAGAATCCTGGACAAACAAGAATCTTAACAGTTCATGACTTATTCCTATCAAAAGCAGATTTCCTGCACAGAAAACATTTTTTCTGCAAAGAAAGCTACATTTCAGTGCCAAAAAAAAAAGAAAGAAAGAAAGAAGAAAGAAAGAAAGAAAGAAAGAAAGAAAGAAAGAAAGAAAGAAAGAAAGAAAGAAAGAAAATGAAGTCCTTTTCCCCACCAAACTAAGTCCCAAACAGTGGATACTATGCAGTTTTTGAAAACTTTCACATATCTGTGGATTTGTTCTTGCAAACTTAACGGTGAGCCTTCATTTAAGAAAAGTTTAAAATTATCTATGAAGCACTGAGTATATTTCGTATGAATAAATAAATAAATAAAAGACTGATATCTAAGCTAATTTTATATCCTCCCCCCACATTTTGACATATCAATAGAGCTGAGGTAGGATATTGATTATGTCAAGTTATACTGTGAAGGATTTAACTTCTTGAAATTTCACAAGTGTTTTTCGAATCTGGACTTCTACTGAAAAGACAGTTACAGGGTAATATTAGACAACACTTTAGGGCATTTTTGCACTACATTGTTATAGTACTATTATTCCACTTTGAACATCCTGTGGAATTCTGGGATTTGTAGTTTACTGAGGCTAAAGAGCTTTCTGGCTGAGAATTTTAAATGCCCCTCCATAAACTGCAAACCCCAGGATTCCATGTTGAAAGTGGAGTAATAGCACTATAAGAGTGTAGTGTGGAAATGGCCTTAGACATCTTAGAATATCTAGAAAATCATAATGAGAAACAGATGGTGCTTATTTTTTGGATACTGAAAGCACTTCAGTCGTCTGAACTGGGATTTTTTATTTGGAGTTTTAGAAAAGACGAATGTGGGTGATAATTTTATCACACGGGTTAAGGCTATTTATGATATCCAGAAAGCATGGATCACAGAGCATTTGCAGATGATTTAGAGATTATTTTAGGGAACCCTCTGGACAATATAGAATTGTTGTTGGAGAGACTAAGAGTATTTGGAGAATTGGTTGAATTTAAGATGAATAAGAAGACGGCAGTGATGTTAATGAAGACTATGAGAAAAGAGGAGCAAATACAACTGATCGATACAACTGATTGATAGTTTAGGTTTTCAAATTGAAAAAAGAAGTGAAGCATCTAGGTGTTACCATGACAAATTAGAACTCTATGTTACTGAAGAGTAACTTTGTTTCTACAAAAAACTTATATATCTTAGCAGTCAAATGACTGCTAAGATGGTCATCATCTGAACATAGCAATATTTCCAAATAAGACTTGGTATATTCAGACTGCTCAGCCATCTTATCTTCTTTAAATCTTACATATAACTGTCTGTATGAGAATCACTGTAAATTAATACTTTCCTCCTGTAATTGTAGTAATGTCTTCATCTTGTAAACTTGGTCTTTGTTCTCCAAAAAGTAATTATATAGCAACCATTTTTGATCAGGTCTCACTTCTTTCTGTAAAAGACTTCTTGTGGACAGATCCACCTCAGAGATTGTGGACATAATCTCAATTTATAATTATTCCAAATCTTCAATAGGGCATGTCTAATACAATGATTATTAAAAGGAACAATAAATTTAACTTTTCCATACCATAATTTTATGTGTCACCAAATCTTAAATCATGGTTTTCTAGATTCAAAACTTTGTTATCTTTCAACATAATTAATTTCTTAATCTATGTCATACCAGATGCAGCAAAATAAATTTTAAATTTGGCAAACCAAGGCCTCCTTATTCTTTTAAGTATTACATAACTTTATATTTCACTCTGAGAATTAAATATAAAATATTACAAGATGCAAAGTAAAGCCAGGGAGGTGGGAATATTGGATTTGAAATTGTATTTTTCTGATATGCTCTTTGGAGTGGCTGAAAGACTGGAATGTGCTCTTGGATAAGAGAGTGTTGGGTTTAGAAGGACATGAACTGAGGTATGGGTGGCATGGCTTTTTGTGCTATGATAATGATAAAAGGAAACCAGATTTTAAAGATCATTTTGTGAGACATTCTGTGTCAAAAGTATGGAATAGGTGAAAACCAAGGTTATGACCTGAGACACCTTTATGGGTTTCATTGAAAGAAGATTTTTATAGGAATGAGACAATTCAAAAGAAAATTGGGCAACTTATCAAGATATCCTAGAAGTCTACCAACAACCATGTAGAATCAATTCAAATGAACAATTATTATCAGAATGGATTAACTTTCAGTGATTCTTTTATATACAGAAACTAGAATAATTTAAAATGGAACAAAAGTTGTGACTTTTAACTGAGCAAATCAGAATTTGAGAACTAGTTATGCTTTGATGATGAACATTTGATCTGTAAGATGTATAAATTTCTTTTTAAATTAGAGTGTTAAAGACTGTATAATAAAGTGGGCACAAAATGCTGGACATAGTATACAGTTGGGACATTGGGAGAGAATGTGATTGAAGGGAATTAAATTTGCATTATGTTATGATCTTAAGGAGAACTTTTATAAGATGATGTGTCAATGGTATCTGATATCAGAAAAAATTGCCAAAATGCACAAAGAGATATCTAATGAATGTTGGAAATGAGATCAACAAGTGGGAACCTTTAAGGCCAAAAAGTGCTAGAGTCAAATGCACCCTATGTTACAAAAAATCTTGAAGGCTAAAGTTCAGTTAAAACCTGTATGTCAATATGTATATTTTTCTTTTATTGTCCTTCATTATCTTGGCTCTTTTCTTATTATCTTTGTTTTTGTTTCTGTATGTTTCATATTTGTTTCTTTTTCTTTGTATGTAGTTTGATTCTTCACTGTACTTAAAAATATTTAATTTTAAAAAAAGGTGTTTTTAAAGACTCCAGAAGTTGCCATTTACAATAGTTGTCTAAAGCCAGAACACAGTTTGATATCACAGTTCTTCCAGGCACCTTTCAAGGTTGCTAACTTAGACAACATATGTTGCTATGATATTCACATTTAGGGGTTTCAATCAGTCAATTTAGGGTAAATCTGTCATAAATGAAAATTCATTGACCTCATGATTAAGACTTTTTTCCCTATCACAGTGAAGGTTTCCTCAGAAGTACGTCCTTCTGTAATCAACATACATATTACACACATTTACTTTCTGATTATTAGTCACAAAATAAAGTATGCTAAATACCCAGTAGAAGACAATCACATGATTTGACAAACAGCCATCTTTCATCACTTGATGAGGCACTTCTAACTATATATATACTAAATGTATTATCTAGACTTAGCACTCCAAATGATCAGATTCTGAATGTTATCTTAGGGCACTGTTATAGTGCTCTTATTCCACTTTCAACATCCTTTGGAAATCCTGGGGTTTGTAGTTTACTGAGACCAAAAAGCTCTCTGGTTGAGAATTCTAAATACCCTTCCCTAAACTGCAAACCCCAGGATTCCATGGGATGTTGAAAATGGAATAATAGCACTATAACTCTGTAGTGCAGAAATGGTCTTGTTCTGTCCACACCAAAAAGAAAGAAATGAGACACAGACAATGGATAACTTGACAATTCCATACTTCACTAAAAAAGTAAGGAAGAGGTCCTCAACAAACTCAAGAATGCAAGTTATGGCTGAGACAATAGCCACCTATCGAAATCCTCAGATATGACTATAATCCATACGTGCTCACATGAGAGCTGTTCAGAAACCTCTGTTGGTTTGGAACAATTAAGCCAAGGTTGATAGGAAACAAGTATTAAAAACATGCAACACTAATGTTAAAATAATTTTACTGAGTCCCAATTTATGTCCTGTGTCATTTTAAAGTCCTAATTAAACCTTTTGAAGCTTTGCATGATTTGAAAACATCAAGCCAGAGGGACGACCTTATGTGTGTGTATTTGGTTCTTAGATATCAGTTGTGCCGTTCTTTTTATCTTAACAATGTCTAATTTGGTGATCCAGCTTAAGCTGTTATTAACTTTTCTAATAATTTTATTTCGCTCTTTGTAGTTTTTTAGATGGAAGCATTTCTCTTCTACGTATGATTTTTTTTACGATAGTTTAAGTGACATTGAATTGTTTGTGTATTTTGATCCAATGAGGGTTAAAAAAGTGATAAAGAAAAGTTGGTGAATGTTGGACCTGGAGCTATTAATTTATGAAAAACCAATAAATCCACTAAATGGTCTTATAGGTACCCTCACTACAGTGTAGCAGAGAAGAAGAAAAAATGTGCTTGTTGAGGGAAATCTTTCTTGTTTTCTTCTTTTCCCTTGGGAATTTGATGCTTCTAGCAACCCTTTCAATTCCACACCACCTTGGCTGCTTGTTTTTGAAAAGAACTTGATGTTAGGACTTACTGAGACACATGACATAATGTTTCTAGCTTAATTAAGCCATTAGGATTTTAGGGGGGGTTAAGCAGAAGGCAATTTGAATGTATAATTCAGACAGCCCGCCAACTTGCCTTGTGCCTTCTTCATTTGGCACTGGAACAGATTGCAAAGGAGGAAGACAGCTGTGATAACATCCTGCAGACTCTGCCAGAGCCAGCCTCTCATTTACATTTGGGGCTTTGGAGATGAATTAATGAGTTTGCCCTAGCCTGACACAGAAGAGCTCACTAAAGTAAGCTGTGCCCAAATTTGAGGGAAAAGACTTGACTCAAAGCTCAGGAAATGTCTTCTCAGATGAAACATCCATAGTCCTATGTTTAAGATATTGCCACCCATTTTCATTAACCCATTGGGAAACTCTGATGCAAATTTCAAGGCTATGTTGTGGAGCTGAATGCATGAAGCTGTGGGCCTCTTCAATGAGAGCAGGGCAGTTGAACTATGTTAGGGCTTGAGCAGATTGCTTTCCCTGCAAGGGACCTTTTTCCTTAACTTCTAAAAGACTGGAAGAAGACTGCTGCTGTTTGTCTCTCTGGACTTCTATGCTACACTTTAGGGTCACAAGACTACAATACAACTTCAAAGACTTTTCATTTAACCTGAATAGGTTTTCATGTTTCACTTCTGATTTGTCCTGCAACTCTGCCCATATAGACAGCGGTAGCTGGTGGCTTCCATGCCCTTGGGGAAGTGAATCTATTCTAAATAACAGTCCAAATTTGAAAGGAGTTATCCAAGGTGCCACATCTTATCACTATGACAGGTTCAGTTAAAGTTTGGACTAAAATCTGGAGTGGACTGTCCATTCCAGCGACATGGAAGCCATGAGCTATCACTGCTCATACACTTCAGGTGATTACTGTAAATCTCTTTCTGATGTTCTGTACTGTAACTTGTTTTAAAACATGGCATCTAAATAATATGGGATAGAGATTCATGGCTTTCTTTCAGAAAGCTAAGCAAGACACTGATATTCTGCAAGGCTGTAACTTCATATTATCATGGTTGGAGCATTTGTAGAAATATACAGAAATCAAATTTGAGTTAGAAATGTTGTTTTATTATTTTTTAAAAAAGAATGTGTTAAGTGTTGTTCATTATTGTTCTCATACTAACACATCATAATACATTCACCATTGCTTATTGCTTATTAGTAGTATATCACTTCCAATGTATGTATTTGCTTCCTTATTTTTACAAAACTCATTGTGAAAATAGCAAAAATTGCACCAAAATCTTCCAAATCCAGAATTTTAGAATCAATGAGTAAACATTTCTCATTTCATGAAGATATAATCACATTACCAGACAGGATTCTATTTTGAAAAGTAGCATTGTTATGCCTTCATTATCTTCCCTGTCTGAAATAACATATTACAAGTAACATCATAAATGCTTGCAATGCTTTGCTTCCAAGTTTTGAATAAAATTGCATGGGGAAGTTAACATGAATTGAAAGAACGGTTTTTCAGCTTACGGTATAATCTTTCTGCTTTTGGAAAAAAGTGAAGTGACTCATTTAATTCTTATCCCAATAGGAAGATCCATTTGCTTCACTGAAAATGAAAATGAAAAAAAAAAAGGTAACATTTTATAATGCACTGCTTTGTTTTCTTATATTAATTTTATGTTGCACATGCTCTGAAATCCAAATAAACTCATAAGGGTGATCTATACATATGTTAATAAAATAAACAAACAATAAACAATAAATAACCAATTACAAATACAAATAATAAATATATAAAAATTGTGTTTCCCACTATTGTCTGTCAAATTCTTTAAAGTGAAATGAAATATTCTTTTTTGATGAGTTACTGAACATCTATAGGATCATCATCAGGTCTTAAAGTCACTGTCTGCCTCCAGTTCATATGTCCAGGGCTGATTATAGAGATATATGCATAATTTCATCTGCCAGTAGTTCTGATACACTTCACCGTATGACTGAATTCAACAGCTTAGATAGGAGAGACAGAGAGAGAAAGTGAGAAAGAGAGAGGAAGAAAGAGGGAGAGAGGAAAGGAGAGGCAGAACCTGTCCATCTCACGTTCCTTTATATGCTTCAACATTTCTCTGAAAGAGTTGCATTGGAAGTGTGTGCTGTAGGGAATGTTGAGAGATAAGAGGTGAGGAGGGCTTAGATTTCAGTTGTCATCTCCTTCCCAAAATTAATGAATGCCAGAGGTTAGGATGGGTTCTTACACAGTCAGTATGAAATAGTCTCAAGGGGCCTGAAGGTGGTTTTGGAAGTCACTAAACTTGGAAAGAACAGCTCCAGCTGCTAGCTAGCAGAATAAAAACAGCAACACTTACATGAGTTTGAAAGGATTTTTTTTCCTTCCTCCCTCCTACTCTCAGCAAATAAAGATCTAAATGCATCTGAATCCATTATAAGAGGGATGTGACCTTATAATTAGAATAGAAGTAGATAAATGAGAACATTGCCCTAATGTAACACTTGGCAGCTGTGGCAGGTCCAGAGGCCAAATTTATGATCCCTGGATGCTCCAGTGCCATATAGACTGCAAAACTGCCCCAAAAATGAAAGGAGGAGGAGGAGGAGGAGGGGGAGGGGGAGAGAGAGGGGAGAGGGAGGGGGGAAGAAAACTAGAATTGGCCAGAATTTTTTTTTTCTGGTTTTGAAAAATGAACATTCCTACCTCCATGTTAAACAGGACAGCAACCCATTTAAAAGACTTCCAGGAGAAGCAATACATTTTTTCCCCTCCCTAATTAGTGAGCAAAAGGAAAGCCAGGGAGTCAAAGGCCATCATACCAACCTTGGTCCACATATAGTCCTAGGACTCCATTTTGCCCGCTCATTCCCCAAAGAAAAAGGGGAAACATTTAATTTAGTTTCTTAACCATTGGAAGGCCATTTCCACACTAGACTGTTAGGGACCCTGCCTAAACTGCGAACCCCAGGATTCCTTAGGATGTTGAAAGTGGAATAATAGCACTATAACAGTCTAGTGCAGAAATGGATGAAGTTGCTACTAAAACAACAATAAGAAAAAATATAATTAAGCCAAGATTAGACTACCCAATTCCCACACTGCAAGGCAGAGGGATCTTCTATACTGTAAAAGTGTGAACTTATTCACTGAATGCTTTACTGTTATTTGTTGTTGATTGCCATCAAGTTAGCTTGGACCTGTGATGACTCCTAATGGGAAACATCCAAGGTGCCCTGCCATCAACAGGACTGTTCAGGTCTTGCGAACTCAGGGCTAATTACAGCTGTCAGTCTCTAGTTTTGGTCTGGCGTTAACAATCCTCTTTGATACATCCAGGAATATGCATAAATTAAAGAGACCCTTTCCCTCCAAATATAGAAATGTTGCTCACACCTTCCTGACATGTTTCCATCTCATATATTAAATGTGTGCCTGTTTCTAAATTGCATCTTTTAATGGAGCTAAATTGTTGTGGTACAATTTTACATACACAAGCTAGAATTGGACTTTTGTCTAGAGAAGAGGCCCTTACACACACCACACAGATAACACTACAATTCCACTTGATTTTTCTGGCAGCATGGAATTCTGGGGTTTATAATTTAGGAACAGGTATTTAGCACTCCCTGAGAAACTACTCTAGTGCCTCCCCAGACTACAGGCTACAGGATTTCACAGGATCTAGCCATAGTAACTGGGCATAGCACTATAACCATCATTTGTGAAAGGACCTTTTATGTAGCAATAGCGATAGCAATAGCAGTTACACTTATGTACCGCTTATCAGTGCTAAGCACTCCCCGAGCAGCTTACAATGTGTTCAGCTAACTGCTGCCAACAAGCTGGGTACTCATTTTACCAATCTATGGAAGAATGGATGGCTGAGTCAACTTGGAGCCCTGCAGGATCAAACTCACAACATTGTGGCTGCAGTACCAGCATTTAACCACTGTGCCACCAGGGCTCACTTTGTGTTATGTACTTTGAGGAATTGTGGTGTGAACACCAGCTTTAGTGGCACATACTTTCTGCTTGGTGAACATTGTTTTATCTCCTCCTCTTCCTTCTCCTCCTCTCCAAGGGCCCTATTTGGCTGTTACTTCTGCTGCTTGTTTCAACATGCTAGAGAGGAGCAGAACTTCAGAGAGCTTCTCCAAAATCATGCATGACAGGTCACTTTGTGTTTGTCTGACCATGTATTTGCATGTAGAGTACAGACATCTGGACAAGGAAGGCCCAGGCATGTACAGTTACATGTTCAGGCCAGCTAGTGGGCAGTTCTGAGTTCAGATAGAATCCTACACATGTACAGTTGTAGTAGGATAGTCCCACCCTTCATCACTCTTTCCTTGTTGGCATGTAAAGATAAATAGCTTGAAAAACACCAGAAAAGGATTCTGTCAAATTAGACATGATGCAAAAGACCCATAATCAACAGCTCTTTCCTTTTTAGCAGGCTCATCAAGTTGTTAATATGATCACAGATTCAGGGATGCTGGAGCAAGGGTGTAGGGGAGCTCAAGCCCCTCTAAGACTGGGCTGGGAAGACAGACTCCCACTGGAATCATTAGGCCAAATTGGACCATCAAGACTTGTATGTAGTTTAACACAGCTTGGAATTATCAAACAGAAGTGTACTAAATGTTCATTATTTTGCTGTTGCTTTCATGGTACTCAGATTGTTGGGAGCTTCAGTTGGGTGATGACGATGACGACAACAATGATTAACATGATGATGACTTAATACACTATATTCTGAGATTCCATTGTTTTGTAAAACCATATCTACAAGTATTCAAAATTATAGCATCCTGTCTGCCAATGCTGAGCCCATCACCATCTTAGCAACAGTTTCAGGATCCCTGCACAGAGGCAGAACCAAGCAGCAGGGATTGATGAGCATATTTCCAGGGACCCATTCATGCTACACAGTCATACTGGTGTGATTCAGTTTAACTACCATAGTTCGATCTTGTGGAATTCTCAGATTGGAAGTTTAGGGGGAGGTATTTATAATTCTCAGAGAGTTCTAGTGCCTCCCCAAACTACAAACCTCAGGATTCCACAGGATGGAACTATGGCAGTAACAGTGGAATAACAGTGCTATAATTGCATAGTGTCAATGGACCCTAATGTATTCTCTGAGATGAGAATGGTAGGTACTAAAGAGTGTGTTGTGATCGTGCCAAAGAGTTTCTTTCCTAAGGGGCTGTGTAAACTATGGAACTCTTTTCTCAGAAATGTAGAACTGACACCACCATTATTATCTTTTAGGTGCCAAAGAAAATATGATCTATTTTCTTCATGTTTGCTCTTCAGTATTATTGCATTCTTGTTAGCAGTTACTGCTTCTTACTTGCTGTTTATCTTCTGCTTTAATTTGATCTGGCATTTTGTTTTGTTTAAAACATATTAGTCTGTAAGTCCTTTCTGTAGCAAGACAGGTATAAATGCTTTAAAATAAATACACAGATGAATTAAAAATAGTGTTCACTGAGTCTCTCTTAGCCTTTCTGCCAATCAAAATCATACTCGTGCCCTCTAAGAGCATGCTCAGGGAACTGAATGCTGAAGGGAAGGGTGACAGCAAGTAAAACAAATGGAAGTTATCAACCAGATGTGGGCCCTTTTCGCACGGCATTTGCCATGAGAAAGGGCACCTGGAGCATTGCGCAATTTTGAGGAGCGATTTGCACGATGCACTCACAATCGCACAATGCTCCAGGGTAGGGCAGGCGCTGCTTGCACACTTTTTCATTTTTGGCTTTCAGTCAAAAATGGTGCACTTTCTTGCATTGCTCCAGGGCCCCATGTGCACTTGCCATGCATGCAGAACCTCCGGAGCCGCCCCAGTCTCGCTTCCTGCCCCAGCGCAGCCTGGGAAACTCCCAGGCTCTGCTGTGGAAGGAACAGGTGGGGCTCTTGCGTTGCCTGCTCAGAAGCAGGCAGCTCGTGTGGAGCTGAAGCAGTGGGGACACGAGAGCCTCTCGCTGGAGGCTGCTCGCACGATCCCCGCACCCCAGCACCGAAAAAAAGTAAGGTGCAGAAAGAACCATGGTCAAGTTACTTTCTGGAATAATGACTCCCTGTGTGGCCACTGGCTGTACTGTCTAAAGACTCTAGGAATTGCAGTCCAAAAGAAAGCTGTGGTATCAAAATGTTTTAGTGAAGCCCTGATGTTTGCAGAAGGAGAAAAAATCTTTAAAATATAATGCCTCCCTCAAACAAAGAAACAGCCCCATAAGTGACGTTGAGGAGCTGTGGGATGTTGAGTGCCAAATGGAAAACACAATTGAAGTGCAAAGGATAGTGAAGAGACTGAATTGTCCTGCTTCAGTATCTTACAGTATATAACAAGTGAGTAAAGTGTAACCCTCCACATACAGCTGAACTACAACTTCTATCAGCCCTTGTCCATATTGCCAGTCCTGGAGAAGGATGGGAGCTGAAGTTCAGCAATACCTAAAGGGCCACACTTTACATAGTCTTGGGTCCTTTTCGCACTGCATTTTTGATGCAAAAGGGCCCATTGAGCATCGCGCACATGTGAGGAGCCGTCCATATGATGCACTCACATTTGTGTGATGTTCCAGAGCCTGGCAGGGACTGCGCATGCACTTTTTCATTTTCAGCTTTAAGCCAAATATGGTGCATGATTGTGCATCGCTCCAGGGCCCCGTGCTCACTTACCTTGCGTGCGGAGCCTCGGAAGCAGGTCTGGTTGCGCTTCCTGTCCAGTGCAGCCTGGGAAGGTCCCAGGCTCCACTGCGAAAGGAAGAGGTGGGGCTCTCGCGCAAACGGGCGGCAGCTGCAGAGCTGAAGGAACCAGAACGCGAGAGCCTCTTGCTGGAGGCTACTTGCACAAGCCCCGAACCCCAGCACCGCGAAAAGGTAAGATGCGAAAAGGGTCTTGGTACAGCATCTCTCATTTATTGTTACTCGCATCCCAGTATTGCTCACTAAATTTCCATATTCTCACCTTTAAGAGTTTGGTTACAAATGCACGTTTTAGTAGTTGTCTTTAGAATTCCCCAAAGAAACTCTTGACAGCAGATTTTAGTTTTAACACTCTACACTAAAGCCTTTTTTAAAAAAATGTTTACTGGTAACAAGAATAAAGACTGTATCTGTAGAAAAAACCAGAATTCTTGTGAAGGAAATTAAAATATCCTACTGAGGAATGCAAGCAGTATATGACGTTCCTGATAAATGCAACACACCAGGGGAAAGAACAAGCAGGGTTTTGAAGGTTTCCAATGACATTTTGATTGCAAGGGAATTGTACATTTTGTGGCATTTTTTGTTATGTCTTTGTATCTATGAGTTTTATTTTCTTAATAACCAAGTTACAGGTGCTGCAATGAATCTCCTCCGTGGCCTCTGTAGAACTGTTTGTCTGCTGATACACTCATCTGCATGCTGTACATAACCCATGCTTGTCCTTCTGAATGATCTGTCACAGAAATATGAGTCTAGCTCTTGACAAGAACGGGAAAGCATGGAGTTTTGTCTGAGCATGTGTTTAAATGCAAGCTGTTGGCAAGCCGATTCTGAAGGCAATTAAAAAAAAACAATTTAAGGCAGAAAATCAGTGATTAATTGGCTATTCATCTGACTGCTTCTCTATTCTCACCAACAGTGTAAGTGAAGATTATCTACTAAGAGAGTTATGCAACTTAAAACTTGTGACATTTTCACATGGGAAAAAATGGAATTTGGGCTAGGTTTTTTTGTACTGTTTTTGAATCTTTGGAAACTTCTAGTGGCTGTGGCAAAATCATACTTTCACTGCATCAGATGGTTATTCATTAAAATAGTGGGTACTATTATTAGTATTAGTATCAGTATTATACCATCACTGTACATGGCTTTTTACAAAAGAAAAAAAAAGTGAAAAAACCTAGTTCCCTCTCCTGAGGCTTACAATTTAATTAAGACATGACACAAAAGGATGGCAATGTTGGGGGGGGGATTAAGACGAGCAGATACTGCCTCTTCTTTGCTCCCTCCAAGGCCAGGGCAGTGGCAGCTGAAACAAAGAGCAGGGCCTTTCATCTTCTTCTGGGACTAGGCATGATGGAGTTGTTTCTACCTCTTCTTCTCTCCCTCTGAGGCCAGGACAGTGCCAGTAAGGATGGATGGAGGGACTTTTATCTGCTTCTCAGCCAAGGAATGATGAAACTGTCTCTTCTTCTTTCCCTCTGCAGTCAGCGGACTACACCTGGATGCAGTCTCTGCATTCACATGAAAGTATGAGAAGGGATAACAAGATAACTCCCAGTTGAACATCTTAGATTTCAAGTTCAACTCTATTTTTTAAAAATATTCATATTGTTATAATATTTTGTCAAGCCCACTCCCACTTATGGTGACCATATCCCAGGGTTTTCTTTTCATGCGTTATATCAAAGGATTTGCCATTGCCTTTCTCTGAGGCTTAGAGACTGTGGTCATTTCTGCACTACACTGTTATAGTGCTATTATTCCACTTTCAACATCTTGTGGAATTCTGGGCTTTATAGTTTACTGAGGCCAAAGAGCTCCCTGGCTGAGAATTCTAAATGTTCCTGCATAAGCTGCAAGTCCCAGGATTCTATAGAATGTTAAAAGTGGAGTAATAGGACTATATAACAGTGCAGTGTGGAAATGGCCTTTGACTTGCCCAAGGGTCACTCAATATGTTACCAAGACTGAGTGGGGATTCAGACCCTGATCTCTCAAAATGCTAGACCAGCCCTCAAACTATTATACCATACTGGCACTTCATAGAGTTAGCAAAATACATTTCAGGTTATCCTGGTAGCCCAGCTATTAGCCTTCCCATTCAAAGTGGAAGTATACTTTAGAAACTCTAATAATCAGGAGTGGAGTGCCATACCAATATGGAACTTTTCTTCTATATTCAATTCTGCCAAACTAGGGATAAATTAGTGAGAATATTAAAAAAAAAAACACACATTTGGTTCAAAAATTTTTGTTGAATGTCAAGAAACCCTGATGAGAAAAATCCTGGAGCGATGAGAATGTTCACAAATTTGGGAGTTATTCAGTACAAAATTCACACACCTTTGCATAGGATACAACATTTTCATTTGCATTTCTTTCCTTCGCAGAAAATGTTGTTTTCTGTGCAAAACAGCCACATGCAAATTTTGTGCAGAATAACTCCTGAACCATGAATAGCCTTCAAAAAACTGTGGTTTTCAAGGACTTTCTCACTGTGGGAGGAAAATTGCTAAAATTACTAATTGCTTCTTTTGAGAAGAAAAATAATGAAGACTTATATTCTTAGCCCAAACATGAGAGTAGAAATCTCTATTTTCATTTCATATAATGTAAACAAAATAGTTAAAATTAACCTTTCCCAACCTGAAGCCCTCCAGATGTACTGGACAACAACTGGCATATTGACAAGGGACAAGAAGAGTTGAAATCTGGCACGCTTGGAGAACAACAGTTTGGGTGAGCCTTTGTAAGGGTACATGTTGTATACATCTGGCAAACTGTGCATAATGTCACCCAGTTGGTAGACAGCAGCTTCCTCAGCTAGCTTTGAGAGTTACGCTGATCTGTTGATTGCCCTTAGGTAATGGAGAAATATTGGCTCTTACTAGTCTTCCACATTTCTGTTTTATATGATATTTGTTTATCTATTTATTAGAAATGTAACTGAAAGTCTGCTTTCTCCTAACAAACCTGTACAACAATTAAAATTTTTCTCACAGGCCTGTCTCCTTGTGTGAGATAGATGAGGGTCAACCAAAGAGTCTTTTCTTTAGGTCCTATATTGGGAGAAAAGTGGGATATAAATCACATAAATGATTAGTTAAACATATTCTATGAGGGTGAATGCCAACCGGAAAGAAAATCTTTTCTGTCCTTCATAGATATGCTCACTAGTACCGTCCTCATTTCTGAGATACTTAGATATTCTTGTTTCAGCCATTATTGATATTAAACATGGGAGAGAGGCTAACTTCGTCCCCATGAATCTATTTCCATCACTCTGCTTATCTGGAGAGCAGCTTAAAGAAACACTTCTGTCCATGGAGAATCTTCCTATTTAAAGGAGATTGTTCTTTTCAGAAAATTGCTCTCCACTAGAAAGGATTGTTATAAGGGGAAAGAGAGAAACATGCGTCAATTTGTTCTTTCATGTTTATTTTACATGGATTGATGGCACCTGAATAGGGCATATGCAACATCCACAATATTCTCCTATTCCCATAATGACGGTTTTCCGTATTTGACCCTTTTGAGGGAAAATCTGGTGCTTTGTTACCTGGGAGGAAACTAATTAAACTGAGGGCAGAAGGAGGAATAGATTTCTGCAGAAATACTACGTTAACAGCACAGATTGGATCACAGAGCTGGTAAAGATTCCATGGGCTGTCTAGTCCCAACCTCTACCATGCAATAATTCTCCGGTAAAGCACTCCTGGGAGGTGGCCACTTAAACTTTGTTTAAAAACCTCTAATGAGGGATAGAATCATAGAATCATAGATTTGGAAGAGACCAAAGGGGCCATCCAGTCCAACCTTCTGCTATGCAGGAACACACATCAAAGCATTCCCAACAGATGGCCATCCAGCCTCTGCTTAAAAACCTCCAAACAAGGAGACTCCAGCACACTGAGGCAGCATATTCCACTGCCAGACAGCTCTGACCATCAGGAAGTTCTTCCTGAGATTCAGGTGGAATCTCCTTTCCTGCAACTTGAATCCACTGCCCTTGTCCTAGTCTTTGGAGCAGCAGAAAACAAGCCCGCTCCCTCCTCAACATGACATCCCTTCAAATATTTAAACATGGTTATTATGTTCTCTCTTAACCTTCTCTCCCACAGGCTAAATATACTGCACTCCCTAAGCCGGTGCTCATAGGGCATGGCTTCCAGACCCTTCACTATTTTGGTCGCCCTCCTCTGGGCATGTTCCAGCTTGTCAATATCCTTCTTGAATTGAGGTGCCCAGAACTGGACACAGTATTCCAAATGAAGTCTAACCAAAGCAGAATAAAGTGGTACCATTACCTCCCTTGATCTAGACACCATACGCCTATTGATGCAACCAAGAATCACATTGGCTTTCTTGGCTGCCACATCACACTGCTGACTCATGTTCAACTTGTGATCTACCAAGACTCCTAGATCCCTTTCACACATACTGTTATCCAGCCACGTGTCTCCCATCCTATATTTGTGCATTCCATTTTTTCTGTCTAAGTGCAGGACCTTACATTTCTCTCTGTTGAATTTTGTTAGCTTTGGCCCAGCTCTCCAATCTGTCAAGGTCACTTTGAATTTTGATCCTGTCCTCTGGCGTATTAGCAAACCTATCCAATTTGGTGTCATTTGATGAGGTAGTCTGTGTCAGGTCTTATTATCAGGATGTTTTTCCTAATGTTTTGTGGGAATCTGTATTGTAATTTGAATGCATTGGTTATACCTGGATATAAGCCCCACTGAACTTAATAAAGCTTACTTCTGAATAGGCACATGTAAGATTGCATTTTAGCTGCTGCCCTTTGTCTTTCTTTCTCTAGTTCTTTCATTTCATTATGCTGCTTTGTTTATTTTACACTACTTTCATTATATTCTAAGACAGTATTATGGCAATCTGACTTGAGGCCACTGTGGCAAAAAGGAGAGTGTATGTTCTTTAAATAAATAATTGAAAGAAACAAACACATGATTATAGCTTAATCTCCATATATATAGCACAGTTGCATCAAGGGAATTTTCCTTTTCTTTTTGTCACTTTATTCCATTAGTTCTTTAAAGATGAGGTCATTTCATTTCATTCACACATGGTTAATAGGAACATTTTTTTCCTTTTATAACTAACAGCATATTGTAACCTGAAGTAGGTCTGCATAGTAAGAATGAATAATCAGCATTTTGTATTTCTGTTTGATGCATAACCTCCATGAAATTCTATTCTACCACTTTATTATGTTGTGGAGGTGATCCTGGCCTGCAAGTAGAGCATATACATGGCAGATTTAACCAGTCTTGGAAGGTTAAAATACAATCCCAGGGGCAGATTGCATGTCTATCCTTTTGGGGGACTGGACAGCCCCTCCCGAAACTGCAAACCCCAGGATTCCATAGGATGTTGAAAGTGGAATCATAGCGCTATTAACAGTCTAGTGCAGAAATGGCCTGAGTGGAAAATTTCCAGTCTGTACCAGCAGAGACACTGAAATCAGAAACAGCTGAGGTATTCAGAGATATCACAGTTCTAGACTTACCCAGGGCCATATAAGTGAGAGCATATAATGTATATGAGGGACCAAATCTTGTTTCAATCACTACGATTACTTAATTAATAAAGAGGTTGAAATTACATTCAATACTTACACTATGTTATATTACTTCACATGAGTGATCATGTCAATACATGTACAGTAAACAAGATTTCAGAGCTGAAGACCCGAACTCTTCCAGCTTTCTCTCTCTCTCTCTCTCTCTCTCTCTCTCTCTCTCTCTCTCTGTGTGTATTTGTGTGTGTGTGTGTGTGTGTGTGTGTAACTCTGATGGCAGACCAATGAAATAAGCTGGGTTACACATTGTAAAATTTCTTCAAATAAACACATTAGACTCATTAAATTTTAATATCTTTATTCCAGGATTTATGCAAATAATAACAAATGGAAACATATATATACAAAAGAAGACTAAATGTAGATACACTCACATTGTAATTACAACCCACAGATTAGTTAGAATGTTCTCACACAAAATTAATTTATATTCATATAATGAATAGATGTCTACCTTTGGGGAAGTCTTTTATAGGGCATCACAAGTATGTACAAATTCTATTAATGAGGCAAATGAATCATCATGAACTTTCTCTCATAGCACTATAATCTGCAAATCTAAACTGAAGATAAGGATCATGCAACCCTCCAGAAGTTGTTGGACTGAAACTCTCAGAAGACCTACCCAGCAGAGTTAATGGTGGGAATTATAGATAACCATCAGCTGCATGGTTCCCAGCTCTATCTAAACCAAGTGGACTGAAGTTTGCATTGGGTTTACTCTGACACTTTATATATGCCACATAGCGATGGAAAGAATATTTAAAAATATTCAGAAAAATGGTTAAAAATGCTTTTTTTTTTGAGTGTTGAGAAATCCTGACAAAAAATTATCTTATACTAACAAGAATCTTCATAGTTCAGAACTTATTCTGCATAAAATATACTTGTGACTGTTCTGTGCAGAAAACAGCATTTTATACACAGAAAGTAACATGTCTGAACAGAAATATTATGTCTTGTACAGAAAATGCTGTAATTGGCTATTTATTCTGTACAAAATTTTGATGTGGTTGATTTGTATAGAAAACAACATTTTCAGCACAAGGAAGCACTTTATGACACTTTCTGTGAAAAACAACCAAGTGCATACTTTTTTCAAAACAAGTCAGAAATTGCAAATAGACTTTGAAAACTGCATAATTTTTAAACAGTTTCTCACAGCAGGAAGAAAATTGTTAAATTTACTCTTTGCTCCTTTCAAAAAGCAACTTACTGAAGAATTACGTTCCTAATGCTGTACAACTGGACACAATATCCATCTCGCACAGACACTGTTATTTCAGATAACAGCTATTGTCATGTAATACTCATCATCTTGCTTCTGACTTAAATGTGTGTGTAACTGCTGCTTTGCTGTTGTTGTGTGCTTTCAAGTCATTTCTGACTTATGGCAACCTAAGGCAAAACTGTCACATGGTTTTCTTGGCAGAATTTATTCAGACAGCATTTGCCCAGCCTTCTGAGGCTGAGAGATAACCCACTGGGGTTCCACTGCTGATGGTCTCCTAGTGTCTTAATCCAGAACACAATCTACTCTCACTCTCTAAAATGCAGCTTACAGATGCATAATTGTTATAGCACTATGCATGCCCACATTTGGCATGGCTTAATTAGCAAAATATTATTTAATTGGCACTGTATTAATTGGCGTTGATATAAATGATACTTGAGGTGATGCAAAGGTCATGCTGGAAGGGTCAAATTACTAACTGTATATGTGAAATTGCAAGGCAGGTCAGCCACACCCACCTCTTAGACAGGCACTGAATCATTGTCAGGCTAATAGTTTAGCTGCTTCTGAGACAATAGGCTTATGCTAATGAGCTGGACCTCTCAGAGTTAAATGGGGAAATGCCCTCCAAATTGTTAGTCTTAACCCTGACCCCAAACACCTGGATGTTTCCCTATTGTTTACCCACCTCTCCATAATACTTGGCTATTATGAGAGCCATTACCCTTTTGTCACCTAAACACTAAGACCATTACGTCTGTCCAGACTTTATTACTGGTATTGCAACTCCCATTGTCTGCTTGACTGGGAGAGCGATTCACACCCATACTTGCAGGATATTTTTCGGGTGTAAGTATCTCTGATTTCAGGCTGTCCACTGTAATCTCTCACCATTCTGAATGCCACTCTGTCTGTCCAATTCCCATATAAGAACTGTCCTTAGGTGCCTACCTAAGCCATATCGCCACTCCTCTTTGCTAGTCTCCAGACCAGTAAATATCCCCAAATCCCTCAACGTCTTCTATCCCAACTTTCCTCCCTTTCTTCAGTTAGTCCTTGTGTGAATGTGGGAATGTTTGAGGTTTTGTGTGCTTGTGTGAGTCTTGTTAATAAAACACATTTTTAATCTACAGTTTAACTCTCTGGCTTGTTCTTTCTGTGCAACCCTGTAAATATTGGTAGAAAAGATCTTGTTAGGTTATCCTTCTCTCTCAAATTTCAGTTAATGATTTCCTACTTTTGAATGGAGGTACTGGCATCACTGGGGAGCCCTTGTGGCACTCAGATTTTGGAGTAACATAAATCCTATTTTGAATGAGACACAGAAAGCTATTCAGTTGCTTTTGTATTCCATCCCTGAACCTCCCATGCCCAGAAATTATCAAGCCCTGGAAAAGCCCCTGTTGATGTTGTGTGCCAGTGGAGAGGGCAGTTGGGAGGGGAGGAAGCTTTTCAGACCATGGGGCTCTAGCTGCTCTGAGATCTTGAGGGAATGGAGAGCACATAAACTCCATTCAAGAACACACCTTCATTTCTTGCCTCCTCCCCCAACTGAGCTGATACCAGATGGTTCTCCGTGGTCTGAATTTCCTTCCCTTGCCTCACTTCTCTACTGATGACAGTATCAGGAGCCCCTTTTGAGCTTGGCAGCTGCTGTGAGATGGCAGGACAAGGAACTGGGTGTGCAAAGCTAGATGCCAATGTGGGATCTCAGCTGAAGTCTTAAGTCATTTTTTATAAGAGAGGGAAGGGGAAAGGAACGTTTTGCCACCTTTAAGAATAACCAGTTTATTTCAGCATAAGCCATACAACAGGAAACATTATCTCATCTTACACAAGTAGTTATTTCAAATAGTTGCTGTTGTTACATTTTGTTTTAAGTTATTTTTTGAGAAAGAGGAAGATAAAAGGAGTTATTTGGCATCTTTAAGTCTGTTTATTTTATTCCAGCATAAGCTTTTAAGGACTACTGCCTACATCTTCACAGATGCTATCAGAAGAAGGGCTAAAATTAGGCCTTAGGCTACAATTAGCTAGCCTTACAGTTGCCAAAAGACTCCTTTTGCCTTCATTTTTAAAATACTGAGACAAAGTAGCACACCTTTTTTTTTTTTTTTTTGAGAATTATTGTAAGAGAAACTCACATCTCACATAAAGTACTGTCTTATGCCTTATCTTATGCATTGTTCCCTAATTGTCTATCTCCATGTTGAATTGTCATTCTCCTCTGTGTGAGTGTCAGAGGCACAATAACAATATTTTGTTTCAAAGGCTTTTAAAAAGTCATTTCAGTTAGGAGTAGGTTCTTATTTCTGAAGGAAAAAAATGTGTGATTGACATGAAAATCTTTACTCTTCCACAAAACATAGATTAAGATATAAACAATCTCTTTATTTTGTATCCTGTATTCATAATACATTTTGATTCCTTTAGTGCAACTTGGGCCATAATTTTGACAACTTTCCTCCTTTTTTTAGGGAAAATTGAACATTTCTGCCTAATGTCACAGTTCTCTTTGGTAACAAGGAGATTGCTTTGGTGAGATCTGAAGGGTATGCCTGCTTTTGCAACCAGCACATACTACAGTGACTTTCAAGACAGCTATGACATTTCAGCAATATTTAAACCTTTAATATTGTGTTAATTTTTTTTTCAAACTGGTGGCAGCTCTGGTGTTCTATGAGGTACAATATGATATAAATCAAAGTCCTCCTCTCTGGTTGAAGAGCAGTAGGGCTGCCACATTTCAGGGCCTGGTCTTAATCACCAGTTCTCAAGGCAAGGGGGAAGAATCTCAGGATGAGAGTACATTGGATAAATTTACATGTGAACATATATTTTTCTCATTTGTTAGACTTGATGGTTTCTATTTGAGTGGTTGTAGTCTGTGCAACTGTGGTTGATGCTTTAATTTTTTCATGCTTAATGACATCACCAGGGCGTACCACTTGTGACATCACAAGAGAGCATCTCCTGATCACAGGTTTTGGGCCTGGTATCTCAAGATCTTGAATAGTCAGCCCTAAACAGAAAGGATAAAAATGTACCCAACATACTGTGCCTTATGCATCTTTATAACAGATTTCCTGTTCTTAAAATCACATCCAAAAACATTATCAAAGCAAACATGGGGACTTATTGTTTAAAAGGTATCATTAGCCAGTCTTTCTATGCAGTTGTTTAGTTGCCTGCTGTATTGTGATTATACTTTGCCAACATCCAGTGCTTCCATTTCTCCTGAAAGATAAAAGAGCTGATGTGATGATGAATAGCACTAACAAGAAACTACAATGAAGCAAGCTTGGGAACATCAGTCACACAGTGACTCCAAATTACATAAAACTAAGAGGTAAGCGATTTAACCTACAGCAACAACAAAAAGTCTTGAAGGATTGGGGTGGGGGAAGAGGAGATAGATAGCCTGATAGTCAAGGCAGCGTAAGTACTTACATCCTGAGGTTTTTTTTTTCTTCTTTACTTTCTTTAAAAAAAAATCTAACAAACATTAACTTTCATGTGCTATGAGATTCAGTGGGGAACATTTAATTGGATGAGGCTTCCAGAGAGGTAGAGAACAATTTATTAATGGAAATTGTTTCCTCACAGACATGCTGTGTGTAGGAGATATTATATTAGATCAAAGGCAGGAGGTAAAACAAAGTTGAGCTGGGTTGCTTTTCAGTAAGCCTGTTTGGTGACATGAAACCCAAAGAATTCAAATACTGCTTTTTGTCTAAAGGTTCCTCTCATCCTCATTTACTGTAAACATTTTGAGGGATCTGAACACTTTGGAAAATGACATTTAGCATTCAGAATGAAACCTTTCTTTCCAGCAAGGCCTGTTGCCAGTGACAACATCTGGGTTAATAAAAGACCTTGTTAATTAAAGTAATTATGGTGAAAGGTCTTTGTCCTCTGTATAAAGACAGAATCAAAAGCAGAGTTATGTAAGCTTTGCAAAAATGCTAGTTTTGGGACTATCGTTCTTCTCCTAAGTAAATCTTATTTTGTCCTTGGTAGCAGCTGTCCTGTCATTAGGAAGAAAGAGACTACCTTATCCTAGATATTTGTTTTGTTATTATTCCATTTTTACTTCCATAGATGGAGAGAGGTGTTTATGGGATTTCTGGATCGTCTGCCAAAATAACTGGGCTGGTTACAGAGACACAGAGACCAGACTCAGAATTATGGATTAAATGTCACAGCCACAATTTTATAACATAGAATGCAAATTACATCACCAACAAACTTGGTAACCAATGGGAAGAAAGCAGGGAGGACACAGAGCTCTGGGCATTCCAGATCAATACCTGCCCAAGCAGGGCAGGAAACAGCTGGGATCTGGTAAATATCTGGCAATGCTTGCTAAAATTTGCCAATCTGTGGGGTGAACAGAACAGCCTATGAGAGGTTAGCCAATCTGCAGATGACCAAACCTGCAGATTAGTTTCTGCCACCAGCTGTCCTGATGCCCCAGGATTTTAATGGAGTCCAGCATCCCCTCCCCTCCCCTCCCCTCCCCTTTTCTTTCTTTCTTTTGTGTTTTTTTTTAAATTTTCACCTATCTATTATAAACAAGATAGAACCAAATAACAATAGAGTTCTACTGAGGTGGCTGTCCATGTCCACACCCAAATCCACCTCTAAACTGAAATTCAGTAGCTGCCCCAGCACCAGCTTCTGCCTTCTTGTCAGCACCAGATAGAGCAGTGCTATATCTATATGTGGCTCTGTCAGCTTCTCCTCGTGTGAGACAAGCAAGATGCTCACCCTCCAAGCCTTTGGGCCAAGGTCTGCCAGTCTCAGGAAGGCTGAGGCACAAGGTGGCAGGCACAATTTTAGGTGGCAAATGAAGATAATCCCACAGGTATTGGATGCCTTCATTGGTCAAATGCCAGTAGAAATGCCTCCAAGCAAACTGCTCCTTCACATAGCCATGAGATTTTGGGGACTACATTGCTTTCACGACATGGAGGTTGGGCACATTTTTATCTGCCAGCTTCTCCCCTTTTCCATATCCACCACAGGAAGGAGCTAGCCTTGCTTGTTACTCCTTTCTTCTAGCCCTAGAAGCTAGCCCTTCCAATCATTTGAATTTAGTGTTGGAATTCATGAGACAGGTTCTCCAAATACAAGTCATCCTTCTGGGGAGAGATGTATGCTGCCAGCACTACACAGGTGTACTAAGTTTGCACATAAACCTGGGCGGTAAATGAGGGCACCATCTATTCAACCTAGATTGGAAATGATGTAATGATTGACATGGTGCTGGTGACTGTTGCATCACCACCCAAATATGTGGCCAATTGATTGCTAGTCTGAACCCTAACATAGGTCTTGAAAGCACTGGAGCACCATTGCCCTACCCTCTGAATGTGAAAACTGGAAAGTTCTGCTCCACAGCTGCTGTAGCAGTATATAGCAGTATGTGTGCAGAATGAATGGGTAGAAAATTAGTAAGGCAAGAGCCTAATTACTAAGATGACTTGTCTTGAGACAGAGCCAAACTGATACTAGGCAAGCCAGACACATATAAACAATGCCCCAGGTATTGTGGATGCACTGACAAATAGTACCTTATAGCCTAGACTGGACAAATCTAATAAGCTGGAACCTCCATAAAGAAATGAGCTGTCCTTGCCTAGCTGGTCTGTCTTGACCACATAAAGTGAAGATGCAATTCATCCTACTGCTACTGTCAGATATCAGGATCTAAGAAGAAATTCATGAGTCCACATGGTAAAAGGCCATGGGACTCTCCATTCTAAATCGTACAACCTCAGGCGAGAAAGACAGACAACTGAGAGGACATGAAGAAAGAAGGAGAGCACAGTTTCTGATATGGAGAAATGCTCATTTCAGGGAAGTAAGTGGTTTGCCTCACCCAGCTGTAAGGCCCCGCTTTGGGGGTCCCCAATATCAGTATGGTTTGGATGGGCACCATACCTAATTGGCATCATATGTAATTGGCAACACATTTTATTGACTCTGATATCAAATTCAAGCCTGAAAGGTGACAGAGAGGTCAAACCAAGCGAGGGAAAGAATTTGACTGTAAATGTGAGAAGCATGAGTCAACTCCAAAATTCCTCCAGGTAAGACTGAGTCATTTGTCAGGCAAATACACACCATTCCTGTGGATAATAGGCTTAAATAGAAGCTGGAATTTTCCAGGGAATCCAACTGTGAAGAGCCCATCAGGACACTGATTGACAGATATCCATCCCTTGTACACCTGGATTCTTTCGCCTGTCCTCACAGCACCCACAATAGACAGCTATTACAACATTCATCATGTCTTTGTCAATCAAAGCACTAAGCCCATCAATAGGCGAAAGACTCATTGTCCACAACAGGTCCCCTTTGTCTTGCATCTGGAACCTTCACAGTCACAAGCCATTTTCAGGGTACAAATACCCCTGATTTGAGGAGGCCCAGTGCAGTCTCTTGAATATCTACCCGTCACTCTGTCCGTCTGGCTCCTGAATGAGAACTGCCCTTAGGTCCTACCTAAGCCAAAATACATTTCTACTCTTCACTACTCTTCTGGACTGGTAATTACAAATCCCCCCAAATCCCTCAGCCTCTCTATATTTTTTCCTCCCTTTCTCTTTCAGCTAGCTCTTGTGTGAATGTGTGATTGTGTGTATCTTGTGTGCATGCATGAGTGAATTCCCCTCAATAAAATCATTTTATTAGACAATTTTGTTTGAATATTGACTTGGCCAGACCCCGTAAACATTGGGTTCAAGATCTCGCTAGGTTGCCCTGCCTCTTGCATTGCTTAGTTTGTGCTCTTGCTAATTCCCATTCCCCAGTATTTCGAGCACATTGAGGTGTCCCTCACGGGACCCCAGAAATCAGGGTAACACAGCCTTCTAGAATGTGACTGACTCTGAAGTAGATCATAGGGTGTAGAAGACCCATCACATTAGAGTAAAGGGCCACAACTGTTTAAATCGCTGATGGTTGTGACAACCACAATGCAACCACAGTACTTCCTCTGACCCAAGAAGCCATCTGGTAGATCCCTCTCAATTCTCTGGAAGTCCCAAAAGGTGCATAAACTTTGCTGATAAAGTGTGAAGATTGACGCAGATAAAAAAAGTAAGTTGACATGGTCAACCTCTATCTGCCAAGATTCAAAACATACTGAGGGATCACCTGAGGGTGGAAGGATCCCCCTGAAGGATCCTGGAACCTGTGAAACTGAAAATGGAAGAGGTCATTTGATAGGTGATTTTTGGAGCCCAGAGTTGTGGTAGTCCCAGAAAAGAAAAAGTTCCGAACACTTCAGGGCAAAGCACTTTGCTAGTGTCATAATGCATAATGCCATGGTACTTGTTTTAAATGAGCAAAAAAAAAAAAAAAAAAAAAAAAGATTACTCAAAGAACCCTAACATTTCACTGCTCCACCACTGAAAATCAAGATAATCTCTCTTAATTCAATTGTTAGGATCCCTGGATTGTTAGGATCCCTGCCTGTATATGTAGACTGTAGTCTTATTAAGCCACCTTTTCTCACGTGGCTTGAACTGGTAAAGAGTGGATTTCAAATAGGAAACATAGTATATCTGCAAGCGATTAAGACAAAATCTATCTTTTGTTCTGTGCCGCTTTTGCAAAGTTTGACCCATTCCATTTCCTCAGTAAACTGTGATTTTAAAAAGCGGGGTGGGGGGGCAGTTAAAATAGTATTTAATTTTTGCTCACAAAATTCACATTTAAATTTGTGTTTTTAATTACAATACATTTTTACAACTTTAGTACACATATATATGTCTATAAGAATAATATTTAGTTATCTATTGGCATCCTGTTCAGCAGTTATGAGATAAGTTCAGAAGTCACAATCTTATAAATGTTGGGAATTCATGTTTCTGGTCATTAAAAACTGAATACAACCCTGAAACCTATCATTTCAGCCTGTCAAAGCCTCAGCTGAAGGGTTTCTGAAACACTGCAGAGTAGGGTGCTGGTAAAATATATCTGCATTGCTCCTCCTTCTGTGTGGCACTTTGAGACAAACAGTTGAACAAGGACCTTAAAGAGTCTCTCCAACTGCTTGTTCATGACATGCCCTACAACCAGAAGAATGATACAGAAATCATCCTGCTCTGCAGAACCTTGGAGACACTTTGGTGAAGACACTGCCAAGATGAAACAGCAGGTTTCAGGGGGGAGGGCATCTGATGATGCTAGATCTTGGCCATAGTTTTTATACTTATATGTTATTTGGACATCTGAGATGTGCAATGGGATCAGCTCATATAAAAATCTGTGAAATTCAGATTCACACCCACACAAAGTAGTCTGACACTATGAAGAACAGCAAGCAGTCAGTGATTAAAAACTGAAATGCATATAAGCAATTAAGAGCATTTGCAAATTGGTCATCTATTCAAATGTTATTCAAGTTATAACAGCCCTGAAGTGCACACAGTAGCAAAAATGGACAGTCTACTATGCTTCAGTCAAGTTCCAAATTTATAAACAAATGGAATAAAATAAAATAACTCAGGCTAACATACTTTCTCAGAAATTATACATCAACATTTTCAGGGGACTGTCACAAATGTATTGTTCTTCGATGATGATAGAGAAGCCTGAGAATGATGGGACTTACAGTAACGTTCAATAGTATAAAGAAATCAATTAGCCAGGCCTCCCCTAATGCTCTTTGCATTACTATCCTACCGTTATTAAAAAGTAGTGGATTAATGCATGCGAATTAGGATGCCAGCCTTGAGAAGCAACAATTTTACCAGGAAGACATATAGGCCTGCGGAATGGAATGGATATTATAAAGGAAACAACAGTGCCAGGCTCCTAGAGCATCGAATGTAAGGAGGTTCCACTTTGGATAAGTAACAGATAAGTGCTACGTGACTGATACATGGGGGGGGGGGGCTACTATTGGCCAGGGCGAAAGTTCATGTTCTGATACCTGAAGCCTTCCAGATCTTATACAGAAGTGATATAACTTAGTATGCTAATTCATTTTCTTATGAAAAGTATAAATGTCTATGCCTTTCTTTGTTCTGGCTCATCTGATTTGTGGAAATTTCTCAGGACATCTTTTGCTTTCTGTCTGGGCTGAATAAAAGACTATTTTTTTTCATTGTTTTGAATCTCCTGCTGGGGTGTGACTTACTGCCTCTGTTGCACTCCAGGGAAAATCTGCCCATTGTCGCTATCAGTGATACCTGGTTTTTATTTGTTTTTTGCACATCTCCAATAATTTGCCAAATTAACATTTTGGAGAGAAATCTGTAAGAAAGGCTGCCTAAATTTTCCAAATAGAGTAGTAAGTGTAGTATTAGACTTGGCTCAGCATTTCAAACATTTTAGCCTGCCTTGCTTTATAGCTGGAAAAGTTTGCTAATGAAGTGTAAGAGAAACATTCTGTTGTTGATGTTTAAAGTTTTAATACATCAGTGAGTTAAAAAAAATGAAGTGTTACATATTTAGTATGAGAGAATTGCTGGATTCTGGGCATGCTGTGGTAAAATAGGATTCCTAATCAACCTTGTTTTAATTCACCATTAGTTTAATCAGCAAGTATCTATATGTGCCATTTATTTTTCTAATGCTGTATGACATGAATTTTTAAAGAAAGAAAGAGAGAAGGAAAGAGGGAGTGAAAGAGGGAAATGATGTGATTAGAAGTAGGGCATGGTCCACAATCCACCCTTCCTATTCTGTATATAGTTGATTGTCAGGGAGAGAAAGGAAGAAAAATCAATATATAATAAAGAAGCCACATGCTAAGACTAAATTGGAATGATTGATTTTTCCCTCCTAAGGATGTGTTAGGTTCCCTGCTTCTATTTCCACACCAATTCCTCCCTAGTTATAGAAAAACATTTACTTTCTAGAGTACTGTACAAAAGATAGGATTATAAAATCCAGTGACACAACCTATAACTATATCCTGTCCCAACCACTCCCATCCAAAACGAACAGTCACATCAACAAGGGAGGATAGAGCACAATTGTTTCACTGCCCCATATGGCCAATTGTGACAGATCTAATTATATACTTGCAGTAAAGGGATGCACATTCGATTCAGATAACACTCAAATTGCCACTTTATTCAGTGGATTCAGGCCACTTTATACCAGTTCAGGTGCGTCCTAAGACAATACAAGCTTCCTTGTGAAGCTAACAGAAAGAAAGATGGACCTCAGCCAATGTTTGGTATGGGCTTCACGTTTGGGGGAACACAGGAAGAAATAGATTATTTTATGTTTTGTTTCTTGTTTCTAATTCCAGGGCATGTTTTACCAAGGGCTCTTTAATTTCTGCAGTTTGAGGAAGGGATTATGAAGGACTATGACTTTTATGAAAGAAAATTCCAGCTCCCTCTTTGGTCATTTTTTTTTTAAAGCTTTACATTGGTTATCAAACATCATCACTATCTCTTCCCTGCACCTATCATTCTGAAACTTTCCACTTTTTTTGTCTGAGGAAACTCTTGTAATTTGTGCCACTTCATACAAATTACCCCTCCGCCAAAACTACAAACAGGAAAGTAAGAGAATGTGAATAACTTACAATGCCCCTCAAAAAAATTTGGACTCTCAAATACACCACTGAAACTATCTCACTGAATATTTGCATCTTTATAAGAGCATCTTTATGATGTTCATTATTTTTAAAAGTAGCAGTCCACAGGATTCCTAGAAAAATAGCTATGCCGAACCCTTTCATGGTCCCAGTGCTGTAAAGACAGTTCTCCCTGTACTTTGTAATCTGAAGCTTTGCAGGCTTGATCCTTCCATCTTTGCAAATTTCAATCAATTTCTTAATCAAATATACAAGTTATTAGTTTATTTTTTTTAAGTCTAAAAGTAAAAGTGCGGTACAAGCAACACTGGTTCTATTTGTCTGAAAAGTCAATTGAAATTCCCTCGGTGGGGGGGACATACTTGAAAAATTTAATACAATTTGGTGAATATCTTCATAATTTAATCATTTTTACGCTTTGTATTATATTGTTTTATTTGTTTGTTAGCTAAAATGTGGTAGTCAATGGGAAACACAAAACTTTATTTTGGAATGTAAATAGTTCCAGTACTTGAGTCAAAGAAGTCTGGCCATAAAATGTTATGAGCAGATGGAAGCCTTTTTCCAAGCTTGCAAATCATAGCCTGAACACAGTCTTAAGATCAAGGTACTTCCTTTGCATGAAAAAGGAAGACCAATGACAAAGCCAGACTGCATGGTACAAGGTTACAACATATATTGAAAATTACCTTCATCCAGATTTCTCACTAGACATTGGCATTCCAAATTAACTGTACTTGTTTATGAAATAGAATAAATAAATTAGAAGTTCACCATTAGTTCAGGTGTTAGTTTAAAAAAAAAATCAAATTTTGTACTGAGTTTACCAAATTATTTTGGATCATTTTGTCTTCCTGCTTGGTATTAGCTGCATGCATTGCCCATTTGTTGACCCATAACAAAAAGCATGAAGACATGTGAATATAATTATTTATAAAAATTAAAGAATTCAGATATGATCTAGCGTAGGACTGTATAACCTACTGCCCTCTGGATATTGTTGGACTCAAATTCTCCGTAGCCCCACCAGCCTGAATAATAATGAGGGACTATGGAAGTAATAGTTCATGAATATCTGAATGACCAGAGGTTCTCCACCCTTGCCTTAGGGGCAAAGAAAGATCCCAGTATCTTTTCAAGCAATGAGAAATGCACAGAGAAATGATGCACAATTATTAAATAGTGTTCTACTGATCTTATGATTTTGCTGATGTGAACAATTAAGGAACAGATTAACAAGATTAATAGTGTATTAAAGCACATGAAAGACAGTATTAGAGCTAGCACTAATGATTTAAAAAATCTCAAGAACTGGATAGTAGAACTTCAGGTATGGAAAGAACTCTATTTCCATGAATTCCACCACTTCTTAGGAGAGAGGGAAAGTAAGGTATATTCTTGATGCAAACACAAAATAGATCCATATGTTCAGAAATCTGTACCTGTCAAAGGAAAATAATCTTTGTTAGAAGGATAGTAACAGTGACAATCTAGACTGGAAATGATGATTCTTCACCAAGATCTTTCACTTCTAGAATGGAGGGATCCTTTTATTTATCAAATCACGGCGGGGAAATGACAAAGAAGCAAGGAAAGGGCGGTGTGCCATTAAAAAAAAAAGTACTGAAAACTCAGTGGTCTTACCTATAATAGGTAGCAGATTGTCACGTAGTATTCCACAAAAGGTACCTTCTGTTCCTTAGAGCTAGTGTGTTGTAGTAGTTTAAGCACTGATCTGGGGCTGCAGGAGACCAGGGCTCAAATCACTGCTCAGCCATGGAAACACACAACCTTGGACAAGTCATACATTCTCAGCCTAAGAGAAAGCCAATGGCAAAACTCCTTTGAATAAATCTTATTAAGAAAACATTATACAGGGTTACTCTAAGCTGGAATTAATGAATGGACATAACAACAGCAAATTCGGTAGATGTATTTTGTTTCTACCACTTGACATGAGCCATTCAGATCCACAGTGGAACTCCAAAAACTTTTTCTGGAAGACAGCATTGGTTGCCTTTTAAAAGAAGAGAGTAGATACTTGATAAAAGCTTGAAAACACACAACATCAAAACCACCATTAATCTACCTTAATATTTTGGATGTCAAAGGAGTACTGTAAAATGTACTGTTATAGTATTTTGGTGGTCGGGAAAATCAGGTAATGGAAGGAGGAGGACTTCTGTGTGCATTGTTTGATTAGTAAGGGGAATTCTACTTTGAATGTCCTATAAAAACTTGATGATATCATCATTAAACTAGCAGATAGAGAAGGGGCAATCATGATAATGGGTAGTTGTGACTATTCCAAGGATGCTTAGAGAAACTGGGAAATACTGTGTGGGTGTGAAGCTGTGAAAATTGTTGAAAGAGAGATTTATCAGCATTTTAAATGAAGAAATTCTACAAGGACACATTACTAGACTAACAGATGACTTTCCGCTGGAAACTGAAGTGAAGGTGCCCCTATTCTTCTTCTCATCTAAGATCAACAAGAATACTGTTCTTGTACAAAGCCACACTTTTTCAGGTAGTGATTTCATTCTTGAACACATTTCTACAGACATGGATTTTGAAAGCTGATTCATTCTTCAAATCAAACTGTACTTCAAATACAGGAGAAGGTAATTAGATTCTGATGATATCTAGTTGTTAACTAGATGTAGTATCCTTGTATACGAGCGTTCCTGAAAAAGCTCAGGAATTGACTGAATGTTCACTAAACAAAAGGAAAGTTGTATTTTTCCCACTCAACTACTTTTCACACTTAGCAGAACTTTAACTGCAGATTTACAGCAGATTTGCTTCTGAACAAGTCATTTTTTTTTTCATGGATTGGCTTGAGCATTCTTACATGGATCTGACTGAAAATTGATTTCTTGCACACATCATGAGAAATTTTTAAAAATATATATTGATGGTATCTGTAAAAGATGTTAAAGAACATTAGAACAGACTTAACAGAATATATTAAACTATTTGGTTTGAGAACAGTGACATATATAGGATGAATTTTTTAAAAAAAATAATCTAGACATAAAGAGAAAGGTTCATCTAGTCTATATACAGCCAACTGATGCTAACTTCTTTTGTCAGGTGATAATTGCTATGAAGACCAGAAGAAAAGGCATTTACAGTTGGTCCTCCACATCTATGGATTCTGATCTATGGATTCAACTACCCACAGCTTGCAAATATTCCTCAAAATAACTAAATTGGTAAATAAATAAATAAAATTCCAAAATTTAGTACAAGTCCCATTTTACTATATTTGGTACAGGTCCCAGTGTACTATATTCTCAAATGTTGAGACTTCATAGAAATGGAAGCAACATTAATGATTTTCTTAGGTATGCTCATATATTGGTAGAGTTCAACTAGTAAAATTTTTTTGGTTTAAAATATTGTTTCAAAGTTTCACAAATGTTGAACTCGGTGGGGTTTCTTCTAAGATGATTTCAGTAGATTTAGACCCCATTGAACACAACTATGCTTACTTCTGAGTGGAAGTCACTTTACAGAGGTATAGGGACCATAAACTACAATCAAATAGCACCAAAATTCCAAGAAAAGAAAAGTTGATGCAGAGGGAAGGCAATTTAATCGAATCAAATGCAGAGGCAATTATTTAATATGAAAAAGGAGCAGAGACATTTATATAGTCTTACAGATACAACCGACCCTTTGAGGGCAATTATAAAGTTGATGAGGCCCAAAACGAAATTGAGTTTGACACCCCAGAACTGAGACATTATTATGAATGCATTACACTGCACACTATCAAGTTTAACAGTAGACTTTTTACATATGGCCCATACCTAGACCTTTTTTGTTTACTTCTGCAATTTTGTTAGTTTGGTTTCATAACTCCTCCCTTAACTTCTTGGTTAGCTGCAGCAGGAAGGAACCACTTAAAAAGAATTTTTACACAATCACACCAACAATTGAATCACAATTTTGTTGTTGTTGTTGCTTGGTTTTATAAGTATTCAACATACTCTCTTGATACCTCTTGAGATAACAGTGGTTGTGGCAGAGTTGTAAATGAATGAATGGAACTGAACACTTGCAAACTGAGCATTGTCCAGAATTGCTATTATTATTATTTGGGTAGTTCTCCTTCTCCTTACCCTCAGAATGGACGATGAGGAGGATGCAAGGCACATAACCCCTTAGGAACAACTCAAGAATACAATAGGGAAATTCCTCTCATTCCACAAAAACAAGACAGACATCTTTAATACTTCGTCCATAGAATGCAGACTCTTGAGCATTTTCTTGCAAAGAGTGAATTAATGAATATTTTTTTAAAAAATACTACAAAAGAAAGAAGTTTTGATGGCTACCAATAGAGGGATAATAGCCCACTACTGTGTCTGAACTCCCACTGTGCACTGCTTGATGAGAGAATATATTTTGATCATTTAAAGATAACTAGCTAATTGGATACCTAGCATGGCTGGCAGTCTTTCGTTAATACGTTTTCCAAATGAGTCATAAGTACTTCATTGCATGTTAAGTCCTAATTAAAATATGTCTGTAAAAGCAGACTTCTGGTTAAATGCACAGCTGCAGTGCAAACACGATGTTGTGAGCTTCCATAGCCTGAAGGAAAGCAAAATTATTGCTGATAGTGGGAGTGAGCTGTTACAGAAATAAGGAAAATCCAGGGTTTTCATTGTCCTGGAAATTCCCATTTGCAACATAGGTGTGGAGGCAGGCAGGAAGGAATGTGGCTTGTCTTCATCTGAGAGCATTTCTCTTTTTACCAGCCTCTCTCCAGCTAAACAAAATACTAGAAACATTCTTCATGTCACTCAATGAGAATCTGAAGCAGGCAGTGTGCGTGGTTATAAGAGAACGAGAGAGAGTCTTAGTTGGTATATCAAGATACTACATTTGTGTGTTGCTGTTAATATACGATTAAGTTTGTCACAACTTTGTTTTGTTTGGGGTTTTGTTCACACTGGGCCAGAACTACCCTCAGAGGAAGAAGGAAGACTCCCACAAGGGAGGACAGTCTTGAGAGTGGAATCCCTAGGCAATGACCCAACACAAGGGCCAGCATGCCAGTCACAATCCAAGGTGATGGGAAGGAACCACACTGCACTTCTCACTGCTGTAGGAGCCCAGATTTCAGCACTTCTATTGGCTCTGCTGCATGGAACACAACTGGTTCAGTGCTCCATGTAGTGTCAGATTCTACTTAAGCTTTAACCAATCAAATTGCTGTCTCCAGTACTACACACAAGGCGTCTTTGTTTTTTGTTCTCCCCTCCTTTCCTCTTTCCTACATACCCATAGTTGCTAGAAAAGAGGAAGCAATCTTATGACCTACCAGATGTGGTTGGCTTGCAAGTCCTAATAGTCCTAACCTGAATAGTATGATTCCCACATTTGCACTAGATGCACAATAGAAAAAAAAAAGCAGCTCAGGAGTATGCAGGTTCAATACCAGTGATTTACAACTATACAGGGAAACTGCTCATCCATTCATTCTAATAATACTGAATAAGCTGGCACTGGTTCTAGCTTTACTGCCCGCTTGTGTGATGTATGCCTTTTGGTACAAGTCTTAATTTAGAAAACTTCTTAAGGGTGGCTGAGCATGAGTACTGCAATTTGTGTATGTATATTTCACAATCATGTCTTCCTGCTTCTCTCTATACATAGATGTTCAATATACCACCCAAACAATTTGTGTATATATATACTAAGTACACACAATGAGGAACTCTGTCAAAAGCCCTTCTCAACCATTGTGAAGAAGCAACCCAGCTAGCCAGTATGGGTGACTTCTAATATTTATGGGGTAATACTTCTAATGCCTATGTTATTGCCCTGGCTAGACCGAGCTTTGGGGATATTAAAAGATATCCCTTGATATCACAATTCGGCTGCACTTCTCTATTCCTTTCCACATGCTTGCGAGGCCACTGGACAAGCACGTAAACAAGCTGGGCCGTTAATAGCTGTAAGATTCGAACTACAATACAGGCAGGGCAGAAATAGCTGACTCACTGCTTTAGGAGACCTCCAGGTAAGTACTCTAATTAAGTATGCACGCAACCTACAAAAGAGCCTCTGCCCCGCTATGGCAGCTTGATGGGTAAACTATGCAATACTCAAGTACTCTGCGTTTGCATACTGGCTACTGTATTGAGAACTGCTACGATAATCCTTCAGATTCTGACCTTTTGGAGGCTTTGTCTCCAACTCCAAATCTATTGTTTTCCCCCAAGTACGGCATAGCCTGCAGTCACAATTCTCTTATAAAAACCCTTGATTCCGAGACCTTCCTCGGATCGCTCCCGAGTTTCATCCCGCCTTGCTGCCGCTTTGCTTGGCGAGCCTCCCCTCAGCTCCATGTGCTGAGCTACATCGCACCCCAGCTTCGCTCTCCATTTTTCTGGGCTTCAGGACAGGTGAAGTATCACCCAAACCAACAATCCCTCTAAAAATCCCTCTATACCACTCCAACCTTTATTTTCTTTAGTTATCTTGTATGAGTGTGTCGCATACACTGTTTTGCTTGTATTTAATAAACATCATTTATTATTTCAACTTCTGTGTGCTCCTTGACTCGACCCAACCCGTAGACATAGGGTTCAAGATCTCGCTACGTTACCCTGCCTCTCGTAACCCTAAGCAGGGCTCTGAGCTAATTTTCCCCACCGTTAGTTGAGCACATTTTTGGTGTCCCTCCCGGGACCCCCGGTTCACAGGGTAACAGCTATATGTCTCCTTTGAATGAATACTTGAAAGAGGTAATGTGATGAGTGAGGAAAAACAAATTGAAACTGAATCCAGACAAAACAGAGGTACTTACTATTAAGGGTCCTAATCCAAGATTGGAGGTGTGTCAAGTACTTCTGTATGGAGTCACACTACCCCTGAAAAACTGTGCGTGCAGCTTGGGAGTGCTCCTGGATCCATCCCTCCAAATGTTAGCTCAGATAAATGTGATGGTCAGGAGTGCTTATTAGCTTCAGCTGATAGAGCAACTATGCCCCTTCGCAGAATTTGAAGACCTAAAGATATTAGTGCATGTGCTGCTAACCTCAAGGTTCAACTTCTGCAATGCACTGTACATAGGGCTACCTTTGTACAAAATTAAGAAACTCCAATTGGTCCAAAATATGGTGGTCAAATTGGTTACAGGTACCTCAAGAAGTAAGCATATCACACTGATATTAACATCACTCCACTGGCTGCTAATCAGTTTACAGGCAAAGTACAAAGTGTTGGTTATTACCTTTAAAGCACTACATGGTTTGGGTCCAAGTTACCTGCAGGATCACCTCCTCTAGTGCAATCCACCCCATATACACAGGTCCTCTGGAGCCTTTTACTTAAACCAGCCAGGGCTAGACTGACAATAGTCACCCACAGGACGTTTCCATCAGCAGCCCCTAAACTATGGAGTAACCTGCCGGAACAGATTTGACAGCTAAATCAGCAGTCTGATTAAAAGAAAGAAAGAAAGAAAGAAAGAAAGAAAGAAAGAAAGAAAGAAAGAAAGAAAGAAAGAAAGGCCTATCTCTTCCAGCAGGCCTACCCAGACAATCTTTAATAATGAGTTTAAATTGGTGTATTTTAAATTGTTTTATGTATTTTTAGTTGTATTTTAATCTATGTTGTTCCTCGCCTCAAGCCTCTGGGAGAAGCAAGTAAGAAATAAAGTTTATTTATTTAATTATTTAATTATTTAAATTTTGCATCTAGTACAACTCCAGGCACCGGTGGAATCTAGATGACATTCCTGATTGTCTTTGTGAAGTTGAAAGAATTTGACTATATTTAATTCCCGTAAACTTTTTACGAAGGTCAGATTATGTTTTTCCCTCTGAAATGCTTTGAGGTAGATTTTGCTATGTCCTTGCCATATACAGGACGGTGAATCCATGAATCACATTCTTTTGTCCTGTAGATTCTATAAGCAGGTTTGACAACATATGATTAATCCATTATTGGTGAGTCCACCAGGCTGATTAGCCCAATTTTATGTCAAATTCCATTGAGAGACAAGAATCCCAGTGTGACCTTAACTGTTGTTAAGTGTTTGTCCAAGATGCTTAGGATTAGAGAACAGTTAATCTGAATGTCTGAATTAAATTATACCTGTAGGATTTGACCCAACCACTCTCTGTGTTTTTAATTTTTCTTACATTTTGTGTATTTGAACTCCTTGGGTCTATGGATCGTAATAAAGAACTGTACTGGTAAAATCTAGATAGCTATTCTTTAAAATTGCAAAGTTAATTCAACTGCCTTACTGGAGCATAGCATTTGGTAACTGAATTCAAGTGGGTTTCTTGAGAAATAGCATCATCAGTGATACAGGGTATTCCCCCTGTATTCTAATTAGATTTGATTTTGTGAAGTGGAAACAGAAATATAATTACTTCTTTTAAAAATGAGAGATGGATTCGCATGTGCTCCAGATCACTGTGTGGATGAAAGGCAGGAAAACACATCTGTGAAAAAAGTAGATGTTATACTGATGAAATCTTCATTCAGTTTTGATTTTCCCATACCTCATATAATGAGATTTTTTTTCAACACACCGTATTGATTTTAGCAGTGTCTTTCCCTAGCATCCATCAGTGAGAAAAATGTGTAGAGAAGGGGGACACACTTAAAATGTGTATATGTGGTATTGCTGGTGTATGTCAGGGGGGTTTCAAATGACAAGTGAGTGAGGGCAGCGGATTGAATCATGTAAGTGCAAACTGATTTTGCTGCTCTCCAATGCACTGTTTATTATTTATTAAAATATTTTAGCCCATATTCCCACTAGATTCTCTCAAGGCAACTTACAATAGAAAACGTTAGAACCAGCCATTTCAGAATTCAAAAAAACAGACATAAGGGGATTTTAAAAGAGCCAAAAGAAAATTCATAGAAATAATAAATTCAAGGCAAAAAGTTATTTAAAAACCATGTTTCAGCTAGTTGTCAAAAAGCAAGCATGAGTTAGTCATATAATCTCCATAGCCCTTGAGAAAAATATTCCACAATCTAGATATCACCATTGAAATTATCCAGTTTCATGACTCTACCCATTGAATTTCAGATCATAGAACAATGAGGAAGGCTTGAGCTAGTAAACACCATGCCCAGGTATGAAGCTTTTAAGCAAATGGGAGGCCCACTCATGCCTTTTTCATTCTTATCACAATTGCCTTCACTAAAATGACCAAGAAAAGACTGGTGGGCTATGCAATTCCATTTGTAGTTGAAGCCCTCTGTCTGCAAAAGATTACTATATTGAGATGTATTCATTTTCCTGTTACTCCACTCACCATGAAATCTATAGCATGGTCTCATTTGTAAATATTGGTGCAGCTTTACTGTTCTGCTCTTTAATGCATGTCTGCACCATATCTTGAGATCCCAGGTACATTGGCTTTCCTTAATGAGCTGCAGAAAAACTGTTCCTGAAAATTTCCGTAACTGCTGCTTTTTAAAAAGGCCCCTTCAACTATGTCTATGTATCAGAGACAGTTACATGATCAGCTTTAAGATAATTTGATCTTTAATAACTAGATATCAGCATTCCTCACTATTGACGCTTTTCATCTAGCACGGTCAGACTGCACACAAGAGAGCGATGCCTCCTTAATCATGTTGTGATGCCCTATGAAATATTAGCTCATGGTGAAAAACGGCACCTCTGTAGAAGGAAAATCAGGCAGCTCTAGGGAAGACTTGCTCATCATTTATCACCTGCTAAAGCTGCTTCAGATCACAGCCAGCCACCTGTTATTTTCAGCATTATCACTAAAAGATTAGCAGGGCAAGTTTCTTACCTTGTAGTTTTACAGCTCCTGCCTATGATGGTTAATATTCTGGCAGTAACATGTGGATGTCAGCTACTAAACCAGGTTGTCTCTGTGAGTCACTGTACTTCTTGCGTTGCAGATGTGCATTTCAGTTTCTAGGACTCAGGGTGCTTCCTGAATTTTCAAGGGATTTCTGTGCTTCTTTGGGTCTCCAGGCAAGTGGTAATGGAGGAAGATAATACTTAATGTGAGGGGTAACCATGTTGGTCCTGCAGCAAAATACAACAAAATCCAAAATCCACAAATCAGTGATACTTTATTGGGCCAACTAAAAAGCACAAAATAGATCATGCAAGCTGTTGAAGCTTCACTGAGTTCATCATCAGGACAAGTTGTTTTACATCATAACAGGAGGAGAAGAGTGATGATGCTAGAGTCATAGGCCTACATATTGTCTCATATGTTATTTCTTTTGTCAGTTAAGATGGTCTAGATGCAGGCAGAGGCCACTCCCCTTCTTAGCCACGTGGCATGAGGACAAAGATTAGTAAATTACAGGTAACAAAATTTCAAATCCATTAACAGCAGAAAAGTAACTCCAAGATAGAACATTAGAAGAAATGTCTTGACATTAAGAATAATTTGGCAATGGAATTAGTTCCCTAAAGAAGTGGCCAAGTCTCCTTCTCTGGACATCATCAAAAAGAGGTTGGCTAATAATGTGGTAGGGATGTTTTAACTGGAGACGCTGCATTGAGCAGTGCGTTGGATTTAATGGTCCATGAGGCCTCTTCTAACTCTTTGACTACATGGTGCTACGATTTTATACATAATCACTTTTTTTCTTTGAGAACAAACTATTTCACTCAAGTTTCTGGGAACAAACAACATTTTCTTTGTCTCTACCAGTCTCTTTCCAATTAGATCTAACACAAATAAAATGTTTTGTTTCCTCTTTTTCCACAAGAACTAATAGCGACTTGAGTTGAAGATGCCAACTGACATCAGACATGCACTATCCCATTAGAGAAAGAAAATAAATCCAGATCTGTTATATCAAAACTGCATTTTTAACCCATGCCATTTCAAGACTCCTGAGCTAGTACAATCAGTAAGTGGCTGTTAGATCTACTAGACATTATAAAGATAGTTCAGCATCAGAATTTTCTTTATATGTTCCCCCACCCCCACCCCATTTTAAGCACTTTTGAGTAATCATAGATTTGGGACTATGTACTGACACTTGATATTTCTCCCCAAGCATGCTCAGGAAGGCCTGTGCTTTCTAAATCTCCATCTAATTGTTTCACGTACCTCTCTTCAAGCAACTCTACACCTTGACTTTTTGGGGGAAAGTCTTTAGGTAGACTAAGCTACAAAACAATTAATTTAAAAATTTAGAGGAGAAACTTAAAGAATATCAAACATTCTGGGCAAAAGTCATACAAGTACCTCACAAAATTCTTCAGAATAATTTAAGTGAATATCAGCATGTCAGTTTCTATCAGGGTTATTTCTCTCCCTTTTTCAAGGGAAATAGAGGGAGTGCCTGAGAGCTGTTCCCTCACAACCACAGCAATTCCACATGTGGCAGGCCAAGAGTGATTAAAAGATCACCTAGAACACACTCTCAGGGGTGCTGTAACTCAAGGAGGATCTCCTCAAGCAAAGCCCCCTTCACTGGCACAGCTCTGTCTGATTTTACAAGGTGTATTTATTCCTTTTGCTTACTTCAAATAACAGTTTTGATGTCCTGATCCCAAAGGCTACAGCATTAGCTTTTCTCTGAGCTTACTGGAAAGAGCAAGACACCAGCCTCCTCTGTCCTCTCCCTCCAGCTCAGTTGACTGAGGGCAAACTATTTTGCACTTTGAACTCATCTTGCTGCATTTGAAGCCAGGGAGAAAGGGGGAACGCGGGAGGAGAAGAACGAAACCAGGATGTTACAAATGTATCTGAGAAAGTGGGATGGCAGATAATTAACTGGGGCCATCCTGGCCAGACTGGAACAGTTACAGGAGATGCCATTTTCTACAAAGCAGTTATTGGGCCTATAATCTTCCTGTTGCTTAACTGACATAGTATGAGTGGCTCTTCCTCTACTCTTCCTGCACTTTCAAACTCTACCTGCTATTGCCAGTTTTACTTCTGAGGCCTATACCTATTGCTAAAAAATATAAGTCTTAAGACCATTCACAGGCCATTTCCTCACTATACTGTTATAGTGCTATTATTCCACTTTCAACATTCTTTGGAAATCTGGGGTTTGTAGTTTACTGAAGCCAAAGAGTTCTCTGGCTGAGAATTCTAAATGCCCCTCCCTAAACTGCAAGTCACAGGATTCCATAGGATGTTGAAAGTGGAAGAATACCACTATACTATAACAGTGTAGGGTAGAAATGGCCAGAGTCTTAACTTACTTAACTACACCACTATTTTGGAAAATTCCACTGGTGATGTAACTTGGTCCTGATTCAATGGTGTGTTATGATACAACACCCACTACTCAGCTGGAGACATCTGTATTTCCATACTAGTTTTTCAAGTCTTGAATTGGTTGCGTTACTCTTATCATCCTCTCACTGTCATTGAGTGCTTCATATACTTTCAAGGGACGATAAAGCTTTATTTCTGATGTTACCACTGTTACAGGGCTTTTATGGATTTGATTTTTTTTATTACTATTACTGTTATAAAGCATCTCAGACACTGTCCAACTGAATGGGAACTCTAGTTAGTTAATGCATTGAAAATGTCAACAAAATAAAATCTAAACCCATGCCTTAAAATACAAAGAAAATCATGAAACATTCATCTGCAGAATATTAGCTCTCAAATGCCTTTCAAAACAAAGGTCACAGAGCCTATTTCCCAAGCCATAAGTATAAAATCATTCCACATCCAAAACTCAGTGCCAAGCAGAGGTTGGCAAGCAAGCTCCTGTGGCGGGGTGAGGAACTGGCTTAGGTGCAAGCTACAGACTTGGAATAGCTAGGAAGCAGGAAGTCGAAAGCAAATTATATTGTCTTGCAAAAAAAAAGTCCTTCTGGCTGTGTGATTAGTGTAGTTAATTTAGCAGAACAAATGGCAGACAATCAGTAGTGAAACACATCATGTTAAGGGTGCAGTTAGCAGAGTGTATCTTCTTTGTCTAGGCTGTTGGGTACATTTCTGACTAGCAACCCTCTGGGACTAAAGTCCAAAAGCTTGAGGTTGGGCCCACTTGGCGCTTTCAGGGGTTGTTTATTTTTTTGGGGGGTGGGGAGAGATAATAAATTGATACATTTAAAAAAAAGTCATCCAGGGACCATTCTAGTGCATTCAACAGCCTAGAAGGAAGAGATGCAAATCCTAGTTTGTTTCATCTTCATGCAATAATAAAATAACTTTAAAACTTCTCCTCAATGTGAGTCACTCCGACACATCAAGCCTTTGATGTTGTTAACAAGCCTTGGAGAAAACTTGTGAATTTTCATAAATCCCTACAAAATATGCAGTAATGGAAAGCTTGTGCTTTGTAGTAAAAGTAGTGGCATTGGATAGACATTTTTGTGATCAGCCAAACTGTCCTGTTTTGCATGCTGTGTATGTTTGTGCTTACTTTCACCAAGGAGAAAGACACCAGTTTTGTATTAAGATGGAAGTTACACAAAGTTAAATTTTGGACAAATTGCACAAATTATAGGAAAATCATTTGCCATCTCAGTCATATTCTGGAGGGGGGCTGTCTCACGAAAATCAGGAATGTGCCATAGTGTTATGCAGAAATAACTAGTCTTGACTAGAATCTTGGCAATGGGAAGATGTCTTCTCATGTTTATCAAAGCGACGTCATAAATTGGATCCAGATCTTCAGTTAACTTGCTCAAGAATAAACATAGTGAATTATCATTCTTAAAATTGCTCCAGGAATTTTAATGTTTTCAATATCTAAGGAGCTTGAGTAAAGACCACCCACGAAATTCATATAAAAAAGACTCATAAACCACCAATAAATGTTGAAGGTGGTTAAGAGGCTAGCAGAATATAACACAACTGTAACTATACAATCACTGTCCATTGTCTTGGTACCTCAACACTGACATGTTACCAGTGAGACCAAAGAACTAGCATTCAACTTCTGAGAGTTCTACATAAACCACCAGAGGGTGGCAAAGGGCTACACTGTGACCCTTTAAAAATAACTTAGTTATTTGATCATATAAACTTCACATGTTACCCAAAAATGATGAAGACATCACCTACAATATGTAAGTGCATCTTCACCCCATCTAATAAATCTCCTCCTCCATCCTGAACAAGTCCTGTATAGGGAAGAAGTCTGAGGGGATCACATTCCTCTTCTATTCTGATTTGTAGCATTATTATTGTTTGGAAAAAGTATCTACCTTGCATCAGAGTCACTGCTGAACTGGAAAAAGAAAGGAGATTTTCTTTTCTCCTCCAGAGACAGTAAGAATAATGGCATCAAAACTGTCATTCTACCATCAAGATTTTTTTCTGAAGTGAGAATTTGATTCATTGAAAAAGTAAGGCCGTTGTTTAAGTACAAACCTATCTACTACTCTGCATATAAGGCAGATATAATTGCCATGGAATAAATTCATTAATGTCATGGAATTAAGTTTAATATAATTGCTCAGATCACACATTTAAATAACAAGTTAAAATTCCAACTTGATTTGGAGTGGTATAGAAGATATAGAAAATAAAATTAAAGTTTGAAGCATAACCCATGTCAGGACAATATTCTACATTTCAGGGTTTAACTCCAACTCAGTCCCTGTACCTACTGTTAAGCGGAGTGGGGAGAGGAATCTATTTTTGGACCAAAATTATGGAAAATATCTACATAAAATATAACACAATGCAATATCTCCTCAGATTCATGCATCAGAGGGAAAGTTCATATGAGCATTCAGGGCAATAGTCTGCATTTCAGAAATGTACTTGTTTAGGTGACATAGAAAGATGGAGAACAGATAAATGTGAAAACTGCTTCATATACTGCAAAACACTGAAATAAAGATTGATGCTTTCTGCATTTCAAGTAAAAACCTCAGATGGAAGCCTGTATCTCTTTTTAAGGGAAAAGAGAGGCATGGAGCACATAGCTCATTGCAGTATTTTTACAGAGGTAAGTCATGGCAAGTCAGTATGCTGAACTAGATTGTTTCATAATTGTTTATAAAGTGACAAATCCCAGCAGTGTGCTTGCTTCATTATTCTGGACTCTTGTTCTTACTCAAAACATCTCTTCAGAGCAGGCATGGAACCTATGAACTAACCAAAGAGCCATGAACAATGGACTAGCAGAGCTTAGAAATAATTTGTAATCAATTCTGCCCCTGACCCCAGTGATAAAGGTATAACTGCACTGCACTACAATTGCTGCTTAACATGGGGTAACTTCACTGTTTTTGTGTTAAAACGTTTCAGTGATTTTTACGATTATGGGCACTTGGCCTTGCTGGGAATGAAGGATAATTCTTCTATCACCAGATATACTATGACAACCAGAAGCTTACATGACACCAGCATGTTTACTGAATCTGGCCCAAATGTGGCTGTTTACTAATCTGAATGACTAAAAATAGTTATCCTGAACTTCAAGTACATAAGTATTTCCAGCTAGGTCAGATAACAATAAAAATAACTAAGTTGTAGCCCTGGTTTCAATCTGTTACTTTGCCTTCTATCTACATTTTTTGGTAGAGCAGGACTGAGTATGTCATAGACTGATTTCAGCATTAAATACTAATTAAATTCAGCTTTGAAATACTCCCATACAAATGGCTGAACTCCAGTCTGCTCACAATTGCAAGTTCCATAGAACCTGAATGTAACTCACCATGGATGCCCTAAAACTATCATTGCACCAAATTCACCCCCGACTATTTCCCACTTTCAGAAGAATCAGTCTTTCCCTCCTGCTATGATCAGTGAACTTGGAAGAGCAGCTATGAAGGAATTAGACAAGATCCTGAAGTGTAAAGATATATCACTGAATACTAAAGTTGGGATTCTTCATGCCATTGTATTTCCAATTTTTATGTATGGTTGTGAAAGCAAGACAGTGAAGAAAGCTGATAGAAAGAAGATCAACTCATTTGAAATGTAGTGCTAAAGAAGAGTTCTATCCATACCCTGGACTGCTAAAAAGACCAATGAATGCAAATCAAGCCTGAACTCTCCTCAAAAGCCAAGATGACTAAACCGAGGCTGCTGTATTTTGGCATATCGTGAGAGGATATGCTTCACTAGCAAAGACAATAATGCTTTGTAAAGGAGAGGACATTAGGAAAAGAGGAAGACTGCACTGCAGATGGATAGATTCAATCAAGGAGTACTCATTCCTGACTCTGCAAGACCTGAGTAGAGCAGTTGAAGATAGGGTAACTTAGACGTCTCTTGTTTGTCAAAGCTGAAGCTACCTTGAAGGCAGTTAACAACAATGAGGAGGAGGAGGAGGAGGAGGAGTGAGGAAAAGAGCATTCTGTTTCAGGACTGAAGGAGAGGCATAGTGAGATAGAAGAGCATGGAAGATGGAGTCTCAGTACAAACAAAGTGTGTTTGTAGGATGTATATGCATGTAATGTGTATCTATTTTTGTGCATGTGTTTACATTTAACCCATAAACTCAAAACTAGCATCACATGGATCCTTCAGTGCCAAAAATTTGTGAATCCTTGCTAATCAAAATTCCTTTATTCTGTCTCTTGATATTCTCTTGAACTATTTTTATAAGGGCATAATTTAAAAAGAACTGCATGAAAATATTGAAGTTATCTGAAAACCCTTCTGTCATTCATGAGCTGTAGTTCACTCTCACTTGGTGTTTCATTTAACATTTTCTGTTCAACATAACTGAGAATAAAAGGGTGCTAGGAAGAGGAACATTATGGAGAACTACTGCATGTCATTAACTCTGATAGACCTGTGAGGTATCTAAGAGACATTTTAGGGCATGAAAAGTCCTCCTGGGAAATTATTGTATGATAAATGCTAGTGCCTAGTGACATATCAATAGCCATAGATGTCATAACTGGCCATTGTTTATAGTATTAGGGAGCTACTTTGCAGTGACAATAATGTAGTTGGTTTAGTGGAGGGAAAAAAGGATTTGGGACCAAGTGATTACATTCACAATAAAAAATATTAGTACTATGAAGAGAATACATACAAGGCTTTTGAAGAACAGAGTATAGATCTTCATACAGATTTGTACAAAATATATTGATGTATATTTTTGCAGAGGGTATTTTGCATTTTACTAAAATAAGTCTGCAATAATACTAGAGTGTAAAAGGGGCAGTCCAGACCTGGACAGGAATGCCATTGGATTTTTATAAATTTCCTTTCTAGTTCACCAAAGAATTTTCTAGGATAATGTTGAAACGCGCTACTCAATACTGATTCAGGCAGAACTGAGCAGCGCCCCAAACTGAACTCAGTTTACTCAATTGTCAAAGTCAAGCAACAATAAAAGAAGGACTGTGGAGCTTCTACATCCCTCACCACCACCTACACAAACTCACACAAAATACAAAGGCAAAACCCCCATCACTTAATTTTTCAACAAGGAGAAAGAGGGCCAGGAGGGGAGGGGAGGGAGGGAAGCTGACACTAATCAAAATTCAACCTTGCCAGGAATGAGAGATTCCTCAATCACAATCATCCAACCTGACAAAACTCATTTCTAATTAGTGCATATTCAAACATTTTATTTTTTAAAAAAAGCTTTGCAACACCATCATAGAAACATAGAGAGACAATGAACAAACTACAGCTTGGAACGCAATACCTCCATGCTGCACCAAGCTGAATGTGATTATTAATGAGATAAGGCCATCATTAATAAGCTAGAGGTCATGCTTAGTCAACAGCTCAGATTGAAAAAAAGTCTAAGCCATAATGGTCTGCTGAGATAGGAATAATTTATCAGTATTTAGTGACAGCGGGATTAACAGGGAAAAGTCTGCCACTGGGCATTATGTCATTGAAGAGAAACATGAAGAAATAAAATTAATGTATTCTTTTCCTTGTGTCAAAGTAACATAGCCACCATCTCTACACTAATGTAATAGAAAAACAAGCTCTGAATTCAAAGCAAAACTTTTTAGAGATTGAGGGAGACAAGTTCAGGCAAAGGGAGCATCAGGTTCCCAGCCTAGTTGTTTTTCATTTGCATGTTCAATTAGTATGTATGTTGCCTTATGAAAACAGATGCTATATTTCAACTTTGTAATGTTCTTATCCACTTTGGTGTCTAAACTGGAGGCAGAGTTCCCAGAACTGTTGACTTTAGAGCCAATTTAGGCTCACAGTAGTATGCTAAACAAACAAAAACATCACAAGGGAAGTAAGGATTGGTATCCCATTAAAGAGGCAGGGAAACTGAAACATAGGAAGAGACACCTTAGAATAAAATGTTTATCTGCTGTAAATGCTTGAAGTGTCATAGGAATGTGATGTTAAAGTGCCAAAGGACACTGGAGCTTTGCTGATTACTCATTTAACATCCTTGGGCATGTCAGTGCCTCACAACCTCCTGGAGAGAATCAGAAATGGTAATGCTGACTTACTCAATGAACAAAATATGTGGAGGAATGAAAAATCAACATATTTGCTGCGATCTCTCCATGTATGCAAAGTAATACTCCAGCTGATAATGCATCATATACGTGACATCTGTATTTTTTTTTGATCAGGAAGAGAGATTGGGAGTGTTCATCAGCCACAGAAATGTCACGTTTAGAAATAACCACATATAAATTTAGAGACAAATATTACAATGAGAGTTGGATTGGAATACTTTTCCTACTAGGCTCAACAACTGCAGTGTGGCATTAGCCATTCCATGGAATGAGCCCATGATGTACAAATTCTTCATGAAATGCCATAGGTCAGAAGGATCTAATACAGAAAGGCTGAAACTGTAAAATAAGCACCATGATATGGTCAATTTTACTGACATTTACTGGAATAATTTTGATAATGATGATCCTCTCTATTATTACTGCAAATACCACAACTAGCTTACTTTAAATTTGATGTCCATTAAGTAGACTGTTCATTTAAATTTTACTCAGTGATCACAATAACATAATATATATAATGGAATGGGAGAGAAAAAGACCTTTTAGGTTGTACTCTTAGGCCATTTCTGCACTATACTGTTATAGTGCTAGTTTCTACTTTCAACATCCTATGGAATTCTGAGGCTTGTAGTTTACTGAGGCCAAAGAGCTCTCTGGCTGAGAATTCTAAATGCCCCTCTCGAAACTGCAAATCCCAGGATTCCACAGGATGTTGAAAGTGGAATAATAGCACTATAACAGTGTAGGGCAGAAATGGCCTTAAAGTTTTTGGGATCACAAGACCGATTGGATATCTCTCAGAAAAAAAGAAAAGAGATTTCAACCTCAGATTAATCTTCCTTCCCCTACAAAATCCTCAGTTTGCTCCACACTAAAGCCACAACTCCAGACATGCTGGCACGGCAGATCCTCAGTTCTCCTGTCCCCAGGATATGCCCACAAACTGATTAGAAATCCACATAAGCTCTTGAGCTAGGGCACGTTAACTCCTTCCTATTAGTGAGATCAATTGCGGAAGAAGACTGCTTACCTTTTAATGTCACCATGCCATACCATAGATCTCTTTCTTTCTTAACACAATTACCCTCCCGTTATGCCTTTCAAATCTTGGAAAGTTATTTTTTAAACACACGTAGTTACTTCTAGTTATAACCCCCAAGCAAGTACTTAGTTACGACTTTAATTGCATTTTTTAAAAAGTACCTCTTTTACTTTATTTGTCAAAAGTAAGTAATACGGAATTGACCACCCCTCTACTCTCCTTTTGTTAGCAGGAAGAGACTTTTATTTTTATTATTATTATTTAGACAAGCCTTTGGCTCTTAATTGGTTGCTTCTGAAAGTTCCCATAATTGGGATATATGCTATATTTTTATTGTCACTGTTACATTTCAAATTCCTGCAAACTGTCCTCATGTTAGTGCTGTTTGATACAGGATAGTTGTTTAATAGGATTTTTTTCCCTATTATGGTAGGGTTTTTGTCATATTTTAGAGGCAACTGGGAGATGAGCCTTCTACAAATGGGAAACCCAGATAAGGTGCTAGGTAAGGGGTGGTTTTGTGTCTTGGCAGATACCTTCTTGTTCTTGGTTGGTTTGTGTTTTTTGCTTGATCCTTGGGCCACCAGCTCACCCAACCTATCCCTGCCTAGGTTCCTCATCCTGCAACTACTTATCAGGATCTTACCAAGGCCTGTATCCTGAAGCCACTTACTTATACCACTGAAAACATGCTGCAGCTGTTTTCAAGGATGCTTTGGCCATTTACCTTATTTGAAGACTCTAGCCTTAAAATAAAGACACTTCTCTTTACCTGAGAGGCTCTGGGTCTGCTTGAGAGGTTATGCAAGCTGGAGCATTTGATGTACTCTTTCTCATGGAGGAGACACAATAGGTATATAGGTACCAAGTGACCTGACAGAATTTGATTCTGTGATTAACTCTGTGTGTGTATTTCCCTTAGACTTCTCAGCAGAATTGAGTTTTTCTCTTTCATTTGCTTTAAACATGACCCAGACATGGCAGTAGCTCATCTACAACAGGTCAGTGTTAAGATTTTTTTTTTAAATCCTAACAGTAAGTTTTCCCTCAGCATCCTGCATTTGAGACTATAAAGAGAATTATAAGAACAGAAAACACCTTTTTCTTTGCTCTCAAAAAAAAAAAAGGGGTAAAAGGAAGGAAGGAAGGAAGGAAGGAAGGAAGGAAGGAAAAAAGAATTTATCAGTAGCTCAAAACTAATGCTTCAAACCTGTGTCTACGCTTTCATTTGCCAATGGTCAAATGATTATGCAGAAATGTAGTTTGAATCATTGCTTTTTACTTTTTTCCCCTGTATCTATTATTAAGGTGTTATTTTGTATTTCTTCAGCATCCCCCTCACCACAGCGTAGGGGGAGCACAAAACAGTTTACAATAAATAAGGCTGTAATGCAAAATTCCCAATTGTATATGTTGCTAGTATTTTCTACCCTTCTGTTTTTGACATGGGACTGCCTATTTCGCCTTTTTAAAGTTTCAACAGTGGTAGGACGGACTACCAATGCAAATAAATAACTTAATAAATCTTCTCAGGGATCTATGACATTTCATTTCAGTAACCATGAAAAGGCCATGATTGCATGCAAATTCATCTCCTAGACCTTTACTGACTTACATTTCACCACAGGCCCTAGTTAAGGAACCTCACAATCTTTTTAACACTAAAATGGCAATAAAGTCAGAGAAATGAGAATTTATACACCAAATTACAAAGCATATAAAATGCACTAACCCAAATCATTGTTTCATGTTGATTATATAATCAATACAGCAATATACTTAAACAGGCTGAGCACTGCCACTTTTCTTTGAATCAGGGTGGACAACTCCCATGTGTCCAAGGGACAGTGTTCTGCACCAGATGTCCTCCAGGGGCCAAGCCAACAACCCAAAACCAAAACAATACAGCTCCAGGAATGGCCAGGGTTTTCTAAAATATTAAACAGAGCCGTATTTAAAAGGGGAATGATTGTTACAGGAGGCTTTCACAAAACATAAAGCATCTCCTTTTCATGAAAGAATAAGAATATATTGGTATGGGGAATCTGGAGGGGTCTAGGCCTGAAAAACCAGTCTCGGGTTGTGTATGCAGCCTCAGGATTACTTTTTACTCACCCCTGCTTTGAGTCAGCATGAATCACTGGAGGACAATTATGTATAAATGCAAATAAAATTACCAGTGAAAAATATGAATGGTTGAGTCAAAACCAACGAAAATGTCCATATATAGTCTTAGTTATGGAAAGAATGATCACAGCTATGATAAAATACCTGCAAAATGGTTACTTCTATTGAAACAGTCTGACACACACACACACACACTCACACACACTGTGGACACAACAACAAGGCCTGCTATCTCTTCTTTCAGACTGGAATGGCAGTTTCCCCCACTCCCCAAGTTTGCCAAAGTGCCTTGTTGCTTTATACACAGCTCTGGCTTTCCCTAAAAAATGCCACCTTTGTTTAACGAGGGTAAAGCCTTTCAGTTATTAATTAAACCCCCTTTAAAGATTTATGATAGCATGGTTCTGGTTGGTTATAACCATTGAGAATCATTCAGTTGAGACCAACTTTATAAGAAAATAATCTTTATTAAAACAGCAAACAGAATAACACATTAGTTTTGTATGTATGTCTAAGTTCAAACAGATCAAACAGAGTGCATTTAAACAGTGTCTTGTCTTTTTACTACAGCATAAAGACACAGGACACACACACAGCTCTCTAGCTTCCATCTTTGCCAAAGGCTGTGTTCCCAGATCTAGGCTACTCTCTCTGACCAGATATAACAGTGAGTTGATTTCTCTTCTGCCTCTTCTCTAGGCTACTCTTAGGCCCCTCCCTAAACTGCAAACCCCAGGATTCCATGGGACGTTGAAAGTGGAATAATAGCACGGTAACTGCCCCGTGCGGAAATGGCCAATGTTTCTTACATGTTGTGAGGCTGATGTTCTGGAAAGCCTCTAGTGCAGCCTGCATTTTTGTGAATGACTCTGAACCCCAAGAAAATTCTTATAAAATGAGAATGGTTGGTAGCAGTAGTCCAGTAATTCATTCTAAGGCACACCAGCTCCCTCCCCAAAATAAAAAAGTATGCTAGAATCAAAAGAGTATTGCATCAGTAGACGGTAGGGGTGGGTACATACTCTGAAATCCCCTTTGTAGTTTTCCTCTTATTCCAAAGTGTTGTGAAAGACCTATCTTCTACATAAAACACGTATGGGGTATGGGTTACACAAAACCTAAAACCTGGTTTCTCACAGAAGAAGCAAGTTTCCTGAAGAGAAAACATTATGTCCTGTGTGGGAAACTCATTTTCTACAGCAAAACAAACAAACAGGGAGGTGTTTTGCACACACACACAAAAAGCATTTTTCTTTGCAGAATAATTCCTTTGCAACACTTCAGGGCTTTCAACTACCAGAAAAAAAATTGCTCATAATTCTTGCTGATCTTTTGTTTTTGTTTTCCCCAGCAGGCCTTTCCAGCTGTTGGAAAATGCAATTTTTTTAAAAAATGGGAATGTGTAATCAGGAATATTCTTTCCTTCCTACACTTTTATAACCCAAGCTTCACTAGTGATTAGACTTTTTGGCCCCACATGCACATAGGTTTATAAGACCTCCTTGCGAAAGCATCAATAGGAGGAAACCAGAGATCTAACTGTGTCTACCATGTGAACATTCCAGGATGTGTAGATGAAGCCAAGTTTGTTGAACCTTAGACTGGAATCATATCCTTCACATATTCCTAGCAGTCTCCACATTGTCCTGAGATGGCAGAAGTGTTTTCAGATTTGGTGTAATGGACCCTCAGTGGTGCCCAAGTCTGCAATAGCTACTGAAGGGCCTCCTTGCTGGGACAGCCATTGCCTATGGAGGCCTCAGAGCAAATACTTTGAAATAGCTTGAATTTAAAGGTTTAGATTTGCAACATAGTTAAAGAATCTTTGTATACAACCATAAACTCTTTAATTCTGCACTGCTCCCTGCAAAAAAGCAAGGAAGTATCTTTATCTGTAATGGAATTCATCTTTACCAGAGAAGCAAAACTTTAAAAGTCCTAAGCGATGTTGCCTGCCTCAAAGAAATAACATTTCAGTGACATGAAAAACAAGAGCAATATGCTTTCTTCAGCCTATACTGCCTAGCAGTTTATTCAGTTATGATATATTGCCAGCAATATCTTCTTGAACATCCAGCCACACACTGAGCAAATTGTAAAGGTTCTCACCAGCGAAAATGAATAAATGGCTCACTGTCGTTTAGCCGGTGCTGAAGAAAAATAGACTGCTTCCATTCACTCTTCCAGTAGGTGTCCAAAACACCTCTTTTGAACATGTTCATTGATTGTAGTTATGACACCACAGTTACCACAATGCTACACAAGTGCTAATCAGTCAACAGATTTATGAGGAACCAAATATTAGCCTCTTTTGACACCAAACTAGTCCAAGTCCCCATGTCTTTTTTGTATATCACCTCATAACTTTATCTGGAAAAAATATCTGGATGAACCAGATATGTTGGGTTTAACCTTTGCTGTCTCAATTTATTTTTTGGATGAAAGTTCCTGAAACAATGCAAAAGGAATTTAAATATTTTTCTATGTTAGCCCAAGTGAAACCATATTAGTCTTTTTTCCCCTTGAAGTTTTCTGATGGAGATGAAGTAGTCACAAAGTTAGTAATGTTATTCAATTTTTAAAAAGTTCAAACATAAAACATCAAAACATTTGTCAGGCTAGAGAAATGTGCAGATGCTCTCCAGTGTGACCAGAAGAAACAGCAACTGTTAATCTCAAGGAGCCTGGCTGGGCTAAGCTGGCTTGGCATTAGATGACTTTTCTTCTTCAAAGGAGCACACAGATAGACCTCTCACAAGCACTGGGAGGCAGGCTTTTACTGGCCCACAGACAGCCTCCTATTCTTAAACAATTGCCCACTTACAACACAATATGTAACATAGATGACAATACAGGGACAAAACCAGATGCCAACCCTACCCCAAATCTACTCTGGGAGCAATATTACAAGGGCCAATAACATCACAACAATTAGTATAAGAGCCCTCACTACTGCACATACAACTAAACTAAAACAAAACTCATTGAGAGTTTTGAACCCAGAGCAAGTGACATTTGGTATGCAGATTTATTGTTTTCACACATCAACACTAACTGACCATTGTAAAGATCTGAAAGATCTGCATCACATTGCATAGGACTTCATGATCTTGATCTTTCTGGATCTTATTACATTCCATCACACTTCCACAACTGTGTGAATATGCTCTATACTTGAGCATTTATTATCACTGTGTACTGCATCCAAAGAAATGGGTTTATATCCATGAAAGCTTATGCAAAAAATAAAAGCCAGTTAATCCTAAAGGTGCTGCCACATTTCTTTTTTCTTTTTTCTTATCTTTCCCTCCTTTCCTCCTTGTTACATTGTAAATTTTAAATACTTACACTGAGGTAACACAAGCTAAGGCTTACCTGCATTTGTCCTGGAGCATTTCAATACCCATACCAGGACCCAAGAAGCCCCAACTGGAATTTAGTAGCTGCCATGATAACCATAAAGCAGTCTCAACCTGTCATTTTTCTTTCCCAATATACCTGTTCTAATTGATCCAGTATTTTCAAGTGAAGGAATGTTTGGAGGACTGAATTGACATATTCCCGACCATTTCTTGGACATACAATTCTCTAGTGAACTTTGGAATAATAGTGGCTTTCCCAGTCTGCAGAAGTGATGGCCTATTGAGTTGTTCTGTCCTTGGACACTTGTTTGAAAAGCATTCCTGAATGATCTGGGTGATTTTCCAGTTGATGTGCATGTCATTCCAGATGGAATCCTGGTCACTTACTATATACAATAGGGAAATTAACAGAGCTGAGGACAAAAAGGCTCTGAAACATCATCTGTAGAGCTATAGAAGCAGATTCTTTACTATAAAAAATTATCTAAGTTGAGAATGTATAAATAATATTGGGCTCAGCAGGGCATTTTCTTCCATTTATTGAACTCATCAAGATAGGAAAAAAAATGTGAGGCGTATATCAAATCTGTAAAAAGTCACCCCTTGGTGAGATACACGGATACTGTTAGTACTACAACTCACAAAATCCCCCAGGCAGCATGTCCACAGTAATGTTTCTAAATTCAGCTGTGAAAGGTTTGTATTTTTGTGTTTGTATTTATGTTTGGAGAATATGGAAAGAAAATATTAAAATGCTCTGAAACATTTAAACTGACTCAAAGCTCTGGACATGTCATGACAGTCTTTGTGAAAGCCTACCGTTTCTTCCTAGAAATGAGTGCTGCATATGGGTGCACACAAAGAAGCTCAGTCTCCACTGAGATGAACACCATGCATTGATCCCATACTGCCCCAGTTTTGTGGTATATGAGCACCAACCAACTTCCAACTTTCTTTGCTATATTTATCATAAGGATCATAATGTCTTAGTTGCCAATACATGGACAATAGTGAGAACTAGTTTTGCAGTTGAATGGCATTACTATCCAGTATTTTCACAAGATATTTTCTGAAAACATTGTTACCCTATCCCTACACCCCCACCCTGTGGGATGTACTTTTTTATATGGCTGCAAATACATGAATTGAAGGCATGCTGACTGGAAGAGGTCAAGCCAACCGGAGACATGGTCATGCCATAAATTCAAATGGGATTAGGCAGAAAGCCCTGGCAAAAAAGGAGTTCAAGTTAATCTCATCATCAATCTCAGATCTTTACATTTCCAAATAGTCCCAGATAAGACAATCAAAGACCATCCATTTTGATCTCACCCTATACCAGTCCAGACTTCAAGAGATTATCATGGTTCCCATAAATTTTGTCACTCTGGTGTCAAAGCAATCACTTATTCCGGAACCCTTTGTCAGCCCCATGAGAAATTTTCCTCAGGCTAGGAAAAAGGGTATGTAAACCCTAATTTTGGTCCTGACAAATTGTAGCACTTTGGAGGTAGCATTTCAGGTTAATACATGGCTCTTAGACTGCTGTTCATCTGTGATACCCTCAGATGCTATCTGAGCCTCTCTGCTTCATCCTTCTTCTCCAGGATTAGTAACTATTCCCCCCCTTCCCCCAATTTCTCTCTCTATCCAACCTTTCATGTCTTACTTTCTGACAGTCCTGTATGATTCTTAGAGTGTCTGATTTCCTGTGTGTTGCTGATTCCAAATAAAATACTTTGTTTATGTTTAACTGGAGCCACACTGCAGTCAGTACTATCCATAGGTGAAGATATCCTGTGGTTATGTTCTTCTCAGTGGCCTTCTTTGAGCTATAGTTTCCCCAAATTCAAATGAGATGTTTGCACTAAGGGTGGACCCCAACATCCACCAACTTTTAGGGTAACAATATCACTAAAGCATGTGCTGGTCTCTAGGCAACTCAGCAAATCACTAATATCAACATTAGGGCATTAACCCAATTTTGCTCCTCTCTCAAAAGCAAAACAAACAAAAACAGATCAGAATGGAACTTTTCAACCTCTGTCAGAGAATCAGAGAAACAAATACTGGTAAGAACTCACTTTTAAAGAAACAGCGGGATCAGTTACCTTGCAACACAAGTGGTCAATGACAATTGCTAAATATGCTTCTGTGAATCTGAAAATGAAACTTGAGACATGATCTCTATGATTATTAACTTGTTAAAAGTGTGGACAGAACATTGTATCTAAATTGCAAGTGAGATGATTGGTCATGTCTTTCCATTTCAACATGTACTCTGCCTAGCTTCTTCTTGCTTGTGAAGAGGTTTTAAGGTCATTACCTAAATAGCCTGGCTTGCGACTCAAATGCATCCATATATTTTAAAGTACTATTAAAGCTCTGGACAAAGTATATGTTTTTAAAACTTTAAATAAATAAATACTAAACATATTTATTAAAATCCCAGAGATATTTTTTTAAAAAATATATATTTAACAGTTCTTTTCTTTTCCCCTTCAAAATCCAATCTGCTAGGTTTATACTCCTCAGCTGTTCATCCCATTATGGTCAATCTTTTTGTGTCTTTTCTGTTATGGACATTCTCAAACTTCAGAAAATCCAAGTAATTCCCTGCAAAAGAGAACTCATTGTTTAATTCTGTGTAAGGGACCTGGGAATTATAAGGAAGTGCTCATGAAACATGAACAAATAGTATGGCTTGGCTGTATCAAAGGAAGTTTTAAAATCAAATAAAAAGTTAAAACAACTTAAACCAACAAGAGCAATTAAGAACAATTAATGAGCTATGACAAAACAGTTTAATATCAAATAAAATATTTTAACATTATTTAAAATCAGGCACATGTGCAAATTTGGATTATGTTTTAGGGGGGAAAAAGTTTCATTTGTTGCTGGAATTACATCAGTGTTGGCACTGATCAAATCTCCAAGAAACAGTATTCCATAATTGGACTGCCACAGTAGAGAACATCTTCTCTGTGAAATAAAGCTCTGCCATTATGCTGGTCATTAAGGATAGCACAGCTGTATGGCTTACTGCAAGACAACCAAATGTAGGTTTTTGGGAAAAGAATTACATAGATCTTCAGGCGACCTCAAGAGACAACAGTAACACAATGGAGAGTCCTTTGTGAAAACTTCTACCTTCTTCCAGTCTGTTTACCATCAAGGATAGCATCTTGTGGTGCAATGGAGTTTTGGAGACAGATAGCACAGTAAACAGGGGTTTGGCTACTATGCCATATCTTTGGGAAACACAGTGGAGGCTGTACAAAGTTTCAGATTTCTATTTTTTTAGGTGGACATCCAAGAATCAGATTGGACTCAACCATGAGTAGAATAGTGGCCTGTGTAACTCAGAAATGGTCTGGTATTACATTTTCTTTTAATCGTGGCTGAATATGATGTAAGCCTGTTCTGTGAGTTTTGTAATTTCTCTAAAACTTTGCCTGAAAGGATGGCACTCATCGTGTATATGATTCATTTTTAACCATGATATAGCTACTTACTTACAGTAAAAATTTTTATTGCAAGAACTCTTCCTTTCGACTCTTGTGTATGCTACCAGGCCATGCACCTCCACATTTCAATTTTGGTCTAATTGGCAAAATATATTGGCAGATATGTTTAATTGGCATGAAATATAAATTACACTTATGGCTGGCAAGGCCATGTGGATGAAAGAGAAACTGGCTGGGAGTAGGTCAGAGGTGATCTCAGCATGGCTGGAATTAGCCAAGAAAGCCTGACTTAATGGCTGTGAGCTAATCCTAACAATGCCAACATCAGAACACAATAAGTTGCCTGGATGCAGAGGCCAGAACCCCTACTGTGTGCATATCCTACTGCAGCTAGCCCAGAATCCCCCATTCAACCAAGACATTGAAACCAATCAGTCCATTCCAGACCTCATTGTCTGTGTTGTAACACCCATTGTCCACCATGCTGGGAGAGCAATGATCTCGCACCTCTTCAAGGAGAGAAACAGAGTATATGAACCCTTCATTTTGAGAAGTCAGTTGCAGTCAGATGAAATGCTGGACCCCACCATGTCACTCTGACTCCTGATCTGTCTGACCTTAGACAGAAGTCTAAGTCACATTTCAAGCTCTTCACTACTCTTCTGGAATGGTAACTATATAACCCCCAAAACCCTCAGCCTCTCTATGCATAATTTTTTCCCTCCCTTTCTCCTTCAGTTAGCTCTTGTGTGAATGCTTGACTGTATGTATCTTGTGTGCATATGTGAGTGAATTCCCCTCAATAAAACACATTTTTTTAGCTTACTTTTGAATCTTTGGCTGGTTCTTTTCCTGTGTGTGCCTGTAAACGCTAGTAGAAAAGATCTCACTAAGTTACCCCCTCTCACAAGCCTCCTCTTTGAGCTAATTTGTTCCTCACTTTTACATAGAGCTACTGGCATCACGGGATGGCCCTTGTGGCACCCACATTTCGGGTTAACATGTATGCCTGCTCACTTGGTATTTGTGACATTCTTGTCTCCTGTGAGAAGAATGGAGGAAATCTCTGGGGAAACCGAGGGGCAGAAAAAGGAAAACTTAGAATCATAGAATCATAGAAATGTAGAGTTGGAAGAGACCACACGGGCCATCCAGTCCAACCCCATGCCACGCAGGAACACCCTCAAAGCACTCCCGACAGATGGCCATCCAGCCTCTGCTTAAAAACCTCCAAAGAAGGAGATCCACCACACTCTGAGGCAGCATATTCCACTGCCGGACAGCCCTGACTGTCAGGAAGTTCTTCCTGAGGTTCAGGTGGAATCTCCTTTCCTGCAGCTTGAATCCATTGCTCCTTGTCCTGGTCTCTGGAGCAGCAGAAAACAAGCCCACTCCCTCCTCTACATGGCATCCCTTCAAATATTTAAACATGGCTATCATGTCCCCTCTTAACCTTCTCTTCTGCAGACTGAACATACCCAGCTCTCTCAGTCTATCCTCATAGGGCATGGCTTCCAGGCCCTTCACCATTTTGGTCACCCTCCTCTGGACCTGCTCCAGCTTGACCATGTCCTTCTTGAATTGGGGTGCCCAGAACTGGACACAGTATTCAAGATGAGGTCTAACCAAAGCAGAGTAGAGTGGTACCAGTACCTCTCTCGATCTAGACACCATACTCCTATTGATGCAGCCCAGAATTGCATTGGCTTTCTTGGCTGCCGCATCACACTGCTGACTCATGTTCAGCTTGTGGTCTATTAGGACTCCTAGATCCCTTTCACACGTACTGCCATCCAGCCACGTGTCCCCCATCCTATATTTCTGCATTCCATTTTTTCTACCTAGGTGTAGGACCTTACACTTCTCTCTGTTGAATTTCATTTTGTTAGCCTTGGCCCAGCTCTCCAATCTATCCAGGTCATTTTGAATTTTGATCCTGTCCTCTGGCGTATTAGCAACCCCTCCCAATTTGGTGTCATCTGCAAATTTGATGAGCATGCCCTCTATTCCTTCATCCAAGTCATTGATGAAAATATTGAACAGCACTGGGCCCAGGACAGAACCCTGTGGCACCCCGCTAGTCACTTCTCTCCAGGATGAAAAGCAGCCATTGGTGAACACCCTTTGGGAACTTCTTAGTAAACTAGTGCTATAGTGATATAAGTGTTGGACTAGAATTCTAAGAGACCAGGTTTCAAATCGCCCATCAGCCATGGAAACCCACTGGGTGACACTGGGCAAGTCAGACACTCTCAGAGTTAGAGGAAGGCAATGACAAACCTCTTCTGAAAAAATCTTGCCAAGAAAACCCTATCATAAAAATCACCGTAAAAAATGACTGCTTCCAGCCATTTCAATGAATATGGGGGTTCTCTAAAAAGAGAAAGCTGCAGTGGCAGTGACTGAAGAGTTATTTTAACATGGGTGCCCCTCTCCTACACAAGGGCAGGAAGCATGGAACAAAATCTCTACATCTTCTCACAGTGTATTGACCCCTCCATTGGGCCTGTCAAACAGAGATATATCCTCAGATATGTAGGGAGAATTCTCTCACACATGCTCTCTTTCTTTTGTGCATGCACATCCAAACACTACCAGAACTACAGCTAAACTTACAATTCAATGAATGATTAATTTATTTTTCCCTGTGATAGCATGGACTGAGTCAGCCAGGACTAGTAGGAATTATGGTGGGTAATCTCCTGGAATGTGAAAGAAGATACAAAACTCTGAATACTGAATCATGGAGTCAGTCCAGACAAAGGAAAAAAGAGTGTTCTGTGGGGAAGAAACAGAATGAAATGGTTTGGAAGATAGGCCAGAATTAGATGGAGCAAGGTAGATTTTACATGAACAAAGAAATGTTTGAGAAAATACTGAAAAGGGATTTTTAATGAATCAGGAAACACAACTACATACTTCAATCTTCTCTTACTTCATTCTAGTATGTGCAGACAAAAGATTTGAAAATCCCTCTGGAAACAAAAATGAATAACTAAAAATTTAAAAAACAAAAATAAAAATCTGCCTGGATGATATTATGAGGACCTTTACCATTTTTTTTCCCAATAATAGATAGATAGATAGATAGATAGATAGATAGATAGATAGATAGATAGACAGACAGACAGACAGACTATTTCAGGACTTTTTGTGAACATTTTGTGAGATTTTTTGAACATAAAATGTGTTTTGCACAAAATCAGTCATTTTGCAGAAAAACATTTCATTTCATGCAAAATATTTTTTTGTGCAAAAATGTAATTTACACACACACACACACACACCACCAGCCCACCAATGTCTTTGCATGAACTCACACAAAAATGAGGACTTTTTGGAGATGCACTACCATCTGACACAAGAAAGAAATATCTTGTGGTATTTGACTGTTTTTGTTCAATGAAAGATATATTTTTTTCGTGAATAAAAATGTATGAATATGGTTCATAAGCCTAAAAACAACTTTCTAAAGAAAGTTTGAGGAACACTCAAAACAGCGTGTAAAATAGATTTTAAAACTCTTCTACCAATAATGTATGGGATGTCGCATCATGTGGTAGGAATTCTTTTTTATGTATAAATTACTCTCACACAGTAATGGGACTGGCCCAGTCTGAAATGTCATCAGTTTTGCCCTTACAGTTGTGTTTAATATGTGTGTGCCTGTTGAACTGTAAGGATGAACATCTGTTTCATTTTGTTTTGCATTTTGCTAGAGTACATATTTTATGTTAATCAAGTTCATAATAAAAAATAAAATGCTAAAAAAAGAAATCCAGTTGGCATGGTTATAGCTGAGCAATTATCTGTTGTAACTGCTTGTTTGCATTAGCTAGTGATGTTAGTGATGCAAACAAGCAAAGAAGGAATAACATTAACTCAGAATTATAATTTCTTAGTATTTTTTAAATAATGTGGATGCTACAAATTGTAGAGGGAAATAGTATCATGTATATCAAAATCTGTTAGTATTCAGTGGGAGAAAAACATGGAATATCTTCCATACAGTTTTTGTATTGCTTTATTCTGTTTGTTTGTTTTTTATGGTTAAAGCCCATCATATTTCAAGGATTCACATGTGGTAAGCTATCCCAGTACTTACAACAGGGTGTCCCCCTGTCCCAGCATCTAGTTACAAATGGATATGTTTAGGTCTAAATCAGATGCCTGAAAATTTTCCTTTTCCAGATTTTGGAAAAGTTATTTCTTGGATTATAACTTCCAACTGGACACACTATCTGGGAGATTGTGAGATTAGTGTAAGATTTGACCAAGAAAGTAACATTTCCAGATTAATTCAAAAAAAAGAAAAGAAACGACGAAAGAAAGAAAGAAGTTCTGTTCCAGGCTGAAAAATTGGGCCTGGTTAGTGGTAGGAGGCCACTATGGACTCTCGAGTTAGGCTTTAAAGAATCCTTTCTAAGCCATGGAAACCTGCTGCTAGTCAAAGTTGGCGAGATGGTCTGATGGCTTTATTCCTCGGTTTCAATGGCTTCCACATTTTCCTCCTACATATTTTTGTTGTTGCTGTGTGCCTTTGGTATCCCAAAATGTGAGTGATTCACAGGTCTACTTGTGATTCTAGTGCCTCCATGAAATGGTGTGGAATATTAGCTCAAATAGGAGGCCTTCGAGAGGGGGATAACTTAATGAGATCTTTTACTCCTATGTCTACTGGTACTGTAGGGAGAACCGTCAGCTTGTTTGTTTTATTGGGGGAATTAAGAATCACACACACAAGATGCAAGCAGTCTCACAATCACAAAAGGCTAGCTAGAGAAAAAGGGAGGAAAGGTTTGGATGGTGAGACTATAGGGAGATGAGGGTGACATTTACCAATCCTGCAGAGAAATGAAGAAGCAATGTGGCTTAGACTAAGAGTCCAAGGACAGTACACAAATGGGAATCTGAGCAGTGGAGTGACAACCAGCAACCAGTGTACTGCAAGTTGGCTAGCCAAAAACTGGGGTTTAAATACCCTTTCTCTGCTGGAAGGGTGAAAGTGCTAATGACTCTCTGGCACAGTAAACAATGGAGAGTGGACAAAGAGGTCCAGAATGAGTGTTAGGTCTTAGCGTTAGGTGACAACGGAATAATGGAAATCTTGATAGCTCCTTGATTGTTGGACAGGTGTGGGGACAAAAGGGAAATTTGGTGGTCAGAGGAAGAGAGACTAAGACAATCAGCTGTTATGGGAATATCACAGACACTATTGTCTCTTAAAGGTTCAGTTATCAAAGGCTAACTGTAAGTTCCTTATCACTGTAGTTTCCTCGTGATTTCCTGACTATGACTTGGCTATGCCTCAAGGCCTTTCCTGACCCAATTTTGTAATGCATGTGTTTGGCCAGTTTTTCCTCTTAACCAGCATGGTCATGCAGCTATAGCAGAATATAATTTATTTATGCCAATTAATATTTGCCGATTAAATCATATCAAAGTGTGTGGGGGTATGGCCTATCAACACTTTCAAGTCATTTCTGACTTATGACAAATTTATCATGAGGTTTTCTTGGCAATTGTTTTCAGAAGAAGTTTGCCCTTGGCTTCCTCTGAGAGACCATCACTTCCACAAGGACACCCAGTGGGTTTCTATGGCCAAGCGCAGATTTTAATCCTGGTCTCCCGGTGTCCTTGTCCAACACACAAATGACTACATCATGCCAGCTCACCTCTCTCTGTTTGTAATACTTATCCAGACCTGTATGACTAGTGAACTGCTGGAGAGAGTAACCATTTTGTGGTCCCCATGGAAGAGACCAGAATGTTGAGCGACTGGCACTTTGTTCCAAATCACTGTACATAATGGGGTGGTGTAGTAGGCTGTTTAAGCCTGATAGCCTCCTCATGTGCCCTCTTTGATCTTCACAATGTGACCCACCTTCATGACCTCGGTGCAGTGTGAGACTTGTCTGGTCACTTCAGAGCTGGACAGGACATTTTTTCTCCTTTTATCTATTTTTCTCCCCCATCTCATATCATATCTGTAGCATTTGGACGATTGATTTTGGACAGTGTCTTTAAATACTCTTCCTTTTGACAGGTAGCAGGGGGAGATTGTAAGACTTTGGTTATCATCTTCCAGCACTCTTTTGGTGTAGGATAGGGCTCTGGAGTCTCTTTTAGGGACCTGCATCACAGGGGATGGAGAAGGAGGCTATCCTCAAGGGATTCAGGCTCTCATGTCTACAGTTCCGCAATTTGGCTGGGAGTCCCTGGGTTACCTTCCAATTAAACTGGACCAGGAAGCAACCCTTATTATTTGGGTTGCCCTTGGGGCTTAGGGGCTTTGACCAAGGGAAGGCTGAGGTTGTCATGGGAGTTGACACCTGGACCTCAGCTGGACCAGCGTTAGGATGCTTCCTCCTCTGGCTCCATTTCCAGGTCAAGGCAACTTAAAATAAGTTAGGTCAAATGAAATGGCCCTTATGTAACTCAGTTTTCTGTGTCTGATCTCATTATTTTATAGTTGATTACTAATGGCTTCAGTAAACTCTGATTCATTCCAGATCATTATGATACATTCTGGGATCAAACTCTGGCATCTTACAAAAATGTAGAAGGTATTTATAGACAGCAAAGAAAGTGGTGCTGTTGACATGTTCAGAAAATTAAATGGGCAGGAAGCTCAACAGTAAAACACAATAAACTACGGTCTGGAATCTTTGGCCCTCTGGATGTTTTATAGCTCCCATAATCCCTTCTGATTAGCCATGATGGTTGGGACTTCTGGAACCTGAACGTCAAAACATATGAAGCGCAAAACATTCACCAGCATCATTAGATAGACATACTTGGTTGCATAACCTTAGCAGCAGAGGGTAAAGATGGAGAGAATATTTTAAAACATTTTTTAAAAATGGACAAAATGGATTTTTCAGGTATCAAGAGGTCCTAATCGGGATGCTTGTGGAAAGGCAAGAATCTTGACAGTTCAGGACTTATTTTATTGGGGGGGGGGGTGGGGGAGTAAGCACATTTTTGGTCAGAAAATGGCAAGTTTCCTGCAGAAAAAAACAGCATTTTTTGCAAAGAAATGTTATTTCCTGCTGGTTTTCTGACAGGAAACTTATTTTCTGGGCAGAAAATGTCATTTTCTATGCAATACTCCCCAAAAAATCACTGCATTTTTCTGCACTCCTAAACTACAGATATTCTTCAGAACCAGCATAGTTTTTGAGAACTTTCTCACAGTAAGATGAAAAGTGGTGAAATTATTAATTCTTGTAAGAACAAAATTTTTTAAAGATTTACATCTAGAAAATTGCATTTACTTCTACAATCAAGTATTGGATAGCACTGTTATGAATATATTATTAATGACAATGGAGCTTGACAGTTAAGAATGAAGTAATATTGATATCAGGGAATTGCCACTCTCTGTTCTTCTCATTGTTGATTGAAGCCACTTCATATACTACTAGCATTAGTTCATACTGTGCTTCAGTTCATACGGTTTTCATGGGACCACTGAACTGTATAACTCGTCAGTTTAATTAAGGTAAATTAGTGAGAATAAGGAGTGAAGAAAGCAAGGTGGGAGTGGGGGCTGAAGCCGGAAAGGGGATCCTAAACTAAGTCTACTAGGGAGGTGGTTCAAACTCAGAGCTTATTATTAAGTCTAAGGACCTGTATTGAAGGGTGCCATCACACTACATTGTTACAGTGCTTTATTCCACTTTAATTACCAAGGAAATATTGATTGGAATCCTGGGAATTTCCATGTAGAGAGGTGCATTTAGAGGTCTCAGCCAAAGAGCTTTTGAGTCTCACTAAACTACAAACCCCAGAATTCCACAGAATGTTGCCATGGCAGCTAAAGCTGAATATAGTGCTATAACACTATGGTATGACTGAGCATTGATATATCTTTTCCCTCAGTCTTAAAAATACTTTGAAGTAACTCTTTCAGCGAATAAACTAGTTTAACACCTATTCCACTTTAACTGGCATAAAGACCTGGTTACTATTCTAGTCTATTTGTTAAAAGCTCTGTGCATGAGAGACTCATTTTTTTGTTCTTAAAATCAATATGAAATTTAAAAGGAAGCTGGCACTGGAAGTTTAAAATGGTAGAAAAATTACTGAGAGGACTGTGTTTGGGAGCTGCTTTTCTAAATCAAATGAAGCACACATTCCCTGTGCTGAGACAATGCAAACTGACTGTAAAGTTAAACGGTTAAGAGTGAAACATTCAGATATCCACAAAGGTGTCTTCAGTAAGCAGCAGAAATCATTAGATTCCAGTCAGATAGGTAATTTTATGTGTTGCAAATGAGCAAGAAGAAATATCCCTAGCCAAGGACTTTGGAGGTTTGCTTGACTTTGAGAATATTCAAAGAACCTCAAAGTTATTTGAGCCTCTCAAGGTTTGGCCTATGAGCAAAGATTAGATCTTGAATTTGCCTGCTTTTTACATTTTTTTTTTCGCATTTCACAAACACAAATAGCATATTAAGCATATATAATAGCCTACATTATGTAAATAACAATTGCAAGTGAGTATTTCCAGAAGCTCCTGGTAATTATACCATATTAATTAATGCATTATTTTAACTAAATCTTCCTATGCCTCCTTTTTAGTTTCCCCAGGTATTGTGCAGAAGTCAGTCACGTTTCCTAAGGATGTCATCATATTCAATCCACATTTCAAAAAGGTTCCTATGGAAATTTTCATATATGATTGGAAGACCTCTGGTCCTATGATCTTTATTAACATACTGATTAAATTAACAGCAAGTCTCCCAAAATATATCTCTTGCTTCATTGTGTCTTAGTGTTCCTCTGTATAGTTTTAACTATCCCATCAATGCAAAATGTGAAATGTTGTTCATCAGTCTAGACACATACAATTTGTTTGCATCCTTCTAACATCTAGCTTTCCCACAATGAGCTACTGACAACAATAATCACATGAGGCTTTTATGATGTAAATGATTATATTTACTTTCCATAAATACCATAGTTAACAAAACTTCTGACAAAAAAAAAACTCCTTTTTACAAAGTCTTTTTTACTAGAGTCCAGCCCAGTAACTTCCTTCATGTATTCTGTCTAGTCGGAAGTTTTTGTTTTTGCCCCAGCATTGGCATTGGGAACATGATGAAGAGAGCTGGAGAAAGACAGACTTTCAGTGTTGGATTAAAGCAGCTTGTCTAAAGTAAAGCTTGGCTTGAGAAAGAATGGGATTCTGCTTTAAATGATCTTCCAGTAGCTGTGTATGCTTATGTACGACAGGCAAGGTAGATAGCTCCAGAATCACTTACTGTGTATGTTGGAAGAACAGAACAGAAAGAAAAAGATTAAACAGATTAACCTAGCTCACCAGCTACACTGACATGTTGAAAAGGCATAATCTATAAGTTTGGCCACCAAAATGGAAATAGTGAGAAAAGTGGAGGATGTTGGAAGAAAAAAAATATATCCCGGGGCATGTTACAGTCCTGCATGTCCTCAAGATCGATACAATTTAATTAGCAAAATATTATTTAATTGGCAACTACATTAATTGGCATTGATATGAAATGGAATGTGAGGTGACTGGAAGATGAAGCTGGGCAGAGGAAATTTACTGACTGAAAATGTGTGATTGCAAGGCAGGTCAGCCAACATCCATTCTAGGCATAGCCAAAGTCATTGTCAGGCAGATTACTAAGCAACTCTGAAGATAATAGGCTTAAGCCGAAGCTGGAACATCTCTGAGAATACAATAGTCAAAAGGAAGTTCCCAACAAAACCATGATTGTTTCAGCCCTGTTCCCTCACACCTGGATATTTGCCTGCATTGTCTTCCAAACCTCTCCAAAATACAGAGCTATTACAACTGCCATTACCTCTTTGTCACCTAAACACTGAGACCATTAACTCCATCCAGACTCCATTGTCTGTGTTGCAACTCTCATTGTTCACTTGGCTTGGAGAGCCACTCACATCCATACCTGCAGGGTAGTTTTTGGGTATACAAGCCCTCTGATTTGAGCAGTCAGACACAATACCTCACTTGCTGGTCATGACACTATCACTCTGATTCCCAAATGAGTACTGTCCTTGGTCATCAGTCTAAGCCACATCAGTGTTTTTTTTTGCTCCTCTTTGAATCAGTAATTATCACCTGAACCCTAAAATTCATCTATCCACCACTTTCCTCCCTTTATCCTTTGGCTATCTCTTGTATGAGTGCTTGGATCATTTGCATGCCTGTGTGAATCTTTCAATAAATTACATTTTAGCTTATTTTGGAATCTCTGGCAGGTATTTTCCTGCAAAACCCTGTAATCATAGGAGGAAAGATCTCATTAAGTTACCCCACTATTGCAGGACTTCTAATTCTGCGCTAATTAATTCCCCACTGTCATGTGGAGGTACTGGCATTTTGGGTGGACCCCGAGTCACCCATGTTTTGGGGTAACAGGGCATGTTTTGAAAAAAAGCTTTCAAGTCATTTCTAGAAGATTCAGGATGTTTTGGTTTACTCATGCCAGGCTTACCTGACCTGCTTGTTTCATTTCACATGTGCATGATGCTAGTTTTGAATAACTGGTTTGCTGAAACATGTTGAACTGCTTTTCTATTTTGTGTTGTAAAAAACTATCCCTATTTGATTTGTAAAAGAAATAATCCATCCACATCAGACAACTTTGCAAGAAGTAGAGAAATATGGTAAACCACAGTCATGGGGAAAAGCAAATATAGTGGTGATACCCAAAGAAGACAGAGATAAAAGAGAAGTAAAAAATTATAGACTAATCTCTCTTTTGAATGTAGACTATAAAATTTGGGCGATGATATTGGCAAAGAGATTGAGACACGCAATACAGGGCAAAATACAGGAAGGAGAAACAGGTTTTCTCCCAGGTAGACAAATGAAGAATAATACCAGAACTTTATTGAATGCAATTGAATATTATGATAAAAACCCAGGAAAGAAGATAGCTATTATATCATTGGATGCAGAAAAAGCTTTTGATAATGTTTCCTGGGGCTTCATGCATTATACTTTAAAAGAATATGGCCTGGGAGAAACATTCTGCAAATGGATGGAGATGATATACCAGGATCGATCAGCGAAGTTAATAATAAATGGAGACAAAATGCAAAGTTTTGAAATAAAGAAGGGGGTACGACAAGGGTGCCCACTATCACCATTACTATTCATAGTAATACTAGAGATATTACTGATAGCGATAAATGAAGACTCACAGATAAAAGGCTTAAAAAAAAAGAAGAAGGAAATAAAATATAAAGTTTTTAATGATGATGTAATCATATTTCCAGAGGAACCACAAGAATCTATACAGAGGCTGATGGAAATTTTGCAAAAATATGGACAAATGGCAGGATATAAGATAAATAGAGAAAAGACAAAGATGATGACTTTAAATATAACAAAAAAAAGAACAAGCGGATTTGGAAAAGAGATCCAGATATCAAATTACAAAAAAAAAAAAAATAGGAATAATAATAACAAATAAAAATCAAGAGTTATTGACAACAATTATCTGAAGACACAGAAGGAGATCCAAAGCAAAATGGAAAAATGGAAGTATATTAATTTGTCTCTCCTGGAAGGATAAATGCATTCAAAATGTCATTATTACCTAAGTTAATGTTTCTTTTCCAAAATTTACCAATAATAGGAAGGGAAAAGATCTTTAAAGAATGGGAAAAAGAGTTACGGAAATTTATCTGGCAGGGAAAGAAACCAAGAATAAGATTTAAAACATTAAAGGAGAGAGGAGGTTTTGAGGTGCTATCATTGAAAATCTATTATCAAGCATGTTGTTTAGAAATAATAAAAGACTGGATTCAAGTGGAGAATACAACAATAAAAGAAGTCGAAGGAATAAATAATAGATTTGGTTGGCACGGATACTTATGTTATGACAAAGCAATTATAAATAATGACTTTAATAATCATTGTATCTGAAAGACTTTATTGAAAGTGTGGCTACAAATAAAGTATAAATCTTACAGAAGACTTCCGATATGAACCTCACCTCAAGAAGCTTTTAATATTGCTCCAACAAAACAAGGGAATTTATTGACGTATCAAGAGTTGTTGAAATGGGATGGAGATAAGAAAGCGTACAGAAGAGGAATTAAAAGAGTCAGGACATGAATTTAACTGGTTTCCATGGAGACAATTGAAAGAGAGATTCGAGATGGATCAGAAACTATATGGGTTTGAAAAAAATGAAAATGAATTAGATATAATGATGAAAGGGGATCAGAAAAAAAGAATCTCTAAACTTTATAAAATATTGTTGCAAAGAGAAATGGAACCACAGATTGTTAAAGACAACATGGTCAGATGGGCTCAAAATATTGGACATCCAGTTGAGTTGGATACATGGATGAGGGCATGGAAAACAGATGTAATATTTACACTAAGCTTAAATTTAAGAGAAATTTTTTATAAAATGTTACATAGATGGTACATGACACCTGTAAGGCTGAAAAAAAATAACAAAAAGTGGGAATGGAAAATGTTGGAGATGTCATGAAAAGGAGGGGTCCTTTTTTCATATGTGGTGGACCTGTAAGGTAGCAAGAAAGTATTGGAAAGAAATATATGATGAAATTCAAAGAATGTATAGCTTAAATTTTGAAATGAAGCCAGAATTCTATCTGTTAAATATGTTAGGGCAACAAAGAGAAATAAGATCTCATCAGAAGACATTATTATATGTAATAACTGCAGCAAGATTGACATATGCACAATATTGGAAAGAAAGAAGTTATATTGATATAAAAGAATGGAAATTTAAAGTCATGGACATGGTAGAGATAGAAAAGTTAACCTTTTCATTTAAAAATAAGTCAATCTAGAACTTTGAAAGAGTTTTATGGCAAGAAGTTTTGAACTGGATAAAAGAATAAGAAAAGAAAGAGATAAAGGAAGATTGGAGATACTGGATAATGTAAACTAATGATGATCTTGAAAAAGCATTAGTAGTAATGTAACAATGTTTAAAAGTAATAGTGTAATATTTGTTAAACAGAAAAAATGTATGTATGGAATGTAAACACAGACTCAACTGGAAAAAAGATGCTTGGAAGTGGGGAGGGGGGATTTTTATTCTCTTTAAAATTTTAATAAAAATATAAATAAAAAAAAACTATCCATATTTTTTCCACATTATTTGTGCTCCTGGTACTAAAGTTTCAATTAAAGAAGCAAAGCCCAGGAACACACCTGCTTCATTAACTGAGATATACCTGTATGGATAAAAGCAGTAATTTGCCACGTTTAGTAATTCTTGTCTTTCAGCTTGCTTCTGTGGATCATTGGACCTAGATGGCGGAAAAAGAGACCACTTTGAGACTTCCTTTTCTGTCATGGAACATGGGGGTGGGGGGGTGTTACCTAAAAAGCTCTGATTTGTTGACAGCTGGCTGAGTGCCCAGCCAAAAAGGTGATTTACCCTGGTGTAGCTGAGGAGAAGGTCAGGTTGGGAACTCACTTGATGCTCCTCCCCTCTTCAGACCATTAATGTTCAATGTGAAAGGTTTAAATGGTTAATAAAGTGGCTGTTTAGTCACCAGCTCTGTTGTCTGATCTCATTTCCTAACTGGTAAGCAATGATTCTCTCTTCATGGCTAGTATGCAGATAGTGGCCACGATCAAGACATATATTGCATATGCATAACTACAATATGACTACTGTCAACTCAGCACCACCACATTTTCTTTGCTGCCTTAACACAGCCATTCCTTGCCAGTGGAGAGAGGAGAGTGGCAAAAAAAGCATTTCATTATGTACATATGGTTAAACACATAACAGTGACATTATCCTCAAGGATCTTAGGAGAGCTTCCCTCCCTCAAGAAGTCCTGGAGGATGTGTGTCACTGCAGCAGAGAAAAGGTGGGATGGGGTGGGGATATTGGCATTTCATGGTCAGAAGAGAATTCCACCTTCTGCCATGACCAAAATAGGAAGCTATAATGGTATAAGCTGGGCTTCAGCCATTGTAACTCATTAAGGAGATGCTGGCCAGTACCATTATATACGTTAGTCACCACATGGCACTGGATTTAGTTGCATCTGTACAAAATCAGGAAATTCCTGTTGCCATTCATGTCTTTCTGGAAACAAAGTTCTTACATAACTTCATGGATGATGTGGCCTCTGAGCTTTCCATGAAATATGGCTTGTCCTCTAAACCTTCCTGGATACATAGTTGAAAGGAACTTTAATTGTTGCATTGACCACAGGAAATAATTTGTATCTGACTTTCTGTATTTCCTAGTACTGATGTTCTGCACCAATACAGAGAAGTGATTGGCATCATGCTCCACAGATCATTTAAGCTAAATGCACTGATCTAGAGCCAGTCTATTTGTCACAACATCCATGTGGAGGCTGCCAGGATTTCCATGCCTAGTAATGTTTTTTTTTCTTTGTTGTAACATGTAGGGGCATCCACTTCATGGGCTAGATACATAAAATGAGATTCTCCATTCTCAGAACTGCAAGCCAATGACATGGAATCAGAGCAGATTGACTCACAATATGATAGTCACAGCAACAAGAATGGGATGATATACCATATGGAGGCCATTTTCAGTGTCCTCCACCTGGCTTCTAATGGGATTGGAACCACAATGTCATTGCCTGAAAATATGATCCTATTAGACACCATTCCAAAGTATCCAATAATATTTTGAGCTATACTCATGATTAGGAATGAAATTTATATGCTCAATTTACACAAGGATTTCAGAGTTCTCATGCTATACCCAGATGTGCCAAGGCAAACGTTTTGCTTCATTATCAAAACATATGTGCCCTGGCACTAGGCTATGAAATGAAATGGATGCTCTCTCAGATGGAACAATTCAGACTCTAATCTCCAAGAAATTCAATAGTTAAGATTTTTAAATGCTAGTTAAATTTGATTAAAGTTCTGATGATCTAGGGTATGCCTCCTGTAGTTAGTGAGCACTCCAGGCAGGCAAATTTGAAAAGGCAAGCCCTTGTGGTTCACCTTTCCCCAAAGCAGCAAATCCATTTTCAATGTATTCTGGCTTTTCACTTCCCATCCGTGCATTTTAGTCTATTTATTTTAAACTTCATTTACATAGACATGATGCAACTGAATGTTATGTCTTCTCAGCAATTTGATAGAGACTGAGACTGAGCATTTATTCTGACAACTGGAAAAGACATTTTCATCACCGTTTTGGCAGCTATTTCACTAGCCATTGAAAAAAAATGAGCAGCTCTTGTAGAGGTATAAAATAAAGTTATCTCAAGCTGTGGATGACTCACAATTGGGGAAGGTAAACCACTGTATAGGTGCTGCCTTTTTCTCTGAGCTTCTTAAACAACTGAACAGTCCTGACCTTAAAATGTCATAACTGAATTGCTGATCCATGCTCTATTAGCATGGGATGAAGACTAAACTCCTTCTAGCTACTTCTGGAAGGGCTGCATCCTAGATCCAGTTTCTCTAGGTTGAAAGCACGGATGGCCATTCTTTAAACAGTGAGATGTACAGCTTACTGATATGCAGGAGGATCTGTACATTTGAGCTATCAATAGATAACTTTACCAAGCAGTTATAAAGCAATATAGTAGTGGAGCAAGAGATAAAGAAGTCCCTGATTCAAATCTTATCTTTTGCTATGATGACCTTTGGCAAGTTACTTTCTCTCTAAGCCTCACTTGCCATACAGATTAAATAGGATAATGCCTGCTTTTTTAGTAGGGTCATCATCACAGAGTTTTCATATTAAACACATTGAGCATAATTAAGCACTATTGATGCCAATATATCTACCTCTGGTTTGAGTATGACTTGGAGAACAATAGCCTAGTTATACCTATTTTACAGATAACTAGGGCTGGGGAGAGAAATGGCTGTGATAAATGTGTGTAATAAAACTAAACCTGGGCTTCAGATCTTTACAAGACAGAAGCCATTTCCACACTATTCTGTAATAGTGCTATTATTTCATTTTCAACATCCTGTAGAATTCTGGAGTTTGCAGTTTATTGAGGCCAAACAGCTCTCTGGATGAGAATTCTAAATGCCCCTTCCTAAACTTCAGATCCCAGGATTCCATAGGATGTTGAAAGTGGAATAATAGCACTATTACAGTGTAGTACAGAAATTGCCATTGTCTCAGAAACTCAACAGTGTTCTGTTTGCCTACACAAAAAACTGCTGTTTTGTCCTAATTTTTTTCCCCTCAAGTGAGGCATGTATTTAAAATGTTTATCACTTGCATGAAGTTGTGTTCACATCACTAGCTGATCCAGACCAGCACTATTTATTCTTTATTTGCAGTGGCTCTCAGGAGTTTTGTCATGAGTAAAGCAGTCTAATAGTAGTGATCATTTTTAAGATGACTGTGATGAAACCTGGGGATGTGGCTAATCTGAGTGGCAAGTCAGCCCTAGCAACAACTTGCAGTGTAACCAAAGTGGCTTTGTGTGATAGAAACCCAGTCACTTAATGAGAGGGAGGGGCTGAGGTTTGAGAGGAGAAGGTCTATATATGAGGCAGAGTGACTTGGATTTTTCAGATTCCTTCAGTGAGATTTCCAGAGAGACAGAGAGAGAGTGTGTGTGAGAGAGAGGCTCTTTCCGCATGTGGAGGGTGGAAACGCCCAAAAACAGAGCTTACCGGCTTTGTTTTCTGGCCGGCCAAGTCCATCGCCACGAGGAGCAGCGTGAGCTCATTGCTCTGCACTCCTCTGGCATCCTAAATGGCGGCTTCCGGTTGGTGGAGGCTCTCCACCAACCAGAGAAGCTCGCCAGCTGGAAGCCTGCCCCTGGCAGATCTGCAGGCACGTACTTGCGTGCTCCTGCAAATCTGCTCTGGAGCCGGGCGACAGAGTGGCACGGGGTTGCGCACTCCATGATTTTTAAAAACCTCTAAAAAGAGGTTTTTAAAAAACACGCTGAGCGACCAGTTCCGGTTGCTCCAGAGTGGACTGAGGTATGGAACTACAAAAAGTAGTCCGCCCCAGTCCACTCTACGGTGCAGAAGACCTCCGTTGGAGGTCGCTCTGCACTGTTTAAATAGCCCAGTGCGGAAAAGGCCAGAGTTTTAAGTTATAGCTAATCAGTCAGCCAGGGGAGTCGTCTGAATTAAGTGTGGTTGTCTTCTCAGAGGTCTAGGGAGAGACAAAGGAGAAACCAAACCATTTCTGAATTGGGTCAGAAGGTGTGACCCAGACTTGGGAATTAAGCTTTTGAACAAAAGGGAAGCCAAAGACTTATGTCTGTATATTGAATTGAGCTGTAAGAAACTGGTTAAATATCTTTTGAAGTTCTGTATAGCTTGGAATTACTTGTGACACCCAATACCTTTTTTCTGTTTGTTATTTTAATAAAGATCACATTATATTTTTATAAATTCTGACTCAGTAGAGTACTTTTCATTAGTTTTAATCAATTAGTAACATGCTATCATGGATCAAGAAATCATTCTGAATAACAACTGTGAGGTTTTACCCTTTATATACTAAGTTGGTAGTTTCAAAGGGAAAAGCAGGGTTGTACGGGGGGTGGGGGCAGGGTGCTATAGAAGGTGGGGAGAAAAGTGTCACTCTAGTCTGTGAGAAAGAAAAACAGGCCTGGGCACTCCACAATAAAAGTGGTAGGCTGAGATTTCTCTCACACAGAGCCACTTTGGTTACATGACAATCTGTTGCTAGGGCTGCCCTGCCACTCAGGTTAGCCACACCCCCAGACTCCATCACAAGGACCTAGTACATTTCTGACATGTGCTGTGCCACTGAACTCATGTCTACAAGGACTTCTGGAACCTGTTCAACTGCTAGCATCATACTGAGAGCACCACAGTTGTTTACACCACAGTTCTATGCTGGAGCGATATCATTTTAGCTGTTAACAAAACATCCATTTTTCACCAATATCCAGTTGATAATATCGAAATCATTATTCATAGTTCAGTTTATTTCTGAATGAAAATAATAGTCTCTATTTAACTTGCCTTACAATAGAACACATATGTGAATGTCAAGAGAGGGAAGAAAAAAACAGATGGAATATGTACAAACATATCTCAGCATCGTGAAAACCAACTGATCTGTGTAATTCTGCCAACAAGGATCAGCTATTGTGCGAGCTATTCTAGGCTTCATGTTATTGTTGTTGTATTTCAGAGATATATTAGGAATAGTGAACATATTCAGCAACAAGGGCAATGTTAATTTGCATGTTGTCTTACTGCTAATACAATTAGCAGCTTCTGGTGGTGAAGTGAAGTAGGAATTTGTTCCCATTAATCCCCAGTTAGAAATTCAAACATTGATTTCTTGCTTGATACTCATGTTTTCCAACATACTCTTTATATGAGCAGGCATTTTATGTTGATCAATTTAACCACTGCTACAGACCTGACATGGAACTAAATGTAATCTGTACATTTTTGAGTTTGCAATGCATTCCAGGAAAAACATGGATTACACAATCTGTACACATATGAACACATTTTTAAAAATGGGAAGTAAATATTGCACGTGTTTCTAAAAAGTACACCAACACACTTTGGTAAATGGGAGTATGCAACCATTCACTTGTCTGCTCATGAAAAAAAGTTGCTTAAGAATACATATAAACAAAATAGGCTCAGCCTGGAGTTGTCGTTTGAGTGTTGGACTAGGATTCTGGGAACCTAGGGTTCTAACTGCCATTCAGCCATGGAAACCTACTGGATGGCCCTGAAGATAAATGTAATGGTAAACCTCCCCTGTATAAATTTTGCCAAGAAAACCCTATGATGGCCTTGACATAAGGCAGAGTCAACTGAAAGGCACATAATAACAACAAAAAACAAAAATACTCTATTTGGAACTGGCTTAGGACAGTTTTGGAGACTAGAAGAAGCAGAAGCCCATGGAAATGGATTCAACAGGTATGCCCAGCCCTGCAAACAATCAGAGAAAATCTGATGTTGATTGTTTTAATGTGATAATCAGCTGTGGACTTTCACCATGCCATGAAAACTTCTGAGATGTACAATGATCCCAGTTTTAGGAAGTCATTAATTCAGCCCATGTCAGAAGCTCAAAGTGCTGGGCATTGAAAACTGTTGCTTCATCCTAGCTTTCCACCCTTGTAGAAAGGCATACCTTAGAGGGGGTTAGATACCTCGTTGGGACAGCCTGAGCACAAGTATAGTGAAAAAGTGTTAATGTGCAGCGTATTCTGTTAATGGAAATGATATATATTAGGGATGGGATGAATCCAGAATTTTCCAAATCCAAATCTGAATCCCTGGAAGGATCTGGGAATCCACGAATCTCACAAATCTCGAATCTTTTGAATCTTTTTTTTAAAAAAGGGTTTAAAAAGCAAGGCAAAGAAGGAACAAGTCAAAAGAGAGATTTTTTATTACCTTGCAGAGGGAGGCAGTCGTGGGGACAGACAGGGGACAAGCAGACACAGGCAGCAGAGGCAGCCCTAGCGGGCACAGCCAGGCAGCCCCAGCAAGTACAGGAAGCCCAGCGAGCACAGGAAGCCCAGCGAGCACAGGCAGCATGAGCCAGCACAGACAGTCCCAGGAACAGGCAGCCTCAGCATGCAAGCAGCTATATGCCCTGATTTTCTGGCACCCAGGACCCTGCCGGCCAATCAGGCCTTTGGTGGGCCCCAGAGGCACCAATTTTTAATAAAAACAAATTTGGCACCTCCAGGGCCCACCAAATTGGCACCTCTGCAGCCACCAAAGGCCCCACTCTCCTCCCAGCTGCCCTCTGCCCGATCAGGCCCAGGACAGCTGGGAGACAGATGCGAGGAGAGTGATCTCACACTCCCTGGTCTCTGTCCAGCCACCCTCCACCCGATTGGGCCCAGGACGTCTGGGAGACAGATGTGAAGAGCGTGACCTCATGGTCTCTGGTCTCCACATGGCCACCCTCCGCCCGATCGAGCCCGAATCCACCAAGTAGGCCCTCTGTATGTCAAGGGCCTACATGGTGGATTCAAAAGATTCCATTGGCCTATTTTGGTGGAGGGATTCGGATCCCGAAATTTCGAATCTTTTCCCAGAATTCAAGGATTTGAGGATCCAAGGATTCGGTTGGCCCATTCCTAATATATCGATTGTTTATATTAAACTGGTAAAATGTTAATGCATGTTGATAGATATAGATATGGTAAGTATTGTATTTAATGGGATTGTATAATTGTTGTTTGACAATCCTCATTGCTTTTGATAAGACCTGTGTAGAGGCCTCAGCAACACAATGAGAGAATAAAAGAGGGGAGGTCTATGACGAACCTGAGGGAGAGAACTTAACAACAGAGCCTCCTTAACAACAAGAGTCTTAAAAATGATTGGCTGAAGCAAATAGAACCCCGGGTAGCCGAAGGGAGGGGCTAGTTGGGGGAAAGGAATAACTGAAATTTAACTGAAACCAGGGAGTACAGGTTGAGAACAGAGTTGGTGTGAGAACAGAGAGAGTGGATGGAGAAAGCTGAGTGTTGGATTTGAGGGAGAAGTGTGCTAATTTATGAATCCTTAATTACAAAAAAGTTTTACCTTGACAGTGTATTTAATAAAGATTTGTTATATGTTGTTAAAAAAAAAACCCTGTTGCTTCATGGAATAAATTCACCATGCAAATATCATTTAAATGACCTCTTCTTTTTAGCATGAAATACTGACACTGAGCAAACAGAGGTTTGGTTTCCTGAACAATAGGTAAATATCTGACAAAACAAGGATACTATTAACAAGTGATTTAGAGCAGGTTTTTTTAAAAAAAAATCTGATTTTTTAAAAACTGCATCTTGAGCAAAGACTTCCAAATACATTGCTTCTTTGGTAAAATTATCATGCCTAGATTGATATTGACAACTAGATTAGCTGAATAATTTGCAGCTTAATATGGTATCTAGATTTAGAATTTTATACTACGGGGCTACTTGATACTGTTTACGTATCAAAGTCTTTATGTTGGATGCAAAGTAATGCCAGCATCACAACTGATCCTCCAGATGTATTGAACTTCAACTCCCATGAATCTCAGCAAGCACAGTTAGGGAATGATGCTGTTCACCTTCAAAAATGTGGAAGGCTAAAAACATATCTTTGCCTAAAAAGTTTAAGGCACCCTGATGCTGGAATTGACTTACTATGGAGCAGGGCTAAATACATCTTGGATACAATGGGATACAGTGGAAATTGTGCTTTTCTAACTGGCTACCTTGGTGGAGGACGAGAGGGGAAAAAAGCAGAGTTGCTGAGAAGGACTGAAGTTTTATTGAAAACCTGGCCATGCAATTATCACTTCCTTTGCAAAGAACTGTTCTCCAATTAATATAAATGTGAGAAAAGCAAGGTAGGCTTTAATCAGTCAAAGAGATTTAATACTGGGTGACAGAACTCTCCATTAGCTCTAATTTTATGCTGGGTGTTGGAAATTGTTTTTGCCAGGAGTGGATCATTCAAATCCCTTAAGAAGCACAATATTAATCACACCTCTTCCTTTCTACTTCTCTTTACAAAATAATAAAATAAAATAAAAGTGACTAGCAGGTAATACCGGCAGCTGGGCTGAATATTTCATTAAGGCTAGAAATTAAACTCTGTCCCCGCTCTCCCATTCCAAGTCATCAATGTTACCAGAAGACAAGATTATCTCTGCTGCGTCTCCCAGTGTTATCTGCTGTGCTTAGTTAAAGCAAAGCCTTTATCACCAAGGTGCAGCATTAAGAAATCTAAAAAGGATCCAAACCACCCTGAGCAACATCACAGAACCACGCAAGACACACAGTGGGAGAAACCCGAAGGTATCTGACAAGGAACGGATAGGCAAGATTATACAGAATGTCTCCGGTGACCAAAAATAACAAAGCAAAGTTAAAGCAAATGCAAAGTGACATTCCACAGTAGTTCTAGATAAAATCATATGGATTCAAAGCTTAGATAGCATGATATAGACTGACTCTCTCTCTCCCTCTCTCCCCCTCTCTCTCTCACACATACACATTTCTACTGTGCCTACAAAAACAAAGATTTCACATGTAATTCGATTATCAACCATGAAATGATGAGACCAGATACAGAAAATGGATCAAATAAGGGCTACTTTAACTTGTGTTGGCCTACAATTACAGCAAGAGAGGGGAGCACCTAATATGGGTCCAGATGAGGCCAGATGTCACCCCATGACTACCTTCTCAGCCTTTCCTTGGGTGAAACAGCTCAGCCCCGAATACAGTCCAAATGCTATTTGGTTGCTCCCTGGCCCAGCATCATTGGAAAATAACCCAGGGACTCCCACCCAAGTTTCAGAACTCTGTAAGTGAGAGCCTGAATCCCAGGTTAGCATCAAGGGTAGCTTCCTTCCCCACCCCTGGATTGTAGGACTCTAAGAGGGGGGTTCCAAAGTCCTACCCTGTACCAAAAGAGTATCAAAATGTAATAATCAAAGTCTTAAATTCTCGCCCATCTATGTGTCACAGGAAAGCCTATTTAAATAACACCACTAAAAGCCAGTTGTCTAAGTCCCACAGTCACAGTATAGAATAGGAGAAAGAATGGTAAAAGGGGGGGGGGAGTCCTATTTGGACCCAAAAAGAACACAAAAATCTCATACTGTGCTGAGGGAAGGAGAGTGGGTCATATTGTAAAGATCCAAGAGGATCACATGCAGGGGTGTTCAAGATTAAATAGACTTCTCTCCCACCTCGTCATGTGGTGTGACCATTTATAACATTTATGTTAATTTTAAATTGACATTCCAATTTATGTAATGTTACTACATTAAAGAAGAAAAAATAAATCTGTGCTTTGTAGAGGAATAAAAAATTAATTTATTCAGCTTGTGCAAACACACTGATTTCTGCTCAGGAAAGCCGTGTGTAGTTTTCCTGCTCAGAAAATAACACTTTTTGAAGAGGAAAAAAAAAAAGAAGTATTTTGTGTGCAAAATCCAAGATTGTCCACAAAATGCACTGATCAAAAATATTACCTTTGTTTTAGAAAGCAGATGTCATTCTCTTCAAAGAAAAAAAGAAACATTTATGGTTTTGTGCAAATGAATTTTCTCCAGCAAAGTCCCAAGCATGAAGAATCTTAGCAAGATTTCCCCATTATTAAGACTTTTTTTTAAAACTGAGGTTTAGAAAATTAATGAGTCTTAATGAATCTTCTTCACATCCCTACTCACATACATACACGATTTCTTAAATGAAACTATAGCATTTTTATTCACCATTTGGATGGAATGGGTCATATTCACAATTAGTACAACAATGAAATGCTCTTTCAATAATTTTATTGGAGAAATATCATTAAACTAGTTTTTCTTTTTCATTTTATGTTCTACATTTTGCCTCACTTTTCCTCCAGTGATCTTATGGGGCAGAATATGGGTTCTTCTGACTTTTAATCTCACAACCCACAACTGATTGTACAGAATTTTTTTATTAAAATTTTTAGGCAGCCAAGAGAGTTTTCTTAATTGCTGCAGATGGCATATTTCTTTTTAATTCTTCCAGGTTTGGCATTTGTATCTACAGCCATACATTTCTAACATACTTTTCTCTGTTTCTGATCAAAAATATACATATGTAAATGTTGAAACATTAATCTTATTACATGTAAAATGATCCTTGATATTATGAATTGTGTTATTTTTTGGTGAGGCCAGAATTTGAACCATCCCATTCACCCTTTTCTCTCCCAGTGTTTCTTAGTTCTTCCAAATTGTTCTCCATCTCTTACTTCTATTGTCCATGCCTGTGCCTTTGTCCAATATTTTGTTTCATCTCACTCCCTACTTCTTATATTTTCTTTTATTCCTCCTTGTGTTCTCCACTCTTCTTTCATTTCTCTTCCATCTGTCCACTTTATTGTCTTTTCTCTCTTTCTGCACATTTTCTCCATTTCTCTTTTTTATTTTGTCCATTCACTCTGTTCTCTATCTCTTTCTCTGCATTTTCTGAAACACTCCTTCTTCATCCCTCATCTCATTTTGCATTCATTCATGCTTCCCCCCTCCCTCACACTACAGACCTCTGTATGCTATTGTATCATAACATAATGCACCATAAGGCTTCCTCTTCCTGCTCCTCCCTCATGTAATCCTCTTCTTGTTGCTAGCCTTGTCTGCTGCAAAAAGCAAAACTGTGGTGAGGAGAGCAAGGGAGAAAGTCAAAGGGCAGGAAAAACTCTGCAATGAATACATTATTCCCACTATGCCTCCCAGAAAAATGCAATACAATTACATGGAATGATGTCCAAAGAACAGGTAAATTATATATAGATGTTTTTACACCAGAATGCAACCTAAAGTACCAGTAGAGAAAAATATTCAACTACCATAAATCCTGTGTGTGCAGCAAGGACAGAAGTGGTCATAGTGGGGGTGGTGGGAACTGAGCTACACCAGAGCATTGGCTGGAAGGAGCACAAGCCATTGTACCACTACAGAATTATTTGTCTATAGAAATTCTGAATACCTTGATACACAACGGTAGAAAAATACATCTACTTGAATAATTGGGAGTTATACCAGTGTAGCATCTGATTATGATTCTGCCCTGACATTTTGTAATCCCTAACCTAAATAAAATCAGTGCATTGGTTCCAAGCTCTGACTCAAACTACATGTTGTTCAAAATTAGGAGAGACTGAGGTGGTAGAATCCTGGACAGCACTACTTCACACTGCTCATTGCGTGTCATGTTTTTAATGTTCCTCCATGTGAAAATGGGCAATCAATGAAAGATGCATCAATACGTCTGTCTGTCTCTCTGTCTCTTGCCTTACCAACTTTTATGCCTAGGTCACCTTCCAGTTCTGGCAGACTTTAAAGATTTGTTTAAATTCAGTGAGATCTGTCCTCTTCTTTGATTATTTTTTTCCGAAGGCATGCAAGTCTGTGTGCATATTTTGAATTATATCCCCTGTTTGAACACATTCCTAGCATTGATAAAATCATGTTAGACTATTTTTACATGCACATGAAATGTGCACATTTTTTCACGTACACTTTCCAAATGTGTACTTTTTTTCAAACACTTGCACATCCACCCGTGAATGTAAAGACTGCAATATGCAAACTGCATCCGATCCACAGTCTGGGTAGTTCAGGCTGAGATATGCCCACCACAACTTCTTTGGAACTAAGTTAATCTCACATCTGTATCCCATGTAAAAGAAAAAAAAATCACTGTATGTAGAAAATTAAGGAGAAGATTAAAAAAAGCTTCTGTCTGGTTTGCTAGTGCTCATCACATAGCAGGATTTGAAATGTTGCTTTCAAAAGTAAATGACTGTTATTACTCATTACAGTGTTTAAAAATATTTAAAAATCTATTTTTTTATTTATTTTTTATGAACAGATTTTATGTAATAAAATAAGCATATCAATAGTTTTTTCATTATCTTTTGAGTGAGAAACATAGCCTTAAATCCCAGCTAGAGCAGATCCATTGAAACAATATAATTTACCAAAGTGCTGACTCATCATTCAACATTTGATTTGATGGTTCTGCTCTAGTTGGGCTAAGCAAAAGAATTCCAGCCATGAGAAAATGTTAGATCTTTTTTTAAAAAAAACCTATCAAACTGCCTGTAAAAGGCTTAGAAATGTCCTGTTATGTTTAAAAGTAACTAGATTTTTACTTGCCACGTCAATGAAGTAACTTTGTTTCCATGTGACACAACGTTTTCCAAAAATACAATTTGTTAAGAATCAATAACTTGTTGCAGGTGACTATGTTATTTTTAACTTATCACTTTTAAGCTGTGATACCTGGACAGTTTTTAGAGGAGGAGACATTCACAAATATGACATAGTTTGTATGGTACTGCCCAGGACTGCTACAGACTACTACCTCATTCTTTTTAAGCTGTAGATCTTAAAACATTAGCAATATTCAAAAGTTATTTTCCTTTGTTTTCAAGAACTTGTGGGAGGAGTAGCAGTGTATACACACACCTTTACCTGAACAGAGGAGAAACTTAGGAACCAGGTCAATGTTTTCAAAGGAACTTAAGTTCACTTCAGGCAGGTGTTTTATATGAATATACGAAGGGGGTTATGGCAAGATCTAGCCATGCCTGCTCACATGTTTATTGCCATGCCTGAAGGGAGCTGTCATTGCCTTTGTAGAACTCTGTGTCTGATTCTCCCTGCAGGCATCCAGCGAACATGCAGAGAAGGCGAATTTCCTGCATCCATGTGTTTCCTATTTACATGATGGGAATGCTTCTAAGGGGGTTCTTGAATGTTGTCAGTCAATACAGAGAAGTGCTCGATTGGTGTGACTTCCTCTGAAAATGCTTTTAAAAATTTGTGACTGTCACTTATTTTACCTTTTCTATTTACAGATTAATTGGTGTGTTCTTTTGCAAACTGCACTGATTGGATTCTAGTACAAAATATGTGTGATAGAGAAACAAACACAGACTTTCTTTCTTTCTTTCTTTCTTTCTTTCTTTCTTTCTTTCTTTCTTTCTTTCTTTCTTTCTTTTTTCCTTTGCTATTTGAATTTTGCTCAAGTGCCCCATCTCTGAAGATAAATCTCACTCATGCTGAACAAAATACTTCCAGGCTTTTCTTTGCATGCTACTTGTTACCATTTGACAGTTTCTCCCTGAATTAGTCTTCATACCTTTCCAGAGATGTGTTGTAAATAATTATAGTTGACAATTTAACCCAGGAAGGCTCAAAACTGAGAGACACACAAATCGTACAAGCAAAAGGCACTGGATGATTGCACACACGCGTGGGTGGGAGTGGACTGGCACAGAAAAGCACAAACAGAAGTAGCAATTTCCTCACCACCCCCACACCTATCCCTTCTATTCACTTGGTATCCCATTATGCTGCACCGTTTTTCATGTTGATATGCAGCAGCACATCCCTCGACAGGTACGTTCCATTTATTGGAATGTTATTTGAGAACAACTTTATTAAAGATGCACTGCACCGATACAATACAATGTGGCACAGAGTGGTTTGTGTCCCAGAAAGCATTACAGAATTAAATAACAGAAGACAGCAGGCAGGGTATGGTATGAATTACACAAAAAAAGAGAGGCAGAGGCACTTGGTGGAAAATAAATTAAAGGCTTCAGTCATATAGCTGGAAATACAGGGAGAAACTATGAGGCACAGCCAGACCTGAAACAGAGAGCTGTATGTGGGAGAGAGGAGGGAAAGTCAGGGAGAAATAGAAAAAGGTAGCAGAAATGGTCATCCTGGCAAGAACTGCTTCTGCCCGGATTTTGTTTGCAGCTATACACAGCAAAATTCGGGGAAAGAAAGATTATTCTTAACATCTTACTTACATGGTACCATCAGTATAAATAGCACTTTGCAGAAAAACTGAAGCACAATAGAAAGGGAGGTCCTTAACAAACTAGTAAATAAGATGAAGGAATGTAATATATTCACAATTTTTGTTAGCTTCAGAGAGAAGACATATTACTGAGAGAAGACATATTTCGCTATGTTGAGATATCCCATCAGAATATTACCTATCTCTGCAAGATTTTTTGCCTCTGTATGAACAGGAAGACAACACCTTTTGTTAAGCATCAAAAATAATCATTTTAAAAATCATGTTTGTTTTAAAAAAAATTTAAACATATATTACACGAAAAAATGTACTTTGCAGAAAAACTCAGTTTTCGAACAAAAGGGCTTTGCTATTTTTTTTTGACAAAAATATGGAAAAAACTAAAAAATGAACAAAGCTTATATAATTTCATCAACGGGGAAAAGCTTTCAAAATGTTTCATTCCTATGTGTGGACAGGAAATTAGTTAAAATTTACATCACTTCTGAGAGAAGATGGATAGGAAAGAGATCCTCAGCAACCCCCCTCTAATGGAAGACAAAGGTTTGTGGGTCACACAGCTTGCTCTCCACCCCATGAAGTAGTTTGTTGATCCCAGGTATTATGCACAATATGACCACATTACTAACATCAGACTAAGGCCATTTCTGCCCTACACTGTTATAGTGCTATTATTCCATGTTCAACATCTTCTGGAATTCTGGGGTTTGTAGTTTACTGAGGCCAAAAAGCTCTCTGGCTGAGAATTCTAAATACCCCTTCCTAAACCATAAACCCCTGGGTTCCACGGGATGCTGAAAGTGGAATACTAGCACTATAATAGTGTAGCGCAGAAATGGCTCAAGAGGGAAAGGTGCAATCTTGTTTTTCCTGAGATAGCAAGTTTCGCCAGCCAATGAATACTGCTACCACTATCGATGTGTTCTGATGGAGAATTCCAAATGTATGAGGGAAACTTCCATGTTGAAAATTCTGTATTATGATACCAGAGGACCCCCTTCCTCCTACAGCATGTGCTGAGAAAATAAATTGTGGAAAATCTGTGCTTCATTTTAAAGCAACACACTTGAAAACAAAGCAGGGACTTTAACAAACAGCATACTTGGGAAACAAATGTTTCAAAACAGTCGTGTCTGCAAGTGGTGTATTTCCAAATACTTAACCTTGACATTATTTTTAGTATAAGTAACTGAATAGAAGATGTAACTGGAAGTGGCTTAATGTGGATATAACTATACAGTAGATTTAACTGAAGGGGGCTCAGTTAATCAAACTAATCAGTCATGAGCCTTGTTTAGTTGTTTGCTGCATATATTAGTCCTTGAACTATTACAGCTTACTCAGCTCCAGGACTGAGCTGCAGATGCCATCTTTGTGGTTCTGTATATAACACCTCTGGTAGGATATTTTTTTTGCGTATAAACTATCTTCATTGTATGGAAAATCATATTAAAACTAGGAAGGCTAGGATGGGCTGATTAGCTATTCCTATGTACAATACAATTTATAGTTCTTATAAGTGAGTTAAAAGGAAACCTTGGGAGTGAAGACAAGTGTTGGGTCAATTGGTAATTAAGTGACTTATGCCATTTTCTCCACCCTGCTCTTTTCTCACTATCTTTTGGATGTTTTATCATTTATAGTGTTAGATTTTGGGTGGTGGCACATTGACTTTCATATGTGTTCCCTCTTCATCTCTCTCTGTCTCTCATGCTATGCAACATCTTCACACATTAATGACATGATTTCATTACATCCCTGGGAATTATAATCAAACCAACAAAAAAAGGAGAGTGGGTAAAACTAGTCAGATAGAGGAATACAACCATTCATAGATAGTGATCTCTTTCTCTGCAGCTTAGACCATGGTTGGCAGTATTTGAAAAGGCTTTGTGTATGTATTCTTCCAATAATGTAATAGGTAATATTCACAGGAAACCTACAGTTTCCAGGTATATCCATATACATATTCATTAAGAGCAAGCCCAAGTTCAAGCTAAGATTTTATTTTCCCTTTTTTGATATTGATGTGTGCAACTGTGTCTTCATCATGGAAGGCAATGGTACTCTGAAGATTCTCAGTGAAGTCTTCTGGAATGCACTGGGCATCACTCAGCTAACAACCTAATAAACAGTCTTTTTGCACTTTTTTTCTGAAGCAGATATAATGGGTATCTCTCTTCAAGACAGTTGTGAGTAACATGGCCTGAAGACCCTTTCCATAGCCCCCCATCATGTCCCTGCTTCAAGCGATATTAAACATTACATATGTAAGTTTTACATGCCTACAAAGTCTGTTCTGCTGAAGAATATACAGAGATGTACCCACAAAGTAGTGTTTGTGAAAACCCAGGGTCTGCCCAGCGTAAGACCTCTTTATGTCCAGGTCTGAACAGCCAGGGAGATCTCTGGATCAAGCCAGAGCTATGACACTCAGACCTGTCCCTATTCTCCCTCTCTAGAGAATGCAGACCCTTCTTACTCTGTGTTCCTCACTGGATTCTCCTCCCAGTGTATCTCCCTCTACACCTGTCCCTGAGTCCTCACTATTCTCAGATATAAGGATAAGCAGTGATTTAACTCTCCAATGACTGGTACTGATGGTAGCATGTGAAACCCAGTACAGAGCAATGACACTCTCTTGAGACTGCTCTTTATAAAAATATAAACAAATCTTTATTTAACACACTGTCAAGGTAATAGATATTTTTTAAGTAAGGATTCATAAACCAGTACAACAGTCTCTGTCTCTCAAATCCAAACACACCCTCTTCTCACATCCACACTCAACTGTTCATGGACAATACAGGCAGGCCAGAAATAGCTGACTCACTGCTTTAGGAGACCTCCAGGCAAGTACTCTAATTAAGTATGCATGCCACTTACAAAAGAGCCTCTGCCCCGCGATGGCAGCTTGATGGGTAATCTATACAATACCCAAGGACTCTGCGTTTGCATACTGGCTGCTCTACTGAGAACTGCTACGATAACTCAGTCATTCAGATTCTGACCTTTCGGAGGCTTTGTCTCCAACTCCAAATCTATTGTTTTCCCCCAAGTACGGCATAGCCTGCGGTCACAATTCTCCTTATAAAAACCCTCGATTCTGAGACCTTCCTCGGATCGCTCCCGAGTTTCATCCCGCCTTGCTGCGGCTTTGCTTGGCGAGGCTCCCCTCAGCTCCATGTGCTGAGCTACATCGCACCCCAGCTTTGCTCTCCATTTTTCTGGGCTTCAGGACAGGTGAAGTATCACTCAAACCAACAATCCCTCTAAAAATCCCTCTATACCACTCCAACCTTTATTTTCTTCAGTTATCTTGTATGAGTGTGTCGCATACACTGTTTTGCTTGTATTTAATAAACATCATTTATTATTTCAACTTCTGTGTTCTCCTTGACTCGACCTGACCCCGTAGACATAGGGTTCAAGATCTCGCTACGTTACCCTGCCTCTCGTAACGGTAAGCAGTGCTCTGAGCTAATTTTCCCCACCTTTAGTTGAGCACATTCTGGTGTCCCTCCCGGGACCCCCAGTACACAGGGTAACAATATAGATAGATAGATAGATAGATAGATAGATAGATAGATAGATAGATCTAGATATATTTTCTGAGTGGCTGCACAGATTCATTTAGATGAAAAAGTATGAACTGACTCAGAGCTTTGACCCAAATTCATAATGAAACATTATTCTAAAGTTTTCTGAGTTTGATTCAAATGGGTGCATACGTGTGCATATACACATGCACACATGAACACACTTAGAGTCAAATACACCTAAGGTAAGACATGCAGATATGAATAATTCATTGAGTAAGGATAACTTGGAATTGAGATAGAGCAAGACATATAATACAGTACCAGGACACTCTCTTTCTTGGGCAGTTAATTAGACTGGCTACTCATGCTTCAGGCTTCAAGCAATCCAGTTTTGTGGGGCTAAATATTTTGCCACCTTTTCAGTTTTAGAAGAGCAGACCCTACATAGATATATATATATATATAAAATGCATAGATAGAAAAGTCCTTCCAGCACCCTTATGTGCTCCAATATTAATCAATTGTCCCTTGTGATGGTGATTTATAAAGGTTAAAAAAAAAACCTCAGATGTAGATCAGATTAAAAAATCCTGGATATGCTATTTGTCTAGAAAAGAGCTTTAGTTCAATATACCTGAAAAACACAGTAAAGTGCTGAATGGGGAACTATTTATTCAGTTGCTTAGAACTTTGTTGCCTTTGCAAGACTTTATATTTTAACCACAGGGTGGCACCCTGAAAGCCATTCTTCACCCATAGTAAATAGATCTAAAACTGATCTTATATAAATGTCATACATTTCTGTCTGAAGGACAGGTTTTCTCTGTTAATATTGTTTCAGGGCAAACTCTTAAAAATGTATCTTATGTGTCCAAGACAAAATCATCATACAGAAATGGGAAGGACTATATTAAGGAATCATAAGAAGTTGTCTGCAAAAGAGGATTATTAAAGAGACATCTAGAGGCAGCAGTAAGATCAATGACAAGCGGCAGGAAAAACAATCTGGGCTTAGGACTTTTAGAACATGAGAGGTGCTCAGACCACCTTCAGTGCATTGCACCAAGGCATGACAGAGTTCTGCAGACTAGGATTAAAATTTAGTTAGTGACATATTGAGGATTAACTCCTGGTTAAGCCCTATTGTTGTCATCTCCTCCTGCTCCTCCACCACTTCCTCGTCCCTCTTCTTTACACTACAGAAGAAGGCATTCTACATCTGCTTGTGCAACTTTTCTTGCCCTCAGTGTGCAACAGCAGTTGGAGTATCACAGCTTCACCATTTTTCCCACTGAGTGGTGCGTGTGTCTAGATCTATTCCAGCTCCCCTTGTATATCCAGAAAGCGTCTTACAATGGGGGAAGGTGAACATTGTTCCTTGGTGCACAAGGATGGCCATAACATGTATGGGTACACTCTTGCAGCCAAATTGTAGATGACAAAACACAAAAACAAAAAAAACCCAGAGGTGTCTCTGTGAGCCTCTCAACTATTGTTGTCAACCTGGGGAGGAAGAAGAGAGAAAGCTGCATCTTCCACCCTGCCCCTACAACTTCAGATCCATCAGTGTGCTTACTGGATCTCAACCTAGCTCTGCTTTGATGTTGTTGTGACCACTTCCTATGCCACATCCTTTGAATGTTCAGAATATGTCAGGAGGAGCTTCTTTGTATACTCATGTAGGAGGGGGGAAATGAAGTTTCAGGATTGGAAAAAAAAAATTTAAAGTACCACAGAGTGGACAGTTAAAGACCCTTGGGATAGCCACTGGAGTTTAGCTATAGAATGTTTAGTTTATTAAAATTTAAAGTTATCTTTTGTTCCATTATACCTCGGTTTGATCTTTTGGCTTTTCAATTTGCCCATTGACAAAGCCTTTGGATAACCACATTAATGAAGAAAGGAGTATTAGAATTGATGGTGTCACACGATGTTGAGTCTTGAGTGTGGGAAGATATCACCATGTAAGCTGTGTAGTTCAGGGAAGATAGTTTAGAAATATTTGCATGCTATCTCACCTTTCAGTTTTTCCTTTGACATGATAGTTCTAGTATGAATGTCAGTAATTCATCAAGATTGTGAATTCTGCTCCTAAATTCCAAGCTGCTAAACAGTAAAATCACCACCAGGCAGAACTTAAGTCTGGCTTGCATTAGAGAGATCTGGATTTGGCAAAAGCATTCAGTTAGCTACTTCCAGCTTTGCCCAGGGGCACATCAACATCCATTTGATGACCCAAGAGCAGGTGTTATCATAGTTCATCCATGGCAAACAACAGCCTCAGATCTTACCACCATTTCCTTCTCAACATTTGATTTCAGAACCTAGAATGGTTGGGTGTGTTTGATACTACAAAAGACCATGGATATCCAGGTACAGCAAAGAAACTTTGGACAGCCACTGCCAGTCCAAGTTACCAACAAGAAGAAACTGATTTGACTCAGTATAACATAGCTACCTATGTTTCCCAAATTGTGTCTGTCCCGACATTGTTAGCTAGGCTTATATAATGTTTGCTATTCTGTTTGGAGAATGTTGACCTGTGGGTCAGGGGATCTTCAATGTTTTTGTTGTCACAATGTGATTAGCTCTGGGCTGTTTATTATATTTCTGTCACAGTTCAGGAAATCTCTTGGAGAACCCAACCCACAATACCTGCCTCTGAGGAAAGGCCTCTCAGATGCAGGCATTTGGAAGATAGCACCTAAAAGGGTCCCTCAAAACCAGACATTGGTGCCAGCATTGTCTTGTGGAGGGCAGCACATGCTACATTGTGCTGCTGCACTTGGTGTAACTGGACCTACAAATCATGAAGGCTCTCTCTCACCTTGATCTGTGGTGCAGCAATGGAAGGAGGAGGTAGCAATGACTGAAAAGTGATTGCAAAAATGTTTTGTTACAGTCATCCTCTGCATATTTAGAAAGTATACTTAGAAAGACATTTCAGAGTACATAATGGTTGCAATCCATCATTTCCTCAGGAAAGCATAAATATCGACATGTGGAGGTACACTGCACAAGCACTACACAGCCCCCATACAGAACAACAGAAGTATGCAACACATGTGATGACTGGGTGATATTGTGCAATGTGCAATGTACAATGCACTACCACAAACTACAATGCATAACCACAGTGTACAGTGTTGCTGTGCACCACTCTACTTCCTTCATGGTCAGCAGAATATATCCATTCTTCTAAGGCGAATAATTCACTCTGCATGTGTAGTATGACCTCTACATGCATATTTTACTAACAGGATGCCAGCTATAGTCTAAGCATAGACATCTTAGATCAGAAGGGTTACCATAAAGTCAGAATGTGCACACCAGACTGGTAATCATTATTAGTGCCCCAGTGACTGATTAGGTTTACCAGCGCACCTCCCTCCCATTATTCTCAGCAATCTTCAAACTCTTTCCTTCCAACACATTTCCTGCCAAGTAAACTTCTCCCTTAACTTTAAAGCTGCTGCTCTTTTTGCATCTGTGGTAGCATGAGTAATTGTTCTCTTGGCTCCTTCCAATGAATGGGAAAAATGGGGTTCCCCTAAAATCTGCCACCACTTCCCATTGAACCTCCTTCTTTCTTGACAGAAACTAACTGCCTGCATGTTTGTTTCTTCTACTCTTTTGTTCCCCTGGGAGATAGAATAGTGGCTAGGCCTCAGTATTTTCCTCCCCATTTTCACAGAGACAGAATGCATGTGCCAAGCAGTCACAAAACTGAGTAGCTTAAGGGGTTGGAAGAAGTTAAGCATTCTTATAAATAAGAAACTTTATATTGCATGTGGTGTAAAGATCATATGATGTTGGATCTACTCCTTCAGGCATAGGTTTAAGACACAACAAATTCAGTCACAGTTTATTGACAGTATCACCAGCCAAGCTATACCACGTAAATATAAATCTATAACTCATTACATTGACCTGGGTTCTTGGTCTGCTCATGCATTGGGCAAGAATTCTCAGTCCCTTTTCATGACACCATGGCGGGGGGGGGGGACATAGCACATGTCAACCCACTTTTTCCTAATGAGGTAAGACAAAGACAGGACAACAATATCTCCGTGGCTCTAGTTTGCATCTCTCTTTATGACTCTGAATAGTTGACTCCCTTTGCATGACTATATAGTCATCTTAACTAGCTGTGCCACTATGTTAAGGCTTTGTTTAGCTGGCATGGAAGTAGCCATGAAGTTGTAATGTCTGCAAGCAAGACATTGGATTCTTTGGGAAAGGCCGTTGTGTTTGCAAATTTGCTTGGAGTATATGTGATCAGCAGGGAGGGCAATGATAAGGGCAGAGTAGCCACAAATGCTGGAGGAAGAGATGAAGGATGGCGACATTGCTTCAGCTCCCGCCACAAATACCCAAAGACACTAACACTTGGTCACTCTGGACTGGGAAATGTACATCACGACTACCCATAATTCTCCTGGATCTCTTTAAGCTTTCAATATCATAAAATATGGTATCTTCCTGGGCTGTTTGGCTGGGATATAGAGTGTATAATTCCATTCTTCAGTGGGTGTATTTCTGACTGGAAGGACAGAGAGAGATAGCCAAACATACTTACATGTTGTGCTAGCTGATGGCTTTTGTTGTGTGCAATTTTATGATTACACTGTACATCAATCTGAGCACATTTAAAGAAGTGTCAGGAATAAGATATGTTGGAAATTGGAATCTGAGCAAAGCAGAATATAGTAAAACAATACTTGTGTGAGACTTACAGCTGAAAATTTGTGAACACACATTAGGCTGTATTGTATTCTTCTTAAGCACATAATTCAACTAATTAGTAGCCTTTGTGCTGCTCACATACTTTCTACACTTTAAGAAGCTGTCCTGTAGATAACATCTATTGCTACAATATGTAAGTAGGACACTCCAGAAGAACAGATAATTTTGCTTTGTGAGAAGAATGTTCATCAGATTTGACCTAAGCATGAATTTTACCTCAAACTGGACTTTGGTAGGATTAATGCATCTTCCATGGTCAAGAAGTGTCCCCTCCCAGTGACCAGTACAGAATTTGACCCAGCTAGATACTTTGTGAACAATTTGGCAGATTACTGAAAGGCAGGCAATATGTCCACAGGGTCTTGTTTTGTTTGCTATATTTTTTTTTCACATATGGAAAACTGTCAGGGTGGGAGGAGCTCCATGAATGACAACTCTATCTTTTAATTACAGAGACCATCACATCAATGTTTTGCAGTCACAGTTCTTCAAGTGCAGGATGGTGAGAGTCACACCATGTTTTGCTCCAGTCTGATCTGTGTTCTTTGCTAGTTCTTATTCAACTGAGCAATCATTTGAAGAACACTGTTGAATGGATGGGTGAAGGCTTCATGAATGATTTAATTAATTCTTCCTAGTTCCCCATCCTCCCATCCAGTTCTTATAGCTCACCCTAAGCTGTCTGAGCCTAATTTTGCTGTTTTCCAGATTGCTAAATTGGGGTAACAAAACAAAAACCTGATGTACACCTGTACTTTAAGGCTAAAGGCATAGATCTTAGTAATTAAGCCTGCTCCAAACATGAACTACTGGAGTACTATTTTGGATGGGTAGATAAATATGTGCATAATAGTTATTTTCATGTGTAGATGAGGACCTGTATGAGATACACTCACTATGTTGCTCAGCTTCATTGGAGTTTTCTCTAGGAGAAAATATCAGGGACATCTTGGGCATAGCATATTGAACAAAATATTAACATTTTCATGCATCTCTTTCAATTTTGCCAAGATACAAGACTTTCTTGAAGTAGTCATCTGCAGTCTTTGGGAAGGGAATTGTATAATCCAGAAGGAAAAGTTGATTTGAGGACAGCTGATAAAGGGAACAGATAACTGAAGGCAAAAAAGAAACTGGAAGAAGACAAAAGAGAAACTGGAACAAGATGTGAAAGGTAAAATAATTGATGGCAATCCGTATTTTACATTCTGGCTTTTACATTTTACATTCTGGCAATATATATATTTTATTCTGGAAGTCAGTAACAAAGGCTGAGATCCTACATGTATATATAGCTCCCCACATCTAATTCCACAACCTACCACCACCAGTAGCAACTGGTCTCAGCTCAGCTGAGGGGGATAAATAAGAGTCCACAAATTGAGTGTCTCCACCTTTTTCTTCCCCAGAATCCCAGACCAGCTGGATCTTCATAGTCTAAATCACCTCCATCTTCCCTTCTCTTTCCATTGGTAAGAAGGATCAGCAGCAGACCCTTCTGGGGCTTGACAGCTCACAGGTCTGAGAGGTTTTTGGACAGTGAGCAAGGGAAAATCAACAGCCAAAAAGCTGCATATAGACACACATACATGACCACCAGGATGCTGGCCACTCGGTGTAACATGGACTACTACAGAAGCTTCTGCAATGAGCTGAGAGCACTGAAAATTAATAATGAGATAGTAAAGTTAGAGTTAACCCCAACATTTTTTTCAAGAGTATGGTAAGTCTTCTGGAGCTCTGAGATTCTGCTGTATAAGAAATTCTTCATCTTCCTGCTGCACAAAGAGTTTAAGAAAATACAGGTAGATGGCTTCAATCAATCACTCATTGTGATGATCATTAGATTTGGATATTCCTCTCCCCTCCATTTTTCTGAGTTTTGTTTCTCTCCTGTAACATGCAGAATTAGGGTTAGAGATGACTGCCAATATTTTTACAAAACCACTCTGTGAGAAAAGACACCAAGGCAACAAAAATATGTCAGTTACAAATTATTTCTACTTTCTGAAGCCAAAATTTCAGAATCACTAAATTATCACCATCACCATTACCATAATTGCTACTGATGTCATGGCTTCTGTACATACCGTGCTCAATGCAAGCTCTGCATTATGAGCTGAACATTTGTTTTTCTCTTGTTTAAAGAAAGCCACTTATAGGCCATTTCCACACAGGGTAATAAAAACGGTGCAGTTCATCCTCCACGGAGGATGTCTGCACCTTGGAGCGGACTGGGTCCGGACTACTTACTGTAGATCCGCACCTCAGTCCACTCCGGAATGACTCCAAGTGGTCCTCCAGCATGCATTTGAAAGACCTGATTTTTCCGGTCTTTCAAAAGCACAGAGTGCGCCAGTGCGAGCCTGCTCCCTTGTGCAGATTCGCAGGCTCGCACCAATGTGAGCCCGTGATCTGCTGAGGGCAGGCTTTAGGCTGGCGAGCTTCAGCGGTTGGTCGAGACCCACGACCAACTGGAAGCCGCCATTTTGGACACCGGAGCAGAGCAGATCGATGACCATGCACTGCTCCGGAGCAGCCTGGACCACACTGGGGAGCCAGAAGATCCGCTAAGTAGCAGCGCGGGGCAATTCCCTCACCCCGTGCGGAAATGGCCATAGACTTAAAAAATCTCTGAAACATTCACTTACAGAGAAATGCTGGGAATTTTAGGCCATTTATGAGAACTGCAGTTTGCTCCTGTGGAAACAGATGCTGTTAAAAGCATAGCAGCCATTAGGCATGACTTTTTAGTTTGATGTTACACACCTCTGGAATCTACCTACAGCCAATGCCCTGTATGTGATCAAAGTGTAAAGTGTGTAAATACTAACTTCTTTCCAGTACAAGGATACAAAGAAAGCTCCTGATGCCAGTTAGGAGTAGGAAATTATGAGAGTGTAATTGAATCAGTAGTTTTATTCTACCTTAGATCTTTAAAAGAACCTAAGCAGAACTCTAATTACTGTTTCTTTGTTGTTCCCTCCAAACATTTATGAAGCTCTGGCAGGTGGTTGAATTTATCTTAGCTCTCCTGTGCTAGTCTCTTTCATCTCTTTGACCCTCAGACATCACTGAACCCACTACAGTCAGCACCTGGAATAACACTAAGCCTGCCAGCCAGTATCGCACAATTGCAGCCCCGCTGGTTTTGACATACCCAGATGGTTTGGCACATGTCTGCATGTAAAGGTAATTACAGGCATCCAGTGTGCTTGGCTTCCCAGGAAAGTGACAGCTACATTCTGAATCAAACATTCTATCTAGGACTACACAAACACTGTGCAAAATTTTCAATAATCTCATAAAGGATTCAGTGTGTTCATGCTGAACAAAGCCCACTCATGATTCTTGCTTCTCTGTGTTCAAGCCAAGTTTATTTTGAAACTTTCCTCTCTTTCATTTATGGTTGTTTCCAGAAAAGCCTCTATTGATACCTCTCAGTTTCATATGGAGCACTGCCTCAGTGATGACTAAAGACTCTACAGTTATCCAAAATAAAATCAAACAAAGGTATCAGACATTTAACAAAGAACAGAATTCTCAGTCCAGTTTCAAGTGGACAGATGTTCACATCATAAGAACCACCATCCAAATTGTTACTTAATCGGTGTCCTTGTTAGGACATTTGGTGTTTTCACCCAGGAGTGAACATGAATTAGAGTTTGTGTTGAAGCATATTTGGCAGGGAAAATGGCATGCAGAATGGATGCATTTAAGTTTTTTTAAAAAAAAAACAAACAAACATGTGGGATGCCTTGCTCAACAGCAGCAAAAGAGTCAAACAGCATTGGTACTTTCCTCAATGCTAAACTGAAGGGTTGAAAGAATAGTTAGATTTCTTTGACATTTATTGCATACACAATAAAAACTTAATTCTTAATTTCCTTATATGCATAGGTTGAACATAGACTGAGAGCGAAACAGATTATACTGATGGATCCCACATGTGATCTTCAGATGTTTTAGATTTCAATATCTAATCCTAACCACTAACAAAAGATTATGGAGCTTGTACTCCAAAACAGATCAGACCAGACTGAATAGACCAAAGCCCAGAAATTCCCTACCCCTGTTTTAAGCTGAAAGTGAATATGGTATCTGTGTACATAGAACAACTGCTATATGCATATTGGTTTTGTGTGTGTGACTAGAAACTGATTGCACCAGGACTCCTGACTGGATGTACAGCACTTCACAGGGACTATACTAATTTAATTTTCACATATAGAATGAAACAAATTCAAAACTCTCCCTGCCACACACAATGCAAGATTAGAAGACTTTTTGAGCATTTCAGTATGATTCTTTCTGGATTTTTTGGGCAGAGGCAGGGAAGAGAGAGAGAGAGAATGGTTTCTTACACAAAAACTTGAGTTTTGCAGGCAAATGTGATATGCAGAAATATTATTCAATAATATTGCTGCTGTGGACCAAAAAAAAAAAAAAAAAAATGCACCGGTCTTTTGACTCTTACAGCAGGAGGTTCTCAGGATCTCAAATGGATGTGCAAAGGTAGAAGTGAGACCAAGATGTGCAAACATACTTCTCCTTTACATATCGAGTATATTGATAATATAAATATCCAACTATTTCATCCTCATATGAGAGGATGAATTATTTCAACTGTTTTCTCCCCCACTACAGTAAAAAGGGCTATTTCTATGCAATTCCCAACCATATTCGCACATCCAGGAGTGTTCTTGGAAATTATTCTGGAGAGGAATAGTTTTTTAGCATGATACTTGTGGGGTGTGATAGAGCCTGGGGTTGTGGCTAGCAAAGCAGCCGTCGTAACAGGTGGTCAATTAACCAGATGGGCTCTACTTGAGCAAAACCCAGCCCAGGCAAGAGGGAGGGGCTGTGGACAAGACAGCAGAAGACATATATACAAGGAGTGTTAATTGGACTGCAGCTTCCTTCAGTGAGATTCTTAGAGAGAACTTTAAGTCAGAGCCTGAAGTCAACCAAAGGGAGTTGCCTGGAAAGGACTCTGAGTTGGGAAATACACCTTTGTATATGTGAAATATGTGTATATGTGAAAACTCATTTCTTGAATACTGTGGTGATTTGAAGAAATTAAATATCATTGGGAAAGTGTTGTTTGAATATTCTTAAAATACCCAATACCTTTCCCCCTGTGTTTTATTTTAATAAAGATTTCATTCTATTTTTGTAATTTCTGCCTCAACAGAGTATTTTTGTTCAGTTTTACTTTTAAAAGAACATGCTACCATAGATTATCAATCTTTTTTGAATAACCATCGATAAGCTTTGCTCTTTATTCATTAAGGTGGTGGTTTTAGAGGGAAAGCAGGGGTTGAATGGAAGGGAGAGAGCCAGGGTGCTATAATGGGATTAAAAAGAAGTGGCTACTCCAGTCAGAGAAAAAGAAAAACAGGCCTGGTGGTGTAGCCCTCCCTGCTCAACATGGGGTTTTGAGTAAACCCTCATATTTGTCAAACAATTCATCTCCCACCGCCTGCGTGACCACAAGTGGTGGTGGGGGACACTTTTGCTGCCCTCCCACGAAGAGGAGACCACGCAATCACCGTGTGACAAGGGTCGCACAGTGGGATGGGGAGGGGTGGGGTCTGCAGACCCCTTTTTAGGGCTGTACCGCCCCTTCCTCAGCCTCTTTGTTTGCTGGCGAGGCTGACGGCGGGGGTTGGTGCTACTGGCCCTGAAAGCCAGCCACATGGCTGCCTGAGAGGCCTTTGTTTATGGCAGCAGAAGGAAGCAGCTGATGGTCGCTTCTGCGGCTGTCCAGGTTCAAGGCATATCTCCCCCTCTCTTGAGGCCGACCCTCATCAGGGGAGGGGGTTCCTGTGGGCCCCCCAGGCTCTGAGGGCGGTCGCTGTCGTGGCGGCGGCGGCAGCAACAGAATTGCCTCGTCAGTGGGAGGGAGGCTGTTTTTACTGCACCGGCAGCAGCAGGCTTTCCCCTCGCACCCTCTCTCCTTTTTTTTTTTTTCCCTCTCTCCTTTCTTCCTCCTTTCCCCCGCTCGTCTGCACCTCTTCCCCCCTTCCTGGGCTGATCTTTGGCAGCAGCAGGGTTGCCGTGGGCCCCCTAGGCCCTGGGGAGGGCCACTGGTGCTGCGGCAGCAGCAGCAGAAGTTGGAAGCAGCCCATTCGGAGGCCCTTGGGCATTTGGGGGACCTATCCAAGGAGAGCAGTTGTTGTGGCTTTCCCTGCCCCCCTAACTTTTATTTATATATATATATATATATATATATATATATATATATAATATTATTATTATTTTTCTTTCTTCTTCTCTTTCCTTCTCTTTCCTTCTTTTCCTTTTCTCCTCGCCCCCCTTCCCTTCCTTCCTCCTCCCCCCCTCTCTCTTAGGGTATGTTAGGCTGAGAGAGCGTGCATGTCAGGCTGAGAGAGTGTGCCTTTTCACTTCCTTTTCTTTTCCACCCCTTCTCTCTGTTGCTCTCGCTTTTACACCTCGCTCCTGGGGGGGAGGTGCTCTTTTGCAGGTTTTGCCACATCTGGGCTGTGAGAGAGTGTCCAGTGGGCCTTTGTGGGCTGAGAGAGTGTGATCATTTTGTTGTGGGTTTTATTTTGTTTGGTTAAGGGAGTTAGGGTTTATTAGGTCTGCCAGTGGTGCTGATGCCTCCCAAACAAGCTTCATCAGCATCCAAGGGCAAGCAGCCCACCAAGAAGGCCACGCCAACCAAAGGGGCCATGCCGGCCAAAGTGGCCACGCCAGCCACAAGTGCCACACCAGCCAAGGCCTTAGCTGCCCCAATGTCAGTGTCCTCATCGTTGGATGAGGATGGGGGAACAAATGTGGCGGCCGCCATTTTTGCTAAGCTTCGGGCCATTGAGAGTGGCCAGCGGCCTGTGGGGCAGAACAGAGGAAGGGAGGAGCAGAGGGTCTCCATGCCAGTGAGTGTTATTAACCAGATTTTGGCACGCCTAGACGCTATTGAGAAGGACAGAGCGGGTGAGAAGCGGAGAGAATCGCCTCCAGGGAGGTGGGAACAAGCATCCTCATCACAACATGTCAGTTGGGAGGCCGGGCCCTCGGGAGAGTCGGAAGCAGCAGGAGCAGCACTGGGTGAGTCTATTGGCCACGAGGAAGGTACTGCATCTGTAGCATGGCCCTGGAGTTTCATTACACCACCGAGGAATATGGTATGGGCTCCGCCAGCCAGTTTCCCAGAGTTATCGTTTTCTTCTTCACCTTCTTCCCCTGGGGAGCAAATGTCACCCTCTCAGCTGCCATCAGGGGTGACGCTGCATTCCCACGATGTATTGCGGGAGTCAAGCAAGGATGCAGGCCTTGAGGAGAATGCAGGTGGGCAGTCAGGGGTATTGGACAAGCACCTGACCTCAACCACTATTGAAAAGATACTGAAGGGAGAATACGTGGACCTATTCTCCCTTTTGTATCGAGAGCTTGATAAGAAAGAGAAGGAGGATTTGGACGCAGGCGAGAGGGAAAAATTGAAAAAACGCAGGATTGACAGGAACTGGACTAATTGGTTTATAGGTTATCTCATTTACATGGACGTGATAGTTAAGGCCCAGCCCTCCAGGGCTCACTCCCTGGTGGTATATTTGAACACGATTTTCAGGGCTCATGCATATTTTGCTGGGACTGGTTGGCTGCACTACGATGAGAAGTTTAGGATGAGGGCAGCGAAGCAGCCAAGCCTGCGATGGAACAGTATACACCCTGAATTGTGGATGCAGACGTTGACCCCGGCTCGCCCCATTTTCGGTGAGAGGTCCCACTCCGGTCATCTGGTGCAGTTCAATAAGTCCGGAGGGCCTCCCCGCACTCAGGGCTCGCAGGAGCAGCAGCAAATACAGCTCTGTTGGGAATTTGGGATGCAAGGGTTTTGTGCCCATCGCCCTTGCAAATACAAGCACCTATGTGCGATCTGCTGGGGCTCTCACTCCATTCGCAACTGCAACAAGGGGAGGGGGGGGACAAGCCTCAGGGATGGAGGTGGCAAGCAGGGGCCAGAAAATCAGCCACCACTTCACAAAGGGGCCCAGTCCAATTAATGTGGAGAGGCTGCTGGCTTGGCTCCGCTTTTACCCGGACCGGGCCGCAGCTCTATATCTGGGGGAGGGATTTACTCGGGGGTTCAGGATCCCAAGTATGGGATCTCGGCAGTTTTTTATGGCCAATAACCTTAAATCAGGAATAGGCAAAGAGCATGTAGTGAGGGAGAAAATTAGGAAGGAGGTTGCTGAAGGCAGGGTATTAGGTCCATTTGACCAGCCTCCCACTCCCAATGTTAGAATTTTCCCACTAGGAGTTGTCCCTAAGAAAGCTCCAGGTGAATTCAGGTTAATCCACCATTTGTCTTACCCCAGGGGCGAATCCATTAATGATACCATTCCAGCTGAGTTATGTTCAGTTAGGTATACTTCGTTCGATGCAGCTGTACGGGTGGTGTGCAGGCATGGTGTTGGGGCCGAGCTGGCCAAATCTGATATCAAGTCAGCCTTCCGCCTGCTGCCCATTCATCCATCTGACTTTGAACTTTTGGGATTCGCCTTTGAGGGTAAATTCTATGTGGATCGCTCCCTCCCCATGGGATGTTCTGTATCTTGCTCTGCTTGCGAGACATTCAGCACCTTTTCAGAATGGGCCATCAAAAGTAAATCAGGCCTTAAAGGCATTATACATTATTTGGATGATTTCTTATTCGTAGGACACTGCGGTTCTGGGCAGTGCGCATTCCTCTTGGCAGAATTTCCATCTCTTATGGGGGAGTTAGGCGTGCCCTTGGCACATGAGAAAACCGAGGGCCCCACACAGCAGCTTACATTTCTGGGCATTGAATTGGATACAGTCAACCAAGCTTGTAAACTGCTGCCAGCTAAGGTTCAGGATCTCAGGTCAAGGGTGGCTTCCTTCATGGGTAGGCGCAAGGCTACCCTTAGGGAATTTCAGGAGATCGTGGGGCACCTGAATTTTGCCTGCCGGGTGGTGGCACCCGGCAGGGCGTTCCTTCGGCGCCTGTGCAACGCCATGAAGGGCATCACCAAACCGCATCACAGAATTAGGATCACCAGAGGGATTAAACTGGACTTAGGAGTGTGGCAGGAGTTCCTGGCTGACTTCAATGGTGTCTCTTTTTGGCGGGATGAAATCAAGGTCAGGGATGCACTGAAAATATCATCGGATGCAGCAGGATCCATCAGTTTTGGTGTCTTTTTCAGGGGCAGGTGGTGTGCACAGAGATGGCCCGAGAGTTGGGCAGAGGCAGGCCTCACAGCTGACCTTACATTTTTGGAATTTTTTCCAATAGTAGTGGCAGTTCACATCTGGGCACGTGATTTAGCAAATGCCTCAGTCCACTTTTGGTGTGACAACTTGACCACAGTCAGAGTGATTAACTCTCTCTCCTCTAGGTCACAGCTCGTCATGCGCTTGGTGCGGGCTCTCATGCTTCAATGTCTCCATTTTAACATAGTCTTTACAGCTGTACACGTTCCTGGTGTGGATAATTCCTTGGCTGATTCTCTCTCCCGTATGCAGATGAAACGTTTCAGAGAGCTGGCACCAGATGCTACCGTCCTCCCAGAACCGATGACCTTCGATCTGTGGAAGCTTGGCGGGGTGAGGTAGCACATGTCATCGGTATGTCAATTGTGCTCAATAAGGCCACTAAGGATTTCACTAGCTTTCGGAAATCTAAAGGGTTACAGGACACATGGCCACTCCCGGTGGACCATATTTTGCAGTTCTGCTTGTCCCTTAAGGAAGCAGGCCTCTCCCCTCAATCCATTAGATCCCGCATGTCCGCCTTGGCCTTTTGGTCCAAGGCACGAGGCTTTCCTGATCCCACCAGCGATTTTAGGATACGCAAATTTATCGAAGGGTGGGTCAGGCAAAAAGGGATGGCCCGAGATGACAGGCAACCACTTTCTCCTGGCATTCTGAAGGGTTTGGGCGGCACATGGGAAATCTTGTGCTCTTCTGCATATGAGGCTCTCTTGTTTCACTCAGCGGCTCTCACTGCATTTTTTGGCACATTGAGGGTAAATGAGTTGGTGGTTCAGAGTAAGGGAGACAGGTCTGGCAGGGCCCTAGAGTTTAAGGACCTGACCTGGGGTGAGCGGCATTTATACCTTCACATAAGGGGATTGAAAACTGACCAGGCCAGGCGGGGCACTGTGGTTACTTTACAGGAATGTTCTGATGCCGCTTTATGCCCGGTCAGGGCGCTGAGGGCTTATATAGCCAGCCGGGGGACACATTCGGGGCCTCTGTTTTGTCATGCTGACACAACCCCGCTCACTAGGTATCAATTCTGGGCCATCACGAAAAAGGCTTTGACCTTTCTAGGCCTACAAGGCACCAAATTTGGTACGCATTCATTTCGCATAGGCGCAGCTAACACTGCAGCTTTGATGGTCATGAATGCTGACGACATCCAGAGGATTGGGAGATGGAAGTCCAGGGTGTACCGCGCTATGTCAGGCCGATTCACCTGTTATAACGTTTCTGGTTCGTTTCAGATCGTCCTGTTCTGGCTGGGAGGAAGCGAATGCTGATCTGTGGTCACAGTTTCATCTTTTGGGCAGAGCGGCAGGCTCGTGATGGCCATTTTGGCCCGCATTTGGGATTGGGTGACCTAGCCTCGCTCCAATGGCTTGGGAAGAGAGGCCTTCGCTGGCATGGCTTGTTGCCTGCGCTGTTTGGGGAGTGCCGTGGGCCTCCGCCTGATGTGTTGGTCATTCACCTGGGTGGTAATGACCTTGGACTTTTAAAAGGAAAGGCCTTGATCATACAGGCCATTCATGATATGCGGCTTATTCTCAATACTTCGCCTGGTACCTGCATTACTTGGTCTGCAATGATTCAAAGAAAAGTGTGGGGTGAGGGAGGGGATCCTCGACCCTTGAAGTTCGCTCGTAGGCGAGCGAACAGAGAAATTTGCAATGCTTTGAGACAGGGCTTGGGTCACTATATTCCTCACTGTGACATTGTCTTTAATAAACCTGAGCTGTATAGGCCTGACGGCGTACACTTGTCATCCGAGGGCAATGAAATGTTTCTACGGGATTTGAAACGGGGGCTTGAAGCTATCCTGAGTGGGAGTTGGGGGGATAAGGACTAAGCAGACGCTTGCCCTTATCCATGGCTGGTAGGGGGCGGTCTAAGGGTTTTGGTGAGTACCTATGGCACCCTTTGGTGTAGGATAAATGCTGTCCTTGAGGCGGGCCCGGGACTTGCCCCTACCGTCATGAGACGGGGCGGCTGCGGTTTGTGGGCTCGCCTTCCAGAAAAGGGCCGGCCAAAGTTTTAATCCAGCCTCATGGGTTGGCTTTGGGGCCCGGTACCTCACCCAAGGAGGGCTGGGGAAGAGGTCTGGAGCTGACCCTTGCCTTAGCCTACCATGCTGTTGACCCCCCCTTCTCAGGTGATAAGTTCAAGTTCATGGTCAAGTTTAAATTCAAGCCCAAGTTCAAGGTCAAGTTCATTTCCAGCTTTATGTTAATTAGTCATACATTAATAAATTGCCCTAGTTCAACCCAAGCCCTGTGTGTTTTCTCTTCATTTCTTGGGTTGGGCGGCAAAGAACTCACATCTATTTCTGCACAGAATAACTTCATGAAAACCAATATGACATGTGACTACTGGGCAAAAACTGCACTGTTATTCTTTTATCCCAGGTTTTCTTTTTTTATTTATTTATCATTTTTATATACAAAACCATCAAATTTAAAAAAAGAGAAAGTGACAACCATACTTCTCTATTTACATATGTGAATTTACCGCATTTTCTTAATCTTCCAACATTTCAACCCAACATTGTAGTGTATTTGTTTGTTTCATTTATAAGTGTACTTCTACATTTGTAATTATTGCATTTGCTCCAGATCCTTAACCTCAAAGTAGTCTAATGATAACTCAACTATAGATGTTTTAACAACATCAAATCCTAAGATAGTAATTTTATCCTTTTGCATTTTCCTATGGATGTCCACTGTATCAACTAATTCTATTTCAGTTGTTACATTGGAGATAAGTAACAATTGGAGCCCATTCGTTATTTATGTTCTCTTCCATTGAGTTTTTCAATTTTTGAGATAGTATATATGCTATTTTCATCTCCAGTAAGCTGTATAACCATTGTTCAATTTTAGGAACATCTTCTTTTTTCCATAATTTTGCATATTCTATTCAAATAAAGTAAGATTCTCCAATATTTCTTAATAATCTGATTGTCTATTTCACTTAGTATATTTAATAGGTATGTTTCTGGGGTTATGGTATATTGGATTTGATTTTTTTTCTATTGTTTTATGTATACCGTCCAATATTTTCCTGCTTTTGGATAAGTCCACCACATGTGGTATATTGTTCTGAGCTGAACACCACATTTCCGACATTTTCCTGTTCCGGATCGAATCAGGTTTTCTGATTCTCCCCTAACAGGTTTTCAAAGGGCCAGGATTATGCAGCAAGGGTAGATGTCAAACAATTGATGCTGTGTGACTATTATAACAAATGAGGAAGGAAGAGGGGGAAAGAAAAAAGACCAACTAGTATTTTCTCCCCTTTCCTTCTTCATTTTTATGCTGCAAGAGACTAACACAGTTACTTCTTTGAAAACTACTGTTATAACAAAGGTATTTCTAAAGAGAGAGCCAATATGATGTAATGGTTTGAACATTGGACTACAACCCTGGAGACCAGGGTTTGATTCCCTGGTTGGCCATGGAAACCCACTGGGTGACCTGGGGCGTGGCACACACTCTCGGCCCCCAGAAAACCCCATGGTAGGTTCAGGTTAGAGTTGCCCTTAGTTAGAAACAACTTGAAAGTACATAAAAACAACAGTTTCCAAAGTGTAGTAAGCAGTGAATTTTTTCCTGTGTCACATCTACAAACATGTAAACAGACAATGTCATGCTGTCTCTTTATCCACTTCCTTGTCCTCCTCTCTTCCTGGCTCTCTTGATACAACAGAATACACAAGCATGCAATATCCCCACCTTTTCCTCCCACCTTTTTTGGTTCTGCCTTTTCTAGCTTCCACACATCTTCATTTGTTCTCATCCTTCCAAGCTCCAACCAAGATCACAGCAGTCCTCTGCTTTACTAGTGTTCACTTCCAGTTCCACCTTTGGCTCCAGTCCAACAGTCCTACCACATATCCTACTCTGATTTCTGACTACAACCTAGTAGCCCTCACCTTTGTAATGCCTCATTAGACCTGAATGCTGAGCTGGGCTATTAAGCTCTAAGCACTCTCTGCCTCATTAGACTGTATCCAGCCTATATCAGCAGAAGCTTTTTCATCCATTAGGTTGTAGAACAGTTTGTGTTTTGTTTCAGTTGCTCAAAGTACACTCCCCCAAATGATACAGACTACTAAGGTTGGGCACAAGAGCAGATTTCCCTCTATACTGAAATATAACCTTTGGACCCTGTTTAATGTTATGATTCTATGATTTTAATGTATTTTGAAAAGGGGCTAATGTACCATGGTGTTTACTTTCTGCAAGACAGCTAAACAAAAGGACTGCCTGCTATAATTCTCAAGTGAACTAGACATGAAGCATGGAGAAAGCTTTGTAGTGGTTTTCTGGATTCTCCCTAATTGAACTATCAGTTGTTTGTTCCACCTAATTGAGTCTCCTTCCAGTAATTACTCTTTGAAGTTCTTTATGACACTGTACACACTCTCTTCGCACTTCAAGCAATTCCTTAATTTCATCTGCTATGTATGGAATTTTCAGCCACATTTGACTGGTACTGAATTGCCTCCCAGTAGGGCTATAAAGAACATTTCCAAACGTTCTTATCCTGAGTGAACAAACATCCCATCAAATAAATAAATAAAGTCAGACTCCAGCAAATTATTGTACACCCTGAACATGAGCAAAAAGACCTGTGCCCTTTCATTTTCTATTTTAGTCTTGTTTTTAGCACAAAAACATTTTCTTTCTAACAGTTTTTTTCCTTGCAAAACACACTATTTCATGGACTAAAACATCTTGATGAACTGTTCACCAAAAATACAGAAATTAAAAACAGATTCTCATAATTTCATCCAGTTGGGAGAGAAACCCTCTAAATTTTCTTGGTTTTATATGATGGAACAAAATAAATGAAGATTAGAATTCCAGTTTTCCTGTTGCAATCTAAGGCAGTGATGAATCACTGTTTTTCAAAGCACTGGAGAGAATTTCGTCTCTGACATTATCTCTTTTCCCAATGAGAGAGTCCTTGGATGGAAAAGTATAATCCGAATGTTGTGTTCTTGAGGGCAATGCATCCATGATACACTTCTATTTTCATGTCTTTTTTCTGTACTGTCCAGCCTCACTTTTTAAGGGATAATATAAATGAAAGGGAGGGAGGAGGGCAGCAGTATGGTGATCTATTTCAAGATTCCAATCATTGATTTGTTTACCATTTCTTGCCTTCACAGAAGGACCATTAACATTTCAGAACAGAGAAGATAAACAATGTTACCCCTTTTCCTGTTTCTAAATTATTGTCTTGCTACCTGGTTCATGACGATTAAAATCTGAAGTTTTCAACATCAACGCCAGTTTACCTCGACTGGCTGAGACAAGAGAGATGGTAATGGCATGACTTCTATTCCACCTAAGTAATTTCCACTTAACACTTCCATAATTTGGAGTGGGGGGCCGTAAAAATCCAGTTAAGATTCCATGATGTTTAATTGCATGCATACATTTTATAATCAGAGGCAAGGTGATCAGCTAAATATTGATGTACATTGCTATGGAGCAGAAACAGCTTCCTTTATCAAGACGGCTTTATAATTCTTTGGGGATAGAAATCCAATCCATCAAAATCCATACTGAGTCCAGGTAGTGAACTGTGATTAAACATACCATGTTCTCTGTCTGCTCTCAATGTGCATGCCAGCTTTACCGCACTTTACTCACTTTATTGGCACTTTACTGGAAACATTACCTTTTGCGACTACAAATCCATGAGTCCCTGTGCCAGCAGGGCTACTTTTTCAAGCTCTGTAAGCGCTACTTGCACACCAGCATAAACTAAGTTAGACAGCAAAGGGTAATTCTCCACCCTGATGTAGCTAGTGTTCCAAGTACAAATGGACAGCTTTTTGAATCCCATTGAATCTCATTCAGTAAGTGATGCAATATTAGGATAGAAGCAGAAGTATTTGTCTTTTCACTCAGCTATGAGTCTGTGACTGGTTATGGACCTCACTGTGACACTTGTGCTCATGAGACATTCAGTATCAGCACTTTGAGTCTTAGGTGCTAGAATACATCCCATGAAAGTTTTCACATTTTTATATTCTTTGGATGAAGTAAGAAAATGGACCAACTGGAAAAATGTCATCTTGTGGGTTTCATCCATGTTGTCAGGTTGATAGATCTCATCATATCTCACCAGAAGTTCTGTAAGGCTGAAGTCTTTACTCAGCAACTTGTCAACTACTCCAGCCCACTGCCAATGAAGGCAGCCCATAATTCTAACATCTTTAAGAGATGGCTATCCAGACTCTGCTTAACTATTAAAGTGGCTATTCAGACAAAGTTAAATGAGAACATTGAACAGCTGTGTTCTGATAAGTCTCTATTTTGTGGCAAATTTAGAATTTATTATTCTTGGTACAGCATGCAGAGCACACAGTTGTAATCACAGTTATAATTCAACAACTCAACAAGAGAATCAGTACACACATCATCAACATCTTTCTGATCAGATACATGCAGATTCTTATTTATATTGGAAACCTCTGCCCCCAACTAACCTAAAGTTAACTAAGTCCATTTCTGCACTAGCCTTTTATAGTGCTATTATACCACTTTCAACATCCTATGGAATCCTGGGGTTTGCAGTTTAGGGAAAGACCTTTGAGAAGGGAGGAGAGAGCATTTTTGTTTTCTGCTGCTCCAGAGACTAGGACAAGGAGCAATGGATTCAAGCTGCAGGAAAGGAGAATCTACCTGAACCTCAGGAAGAACTTCCTGATGGTCAGAGCTGTCTGGCAGTGGAATATGCTGCCTCAGAGTGTGGTGGAGTCTCCTTCTTTGGAGGTTTTTAAGCAGAGGCTGGATGGCCATCTGTTGGGAGTGCTTTGATGTGGGTTCCTGCATGGCAAAGAGTTGGACTGGATGACCCCTGTGGTCTCTTCCAATTCTTCTATGATTCTGTCGAGAATATGGGGATGGCAACTGACAAGGCATTAAGTGTGGAATGGGAGTCATGGGGGTCTCCAAAAGTTGTTGGACTGCAACACCCAGCAACCCTGGCTTGTATAGCCAAAGGTGAATAATGTTGGGTGTTACACCCAACACCTTCAGAACAACCACATGATTCCATCATAAATTAGAGATTAACACAATAGTTACAATATTCTAAGAATTCATTTGAAAAACATATGAGTAATAAAATAGTCTACTGATTGATCTACTAACACATTTACCAACTTCTCTTCTATCCAAAAGGACCTCTGAGATAATGCACAACTTTAAAACAAATAATCAAATTAATAAGACAACAAGCAAACCTTAAGACATTTAGAGAACAGAATAAAACTTTAAAACTCTTAAGATTTAGCTAAATAAAACAATCTGAGTTGCCTAAGTTAGGTAAAGATGGGGCTAAGTTGACCTCTTTAGAAAATGAGTTCCAAAATTGGGCTTCTGACATAGAAAATGTCCTGTTCTTTATCCACACCGACCTTACGTCCATTGGTCATGGAATACAACATGGCTTTTGAAGAAGATCATAAAGGATGGGAAGTTTCATATGGGTTGAAATATGACCCTTTCAGATAACCTGATCTTAGTTGGGGCTTCGTAAGTAAATCTATGCCTTAGCCTGGGACTGAAAATAAATTGAAAGTCAGTGCAATTGGCATAAGAGTGCTATGGTATATGAGTGGGATTATATAGGCCAGAATCCTTTCGATGATACATCTTGGCATTGCTTAGGGCTCTGGCAGTGCATGTAAATTTTGAAATGCTGCAGAAGGAGTTATTAATTCCTCCTTCATGCAATACTTTCTCCTCCATGGAAAGTAGCTTTCCAGTACCCTATGGCCATGAAGTAGCTAGGGCAGGACAGGGGGGCAGGGCATCTGGTCAACATCAATTTTCAAAGATTTCTTTCGCAGTTGGAAATACAATATGAAAACTATGCACTGCTACTTTTGAGAACGAAATTAGTGAAGAATTATATCACTGGTGTACAGCTATATTGGTAGGCCACCAGTTAGGGGCCCAAACACTAGTTACTCAGTACAGTAATATTCAGAAAAACAGGACCAAGGCAGTACAAAACAAGGCATCTGGGTCCTGTATGAGTGAAGAGCCCCAGAAAGAAACCACAGTCCATAGTATCAAACCGTATAAGAAGATGCAGAAGACTTAACCAAAGAATACACTCCTCTGCAAAATGCTTGGCACCGGTCATCTGCTGAGGTGACTCAGGCCATTTCAGTCTCACAACCAGTCCTGAACCCAAATGATAAAGGACCCAAATAATCACCTTTATCCAAAAAAGCCTGGAGTTCTGTTGTCACAACCCATTCTATAATCTGATTTTGGAAAGTGAGGACTGGAAACTCACTGGTAGTTATCTAGGGTTCTAATCATGGGTTCTTCAATAATATTCTTATATCTTCTTTTCGTGTACTAGGAATGTGTTGCAGTAGAGAGGCAATATTTTGAAAATTAATAGCATATTTGTTTTAGACACTTGTGAGGAGCAATTGTTTGTTCTTTCAATTAAGTGGCATCAAGGGAAAATTATCTGCCATGAAAAAAACACAGTTGGGCTGGTTTTATATGTTGACTTTAGTGAGTTATTGTTCATGTTTAGAGAAATATTAGCAAGACATAAAAGGATGTCTTGCTAATATTTCTCTAAATGTGAACAGAAGCACTTAAAATCTGTTTTTTAGAAACTCCTTTGAAGAATCCCTGAGCTTTCTCATTATGTCTGAATCTGTTCCAAGGCTGATTTAACAGACTATCAAAGCCAAGGTGAACTAATCATTAAATGTGTTGCTTCCAAGAAATAAAATAAAAGTTACGTTTATGAACTGAAATGTTCTGACAGTTACATGAGTGCTCTGCTTAGGAGGAGTAATTTTGTTCCATTTCTCTTTTTCTGCTGATTTAGTACAGGAGGTAACATCAATGGAAGCTGCTGGCTTCCATGTCAGTGGGATTGTGAATCCATTCCAGTTTTTATGCTACACTTTAAGAAAACCATCTGAGATGCTAAATACTACCCCTAAAATAGATTCAGCAAGATAAATATCTCCTTTAAAGTCAAGATTAAAATTATGGCCTTTTCCACTCCACTCTGTTATAGTGCTATTATTCCACTTTCAACATCCTTTGGAATCCTCCAGTTTGCAGTTTAGGGACGGGGATTTAGAATTCTCAGCCAGAGAGCTCTTTGGCCTCAGTAAACTACAAACCCCAGAACTCCACAGGATGTTGAAAACACTATAATAGCACTATAGCAGTACAGGGTGGAAATGGTCTATGAGTAGATTCACCATCCCACTGACATGGAAGTCAGCAACAGCCACCAGGTAACATTTGTGATCACAATTATCCATGCTAACAACTGAAGAAGCAGTATTTTTCTGCCAAATATAAAGAAAGTGGCAGTTTTTATTTTCAAATTTTATAATGTTCCTTCCATTCCAGATGTTAGGTTTTCAGGATGTTCAATATCTCAGAGGGACTTCAAAGATTCTGAAGGCAGGGGGACACTCTTAATCTAACTCCTCTAAAGTAGATTTAAACATGATGGAAATTTCTCTCATAACTTCTCATTCCCAAATCCTCTCCCATGCATTTTTTTAAAAATAGAATTAGAATTCATTATATCACAACTGAAGTGATTAGAAGTAAGTCAAAACAATACGAAACACTGATTTGCATCCTGGTTTTATTCTCATATTCCCATATAGACTAAAGTCACTGAATCAGTTGAATTTACCCTTATGTTGGGTTATATTCAATAATTAATCAATAGGTCTATTTTAATTTGAAATAACCAATAGGATTCAGGGCACAATGTGTTTCTGAAGTATTGGGGTATCTGCCTACCATTTTCTTCCCTGTGTGTGTTTGTATGAACATGTGTGTGTGTGTGTGTGTGTGTGCGCACGCGTGCATGTGGGAGTTAGTTTTGGGAACTGTTTAGTAAGATGTGTTGGGATGGAACAAGTAGATAGGCTTTACCAGTAGTCCATTCTGTTTAAAATTTAAACTGTATTCTTATACTTAATTGAGACCAGGCACAGGTCAAGAGTACTTACTTCTGAGCAGAAACATGTAAGACTGTACTGTTAGCACTGTGTTTCACAACAATCTCAGCTTTATAGAGAATACCCAGTAAACTAGTTGTACACTACACTAAAATGAAAGGATTCCACAAACATTTTGTACTGAAAACACACATACATCAAATTTCTAAAGCCAAAAGAATTAAACAAATTGGTGGAAGTATCCATACATCTATTCATTTTGCTTAACTTATTTCTGTCTTTACTGATCAACAGGAGATATAAACTGGAACCTCAAGCCATTGAAAATCTTTTTTCTGACCGTGTTGAGACTTTATCCGGCAAAGGCCCAATATTTGTGAAGCTGTTTTTGAAATCTTAAGTGCATGTAAATTTTTCAAAGCAAACCCAAAACATGTGGTTCTGTAAATTACAAATGTTGGGTTCCAAATTCTACTTCATAGGGAACCAGTGCAGACTCACAGCTTATACGCCTATTGAATATAACAGATGTACCTTATGTCATATACAACATGAACCAAAGAGTGAATATAGAATGTATGCATTCCTTTAGGAAATTTGAACATTGGGTTCCTTAATCCACTTAAATCTCATAAACCAAATTGTTCTGTTTATTCCATTCAGCATCACCAATTTATAATATTATAAATATGTCATAACTTGATGAACAAAATGATATTTAGTGTTATACAGATGAAGCATTATTGTTAGCAATGACAATGTCGGCTTCTAAGACTGAAGGCTAGATTTGATATTACATGGCAGAAATCATACCACTTAGAGGTAACACAGTTCAGATTTTTTTCAAAGTAGCTGTGTTAGTCTCTTGCAGTATAAAAAGCAGGGAGGAGGAGAAAAAAGAATGTTGTAGCACCATTAAGACTTTTTAAAATTCATTTTATCATGAGCTTTTGTGGATATAAACCGACTTATTTAGAGTGATATCCAAGCTTCAAGATAAAAAGTATATTTACCCAGTTGTGGGAGTGGGAGTGAGATGGAAAGTAACTGAATCCAGAAAGATGCAAATCTTGACCTTGCCCTAAATTTTCAAAAGGCTGTGTAATGTGAGATAAGGCTTTCAAATCTTTAAGATGGTCAGTGTTAATGTATGAAAGCAATAAATCAACTTTCCAAAAGTCAGTTTCCTTGCCTTCAAAACCTTTCCTGTGAAGATTCCTTTTGTTAAATGTGCAGTATCAAGGACTTTTGTATTAATAAATGTAGTGTGCCATGGAGCTATTGTTTGTGTTCAAAACTCTGCTAATGGATTGGAATTTGTGAACATAATTCAATTCAGTGGTTTCCTCCTCCTCATTCTTCTTCTTCTAAGTCTTCTGCAATTTCCTTGAAATGTTTTGCAACTAGTTTTTGGGTATTACCAATTTCTACTGTTGAATTTGTGCTCATTAACCCTCTTATGCAGAGACTGTCTTGTTTGTCCAGTAGAGAGTGTAGAGGGGCATTGCTGGCATAGGATAGCATATATCACATTGGAAGAAGAGCAAGTAAATGTACCTCTCATGTTGTGATGTTATTGGTTCCTGTAATATTGCCCTCAGAATAGATGTAGGGGCAGGATTAGAATCTGGGTTTATGATAGGGGCTTGTCCCTGTATTGTCATTCATATTATGCATCCTGTTATAAGTAAGTAGTTGTTTAGGATTTGAAGGCTGTCTGTAGGCCAATAAAGGGCTGCCTCCCAGAGACTGTGATAAGACTGTATTAGTCTCCAGAACTGGTTGTAGCTCATTGAAAATGTGTTTGAGTGGTTTCAGCTGGGGACTGTAAGTGACCACTGAGAATGTTTTGTCATTTTGTGGTCTTGTACTATATGGTTCATGGGCATTAATATTGCCTTGTTGATTTCTTTCTTCACCTCCTTAGGTGGGTATTGTAGTTTAAGGAATGTCTGTTATAAATCCAAGAGTTTTGAATGTCTGTCTTGTTGGTCTTAGCAGACGTGGTTGTACCAGATGGCTTGGCTGTAAACAATAGATTTGGTAGTATGTTTCAGAGGGGAACTGGGGGCATGTAAGTATGTGTAGCAGTGAATGGGTTTATAACAAAGGGTGGTGATTAGGGGTCCACTGTGTCATTGCTTACTGGTGTCAAGCAAGTAAGTTTGTTGTGTGCATTGCTCCAGGCTCAGGGTGATGGTAGGGGGAAGTTGAAATCCTGGTGAAATTTTTCAGTTGATGGCTTTCCAAATAAGAAAGAAGTCATCAAGTAAATAGAGGTTTCTGAGTGCACGTGCTAGAATAGCATTGCTTCAAGTCAGCCATGAAGATATTTGCAAACTGTGGTACCATAAAGGTGCCCATGGCACTTGGAGGTACATGCTGTTTTCAAAAGTAAAGTTGTTGTAACTTCTAATTGGTAATGTTTGGTTGCTAGATGCACTGTGGCCTCATTCAGGATGGTATTCTTCATGGGAGTCCTGGTATAGGACATTGGTGTACAGGGATTCCACATCCATAGCAACAAGGATGGTGTTCCCTGGGATGCTGTGGATGGACTGCGTTTTCCTCATGAAATCAGTTGTATACTTCACATAGCTTGGTGTGATAACAGCATTCGATCTAAGAACTGAGTTCATATATCCAGATATACAAAGAGTGAAAATTCTAATGCTTAAGACATTGGATCCTCCTGGACTGCCTTGTTCAGAATTAAGTTCAGAATTGGATCCCTTTAAATCCAAAGCAAGCATTACTAATTTTTATATACATTGAGTATTTTAGAAAAGGCAGTTAGTGCCGGCTTCACACACACACACACACACACACACCTACACCTACACACACAGGCGCACGCGCACGCACACACACACACATACATACTATGCCACTCAGATTTTCTGCCCTGTTTAGTGTACCTTCTGAAACATGGAAAAATGGGCAAGTCACCATTAACTGTGTCAAATTTTAACCAACTTGTAGCTAAAGAAAATAGCAATCAAGCATGTCAGACAGAGCTTGTAATACACAAAGGAACGGTCCCTGTTCCCTACCATTATACTAAAACAATTGGTTTGTAGATTAGAATCACAAACAAGACTACTGGAAGGTGTTTGCTCTGATTAGTGCAGAAGATGATTGATTTAACCTCTAACCTAGTTATAGTAGCTTTAACAAAATAATAAATTAACCTTGAGAAAGAAGGACGCTTCTGTTAAACCAGGAAGATGAGAAAATCTGTTTAGTTTATTTTCTGTAATGAGTTGGTTTCACAGGTTTGGTTTTACATTGCATTTAACATATACCCATTTCGTACTAGGGTGATGAAAACATGTGAATGTGGGTGTGGTGTGGATGTTGTTGATAATAGCAGACCTGCACATTACCAATGTATCTAAAACTTTCCATACAATCAAGAATCCCTGAAAAAATAGACCTCCTACTTACCAGAAACAGTCTTACATGTACAAACATACACAGACAGAGAGAGAGAGAGAGAGAGAGAAGGAAGCTGCTTTACTCTCACTTCTTCTTAGCCTTGATGTCTTGAATGATAGTATGGAAAGAAAAAGAAAGGAAATCAACAGGGCAACAGTAGACCCAGCCAAACAACATGAGTCCTTGCTGCTATTTGAAAAGCCATTCTCAGAAGGTTCCAACAAAGGGTTGAAAGTTACATTAAAGGTAAGCAGATAATAGTATAGTTAGAAAGACCTTCAAAGTAGTTTACTACTCTTACTGCAATCTTAAAAGTGACATTTCAACTTCCTATACCACAAAAGCAAAACTACTGGTCTGGGGTACAAAAAATACTCTCCTCATTATCATCACTTCACCAGCTAGAAAATAGTGTAAGGTAGGATCATTATATGAAGCAGAGCATGAACCAGAATGTGATTCATTTGACATTTTTCCTCCACCATTTAGTAAGACTATGAAGTAACATTAACTAAAAGTTACATCTGAAAAGAACTAGATGTTAATTATAAAAGTTAAAGTTAGTTCTAAAAGGATCTAAACCTTACATTTCACAAAGGAGTAACATTATCACTTTTATAAAATCTGTAATACTGTAAGTTAGCTATACCTTTGTTATTGGAGGAAAAAAACTAATTACAAGGTAATTAGCTGAGATTATAACTAGTTGCTTTCATGAGTTTAACTCACATTAAAACCTAATTAAGCTGTACAATTCCATTAACAAAAAAATCAGTAAATAACGTAACTGTTTTTGGGGTAAATGTGTAATTTACTACACCATTGACCTAACCATGGTAGTATGACATCAAAGATATATTAAATACAAACATGCTACAGTCATAAATTCTTTATTTTTAATTTTACTGTTTTTAATTCAGATCATGTAAATCCTTCCCAGTTATGAAATCTTGAGGATTCACAGTAAGAACCAAAGTGACTTTCAGTATGACAGAACTTCTGAGATCTTTATTAGCTGGTTTAGCTTGTTGCTCATTATGAAAACAATGTTGATAAACTATGTCTTCTACAGAACATTTAAAACCCCTCTCTTCCAGGTGACATTTTATAGCAAAGTTTATCATTTATACTTTCATAGCATGTGATAAAAATTATGTCATTATTGTTCAATGTATTTAAGAATGTAGACAGTTCTTGATATCTTGTCTATCAATATTTGCAGGCTTTCTTTAGAAACAGAATATCAGCATGGAAATGTGAGCCACTTTTAATAATTCTTGAAGTGTTTGTCTATGTTGCTGAACCAAAGGGGTAAATAAAGAGACCAGATGTATGCCTGGGTTGAATAGGGCCACTTTATTTAACATACCTAATTTCAATCTACTACAGCAGTTTTAAACCTGTGAAATGCAAGGGAGGAGGAACCTGGGGAGCAAAGCTGAAGTGGGGGTCCACCCTGACCTCATCTCCAACCACTCTTTGATGAATCAGCTGAGCTCTAGAGACAATCCAATAATCTGGGTTGCCACCTGGCCAGCTCAATCATGGAAAGCCAATCCAAGGACTTTCTCCTAAAGTCTTGTGATTTAAAGTTAGATGATCTTCCAGGCTAGTGCCAAGGGTTTTCCCCTTCCCCTTCCAAAGAGGCTATTCTAGAGACCTCCACTTCCCCCAAACTGTGCCTACAGGTATTCACCAAATTTCTATTCACCCCCCACTCCCTGTCATGGACAAAGGGCAAGTGTCTGCTTAGCCCTTTCTCCCCTCAGGCTGTCCAAAACCACCTGCATCCCCTGTTGCAAATCCTCCAGGACTAGCGTTACCTACCTTTTGTTCCGTGGAGATCAGGTTTCTGAAAAATGATCTTGGGATGTGGAATAAAGTAGCACAACCTCTGTCCCATTTAACCCTTCTAAGGGCTACATCCAAACACCTTGGGCCCCCTTTCCTCTAACATTTCTGGGAGGGCAGAACAGCAGACTGAACCAACCCCTGTAAAAATGTCTGCAAATAATGAAAAATGTCCAAAACTTGGATTATTAAGGCCTTGCTGTTCATTGATACTAAGTTGTTGTTCCCCAAATTGTCAACCAACATGTTGGGGGAATGCCTCTGCACTCATCCAAAAATAGAGAGAAAAGCCAAGGTCACCTTGGCCCCAACTTTTCCCATGATCCAACTGTTTCTACTTGACTGAGGCCCAACTGCAAACTGAAGTGGGAGGCTTCTCACAGCAAGCTGCCCAATAAATCATACTGTGCCTGCAAGTCAGCACTTGATTTCATCCTAAGGACACTCCTGGATGTGAAAAATGAAAAGCCAACAAGTCAGATGTTTGTGTTAATATTTGAGGAAACAAATAAAGGACCTATACTCTTGAGCACCTAATGTGTTGAATGGAGTCAAAGTCAAAGGCCATGGTCACAGCTGTAGAAGCCAACTCCATGCAGAAAGAACTGGTAGGAAATTTCACTCCCTGCAATTCCAATTGGTCCAAAGCCCTGAATGTTATCACCCCCAACTGAAATTTAGTAAGAGATAACCCATTGTTATGTCTAAATACTAATCCAGGCTGCATTACCTGGACTGTCACATACCCCTGCAGGGCATGAACAGAGCAGAAAGTTTCATCAGCATACTGGACTGGATGAACTCTAGGGTCTTTCTGCTCCACACTGTTATAGTGCTGTTATTCCACTTTCAACATCCTGTGGTATTCTGGGGTTTGTAGTTTACTGAGGCCAAAGAGCTCTCTGGCTGAGAATTCTAAATGCCCCTCTCTAAACTACAAACCCTGGGATTCAATAGGATGTTGAAAGTGGAATAATAGTACTATAAGAGTGTAGAATGAACAGCAGGGAAGCCCTGGTGGCACAGTGGTTAAATGCTGGTACTGCAGCCACAAGGTTGCAAGTTCAATCAGGCTGGGCTCCAAGTTGACTCAGCCTTCTATCCTTCCATAGGTTGATAAAATGAGTACCCAGCTTGTTGGGGGCAATTAGCTAACACATTGTAAACCACTTAGAGAGCATTTAGCTGATAAGCGGTATAGAAATACACATGCTATTGCTATTGCTTTTGTAGTGCGGAAATAGTCTTTTGAGTCTCCCTGAGTCTTCTACAGTGGGGTCCAGGGAAATTTTCATCAACAAGTGTTTTATTTTAAAGGAACTAGAATAAACCTCCCTTCAAAGAAACATTTACAGTTGGCTAGACCTCCTCTGTTAGCTCTGATCAGCTGGTATTGGTACAGGTCTAATGTCCGGTGGTTGACTTAATTTACCCAAGCATCTTGTCTACTTTATCGTTTTAGCATAAGATCATGTTTTGGTATTGTTTTTCCTCCCTTTGCATCAAACGCTGAAGCATGAGGATGTAGTGTTCTCCAGTTGCCCATTGTCATGTGTTTTGTCTAATAAAAGACTAGAAACACACAGAATAACTAAAGGATTAAAACAAGCAATATCTAAGCATGCACAATGATGACACTGTTTTGGTACTTAAGCATGACAGTCATGCAGAATATGCGTATATGAATATGAGAAATTAACTTACAAATCTTGGTTTCAGTTATGTGTGTATGATAGCTTTGGAAGATAGCTATATTAATAGTGCAAACCAACTAATTATAAGTTATCAAAGCCTCCCTAGTTACAATTCATCTCCCACTATAACCAACAACAAGATTCTCTTTGTCAAATAACTACTCCCTAAAACTAACACACAATTTTATAATATCTTCTTAAAACATTAATGGAATGGTGTTTGTGTAGAATAGCACAAGGGATTTGTCTTAAGAGAAATGTATGTGATGTCCCAGTGAAGTTCAAATAAGCAGCTCCTGAAAATCAAATCATATATTTGGCTTGGAGCTAGGGATAGTTTTATCTGTTTAAATATTAATTCACAATGAACAAAACTTTGAATAAAGAAAGCATTACTTCCCGTTTACTTTGTTCATTCATTTATTATTTGAGAAGCCTGCATCCAGCCATCTTGTCAAAGATGGTGGTTACCATTAAGGATGGTGGTTGTCAAAGATGGTAGTAACCAGTATCATTTTTTTTAAAGAAAAATTATAACAAATACAAGTGCAGCAATCATCATCATCATCATCATCATCATCATCATCATCATCAACATCATCCTGCTACAAAAAGCTGGCAAAACAAAGAAAAAACAATTAAGAACTCGGGGGTCTAGATTAATTGTTATTGGTGTTGGAGTCTGGTTTCTTCATGCTCTTTTCCAGTTAACTCATATACTTTTTTAAATAACCAGGTTGCTGTCTCCCTCCCGAAGCCACATAGTATCAGGGCCTAACTGGGGAAGGCATTCAAAAGCACTGATGCTAAACTGGAAAGCTTTTGCTTTTGACATCATTGGGTCCAAACTGAAGCTTCCAGATGGTTTTCAAATGCAAGGTGTATTATAATGATAAAAGCCGGATGTGATATCAAGAACATGAGTGGCCACCAATGACCGTGAGAGTCCATTTCAGTGGGAAAACACATTCCTTCTGGGATAGCCATTACCTTCACCCTATGTTTCAGAGGGCAAGGCTCTTTTTCACCCTTTGAAGAAGAGGTAATCTTGAGAGAGGAACGTATTAAATTAATATGTTATCTCTTTGATCAAAGTGAATTATTCAGTCTGTGGAAACACTTCAAAGATTATGTGAAAGGAAATATATTGGCTTTATATTCTAATGAAGAACTCTTGGTCTGTTTTTCCATTTTGTTTCATATTAACAGTGAAGTTAGATTGAAATCATCAATTTATGTAGGAAAGCCATCAAAGATCTGTGGGAGTTTAAGAAGTGTCCATGGCTTTCCTGCTATATGCCTGCCATTGATCTAAGCCCCCTGGGTAGAATAAGCATTCATTTTCCCGAGCTCCTCTCAGGTGCTGGAGACCTTTTGGGTGTTTCAGAGTTCCAGCAAGCTGTGAGAGTTTTCTTTGCCTACCTTCTTTAGCAGGGTCAGACCCAGATCTCTCCCAGGTCTTCTAAAAATAGGCACGAGTTCAGCATTAGTCAGGAGAAAATAACTTAATTGAGATAATAATTATAATTTAGAATAGAAGCTTTCAGCACATCCGAGGTTGCCTCTTTAAGGCCTCAAAATAATGAATCTGACAGATCTTGCTCACTCTGCCACCCTGTGCAAGGTTGCTTAGCAACCACAAGATGTGGAGTAGAAGAGGTTGCAGAAGTCAGATGTGGAAAAAATAGAGAGGGAGATCATTAGCTCTACATATTCTGAGATACTAAGGCCCCATTCACGTATATATGAACACAATTGCCAAATACTCTGTACTTACTACAGAGACACCCGTGGACACAGGTCCCATACATAACCTAATGTAGATGGAGATCTCATCAGTGTTTACCCCACATACAAATCTTAACTATGTCTGTCTGGCTCAGAAACTTTGAACATTCATGATGAGTCCCCTTGTAAACAAACAAACAAACAAGTTTTGTAATGAAATCCCAAAATTACCCTGCACTTCCACTGATGTATTTATTAAGTTGTTTATTTTATATCTTATCTTTCTCTCATCACAGGACCCATGGTGGTTTACAACACAATTCAAAAACAAACTTGGCTAAACCCAATCAGTTGTACAGTCTGAGAAAAATTGAAAGCAATTAAATAAACTATCATAGAAAAACAGACCATTTAAAAAAAAAAACGTGTTTTCTCACTGAAATGGATTCTCATGATAATTGATGGTCACTCATGCTCTAGATGCTGCATCCTGCTTTTACCACTGTAACACATCTTGCATTGAAAACCATCTGGAAGCTTCAGTTTGGACTCAATGCTGTCAAGAGCAAGGGATTTTTTTTTTCAAAAAAACAGTTCTAAAACATTTAAAAATATTTTGGGAAAAGGACTACAACACACCTCCATTAAAAGATGCTTCTGCAGGCCAAAAGCCTGTCTGAATAAAAAGATATTCACTTGCTGGTGGGAAAAGAAGAGAGAGGAGACCAGCCTAGACTCCCATGGCATGGAATGCTTGCTTGCCAAGAACAATAAGAGAAGCCAGCCAAGAAGTCCCTCTTGTTTTCTTCCTATGAAGGTGGCTGGATCACAAGAAATCTTTCCCCTGAAAACATGAGAAGGCTCCTATACAAAGATCCCCCTCCCGGGTTGTATGGGTCCAAGCTATATAGAGCTTTATAGGTCATAAATAACACTTTGTATGGTGCCCAGAAATGGACCAGTAGCTACTGGAATTGCAAAATGACATTCTGAGTTCACTCATTGACCAGTAAGACAGAGCTTCTGCATTCCATGCCAAAGAATTCACTTAGAAAAATATCATGATCAAAGATAACAAAAGCTTTTGAGAGTTTCTTGTGCAAGTCATCCATCAAGCAAACTGTCTCCAATAGGCCTGAAGCGTCTTCAAGATTGGTTGGCTTCTTCAAGATTGGTTTTACCACTTCTTTTAGGTATGGTGAAAATCTAGCACTGTAAAGAGGCACTAACCATTCCCTTTACCCACTTGGCCAGCCTCCCACAGCTTGTTTTTTTTTTTAGCCAGTAAAAGCAAGGATCCAACACATATCCAAGGAACCTGACCACGTTCTTAAGCTAAACAAAATGAAACATATTCAATGCCACAGGACAAACAGGTGCCACATTTATACCCCTTAGACCTGTGTCAACTACAGCATTCAAGTCAAAGTGGATCTGAGCAATTTTGTGCGCAAGGTGCCATGGAATTTCTTCACATTGGACTGTTAAGCTGTTGACATTTACTTTGTATGGGCCAGGGTGTAATAAGACCTTGACTGCATCCAAGTAATCTTCTACTGTTTCAACCCTATTGAAATTTCAAAATAATATTCAATCCACTGGTGAAATAGACTTCATTTCTACAGAAGGGAGATTGATATCTCTCTCTCTCTCTCTCTCTCTCTCTCTCTCTCAACACTGAAACATCTTTTGATCACACCTGAAACACTTGTTTCTTGAAAAATACTTGTCTGGTCTTTCTAGCCAGGACTGGAAAGCTCAGCTCAGCTCAGTTATTCTTGGGAAAAAAATAAATAATATGCATTAATACAGGAGTGGAAATTTTGCAATCCTGTAGATCTTGTTGAACTGCAGTTCCCAGCATTCCCTACAACTGACTATTCTAGTTTGTGCTGAAAGGAGTTCCAGTCCATCTATGTCTGAGGAGCTGCACAGTTGCATCCCCTGCATTAATCCAATATCTATTCAGAAAAGCACGCATCATTCAGTCAAGTTACAAATAAGTACTTGTTGAGACAAATATATGCATTATATATATATTTTTGCATATTGCATATATTATGCAATATATATATATATATATATATATATATATATATATATATATATTCCCTTCTCTTTTTCTTTTGTTTTTCCATTTCCTCTTAAATATGTAAGTACAGGGTTTCAGCACTGGCAGAGCTTGGATAGTCAGTATTAATGCAAATGAGTATAATGACATTCTGAAGCCATAAACGAGCAATGGTCGGGTGATGCTCTGGCTCCCAGGGGATTATCAAAGCACTGTTCAGCAATGAATGGCTTGAGTGTGTTGTTATATGCTTTCTTCTTAAAAGCAACTTTCTAGGCTTTGAACTGGGTGTTATAAATTGTTTTAAAACACTACATCCATGTACCTCACTTACTGCTTTATCAGCTGATGACTCAGAAACAATTGTGTGAAATGACTCTGTTGAACAATATTTTGTTACAGTTCATTGGAAAGTCTGACCTGTATTGGCTCATTTTCACTGTCACTGTTTAATTCTACAGTAGTTATTATGAGAAACGTAGATGGATAAAATGTAGATGCCCTTAAATTAATACATGGACGTATGGAAAGATTAGATGAATTGACAGATAGAGAGATATGAATTGAGAGACAGACAAGTGAGTGGATAGATAACATAACATAGCTATATTTGGCAAATCTCTAACTAAAACTGCCACATTAGGAGAGTGTGAGCAGACCAAAACAATTTGTAGTAGTTTCTGTTTCAGAAATATGATAATCAATACATGTCTACATTTCTTTGTGAAATCAGAGGTTTTGTAGTTCACTGGAGAAAAATATTACCATTCCCTCCCCTCAATCTTCATCTACCCAGCTGGTGTAACCTACCTAAATGGATTCCCAGGTACTTCTAGACATGAAGGATGGGACCCATCAATTGCAGGCTTCCAAGATCGATGCATCACCTGTCCTTACCAAGATAAATCAGATTATAAGCATAGATAGCTGTTCCTCAGCACATATCTTCAGTACTCTTTGACAGCTTGCATCAAGCAGGAAGATAAGATCCCCCAGTCCCACAGATGACACATTGATGTCCTTGACCTGAGCAAATCATAAATCAAATGTACACCACTCCTGGCCTCCTCAACCACCACCCCAAGTTGCACATTTAAAGTTGTTGCTACTGTGGCAGTTTTCTTTTCTACAAATCTAGAGTGTAACTGCTACCACCACAGACCAAGAGCCTAAAGAACTAATATTGCAAAACCATAAATAATCTCAAATATTGAGTAATTTTGGGGTATCTTTAAGCCAATAAAGATTCAGAATAAAGCAGTTCCAACCCACAGAAATTTCTTCCCTCAGAAAATGGCACCTTTATAAGAGAATGCCTTTTATATTGCTAGGATATTAGAATATTTTATGGTTGAAAAAATGTAAATAGAACATATTAAGAGCCAGGATGGGTCAAAAGTTTGAGCATTGGACTATGACCCTGGAGACCCGAGTATGATGACCCATTCAGCCATGGAAATCCATTAGGTGACCTTGAACGCATCACACACTCTCAGCCCTGGGAAACTGCATGAGAGGGTCATCTTAGAGTTACCATAAGTTGGAGACAACTTGAAGACACATAACAACAATAACAACAACAACATGTTAAGAAAAAATCTATTTTTATTTGACGGTCTCATGCAAAAATAAAAGCATGTAAATGTGAAAAAACATCTTATTTTAACAGGAACCACAAGGTCAGCCCTACTAGTATGCAGAATGGGACATTCACCTCATGAACAAATTTTCATCAATTTAGCATGAAAAGGGAGTAAATAGTGATTTGATCTGTTCCTGTTGTATCATGGCTAGGATGTGGTGCCTGTGACATTTTCTTCCTAGGGAGACAAAACGCCTCTACCACCCTTGGGTAATATGAACTTTGGATAATAAGCACCTGCCTGTGGGACATTTACTGTTCCATCTCAAACAGCAAAAACGCATTGATCCAGCCCTAAGGAAATGCCACCATTTTGCTTACCAAATTATTTTGAAATAGCACTAACCATAACAGAAAAAAAGAAAAGGGGATGAAGAGTCAGCAAGACAATAGATTGAGGTGAAAAGTACTTTTGAAAATCAAAACTTTATTACTGTACCTTTCCACTAAATATGTTCAGTTATATTTGTGAAGAAATGCAGTAGAAATCCCACTACATAAGGACATGCAGTGAATATGAAAGTTATCTTCATGACTGAATCATGGTCAATTACTTCATCTGTTCAGAACTGACCAACTGCAGTCCTTTAGAGGAGCTTTAATATTCCTGAAGCTGTATAATGATGCAGGTGTGTACTGTAGGACTATGAACTGACAGCTGGGTAAAGGAATAACATCCCTCTAGATCTGTTTTACCTATATGACTTCAGCTCACCAGACAGAGCTAGTTTCAAAGACAAATTAATCTGTGATGCTGAAGGTCAAACCTGAACTTCTGGTTACAATCCTCATAAGCCAAAGGAATAGGATACTCCATAACTAAGGTCATCCATATAGACAGAAGCTAAACTACAGAATAACACAACATATAGGACAAGAAATGTCATAATATTTTTTATTTCTGCCTATGGTTGTGAAAGCTGTATGGTTAAGAATGCTAACAAGAAGAAAAATAGCTAATTTGAAATGTAGCACTGGGGAAGAGTTCTACAGATACCATGGACCACTAAAAGGACAAATAAATGGCTCTGCCAAAATTACAAATAAATGTATTCTAGATCAAATCAGGTATGAACTCTCACTAGAAGTGAAGATGACTAAACTGAGGCTGCCATACTTTGGACATATGATGATGTGATTCATTGGAATAGACCATAATACTTGGTAAAGTGGAAGGTGGTAGGGAAAAAGGAAGACCACACTGCCGGTGGATTGATTCATAGGTTCACAACTATTTGTTTGAATTCCTCTTTGGTAATTTCCTCTTTTTATTGTTGATACATCTTCTTTTAAGGCTCAGCTCATCTGAAAATTTTTAGTTCATCCACACTGGTATCTGTAGATTCCTGCCACTTTTTCTTGCTCATTGGAATTGTTTGCAACTGTGTCTTTCATATCTCATGTTTAAGAAAGCTTCCATATATTATGAACTCGCTTCCCTTTGAGCATTTCTGACCATGGGATACCACCAAGTATTTCACCAGGCTGATTGAAATCAGCTGTATTGAAGACCAGCATGATTTTCTAATTCAGTCAAGGAAGCTACTAAGACCTAGACAGTGCAGTTGATGACCAAAGTCAACTTGACCACAAACAACAGCAACAACAGGAACTGAAAAGAAATGGAATCTCACTTTTGCTCATAAAACTGAGAAAAATAGATAGGGGTATGAAGTTGTGGTGAGAAGGACTTAGAGGATGAAACACAGCAGAGGTGGGAATTATGCAGCACCCCAGATGTTGTTGGACTGCAGTTTTCAGCTTTTACCCAACGTTGGCTATGCTGGCTAGGCCAGCTAGGAGTTGCTGTCCAACTACATTTAGAGGAGTAAACATCATCTGCACCTGAGATAAAGTTCGGGTAGAATACCAGTGGGAATGAAGCCTCGTGACTGGCAGAGATTTCAGAACACTGCATGAATATTGGAAAAGTTCACATTCCTATCCTTGTTTTCATATACAGATTGCATTTCCTGTTTATTGAATTCTCTAACTAGATGTGAGCTCTATGACTGTTGTGCCTCTAAGCTATGGCAAAAGAATAAGAAAAAACCCCCACCTCTTTTCCAAATGCCTGGCCAAATATTCTGCTACTCATTTGGCTTTTCTTCTCTGTTTTAAAATGAGTTGCATTGCAAAGCCACATGTAAAATATTTAAACCTACCTGGCAATATATTCCACTATCTTAATACAGGTGTCCTTTGAACAAAAATGAAACAGGACCTTCCATCATTTCTGGAAATGAGAAACTACCAGTGAGTAATAGAAGAGAGAAGGTCTGCTACGAGACATGGCTTGTACACTACTTCTACAAGTGGATTTTTCCAAACCAGCCCTCTAACAAGAAAAAAAAATGTATCTCTTTCTTAGCACTGTATAGGAGAAAGAGAAGGAGGACTGAGGCAGCAAATGGTAGCACTGTCATTCAGAAACATAGCATTCTATAGGTCTATGAGAGTGTGAGACTTGGGATGAGGGAAGCTCAAAAAAGAAGATCACCTGCTCTATACATCTGACTCTATTTCAAGTAAAGTTCACTGTGATTGTGGTTGGACTGTGGTTCACAAGCTGCCACCATTGTTACAAAACCATCCCTGAAAATCCCATATTTCCTGCACTCCAAAAATGCTAGCTTGGGAAAGGGGGCTTGCAAGGCCTGGTAAAGATGCACAGAACATCATTTTTTCTGATGAGGATTGTAGGACTTACAGTTTGAAAACTATAAGCATCATAAGTGTTAACAGGTAACTTTAACAGGTATTGCCTACCTTTGCTAAGATTAAACTTTCCAGGATTTTGTCAGTATTGAAATGAATCCTTTTCTCCACATTTCCCCAACCTGTTCTCATTTTTCCCCCTTGAACAAAATGTAGGGTGAGAGACTGACAAGGAATGTCAGCTCTATTGCTTCACTCAGTTTGGGATTTTTGAAGATTCCTATTAAATGCCTAGGGGGGAAATGTGTAAGATGAACTTTGGCTTAGCTCTCAGTCTGTACCTGTGTCTCCACTCAAACATTAGCTGAAAGAACCCTGGGAGACTCAGTTCTTTCCTTTCAGTCCTAGAAACTCCTGTAGTCCTTAGGCAAAAGAATTGTTACTGTCATCACCCATTAATATCCCCGCCATGTCCCTTCCATGCTTCATGTGTTTTGGTCAATCAGTAACTCATCAAAGCACACCAAGCAAATTATTGAAAACCAGAACTCAGATGTTACTTACTGCATGTGCTGCTGTGCAATTTTCAAGCCATCATGGACAGATAATGCATTTCCATATTTTCCCAAAGAAACAGAAGTAATTGAAAGAGAAACTGAAGGCATCTCCCCGCATCTAAGCTGTTTGTGGCTTTTGTCTGAGTTATTCTTAAATATTAAAGTAAGAAGCATACCAGTGCCAGCTGGCAGACTTCCAAGCCTACTGTGACTCTTTGGACATTTTAATTCTAACGAAGATCTTGCTACTTTCCAAAACAAAACAAGAAATAAATGCAATTGCATTTAAACCTTATGCAGATATTTGCCTTTTCTTGTTAACATAATTCAGTGATATATACCAGACAGCACATTTCCAGGTTCCTAAGAATATTATTATTATTTTTTCCTGCGGCTTGAACAGAATACCCTTCAAGATGTTTCAGTGTTATTGCAGTATTGCTAAGTACTACATGTTTAAAAAGCATGCCAGCAATAAAATACCTGAAGATTTTTATTTAAAAGAATCTCTCTTCTTAGGCATCTTGACTAGCAGTAGTCAAGTCTTCCAGACATTATTCTCCAATTTAGTAAATCAATTTTTGCTAGGAATAGAAAGATGGTCTCGTATGAGATATCTTCTTCCCCACCGAAATCACATTCAAAAATGAACAGATATTCAGTAAAGAGAGGTGTAAAACCCCTGTGAAATATTATCGCTTTGCCATCTGGCATCTGGTAGTTCACATGCCAGGTAGGGATGGTGGACTAGAAGAATTAAAAAAAAAAAGTGGAAATAAAATATGGGAGGGTGGTATTTTTTTTAAGTAATTTTATTAAAGTTCCAACATATAAAACAAACAATTATCATTGTATTCTTAAGTGTCGTATTACAACTGTCTTCCTTCCTCTCTGGATTACAATCTTTATCATTCCATTGAACTGTTATCAATGCATCACAATAAATTGTTAGTATTATCTACTTAATTCGTTAGTTCCTGTTTTTCTACTCAACTTTACTTGTTCCATGATATTTCTCTAAATTTTATCTTGCAAGAACCTTTAATATCATGAATTATGTATTATTCCCTGTCAAGACCCCTCTTGCGTCTGAAATCATCTGCCATTCTTTATAGATATCATCATCTGATTTCCCTTTTAATCTCTGTGAAACAATATCTGCATTTTTATTTTCAATAAAAGTTGCCCACCATTGTTCTGTCGTTGGTATTATATCACTTTTCCAAAACCTTGCAAATTCAATACGGGCAGTCGAGACCATATACAGTATTATTCTCCAATATTTCTTTACCGCAGTTCCCTCTAACATATGTGTCATATTTAACAAGTACATTTCAGGAGTCTTATCAATTTGAACCTGCAATACACCACATATTATCTTATGAATTTCATTCCAATACATTTTTGCTTTAGAACATGTCTACCACATATGAAATAGTGTGCCTGCAGTCTTTTGACACTTCCAACATTGACCACAGTACCCGTCTTATAAATTCTCTTTAATTTTTCGGGTGTCATGTACCATCTATGAAATAACTTATAGCAGTTTTCTTTGAGGTTCTGAGCTACCATCAAGCTCTTTGTTCGTTGCCAACTTTGTTCCCACCATTCCAACTGAATTGGATGAATTGAATGTCCAATGTTCTGTGCCCATTGTATCACTGCTATTTTAATTGTCTCCTCCTCACATTGTTGTTGTAATGTCTCTTGATATAAATATGAAAGTAAATGAAGTTGATTTTCTCGGAAAAGCTTCAACAGATTCTCTTGTTCTTTCTGTTCTATTCCTTGAATTTTCACGTCCATCTGAAATCTTTCTGATAATTGTCTGTAGGGAAACCAGCTTAACTTTATACCTTCAATTTCCAATTTCTCTCTTGATTTCATCTTAAAAACATTTGTATTTGTGTTCATATTTGTTTTCTCCAATATATCTTCATATCGCAACCATTTTTCTGTATCTGACCATCTTCCAAAAAAAGCTTCTTGAGGGGAGATCCAAGTGGGTAGCTGCCTAATGTTCTTATTCATTCTTTATCAATTGTCGCTTTTCCATAGAACATGTAGGCATGCCACCCCATCCTTAAATCTGCTCCCTCTAAAGCCAGCATTCTCGTATTTTATAAATCCATCCAGTCCTTTATACAAGTGAATGCCACAACCTTAAAGTATACTTGTAAGTCCGGTGATCCGAAGCCTCCTCTTCTTGATATGTCAGTCAAGACTTTCCATTTTATTCTTGGTTTTTTGCCTTGCCATATGAAATTAGTTATATCTCTCTTCCATTGTATGAAAGGCTTAGCATTTGTAATTGCAGGAATATTTTGAAAAAGATAATTCATCTTTGGTAGTACATTCATTTTTATAACAGACATTCTTCCCAGCATAGATAATTGCCTTTGAGTCCATTTCTCTAAGTCTTTAGATATCTCTTTCCATTTTTTCTCATAGTTGTTTTGAAAAAGCTCATTGTTTCTCTTGGAAATCCAAACTCCCAAGTATTTTGCTTTCTGTCCTTTATTAAATCCTGTTATCTGTTTGAACTCCATATCTTCTTTCTCTCTCGTGTTTTTTGTTATTTTGTTATAAACACTGTCTTATCCTTGTTTATCTTAAATCCTGAGTATTCTCCGTATTCTTGAATAATATTCATCAATCCTTGTATATTGCTGAGAGGATCCTCTAGAAACAAAACCAGGTCGTCCGCAAATGCTTTAAGCTTATACTGATATTTCTTTATCTGAACTCCTCTTACTGTAATTTCTTCCCGTATGATATTATTAAGAATTTCCAATGTCATTATAAATAACAAAGGCAACAATGGACAGCCCTGTCTTGTTCCTCTATGAAGTTCAATCTGTTTTGTTCTCTCTCCATTAATAATCAGTCTCGGTGTTTGCTGACTATAAATTGCTTCAATCCAAGAAATGAATTTTTCTCCTGCTTGTGCCTGTTTAATAAGCATCTTCATAAATGCCCAACTGACCAATCAAAAGCCTTTTCCACGTCGACAAACACCATAGCTAATTTCTTTTCATTATGTCTTTCATAATATTCGATTATATTTAATACTGTCCTGATGTTATCTCGCATTGTTCTCTTCAGTAGAAATCCATTTTGGTCTTCATGTATGTTATCTTGAAGAACCTTTTTAAGTCTCTTAGCTAAAATAGCAGCAAATATCTTGTAGTCTGTATTTAAAAGTGAGATAGGTCTGTAATTCCTGACGTCGGTTAAGTCTCTTTCTTCTTTAGGTATTAAAACTACGTTAGCTTCCTTCCATGTATTTGGTATACCTTCTTTTCTTATCTCATTCATTGTCTTTTGTAATGGAATTTAGAGTTCATATTCCAAAGTTTTGTAGTGTTCTGCTGTAAAGCCATCAGGTCCAGGAGATTTACCATTTTTCATGTTTCTGATAGCTTCTACTATCTCCATCATCGATATTGGTTTGTTTAATGACGTTTTTTGTTCTTCTGTAAATCTCATTTTATTATTTTTTTCTAAGTAATCTTCAATTTCCCTCTGATTTTTAATTGAGGAGATATTACTCAACAACTTTACATAGAAATTGAAAAAAGTCCGTTTTATCTCCTCTTGCTTTGTAGTTTTTCTTTCCCCAATTCTAATTTCCGTTATTGTATTTCTTAGTCTTCTTTTATGAAGTAAGTTTGCCAAGAGTTTAGATGGTTTGTTAGCCTGTTCAAAGTGGGTATGTTTCGCTCTGCGCATTTGGTGTTCTATTTCCCCCAAATTTAGTTGGTTAAGTTCAGCTTGACAAACCTTCAACCTCTGTCTTATATTGGTATCCGTTGGGTTTTCCCTCAACTGTTTCTCCAGCTTTCTCAACTTTTTCAATATCGTTTCCTCAACTTGTTTCCTTTCTTTTCTTATTTCAGCTGACCACCTTATCAGGTTTCCTCTCATCACAGCTTTACTTGCATCCCAAATTGTCTTCAATGGTAATTCCGGTGTCACATTTTCCTTGAAATAGTTATTTATCTCTATTTTTGCTTGTTTAATATATTTTTCCTTCTTGAATATGTCTTCATTAGACTTCCATGTTCTCTCTCTAGTCATAACTCTGAGTGTCACTTGTATAGGATTATGATCTGAACATAGATGGGGAAAATGTCCATTTCCGATGTCTTCAATAACAGGTCTTTTGATATCAATATCAATGTCTAGAAATTCAGCCAAAACCGGTAGCATTTCCTCATATAAATTTTCCGTACTAGTTTCAGGGACGCCCCGAAAATGAAGACATCTTTCTTGATATCGTAACTCTTGTTACGTAATTTGAATATCTTCTTCCTGCTGTTTCCCTTTTACTTCAGCCATTTCAGTTTGTACGTATATGACCTGTTCTTTTATTTCTTTTGTCTCTACCTTTATCTTTGAAACATCCTTTGTTAAAGTTTCCAGCTTCTTTCCCAACTTTTCAATTTCATGTTTCATATCTGTTCTCATCTCTTTTCTTGTTTCTTTTAAGTCTTGTCTTATGTCTGTCTCTGTCTTCCTGATATCTTCTCTAATATTCCTCAGTTCTTCCACCATTTGTAACATTAGGTCTTGTAGCTTCTGGGATGTATCCGTGGATGTCCTTCTTGCTGGCTGGGTAGTCATTGTTACTGCTGCAGCCGCTGTGGCCTTCGTTGTTCTTGTATCCATTAACTTTCTTAAAGACTAAATTTTTCTCTTCTACTTGTTATTCTTTCTGCTCCTCTCTGTTATCTTAATTAATTCAATAATCAATGAACTCAATGATCTTGGCACCAACTATCTTGAGACCTGTTATTTCGTAGTCCAATGAATTGTCTTAATATGCTCTAAACATCATAAACTTATATAAACAAATGAAATCTTAATTGCAGTATAATACTATATGTATAAATGAAATCTTAATTATGTTATAATAATGTTCAATAATGTGTCTTAATAATAGAAAATATAATAATACAGAATATAATTCTCCACTTTTTAGGTGAATTCACACAATATTATTTACATAGTAAACCATGAAGAATCTTAGTTTTACTTTAACCACTGAGGCTTCAACCACTCCAGATTCCCCCTCCCAAACATGTTTATCCAATCCTCTACAGTTCACTCTTTTTCCAGTTCTGCAGCTACGACCTTGGATAAAGAATGCAGTTCCCCGTCGCTATCTGCGTGGGTGGGGAGTTTTCAGTTCTCACTGTTTTTCAAGGTGAAGAAGCCTTCATTTTTAAGAGTCAGATCAACAGGGTCTAATACCAGGTGCACTATATGAAGTAAATAAATGAAGATAGATGTCCTTTTGAAACAAAGTCCAATAAAATAATTTTAGAAGCTCATAAAGTTCCCAAAATCAGTTCCTTGAAATAAAGTTTCTTAAAGTTCAAACACTCAAAGTGTTACAATCAAAGTCCTTAGTTTCTGCTTTTATTTCATTTAACTTCTTTGTCCATTTAAAAGTTCCAAATCAAAGTCTCGGTGCCAAGTTCATTAATCCATTTGCGAAAATTTATAAAAATTCCAGAGTTTTCAATGGGAGCAAATAGGAACAAAAGGAAAAAGAGAAAGAAGAACTCACTTTGTCCTGCGGCTTGCCAAATCCCAAAAACACACAAAAAATAATAATAAAAAAAAATTCCCCAGCACCAAAAAAGAGTCCACTCCACTCCAAACAGTTAGGAAGAAAAGAAATTCCATGTATGTAAAATGCAGATGAGAGAGAAAAAAAGCCCAGAAAAGAGCAGCACTGTTAAATCCCCTTCGTCTCCATTCAGCAATTTATAAGCTCAGTGTCTTCAGTCACTTTAAAACCATTAACAAGATCTTGCCAATTGGATCCAACTGCAGTTTACTCTAAGTCTAAATCCAAGCCCAGTCTAGTTAAATCTCGATAATCCACCAAGAGAAATACAGGAAAATTGAAGTTTATTCAAACGCGCCACTCTGGTCTCTGTAGCTTTAAGAAATCCGCCATTACGTTTCTGCTTCCTGCCACCAGGGTCTCCTCCAAGCTGCAGTTTAGGGAGGGTGGTATTAATGGGGAAACAGGTCTTGTACACTGGATTCTTACTTGCTTTGAACTTGTGTTTGTACTTGTATTCTTACAAAAAGGAAAACAGATTTTTTAGGGATTTAGTCATGTTAGTCTTTTGTAGGAAAAATTAACAACTTTTATTTACTTTGTCTTTCATTGATGACACTGATGCCTGACGTGGAAGCAGAAGTACCATGCTCAGGAGATTCACCAGCCACACAAGACTAGGTGTCAATGCTGCCACAAGCCACAAAAATTCTATAGAAACTACGTTTTTTGTACCCATTCTAGGCAAAACATCTGTATTCCAGAAAATGGCCAGGGGTGCCAATTGGAATCCAAGATACCAGGTACATCAAATTCAGCAGAAGCACAAGACTACATGAGAGTAATGACAGAAGTCACCAAAATTGCTCGGGAATCACTTTCTATTACCCACTTCAGGCAATACATCTATGTTCTGAAAAATAGGCCATAACAGCAACATTCCAGACAGCCATGCTTAACAAAGTCACCAGCTGCAGAAAAAAAAGTATAAATGATGTAACAAGCCAGAAAGAAATCATAGATGTAATTTCTTAGTTCTTAGCCAAACTGTTTTCTAGAACATGGTCCAAAATACCAACTTTACAGGAAACTATGCTCAGTTGGGCACAAGGAAGTGATTCCTGTGAAATTTTTGTGGCTTCTTGCATCATACCCATCAGTCTCCAGACATCTTGTGTCTGATGAATTGATAGGTGTCACTTGGTACATATCTCCCATCTTTTGAAGAATATACATGCTGTGTATAAGTTAAACAGATATGGTAGTAAAATGCAAAGCTGAAAAAATTACACAGAAACCACATTTTTCATTCTTTCCTCCAAGACAATCATATCTGCAAGACACTACTCATATTTAAAATACCAACGATTTACTCTTATAATATTGTTGTAGTAATCCAATCTAGATCATATCGAGAAAGACTGAAGTTGGGTTACATGTCTCACCTGGTAGAAGATCATTTGTACCATAGGTGTAAACCTGACCCTGTGACAGGAATGATGCCATCCAGAACAGGCTGAGTACAATAGTAGTGAAGTAATTTTTGTGGAAGTAGGGGAGTTAGGAAAAAAAGAAAGGACAGAAAAGCTTCTATAAAAGAGGTTTCCAGGAAAATGGAAAAGGTACATAAAAGGACAATATAACCATAATCCAAGATTGTGCCTCATATACAGATGCAGAAGAGGGAGAAACTGAAGGTTTCTATGCTCAGGTCCAGAGATCACACACTGAGACTGGCTATGTTGGCAATCATAGGTGATTGTAAAACAAAAATAAGAAACAGCAGAACCAAAGATTTTTGGATAATTTGCCCTAGCATCAAAAACAAACAAACAAACAAACAAAAAAGGCAGGAGAGCAACTGATTGAATTTGATGAAGCCAACAATTCATTGACTGCAAACGCATTCTTCAGACAATTACAGAGACAAGTATATATGTGGGTATTGATAATGTCAAACATAGACATCAAATAGATTACATAATTGGAAGCAGAAGATAGAAAAGTTCCATTTTCTCTGCAAAAAAACCAAGACTAGGAGTAGTACTGTAGCCTCAGTATTGCCACAAGTCAGAAATGACTTGAAAGTGCACAACAACAACCAAAATGCAAGGTGAAGAACAATCCTGTAGAAAGTTTAATTGACCAAAAGCCAGAAGAACTGTGGACCAAAGCCAGGAACATTGTCAGAGAAAAATCTGAGAATGAGAACCATCAATGGATGACATATGAAACTCTGCAGACAGATAAGAGTAGACAAGAAGCAAAAGAAATGGTTACAGAAATAAAGTTAGAATCTTAAAGACACTTATTTAGCAACTTATGTGCAGGGACAAAGAGAACTACTGTAATAGTCAAGGCAGAAAAATAGAAGATGATAACAAAAAGGTACAGCAAGAGGCCTCTTCTGCAAGATTTGGGAAATCAAAAGGAAATTTAAACCAAGAGTGAGGATGCTCTATGACCAATAGGGGAAAACACTGCATGATCAAGAAGAAATTAAAAGACTATGGAAACAATATAATGAAGAACTATATAAAAGAGATGAAAATATGACTGATGAGGAAGAACTATTTGAAGATGAACCCACAATTTTAGAAGGTGAAGTAGAAGCTGCACTCCAAGCAAGTCCTTAATTTAGGGAAGGAGGGGAGGAATAAAATGGTGGGTTTTCACCCAGCACTTTGGCACAGACCCAATGGTGTCAAGAGATATAGATGGCTTCTGAAACCATCCATCCTGAAAAAGCCTCCTGCAGAGGAATCTAGTCATCCAATTGTGATTCCTCTCCCATGTTCTGAAATACCTGAAAGGTGTCAATTTTTATTTTTTAAAAAAGTCTTATTTTATTTTTCTATGCTGAAAACCATCTATGTGCTTAACTTATACAGATAAGTGTTGATCTCACCAGGTGACAGAAGTGCTAAAGGAATATTAGAAGGATCCAGACAGGTCAATTTATTACATGTTAAATACCAAACAGAGGATTATTGCAATGTCATATGAAAAGCAACACTGTCAGTAACCATTTAGATCTTGCAAAATGTACCTTTTCAGCATTTACCCTTATATTTTCCCTGTCACAAACTTAACAGTTTCCTTGCTTTCCATCTCTATATTCAAGATCTCTGAGAAAATTATACACATTGCCTTCTGGCTGTCAGAAAATATCCTGAGCTGGTGCACCCAGTAATAGAATGAAAAGACCTGCAAATTCATTGCAAAGTCACTGATTCCCCAGGCGTAATCCTCATGCTGAGATGGGAGCTCAGTTACTTAAGAAAGTGTTTTCAGGGTGTTATTCTTGTGCTTTATTCACCTTTGAATTTGTTTATCCAGTTCATGGGCTTTGTGTTTAATACCTCCAGGGAGTTAAACTCGAAATGGTGCAGAATGAGAAAGCAATGCAATAGGTGCAATTCGGCACGTCTCTCTCATGTCTGGATTTGCTATTTTCAGCTCACAGAAAGGGCTCAGTGATGAATGTTAGGTATATGTATGCATACATAAAAAGCTAAGATTTATTGCACTAGACACATGAATGTTCTTTCCTCAGAAGTGACAATTAATAAAGTAGAATTCTTTAACACGCACACCCTGACAAAAAACATCAGCATTGGCTAGGGATGTAGTGGCCTATGTTGCCTACCCTTAGATCTTGTGTGTGTGTTTTGTTTTTTTCATTTTATGCAATACATGGCATCAATATGACATAAGCCATAGATAGTGATATATAAATAACAGTATAAACAAACTGAGCCCTACAGTCTTGACACATTGCCATTGGTAGTTTTCTTTAATTCAACATTTATCAGGACTTCTGAAGTTGACAACCATTCAAAGCTAGTGTAGTCCAAAATGATGTATGGTTTAGTCTTTTTATTCCTCTGTAGCTGTTGCTATTAGATCAAAATAGCTTGCACTGTAATGCACACTGGTTTTTCAAAGACTCCTTTAGCAAACATATCATGTAAAAATATAAGAACAGCAATGTTGATGTTGGCAATACTGATTTGCTTGGTGGTATTCAGGCAGCACTTTCAAATAAACCTCAATTGGATATAAATGTAATATTGTTCTTAAATGTTGCTTTGTTTACTTTACACACTTTTCCAAGCCATGGGAGATTCCAGAAGACTTTTGAGTTCTCTCATGAAGTGAGGGCACTGGATATTTATGACATTTGTATAATACCTATTTATACACAAGTTCCACAGGGGGGACTTGAAAACCATACAGACAGAATGTGATTGTCACTTTTTAAAACAACAGTGGTTCCTCCCCAAGCAAAGGCTATTCCTCTCATTTCTATGACTCATTCTTTCTAGCCATTTGTAATACTCAGGCCTATTTCCTGTTCACTTTCATATTCAAACTGTCCTTCTCTTACTGTGATACACATACGCAGTGCATGGTGGGCTGGGGTGGCATTGGATATTGGTTTTAGCTACTTTACTAAATTTACCAAGTTGAATAGTTTGTGTTTCTCCGAATCTGAACTGCACTTTCTTCCTGTCTCTAGATTGCCATACTTTGTGGAGGGAAGCATGGAAATTTGAGCATATTTTTATGTTGTTGTTATGTGTCTTCAAGTCAGTTCCAGCTTATGGCAACTCCATCAGAGGGTTTTCTTGGCAAAATTTATTTAAAGGAGGTTTGCCTTTGCTGCCTTCTAAACATAGCCTGCAGCACCTGGCATTCTTTGGTGGTGTCTTTTCCAAATACTAACCAGGACTGGCCAGGCTTAGTTTCTGAGATCAAATGAGATCTGATGTCTTCAAGGTGTTTAGGCATTTTGGGTATGTAAGCACCACATTAGATAGTTCACATAATGTTTGTACCTTTTTGTCTTTTTCTTAACATATACATTTATATATATATTTTCCCACATTACCTAGAGAATTTTCAAAAGTATGCTTTTTGAGTTGCGCCTACTTATTTGTGCATAATTTGAAAGGAGAAAAGGGCAACAGTAACATGAACAACAACAAAAGTATTTGCCTCTGATGTTTTGTTTACAGTGGCAGAAAACTGAAAGACCCCCACACTGTCAATTGAATACATTCATAGCAACAACAGCAACAACAGTTAATGCAAATTTATTTCCCATCTCTAGCTACCACCACCTGCAACTACTTCAGTATCTTCCAAACACCATGATATTTTCAAGACTTAGGATCACACCACCTGCCAGTCCTGACACCCAAACAAATTAAAGTGTGGTTTGTTCCATCAATTTTATGTAATATTGCCTCAACTGATGGTGTTAAACATCTGACACTTGGATCAATCTGATGCAGCAGTACTGTGAAACCCTTTACTTTGTCAGTGTCAGCTTTAAGCCTATCCAGTTCCCTGAGTTAATGGATTTTTTAAAAGCTTATCTGAACCTTCAGTTTACGGAATCAATGCACCTAGTCTTGAAGACTAAAGAATTAGGGACAGGTTTGAATGTCAGAGATTAATCTAAATACCCTGCACTTTGTACATAAGCCTGTAAGTGGTTAGAACATCCATCCTACTAACAGCTATTAATTCCCCTGCACAGGAGTTTCACATGTTCATTCAATTAAAACAGTTAAACAGCAGTCAAAAGGGAATATGTCCTCACTTTCTCCAAAAAATTTTCAGATGAAGGGGCAAAGGAGATTTTAACCAGCTGACTGTGAAACATTAAACACTGGAGATTAGCTAACACGGGCTATAACATACAAATTAAATATGATGCTGAAAGAGATTTATTTGTGTTCGTATGAAAAGATACATTGCAGGTTTTCTAATCTGCATTTTTTTTTCGAGATACATGTTCAGCATCTGGCCAAATATATCACAAAAGTAAATCCAGTTAGAATATTTAAATACCCCCTCTTCTGAATTCTCTATGTATCTATGAGTCTAGTTTATTATATGTATGCTAGAGAAAAGATCAGATTTATTCACTTCTTAAGTAGATATTTGTGATATAAATTGTCTATAACTGAAACAATAGCATTCAATGCCCCAGTCTTTTAAATCTCTTTTATATAGCCTGAAGACTACATTTTTGAGATTCCATAGTTCTTCAACCTGCTTTACAACTAGAAAGAAAATCTTCTGTAGACATTTTGTTGGAAAAGAGGAAGTTGTCATACTCTTAATTTGGGACCATTTCTTTTATTTTTCTCTTCTTCACAGTCTAATCTAAAAAAAAAAAGCCACAAAGACACTTCATTGTCAGCTAAGGAAGGAAAAATTATACATTTTTTTCACCTATTATCACCACAGTTGGGTTGGTATGTTCAGCCCTTTGAAAGTGCAGAAGAGTCACTCTTTCTTTGTGTGTACTATGTGTGTCTATATATATTCTCTTCCCCTATCTCTGTAGTGTAGTAGTAACAGAAGTAACAATATTTCTTCTACAACTCCTGATTAAAATACAAATGTACATATGTGTGGACACACATACAAAGAGAGAGAAAGAGAATGTATCTACCAATCTAATTTGTCTAATATATATAGATGAAGGATATACACACACACACACACACTCATCTCCTTCACAGGTGTGTAGGTAGTGATACATAGAGAGAGTGTTCGAAGAGCTGGAAAATGTCTACAGCATTGTTGACATCGTTGACTTAGTACTGAACCCTGAGAGTATGGCTGCACTGGTTTCTACTCTCTGTGTTGCTTTCATCTTTGTAATTCCCAGTGAAACCCAAAAGGCTTACATCAGAATAGACCCACATAAGATTGTATTCTTAGGCCATTTCCACATGGCATCACAGTCCCACCATGGAGACAGGATGGCAGCAGTCTGTGGGCTATGCTTCTGCACAATGTTATCATGGTCCCGCTGCCATCTTGCCCCCGCCTGTTGCAACTGTGGAATATTTGCTTAACAGATTAAATCCATTGAGCACCCATAATTGCGCAATGCTCCCATTCTTACCTGCCATGCGGAAGGGCGAGAAGCACAATGGAAGCACTTCCCTCCCCAGCACAGCAAAGGAAAGAACCAGGCTGTGCAGCAGAAAGCCAGGCACATGTTGCTCATGCTCTCTTCTGCAGGGAGCTGGCTGGGTACAGAGGGAAGTATTCCCGTCATGCTCCCTTCATGGCAAAGGTACTGCTGGAATCGTGATGGGAGGACGATGGGAGCAGGTAACGTGCAGAAATGGCCTAAGTTTTGTAATAGGTTTGTTTTGTTTTCATTATAGTTAAGCATTTTTCCAGCCAATTCGACGTTTTTACAGCATAATCCCTAAGTTTCCATTTATCATTGCCAGTGCTGCACAAGATATCCCATTCATTCCTGTTATTGCTGACAAATTTAATTTATTGGCTGTAAGGACCTAATAATTTTCCACAATATTGGATTAAATAAAAAAGCATTTATGGATAAGCATTGTAGTGAAAGCTGTATTGTTACCTTTTGGGCTACCTGTTTCATGGTCCATTGAGACACATTCAAACTGATCCATATTTTTCTTCCTAAAATATGTAAGCTGTATATATAAAGAGTGACAAAAAAAGATGGATGGATGGATGGATGGATGGATGGATGGATGGATGGATGGATGGATGGATAGATAGATAGATAGGTAGATAGGTAGATAGGTAGATAGGTAGATAGGTAGATAGGTAGATAGACAGACAGATGCTTTCAGACATTATAACTATTCAGACAACTATTAATCCCAAGTAGACTGATAAGCAGCTAGACAGGCTTTAACCAGTAGCCGTGAATATTCTGCATAGCTTGCCATTCCCCAGTGTCTTCAGTCTTGAAAGTAACAATGTGGGATAGTATTCTACAGGAATCCAGATGAGTGACGCAGACACCTATGATCCTGTGGCCATTATGTCTGGATCTAAAGCTCAGGTTCATTGTCTGTGAAAAGATCTGCCCCTCTGAGAAGCCCCTGGGTATGCATCTGAGCAGAGCTGAATTCTGTTACAGATGGAGGACACAGTCCCATTGTTAGTCCTCACTAGAATCAATCCATTCAATCAGTGAGCTTTATCTACATGTTGACTCAGTGTTCAACAACTGCTTGAACAGTTGGGATTAACCAACAGGATGCCAGTCAAAGGGTGCAATGCTGTAAGTCAGTAGCTGGAACACACATTCCCTTAACCTGATTGCACAACAGGTATGCACAAGGAAGTGAGAAAAAACTGAGTGGTACTGCCTGACTGTTCAGTCAGTATTCAAACACCAACTTCCTCCCATGGGCAAAGGAGGCAGCTTTGTACAGTGTCTGTGCTTAGGCTTACCCCTTCTATCTTGGGTGCTGTAATAGAAAATTCTCTCTGTGGGGAGACAGTCTGATGTATGCATTCAGGTTATGAACCTGTAAAATGAAGGTGTTCAAGAATGTTGGTCCAGTAGTGGTATAGCTGAGAGGGAATGTTTTGTCATAGTTCTTTATGGGGCCAAGTGCTTCCTCGGGACACTATTTACAACTGCTGGGAGACAGAGCACAGTACCAATACCACTGCAGTAAAACAGTATTCATTAGAGTTGGTTGAAGATGCCCATCTGCACCTTTTCCAAAAGCTTAGTCCTCCATGAAACTCAATGGAGAAAGAAGTTCATATGTGTTCCAGAGGGAAATGAAAATTAGTTGACTTTTGAGAGGACTCTAATAAATTAGATGAAGAGGATGAAGAGTCCAGGTTGTTGTCATTTTTTTAAAAAACATAAAGTGCCAAATTGTTCCTCCAAGCCTAATTTGAAAGTAGAGCAGAGCTTGTCCCTGGGAATGAAAGATGATTTATTAAGTCAGTGATCTAGATATTAATAATGGACTTTGGGTATACCCAACATCCCTTATTTTAAATTTAAAAAATGATAGTTTAAATCTCATAGTTTTTTTTTTAATGAAACTTTTAACATTGGCAAGTCATTTGGCCTGCTGAAATGCAGAATGCAGATGTTATGATCACATATAACTGTACAATATTGCTGCATTAAAGGGCATGTCAGCAGTTATTGTATTCAAACTAGGGGTGTAAATCCTAACTTAGTTCATTCTTAGGTAGTAAATGAGATTATTATTTTTTTAAAAAAAATCTTCTTGCTGGGATATGCTTATTTTTTTTTTATCTTGTTGATATCAGAGATATTTTGCATATTTGAAAGACAAGTTTTTGCACCTTTCTCTAAAGGTATATAATAGAATTTTTTTTATAAATGTTTCTTTGTTGCATGGACTCTTAAAAAAAGTACTAGCACTGGATCTATTTTTGTGTCTTTTGATCAAGCAACCTGTGCTTTTGTGCTTGCTCTCTCTGTGTGTACTTATCAACACAAAAGGAAAAAAGACACTAGTTTTATAAAGAGATATTTTTTGTGTGCAAATTGTAAAAAAAAATAATCAGACAAAAAGAATATTTGGTACCTTGCTCTCATGCTGGAGGTAAGAACTCTCATAGGGCTTTGAGAATTGTTGACAGGCTGTGTCACGGCACCCTGCTTTGACCAAAGGTGAGATAATTGTGTATGTGCGTTCTTACAGAAAGCAACATAGAGGCTGCAGTATATGAGGCAACCTGTGACCTCAGCATGTATGTGGAAACAGAGGCCCACCTAATTTTTCTTGTACTGCATCAGTAGAATAGTCATTTATTTTCTGGGTTTGTTTTCTGTTTGTCTGAAAAATACCAACAGAAATACATCACAGTAGCTAAGCCTGTTCTGAACTGAACCTCAGGGAGTTCATTCTTGACTAATTTTTAGCTACTGAGCTCATAGAGATGCTATATTTAATGACAATATCTACCTATCAGTGCCTTTCTGAGGTTTCATCCAACAGATACAGAATGTTCTACTATCTGTCGTTATCAAAGCTGAATTTTAACCAGCAATATAAATGGAAATGGGATGGATGGATGAAACTTTCACAAACTGGCGGTAGAAACGGTCTAGTACATGCATGCCTATATAGATCCTTCATTAGGCAGGTGCTTATGAACAAAATGTTTAGGGTATACTACTGATTAGAAGCTTGATTAACTGGATTTGATGGTAAATCAAACACCAAGCTTGTAATGTCAATGCACACATTGTTCTTGTTAGCCATATTGTCCTGGCAAGATGTGATGTCTCCTTAGCAGGTAGCTTTCAAAAACTGGGGGGAAAAAAAGAGTGCATAGGGGAAGGGTAGGCAACAGCACCCAAGATGAGGGCCATTGTGCTCCGTTTCCCAAATGGGTCACAGAACTGTTCTAAAATGAAACCAGAAGTGACATGATGTTACTTTTGGGTCCGTTCGTAGTTTTTTTACCTTTCAGATGCAGGAGGAAAACCTCTATGTTCTCTGGTGGGTTTGAGTATTCAAGGGGCATTTGACAGTAAAAATGAAATATTTTTGAGTGAGAAGGAATGGCAGCTTGGTATGCCCTGGGAGGCTTCAGGTACTGAAAAATGGGGCTGGGACACTACAAGCAGTGCATGAGTCAAACATTCCTCATTCTTTGCATTAGGTAAATAAAATAAAAGAATAAATTAAATACAATACACAGCAGTGGAGGGAAACTAGAAAGGATAGATATTATCTGCAAAACTTTCATAGCTCATAAAGTCATAGAATCTTAGAGTTAGAAGGGGTTGCAAGGACAATCTAGTACAACTGTCTACCATGCAAGAATACACAACCACAACACTCCTGAAAGATACCCATCCAACTCCTGGCCAAAGATCTGCAAAGAAGGAGGCATTTCATTTGAGGCCTTTGAGGCATTTCATTCCACTGTCAAGCAGTTCTTTCAGTAAAATTCTTCCTAATCTTCTTATAATTTGAATCTCCTGGTTCATGTACTAGTCTCTGGAGCTTCAGAAACCAAGCTTGCTCCATCTTACGCATGGCATTGATTTAGATATTTAAAGGTAGCTACCAAGTCATCTCTCAATCTTCTCCAGCTAAGCATACCCACTCTCAAAGTCATTCTTCATAAGACTTGGTTTCTAGAGCTTTGACTGTCTTGGGACTGTCTTGGTCATATTTCTCTGAACATACTGCACCTCATTAATATCCTTCTTGAACTGTGGTGCCCAGAACTGGACACAATATTCCAGGTGAAATGAGACCAAAAGAGAATAGAATAAAGATTTACGCATGACTGCAGAAATCCTTCAGGAATGTAGAAATCTTTGGGTTCTCCAACACTAATCAGGTTTGATCATGCTCCAAGTTTCCTGGCAGAGAAAATTGAGTCATGTCTGCTCCATCCAGAACCATCAAGGTCTTAGTTAGTCATGCGAGGTTTTATTACAGATTGACATGCTGTTCAATAACAACATGGGGCAGGAGAGTTTCCCTGCCTGACTGTTCAGCTCTTGGGAAGACACAGCTGATTTTAAAGGGGCATAGTCACTAATTTCCTGGACCCTCTTTTTTCACTTCTCCAGATCACCCATTGTTCTAATGGAAACATCTCCAAACACTTTCTTCTTTCTGCTCTTCACCAGGGAAGAGATTAAAAACACTCATCAATCCACTGGCTTCTCAATGGAATGAAGAATTAAGTCCAAAGTACCCTCTTACCTAAAACTCCCTATCTCACCTAAAGAAGTTATCTCATCACTTATGGAAGTGCAGGATGGATGTTTTATGATAACTGGATCTACTCCAGACTTGTGAACGAAGGATAGAAGATGTTCATTTGCTTAATATTGTCACCTTCCATACCTTGCAATCCACACAAATTGTTCGACTGCAGATAAAGGGGGTCTTAGTTCTCACATGCACATAAGAATTCTCACATATTTAGAATTTCAGAGTTTAGACAACCCTATGCTTTTGTATAAGACTAAGATGGGAATTCTGTGAACTTCCATACATTGCTGAACTGCAGCTTCCAGCATTCCTCACCATTGGTACTACAGGCTCGGGTTGTTGGAAACTACAATCAAACAACACCAAGAGATATTCATGATTCCCACCCCTGCTATGAGGATGATTACCCTCCAGCAATGAGCTTCGTCTGGTCTGCAAGCTTATTTGATTTCTTCTCCAATTAGTGATCAAAGGCTGGAGGCTGTTCAAAGCCTGGGAAGCTGTTTAATGAAAGCGATTTTTGATTTCTGAGCTGTGTTTTGGGGTCCAGAAAGATGTTGCATGGAATTGATGTTCTGTATGCATCACAGGAAACTTACACCCGAGCAGAGATGCATAGAATGGGATGGTGCCTTCTTTGTTTGGTCCAAAATATCCAAATAGGTAAGGATTTCATTTGGCTTCACCTTCTGTCCCATGTCCTTAGCCCTCCCAGTGGTGGATTATTAAGCAAAATCTTTTGAGCATCTTGCTGTAAGGACAGTAAAGATACATTTGTATATACCTTGGGCTTTATGTGGTTTTTAAAGAGAGAAAGCTTTCTTTCCTGACTATTTTAATATCAAGCCAGCTGATAAATTCACACAATGCCTCTTTTACTTGTTGACCTTAATATGAGCAAAAGAAGGCAGCAGGAGGCCTTGTGTTTGAATGCCAAATACAAGCATTATATTGCGTCTAGCACAGTGAATCTGAAACTATATTAAGTAATGGTAAGCAATATGGTAATCTGTGTCCAGCTGAGTTGCAGAGTTTCTTAACATTGAAAGTATTTGTAAGATTGTGTCCATGTAACCTAGATATGTAGCACCAATTTATTAAATGGCATTTAGAACAATTCTGAAAGCAGCAGTAGGCCACCATAATAGGATATTGCTTACTGGTTGAGTGACACTACACACTTTTTTTCTCATTGCCTTTATAAACTGGGAAATAGGTGAGGCATACACATAAAACCTGATCTTAAGAGTATAGAGAATTCACACTTTCCTTTTTTGTAGGGATGCTGTACAGCTTGGAAAATTTAGCTTTTAATTCCAACTTCCAGAATCTGGCTGGGTTATTCTGGGATTTGTAACTAAGATATATCCCAGCATTCCCCCAAATCAGCTCTGGGATACGGCAAATGTTTCTCGTGAAGGTGTGAAGGCTTGACAAACATTTGGGAAAATGTTCTCTGTCATAGGTGTCAGAGCATCATAGAATCATATGGAATCAAATCATATGGAACCAAAGAACTGTAGGGGGACAAAAGGTTCATCTGGCTTAACCCTCTGCTATGCTAGAATCCACAGCTAAGGCACACCTGAGAGATGGACATCCAACTTTGGTTTTAAAATCTCTGAAGAAGAAGAGCCCACTGCTTTCTGAAGACAACCATTTCATTGTTGAATGGCTCTCTTATGTAATTTTAATCCAGTAGTTCTTATCTCAGTTTCTGTAGTGAAGAAAACAAGCTTGCTCCATCTTATGGATGACATCCATAAAAATATTTAAAGATGGCTGTCATACCACCTCAATCTTCTCTTCTCCACAGTAGACATATCCAGATCCCTAAACTGTTTCTCACAAGGTTTCGTTTCCAGACTTTTTATCATCATGGCTATCCTCCTCTAGACTTGTCAATTTCCTTCTTCACCTTGAGTGCCCAGAACTGGACACAGTATTCCAAATGAGGTCCGACCAAAGTAAAATGTAGTGATACTGTTACTTCCCTTAGACCCTAAACTGCTGTTGATACAACCTAGAATCATGCTGGTTGTTGCATCTCATGACTGATTCATGAGATGAGAGGCTTCTATTTTGTGGTATAATAAGACCCTACATTTGTTTCAAATGTACTGTTGTCAAGGAGGTGTAAGACATCCTGTTTTTATGCATTTTACTTTTCCTTCCTAAATGTAGTAGCTTACATTTATTCCTGTTGAGACTCATTTTGTTAGTTCTGGCCTAGCTCTCAAATCTGTTACGGTCAATTTGAGCCTGTTTTTGTTCTCTCAGATATTAGCTGTCTCTCCTCATCATGTGTCTGCTGCAAATTTCATAAACATGCCCTTACTCCACCATCTAAGTCATTAATAAAGATGTTGAACAACATCAGACCAGGACAAAATCCAGTGGCACCTCACTAGTCACTTCTCTCCAGGATGAAGAACAACTATTGATGATACTCTTTGGGTATACTAGGTCAACCAGTAACAAATGCACTAACAATAGCAGTGCTTATTACAGTCTTTTACATTCTACCTGCTTGTCTGTCAAAATATCATGTGGGACCTTGTCGAAAACCTTACCACAACCAAGATATATTAAATCATGATCACTATTACCCTGATCTATCAAGTTTGTAACTCTAAAAAATATATATAAGATTACTTATCATAATTTGCTTTTGAGAAATCCAAATTACTCGTAGTAATCATGGCATCTTTTTGTCAGTGCTTAAAGAATAACTACTTAATTTAATGAAACATGGTTCTGTTGATCTAATTTACTCAATCACACTTTTTTGGCACAGAAAATTACAGTTGATGAAATATAAAGTTGAATTTGTAAACTAAAAGCGGGCAAAGCACCAGGCCTAGATAGCGTGGGTGGCCTTTTTAAACAATACATTTGAGAGTGGATTGGCTTCTACTTTGTGCTTTATTTCAACCCAATATTAGAGGGTACAGGAAGCTTTCAAAAAATTTTAATCTTGAAGCCACATAAGAATATAGAGAATGTAGAATTTTACTGTCCAGTTTCAATTATAAATGAGGATGCAAAACTGTTTACTACAATCTTAGCTAATCATTTAGGTAAAACTGCAATTTATTATTTTGGCCCAGATCAGTTTGGGTTCATAAACTGCTGGCAGGCATATATAGCAGATCCTATTTGGCATCCTTTAAATGTAATTTTGAATTGTTCTCAGCATAAAAATAAACCATTTACATTTTATCTTTTCATATAACAAAGCTATTTAGAAGGTTGAACTGGATCAACTTATTTAAAATACCTCAAAAATGGATTTGGAAAATGATGTTTTAGGGGTGTCACACTTACTGTATTATTCAGTTCTTAACAGGAATATATATAGGTGATGTCAACTTCAAATCAGTAGATTCATGCAATGGTGCAAAACAAGATTATCCCCCTTTTCTATTACTGTCCGCTTTTACCATTGAGGCAGTGGCTAATTTATTTAGAATAGATCCCCAGTTATCTAGGAAAAAAAATAATAATAGCCAAATTCAATTTATTTGTAGATGATGCTGTCATTACACTTTTGAATTTTTTGTTGAAATTGTTACGACATTGTTAATTTTTAAGGATATTGAAATGTTATCAGAATTAAAAATTAATAAAAGTCAGTCTTTTTTTTATTTTAGTTTAAATATGTGTACTGAAGAAAGAGCTTTTCTGGTCCAGAAAAGGTATTCCTATCTATCCTAGTTCCACGAGATGCTTGGATGTCCAGATAATTAGGTTGTTATCTAAATTATTCAAAATGAATTACCATTTTAAATTAATTAATTAAAACATTAAAAATGGGACAAACTCAATATCTGTTCTTTAGGTCAAGTGGCAGCAGGAAGAATATTGGTTTTCCTGTTGTTGTTGTTCCAGATGTTGACAATTCCTTTATTTTATGAAAGTTTTTCTTACTGGCAAAAATAATTGTGGTTTCATTCAATATTTTTTTAAAAAAAATCTAAAATTCCAAAATCCACACTTTTCAAACACACAGGAAATAGGGGCTTAGGTATTCCCAGCACGACTATATATTTTGATGGTTTTCAGCTTAGACATCTTTCGGAACACATGCTGAAAAATAATGATAAAATTTGTGATCTTTGAGAATCCAGGTAAAAGTAACACAGGTTGACTAAGAGGTCTATCTTTTCTTTGGATTACTTTAAACTTTTGAGAGGTATTGTTAATCCTTTCCTTTCTGACATAATGAAATTTTGGTCTAATTGGCAAAATTAGTATCTCCGTAACTATTGGTATCTTCTTAATGGTATCTTCTAAACTATTACCATTTCTATGATTCTTTATTGATGTGAATAGATTCAATTTGTTTAAGGAGGAGAAAGGGAAAGATTTATATCATATTTGTGACCTGGGATCTATGTTTGGGGATTAAAAACAATCCCCTCATCTTTGAGTGGGCGTATTTGAAGGTTCTTCACAGATCTAACACCTATTTTTTTTAATTTTAGATTATTCTAGTTTATTGTTATTTATTAATTCTAGTTTAAGGGTATTGTGCTGGTGTGGATGTAATGTTACTGGCACTTATATACCCATTTAATCATTTTGATTTTGTCCATGACCTAATGGTTTCTGGACTAATGATTTTGCAGAAATGAGTTTAATTACATTAATTAATGTTTCAAGTATCACCAATATTTTACTTTCTCTCATTGTTTATTATTGAAGATGCACAGGTACAAATTGCCACAAAATGGAAAGATATTTCTTATCTATCTTTGGATAGTTGGAGAGGCAAGGTGTGAGATTTTGCTCAAATTGCAAAATTTGCAGCTCATTCTAAAGTTCTGAATCACATACAAAAGACTGAAAGTTGTTATAGTGTTTGGCCTCCTTTTACTGAATGTGAAAATAGGTGTTCTGGTATTATTTGTCTTCCCAAATCCCATGTAAAGCTTTTGAATGATGTATTATCCTCTGTTACGTTATGCATACTTCGTATGACTGTATTATCTACATAGTGCCAGCATGATATAGTGGTCTGAGCATTGGAATATGACTCTGGAGACTAGTGTTCAAATCTAAGCTCAGCTGTGGAAACCTAATTGGTGACCTTGGGCAAGTAAGACTCCCTCAGCTGCAAAGGGAGGCAAAAGGTAAACTCCCCTCTGAACAAATCTTGCTGAGAAAACCCTGTGATAGGTTTGTCTTAGGGTCTCCAAAAGTTGGAAGCAACTTGAAGACACACAGCAACAATTATCTACATAAAAACATTTTTTTAAAAAAAAATGCATTTCTATTGGTGATGAGAACTTCATCTTATTTAGGGAAAATGAGAACCTCACAAGCTAAGCAAAGAGACAAGATCGTTTCAGAGTTATCTTGTTCTATATGAAATTGCTGAATATCTGCAGTCCATTCAGTTCTGTGTTTGCCAAAAATATTGTTGTATGGGTCAGGGGAGAGAGTGTATTTGCCTAATTTTAAACAGCCTTTAAGATCGCCCTCTTCACATAACAATTTTTTTCAGTCTGTTGTTGATATGATCTTTATGGTGCTATTTTATGTGCATGCACACCAGAGCATGAAAGAAATGGTTCATCAGAACTCTGCAGGAATAAAGCTTGATTGTCCGGTGTTCTTTGGAACATGTGGTGACTTTGCTCTTTGTTCACCGTGCGATGCTACAGACGGACAATTCAGGAAACACCTGCAATTTAAAATAAGATACAAAAAATTGTGCCTTGTGTATATGATTGGGACAATAGATTGGGAAACTGCTTACCTTGGACTAGATATCTTAGAATTCCTGAATATTGGCCATGCTGACTGAAATTGATGGAAACAGAGGACCAAAACATCTGCAGCACCCTAGGTTATAGAAGGTTGAAGAAAATTTTACTTAAGAAATACTTACTATATTCTTTGAATTTCAGTTTGTTGACTTTGTTTTGTTAAGATGATCTTTCACTTTTTTGTGATTTTTCTTTATTTGTTAGCTGCCTTTCTTTTGATTTTATCCTAAGGTAAAATATACTATCCAAGTAAATATAATTATGATGAAAATCATGTAGGCAAGAGTACATATTATGGAGCTGAGCTTCCACTTTGAATAGACACTTATCGCCCCAATAGGCTTGTTATATGTGAAAAGTCCCCAGAGCAACAGGATTTGAATCCCTTCCCCACAGTGCTGCACAGCATGTTGGTGGAGAAATGCACTTTGCTGGCTTCCAATAAAAGGAGGAGCAGGACTAAGTACTGGAAAGCACATGTAATAAATCAGCAGGAAAGAGGAGACTAGGCTCCATGTGCTTATGAAGGGTCTTTTAAAAGCCCAACAACATTTCAGCCTCTTTATAAATTAATTGGCCTTCTTCAGGGGCATAAATCCAATCTACAACAGAAATTTCTGGAGTTGGTGCTGCACTCTCTTTAAGGACCAGGTTGATATGCAGTAAAGAAGCATTACTCTGGGCCATGTTCAGGTTCTGCTGGGCTTTGGGGGGGGCATTGATTGGAGTTACCAGGGAAACCACTGTGTGCTAATGTCTCCTCAATTTATTTTGCTTCATATCAGCCTTTGCCAGCCTTAGGAGGGGGAACAGTTTTGCATCACTGAGGTGAGGTACAGGCATGCTGATGAGAGCATTTGAGGCCCTGTGTTTGAGCGATAGCAGGCTCATATCTGCCACACACTCCCCTTTTTTGGTTGATCCAGCTGTAGTTATAATATAAGTCCCGTTCATAGAGTTACTGGTTTAACTGCTGCTAGTGCCCCCCCTCACCTCAGTTTAATTCAGCTGATTTAGGCCATGCTCCTTGAGAGGGGCCCTGTTCGGGCACGCAGGCTTTGCCATTCAGTTCTAATCAACTTGTGTGGTAAGCCTCTAATCGTGGCCAGGCCCCTATCTGGTTACATTCATGGGCCACATATATTTTCGGGTTTCCCTAACAGTTAGGCCTCAACTGGCCGTGTGTTTGGACATGCCTCTAGTTGGTCACTGGGATGGGCCAGTCCTGTGGCTTTAGCTAGGACTCTAATTCACCATGTGCTGGCTAGGCCAAGTAAGCCTTTATAGCCCTTGCTTAGACCTGAATAGGACACAGTTCATAGGAGCAGGCCTGTATTGGGCTTGGTCAAGTCTAATGTCTAGTTAGGCTACAGTTGGCCTCGTGACTGCTAATATCACTGCTAGGCATAATGTCTCGGATAGTCTCACGCTTCCCTCCATCCTACCTGCCAGCAGGTCTTGCTGGCCCTTTGCTGTTAGGACTGCCATTTCCTTTCTTAGGAGCCAGAAGGATTTCTAGCCCAATGCTCAAACTCTTGATGCCCAATCTTGTGCTGGCAGAAGACTATCCTCAGGCAGAACAAGCCACAGTCAGACAACAAATTCTGTTTGGTCACCTCCAGAGCCCTTGCCTTGCTGGGACTAAAGAGAGTTAAATTTGGCGTGCATTCATTTCAAACTAGTGCAGCTTCTATAGCATCAGCTCTGGGTTTGAGCCCTGCCTGTATTCAGAGGATAGGGTGCTGAAGGCTTTCTAGGGGTATGTTAGGCCACTGTAGCATTACTATGTTGTCTAGTCACTTTATTGTCTTTCAGATTCTAGGTTACAGCTGATGATGCACCACATCCTGAACTGCAGTCATAGCTTTATTTACTGGTGGTGCACCAGGCTCAGAACAGGCATTATGGATCCCACCTGGGACTGGGTGTTCTTGCTGTGTTCAAGTGACTGTGCATGCGAGGGCTACAGTGGTATGGTCTGCTGTCAATGCTGTCTGTGGAAGACTGTGGACCTCTGCGACATGTTTTGGTCACCCACTTGGGTGGAAATGGCCTCAGTTTGTGGAAGGCCAAGGCCCTGGTTCAACAGGTGCTGCATGGTCTGTGGATTATTCAATGCTAGTGGCCCAGGGTTGTCATCTTGTGGTCAGCCATTCTACCTAGTCAAGTATGGGTGGGCAAAGGGGATCCCAGACATATTGATATGACTGGGAAATGGATTAATAGAGATCCAGAATGCCATGGCCAAGGCTTTGGATCACTTTCTACCCCACCTCCATATCATTTACCAAAAACCTGAGCTCTACAGAGCAGAAAGGGTACACCTGTCTGAAGTGGAGAACCCGATATTCCTGGGGGATTTGTAACAGGGCCATTCTTGCTAACCTGGTAGGGCTTAAAGACTAAGGCCATTTCCACATGACGACACTCCTCTGTGTCATTGCACTGCAATTCCGGGTCCGGAAGGGAGTGCATCAGCAATGCTCCCCTCCACACCTACTCACTCCCTGTGGAAGGGAGCACAATGGCCCCACCTCTTCCTTCTGCAGCACATCTGGGCACTTGCATTGCTGTACTGGGGCAGGAAGCATCACAATTGTGCTTCTGTGGCTTCTACACAATGGTAATTACAGGAGCACTGCACAATTGGAAGTGCAAAATGGATTTTTTCCATTTTGCAAATATTGCACAAGTGTGACACTTCACAACGAGATGACAGTGGGACAGCAATGACATCATGCAGAAACACGACCTGCCTACAGTTGCTATCCTGTTGCAGAAGTGGCACAGCAAAATCATGCAGAAAAATCCTAAGTTGATGCTTGCCCTTATCTGTGGCAAGTAGTAAGGGGAGAAAGTAGGAGTCTGGTGGATACCTATAACACACATTTGGTGAAGGATGAGTCTCTGGAACTTCCCCCATATGTCATATGACCCAGGGATGGGGAAGAGGGTTGTGATGGGAGGGGGTCTTGACAACAGTGTGTGCGGGTCCCCTGAGCGATGTGCGACCGTGCACCATTTTCAGCTTAAAGCCGAAAATGAAAAAATGCGTGCACAGTCCCTATCAGGCCCTGGAGCATCAAGCAAATGTGAGTGCATCGTGTGGACCACTCCTCACAAGTGCGCGATGCTCGAGGGGCACTTTCACATTGAAAATGCCGTGCTAAAAGGGCCTGAGTATGGAGAGAAAATAGAGGTTCTAGGAAAAACTATATGGGGAATTAGAGATACAGGCTCACAGATTTGTGTGTTCCAGCCACATCTGATTCCTCCTAGAAACCTCATTCTCCAAGAAAAATTATTATTAAAAGGCCTAGGAGGGCCTGCATTTTCAGCTCAAACTGCAATCGTTCATATTGCATACAAGAACTGGACAGGGGACTGGAAGGTAGCTGTACGGGAAGATATTCCAGCTCCTTGTTTAATTGGAATGATTTGGCCAAACATATTCATCAGGTCTGTGTCACTACCCGACACATCACACAGAAGCCATCAGAATTATTAAGAGGGGAGGAAATGGATGAAAGAACTCCTGTCCAAGAGAGCAACACTAGTGCCATTCAGAAACCCAGCAGTAAAAAGAAAAGTAATGCAGATCAGTGATCTTCATGAAACCCCAATGTCTGAATTTGTTAAGGAACAAAGGCTAGATGGGAGCCTTAAGCCTCTGTTTGAATTGGCAAGGGAGAGTCCTCCGGAAGTGACACCTGAAGTTCCAACTAGATTTATAGGAGTGGATGACAAGCTTTATCGAGAGTCTCTCAAGCAACATAGCCATAGAACAGGGGAAATGCAGACAACTGGTAGTGCCCACAGAAAAAAGTTACTTGAAATGGCGCATGCTAGTTCTTTTGGAGGCCATTTAGGGATCAAACACACTAACCAAAGAATAACTGCTAATTTCTACTGGCCAAAGGTGGGGCAGCAAGTAAAGCAGTATTGCCAGATATGTGATACTTGTCAGAAGATAGGCTCCAGTAGAAATAAGATAAAGGCAAAGTTATGTTCTATGCCAGTGATTGAGGATCCATTAGTCGAGTGGGCATAGATATTGTGGGTCCTTTGCTGAAGGTTACCAGAAGGAGAAATAAATATCTGCTGACCTTAGTGGATTATGCAACTCAATATCCTGAGGCAGTTGCACTAAGCAATCTGGAAACTTCCACAATTGCCAGTGCCTTAATCACTATATTTTGTAGACTGGGTTTTCCTAGAGAAATTGTATCTGATTTGGGAACATCGTTTACCTCCAGGCTGATGCAAAAACTGTGGGAGCTGTGTGGAATCAAGCATTTAATTCCACTCCTTATCATCCTGAGGCTAATGGACTAGTAAAGCGATTTAATGCAACACTAACACGGATGATTAAAGCATATGTGGCCAATAATCCAAATGACTGGAATGTGAAATTGCAACATCTATTGTATGCTTATTGGGAGGTGCCACAAGAGAGCCTTGGTTTCAGTCCTTTTGAATTGCTGTATGGTCGGAAGATTCAAGGACCATTAGACCTAGTGAGACAAGGCTGGGAGCAAGATTCGAACTCAGAACCGGAGGTTGTGGTGAGATATATCGACAACCTATTAACCACCCTGCGATCTGCATTGAATCTGGCTGCGGAGAACATGCAAAAGGCTCAGAAGAAACAGAAAACCTGGTATGACAGACGAGCCAGAGAAAGAACATATCATCCAGGTGATAAAGTACTGTTCCTGAGGCCTGTAAAAGGAAACAAGATGCAGTTTACCTGGTTTGGACTTGTGACCATCACGAAGAAATTTAATTATGTCAACTATTTAATTGATCTGGGGGGGTGATCAAGGGACTAAAGTGATTCATACCAATATATTAAAGCCTTATTACAGGAGGGAGAATTTAATCTGTTATGGAATTACAGATGGCGGGGAGAAACATAATTGGTTGCCATGTTGGGAGAAAGGAGATGTGCCTGAACATAAAATCCAGGAAGCCCATTTAGAGGAATCTCTTTCTGATAAACAGAAAGAGGAGATATGTAATTTGTTATCTAAGTATGCAGAAGTGTTTTCAATCATCCCAGGAAGAGTAAGAGGGGTGCAGCACTGTATTAAAACTGGGAATGCTATACCTATTGCCAGTGCACCTTATCGAGTAACTGGGAAGTTTGCTAAAAGTATGGGAAAAGAGATTAAAGAAATGCTGGGACAGGGAATTATAGTTCAATTGGAAAGTCCTTGGACATCGGCTGTGGTATTAGTTCAAAAGCCAGACCACACTGTTAGATTTTGTGTTGATTATAGAAAAATGGAGGAAGGGTAAGATGTAAAATTTATTATGGTAATAGTATTGATATAATTACACTGTTCATGTTGAGTTGTAAAGGTTTGAATGGTGTATTGATAGATATAGTGATGGCAAGTATGTGTTGAAATGTATGGTGAATGGTTGTTTTCAAATCCTCATTGCTTTTGATGAGACCTGTTTAGAGGTCTCAGCAATGCAATGTAAGAGTAAAGGGGGGAGGTCTGTGACAAACCTGATGGGAGGGGTCTTGACACAGAGCCTCCTTGGCAACTATTTAAGCTGATTGGCTGGTAAAATGGAGCCTTGGATAGCCCAGGGGAGGGGCTGGTGGAAAGAGGAAAATAACATTTTTTAACTGCCTGGGGAGTGATTGAAGAGAGTGTGATTTGTGGTGTGTTTGAGGGAGGTTGGAGATTTGAATAGCTCTGTGGGGGACAGAACTGAGAAATTGGGTGTATGAAAGATAGTGAATGCATTGATAGAGAGAGAGAGAGAAGAATGGTGTGCTGTTTATAAACATTTAGATACAAAACACATTTAAAGCAGCAGTATTACAATAAATGTTTGAAGTTCTGTGTTCCTTAAACAGTGTCACAGAGCGTTATTCTGTATCCTGGAATATACACACTACCAAAAATATCATTTTGACCTTAGTACCAACAGTACCACAGTCTTGGAAAATATAAATTACTGCTGATCCTTACATGTGGGAGAAGAGCAGATTTAGGGAAGGCAGTAAAGGGGGAGAGTCCTGAAAGGAAGAAGCCAAGGGGGGGGGGACAAGAGTGAAGAAGGAACTGTGTTCTCAGAAAGGGAGAACTGAGGCAGACCTGTTTGTCTTGGTCCTGGCTTGATTCAGAGGTCTCCCTGGCTGTTCAGTTCTGATCACAAAGAGGTGTCAGGCTGAGCAGGCCTTAAGTGTGAGGTTTGGCTGCGCCTTTCGCATTTGGCACTGACGGGTGATGGTTTTCTGCAGTTTCCACAAAGGTTCTCCTTGGAGCTGGCCAGAGTGTTTAGCTCTCACTTTAAGTCTTGTGACTAGGGACTAGATTCTCTGGTTGGTCTTCCAGTAATGGCCTGGCCAGGGAGCTACCCAGCAGGTGGGTTCTCTTGGGATTCAGGTATTCATCCAGGGGAAGCTGAGAAGGATGTCTAGGAGATACCACTTGCCTCAGTTGCTCCTGCACTAGGTTGTTTACCCCTTTTGCACATCCCAGTGAATCCTAAATAGGGATAATTAATGTGGCACATATTTCAACCCAGACTTGGTTGAAATGGTGTCATTATTTCATGGGTAGATCATCAAATAGACTAATACACATATACTTCCTCATTCTAAGTATAGCACACATAGTTGAATCATTAAGCCATTTGAAAGGCTTTTACTTTGTTTTAAACATTACAATTTTTTCTGTGTTTAATGGTAGCAGTATCTATCCACCTGTCTATCTATGTAACTTTCTAAAACAGCTATGTCTGTTGTTGTCATCACCATTATGGAAAGGAGGAATTTTAAACAACATTTCTTGAATTGTATTTGTAACTGTTACTAAGTGGACAAAGCTGCTTTGTCAATTCAAAATGGATGGAGCTTTCATGGAATGTAAAGAAGGATGAAAATAAAGTGGCTCAGTGTCTTCAAAAATCTTTTAGCTTTTCTTTAAAGTTAGACATTAATAACATGAAAGCTAAGAGGCACGTCTGGAAAAATCTAAATCGTTAAATACATCGCATGGGAGTTCTTTTCTTTTTATGATATTTTGTGGGTGGTATTTCCTAACAGATTTAGAGTGTTTTGGTGATTTCATTTTTGTACATTTAAACCAGATACAATTTCCTCCAATGTAGCCAAACAAAAGAGTTTGAAAATTTCCCATCCTGTTTGCAAAGAAATCATAGTCCTTAACTGCATATAACTCTATATGCAAGGAGACTCTGACTAGGCTAAACTACAGTGAGCCTTCCACTTTTGCAGGGGTTAGGGGAGCAAGACTCCTGTGAAAGTGGAAAAATGTGAATAAAAACAAAAATTGTGAATTTTTTTTTTTAACCTGAAAACACTTCTCTTGGAATCTCTAGGTCCTCCAGCATGACTCTATAGTCCACTTTTAGAGGAAGTGGGCCATAGTCATGTTGGAGGACCTAGCAATGCCTGGAGAAGCACTGTCTATAAGAATTTCTAGTCCTTCAGCATGACTCTGTGGTCCACTTCTGGCAGACCATATGGTAAGATTTTTATTTTTATTTTATTTTTTTGATAAATGTAATAAAATAAGATAGGGTAAATAGAGTGAGAATTTTTTAGGGTAAGAAATCAGAAATGGGGTGGGAAAATTTTTAAAAATAAATGAATAAAATACATTTCATGTTGGTTCACTTCTAGGTCGGTTCACTTGCAGTACATACCTGATTTTCTTTTGAGGAACAAAGCAAGCTGTGGGAGGAGAGAACAAAAATCACTCTTTCTGGAGACTTCAGGCAGTAGAATGACGGTTTGACCGTGTCTTCTTCTGGTGCATGTTAGATATTTCAGGAGGATCTAGGAGCTGCAAAAATGGGTTTGGGAGCTCTACGCAACCTGCAGGGCCACATTTTGTGCTCATCTCCCAGGTTTAACCGAATCAATGGTTGTGAATGTTTGGTGCCTTCTGTTGGAAATGCAGCAGTGTTCAGCATTTCAAGAGTTAAATGTATTTTAGAAAAAGAAACAGCAATAGGGTTAAATAGCGTTTCAGTGACCTAAAGTGTCTGCACATCTTATCCACCTATCCTAAACTTTACTAGATTGACAGATATTCTTGGAGATCACTGCATTTCTTCATTCTATGTTCTCATCTTACTTTCCCAAACTGAAAGTCCTGCTCCTCCTTTTCTGTCTTGGCTTAGCATCCCTTTTTGCTATCTCTAATGGAATACCTATAATAAATGTTTAGTTTGTTTTCTACAGGTTTGATATCAATGCTCCTTAATCATAACTGCTTAGATACATTCTTTATTACCTATGACTCCAACTTAAGGTAACCTTAAGACACAATTTTCTTGGCAAGACTTATTCAGAGGTTTGCCACTGCTTTTTTCTGAGGCTGAGAGAGTATAACTGGTCCAAGGTCACCTAGTGGGTTTCCATGGTTGTGGGATTTGAATCTTTCTCACTCAGAGTTGTAGTCCAACACTTAAACCACTCCACCATGCCAGCTCTGAAGCAGAAATATCCCCATTATATTAATGCTCTTGCTCTTGGTTTTGGTTGCATGCAGCCTGTGGCATTCTGCTTGATTGAGTCAAAGAATATGTAGACAGGCATATAGGCAGATGGACAGATAGATAGATTTACATCGTGTTTATGGATGTGAAGAATACTCAGTAATAACCACATCTTTAATAAAGAAAGAGGGTCCTGACACTCAAGACACCTTAAAGAAGGGAAAGGGCATCACCACAAGGTTCATTTGTCCAAAAATACATTTGGCTTGCCTGCAGAGAACTTGTTTTGGAGCAGAAAACATGGTTTTTGTGCAAACACTTTCTTCTGTGCAAAAGGTTATATTCCTGAGTCCTATGAAAAAAAATACATCTTCTATCCTCCGGAATAGATTATCAACATTGCTGTTGTTGTTGTTAGCCTTCAAGTCATTTCAGACATATAGTGACCCTAAGGCAAACCTACCACATGGTTTCCGGGCTGAGACTGTGTGACATGCGCAAGGTCACCCAGTGGGTTTCTATGGCCAATTCAGGGAACTGAAACCTGGTTTCCAGGGTTGTAGTCCAATGCTCAAACCACTACATCATTACTATCAACCATGATAACATTGCTTTCCTGACTTTGACATCTTGCTACCCTGTTTTATTCTTCAAACGTGCAATGATATCAGATGTTCAGAGCTGACACTTGATGTCACGCTGCTTAATACTATTCTTCTCACAGAAAGAAAACATTTGGCTCTTCTGCATCTGACCAGTTTTGCTGAATAGCTTTTCACATTTTGAAATTTTGAAAGGAGTTAAGCTACAAATAAGGTTTTACTGTTTGTTTGTTTGTTTGGTCAGTTGTTTATATATGCCCTTCATTTTCCAAAGCTACATTTGCTGACCCTCATTCTAATTGCAAATTGTCCACCATCTCTACTCCTGACTCTCAGGATATTCAAGACAATTAAGATAAATGTCAGGATCCTGTTGAGCAGTTCAAAACATGTACTTACAGTTACACATTTGTGACTGTTGTGTATTCACAATCCCAATGTAAATCCATATCACAAAGGTGGAGAATACTTTAGGGGTTACATAGACACCATGAAATTCCCCCAAATCCCACTTACTGGTAAGTAGATGCTGGAATCAATGGGGATCTGTTTCCTTGCCAACAGAAAGCAGCTGTCTCATGTTCCCAATCCACTCATGAGATCTATCTTCAGCAGAAGGGGGATTTGCAACAGTGGATATTTTTCTGCCTCACACTAAAGATTGGTCACAGGAGGGGCTGGGAACATCAGGCAGCCATTTGATGATCAACAAAGGAATGGACCCCTGTTGATCCAGTGACTCCTTAGCAATAAGTGGGGTCTGGCCAATATGTACCAGGTAGTTCTGTCAGTGCTCCACAGTAAGTAATGGTCAAACAGGAATCCAATACAGACAGACACACACCCACACACCTGCATCAAAGAAGATGAAAAGAAGGAGTGTCATGCTTTTGCCTCATCTGTTACAGACTGAGCAGCAAGATGAATGAGGATTTTCAAGGCTGGGCATTTTGAAGAGAATGAATATGATCATGATGGAAGGCCATCTTTAACTTAGCAGCAGTTGAACCATACTCTGGGTTTACTGTGCAACTTCTTGTCATTGCTTAGTTACAGATGGCTTCATCATGCCATTATATTCACACACTCATTCTCTGGTACTTTCTAAGCACTAGGAAGGACAATGGAAAGAGACTTCTTCCCTCTCAGTTTTGGTTGAGTGGCTTGCTTTTGATAGAAGATGGGACAGGCAAGCAGGCACCGATGCTTATACCCAAAACGGATTGAAAATACATTCCACCACATCTGTGGTCCTTTATGTATAGGATAAGTACTGTTTCAGAATGGGAATAATAAAACATACCAAATTTCACCAGTAACTGTGCTTCAGCTTTTCATCACTGCACCACTATAAAACTATAATCAAACTACAATATTTAAGTCCCTCCTACATGATTATGTACCACCACCAACAAATCCAGAAGATATCACTCAACAATTATTTATAAGATAATGAAATACAATATGCATGGAGAATGGAGCTAGACCATGGTTTATGATCCCATTCTAATCTCAAATTGTCCTGCATCTCCATTCCTGGCTTCCACAGATTTGGGGACTTTAACGTTGAAATGAAATTCTCGGCATTTTAAACACAGTACAGGAAATTAAATATGTATTCTGAGGAAATAAGCACTTTTCCATAAAAGCTGAATTTTAAAATGTGGGCATGAATAGTTATCAGGTTATTGAGATACAAAGCTGACTTCATTAAAGAAATCAACAGTATGTTTTGTATTTGAAGAACAAAGACCAGCTACTAGTTAGCTGAATTCAAAACAAACATATAAAATTGAGAAAAATCATTGGCTAGAAGAGTGCTGAAAGCAAGCCTGACAACAGTTCTAGAACAGTGAACTGTCCTCATGCCCTCCAGCTAGCTGAAATGAAAGTTTTGTATTGCCCTGCCTGAGGCCCTTTCTGCACATTACCTTCTTCCGGTGCTGGGGTGTGGGGATCGCATGAGCAGCCTCTGGTGAGAGGCTCTTGCATCCGGGGTCCTTTGGCTCCGCACAAGCTGCCTGCTCGCACAAGAGCCCCACCTCTTCCTTCCGCAGTGCAGCCTGGGACCTTCCCAGGCTGCACTGGGGCAGGAAGCGTGACCGGCATGGCTCCAGAGGCTCCACACACCAGGTAAGTGTGCGTGGGGCCCGGGAACAATGCACGATCGTGCACCATTTTCAGCTTCTGGCTGAAAATTAAAAGGTATGTGATCAGCGCCTGCCGGCCCCTGGAGCATCGCTCGATTGTGAGTACATTGTGCAGATCGCTTCTCACAATCGCATGATGCTCCAGGCGCCCTTTCACATGGAAAATACCATGTGAAAAGGGCCTTAGAGGAGCACTAGCCAATTTATTGAAGGGCTCAAGCTGATCATTCAGTGATGCATAGGGTTAGGCAGCCAGTAGCATAGATCATCAAAAGCCATAATTTTGTACAGACTGAGAAGGAGTTAATTGCCAAAGAACTGTGGAATTTACATACATGTAAACTTGCATAGGTTTAGGCAGCAAGTTTACATGTATGTAAATTCCACAGTTCTTTGGCAATTAACTCCTTCTCAGTCTGTACAAAATTATGGCCTTTGATGATCTATGCTACTGGTTTCATGGTCAAGATCTGAAAGTAGTTATTCTTTCATAGAAGGCTCCAGTGTCTTCTCAACCTCAAATGGAAGCAGTGTTCCACCACAGGGGGAAAAGGCCCAAATGATATTGGACAAGTAGTACAAGCGGCCAGTGGCGGGAGGAGTAGAAACTATAGTACAGGACTTGCAGGAAGGGCCCGGGGACTTAAGTGTCTCTACACTAATGCACGGAGTATGAGAAACAAACAAGATGAACTTGAACTCCTAGTACAACAAAATAAATACAATTTGATAGGCATCACTGAGACCTGGTGGGATGAGTCTCATGATTGCAATGTAGGAATAGAGGGGTATAGCCTATTTTGTAAAAATAGACCAAACAAGAAAAGAGGAGGAGTAGCCTTGTTTGTCAAGGATGTTTTCACCTGTGAAGAGGTCCGTGACTTAAACCCAGAAAGCCAGGTCGAGAGCACCTGGGTAAGAATTAAGGGAGTGAGAAACAATAGGGATATTCTGGTGGGGGTTTACTACAGACCTCCAACCCAGACTGAGGACTTTGATGATGCCTTCTTCAACCAAATGACTGCACATTCAAAAAGGAGAGATACAGTAATAATAGGAGATTTCAATTACCCGGATATATGTTGGTAGTCAAACTCTGCCAAGACAGCAAGGTCCAGCAAGTTTCTTGCTTGTCTTGCAGACAATTTCATGGTCCAGAAGGTGGAAGAGGCCACAAGGGGATCAAATATTCTAGATCTGATCCTGACCAACAGGGATGACCTTGTTAATGAGGTGGAAATGGTTGGATCTTTAGGGGGGAGTGACCATGCCCTATTGGAATTTGGCATTCAGTGGGAAGGAGAAGATAAGTGTAGCCAGACACTCATCTTAGCTTTTAAAAAAGCGGACTTCTGTAAACTTAGGGAGCTGCTGGCTGGAATTCAGTGGTCAAGAATAGTGAAAGGGAAAGGAGTTCAGGAGGCATGGGAGTTCCTTAAAAGGGAGATACTGAAGGCACAGTCTAAAACTGTGCCAATAAGGAGGAAAAATGGAAGGCATCTGAAGAAACCAGAATGGTTGACTATAGAACTCTCAGCTAAGCTAAGTGTTAAGAGAAACCTGTACAGGAAATGGAAGAAGGGTGAAACCACCAAAGAAGAATTTAAGCAAGTACCTAGGAGATGTAGGGAGGAGGTCAGAAAGGCTAAAGCACAGAACGAACTTAGGCTGGCCAGAGACATCAAAAACAATAAAAAGGGCTTTTTAAAATATGTCCGTAGCAAAGGGAAAAAGAAGGAGACGATAAGGTCGCTGTGCAGAGAAGATGGCGAATTACTAACAGGGGGAAGAGAAAAGGTAGAACTACTCAACACCTTCTTTGCCTCGGTTTTTTCCCAGAAGGATACAAGCACTCAACCTGGCGGTTGGGGAGCAGGGGAGGAAGCAGAGGAAATGAGGCACATAATAGGTAGAGAGGTGGTACAGGAATACCTGGCCACAGTGGATGAATTCAAGTCTCCAGGGCCAGATGAATTGCATCCTAGGATATTAAAAGAACTGGCAGAGGTCATTTCAGAACCACTTGCGATAATCTTTGAGAAATCTTGGAGGACAGGAGAAGTTCCAGCAGACTGGAAGAGGGCAAATGTTGTCCCCATCTTCAAGAAGGGAAAAAAAGAGGACCCAAATAATTATCACTCAGTCAGCCTGACATCAGTACCCGGAAAGATTCTGGAGCAGATCATTAAGCAGTCAGTTTCTAATCACTTAGAAAGCAACGTGGTAATCACGAGAAGTCAACATGGATTTCTCAAAAATAAGTCATGCCAGACTAATCTTATCTCTTTTTATGATAGAGTTACTAGCTTGATAGATGAAGGGAATGCTGTGGATGTAGCATATCTCGATTTCAGTAAGGCCTTTGACAAAGTTTCCCATGACATTCTTGCAAAGAAGCTAGTAAAATGCAGGCTGGACAGGGCTACTGTTAGTTGGATTTGTAATTGGTTGAGTGACCGAACCCAAAGGGTGATCACGAATGGCCGCTTTTCATCCTGGAGAGAAGTGACTAGTGGGGTGCCATAGGGTTCTGTCCTGGGCCCAGTGCTGTTCAATATCTTCATCAACGACTTGGATGAAGGAATAGAGGGCATACTCATCAAATTTGCAGATGACACCAAATTGGGAGGGGTTGCTAATACACCAGAGGACAGGATCAAAATTCAAAATGACCTGGATAGATTGGAGAGCTGGGCCAAAGCTAACAAAATGAAATTCAAGAGAGAGAAGTGTAAGGTCCTACACTTAGGTAGAAAAAATGGAATACACAAATATAGGATGGGAGACACGTGACTGGATAGCAGTACGTGTGAAAGGGATCTAGGAGTCTTAGTAGACCACAAGCTGAACATGAGTCAGCAGTGTGATGCGGCAGCCAAGAAAGCCAACGCAATTCTCGGCTGCATCAATAGGAGTATGGTGTCTAGATCGAGAGAGGTACTGGTACCACTCTACTCTGCTTTGGTTAGACCTCATCTTGAATACTGTGTCCAGTTCTGGGCACCCCAATTCAAGAAGGACATGGTCAGGCTGGAGCAGGTCCAGAGGAGGGCAACCAAAATGGTGAGAGGCCTGGAAGCCATGCCCTATGAGGATAGACTTAGAGAGCTGGGTATGTTTAGTCTGCAGAAGAGAAGGTTAAGAGGGGACATGATAGCCATGTTTAAATATTTGAAGGGATGCCATGTAGAGGAAGGAGAGGGCTTGTTTTCTGCTGCTCCAGAGACCAGGACAATGGATTCAAGCTGCAGGAAAGGAGATTCCACTTGAACCTCAGGAAGAACTTCCTGACAGTCAGGGCTGGCCGGCAGTGGAATGTGCTGCCTCGGAGTGTGGTGGAGTCTCCTTCTTTGGAGGTTTTTAAGCAGAGGCTGGATGGCCATCTGTCGGGAGTGCTTTGAGGGTATTCCTGCATGGCAGGGGGTTGGATTGGATGGCCCGTGTGGTCTCTTCCAGCTCTACATTTCTATGATTCTATGATTCACACACCTGAGACAGTCTATTCTGGCTCAGTTTCTGAGAGACTAAAAAAAAAAAATGACTAAGTTTAGTAAGCAGTTCTTCAACTTATGCATCTGATAATTCAAAGTATTACTTATAAGCACTTTTTCCTAAAAAACTATAATCAAATAACAACAAAAGGCATTCAGTTTCCTTCTACCTGGAGAAAATTTCAGATATGCTCCTTTAAGAAAAAAAGTACAACAAATAAAATAGAAGGTTTCTTCTTGAGGTGTAACAATTTATCATTCCCTATGGCATCATCCTATCCATCAATAGAATGTAACATTACAAGGTCAGTTGACTATGGCTCTGAGTATCAGTGAGTGAACAGATTGATGGGAGTGTCCATTTTTCTCCAGCTAATCTTCTTTTGATACCCAAATTTTCTTCAATCAGATGTAATAGTCCATTTTATAAAAAAAGAAATTAACAGTCACAGTTTGTTACTTCCTGGCAAAAAACTGACTGTGTAACTCAAGATAACTCTAAAATATTCTCCACCTCTGTGTTTTCCATCCTTGGATCAACAGAAAGAACAATGAGAAAAGGACAGCTAGTTGCTTCTACACTGCAGAATGATCTTCTAAAAATTCTTTTAAGACATCTTAACATTTGTTATAAGGGAATTGAAACCTGAGAGAAATATGTTTCCTGGAGCAAACAAATTGTTTCTTTAACAACATTGTATAAAAGTACCCTTTGTTTCACATCAAATTAAGTGATATAGGATACCACCAACCCAAGATTTTTAAGGCTTTTAAAACCTGATGAATTTGAGGATGGATGGGTGATTCAGAAAAAAAAAAAAAGGGCAGAGAATTTACTGGAATCCACTAAATTTTTTATTGGCCCTTGTAGAAGCTGAGGGCCAGGATCTGGCATGGTGAGGACCTGGCAGGAGTGACATGTTCTGGAGAAGATACTGTGGGTGAAACAGTTTAGCTGAGTGACAGTACCAAGCAGAGCTCTGTGCACTTTTGGCATGTGTTTCTTAATGTTCCTGGCACTGCACATGATGTACATCAGGGGTGGGCAATGGTTGAGGATGTTGGGGCTGATTTTCCCCATGTCATTAGTGGGCATGGATTAGTGGTTGATGGATTAGAAGTGATCTCTGGAGTTGATTTCATTTGTGTAAAAAGCTCAATTCACTGGATGGTGGGAAAGTATAGATATAATCGTTTTAAAAAAACTTGATTGTCTCCTCTTTTCATGACTGGAATATCACTGATATTTGAACATAGAGGAGGGGCAAATTATAAAGCTAAGCAAGACAGTAGAGGCAGAATTTGGAGTGCATACAAAGATAACCCTAATAAATCATAGTTCTGTTCTATCGCCTTGATCCATAGCACTATTGTTTAGAAATGTGAAATCTATCAGTTTCAATGTCATTGGGTTTCTCAATTTCCTGCTGTTATTCATATTCCACCACAAGATTTGTGAGAGATTTTTCTGCCTGCAGACATCTGTGTATAATTTTTACACTTTTTTTCCCCAAATGGCAGGTATTTTAATGCATTTTTAAGGTTCAAATTTGCATGCATTTTCACATTGACTGAAGTGTGTACTTTTTTTGAATTTATACGGTTTTTAAATCTATGCATGGCTTTACACACATTTTTCTTCTTTCTGAACTTCATTTCAAGGCTTATATATTCAAACACAGATTTCCAAGAAAAGATGCTTTCCATTTTGCCAGTAGTTTCAGTATATTTTCTTCAACTGCAAATTCCTCAGTGGAAATTTCTGGATGGAAATGCAAATTCAACAAATTTCTTTCCCATGTCTGGTATTCAGTAATTGAGCAAAGTTTGATGCTAAACTTCACAGGATGAAGCTGAAAATCTACATATGAAGCTAGCAAACTTGTATGGGAGGGCAAAACTTAACTTACTCAAAGGTACCTGCAGTTCTAACACGAGAAGTGTCATTAATAATGAAGCAAAAACCAAAGGACATACAGAGAAACATAATTTGGTGTTATCTGCTTTTTGAAAGATTGTGTGCAATGATCTTTTATTCAAAGTTGAGCATTAACCTGAGCTTACTCTACCATAGATGTTACAGGGGAAATACAACTCTTTATTCTAAATAATCAATGGCAGTTGTAGGCTTTGTTATATTTTTGACATTCTTCTTAGTGCTCTATCAGTTGGTATGGAAATTGGTATGAGGTGGCTATAAGCCAAATTGTTGTGCAATAGATGAGCTGCAAAAAAGAGATACAAGAAAGGCCTTTAATGCCAAGTTTCTGATGCATACAAATGCCAAATAAAATCATGAAATGTAATTTTTATGGAAGCTTACAGTAGCTCTAGTGTGAGCACATAAAGTATTATGGAAGTTAGTGATTTGTAAATATAATATCTTTTAAAAGGCTGAATATGGCAAACTTGAGGACAACATTAGAAGAGATGCTGATTGAGTAAAATAAACGTACTTGTATGGTTACTTGTTGGATTACATAAGATTGGCATCACATTAAAATTCGGCATTGGTTTCCAGGCATGCAGCATGATCAAGCCACCATGGTAAACAAGTTACGACTTCCTGGATTGCTGATGTATTACACAAAGGTGTCAACGTTTTGATTCAAAATGAAACACAATTCTAGTTGTATATTGCATACTCATACTGTTAACTTTACCTCAGGTGCTTACATTTCAATCAAATCTGGGACAGTAGCTGAAACAGGATTAATGTGGAAGGCTAAGTATATCAGTTTACTCAAACTGTAGGCCTGGTTTCTTTTCTTTTAATTCAGTTTTTGTGTGTGTGTCTGTGTGTGCTTATTCCTGGCAGATCTTTCCACAGATTCCCATAAGTCCAATTTCTAACAATCCATAATATTCTTTCATTATCAGGTATGCCAATAATGGGTTTCTACTAAATAGTCCTGCTACAGTAAGCTATAGATTTTAGCAGCTGTTTTTGGCATCAGCATATTCCCAGAGGATATTCTAGAGTTCATGACATGAAAAACAGCAAAACTGTATTATTGTGCTAGAATGGATTTGACTGCATAATTTTTGCCTTCCTGGCCTGAAATGTTTTGTAAACCCTTTTGATAATAAAACCTGGATGTATGTGTGTGCCTCTGTCCACAGACACATCTCCACCTGTCTGTTTCTTCACCCTAGATCCAAAACCATGAAACTGAGAAGCATATCTGCACCTGTCTGGTTTTTTTACCCTATCCAAAATCATTAAACTCAGATTCCTGAAGTTTGGTGTGCATAAGGGGACCTTGAGGATATGCATCACATGGTAATTTTCCTTGACAAGGAGACTAATCATTTTGAATTAATTAATTAATCTAATTTACTCTTTAGTACCACATTAAGTCACTAGGTGAGATTGACTCACAGGGCTACTAGGTGGCAGGCAGCATGCTCCTCAGGTGTAGGAAAGTTCATTTGAAGTAAGTGGTTTCCTGAAACAACATAGTTTTCCCATTCTTCAGAAGACTGCGTCTCTCTCCTTCTCTCTGTCTATAAATATATAAATGCACAACCTTCAGTGAGCTGGGCATTTTACATAAGCAGTTTAGACTTGTTAATTTGAGTGTTCCCTGTCCACATGCTTACAAGGTAAAAAGACAAGATATGTAAGAAAAAAGTGATGACAGTAAGGCAGATTAAGTCCAGCAGATGCTGACTGCTGTTATATTCTTCTTTAAAAAAAAAGAAAAGAAATTATTGACATTTCATCCAAAATAAAAAAAGTTACTTAAAGTATCATCACATTAGTTGTTGTATCATATTTGTACAGTGTTTCTTCCAATTTTCTTCATCCAGTCAAATAATTATTATTGTAGAGTTTCATCTTTAGTCCTCAGTATCACCAGATACAAAGTTAAAAGTTTTCTCTAGATTCAACTTATGTTATCCTTAAACTTTAGTATATTTCTTGATCTCACGTTGTATAATTTATCATTATTATGTGCATTAGATACAATTATCTCTATTATTGTTCATCTCCATCTTAATCTTCATCATTACCTAATGCAAAATCGAAATTCTGTTCAGCTTAATCATTTCTTATCCTTATACTTAAGTAAATTTCTTGGTCACACATTGTATAGTTTATCATTGTTATGTACATTATATACTTTTGTCTCTGTACCTCTTTTTTTTCTGCTATAGCATTTTGTGATTAAGATAGTTTCTGCTAAACATCAGATTTATTTATTCCCATACTCATCATTAACAATCGTGTCTATGTCACATCACGTTATTGTTTATATTTATCTGTTTAAATTGTCGTTCTCCACTTTTGGAGGAATCGATTTATGGGACCCCAGTCTTTCTCTGTCTTTTCATCTGATTGTCCTCTGAGTCTTTGTGTCAAGTTATCAACTAATTTTATCTCATACAAGCTTTGGATCCAAAGTTCGATATTTGGTATCTCTTTTTTCTTCCAAGACTTAGGCCATTTCCGCACCAGGCTATTAAAACGGAGCAGAGCGACCTCCGACGGAGGTCTTCTGCACTGTGGAGTGGACTGGGGCAGACTACTTTTTGTAGTTCCATATCTCAGTCCGGTTCAGAGCGACCGGAACTGGTCGCGCAGCGTGCTTTTTAAAAACCTCTTGCCATTTTGGATGCCGGAGCAGTGAGGAGCGACGAGCTCGCACTGCTCCTCGTCCCAACGGACTCGCCCAGACGCTGAAGAAAGCCGGTGAGTTCCATTTTCATGCGTTTCCTTTCTCAAGTGTGGAAAGGGCATTAGTGTATTCTATTCTGGCTAAAGTTATCATATACAACAAAATTTTAGAGTATTTTTTCTTTACCGTTTGGTCTATAGTATGTAACATATTTAACAAATAAACCTCTGGATCTTTACCAAATTCTATTTGTAATATTTCTTCTATTTTTTTATGTATATCATTCCAATATTTTTTTGCTTTTTTTCAGGTCCACCATAGATGGTACGTAGTGCCCATTTCGGCCTGGCATTTCCAGCATTTCCCTGTGCCGGTATTATGAATTTTTTGAAGCTTGATTGGTGTCATATACCATCTGTGGAAAATTTTCAAATAGTTTTCTTTTAGATTTTGGGCAGCTGTAAATTTTTGTGTCAGCTTCCAACTTTCTTCCCAATGTTCCAAGTTTATTGAATGGCCAACATTCTGTGCCCATTTGATCACTGTGTGTTTGATTGTCTCATTTTCTCTCTTATGTATTAAAAGTGTTTTGTAAAGTTTAGCAATTGTATGAGGTGGATTTTCACTCATGATTTTTATTATTTCATGTTGGTCTCTCGTATTAATTCCATACAGCTTCAGGTCGATCTGGAACCTTTCTGTTAACTGTCTGTAAGGGAACCAATTTAATATTATCCCCTCCTCTTCCAATTCTCTTCTGTCCTTGATTTTTGGAACACCAGTAGTTTGTTCTTTGATTAGATCTTCATATCTGAGCCATTTAGTCGTGGATTTCCATCTTCTGAAGAAAGCTTCTTGAGGTGAAACCCATCTTGGAATTGAATTAATAAGTATTCTTCTGTAATTGTTCCATATTATCAAGAAAGATTTTCTAATGTAATGATGCGTAAAATCTTTATCTGCTTTAGCTTTATCATAACAAATATTTGCATGCCATCCCATTCTTGCATCAGCTCCTTCTAATGTTAGTAAACTTTCTTTACTGAGATTGATCCAGTCCGCAATCCAAGACATTGCAGCTGCTTCATAATATGTATATATATCTGCTGCCCCAGCTCCTCCTCTAATTGTCAAATCTGTTAAAGTTTTCCAACTTATCCGGGGTTTCATTCCCTCCCAGATAAATTTTGTTAAGTCCTTTTGCCATTGCTTAAATGGTTTTTTGTTAGTTATTCTAGGTAGAT